>CM077816.1:11747500-13057500 GCA_039764185.1 Tamarix austromongolica
CCGGTGCTTGAGGGTAGGTTTTATAAATTTTGGATGGTTGATGGGGTAAGGGAATGACAAAATCTGTAGGTAGATGTGTTGCTACCTCGGTAGGGCTCACAGGTGGTGGGTTTTTGGTGTTGTTTTTGAAATGCTAAGGAGAAGAAAAGAAGGGAGGGGAGAAGGCTATGTGAGAAAGGATAAAAAGAGAAAAAAATTTAGGTTTAGATTTAGTTTTAGTTTATGATAATTTACGTTAGGTTATTAGGATAATTAAATTAAATAATTATATGGGATTAGGTTTAGGTTAGGAAATATATTTAAATATATAAAGGAAATATCCTCCACACCTAGGACATTTAATCCTTAAGTATCAATACCCTCTATAGGGCCCGTAGATCACCTATAGAATAGAAAGGGGTCTTTCTAGGGTACAATGACATACCAATGAACCTAAACAAACCAAGGGATCCTATCTCTTTTCTAGGATAGCTAATCCTAGGAAGTAACCATTCCAAAACTCAAGGTTTCCTACTTTAAGTATTAATGATTTATGATGAGATCACAGATATCACATATTGCACAACAATTTTCATTACCATACATAACTATTTTTTTCAATTATTCAAGTCAACCCTTAGGTCAATGATTTAATTCAAGGTCAAAGTCAACACTAAGATTGACATATCAATAGTCAAAGACCATCCTAGATCCAATTATTCACATTAGGTGTATTAGGTCAAAAATGTCCAAAATGCCCTCAAGACCCTAATTTCACTATTATTATCCAATTTCATACACAAATATTATCATTATGAGAAAATTTTCATGAAACGGCTAAAAGATAATAATTCAAAACATTTTAGCACATAGGTAATCTGTATAATTTAACGATTGTCTATACTTTTCATGCATTTAATAACTTATACTTACAAGCCCTAATCATGCATTTATAACATGTCATATATTCTATGAAATAAATAATGACATATTTATTTCGTGATACAACATTTAATAGGGAAATTAATATCATGGTGCATGTAACAAAAGATTTCTAACCCTAGAACATGTGAATAACAAGTATTGTGCTCTAATCTTAATCATATGTGTATGATTTTATACTATTCATACCAACCTCAACTACTATGTAATGATAATCATAGTGTACTTATCGTGGCAATTACATCATAATTTGATAAGATTACAAAACCCTAGACATATATATGATAACGATTTAACATACTACACATGCATATTACTTAAGAGTAAATCAAACATGCGTACCAACTATTTTTGAGCATGTTATTGTCTTTCATGCATTTCATATCACTTTCATAAAACAAAACCTTAACATGTTTTTAAATCTAAACAATCTATCATACTTGCACATAAATTCTACCACCTCATAAGTGATTGGATTTACCTAAATCCAAGGTACATAAAAAGCACACAAGGTTGTCTTCTCCGCAATACATCAAATATTACATAAGAAAACAACACCCTATAACATATATATTGTCATCTAATAAAACAAAAAAATAACAAAAAATTAACTAAACCTACTTGGAAAAATGTTAGAGAATAACTGGGGCAACAACGGAGAAATAACATAAAGCCACGCAGCATAAGGGAAATATCAACACTTGTTGCTATTGCCAAGAGGGGAAGAACAACGAGGAGTGTCATAGATAGAAAGGGTACACCAATGGTGTTACACATAGGGGTAGGCTAGGTGAAGAAATGACACGGGAAAAGCATAGGGACAAGCATGGTTGTGCGAGGGAAATATTGAAGGCATACAGCACATACATGGTTCGAGATCAAGGAACACATATAGGGCGGGGTATGTGGAGTCCCCATAAGCTTGTGAGGAAAACGAGGAGATGAACACATGGGATATGTGCAGGCGTGTGAGGAAACAACGAGAAGAGAATGCACGGGTCGTGCGAGGGTCGTGCGAGTGCCATGTAAGAGAGGCACGATCGGGGCGTATGAGGACGCACGGGCATGCACCTCAACAATAAAAAGAAATAAAGCACAATAGGGAGAGAAAGAAGAAGTAACTTGGGTTGGTGCTGGTTGGTGACGACAAGGGGCACTAATGGGGTGATGGTGCTAATTATTTGTAGGGAAGAATGATGGTGGTTGGGTGATTGCTGGTGGTGAGGTGATACAGTGATGAAGATGATGATGCTTAGAATGAGAACCATTGCTAGGGAGAAGGGAGAAGAAGAAGATGAGATAATACAATCGGTTAGGCTAAATCAAAATATCAAAAACAAGAGGAGGGGAAGGCTTATATGGGTGATAGCATGTGACGGACGAGCATACAGAGTTGAGGAGAACATGGGGGTAGAGGCATGGGTGAGCAGGGGAGATGGCGTGAAGGAGAAATACGTGTGGGGGAAGGTAGGATATGGAGTTAACTACACACATTAGGATAATGATGCTATTAAGAATAATTAAATTGGGGAAAAATATTCAATTAATAGAATCAGAATTCCTTTGTAGAACGGATATAGGTCAGAGTCCCAGCTTGGATTTAGATTAATAACCTAAACTATATTCAAATTTTAACCTAATTAAATTTATATAAATAGTATGCCATAATACTATACATAAAAATAATACATTTAATATAAAATATCCTAAAATAATTATTATAACTAATTATATATAATTACTAGTTTATAATTAGGATTTTTAAAAACAAGTTATTACAGTCTCCTAATGTTTGCCATGGAGAAGAACATTTGTAGTAGTAATTGATGGAACTTTGACGTACGTTAGATGGCAATGAAGAGAATTCAAATGAAAAATATGGGCCAAACTAAGGATGAAAATGTTAAATTTTATATTTGTGTGTAGGGGTGGGGTTGGGGGTGGGAGAGAGAGAGAGAGAGAGAGAGAGAGAGAACAAAGAAGGAAGGTCTTGTTTAGTTAAGAAGTTTAAAAATAACAAATTAGTGATATAGGTATAGTTATTAAAAAAAACAACAAAGACCAAAGATGACAAGATCTTCATATTTGATTATGGTACTTTAATTTTTATATTCATAAAAAAATGAAACTAAATGACGGAGTCTATGATATAAATTACAACAATTATCACTAATAAAATCCAATAATTTCTCATGAAGAAAAGTCAAAATAATTTTTTTTTCCATTTATTCTAAGCACGATATTGTACTATTTGAAAAACAATTTGTTAAATGAAATAGAACGGATGTATATATACGGTCACTTTGGGAAACGCGATTAATCTTACTTTATCATGTGAAAGTGTCTTATTGGAAAATATGACGAAATAAGGGAGTATATCTGAAACTTTGAAAAAAGTTGTAAAAAGATCCTATTAACTTAAATTAATAATTGGCCGACAAATAATGTGAAAGGGTCATATGTTTCCAAACGCGGGTCATTCACAGAAAAAGCATTGCCTCACTCTGCTTTTGAATTACTCCATATAGTATTGTTTTTGGCCGTTTTACGGTTTTTATGCAACTTTTTTAATTCATTGATGCTTCCAACCCCTTTTCAGAGACTTGCCAATTATGTGCCTCGGCTTAGGTTGTCTTTGCGTAGACACCTGGGCCTTTGGAAATAAAGCGACAAATGAAGAGGGGGCCACTCCCTACTCCAGTCATTGCTTGACACTTGCGAGTTGTAGGTGGATGCGATTTATATATCTCTCCTTTACACAACGTTTTTATGATTTGATTTGGAAGTTTATTCCTTTATCAAAGGAGCGGAATAGGGACGACAACAGGACACGTCGGTTAAAAAGACTTTATCTCTATTTTTGAATTTAATAAGAAAAATAACTTTTGAATATGATCCAATTCGATCCAAGATTTTTTTTATCGGAGATTTTTTGATCCAATTTCCGTAGAGATTAAATTTTTATATTCGATTTGATCTTTGATCTATTTTTTATTTCTAATTTATTCTCAGATCTGATCTCCGAAATCCGACTTTATACCTAATCCCTGATCACATCCTTAATCCTCAAATATTTTTTTTAAATTATACTTTTAATTTATATTTTATAAAAAATTATATATATAGGGAAGGGTTTTGAGATGGGGACCCCAAACCCATCTCCGAAAAATCTCCGAACTCGAACGAAAAATTCCTAACGGGGCTCCGAATTCGTAGAAAAATTTGTCATTCCTAGATCAAAATGGCCGTGTGTGTATTATATGACGATCCTAACTTAAAAAAAAATATTATCTACCCAAATTTATAATTCAAACTAAAAATTAAATTTATTTAAAAATAAATATATTAATGTATTAAATTAATTTTTTTATTAGTAATTAAGTAATATAAATTAATAATAATATAAACAAGTTGTGGCACACAAATTATAAAAAAATGTTATGATAATAACAATAAAAATAATGATGATAATAGAAATAATAGAAATAACAAAATTTTCATGCTTTTTATGCCATAATTTTTTTTGTATTAATTAATTATTAATAAAAAAATAATATTAGTGTATGAAAATATATATAGATGAATTTGATTTTTAATTTGGTTTTTGTATTTGGGTGTATAGCATGAATAATACTAAAGGAGAAAGACGTTCTTTTAATACAATGAGGAAATGTGATAGTACAGATATTCCATAAACTTTAAATTAATAAGTACACATAAAATGTAACTGGGTCATGTCTATAGTCGAATCGAGTGAAACTAAGGAATATCAAAATTTGAACTGGTATCCACTAACTTGCATATTACCGTATTTTGAGAAATAAATAGTAGCCGGTTGATGATCCAGTTCGAGATAATCGAATTAAGAAAACTTACAAGCTTAGATAAAAATAATAACTCCGTTTGATCCACACATTCAGATTGTTATATTTATACCTGAAATAAATAAACAGTCATTAATAATAATAATAATAATAATAATTATTATTATTATAATGATGATAGTTCTGATACAGTAATAGTAATATTATATCCATGTTACCACGTTTATTGCCAGTTACGTACTGGACATGGGATCTCATCTAGGGATGGCAATCAGATGGATTTTATTCGAAACCTGACGGATTTTATCCGTCGGATATGTAAACGGATATAGATAAACGGATATAGATACGGGTATGGAGGAATGAGAGAAATATCCGTCGGGTTTGGATATGGATATGGGTAAGGGATCCTTAAATCCGTACTCGTACCGGCATCCGTTTACTCGATATAAAATTATATTTTTACCTTTATTTATGTAACATTAAGTATATTTTCTAAGGCTAAAAGTGAAGATATAATTAAATTTTAATAATCTAAGTATATAATTCTAACATTAAATAATTTTTACTTTATATTTAATGGGTTTTATTCGAAATTCGATGGATTTTACCCGATAGATATTTAAAGGGATATGGATAAAGAAAAAAAATACCCACCGAATTTAAATACGAATATGGATATAGATTTTCTTATCGAACTTGGCTAACGGACGGGTGCCCGATCCGTTGTTTCACCTCCGAAAATTCTATGGTCTCCGTGTAGGCCATCCCATGTTTGTCGTTACATCGGCTAATGGCATTTCTCACTGGAGACTTGATATTAAAAAATTATTGTTTTCTGCCATGGTCCGCAAAAAGAGGTTTTTTTCTTTTTGTCCAAATTAAATCAGACGGAAGACGAATGAATGAATCTTTGGGGCCAAATTATTTGGCAGAAAATGAATAAGAATGATGAATGATGTACGTATTATTGATGGGTAAAGAAAGATTACATGATGTATGACCTCAGGTTTCTGGAGGCCACAATAGGGGGGGGGGACATAACATATTATTCTCTCTTTGATTTAGGGAAGAAAAAAACAGAGCTTTATTGCCTAATTCCTTGATGTAGTTACAGTCAATTGAAGGTGAACGAATTCGGGCTCACTTCGAAACGAATGTGGATTCGGTTCTCAATTGACAACACGACAATTCAGCCGAACTTCTCCATCTTCTTCGACTTCTAGATTGCCAAGCTTCACCATTGAAGCTGCAAACTCTCTGAAAAACAAGCTCTGATCCTTGGCAAATGATTCAACAAAACCCCTAGTCCTCAAGTCACCATAAAGCGTTTGATCCGACAATAGTACGCCTTTCCCTGCCAATATTTGTTTGTAGTAGTCGTTATCAAAGTTGGAAGCCGTCGAGTCTAGGAACTGCCCTGCATCGCCGTTCTGGCTTGGGCTGGGGCATGTTTGCTTCAGCTTCTGAGCAAGCTCTTGGTTCATGCTCGGATCAACACTGTGCAGGAGGCTGAAATTGTGGATTCGAGGTACGAATGAAGAGCAATGGGTGAAGCCGAGTGTGTGGCCGCCTGAGAGAGCAACAATGTCTTTGATTCCTAGCCCCCTTGTAGCAAAGCTTTGGATAAGCTGAGATGTATTAGAGAATGGCGGCGGTAGGTTCACGGTTTCGTTTGCTCTCGACACCCTTCCGTCTTTCCTTCCTTTCAGCACATTCCAAGACGGACCGCCGTTCTGCAGGAAGGCAAACATAGAACACATTTTTAATGCTTCGTTTCGGCTGGCGGGGAGGATAACTTTATGTTTTGTTCTCTTGATAAGGAGGGAAGAATTAAAATCTGGAAGAACAGCACTCATGAGTCATGACGTTGGGAGCTAAAAGCTTTACTTACCATTGTGACAACATCTCTTGCTGTGATGGCAATTATGTCAGAACAAGAAACAGTACGCGGGCATGCCTTCTCTAGCTTGGCTTTTGCATCATCAATGACATAAAATGCCCGTAAAGAAATGTTGGGAGGTCCATCCTTCTCTGCCTTGTTCTCTGGAGTAGAATCCAACAGAACCGATGCGTCACATCCCTAATATGCACATTCCAATATAAGAAGGCAATGTAATCAGCCAAAACATACCATAATTACTTTCTTAAAAATCTCTAGAGAGTTCAGTTCCACATACCCTAATGAAACAGTCGTGGAAGAAGAGACGAAGGAGACGAGCTGCAGCCTTGGGATCATGCATGGAAGCGTTACGGACCGTTTCCGCAATGATCTGCTCGGCCTGTGGGCACGTCCTGTCGTAATAGTGAGCGTCAAGTAGTGCTGCATTTGATTTCGTGAAAGCCGATGCTGCAATGAGCAGAAAGGCTTGGAAGAATACGGCCTTCAAATGTCGGACAGCCATTTGGTCTCGTGGTGGGCGGGAGGAAAGGTTTGATCTTCTTAGTTGGGAAAGAGATGAGAGGAAAGGTAGATGATGGAACCGCCATGGATTTGGAGCTCTATTTATAATGCGGGATTACAAGAATTTAGGACTCTATCCATGTCTGATTGGGTGCACTTTAAGGGCACTCCTGTGAGGAAGGAAGGTAATACACGAAGCCATTCTGTGCTTTAGGGGCAAGTATATACATCTGAGATTGTATCTGTGTGTAACTCTGTCTTCTCATTTCAGGCTTCCTGATAATTCATTACCATAAAACTGTGCATTTTCATTTTTATTATATTATTACGTGTAACTTGGACGAGAATTGCACAACAAGATTCCAGTGGTCAAACCGGCATCAGAGCAAAAGCTAAATTATTTGAACTGGAATGCAGGAGAAAACAGAAAAGGAAAGATTAACTGAAGAATGGTGGTGGTGTTAGTTAGCTTATACTGATCTATCAAACGCTGGCGTTCGGAGGCGTACGATTTGGTGATCACGCAAAGATTAGCTAGGAGTAGTGTAATTGCAACGAATTTCGACAATAATTAAATTTCCTGATAGTGATGTGCTTCATCGATCATATTGACACTACCCACCTATGAAGTAGACAAGGCCTGCCTGAAGAAAAAATGGGTTATCTTCGGCCATCGATGGGACAACATAGTTAAACGGTTGCATGATCATGCCTTCGAGTAGGACTGGGCTTGTCATTGGACCAGTATTTTTTCGGTAGCCCTTATATGATATTCCCCACCCCCTCCTGTTTTATGAAACGAGGACTTCAAGGCTTGATAGTTAGGGTGTACTCTCGACCTAAGGCGTGTTGTGTCCTATTTGTACAGGCATTTGCTGCGACGGACAAATGTATCCTAGAGGGAAATGGTTGGTATAATGTTGCGAAATAGAAATAAAATTTTTCTACCCTTATTACTCCTATACTAAATAAATTATTACTCCTATACTAAATAAGTTGTTAAATAAATTTTAATTGGGGTCTCGTTATAGTATAAATACATGACTATAATAATAATTTATCATCCGCCGCCGAAATAAAAATATTCTTTCCCTATAATTTACTTCGACGGGAATTACCCATACCCTAATATTTCTTAAACTGTAGTGTTTTTTAATTGTCTGGATTTCTTTTGTCCTTTATTCTGATTGGGATTTTTGTATTCGGATCGAGTGATCGGGATTTTTGTATTGGGTCATTTACATAGGTCGCTGGCCCTTATCGTGATACGTGCGATACTGTTAGTTGTACGAGGCGGTCTCGACCCAATTGTCGAGGCCATAGGATTATCCGGGTACTTGTAATCAAGTGGCCCAAGCGAGTGTACCTGGGAGCTAGGTCACGGGCCCATAATGCATGCGCCTCTTCAGATTATGTAATGCAAATGTGTGATGCGTACGGCTCAACCGCAAGCGCACTTTAAGCTCGCTCGTCCGCACAATTACTCATTATCTATTATTGATTTCACATTTATTATGACTATCTGAATAAATTAAATTAATAAATAAGATAATAATTAATAAAATAAAGACTGAGAACAATACCAATTACAATACTAAGTAAATGGAGGCTTACGATGAAATTGCCATCGTGAATTGATAATCAACAAACGTACGATGTAATTATCAAATGAATACTTATATCTGAAAAGGTGAATACGTCTAAATTAACTTATAACATCTTTTCCACGATAAACCCCTAGGGGAATCAGATACTTTCTTATATAGGGATACCTTGGGTGCCATCGATTCCCACAATAATAATTAATACAATGGCAGAGACCTCCCTTTTTTTGGCCAAAAAAAAAACACACTAAATAAACTAATAGTCTCTTTCAAGGTCTAAAAGTTATATTTAATTAAATTTTATCATATCAAATAAAATTAAACACATTACATTCTATACTAACTTATTTTCTTCCCAATAGACTTTAACTTACTTGTGTGGTTCCAATCATTGCATGGTGCTATCGGTAGCACGAAACACCGTGCATATTATCCCTAAAATAAGATGTGTATTTATTGAACAAAATTTGTTAAATTATCAAACAAAAGATGTGCATTTCCTTATAAAAGACGTAAACAAGTAACCATGGCTTTGAAAACTAGACCGATCAATGAATCAGTCAGACTACTGGTTTATAGGTTCACTGGTTGGACCAGTTGTTTGAACTGGTCAAACCAGTGGTTCAAATGATTCCTTCAATTGAGATCAAATCTACTCATTTGTTTAAAAATATATTTTAATACTTAATATTAGATAATATATATATCAAAAAAAATATCTCATCATAAAGAGATCATTACAAATTCATAAAAGATCATAAAATAATATAATTTCATATCAAAAGTGTCCTACATATCAAATACTATCAAGTCTCTTACATATTCCTAAACAACTTAAAATTAAACATATTAGTTCAGAAGCTACAATTCAATTCAATTAGATAAAGTAAATAGTTTAATCGAATAACTACTCAACCAATCCTATAGATTATTTATATCATCTCTATCGTTAGAAAATATAGGGATGACATTTGCATGCATGTGATTATCGTCAATGTCATCTCCACTCTCTCCATCAACTTCATCATCTCCATTTCCATCAAGTTCATCAATACGTCTACAAAAATAGAATAAGAATAATTACTTAAATTATTATATCAAATTATATAAACAATAAAAAGTTATAAGCTTTCTACCCTCATTAGAGTTGTTTTGAATAGTAATAGAAGCTAATTCATTTCTTAGTAACTCTAGCTCTTCATTATTCAAGCCAGATGGCTCATCCATAAGAATCCAAGAGCCAATTGCATCAAACTCTTCAAAATTAAGTGGGTCATAACTTATCTTAAATCTATTCCTACAAAAAAAGAAAATAAAATTAGACAAGCTTGGTATTATTTTCATATAAAAGCGATAATTTTATACATGTTTATAATAGGAAGACAACAATAAATGAAATGCATACCTTTGTTGCAATTTCAAGTTAGAGTGCACAAAAACTATTCCTTTTCTTCAAATGGATATGCTAAAATATGCTCCAATTTCTTTCACAACCCGAAGCACAACATGTATGTCTTAAAACATGAGTTGCAAGCTTTTGTAGATTTGGAACACCACATCCATACAATGTCCACCATTCATCTACAAAATCAATATAATAGTTTTCCAAACAAACATAAAAAGTTGTAATTAGATATAAAATATTGATAATACTTTGAAATAAGTAACAAAGTCATACCGGGAGCAAAAACACAACGATCTTGTACAACATACCATCTTCCAAAATCACCTTTTGCTTTTCTAAAAGAGCTCATCTCCCTTGTTAATTTTGACCTCAATGTGAAATTCCCATTTGCATATCTCTCAATGACATCAATAATAGAATACACTATACTTTGATGTTGAGAAATTTTAGATGAGTATTGGAAATGAGGATTAAACCAATAACTGGCTGCATGTAAGTTCCTTGAGAGCTAATTATCCCAACGAGAAGAAATAATTTAAAGATAAGGCTCCACCCTTTTCTTTCTCCTATAAAATATAGAAACCATATCATCAGTAGCCTTATGAAATGCTTGATACAAATAACCCATACACAATTTCTCTCCACTATCCACCAATCGCAAAACAAGTACAAGAGGTTTGGTAAGTTGCACAATTATAACACACTCCTTCCAAAATGTGGTATCCAACACATTCTCTACAAATTTCTTACCCTCCCTATCTTTAGCATAAGCAGAAGATGTCCACTCCCTAGATACAACCATCGCCTTAAGAGTATTCTTATGTGTCAAAATACTTTACAAAGTAATAAAATTAGTACCAAGCCGAGTAGGATCTGGACGAATGATCTCTCTTCCTTCGGTGAACTTTCTCATCAGATGCAATGCATAACAATGATTATAGATGTACTTAGTTATTTTTGATGCATGCTTTACAATGTCTTCCACCTCATCTAACTTACCCATATCTTTAAGCATTAAATTAACACAATATGCAGCATAAGGAGACTAATATAGTGACATAAACTCATATTCTAACAACCTTCCCATGGCAACATAATTTGCAGTGTTGTCAGTCACCATATGAACAAAATTTTCAACACCAATATAGATAACAATATCTCTAAATAACTTATGCAATAGTTTAGTAGTTTTTAAAGCACCAGAATCACAACAGACTTTAAAAACACAATATCATTTGGAGAAAATACTAAGAAGTTAATCAAAGTATGATTATCTTGGTCCATCCACCCATTTGCCATAATAGTACAACTAGTTTCCTTCCAATGAGAACAAAAAGTCTCAACATAATTCTTCACCTCTTCAACATTTTTCATTAATAAGTAACCATGAAGAGCATGAACAGTTGGCCCCTTATAACCAGGACCAATATGAGCTATACCATTAACAATAGGCTAATAATAATTACAATTTGCAGCATTGAATGGGATACATAAATCAATCATCCACTTAGAAATTAGAATGTCAAATTTCTCAACAACATCTTTGCTTTGTAACACACTTTTGAGTGTTGGTTGTGTACCTACAATTGTTCTTGGCATGAAACGATGTAATTGTCAAATGAATAATTAAATCTGAAAAGGTGAATAGGCCTAAATTAACTCATAACATCTTTTCCACGATAAACCCCTAGGGGAATAAGATACTTTCTTATATAAGGATACCTTGGGTGCCATTGATTCCCACAATAATAATTAATATAACGACATAGACCTCCCTTTTTTTTTCAAAAAGAAAGAAAAACAAGCAAAATAAACTAATAGTCTCTCTTTCAAGGTCTAAAAGTTATATTTAATTAAATTTTATGATATTAAATAAAGTTAAACATATTACATTCTATATTAACTTAATTTCTTCCTAATAGACTCTAACTTACTTGTGTGGTTCCAATCATTACATGGTGCTACTAGTAGCATGAAACACCACACATATGGTCCCTAAAATAAGATGTGTATTTATTGAACAAAAGATGTGCATTTCCGTATAAATTATGTGTAAGAGTAGTTATCAGACGTGTATTTATCAATATTCATTTTAACATGTGTATTTACCAAATGTTAAATTATCAAACAAAATATGTGCATTTCCTTATAAAAGACGTACCTATAAGATTCATATTTATGTATAAAAGATGTGCATTCACCGTTGTAAGATATGCATTTATTCATACAAGATGTGTTCTTCCTTATAAATGACGTGTCTGAGTAGTTATAAGATATATATTTATGTACAAAAGATGTGCATTCGCTATTGTAAGGTGATACAAGAGCAAATGGTCAATACTTAGCATTTATTGTGTTAGATTCTATTATCCTCTATTTGTAGAGGATCCCCTACAAATTAGAAGACAAACAAATGACTGTATTGCTGGTTATGGATGAAAATTACAAAATAAGTCACTAGTAATAGAGGCGTATGCATGTCATGCATAAAGGGCATGAATATGTTGCATGGAAGGAATGAATGTGTCATTTGCATGAGGAGACTATAGTTGACATTTTCGACGTGTAATATTAGTTAAATAGATGACGAAGTTGAATTAGTCTTAATTTTATCTTTTAGGGTTATCTTATTATATCTTATGAGTTGTGATTGGAGTTGTAATAGTCCAAAACCCTATTTTAGGAATTAAAAATAAAATAAAGATTATTAGCTAAGGTTTAATTATATACACCATTTCTAATAAAATAATAATAATATTATAATAATAATTATGTCCATACAAGAAAAAAAATGATGTAGGGATCTAGTTAGTGGAGGATAGAATTATTTACTAAGCTAAAATAAAATAGAAGTAAATCATAGTAATAATTTCTAATTAATGAAAAAATTCTTTTATTATTATTACTACTTTTTATTATTTCTAAAATTAAAAAAAATCCCAAACCACCCAACAACCTCATTTTCCTTTTTTATTTTTTATTTTTTTTTCCTTTTTCTTTCTTTCTCCTTTTTTTTTCTTTCTTCCCCTCCCTCAGCGAATTGGGCCACACCCAACGCAAGCCTAGCTCCTCTTTCCCCTCCTCTCATTTCCTTTCTCTCCTCAGCCCACTCCTTCCTTTTCTCTTTTCTTCTCCGTGTAGCCCAGCATGGGCGCACACACCCTCGATCCCCCTCTTTTCTCCCTTTCTCCCTTCTTTTTCTTGATTCTTCCCCTTCCTCCTCTGTCTTCAACCTCCTCCCCCAATCAGAGTTGCTGGGCATGGCTACTTTGTAGCTCCATCCCCTTTCTCCCTTCCCCCCTTTCCTCATCTGGACTAGTAGGGCGTGTAGTTGGCATTGACTTGCATGGTCTCCTTCCCTCCTACAACCCCAACTCCTCTACCTAACCCCTGCACCCCTTGCAAAACCCCTACTCTGCCCCTATCATACAGCTGCACTAGCCTGCAGCCAACCACTCCTTCCCTTTGTCTTCTTCCCTCCTTTCCCTTATAAATACACCCCATGCGCCCTCAATTCTCTCCTTTTATTGCCGATTAAATACCCCCAACTTTACTTGCACAACCCCTTCAGCCACTTCCACAACCGCGTTGCCACATCCTCTCTTCCTCTTCCCTACACCACCCTCCACCCAAAGAACCTCCTCCCTACCCCTAACTCACCTTCTTGTTCTTTTCCCATTTATGCAAAGTGGGCAGCTTGAGCTGCCCTTTTGTACCCCTCACTGTCACTTGCGCCGCCCTACGCCACCACCGCCGTAGCAACCACCAATAGGAATAGCAATTGGTTGGTTCTGGGTCGGGTCTAGCTAGACCCAGATCCAGACCTATTTATATTACCTAGATCCAGACCCGACCCAGACTCATTAAGTCTCAAAAGTTCAGACCCATACCCAAATCCATCAGGTATAGCGAGTAAACGAGTTCTAAATGGGTCTTACAATTTTTTTAAAAAAATAATTAATAATCTATGTAAATACAAATACATTTATATTTTATGTAACTTAATATGTATTTTTTTTATTAAAAATCATCCAAGTGAAAAAAATTAAATATATTAAAATCGTTACGTTAACTTTTCAAATGGTATTTTTATACTTTTAGAATATAATATTGTACATATTACTTATAAAGTACATATAAAAAATAAAATTTAAAAAAATAAACAAGGTGCTCAAATAAAATTACGACAATAATAACAAATATAATATTAGTATATATTTATATATGCATATATACATATACAAACCCACACCCCTATATATATCTATTAAATGGGTCTGGCAGGTCAGGTAGGGTCGGGGTTTAGAACTATTGGACCCAGACCCATTAAGGTATATATGGACCCAGACTCGACAGGTCCAAAAATCATGGACCCATACCTGCTAAAAATGAGGCGAGTCTAGTGGGTCTGGGTCGGGTCTAAGATCCAGTGCCATCCCTAGCCACCGCCATCACTGCCTCCCTTATTACCCAGAAAACTCTCCCCTACATTACCGCACCACCACTTCCCCTTCCTTTCCCATCCTTCCTCCTCCTTTTCTCTCGGCCACCACCACTGTCGCCACCTGCGCAGCTGCCATGAGAAGCCACCACCACCATTACCACCCCCTCTGACCCAGAAACACTACCACCTAAGAAAACCTAACTCCTTTCTTGTTTCCCAACACCAAAACCCTTCCTTTTCAATCACCACCACCACCACAGCCGTGAGTGGCAGCTACCGCCGCCAACCCCTTGCTTGCTATTCCTTCTGATTGTGCCCTTATCCCTCCTACTTAATTAGTATATTTTATTCTAAATATATTATTATTATTATTATTATTATTTAATTAGGGAAATAAAGAAAAAGGAAAAGGAGTAGGAAGAAGGTTAAATGACTAGTATGCTATTTTTGTAGGTTGTGAGCAAAACCCTTCCCGTGAGGAGGCGTAGGATTCGTGTTGTAAGCCTAGTGTCCTATTAGGTAAGGATGTAGTTAAGGCTTTGGGTTTTCTCATGAATTATGTGTTTACGGGTGTAATAGTGTATGATGTGTAGTTATATGTGAATATGAACTAAATATGTGTGTAGTGCAGCTTGGCTTGTAAGGAGCTATGGTATGTTGAGTATGATTTATAATATGTGTAAAATGTGTGATTTGACTTGTTATGTATGACATGCCCTTATGTATGGTTGTTGTGGTATGTCATGCATGCTTAGAGGCCTTAGGTGGGTTTGAGTGGTTGTGGGGTAACTAAAGAGAGTGGAGCGAGTGATGAGAAGTGGAGAAAGGCCTAAGGGCATTATGAAACATAGGTGAGAAAATAAAGGACAAAAGTAATAAAATGAAGAGTTAGGGTAAAATCTTGCATGGGAAGTGTGAGCCTTGCATGGGGTGTTTAGTTTTTTCATGGGGGAAAGGATTATGTGGGAAAAGTTAGTTTGAAGGTTAAACATGGGGAGGAAAAAGTATTTTGGGTGATTAGAGTGCTTGGGGAAGAGATAGTACGTGGGTTGGTGGAAGTATGCATGGGAGCCTAACTAGGGTTTTTGAAGAAAAACTCTAAGTGTAGGGGTATTATGATAGAGGTTATGGAGGTTGGTTGGATTTTGGGTGGTGATTAGGAGTGTGTTACATGGAGTGTGAGAGTTAAGTAAATGGAGGGTGGAGTTGTGCATGAGAGGAAGGTGGAAAATAAAATGGGTGTATTAGGGTTTTGGGGCGACCATCTAGGGTTCATTATCAAAAGGGAAATTTGGAGAGTCTGGTTGTGGTGTTTGGAGGGGGTTGAGTGGAGTGATGGCGTTGGAATCAAGGGGGTGTATGGGTTGTGTAAAAAAAAGGCGAGGCTAGGACCACATAGGCCAGATTAGGGTTTCGAGGGGAAACCCTAGTGGGCAATAGTTAGCTTAGGTGGAGAAATAGGAAAGTGGGCCCTGATCCACATGTGTGGGGGTTTTGAATTTAGGGTGAGTATGGTGGGAGGTAAAAAGGGGCCATGGATTCTTGGGGAGTGCAGAGGTCCCAAACTATGGGTTAAGGTTATTCAAGAAGCCTAGGGTGGAAGAGTGAAAATGAGTCTTGGAAGTCCGTTGGGGGCATGCATATCTATTTGAAGGGGTTACTTATTGAATAAGACATGAATAAAATACTAATAATTTAAAGTGGAAGATCATTTAGTCAGGCCCAAACTGATCCACCGACGAGAATAATGACTAAAAGCATGTTTGCCCTAGATATTGATCCACTAACAATTAATAGTTGTCAGGTGTATTCTACCCTGAAGTTATATTTTTGATCCACTGGCTATAATAGCGGGGGGTCCCGATCTTAATAAACTAAACCTTGGATGATAAAAAATCATGGGGAAGGCATTAATCACTTACAGTAGAACACCATATGGGTCGAAGCTAGACTTAGAACACCATGTGGGTCGGGGCCAGACCGATCCACTAGCGAGAATAGTGGCCAAGAGCATTTTACCCTATAGATCAATCCACCGACAAATAATAGTGGCTATTTGTGCTCTACCCTAGAATTGTCTTCCAATCCACTGACCATAATAGTGGGGTTCTCGTACTCATGTAGATATAATTTGAGAGATGTGTAAAGACAGAATTAATGGCTTAAATTCTAATAATGGTGATTAATCTGATTGAATTACTGCTTGCATTATTTACCTTTTATATGATATGCCCTATCTTAGCTATATAGTTACCTTACTCAATACGTAGCATACTGATCACCTCTATCATGGGTGCTGCTCATTCCCACAAATAGTGGCCCCTCCTGAGTCAGTGTAGATAGGAGATGATGCCCTTGCTAACTTTGATGCATATGATGCCTTGTTTGGGGTAGAGTGACGATCCTATGTACTTGGATTGGGGTCCAAGAGGGTGCTCACTGAACTTGTTATTTTCTATTATTTTTTCTGTTTTCAATACCCCATAACGGGCGTTGTTTTGTACCTTATTTTAGTTCTGTATTAACCTTGACATTTATGTACTCTAGTTTTATTAATTAATGTTGATATGTTATGGTCTTTAATCATTCATGTTAATAATTTTTATACCTTTAGCCTTGTGGTTAGAATAAGATTGGTCAGGGGTTAATCTTGTATTGATCACGGTGGTAGCACCTCCCATTTTAGTGCATGCTTTTCCATAACAAACGAAATTTTTTCAACTATAAATTTTGGGAGTGTTATAGGATTAGGAAACATACTAATGCTTTATGTGTCAATTTCTATCATATTTTTAGGAGAATTATCTTGTAATATTAGGGAGGTGCAATGGCTATAAAAACCATAGAGACACACGATAGAGGAAGAGATGAAAATTGATAAAGTTGCAAGTTTTTACTTAATTAAATTCTGTATGAGTTCTTCTTAATTTTGATTAATTCTATGTGGGTGATTATTATTGAAATCATTAATCACTTTATTTGTGTAAATTATAGATTAAGAGAATATGAGCAAGAGAATTTTATAAATATGACTACTTTGAAGTAAAGGTTCCTTGGAGTGGAAGAGTGCATTAGTGAGTTTGAAAGATTAACTGTTGTTTGTGATGTTCAAGAAAGGGAAGAGTAAATATGTACTAGATTTATTGGAGGTCTAAAGATGAATATTAGAGAGAAGCTGGAGGTATATCCTTATAAGTTATTTGAATACTTGGCAAGATTAGCAGTAAAATTTGAGAAGCAATTAAAGCGAACCAAGCCACCAAAAAAATTAACTAATGTACCCTATGATTCAAACTTCAAGAGGGTGTCAAAGCCATCAACCCCTCAAGCCACAATTAAAGATAATACTAGAAGGTATAATCGTGAAGAAAAGGGCAAGGGCAAGATGGTTGATAAGGTGACAAGCAATGCTTTAAGTGTAGAGGCTATGGTCATTTTTCTCGGAATTGTCCAAATCAAAGGGCATTGACTTTGAAGGAGATAGCAAGTATGGAAGATTGTGATGAGGAAGATTAATATCTTAATGAAGACCATATAACATTCAATGTTGGGGTGTCTAGAACATTCAATGTTGGAGATATTAGTCCTTATTATGGAGATGCAAATTTGAGGGCAAATTTAAGGCGACAAGGGAGAATGATGCAGATGGAAATGATCAAGGCTTAGAATTTATTGTGTTGGAACCTATTATCCTCTATTTAGAGAGGATTCCCTATAAATTTGAAGACAAACAGATAACTATATTGTTAGTTATACAAAACTTGGAAAATAAGTCACTAGCAATAAAGACATGTCCATGGCATGCATGGAAGGAATGAATATGTTTCATGGAACAAATGAACATGGAATTTTCATGAGGAGACTATAGTAAAAACTTTAGACATTTAATATTAGTTAATATTACATTAATATTAGCTAAAGAGATAAGAAAGTTGAATTAGTCAAAAAGTAGATTAATTCTATCTTTTAGGGTTATGTTATTCTATCTTATGAGTTGTGATTGGAGTAGGAAACAAGCTAATGATTTATGCATCAAATTCTATCATATTTTTAGGAGAATTATCTTGTAATATTATGGAGATGATATGGCTATAAAAACCATAGAGACACACGACATAGGAAGAGATGAAATTGATGAAGTTGCAAGTTTTTGCTTAATTAAATTATGTGTGAGTTCTTTTCAATTTTAATCAATTATGTGTGAGTGCTTATTATTTAAATCCTTAATCTCTTTGTCTATATGAATTATAGATTAATATCTATCCTTCAAACATCCACAAATCCCACCCCATCCCAACCCTAATCGCCACATTCGACCTCCGTCATCATCATTTTCCACACTCATCTTCAACCTATTTTTCTTACTTAATTTTATCTATTTTCAAACTTAACATAATAATAATATTATTATCACATGATCATCCTTAAAATCCTAACTTCAAATTCTAATCACCATTATATCAATCATTCATCATTATAATATTCATATCACTACTAAACCCTAATCGCAAACCCTAACCCTAGCAAACGAACCAAACTGTTCCAATGCCTTTATCATTTGAGCATAATCATCATTATTTATTCTTTGTTGAATCATCATCATCATCTCTTCATCATCTTTGAACCATCATAACCTTTAAATAGTCCTAACCAAACTATATTACTACCCAAACCATAAGTCCATATTCCTACACACATTACAAGGTGTGCATTTATTCATACATGATGTGCATCTATACATATAACAAGTACATTTACTTATAAAATATGTGTATATATGCATAAAAGATGTGCATTTATTGAACAATAGATGTTCACGGGTAACTATGAATGTATATTTATGTATAAAAGATTTGTTTTTATAACTATAAAATGTGCATTTATCCGATAATGATGTATACTTTTTCTAATAAGATGTATATTTATATCTAAAAGATGTATATTTTATTGGATAATATGTATATTTTTTTAAAAATAAATCATAAATTTACAAAAATATCATCATGTCTACCATATTCTTAGGGAAATGTGTATTTTACCATCAAATGTGTATTTTGTCTTAAAAGACATTTATTTATTAATAAAATACATACATATATATATGTATGTATGTGTTTTATTTACTTTCTCCTATGTTATCTTTGAAACAACAATTAAATTAAAATAATGCCATTGTCTAAAGCATCATACTTCCTACTACTAGTAGGAGGATGCAAATTGCAGCGTGACTCAATTTCTGTTTAATTGTTGGAGTTCTCGTTAGTGATCTCCATTTTTCAAATCTTCAATAAAATATCTATTTCTAGTCAAATTGGTGATCAATCAACTTAACCAAAGTTCAAATAACTTACAATTGAATCAATGAACTCAAGCAATTGAAACAAAATGAAACTAATTTATTATTAATTACAAAATTAGATTAAATCTAATCTTAGAAAAAAATCTATTTAAGCTTAATAATAATAATAATAAACATGATAAATAAATAACATCAATAACTCATTAAAACTAGAAAAAGAGAATATAAAGCTAAATCTTTAAGGATCTTCAAGAATCAATTCATCACCTACGAGTAGCAGTAAAAGAAATTGATAATTCAAACTAGACATAAGTGTACAATTAAGGAATATGTTTCGAAAATACTAAGGGATAAAAACCAAAGAAAAATGTCTAGAAAATGTTTGTTTAAAAATTGCCCCAAAACTATTACATTACATTCACTTTATGGAGGTATCCACTCATGAAAATGGGAAAAAATTAATGAAGCATAAATATCGCATGGGGTATGGGTCTGATGTGGTTCATGTGTAGAGAGGATACGACAAATCATGGAAGTTTACATGAAGCATGCGTGTGACATCAATCATGGGTCACCTATGGGTGAAGTGAATTTTCATATTTTGATCCTTTCTTTGTTCCAAAAGTTCCATAACTCTATCCTAATGCATGACATGCATGTTAAAAATCATTCTAAGATTGCTTCAAACTCCAATTTTGCTTCACTTTTGATTCCTTCCCTTTCGAAAATATTTATCTATGATAAATACCAACAATGAGTTAGTATCCAAGAATAAAGCACTAATTTTAGCATTAAAAAATGATTAAAATACATCTAAATAGGAGATAAAGATAATAAAATATGTGAATATTTTTTCCATTTATCAACCCACTCATACTTACAATTTTTCTTGCCTCTAAGAAAAGATAAAATACCTTATTGATCTTATTATTCAATCAATTTCTTTAATCATTATTATGATGATAATAAACCCATTTAGGGCTTAGCTTATTTGGTTCAATTTTCATGACTTAAATGTTCACAATATGTATCTCGCACTTCACTAAAGAAAAATCTACAATAATATTCAAAAATCAGTTTATATTAAGCACAATACAAGATCACAAATGAATCCTAAAGACTTCAACCTTTAATTTAGAATTCCTTTGAATCTTAGGTTCATGTATACTCTTAAGTATGAGCATGAGAACTTATGTTTTTCTTAATCTCCATTGAAATCTTTTTCAAAAGGTTTAAGTTGGTTTTATAATGTCCTATTTGTAGAAACCTTAATTAAAAAATGATAAAATTATGTATAATTAATTATAATAATTATTATAGGATGTTTTTTTATTAAATAGTTTATTATTATTATTTATATTATCATGGAATATTAAATATCAATTTAATAAGGGTAAAATTTGGATATAATGTTGGTTATTAGTTTTAATCCTAGTTAGAACCCTGAATTGTATTTGTTCTATCTAAAAACCTTAATTCTACTAACTAGATTTTTTTCTCCGATTAAACTACCCTAACTAGCATCCCTACCCTATTCTAATTTTTATTTTCTTATACCTTATGTTTTCCTTGTCCAAATCTAGCTCAACCTTGTAATCATCCATATAAGCCTCCCTCTTCTCTTCCTTTGGTGTTTTGATCCATTCCACCATCCCAACCATTTTCTTTTCACTTTTTCCCCCTTCTATATACCTTTGAGATTTGTTCAAACCAACACCCTATCACCGCAACCCCTTACACCATCATCATCTTCCCCATTCACCACCAATGAGCACTACCTCCTTATCAGTCCCACTGGTTGTCGCTCGACCATCATCACCTCAATTGGTTTATTTTTCCTTTCTCCTATTTGTTTCAATCTATTTCATTTTTGTTGAGGCACGCATCCTGTGCACCCTCTTGCATGGCAAGTACATGACATATGCACAACTTGTGTGCTTCTCTACTTACACACCTATATGTACCCTTCTTTCTCTACCCGTGCATGCGCTACATGTATGAATGTGTGATATTTCCTTCACACAACCATAAGCCCTTCCTTTTGCACAAATGTGCTTATCATGTGTGCATAATCTTATTTAGTTATCCTCTATGTGACTTTCTACCACTGCCTTCCCTTTCTTGCATGATCTTTTACTGTAGTCTCCTATTATTTTGTGAGAGTAGGTGATGCTACTCACTCCTTGCGGCATGGATAGATCACAATGCTAAGCCTTTGAAGTGTGATTTTCATCTGCTGATTACTCCCTTGCTGAATTGTTACCTCACTTAGCTTCCTTTACCTTTATTAGTTTTTAACCCTTTTTCCTGATATAGTTTTAGTTAATTTTTTTTATTGTTGTATTATTTTAGATCCTAAGATATGTGTTGTTGGGTATTGATTGCTTGGGTAACCCTTCAAGTATTGTGGAGAAGACAAAATTTTGTGTTTTTTTTGTAGCTTGGGTATATGTGTAACTGTAACACCCCAAAATTCACTACTTTTTTTTGCAAGCGGAAGCAATTATAATAGAAATACTTAAAACCCGTGAATTCTGGAAATGTTACCGCCACACTTAGTACTAGACCAGTTCTCTCCGACCGTTCCAATACTAAGTGCTAAGGCTAAGGGAAAGATTTACATTAAATTCAAATCAACAGTTCATAAAAGAACTCGAAAGATCATACCTTAAAATCAGAGTACGCATAAACGTTTATAAACGTAATAAAATAGAAATCAGAGTGCGAAATCAAAGAGGATAAATACTCCAATACAAAGAAATAATAGCAGGAAATAAAATTACATAAAGAATGAAATACGGCCACAACTCTCTCGAACTTGAGCCAAACATGCTCAACACTCAGCCCCGACTGATGTCTCGCCCACCTGCACAAACCAGAAGGGCATACTACTCGTGGGAATGAGCAGCACCCTTAAAAGGGGTGATCAGTACGCTACGTACTGAGTAAGGTAACCGAGCACTAAGGCTAACACACAAGCACATAATCCATGCAGATTAATAACAGGGCATAATCCAACATAACAACATAAAGGTATATGAACAATTCAGGTAAACGTACAAAGGCCCATGAATAATCCAGATTAACTGTTTAATTGATCTCTTAGTAGAATCCGATTCACACCATGCCTTTTATCAATCCATGTAAGTACAGGAACACCCCACTATTATTGCCGGTGGGCCGGTCACTTGCGGGACAAAGTCCACACCACTATTATTCACCGGTGGATTGGTCACTTGCGGGACAAAGTCCACACCACTATTCCTGACCGGTGGATCGGTCTGGTTCCTGCTCACATGGTGTTCCACTTTAAGTAATTAATATCTTTTAAATGTCTTAGCAAATTCTGGTTTGTATTTATTGAGCTCGATTCACCCCACTATTATTGCCGGTGGGCCGGTAACGCACAGGTACAAAGCCTGACCACTATTATTACCGGTGGATCGGTTACACATAGGACATCATGTCCTAACCACTATTTCTGACCGGTGGATCGGTCTGGACCCGGCTCAATAATCTTCCACTTTAAATGATTAGTGTCTTAAGTATCTTATTCAAAGGCTTTCACCATGGACATGCACGAATCATAAATCATAAAATCACAATTACACTTTAATCACCAAATATACTTGATACGACAAAAACCCTAAGCAGTTTCACCAAACCCTAATTATCCACACGAACCCTAGCTCGGTTTCCTACGTACCCATATAATGCTCCACGCACTATTTTCCCTTCAAATGTTCAATCACTCAAACAACACTTACATTACTTTCCTCAAATCCCAAATTAGTGTTCCATACGTAAACTTCACTCTCATACAAACTTTACACATCCCATGCAATTATTAACTTCCATGCAAACCCTAATACCACCATACAACCATTAACCATTATGCAAAACCCAAAATTCAATCCACATAACCCAAAGATTCATTCATACCAAACCCTAGATTCAAACTATATACAACCCAAAGATTCATTCACACAAAACCCTAAATTCAATCCATACCAACACAAAGATTCAAATCATATAAAACCCAAAGATTTTTCCACATAATACAATTGATTAGATTCTCCCCTTTCATAACCACAAATTAGATTCTCCCATACAAGGCCATAAGTTAGATTCTTCCCCATAAAATCATAAATTAGAATCTCCCAAGCAAAACCATAAATTGGATTCTCCCAAACAAATCATAAATTATATTCTCCCAATCAAATCATAAATTAGGTTCTCCCATATAATATCATAAATTACATTCTCCCATATAATATCATAAATTACATTCTCCCAAATAACGTCTTAAATTAGATTCTCCCTAACAAACCATAAATTCAATTCTCCCATATAACGTCATAACTTATATTGTCTCCCACAAAACCCTACATTTCCCATTTTGTTCTTCCTCTTATAAATCATTAAAATACTTAGGTCAACTCATACCTCTTGATCAACTTCTTTCTCCATCCTTATTTTTCATCCTTTTTCCCCACACAACCACATCGACATTCTCACATGCATGTCTTACAGTATCACAACACATATCATCATACATAATTAATACACATGCCATGCAAAACATTCTTCAACTCCACGTTATACCATCCACGTTATATCACATACAGAATGATCATAATAATACATAGGATACATAGCATGCAAAGCACATAATGCCCATAAGCACATAAAAGGCCTTAGCACCCCTTACCTGAAACGACACCGGTCTTAGAGCACGTTCCTACGCCTCCTTAGGGCTTTGACCAAATAATAACATACTAATAAAATAACCTTAACAAAATTCTATCTTTGCTAAAGATATAAAAATAATAGAGATATTATAAACCTTGATAATATAGGGTTAAAGATTTTACCCTAATAATAATAATGATGCTAATATAATAATATCAAAATTAATAAAACTACTTTCAATGAGAATCTAAATAATAATAACAATAATAATAATAATAATAATAATAATAACCATAATAACAATAACATATAAGTTTTAAAATAACTAATGACTTACCATTTATTTAATATTAATAATAAAATATATAATAATATTAAAATAATAAAGATAATGATAATATTATTATTAATGGTTATAAGAACAATAGAAATAATAATACTCAAATAAATAAGTGCAAAAGTTAATACAAAATTAGGGCCTAAGATTTTCCAGAATAATTAATAAAACTTTAATAATAATTATTCTAATAATTATAATATTAATAATAATAATAAGAAGAAGAATGATAATAATCCTATACTAATTCAATTAATAACTTAAAATTCGAAACTAACAATAAAATTATTTTATTACCACTCTCCACCCTGCAAGTACAATTCAGCATAAATTTCACATCAAATAATAATAAAACATATTAAGAATATAAATATTAAGAATAATAATTATGGTATTTATATGCAAATAATTGAAATAAATTAAATCAAGGCTTATAATAATATGGAAAATGGGTGAGAGGGTCTAGGGTTCAACCTTAAGCTGGTGGGGATAGGCGGCACCGGCGGTGGTTCACGGCGGCGGTGACGGTGGCCTGAAAATTAGAAGAACATAGAAAAAGATGGATGTTGGGAAAAAGATAGGGAGAATTGAGGTGATATAAGAGGTGTTTATTGTTTCCCAGGAGGAGAAGGACAAAATGATGGTGGTGGTGCAGCCAAAGGTGGCGGTGCACGGCGGTGGAAGGCGGTTTAAGGCTTCGGGGTCAAAATTCCGGCGAAACGAGCATCCAACTTTGCATAATTATTGAGGCTCGTACAAGAAGAATCGAAGGTTGAAAATAGTTTAGTTAATTAGAGGAAATTTCAGGGAAGAAAATGAAATGCTTCGGTGGCGCTGAGGTTGGCTGAAGGCGGCGGAAGAGGCGTTTGAAGTTGGGGTGGCGGCAGCTCTGGCCGAGGGTTTTTGGGGAAGAAAAATCTTCAAAACTCCTACAACTAGGCTATTTATAGATGTTGGAATGGATAATGAGGAGCTGGAGGTCGACATGGAAGTGTTAAATGCAAGAATTTGGGTGGCCGGTAGTAGTAATTGATTGGCCGACGTTTGGTTTGCTCGAAATTTTGAGAGGTTGGGGAGGAGAAACGGGCGAGAGTTAATGCACGAAAATTATGCCAATTTATTCCTGGGGTTAAGAGGAAGGCAATGAGATAAGAAACGACCGGTATTATTCACCGTAACTGGAGATGCCATTGACGGGGTCGAAGCTTGTGTCGCAGCGACGAAGGAGGAAGGAGGAAGAAGGAAGAAGGAAGGGAGGCGGACCGGTCGGCCGGGGAAAGAAAAGAAAAAGGGAGAACCGGGCCGGTTCGCGTGTGGTGAGGGCGTCATTAAACCGAACGACGCGTTTCGGTGTAAACGGAGCCAAAACACGGCGCGGCGGAGTCGAACGAAGGAGGCCGCGCGGGCGCGGACTGGGCCGAGGGAAAGGAAGAAGGGGAAAAAGATTGGGCCGCGGGAGAGGGCAGCCCAACCGGGGAAAAAGAAGAGGAAAAAGAAAAAGAAGAAAAAGAAAGAAAAAGAAAAGGAAAAAGGAAGCAAGAAAAAGAAAAAAGGAAAAAGGAAAGGAGAAAAAAAATAGATTAGGGCCAATTAAATTAATCTGAATACTTAGGATATTTAAAAATAATAATATTTAAATAAAATAATATTTAAATCCCTTTTAGGCTAAATTAGGATTTTTAAAAGATTTTCCATAAATTCCATTTTAATTAGCAAAACACCCAAATTTTCTTCCATTAAATTATATATAAAACTAATATTAATTTGGAACCATTTTCTCCTCCTTATTTTAAATAAAATAATTTATTTAAATAAATTCCCAAATTAAAATCTTTAATTAGCTCAAATACCCAAATTCCTCCTAATTAAAATACTTATAAATTTATTCTTGATTTGCCCTAATTAATTTCCTTTTATTTTAATTAAAATAATTTATTTAATTAATATTTATGATAAAACCTCATTTAAATATAATATTTAGAATTAGAAATTTTCGGGGCATTTCAGTAACACCCCCAAATTTACTACTGAAAATTTTTGTTTAAATCAAAAGGTTTAGCGGAAGCGAAAGAATTAAAACCGTAAACTTGGGGGTATTACCGCCACACTTAGTACTAGACCGGTTCATTCCTACCGTTCCGGTACTAAGTGCTAAAGCTAAATCCGATCATCAATAAGTACAAAGTATCATAAAATGCAAGACGACATTTAGCATAAATCATTAATAAGATATAAGTCAAATAGAAGTTTGTATACGATTTAGGATTACAACCCCATAATACATTTTCCTTTAAAAACGGGAAACTTGATACAAAATATAGCTAACAAAACAATCCCCAAAAAGGATCAGTATCCAGATTGCCTACTCACTCAAGTCAAGCCTTCCACCCCAAAATAGTAATCGATCAAACCTGCATAGGAGGTCTGCTCCCCATCATTGGTGGATCATCACAGGGCCCATTCAGTCAAGGTAGTATCAGTACGGGTTCAATACTGAGTAAGGGTGCAGGTGCGCTAAGGCCAAGCATACCATCATAACACACACAGCACAATCACATAAGCAACATGTAATAATATGGATGATGTAGGTCGATTATGGTCCAATCCAACTTCTTCTTTTCATAACTCTGATAGTTATAATCGATTCACATCATAATCGCTATGAATCCATGAGAATGCGGGAACCCCACTATTATAGTCGGTGGATTGGTCACTTATAGGGCAGAACGCACCTAACCACTATTTTATGCCGGTGGATCGGTCTCCAAGGCATAACGCTCCTGGCCACTATTATGCCGGTGGATCGGTCTGGCCCCAACTCTCATGGTGTTTCAATGTGATTATAACGTATCTTTCCATGATTTATTTGTAAGTCATTTCACACCATAATCTTTGTTAATCCATGCGAGTACGGGAACCCCACTATTATAGCCGGTGGATCGGTCACTTATAGGGCATAACGCACCTAACCAATATTTTATGCCGGTGGATCGGTCTCCAGGGCACAATGCTCCTGGCCACTATTATGCCGGTGGATCGGTTTGGCCCCGACTCTCATGGTGTTCCACTGTAAATATATAGTATCTTTCCCATGATTTACTTACGACATACTATTTGGTTTGTTGAGCTCGGGATCCCCCACTATTATAGCCGGTGGATCGGTCACGTATAGGGCAGAACGCACCTAACCACTATTATATGCCGGTTGATCGGTCTCCAGGGCACCCCGGCACCTGGCCACTATTATGCCGGTGGATCAATCTGGGCCCGGCTCAGCAATCTTACTCTTTAAGTAATTAGTATCTTATTCGTGTCTTATCAAAAAGCCTTCCACCCTTGACATGTGTATCAACTACCCTCTACTTCCTTCCTCCCCAGGAGGCCCGTCCCATATCTTGAGACTCCTGCGCCCCTTATCACACCCCGACATCCATTCCCTTTACACTTACCTTTAGATGAAAGAGTCAACCCCTATAGGTGTGGGTTAGGCCCTACACTCATGACATCAACTCCACTTCCCATCACCCCCTAGGGTTTTCCCTTGAAAACCCTAATTGGGCCGATGTGGCCCAACCTTCTCCCACTTACGCTACCTTTACCTCATTTAACGCCCGACATCTTACCTCAATTAGATCCTCTCCCAAAACATATCACTTTACCTTTCGATTCAACACATAACCATGAAAACCCTAGTTGACCACCTCAACCTTAGTACCTTTCTTCCCCCACAAGTAACCTCTCTCTTTTCATCCCAAAGTCTCTTCTTCCACATAGGAACCCATACTCACCTTTTATATAAATGAAATCTCGCTCTAACCCATACTCCATCTTTCCTTGATCATTTTTACCCTTGTACCCTTCAAATTGCTCATTTCCTCCCAAAAACCCTAATTGGGTCCCTTAGACACCCTTACATCGACCCACGTGAAATTTTGCACCCAATTCTCCAATGGACCCGTAACTTTGACATTATCTTATTTACTTCTTAAATAAACTTTCCTCACATAATATTCATTCCCATGCATAATTTAATCACTCCATGAAGACTCTCCAACCCCCACTTACACCCAAAACCCTAATAAGGTCGCTTATACACCAACTCACGTACTATTTTTCATACCAAGTTCCCAATCACTCCAAGACTCTCCCAAGCTCTTATTGACAACCCAAATCAACTTTTCACACGTAAGGATCATGCCCATGTAAGGTCTAGTCCCCCCATGCAACTTCCCCAAACGTCCACTTTCCTGTTGTTCTTTTATTATCATTTCATACTACCAAAACCCTAGCATGCATGTCCTAGAGGGCCATATCATGTCACATCATCAAACATCAAACATGGAACATGTCATGCTCGTATAATATAAGGCACACACATCATACCTCATTATCCACGCTGCGCCACACAAAACAGGTTATTCATAACACATGCATAATACACATTAACATGGCATACTCATCATCCACCAACACATCACATCACACATAGCACAAGGCATAGCTTCATCCTTACTTAGGTAGGCACCGGGCTTGGAGCACGCTCCTCTAGCTCCTTAGGGCTCGGATCGGGGTCACCTATGAAAAGGGGAAAAAAGCTAAGTATTAGTTTCCCTTATAAATACTATCAACCCTTATTCTAGTTTAAGGTTAGGGTTCTTATCCCTAGTAGGGGCGTTGTACAAAACTAAGGTTTTTGCTCTAAATTATTATGCTAAGTATTACTCATTGATATATCTTTAGTTTCAAAACTCATTGTTACACTTATATCATTAGACCCGTTAGTTCCATCTTTATAACATTAGTGTTTGCTAGACATAGTAAAATAGTGATAATAATAGTAATAATAAAACTAATAATAGTGACACGAATGTTTATAGTGACATAAACCCTAGCGTTTTTAAGGCTAAGTCTAATAATAATGTTAGGGTTAAAATAATAATATAATAATTACAATACCAACAAGTAAAATATTCCTAAAGATGATAATGATAAAATTTGTATATTTTTAAATAGTAACAATATAAGGGTTCAAATGTTTTTGGTCACAATAATAGGAATAATAATAATAATAGTAAAGATAAAGACAATAACAAACCATGGCTAGCGTTAGTATTATTAGTAAAGATAATAGTGAGGTTAATAGTAGCAATAATAGTAAATAAGGGAAGTCTTAATCACATTAACCCTAAAGTCTTAGACCATTATTAATGATAATAGTATTATTGGTTAGGAAAATCATAAGGTTAGGTTGAGTAATAGTAATAATAGTAATGATAATAATAATAATAATAACAAAGGAGGTAACTATATTAACACTACGTTGTTAGTAATAATAATAATGATAATATCATTAGTAGTATTAATAGAATAATGGTAATAATAACAATAATAATAATAATAATAATAGTAATAATAATAATAATAATAATAATAATAATAATAATAATAATGAAATTAATAATAATAATGATGATAATATTAAGTATAATATCATTAATAGTAGTTAAAATTTAATAACAGTTATAGAAAGGAGATATTAGGGTTTGGGTAAGTTAGAAACCACCTACGGTCGGTGGTGGTCCGACGGCGGCGCGTGGTGGCGACGGCGGCGGTGATGGGGGAGGAGAAGAGAGGAAAAGATGGAGGTGGTGGTTAGATGGGAGGAGAAAGGGGGGAGTTTGATGTGGGGGAGAAGACAGCAGGGAGAGGGGAGTGGAATGAGGGTGGTGGCGTGAGAAAGGTGGCGGCGCGCGGTGGTAGACGCGGCAGCCGAAAGTGGAGGAGGGTGGTGGAAGATGGTGGAGGTTGGTGGAGAAGGAGGTAGGGAGTAAGGATGGTATGGGCAGGTAGGGGAGGACCTGCTGGTCACTTTGGGAGGTGGAACGGGGGTTAATTACGGCGTAGGTGGCGGCAGAGAGTGGCGCAAGGCGGCGATGGCGTTTTTTGGGGTGGCACCTTCACACGATTGTGGTGGCTCGTGAGGGGCAGGAAGGGCAGCATCGGTTGTTTGATTGCATGGGAGGTGGCGCAAGGAGGAGTTTGGCGGGTACCGGTGTTTTCGGCGGTGGCTGGAGGTGGCGGAAATGGCTTCTGTTCTGGCAGCGGCGGAACAGGGTTTCAGCAAGGTCCAAAGGGAGGGACTTGCTGTGGCCGTTCGGGAGGGGGTATTTATAGGCCATGGGGGGAGGAAAACCACGAAGGGAAGGGAGGTGGCACGCGGGGCAGGCGCGGCAGGTGGCCAGCCGGCGGTGGCAGCGTCTCGTGCCCTACGATTTGTAGGGTACGTTTGGCTATTTTCTAGAAAAAGGAAGGGATGGCAGGACGCGTGAGGGAGTGCTGGGTCAAATTGGGGAAGAAAGGGACGGAAATGGCAGGGGGAGGACGCCGGACGGTAGGCGGCAGGTGGCAGGCGGCAGGCGATAGGCGCAGACCTACGCGGGAGGGGAGGAAGAAGACGACTCCTGGACCGGCAGTCTAGGAGGAAAAGAAAATAGGGGGGAAACCGGTCGGTTTGGCAACGGATATAAAATCCGTAAGTCAAAAGCGGCGTATTAGTGGTTGTGGGAGGAAAACGCAGCGTCGCGTCGTAGGCTGGCAACGGTCATAAGGTCGTTTAGCGTGACGCGGCGTTTTGACGGCTCTGTGGGCAAAAAGCAGCGTATTGGGCGCACGGCGGCCAACAGACGATGCTGGGTCGCAGAAAGGGAGAAAGAAAGGAAGAAAGGTTAGGCCACGGGAAGAAAAACCCAACCGACGGGGAAAAGAGAGAAAAAAATAAGGAAAAGAAAGAAAGGAAAAGGAAGGAAAAGAAAAAGAAAAATGTTTATTTAGGGTTTTAGATTTTGCATAAATTATTTAGAATATTCTTGGGATGTTAAGAATATTAATATTTATAAAATATTAAATAAATTCCCTTATTGCTTAGTTTAGACTATTTTAGATAAATTTCCTTAACCTCCATACTAATTAGGAAAAACCCAAATTTTCTTTCAATTAAACTCTTTATTATTTTCCTCTTAATTTACCTTAATTAATTCTCTACATTTTAAGTACATAAATTTATATGCTTCCCTACTAATTCCTTATTTGGCCAAAATTTTGGAATTTAGGATTTTGGGATATTTCAATATGTAAATCCAATCTCTCATGAAATGGTAGAATCTTATGTGTGAGCACGATAGGTTTTTTTATATCTTGATTAATGGTAGGGTTTTAGGTTATGAGGGCATCATAAAATGCATGATAATGGTGCAATTATGGTTTTTATTAAATTTATATTCAATGTGTTAAGTATTTTTATGTGTTTATTAGATTTGTAATTTTGGGAATCAATGTAAAAAATTACGATATTGGTTAGGAGAAGAATCAACAAGTAATGACATTGGGTAGGGGTTATTGGTGAATTTGTTAATTAATTGATTGGATAACATATTAGGTTTATTTATTTATTTATTAAATATATTTATAATAGATTAAATATTTTTATATTTTTATTAGATTTATTTAGTTTGTTAATTTTTATGGAATATCTTTGGATAAATTTAGTTGGATTATCAAAAATAATATGCAAGGGGATGGGTATGGGATTACTAGTGGGATTGGTTTTGTAAGATACCATAATTAAGTATAATTTTGTTTTTATATTATAGTAAACTACTACTAGTAATTAATAAAATTATTGTTGATGTATTTAATTAATAAAATAGAGGATTCATTTAAGAGATTGAAAATTAGTTATAAGGTTGGGTGTATATATATATATATATATATATATATATTTTACCTATCATAATATGGGTTAATATTATAATATGTAAAAATTATTTTCACCTATGTGCTTATGTTTTATTTATGTGAAGACATTTTTCCTAAAATTCATAAACTTAATTTTAATTGACCTAGTTTTATTATTAAAATTCAAATGAGTCACAGATAAGATAGAGTAGTGAATAGAATCAAAGGTTTGTCTTATTACTACTTCTTCATGACGTAGCATAAATGCTATGAAACAATATGCTCCTATGTCTCATCTGAGAAGTCTAGAAAAAAGTATTGTCAGATGATTACGACGAGGCAAAAAGGCTGGCTGACAAGAATCAGCATAAGCTTCAAAACAACAAGAATATGAACAAGCTCCCAAACAATTAATGTCTAGTCATCAGGCTTCTACGATTCCAACATTTGAATACTATATAGTTCATCCATCATTTATGGTCGATGTGGCATTTTGGGGTACAGAGGTTATGGGTTTGGAGGTTTGGGGTACGTAGGATTGGGGTATGGAGGTTTTCCATTATCTATAGAATACATAGATTCTCTTACCTCACCGGCACACACTGACATGGGAGTACCATCATCTTCAATTCACCTAGCTGTTGTGGGTGGTTCTAGATCATCATTCGATTTGTCAGCATCATTACCCCACATTACTGATCAACCATCCTCGTCGACATATGTACATCATGATGACGATGTACGTAATAATTATGACAATAGGAATGTTGGTGATGCCAGTGAAGATGAACAAGGTATATGACTAAAGGATGAAATGGTACTTACTTGGGCCATGTCCTAGAGGTCCAATAATCCCTAATTTGATCTCAAGCTTTAGTGGTCACACGTCTTTAGATTTATGGGTAGGAAAGTGAACTTTAGCATATTTATTATTTATTATTTTATGTGTAACCAATCATATATTCGTTACGTTTGTTTCTTTTATTTTTCAGCATTATGGTCATCCCAAGATCCACATGAGATAAGAGGTATTAAAAACTTTTCTTGGAAGTGTTGATGAAAGGATGATTGCTCTTATACGCCAAATAACACCTTCCAACGTACACATTTGATCATGCCAACGTGCCACTTATATCAGCATTTATAGAGAGATGGCAGCCATACCCCAATGGCTTTCATATGTCATGGGGTGAGATGGGAATCACTCTTCTAGATGTGCATCATATATTAGGGCTACTAATTGACGTTCTTTCGTTACATTTGGAGATGACGACTGTCACATATGTGCAAATGATTGGTGCATTGGGTGCCTTTTTTAGGATGGAAGAAATGCAAGCGAATGAAGTTACTCAAAAGGGTGGGAATCTATTTAAATGGCTACAAGAAGTATGTGAATCATACTAGTTAGGGATGAGGAAAAAACGATGAGCTATCTATTATGGTTGATCGACCTATCATTGTTTGTTAATAAGTTGATTTATAAAGTTAATCCATACTATATCCACTTTTTTTAAGATCTTAGCTAGATTGAAGATTATGCATGGGGTGCAACCACACTTGCTTTTCTATATCAACAACTTGATATGGCTTCTAGAGCTGGTGCTGCTCAATTGTCAAGATGTGCCACTCTATTATAGGTAATTTTATAATTATCATATATATATATATATATATATTACATACTTGGATACATTAGTTATAATTCTAACAACCAAATATTATAATAGACATGGATTTATGAATACTTTTAGGGTTTGGAGTGGATCAATCTTGGTATGATCCAAACCACCCTAGTTGTATAAGGTAGTTTGGTGGACATAAATTTGGTAATAAATTGGAGGCACTCGAGTAATTTTGACATTTGATTAATCTTATGTCTGCGTTAAAGGTGTGCTCAAATTATCATATTCTTACCATATTATATTAGTGATATTCGTATTTAATTTTTATTTGTGAAAGGTCATTTGGGATTCATATGGAGTAGCATATCCATATAGGGATTGTTCTATGGCATTATATCACCGTTGTTTATACTGTTTGGAGAAAGTGGAACTATATGCTAGATAGAGTGACATGTTAGTTTGGACACATGCAAGTGATAACACGTATATAGATATTTTCCGCAAGAAGCACAAAGTTTATTATGTATGCATACTTAGCCAATGGTTCTTAAGGTGTGAACACAGATAGGGTCCGAATATTTTTGGACCACCATCTTAACACCCATGGGATGTGACTCATGACTTTATGGGTTGGTATGTTCCTATAACTTATAGGTATGTATTGGTAATAAAAGATGAATATTTTGCTAAACATCCAAATGACGAGCATCATATTTCATTCAAAAGATGTATTAAGCAAGCACATAAAACTATTCGTCGATTCTATTGAGGGGAGAGCTAACTCCAAATTATTAGTAGTTAGTTACATGTATTGAAAATCTTGTGCATGATTTAGGAGTTATTCTAGTTGGGCATGAGTGTGAACATGTGCGTGGATGTGGACATTTACAATGAGCTTGATTTATTACTATATGGTTATATACTTTGATTAAAATATGTTTGTGACAATTATAGAATGTATTTTTTATATTTTATTTCATGATTAAGAAAGTATAATCCAACCCACATTGAACATGTTAAACACCAAGATACTTAAGCTGAATAACATACACATATATCCGATGACCATAAGTAATATACTTAAGCTATCATGGAAAGGTAACATGAAAATAAACACAAATTTGTACAAATCATCATGTAGATGTTTTAAAGTTGAGATACAAATAAACTAAGAAAAATTTATAATAATTCTAGACAAAAGTTGAGTCTGAAGATAAAGGATGTGGCTCTTGTATGCCATCATGTACCAATTAGCGCTATTGTTGGAATATTGAAAAATATAGTTTATTCCATATTAAAATGTTGCTATCGTTGTATCTGTTGTAATTTGCATGTAGTTGTGGGAGTGAAAATTTTTCCAAAAGATATACCTTTCAAACAAAAAAATATAAGAAATGGCATCAATATAATATTGATATGGAAAAAAAGTCATAAAACACCCATATATCGATATGCAGTGACTCATGTCTCACAAAAAAACATATAGACACTTCATTTTTAGAACCTTGAATTCCAGGTTAGGTCACTAAAGATAGGAAGGAATTATACACATTCATTGAGTAATATGTAAATAACACACAATAATGGGTTGCAATGACATGAAAAATATCTGGCATTTCCATCTAGTTTGTAATCGAAGTTGGCTCTTCTTAGTGGGCAATAGTATTAAAAATTTGATCAACACTGTCATATACAAATACATTCTCGTACAACTATTATCTAGCTAATTTCTCGTGATATAAGTCAGTACGAATCTAAACCCACCGGTCCTCATCTCCTATTATATAATATGTTAATGCTCTGAATCCATAATTTCTATCTCCAAACACATTATACTAGGTACTAATATATAGAACTATATGTTGATTCATCTAACTCACATATGGAAATTTTAATTGGACCAATGGCATAAATGCTAATTATAGTCCTCAACCCCAATTTTGGGCCTGAGTTTATGTTGATCTCAAATGATTTGAAGATTGTTGTTCTATGTACTCCCAACTAGATTATTCCCTTCTGGTGGAGTGCATTGGGTGACCTCTATGTTATAGTATCAGTGGCTCCTAGAGAGGTATTGTAACACCCCTAAAATCACAGTTGAAAATTTTCGTTTAAATCAAAAAAATACAAGCATGAGGGTGCTACTGCCACGATCAGTACAAGCTCGGCCGCCGGCTAGTCTTGTACCAACCACAAGGCTAAGGGAAAGGTTTCGCAAGACATTAGACATACTTAAAACGATGATTTATGGAAAACTAAAATGTTCATAATATGGGAATCAAAGTGCACATTAAAAAGTTATTACAACCCAATAGAGTACATAATTAAAGTTTCCCAAAGGGGTAAAAGGTACAATACGATAAAACAAAGATGAAAGAAAATGAAGCATACATAAACTGAGGTAAAAGAGAGTCCGGCCAACATCGCTTGTGGGCCCCTATACCAAGTTCAATGATCAACTCTTAGTCCTGTCCATGCCTCATAAATATCATAGGCATCAAAGATGGTACCTCCTACTTGCACAAATTTAGAAGGACCATCTGCTCGTGGGAATGAGTAGCACCCATGAAACGGGTGGTCAGTACACTACGTACTGAGTAAGGTAACCATATGTGTAAGGCCAACAATAAAATAAATAAGTAAGGCATTCAAAGCATAATTCAGGTTCATATCATCAGGCCAAACTTAGATTAATATTTTATCTTACACATTTCTTATATTAATTTCGCGTGAGTATGGGAATCCCACTATTATAGCCAGTATATCAGAAACATTCCATAGGGTAGAACGCACCTAACTACTATTATAGCCGGCAGAATGGAATCACTCCATAGAGCAAAATGCATCTGACCACTATTAGAGTCGGTGGATCAAAAAATCAACCTCACTGACCCCGACTCACGTGGTGTTCCACTGTAAGTAATTAGTATCTTTCCATGTCTTATATTCCTATTTCACACATTTCTCATATTAATTTCGTGTGAGTACGAGAACCCCACTATTATAGCTAGTGGACTGGAAACACTCCATAAGACAAAACACACCTGGCCACTATTATAGCCGGTGGACCGGAAAATCAACCTCATTGGCCCCAACTCATGTGGTGTTCCACTGTAAGTAATTAATATCTTTCCATAACTTATTACCATTCAAAGTTTGGTTTATCGAGCCAGGAATACCCCACTATTATAGCTGGTGGGCTGGAAACACTTCATGTGGTAGAATGCACCTGACTGCTATTATAGCTGATGGACTGGATATCACTCCATAGAGAAAAATGCATCTGACCACTATTATAGACGACAGAATAGAAAAATATGTCCTCATTGGGCCTTGGCTCGATAATCTTTCACTTTAAGTGTTTAGTGTTTTATTATATCTTATTCCACAACCCCTACTAGACATACATGACCCACTAGACTCCTCATGCTCACCCTTTTATTCTTAGCTTCCCGAAAACCCTAGCTCATATCTTGGGTGATGTGGATCAAAGTGGAGGGAAGGAATCAGGATCTATTACCAATGGATAGCTGCGTTGGTGGATTGAAAATGCAAGACGCAAGTCGATTTAGGGGAATTAAACTCTATGAATGTTGCAGGTCATAAGGTTGAGTTGAGTTCAAATCTTGAAGTTGCATTCAACTTCGAATAAAGAATACAAAGGAATGCCTAGAACTTCCTGGATATCTACTACTCCAAACGGAGAGACAACAAGTTTTTAACTTGGGAATTTTATTCAAATGATCTTCTTCTTATCTTTTGCGTGTACAAGAGGTTTATATAGGGAGGGAGAGTAGACAACGCTAATCATGGCTTAAACCAGTCGGTTATTCCCCTTAATTTAAGTGAAGTATTCAAGCTAAATTTACTTCACTTGAATTAAGCCTATACAATGCCTAATATTAATCACAATATCATTATCTAAACGATACTAACGACAAAAATTACAAAGCCACACAATCAATTTTGGTACATACATGAAATTCCATCAAAACCTTAGCTTACATAAAATACACTTAGGGTTTACAACAAGTTCAATATAACTAATGATAATCATCACCATATCTTGTTGTAGTGTCATCCTATATATGCCATAACCTTGTATGCTTTGAATTCTTGTACACTTAGGGTGTGTTAACATCTTCTCCTTGCAAATATGTAACATACCTGCAAGAATATCTCAAATTATTTTCAATACCAAGCATATACATATTATCAAGAACATTTAATATGATTGGATTCAATATTAAGAAAGCTAATTCTTCCTTACCTTGAGAATTAATAGGAATATGAGAATCATTAGATGCTCCTGCATCATTCTCCCCAAGTTGAGAAGAATTTTCCTTCGAATTTTCATCAGTATAATGAGGAGACAAATCACAAACATTAAAAGTTCTTGAAATTCCACCATAATGGTCTGGAAGTTCAAGTTCATAAGCCTTATCCCCAAAATTTCTTAGTATTTTAAATGGTCCATCAGCTCTTAGCATTATTTTATTTTTACATAAATTAGGAAACATTTCTTTATACAAATGTAACCAAACTAAGTCACCAGGAGAAAACACATATGGGTTTCTATGCTTATTCGCTTGAGCTTTATACTTGGCATTAGCTTTTTCAATGTTATTTTTTATTTTCTCATGAAGCTGTTGAAAATATTTTACTCTATCTTCGGCTTCATAATTTTGTAATTCACCTTTTTTAAAGGAATCATATTAATAGGCATGTGTGGGCTCACTCCATACACCACCTCAAACGAACTAGTTTGAGTAGTACTAGATGGACTACGATTATAAGAAAACTCTGCATGAGCTACCTTAACATCCCAATCTTTAGTACTCTTATTAACTGAACCTCTTAATAATGTACCAAGAGTTCTATTAGTTACCTTAGTTTGATCGTCGGTTTGTGGATGATGTGAAGTGCTAAATAACAATTTATTACCAAGCATATGCCATAAAGTTTTCCAAAAATAACTCATAAACTTGACATCCCGATCTGAAACTATGCTTTTAGGTACACCATAAAGTTTAACAACCTCTCTAAAATATAAGTCAACAACATGTGTGGCATCATCGATTTTATTACATGGAATAAAATGAGCCATTTTAGAAAATCTACCACCACAAGAGTAGAATCTTTACCACGTTGTGTTCATGGTAACCCTAGGATAAAGTCCATACTAACTCCTTCCCATGGTTTATTAGGAACTAGTAAAGGTGTGTATAAGCCTTTATGAAAGTAACTCTTACATTTTTGACATGTAGAACATCTACTTATCATAGCTTGTACATGTTTAACCATTAGTGGCCAATAGAAGTTTTCTTACAATAGTTCCATAGTCTTATGTATACCAAAATGTCACGCAATGCTACCTTCATGTATTTCTTTGATCAGAAAATCTCGAATACTAGATCTAGGAATACAAAGTTTATTTAGTCTAAAAAAAATCCATCTTATATGAAATAATTACCATGGTATCCACTATCTTTACATGCACTAAAAATATCCTTAAAATCTTCATCTTTGGGATATAATTCCTTTAACATTTCAAAACCTAAGATTTTTACATCCATCATAACAAGTAATGTAGATCTACAAGAAAGAGTATCAGCTACTACATTTTCTTTTCTATCTAAATGTTTGATAGAGAACACAAAGGATTGTAAGAAACTCACTCACTTTGCATGTCTCGGACTAACTTTCTTTTGATTATGCAAGTATTTTAAACTTTCATGATTCGAATGTAACACAAAGGGTTTTGGTCTCAAATAACGACTCCATGTCTCTAAGCTGTGTATGATGGCAAATAATTCCTTGTCATAAGTTGAATAATTAAGTTTGGCTCCATTCAACTTTTCAGAGAAGAATGCTATAGGTTTCTTTTCCTAGGAAATTACTCCTCCTACTCCAACTCCACTAGCATCGCAAGTTACTTCAAAAAGAAGATTAAAGTTGGATAAGGATAGAACAGGGGCATTAAAAAGTTTAGTTTTGAGAGTTTCAAAGGCTTGAGTAGCTTCTTGTCCCCAATAAAATTCTCCCTTTTTCATGAGTTGAGTAATAGGTGTAGCTATAATCGAAAAATCCTTAATGAATCTTCTATAGAAGCTAGCTAATCCATGAAAACTTCTAACATCATGAACATTTTTAGGGATAGGCCATTCTTTTATAGCTCTAACCTTATTAGGATCTACTTTAATACCCTCTCCACTAATAATATAGCCTAGAAAAACTACACTTGGAAGCATAAAATCACATTTCTCAATTTTTCCATATAGTTTAGCTTTCCTTATCTTATCAAACAATTTCCTCAAATGCACTAGGTGATCATAACCATTTTTGCTATACACAAGAATATCATCCAAATATAAAACAATGAAATCACCAAGGAAAGGTCATAGAACTTCATTCATAAGTCTCATAAATGAGCTAGGTGCATTACATAACCCAAAATGCATAACCATCCACTTATAGAGACCATATTTAGTTTTAAAAGTAATTTTTCATTCGTCTCCATCTCTAATCCTTAATTAATGATAACCACTTCTCAAATCAATTTTGGAAAATACTTGTGCACCACAAAGTTCATCAAGCATATCATCTAACCTAAGAATAGGAAAACGATATTTGATAGTAATGTTATTTACCACCCTAGAATCTATACACATGCCCCAAGTACCATCCTTTTTAAGTACTAGTAAAGCAGGAACACTACAAGGACTCATACTTTCTCTCAAAAATCCTTTCTCTATAAGCTCTTGAATTTGTTTTTGTAATTCCTTAGCTTCCTCTGGGTTACATCTATAAGCTGGTTTATTTGGAATAGGCATGCCAGGGACAAGATCAATGGCATGTTCTATACCTCTTTTAAGTGGTAATTCAGGAGGTAAATCATTAGGAAATACATCATTATATTCATCAATCAGCTTGATTAGATTAGATTTTTAATTTATTGCTTCTCAGGCTTAAAATCTTTAGAAACTAAAGCATAACAAATTCCTTCTTCTTCTATGCATTTTTCCATAGCCTTTTCATGTAAAAATAATCTATTTTTGTCATCACTCAAAGGCATATGATCACATAAATAAGGTGTTAATCTATACAATTGCTTTTCTTTTTTCACCACATATTCATTAGTTACTCCATCATGAGTTGCTTTTCTATCATATTGCCATGGTCTTCCTAAAAGTAATCTGCAGGTATCCATTGGCAAAACATCACATAGATTTTCATCATGGTAATCTCTAATGGAAAATGTGATTAAGGTTCTTTTGTGTACTTTAGCTCCCTTGTCTTTGCTTAGCCCTAGTAAAGAATAGGGTTTAGGATGATTAGTATTATCTAAGCCAAGTTTTTTAACCATTGCTTCACTATCAACATTTGTACATGAACCACTATCAATAATGAGTCTACAAACCATGTCGCCTTTTTTACACTTAGTCTTAAAACTTTTCTCTCTTTGAGTAGGTGTCATAGTAGGTTGGACTTGTAACACTATTTTAATTATGAAACATGGATCTCCTTCTTCTTCATCCATGGTTAAGATATCATTAGGAGATTCAATTTCTAAATTCTCATCATCACTACATGGTTCCATGTTTTCTATTTCATGCAAGGTTAAGGCTCTTTAGTTAGGACAATCTCTAGCAAAGTGTCCATATCCTTTATATTTATGACATTTTTAATTTGCCATTTCAACTACCATATTTTTACCTTTATCATCTCGATTATTCTTTTTATCATATGAAGATGTTGATTTAGGTGTAAAGGTATTAGAATAGGGTTTTGTTGAAGTTGAAACATTAGACTTAACATAGGTTGTGGTTGATTTAGTTTGTCTTTCAAATTTCAAAGCCAACTTAATTAATTCATCAAGAGAATCATAAGAATATATGTCAACTTTATATCTTATAAGTTTATTCAATCCACCTAAATATCTAGCACATTTTTGTTCTTTTCTTTCTTAAACATCACAAATAAGGGCTAGTTTTTCAAGTTCTCTAATGTATTCTTCTACACTAAATAAGCCTTACCTTATAGTTGTCATTTTCACATATATATCTTTCTCATACTCTCTAGGCATAAATTTTTTTTTCTTAGGTGTTTCTTAAGTTTTTTCCAAGATTTTATTTTTGACTTCTCTTATCTTTCTCTTGTTCTTTTTAAATTATCACACCAAATTATAGCAAAATTTTGAACTTAAGAGTAGCTAGCTTGCATTTTCTCTCATCATAATACTCTCTAAATTCAAAGATAGATTCAATTTCATGCAACCACTCAAAAAACAAATCCACATTCAAATCACCATAAAATTCAGGAAGGTCAAGTTTAATACCTTGATCTTCATTGTAAGCATGTCTTACTTGGAATGTATGTGGCCTTCTTTGGTTGCTGGAGCCAAAGGAACTCATCTCATCCTCTCCATCTTCATTGTGATGCATGTTTGAATATCCAAGTCCACCTTTTGCATGGAATTTATGCTTCATTTTTCCTTCCACACTATCGTGTGTGGTCTCCATGTGATTTGGCCATGGTCAATGCGCCTCTTGATCAGCTAGTTTGGCTTCCACACTTTGTAGTTGTTGTTGAAGTGAAGTTTTATTATGTAGTTGAGAATCCATTTTTTTGGTTACACTCTTGATAGATTCTACAAAAGCATGAACCTCTTCACTTTCCATAGTGAAGGATGACACACACTTCTTTCTTTGCACAAAAGAATTGCTACAAATGTGTATGTGCTGGAATTTCTTTACAACCAAACAAAACAGAAATATTTTGCTAACTCACAAGAAAATTGGGGATCACTACCTTCTGTCTTGATCATGCACAAATGGAGGTAAATGTAGCCACAATATCATAGCCTGCACATTAAACCAAGCTGGCTGGAAGGTAGTCTTCTTTTGTGAGCAACAATCAACCACATAAAATAATGATGAGGCCGTCAACTTTGTTAAAAAAAAATGGAGATCTTCAAGTGGAAGATTTCATTGCCATGCACCATAGAAGATGTGAAGAATAAAAAGAAGAAGAGTATGTATTGGAATTGGAGAGGAAATGGAATAAACCGAGGTACACAAAAAAATTTCAAAACCTATGAACCTAACTATATGGAACCAGGGGGTCGGGTGTTTCTCCTACCAAATTTGGTACGTGAAACAAAAAAATGGAAATGGATGGATAATCGGCTGAGTAACTGGACAAATGGGGAGAGAAAAACAAAGAGAAAGGATCGGTATTTTGTAGTAATGGTTAGAATTAAAGAGGGAGAACAAAAGGCAGCTGGTCATAGCCTGGTTGGATGAGTAGGAAGAGATAGTATCGATGAGAGGATGATTTCCTGGATGGGTTGCGTGTATCTTCAACAAGATTTTTGCAAGATTTCAAGATCTTCAATTAAGAATTCAATGAAGAATCAATAATGACATCAAGATGCAAGGAAGGGTCGAAGATTGCTGGGCGGTGACTTTCTTGTAGGCTGCAGCAAGAAAATTACAAAGACTTGCATCGACGCAGGATGCAATGGATTTGGAGGCTCTGATACCAAAATTTGATGTGGATCAAAGTGGAGGGAAGTAATCAGGTTCTATTACCAATGGATAGCTATGTTGGTGGATTGAAATTGTAAGATTCAAGTCGGTTTAGGGGAATTAAACTCTATGAATGTTGTAGGTCGTAAGGTTGAGTTGAGTTCAAATGTTGAAGTTGCATTCAACTTCAAACAAAGAATGCAAAGGAATGCCCGACACTTCCTGGACATCTACTACTCCAAAGGGAGAGACAACAAGTTTTTAACTTGGAAATTTTATTCAAATGATCTTCTTCTTATCTTATGCGTGTATAAGAGGTTTATATAGGGAGGGAGAGTAGCCGATAGTAATCATGGCTTAAACCAGCTGGTTATTCCCCTTAATTCAAGCGAAGTATTCAAGCTAAATTTACTTCACTTGAATTAAGCCTATACAATGCCTAATCTTAATCACAATATCATTATCTAAATTATACTAATGAAAAATATTACAAAGCCACACAAGAAACTATGGTACATACATGAAATTCCTTCAAAACCCTAGCTTACATAAAATACACTTAGGGTTTACAACAAGTTCAATATGAGTAATGATAATCATCACCATATCTTGTTGTAGTGTCATCCCATATATGCCATAGCCTTGTATGCTTTGAATGCTTGTACACTTAGGGTGTGTTAACATATTCTCCTTGTAAATATGTAATAGACCTGCAAGAATATCTTGAATTTCTTTCAATACCAAGCATAGACATATTATCAAGAACATTTAATATGATTAGCTCCAATATTAAGAAAGCTAATTCTTCCTTACCTTGAGAATCAATAGGAATATAAGAATCATTAGATGCTCCTGCATCATTGGGACTTCTACACCCTCTAGTACATCTTGAAATTCCTTCCCACTTGTTCCTCATTACCATGAATACCCAACTCTGAGGCCCACTTTTCATATCTCTAAGTTAACTCAATATCACTCTCCAGGGTTTTCCTTCAGGAAACCCTAATTTGGCCTATATGGCCTAACCTTCCTCTATCCCACACAAATCATGCTCCTTTGCCCCCAATTCATCACCTCACTCGATTCATCCCTAAGAACCCCACTTTACTTCCCATTTTGCACATGTGGCCATAAAACCCTAGATGGACATCATAAAACCCTAGCACCTCTCTTTCCTCAAATGATGTTATCCTTTCATCTCTCTTACTTACCATCCCCTCTTTCACATGACATATATCCAACTCAACCTATGACCCTTAGACTTCCTTCCTATATTTCCCACTCACCATGAGAACCTTAAACTCTTCCTTGTTACCAAAACCATCACTTCCCTCGATCCACACCTGACATCACAACCTCACTATCCAACTCCCACACATAATCACCAAAACCCTAGTTTGCTCCCTGAAACCTTGGTACTTATCCTTTCTTTTATGTCACCCTCTCAACACCCAAATACCTTTTTCTCACTTGGCTCCCTTTTCCTCCATTCGACACTCCTTCCATCTTTAATTCTCCATGCTAACCATTCCCGTTATTTTTTCCCTCCTTTCACACTTCTCTCGCTTAGGATTTCCTCCCAAAACCCTAGTCAAGTCTCCCATACATCCTTACACCAACCCATGTACTATTTTTTATATATGGACTCCAATCATCCTAATAATTCTTCCTTCACCTTACTTAACCCTCAAGTTAACTTTTTCCACGTAAAATCCATCCCCATGTAAAGGCTAACCATCTCATGTAAACCCTAGACTCCGCATGCATGTTTTGGTCTATTCCCTTAATTTATTCCATTATTCCTCCTTTTGTCTACCTATAGGTCATAAGATATTTAGGCCATCTTTACCATCCTCTTAGTCAACTCACTTACCTCACTCTTTTCCATTTATCTCACAACCACATCACACTATTTAGGGTTTCCTATCATGTCATGAGGGGAAATATTACATAAGCACATTTCATGAACAAGCAACAATAATATATTACACATATCATAAAACACATGCAACTTACCTTAACTCCATGCTTAGCAAGATGAGCTACAAGAGCATAATATATAAAGCACCCACATCAAATCAACACACATAGCACATTTTTAACATATATTAGGCCTTAAACATATCCTTACCTAAAACGACACTGGGCTTGGAGCACACTCCTACGCCTCCTTAGGATTTTGACTTGGATCACCTATAAGAGGAAAATACTAGGGTTAACTTCCCTCTTGCCAACATTATCATTATTTCCTACTTTACCTTTATCATAACCTAGTATTAGGGTTGATAATAATAATAATAATAATAATAATAATAATAATAATAATAATAATAGTTTTATAACTAAAAATAAGGGTATTATTCTTAAAGTAGTTAATCATGCTTCTATTAGTCAAAATATCTCTTGGTAGTTATATTTGTCCATGTTAAGGTATTATTAGCAATATTTATAATACTAAAGATAATATATTTAATATTAAAAATATTATAGGTCTTGGTAGTTATATTGGTCCTTGTTAAGGTATTATAAGCAATATTTATATTACTAAAGATAATAACTTTAATAATAATAATAATAATAATAATAATACTAAAATAGTGACAATAATGGTAATGATGATGATGATGATAATAATAATAGTAATAGTAATAATAATAATAATAGTAATAGTAATACTAGTTATATAGGTAATAATAATAGTAATGATCTTAATACTACTACTACTACTAATAATAATAGTTCGAATCTTAATAATAATAATAATAATAATAATAATAGTTCGAATAATCATAATAATAATACTATGAGTAATAATAGTGCCAAAGTTAATAATAATGATAATAATGATAATGATGATGATGATAATAATAATAATAATAATAGTAATAATAATAATAATAATAATAATGATGATGATGATGATGATGATGATGATAATGGTTCGAATAATAATAATAATAATAATAATAATAATAATAATAATAATAATAATAATAATAATAATACTAGCAATAATAATAATAATGATGATATTAACACTCATAAAATAAATAACAATTAAATTAATTATACTTAAAGGTTAGGGAGGCTAGGGCACAACCTAAGGGTGGTGGTGACTAGCCGGCGCACGGCGGCGATGCATGGTGGAGGAGGAGGAGGTGGAGTAGGAGAGGTGGATTTCTAGGCTAGAAGAGGGGGATTGAGAGGGAGGTTGTGGTAGGGGTGGATCCTTTGGGTGGAGAGGGTTGGAATGGTGGTGGTGGCACAACAAAAGGGGCGGTGTAAGTAGTGGTTGATGTGGTGGCCGAAGGTGGTGGAGGAGGAGGGAGGGTGAAGAAGAGGGAGATAAGGAGAAATGAAGGTAGGGGAGGTAGGGGAGGCTTTGCTGAGTGTTTTGGATGGCAGGAAAGGTGGTGGTTGTGGAAGAGATGGCGATGCACGACGACGAGAAGGGCGGAGATGGAGGAGGATGGGTAGATTTGGTAGCCTACTTGGCACATCTGGGTTAGCTCATGTAAGGGGAATTAGAGTTGGTGAGTGGTGTGTTTTGGTGGAGGGTGATGTAGGGAGGATTTTGGCAGGTGTTTCTGGCAGTGGTGCTGGGCAACAACTATGGGGGTCTAAAGTGGCAGTGGCACAAGGAAGGTTGATTTTTTGGGCAGAGAAAAGAAAGTCAGTTGAGGTTGGGTGGGAGATATTTATAAGCCATTGGAGGTAGGATAAGACAATGGGGGAAGAGGAAAAGGGGGAAGGTATGGCAAACTCGCCAGTCGGTGGTGGTAAGCCGGTACAAGCCTACGAATGGTAGTTGCAGGTTTTGTTGGGGGAGAAGAAAAGGAGAGGGAAGGGGCACGTGTGGAAGGAGGTGTGGGACTAGTTTGGGTCGGAAAAGGAAAGGAAAAGGATGGGGAGAAAGTGGGTGGTGCAGGCCAATGGTATGGTGGTAGAGGAGGGGGACTATGGTGGCAGAGTTGCAGGTCTTGCGTGGGAGGAGCAGGAGGAAGAAGAAGGTTAGGCGGGTTAGCCGGCCGGTCTGGGGAAAAGAAAAGAATAAAAAGAAATAGGACCGGGTGGCTGGGCAGGCGAGGAGAAAAAAGAAAGAAAGGAGGGTGTGGGTTGGACCATGCTGAAGGAAGAGGAGGAAGGGGTTTGGTTGCGGGGGGAAGGGCTGGCCCAGTCTGGGGGAAGAAGAGGAAAAAGATAAAGGAGAAAGGAGAAAAGGAAAGAAAGGGAAAAAGAAAGGGAAAAAGGAAAATAAAAAAATAGGTTGGTTGGGGTATTTATAATATTTTGGTATTTCTAAATGTTTCAAAATAATAAACATTAGTAAAATAATAATTAAATTTCCTTTTTTATATTAATTTAGGATATTTTGGATAATTTTCCCTAAATTCTATTTTAATTAGCAAAATACCCTAATTTTCCCTAATTAAATTCTTTATTATTTTTCTCTTGATTTTCCCTTAAATATTTCCCCTTATTTTAATAAAATAATTTATTTAATTAATTTTTCTAATAAATCCCTATTTTGACATAATTTCCTAGATTAAGGTTTTGGGGTATTTCAAGTGTTCTTTGGGGAACTGCATTATTAAATATCTCTCTTGCCCAGCTCTTATCATATGTTGGGCATGCACAATTAATCAAATAAGTAATTTTTGATATGCAACTATATTAGAGTCAAATGTTCATTCTCCCTCAAAAATTAATACACCAAATTGACAGCCTATGTAGGAGGTTCCTATGGACCGAGATGGTAGATAGCTCAAGGAAAGCAATGGTATCATGGAGGATTGTGTGCCTTCCAAAAAGAAGGTAGATTGGGTCTAATAGATATGCAGACTTAGAATAAAGCTGTAATGGAGAAACTACTTTGGGATATATGGAGAAAGAAGGACACCTTGTGGGTAAAATGTGTGCATACCATCTACTTACAAGGGACTAATTTCTACACATACAACAGGTTGAAGAGATGTTCATGGCACCTGACCCAAGTTCTCCAACTTAGGCCTTTATCTGTCAACATTTTCCAAAGCCCTTTACCTCAACATCTTGACAAGTTAGAAAATCAATATAGTATACACAAGACTTACGAGGAATTAAGGCATAAAGTAAACAAAATTTGGTGGTTCTCCCTGGTGTGGTCGAACATTGCTACACCTAAACACAAATTTCTTATATGGCTTGCTATCCAGGGTAGATTATTTATAAAAGATAGAATGCAACGTATAGGGATCAACATGGATATGAGATGTGTCCTTTATTGTAATGAAGAGGAAAACCATGCACACTTATTTTTTGAATGCCCTTACAATAGGGAAATCTGGATCAAGATCAAGAGAACATTTGATAGAAGGGATTCGATTACAACCTGGACTATAGAAATGGAGATACTTGTAAAGAAGACTCGGCGGTCTAAGGAGAAGAAGATTTTATTGAGTGCTTGCTATGTTACTTACATTGCTACTATTTGGTGTGAAAGGAATGCTAGGATATTCAAGAACTACTTGATAACCACCTTTTATTTATTAAAGGAAATTAATTTTACTATAACTAGTAGTGTTTCTCACTTAGTAATGGGCATAAGTTTGCCCCATGGAATTTTTTTATTGATAACTTGCTAAAGGTTTGAGGCTAGTTTCCTTACTACTTGTATTTTTGTTGCTCTTTTGTGGTTGTAACTTCTCCTTTGGTAATAAATAATACTTCATCACTTACAAAAAAAAAAATTTCTCTCTTGCCAACTGTATTGCTGGTGGTTGGCTCATAACAACTTCCACGGAAATATCTAGTAAATGAGGTACAATCTGTGTTGGTTCTTGCAGTGTTTGTAGATTAATAAGTCCATCTATGTTGAATTTCTTCCATAACGGATGAATAATAATAGGGGGATTATCATGTAGTTATGAATGTATGTATTAATCTCATGCGTACATGGTATCCCGTACATATTCCGTATATAACATTTGCATAAATCATCATCAATACCTACAAGATTACTTCTTTGATACTTTTATTGACCAAATCCATTGCATATAAAGCTACATGACCTCTCAAATTGGCATAAAAAGCACTTATATCAAAATGATGAGTATTAAACTAAGACCTTTCTAGCGATGCTTTTATCTCATTATGTTACAATTCCAAGAACACGTACATTTGTTTTAATACTATGTTGAAGATGCCTTGTGATGTTTTTAGAAATCTCTTCAAAGATTCGTGAGCACCTTCAATCCTATTAACAAAAAAATCATAATATTACTTTATCAGTAGAAGAGAAGTAAAAGAAATGATACTAGGAGATAAAATATAAATCATACCTATTTATTGTAATTTGATGGATATGAAACATGTAACTGAAGAAAGAAAAAATGATTGTGTATTTATATGGTTGTAGCTAGTTTATCTTTAGGTATGAAATTAGGCTAGGCATGTTTCTGTAATTTTCCATCAATGACAAGAGTCATTTCTCATATGCTTGTTCATCCATGACATCTATCACATTTTTCCATCGTGATTTAAAACTACGTGAAAATAATAAACTGTCAGAGATTTTCTTGCACCATTCCTCCACATTTTTATTAACATAAAACATATATAGTAAATGTTTTGAAGTGGAAAAAATACTTTCCACAACTGAAATGAGAACAAGTTCACAGTTGGTAATAATTGTGGTTGAAAGCACAGATGGATCCATTAAAGTTTTCAACCTCTCAAGTACCCACAAATAAATTTTCTCCTTTTCAGATGACATGTATACACATGAAATGTTGAAATTCAACATTGTTAGTGTTAGTCCAACAATTTCAAGTAAGGACATTCTATATCTATTTATCTTATATGTACAATTCATTTATGAGATAAAAGGAAATGCATGTAAAATATTAACAGATACGAGATGTGCAAATAAATATTTACTTATTACATTTCATTCTAGCTCACTTCGATGCCACTAAAAATAATGATTCTCAACCAACATACTCATAACATATTATACATTTTTTGACCATCCATTTTTTTTAACTTAAGCTTTTGTTAGGCATTATAAATATATATATTTTCATACTTACATTTTCTTTAAATTATTTTTAAAGAAGCGGTGTGATTTGTCATGGCTTTACGTTAGCTATGATAAGTTCATCAACAAATTAAACTTCATTTTCTGTCAACTTACCTAGAACAACATGCCCTTGTTTGTAATTTGCTAATTTGTGATTGTATGTCTCGTTCCTAACTATCACTTGTCATCCACTATTATTATTTTTGATACCAATTCTGGAAAAGGGACAATCATTCTTTTTATAACTTGTATTACGTACACTTTCAGTATCTATAGGTCTAGTACGGATGTATGCTCCACTTCTTTCGCATCTTATCGAGACTCTACCTGTCCTTATATAATTTCCTTTGCTAAAACTTTTGATGATCACAATCATCATATGATTTCTACCCGTTTATTTAACCCATGTTACAAGTTCTTCACGATCATAAAATATTTGCTATGTTATAAAAAAATCTCTCATAATTTTGGATCATAAAACATGTATTCATATGTTCTATATCCTAAGAAAATAGTTAACCATAATAATATAATAAGAAGAAGTATTAATTTCATCAAACCAAATTCTTCTACATAATTTATAATAATAATAATAAATTACCTCTTCTTCTAAGTTGTACTTAATATTTGGAGAATCCATTTGTATTTCTTTGTGTATCCATAAATTGTTGATATTCTAAATTCATCATTGCAGTATGTTGGAGTTTTGAACCAATTAGTGTAATTTATCGGAGTTTGAAACTCGCCGTAGCTTGTTAGAGTTCTAAACTCGTTGTAGTTTGAAAGCCTTCTAAATTCATTATTCATCGTGAGTGTTTAAAAAAAGAAAGAATATGAAATTTTATAGGAAGATTGAATATAGAAGTTAGATTTTTAAAAAAATTATATTGAGACGTATAGTTGATTTATCTATGATGAAGAATAAAACTCATGAAGTTGTTTATAATTTGAAGATTATATATATATAAGAAATCGGACAATAAAAATTGAAAAGATAAATTTGTATCGGATAAATTCTTTTTTTTCTACCCATACTTACGCTCACCACCACCTATATCTTGTATTTTTGATAAAAAAAAATCTACCCATACTTTAACTACGGTCACATAATTTGCGTCTTATATAACTATATCACTCAGTTTTGATTAATAAACTTTTGTTATTACATATAATAATTGTTTGAATACGCGAAAAAAATGGATGTAAATTGATTGTATGCACTCATTTATCTATAATTATTTATATATAATTTTTTTTATTGTATAACGTTAAAAGCTATCAGTGGTAGGATTATGGTAACAACTAAATTTTTTTACTATAAAGATAGGAATCGATAATTATTGTCGGTGATGGTAGTAAAAGATCGATAAAAATTATTGATGGTAGATAATCAAACCAACAAAACTCCCCGATCGTGAAGATGAGTGAGGATAAATACGATCATTATTTTCTACAGAATAAAAACATAGTTTCTGTATACCCACTTTAAAAATATATAGTGCAATATCTTGAATAAAACATAGTTTCTGACTTTCTGTATTACAAGACCCACTATAACAATATATGGTGCAATATCTTGGATAAAACAAGGCCACCGATGAACATTATAGACGAAGGTAAATGTCCAATACCCTCCTCAACGTGTCGGTCAACTATAGATGGGTCCACAGGGTAAGTGCGGACGATCAGCCGCGTGTCTCTCAAACCAGCCTGGATTTCGCATAGAGGTAGGGACCACCATGCGGACCCGTATTTAGCGCCCCGCATTGATGGCCCCCACACCCTACGGGGGGACAAATTACTTATCGGTTATCCCTACCATTACCAAAATCATCTTTTATGGCACGCATTAAACGCATCAGCTTGGTACGCGGACCACCACTTTGGCTCTTCTTCTGCCGTGCTGCCCCATTCCCACTCCCACTCTCTGCAGTCTGCACCCTGCACCGCACCCATTCTTTACGCTTTTTTTTTTTCTTTGTTTTGGTAAGTACCTGTTCTTCACCTTTTACCCACTTTAAGAAGTGGCTCTACATACGAGTTACCGGGACCACCTCACACGTGTATGTAGATAATGTCACGTGCGTGTATAAAGGCTAAAGCTCTTGCAATTCCCAAAGGCAAAATGAATTGATCCGCACAAATTATTTTTCGTTTCCTAGCATTGAATTCCCACTTTCATTGCCATTCCTTATACAGAGTAAGTATTCCGTCCCTATTATTTTTTTTATTCTATTAAATTTTTATATATAAAAATATTACATTAAAAATTTTAAAATTTACTTTTTAATTTGAACATCAATTTTTTTAATTATATATGCATTAAATATTTTATTATTTGTTAATAAAGATACTAAGTATAATTTTAAAATTACTTTTATTAATTTTTTTTAAAATGTACAAATTAATAGATTGACTTTTTTTTAGTATGGAAGGAATAATAATTTTGTTTCTCAATTTGAATGTCACTCACGTAAAGACACTTTTTTTTTCCTATCTCACCCCCTAAAATTAAATAAAAATGTCGTTTTTTGTACAATTATTTAATAGTGCATAAAATTTATAAAGTTCAAATTTATCTAACAATCACATTATATACATTAAAAAAACTTCAAAAATAAATATGTTACACAAGAGAATGTCTACCCATCCTTTATCAAATACTAGATCGTTAGATATAGTTTATCAAATGAATATTTAATTCATATTTTAATTTTCAATAAATTATTCAATAACATATTAACTTCATAAAATATGAGTTTCTAAAGAAGGCAAAAATAAATGAAGATGTTAAAAGAAAGTTTAGAATAAATATATATATTATGGTTTTAAATTGTTTGCATAAGATGTTTTCAAATATTGCTAATTACTCTATTTACCTTATATTGCTATTTATAATTTATCCTATAAAAACGTAATAATTTCTCCATTGCACAATATAAAATATATCATCTATTTAATTTTTTTTATATTATAAATTAATTTACATAAAGTATCAATAATCAAATGTTTTATTTTTGATTTTAATATGTTCTAGATATCTTATTTACATATTGTGGATGTATAATTTATAACTATATATTGTATTAAATACTAAATTTAATAGTTCTACTATTAACATAAGTAGTAATAACTCTTTTCATTATATCGGTAACCTCTCAGCTCTCATTATCCTTTATCACCTTCCATATTCCTTAACTCTCTTTTATAATAGATGCAGTTAATACGAATATGACCCAAAAATTCATTACTCAAAGTTAATGGAGAGCTACCAAAAGTGGCTAAAATGTTTCCACTTATCTAAAGTATAGATGGGTGATTGTACAAGTGTAGGTAGAACTATGAAACCTCTAACCATACATTATTCACAAGTACATATCTAAGGTACATAAGGATTTTGACACAATTAAGGTGGAAGTAGGAAGCTTTACTTAATGATTTAAGGGCCTTAAAGACCTTATGCATAATTCTATCCCAAAAATCTAATGATTAAAATGTGATGAATAACTTATGTATAATTTAATCATAAAGAGAAAATAGTTATAAGTTTTTCAAGACTTATTTAATATAGATTAATAATATCATATGATATTGAATAACTCAAGTGCATTTTAATTTAAAATATCAAACTATTCGGTGGTCTATAAATCTCATTTTTATATTCTTTATTTATGCAATTTGAATTCTTACAATTTAGTTTTTGTAATTTTAATTTTTTAATATTTAAAATATTTGTTCTAATCACGAAGTAGTAATGATGACTTTGTGCATAGTTTTCTATTCATTTATTCATGATACTATACACCTACTCTACTATTAGTAGTGGTTAAAATTTACTATAGTCAAGTCTCCTCCACCACCGTTATTGTAACACCCCCAAATTTCACTCCTGAAAAAAAATTTTTTTTAAAGATTAAAGCGGAAGCTAGGAGCGAATTTGGGAAATGTTACCGCCACATCTAACACAAGATAAATGTCAACCATCTATCTCATGTTAGATGCAAGGCCAAAACCTGTCAACAATTAAATCTGAATTGTAAACACTTATCAGAATACGAGAAATTTAAAGTCAATTACAAAACCCTTAGAAATCTGAAACCAATACTTGCAACTTCCAAAGGTGAATACAATTAAACCAAATAAATCCCGAAGGATAAATATCCGGATCGCCTACTCACTCAGGTCAAGCCTTCCACCCCAAAACAGTATCCGATCATAACCTGCACAAGAGGTCTGCTCCCCACCATCGGTGGATCATCACAGGACCCATTCAACCAATGTAGTATCAGTACGGGTCCAATACTGAGTAAGTCTCGCTACCCTACCTTATAGGAGAGATATCATCAAGTGCATATTGAATCATGTTGCATTACGTTGATACAATAGTATGCCTACTCAAACCCACATCACAAGTCCTACCATACATATATAATAACATGCGAAATACATGTAATATCTTAAACCGATAAAAGATTCAGATAAACCAACCAAGCATTTATGGATAATGTTAAACCAACCAACCAGACATTTTTGGACAACGCCAAACCAAACCAAGCCGAATCAGGCATTTATCAAACGGGCATTTATGGGAAATGCCGAACCAAACCAATTAGGCATTTTGCCTCGCGGACATTACTTAGGGACATGTCCAGCCCCGAGCATTACTTAGGGACATGCTCAGCCCCGGACATTACTTAGGGACATGTCCAGCCCCGAGCATTACTTAGGGACATGCTCAGCCCCGATCGAGTAGACTCGTTCTTTAGATCTCTGGTAAATATAGTCGATTCACATCATAGTCTTTATCAATTCATGTGAGTGCGGGAACCCCACTATTATAGCCGGTGGAACGGTCGCGAGGGCCATGCCCTGCCACTATTATAGCCGGTGGAACGGTCGCGAGGGTAATATACCCTGCCACTATTATTTGCCGGTGGACCGGTCTGGCCCCGACTCACAAGGTATTCCACTGTAAATATTAGTATCTTTCCAAGTCTTATCACTTTTACGTTTGGTTTGTTGAGCACGAAATCCCCCACTATTATAGCCGGTGGAACGGTCGCGAGGGCACATGCCCTGCCACTATTATAGCCGGTGGAACGGTCGCGAGGGTAATATACCCTGCCACTATTATAGCCGGTGGACCGGTCTGGGTTCGGCTCAACATCTTTCACTGTAAGTCGTTAGTGTCTTAATGTATCTTATTCGAGGACATATCTTTGGCATGCATGGCCAGAGTTCTCAACACATCACATCAAAACTGACGACATACTCGTACTATCACATGTGAATAAAAACATAAGTACACGTCTTGTTTCCAAGCCGCATTACCCACGAAACAAGTAAGATAACGACATTTAGAGTACAACACAGCATTCATATAAGGCATCCACAACACATAGGACACAGGTCACACATCCAATCTTATCTATATCCTCACTCGGTTTAGGTCACCGAGCTGTCTCCTACGCTTATATTAAGCCACTAACACCCTTTGTATTTAACATACTTCTCACATCGGAAACCCAACTCATAACCCTCAACTCAACTCCCCCACATACTTCACTCTTCCTCATAAATTCTGATTATTTTCCTTTTCCTTTCCACCTCCTCAAATTAGGGTTTCCATCCCAGACCCTAGTCGGTCCCTATGTACCCTTATTTTATCCCACGTAATATTTTTCACCTCGAGCCTCCAAACTCCCAAACAAACTTTCCATTACCTTCCCTACGCCCCAAAGTAACTTTCCATACGTAAGGTTCGCCCCCATGCGGACCTTAACCACCCCATGCAAACCCTAACACTTCCACCATGCCAACTCTATCATTCCCATGCAAACCCTAGTGTTCCCCAAGTAACTTTACTTTCTTCTACTCTCCTATTTATTTAATCCCCCCTTTTCCCATTCATTCATTAATCATAACCTGCCTAGGTCATTCTTACCTGCATTAGCCAACATACTTCCCTTTGGTTTTCCTATTTGCTTATTTTTCTCTTTCAAAGCCCCCACTCCACAACTCCTCATCAAAACATTCTAACGTGCATGTCACATCACACCATATCATCCTTGTATCATGCCATACTAGTACATATAAGCCAGAGTACGGAAACGTACCTCGGTTCCATGTTGCGCTACACGGTAGAACAGATAACATACACGTAATATAGCATATAAAACACACGAGGCATCCAAGGCAAATAAAACATGTAATACACACAAGCGGCCTTAGTTACGTCCTTACTAAACAACCACAAGTAGAGGTAAGTAGAGACTTACCTGGGTCCGAAGCTAGCTAAGCGAAATGAGAGGGAGAGGGATCCCTAGTTCGTGGGTCCACGAGAAAGCTTTCCTAGACCCGATAGAAATCGAAAACTAAATTAGAAATTATCCTATCAATCCATAATCCACATATTCTAATTAAATAAACACAAACGACACAAATGATCTTTCTTAGAAAACGTGTCCAAAACTTAGAACTTAAAAGCATAGCTTTATTAAGATTTAAGGTTAAAACTAAATCAAAACAGATTAATACAAATATCACTTGGGACATTTCAACTTAATTTGGAAAGCCCGAGAAAGAATAATCGAACATAAGTTAATTTATCGGAAATAACTTATTTATTAGGTTTTACAACTAAATCGGTAATCTAACCATTTACATAGAACCAAATCCAAACCGATTAGATTAAAACAGAATTTAAATGGTTTAAAACCCAAAGATAGAATTCGATTAAATGAAATACACATAGCAAAAATCAATTTTATAAAATCATCCCCGAAAATTAGGGTTTTTAATACCTAAACCACAAATCGGCCAAATCAATCTGACTACCTCAAATTAATAGTTTTAAAACATAATTAAACTAATTCTAGATAAATCCAGATAATCAATTTCAACAAAACAATCTTCCGATTAACCAATTCCAGACAATCCATTTCCAAAATTAGGGTTTTAAAGCCCACGATACAAACTCCGTTAATTCAAATCAATTGATTCCAATTAAAGGCATTAAAATACAATTATGATCATTTCAACTACTTTTATAAATTTAATTTTAGCAAAACAACTACACAAATAACCAATTTCATAATTTCACCTAAAATCTAGGGTTTTAAGCCCGAAAATACGATTAAGTAAAATTCTATAAATTTAATCAAATTGAATGTTTAGAAATACAATTAAAAACATTTTATAATATATCAATTAATCAATTGATCAAAACCGATAGCAGAAATATCCAATTTAGCACAATTAGGGTTTTTGAGCCCGGAACGCAAACCCGATTAATTATTGCCAAAACATACCAATTGACGGTTCGGAAACGTAATTAAACATATTCTAATATAATTTATATAGTCAATTGATTAAAATAACCTGATTACAAAATCCAATTTAAATCCGCGGGAGTTTTGACCTAAAAATTCAATTCCGATAAATTACGCATAATTTTTACAAATCAACACTTCCAATATAAAATTAAATACATTTTAAACGATATTATAAAATCAATTGAGCGGAACGGCTCAATTATACAACCCGATTTCATTACACCCAAAATTTGACCTAGGAATCAAATTCCGATAAAACCTGCATAAATTTCTCAAATTGACGGTTCCAAAATGAAATTGAATACATTTTAAAACATATTGTATAATCAATTTGTCCGAAATCGCAAAAACGGACAGATCCGAAAAATTCGGGCATAACCCGACCAAAAATCCAATTTTTCCAAAATTCCAACACAACCACGCAATTAACCTATCCAAATTAATCTTACAGCATATATATACATAATCAAACAACTAATTTAGCTTTTTATAAGCTAATTCATACCCAATTAACCAAAACAAGGGTTAGGGTTTTCGGAAATTTATACCAAACGAAACTCAACAAATCAACGCACGGGAAGGCCGGAGAAGCTTCGTCGGGGCCCGGGGGTGGCTCGCCGGTCGTCACCCGAGCTCGCCGTGGCCGGACGGCGGCACGGCCGGTGCTGCTGCTGTACGCTGCTGTCGCTGGTGCTGGTGCTGCGTTGGCTGCTGTCGCGCGGCTTTAGCAGCTGCTGCTGCGGTGGTTAGTGGCGGTCGGAGCTCGGCCGGAGTGGGGAGGAGCAAGGAGGGGCAGCTGGGAGAAGGGGTGGCTGGTGCGGGTTTGGGGCTGCGCAGAGGGCAGTAGGTCGGGAGCAGCAGGGAAAGAAAGAAAGGAAAGAAGAAGAGGGAAAAAGAAAAAGGGAGAGGGGGGCGGTCTGACGGGTGCGGGCTTCTCTTTTTTTTTTTTTTTTTTTTTTTTTTTTTTTTTTACAAACACAAGTAAAAGTAAAATACTAATTATTTAAAATTTTTATCAAAAGATTTTATCTAAATTTTATTTAACAAACTTTATTTCAAAACAATCCGAAAGTTTAAAATTAATAAAAAGATGTACAAAGAATTTCAGAAATATTTTCGGGAGAATTTACCAACGAACGTAAATATTTATATTATTTACGAAATATATTAGAAGACCCCAAAGTAATATTTAAAAACATATAATAAAATATTTAAGTCAAATTCTAATGAATCAAGATTAATTTAAATAGTTTCCGAAATCCATTTTCCGCAACCCAAAAGCATAAAACGAAATAAAATTAATTCCAGAAAGAAATTCATAAATGAACTCTGAAAATCTCTTCAATTTAAAACTTTCCGAAAATATTAGCGATTACCGAAAACGAATAAATTTAAAGTCGGAAATATTTTCTACGGATAAAATTATTAAAATACATTTAACTATTTAAATAGAAATTCTATAATTCAAATAATATATTTCGTTAACGAAATATAACTTCAAAACAAAGTCGTAATCACATAACGAAGATATAATCGAAAACGAATTAAAAATATTAAAACTCAAAATACGAGAAAGAACGGGAATATATATTTTTAACCGAAGATCGAAATCATAAGAATATAATAAAATCATTGTCGTGAACGAATTTATCTAGAATGGTTCGCAACGACAATGATTAATTACATTCAATTATGAATTCGAAATCATCGATAAATCCGTAAAACGATTCGAAATTAAAATAATTAATTGTTTACATCAAATTATGCTAATAAAATCATTAAACTTAATAAATCTGGATTTTAAAAATACGGGGTATTACAGTTATAATATCCCAAAATTTACTACTAAAGATTTTTATTTTTAACTTAATATTATCCAAACAGATGGAGTGTTATTGCTATAATTGGTATAAGTCTGGCCTTCGGCTATCCTTGTACATCAATACAAAAATAATATGCAAACCATGATAAGCATAGCAAAGTAGTAATTCATGTCATAAATAGCAAAGTAGTAATTTATAGTGCTTGTAACAACTTGGCACAAATTAATTTCTTAAAATCCTCTCAGGACATATGCGACCCATCATACTCACCAAGCATCTGTAACTACTGAGAGAAAAAATGTTGTGATGCTCAAATTTTGAGCAGAGGGGCAATCGAATTCCTCAAAAGTGAGGTCCATATCCCGGGCCTACCCCTCCAGAATAAGGGGGGTCCTCCTCCACAACATGTAGTCGAGGGTGGTGTCTAGTGACCCTCTGAAGCCATTCCTCCCTAACACCCTCCTGAGGATGAAGTGGGCGTGGGGGTGGCAGCTGAAACTAGGGTTGGCATTGCATAAACTCCATGAAGGCTTGAAAGGCCTCCTCCAGGCACCCAACACATCCATTCATTTGACTCAGCTAGCTGCAAAACGAAAGGCATGTTGGGCCTATACCTTCTAGTTTACTTAACACTTATCACACATTCCCCCTTTAGAGATTACCTAGGCTACTCATTTTTTTTAACAAAATCAAAGTTTCCAAAATACAAAACCATTTTAAAGCTTGAATAAAACATCGTTTGTAACCAAGTTTTCTAAAAATAAAGCGCGTTTGTCAGAACTAAGGCTTTGATACCAACTTGTAACACCCTAGAATTTACTACTAAAAATTTTTATTTTTAACGTAAGATCATCCAACCATAAAGGAGGAGGTGATGTTACTACCATAATTGGTATAAGTCTGGCCCCAAACCATCCTTGTACCGACTGTAGGGCAGTACAAAAACAATACACAAGCGATGATAAATATTAAAGTAGTAATTCATATCATAAATATGGTTAAGTGTTTGTTTCCAAAAGAAATAATTAAATATGCAAACATTGTTCAACAAAAGTAAAAAATTAACACAAATAGAACTGAAAAAGACAACAACCGAATGTCACTCTCGCCGGTCCCTAGACCTAGACGCAACAGCATCACTCTGCCTTGATTATGTTATCATATGCAACAAAGTCATCTAGCGAACACTCATTTACCTGCACAGATTCAGATGGGGCCTCTACTTGTGGGAATAAGTAGCACCCATAATAGGGGTGATTAGCACACTATGTATTAAGTAAGATAATAATACAGTAAAGTAGGTTAGAGATATTAATATGACCATAAGAGGGAATGAAATGCACATATGTAGATCATATTGGCTCATTCATTATCATCTATACTCAAGATATTAGTATAATATATAGTTAACTCATGGATTTTATCCATATGGGTTCAAGGACCTCGCTATTCTCACCAGTGGAATAGTAATTAAAGTATAACCCCAAGGTAATACGCTCCTAGTCACTATTCTCATCGGTAGACAGGTAACTAAAGAACAAGTCAGGGTAGAACACTCTTAGCCACTATTCTCACCGGTGGTCTGGTATATAAAGTATAATCCTAAGATAGAACGCTCTTGGCTACTATTTTCATTGGGGGACTGATAAATAAAGTACAACCCTAGGACAGAATGCTCATGTCCACTATTCTCACTAGTGGATCTGTAAATAAAGTATATCCAGTCCTGACTCATGGGTGTTCCACTGTAAGTAACTAGTGTATTCCCAAAATTTATTATTGTCCAATGGGTTTATTTACTTGAGTCAGGACCCCACTATTCTCACTTGTGGAACAGTGGGGTATAACTTCTAGGACAGAGCGCTTTTGTCTGCTATTCTCGGCGGTGAATCAATAGCCGGGACCGACTCAAGTGATCTTCCACTTTAAGGGATTAGTATCTTATTTGTATTTTATTTATACCAGATACAACACACAAATATACATGACTCATGCATGGCTCCTACCCTACTACCACCCCAGGGTAACCTTGCTCCCTCAAAAACCCTAATTTCATAATATCGGGTATATCCTTACCTCCCAGTGACCCTTAAGTCTCTAGTCTATCCAAAAACCCAAACCTATCATTGGGAACCCCTTTTATGATGTGTCATAACATATTAACTCCATTTCACACATACGATAGTAACTGACCTCCAAGGTTACTCCTCAAAACCCTAGTTTTTTCCTATTTGGCCTAACTCATTCTTTATTGCTTGTTTAGCCCTAATTTTCCATGCCAAGGTATATATTACTATTATTGGCCATCCCCCAAATTTCTGTAGCCTAACTCCCCCATTTTGTATATGTGATAATAACCTTCCAAATCAGACCCCTCTTGAAACCCTAATTCCTTGTTGTGGTTATAACTAATCCCACTTATCCCACATGGCTATTTAATTTGGAACAAAATCATGATTAACATCATAATTTAGGGTTACAGCTCGACTCCCCCGTTTTTCGCATGTGATAATAACCTACTCCTAGAGCTTCTTACTTTGGTATACTAAAACCATAGTTTCACCCTTTTTTTTTTGGTAACCTTTCATCCCTTAGTACTCCAAGGACTCCCCAGATGTGCAAGGCTACCCAAAAACATTATCATTAATCCCTATATCCACTCTTTGCAATAAACCCCTACTCTACTTACCTATGTTCAGAGCTTCCTTTAGGTTTGATTCACTGCATACATAGTTATTCCTCCCCATACCGTGTTTACCCTTAACCTCTTTATTCTTACCACCGTTATTTTATATAGCACCTCCAAATTAATTTAGGCCAATTTGCACCCTAGAGTGCCCTACATGTCACTTTTCACAATATTGATCAAAATTTTCCTAGGCCTCAAAACTCTACCTAAGTCCCAAGACATCCAACACAAGGACTCCCCAAACTTTTCAAACACATAATGTCATAAAATAGAGATACACATCAACATTTAAACCAATACAATCATATCCACACATCTTCTTACCTTTAATCATTGACAATCCAAGCTATACATACAACCCTATAATCTTCTAACATTTCTATATGTCTTCACTTAACACATAACAAGATCATATTTTAACAAAAATAAAGACCTAGCTATGACTGTATCCTTACCGTAGTGTCTTTGATCCCTAGGCATGAATTACCTATGCCTCCTCTCCTATTGTTACTGGAACAGTACTTATAAAATGAAAATATACAAACTTAGGCTTTCCTTCCCTTTTTTACTTTTTTCATCTTTCTTTTTTTTTCCCTTTTTCAAAACAAAAAGGATAATAAGAAGGAATCTAGTTAAAATGAAAACTCAAAGAGAGGAAAGGAAATGGTGGTGACTAGAATGGGGAAGAAAAATGGCATGACGGTATGGTGGCAGTGGCTAATTTTTAGTGGAGAAGGTGAGGGTTAGCAGCGTAGGGTTAAGGGTAGTGTTGGCATGGGGATAGGCTAGTTGGGGGGATGGTTAGATGTGGTGGAACTAGTGGCCATCAGTGGTGAATGGGCACATGGGTGAGAGGGAGGAGGAAAAGGGAGGGGAGACGGAGGAGAGAAAGGGGCTATAGGGGTGGTTGTATAGGTTGGGCGCCTGTGTAGGGTGGCTAAGGTGTGGTGGTAGCATGGAGGGGGGAGTGGTTGATGGTGATGGCATTAGGAGGCGTAGCCTGTAATGGGTGTGGGTTAGGGGAAAAAGATAAGGGAAGAAGGGGAGAGAAAGGGGCTCTACAGGCACAGGTGGGGCATAAGTAGGGAAGAGGGGAGGCACCAGGGGTGGATGGGTAGGTGGTGGCTAAGAGATGACGATATGGGCTGAAGTGGGCTGGAAAGGGTGGTTGAATATAAATAAGGGAGGGGTTTATCGAGGGGAGAAGATGAGAGTGGGCATCGAAGGGGGGTATCTATAAGTAGGGAAGGAAGTTGAGAGATTGGGAAAGATGACAGGGGATGATTGGTGTGCCAAGATTCAAGGGGAGGATGTTGCTGGCTATAGAGTAGGGCAGGGGGCTTAGGTGTGGGGGAGTGGGTGGCTCGGTGCAAGGGGTGCAAAGGCACATGCCAGCGTGCATGGCCCTATATGGCTAAGAAGGAAAAGGTGGGGAGGTCTGGCTATGTGTAGGGCATAAATATAAGGGAAAAATGGAAGAGGAAGGATGGTGATCCGAGGGAGACAGGAGCAAGGAAGAAGATGGGGAGAAAAGGGAAAGAAAAGAAAAAGAGGAACAGGCTTGTCACCCAAGGGAGAAAGGAAAGAAAGGAGGGGGAAGGCTGGGATACTCGAGGAGAAAGAAAAGAAGAGAGAAAGAAGGAGAGGAGGATTGGGTTGGGGAATTGTGCAGTCTAGAAGGAGAAGAATGAAGGAAAAAAAGAGATGAAGAAATGGAAAAAGGAGAAAAGGAGGAAAAATAAAAATAAAAAAAGGAGAAAGAAAAGGAAAAAAAGAGAATTGTGGTATTTAGGTTAGATTGTGGGATAAATTTAGCTTAGTGCCAAAAATAATATAATAATTATATATATAAATAAAATTGTTATAAATTACCTATAAATTATTTTGGACTTAATAATTAAAATAATATATTGGAATTAGGCTAAATAATAATTTTTTTAAAAAAAAATTAGGATATTACAATTGTAGTGGTTAGAGTATTTACAACAGTCTCCCCATTATATTATAATTTTGGTGGGAGGGTATTTGATGATTGAAGCCTACTACTTCCTATACACTAAGCAACTTAATGTTTGAAGCTTGAAGATTCCCATCTAGCTATTAATTTATTAGTTGAAACGTAAAGTTTTTTATTTGATTAAGTAATTTAACAATGGAGTCTAAATGCTTCTCATATCATAGAACTAAATAAGATCTAGAATATCGGTATATCTAATTGAAATATCATTTTACATATTATTTTAAGGATGATGTATTTTATGAGTTTATAATAGGCAAGAATGTACACATGTATGTAGCCTGACAAACCTATGAAAGGGTTTTCCAAATAAACAATTGAATAGCAAACTTGTTCATGATATTGTAGCTAAGTTCTTAGAGAACTTAAAATGGTATATGAGTATTTGATGGTATTTTTACCATCAAGATCGGCTAGAAGAAAGCCTAGAATAAATGTACAATGTTTGCATTTAGTATATGTGGGAAAAAAGAGGCTTCACTAAGGAGAAACCAGTATACCATAAAATATTCTCTTTATGGTGTGATAAATGAGATGATGTTAGTTCAACAATGATAGGTAAGACTATTAAAATGTATACCAGCATCCACTTAGAATCCTGAATATTATTTTTAATTAGTGATGTCATATGAACGATATATTATTCTTGAAAAATATACAATTAAGCCATTATAATGCAAAAAAAAAAATGTAAAATTTCCTATGTCCATGATAGATTTGAAAGAGGCACATGAGGTCCAAATAAATATACCTTGGTATATAATGATACATTAATGTAAGGTCACATGTTATATTTTACAACTGAGATTGTTACATTGGTACAAAAGTGAATATTAATCTAATTAAGATAAAAATTTAATGAATGCTTCAAGTTAGAAGCATAATGGTTAGTTAGAATTGTTAATTAGGTATTTTATTTGTAGACCTTTTTTTAGTTAGGTCTAAAAGTGATATGTTAATATGCATGCAAAGATTTTTGGTACCTACTATTTCCATAACACATTATCCTTTAAGCCATGTTAATTGAATACTTGATGCTTATTTAAAAAAAAAACATAGATATGACTTATATATGATCGAACTCCCCTATAGATATGAAATTAAACCCCTAAAAAAGGTCAAGAATGTTAGTTTTCTTAACCTCGAGGGGGGAGTGAAAAGGATATTAAGATTATAAAGCAAGCAATCACTTAGAAAATGTCTTCTATGAGATATGGACCCAAAGAAAAATCAAAGTGCACTTGATGATGCTTATACTTACTTGTTGTAGATTAGGTACAACTTGTGTTTATATTGGCCAATAAATTATAAAATTCATGTGTCTTTACTAAAGTTCCAACTCATAGAAATATTCGTCATGACTTCTAATAAGTTTATGGCTAGTATGATACAAATACACTAGAAGCATATGATATGGGTCTAAATGGTCAAATCCTCGAAAGAGGAGTTATAATCTTTAAAAATGATAGAAAACTTGCAATCATGAGTTGATATATCCATAAGGATAGACTTTGAAGATAGATTCTACTGATGAATGAATTATACATAAGTTATCCTGACAATTATGTAATATGGTATGAGGCAACAATTGATGATACCTTTATCTAAACAATTGAAGCCGATAATGGATAAAAGTGTCTAGATTTATTGTGAAGTGTCATTGTATAAATTAATGACGAGTTAGAATAGTCAAATATATTCGTTTAATGAGTATGATTTATATGGACAAGAAGTCCAATATTTTAAAGGTCTTAGAGCAATTGACTATAAATGGGTATTTGTAAAGAAATGATCTCAAAGTTAATTTGGCGACATATTTCTTTATACAACATCTAAAGTTTTTATCCACCATAGGGTTTTGAGTAGTGAAAATTTAAATATAAGTATTATCACATACATATAAATAGAGTCATATGTAATATTCCATATGAATTTAACATACTAAGTTGAGGGAGAGAAAACCGTAATATTTTCCTTAACCATGGTTTTGTTCCATTGAGTTTTTTTTAGTTAGATTTTTAATGATGCAGTATTTTAAAGATATGTTCTTAATGGGAAGCGTTGAAAAATACTATGAAATGTTTATCTAAGAGGGATGTCTTAAATAACCTATTTACATACTATAAATGTATACTTTATGAATATATATTTTATTAAATTCAAGGTTTTATATTTCCATTATTACCATTATACGTAACAACTTTATCTTTTGTGGTCTTTAACTCCTTGTTTCTTCCACTACCTTCTATTTTCCTTAATGTAATTGTCATGTATGTTATACATGGGGGTATATAGGAGAATTCATATGTATGAATAAATAAATAACTTTCTCCTCTCCTCTTCTATCTTGTCTTATTATTTATGTTTGAAAATTTCAATATGACAACATAATCTTATATATTATTGTCTTTTTAATAAAATGAGTAAAAATAATAAATTTAAAATGAGGATACATTAATACAAATATATAATTTTTTATCCAAACTTCAATACTTCTTAATATAAGCGTAGAAATATAACATACATTATATTCTAACATAGAAATAGTACCATAATTCCTGTAAGTGTGCAAGATTGGATATTCTTATAGGTTTGTTCGAATTAACTATTTCTCCTAATTGAACTTCATAATAAATAAAAGGGACTTGCTGATTATCTGGTTTGTATCACCTGATTTCGGATTTTCGTCACACTTGCACGCTAGCTTTGGAGGATTTGAGCAACCGAACTCGACTTTGAAAAAAGAAAGAAAAAAAAATAGAGAACAGGAAAAGCTAAGATCCAATAACCCAAACAAAGGCTTCTTCATCAAGCACAAAGATAATCCATTAATAATATTAAGAAAATCCAAGTTTTGTATGACGGTGTGGTGGACTTTCGACAAAAGGTCTAATTTTAAACTATTACATCCATATCTTTCTAATAGGTTTACGCCAAACCTCCTCTAACCAAACTAACCACTGTATAACCAAAAAACACAACCTATCTCAAGCCTGTGATATCGATTCAGGTGGTGCCGGTGGGGTCTGAGGACCCGAAGTGGTGGTGGTGGTTTGTTGATTTACAGGCCTACTACCGAAACTCATCAATTGAAGCTCCTTCTTATCATAAATCTCCAAAGAAAAATCTCTAAGCATCTGTGTAGTCGTAGCATTGGCATTGCCACCGCTTGACAGAGAACTTGAACTCGGCGCCATAGTTGTCTCATTCCCATCCTTCACTGCACCACCGCCACCAGTACCTGCAGTTCCTGACCCTGAATTCATCGGAGATACTCCCGGAACTTCTCCAACACCACCGCCCATGCCAAAAGCAGCGGTAGGCTGCATAGTTGACACAAACGTTGATATTGGTCTTGCTGATACATTAAAAACCGGGGTTGCTGTTGCTGCCGGGATAGCCCAGAATTGGGGCTGCTGCTGCTGGTTTCCTGCCCCTGATATGACGTTTGGAGGTACCATGAAAACTGCATTTGCAGGCCAGATGGGTACTAACCCTTGCGGTCCACCAACGCTCACGTTAACACCACAAGAACTGCCGGTAGAACCACCAGGGATGCCACCGACAGCACGGTACGTGGTAGCACTGTTCATCATCGGGTCCATTTCGCGCAACGTAGTATTCATACCACCATCGTTTACGTCGATAAAGGCACTATTCCCTGTCCTTCTCCGCCTCTTCAGACTAGATTCTTCTACCTTCCCAGAAGATGTCGTCGGAATCTTCAGCGTCCCGTTAACGGAGACGGCAATTGCTGGAACAGTCCCCGTTCCAGTAGCTTCGATAATGGCTGGCTCCGCTCTTTCGAGGAGCCATTTAATGGTTTCTCCGTCAGACTTATGCCCAAGTTCTCGAGTTAGTTGGAAGATTCGGGCGGCGCACTCGGCAGGCATCCGGATACGGCGACCACGACCTTCCACCTTGGTGTGTCGGTCCTTTGAGGGCCTTTTGGTGGTGGTACCCGCTGGCTTTACCGCGGGATTACTGTAAGACACAGGAGCCACCACGATTTGCTGTTGAGACAGTGAGACAAGCTCTGAATCTGTGGGCTCTTCTTTCAAAGAGGAGACCATCCTCGTGTCATCATGGATGGATGGCGGCGATGATGGAGGAGCAGCAATCGTGACAGCATTGTGTTGTTCTTGTGTGTCTACAGGGGGTAATGGGTCGATAGGAAAATCTTCCGACCCTCGGCTGCTGCTACTCCCCTCGTCGTCGGCTACCGGAAGTTCTTCACTGTTCTTGTCGATGAAGGTCTCGTTACTCTGCTCGTTGATACTACCAATTGAAGCCATACTCGAACAATCTGGACATAACCCAGAAATGGAAACAAAATTTAGCTTAAACCCATGAAATCAAGCCAACCCTAACGGCAGATTCACAAAAGTTATGAACCCTTCATATCAAGGATTAAGCAATTCCCCGAATAAACGGCAAAAAAACCGAAAATCAATAGAGCAGGAAGATGGTAATAATCAATAGAGAGGAATTTCGTTGCTTGCGTTATTTTGAACTGCTAAGATTTATATCATAAGAACAATCGCAAATTGAAGACGAATAATCGCACACGGTTTCAGTGTAAAATTGCAATTACAGCAATTGAAATAATAAATTTAAGAAAACTAGAAAATAGAACGAAGAGAGAAGAAAGATAGGAAAGAGAAACAAACCCTAGAAGTGGACGAGCCCCCACTTATCCGAGCTGTAGCCTTGTTCAAAAGATTGGGGCCCTCTCATCGCCTTTGCTTTTTCGTCGGATGTTGTTTAGGATTTAACTTTCAACCTTCGTTTGCCGGGCGAAGTCTAACCATCTATTGATTTATAGTGGATAAAATTAAAGGGTGAGAATTAATATGGCCTTTTTATGGGACCAGTCGTTAATAAGAAATATTCCTTTTTATTTTTTATTTTTGTGTGTTGGAATAGATACCTTTTTGACAAAGATAATAGCGATCTGTGTTTTAACTACACGCAATATATATAAAATAAATTATTTAATTGTAGGACTCGCCTTAAACAAACCAATTCTTATATCAAAGGACCATTTTTTATTTATAATTTTATAAATATTACTTAATTACATACATTTTTTTTAGAATTTTATGAAGTTCATTTAGATATATGAGGTTATTTTTATAGTATATAATACTTATATACAAAAATAGAGTCATTAATAATAATTTGTCAAACATTTATGAATGAGTTACTGAACCTACAATAATAACTTGTAGTAATATCCTGTTCTTAACTAACTCTAATTGAAACCCTAGTTATAAACTTGATATTTTATGTGTATTTATTTATAGAAATTATTGTAGGATATTATAAATTGAATGTGGTATTATTATATATAGTAATATGAAAAAATAGATTACAATTTAATCAAACTAAAATTTGGTAAAATTCTTGGATTTTTAGTCTCTTAACCCTAATTTTGAATCCTAACCTTTGCTTAACCATGATTATCCCCTTTTGCCCCCGACTGGTTTATCTAGTTTAGTTTGAGTAACTAGAACCCCTACTAAGCCTACTTAAGCTTAACTCACCACATTACCCCAACCCTCATAATTCATGTGTTTGATTTTTCATGCCACCCCTTACCCTCTCTAATTACACACAACCCCTCTCCATGACCTATTTTATACCCGGTCTTTCTTCACCACCTCTCCTCAGGCTTGCCTTTTTGCATGCTGCCATCCCTTGTATAACCCTCCTTCCTCCCTCATTTTTGTGTCTCCTACATACCCTTGGCAATATGAGCTTCACATGTTGCTAGCCACTATATACGTTGCATCCTCACACAACTTTCTTTAATTTGCTTCGATTATCTTTTGTTCCTTTCATGGTTGTTCTCTGCTATTTTTTCCGTTGTTGTTGCTATATTCTAATGTGTTGTTGGGCATTGTTTTCTTAGGTGATACCAACACTTCTTGAGGTGGCCTTGGAAAAGACATTTGTGTAGCTTGGATTTAGGTAAAATCAATCACTCATGAGATGGTAGAAACTTTGTGATGTAGGAGCATCTAAAGGATCCTCCAAGTTCTCTTTCTTAGTTTTTTATTCTTATCATCTTGAAGATTCTTAAAGTGTTACACAAAACCCTAATGTTTTCTTGGAAATTTCTTGAAGGTTTGTTACATTATTGTATGTTTGTTATATTCTTGTAAGGAGAATACTACAATGTTAAGATGTCAACACATTCAAGATACCACGTGTTACAAGACAAAAACACAAATACATGGTCAGTAAAAGTGCACACAAATGACAAATCCAGGCTCTTGAATAATTTTCTTGTTAAGATTGTTGTAACAAACTAGTTGTTATTTTATATAACTAGAGTTTTCTAGAGTTTTTTTATTTGTGTGTAATTTTTTAGTCAAGCTAGATGATTATTTTTGCACATATATCAACTCTTTTATGACATATAAGGGCTAATTAAGTTAGTTACCAATAATTCAATTTGTTAGGAATTAGTTAAGGCCTAACAACTATATTATTTACTGGTAGCTAGATTAGTTGTAACAAACTTATGTTTAGTTTATGACATTAATTTTGGCCCTTTGTGACATTCATTTTAGATTTTGGCAATTAATATGAGCAACCAATTGGGTTATATTCTCTATTTGTGAGTGAAGATTCAATCCTTTTTGTGAGATTGAACTTCTACTTAAAGGATTTTCTATGTGTGTTTCTCATTGGAATCTTTTGTGTGTCATCTTTGTAAGACATTCAAAGTTACATTTTTGCTTATAATATTCATCATATTCAAATCCTCTTCATCCTTCATATTTAATCTTTGAATTTGAATCATTGAACTACATTAATGCCCATCTAATCTACCACATTCATATCATTATTGGTATCAAAGCTACTTTGTGTTGTAAATTCATATCACTTTATATGTGAGCATGATAAGTTTTTCTAGATCTAGAATTGTTCTAGGGTTTTAATTAATGAGAGTGATATGATTTTGTAGGGAAAATTGAAAAGCACGATCTTATTTATTTAACATATATGTTTCTATTCGCATTTAAAGATGAAATGTATAAATATGAAAATATGTAAAATGTTGCTAGATTTAGATGCATGATTATGTTTAGGGTTTTAATTAGGGCATGTTACTTGGTTAAATCATTTTCTTACCTTACCTGTTGTTCCATTATATTAGGGTTAGCTTTTTGTGATTCTTTATCTCGTATGCTTTAGGGGGTAGAAATATGATTTTGCATGTACCATGCTTAGTTGCTTCCATGAATGTCGATTCTATACATTAGATTTATTTTGCATCATAGGATGTGATTAATGAATATGTGTTCGAAATGCATATGTAGGGTTTGTATTAGTAATATTTTAAATTCATGTGTGAGGGTAGTGTAGTCTTTTACCATGTTCTAGGATGAATAACCTTGTTAAAATATTATGTTTTATTATATTTTAAACTTTCATGATGAATGTTAGTTGTAATGAATTTCATGCTAAAATGGATTAAAATGTGGTAATTAGGAATTGAGAGCGTTTTTGTTATCGTGACTACAATGTACCTATTATGAACAATTTAGCTAGATTGACTCTAGTCAACATTTAGTTGACTTAGGATTGACCTTTTACTTTCAAGTGAGTCGAATAATAGTTCAAGCTGTAGAATAGTATTTAACCTTAGGCCTAAATGGTTTTGTACTGTAGAGACTCATGTTGTAATACTCAAAAATTTTCTACCTCTAATTCCTGGGTAATTAACCTCTCAATTCCTTCCTCAATCCTTAACCATTAACCTTTACAAAACAAATTATCCTAACCCTTAAAAAATTTATTTTCCCTTTTGCACCTTTTCTTTTGCTTCCCCCTCATCTCTTTCTCATACACCCTTACCCCCAACAACTTTTGTTTTGATTTGGTCAAACAAACTAAATCATCCAACTAATCCTAAACCCTCACTCAACCTCCTCTCATCCAAGTTAGTTACATGCTAAAACCCTATGCCTTTGTTTCTTACAATCTGCTCTTTGACTTTACCTCACCCCAAATCCCTCATGCATTCCATTTCCATGCAACCTAACTTCAACGCCCTTTTTCCCTCTTACTCTCAGTCATTCATTTCAAAACCATTGGAGCCTTTTTTTTTCCTCCCTTTTTTCTATGAAACTTTCTCTTGGTAATCCTCCCATCATTCTCATATCTCCGAATCTTTATTCTCTCATTAATTACTCATGTGGCACTTTCATTCTTCAAATCCATTACATGTAACACCACCCTGATCTATGCTAGAATCTTAGACATCCATGGTTCCACTTTTGACCATTCCTCACACAACTAAGACTTTGTTGCATTACCCTCACATAACTATTCTTTTGGTGCATCAACACATTACATTCTATCCCTTACCCTAGCATGAGAACTCTATGTTATTGCTACTTATTGTGTGAAGTACTCACTCAAGTGCCTCCCAAGCACCAACCAATCTTCACATAATAACCCAACCTTTCTCCTTTTTCTCTTCCCTATTTTCTTTATATTTCCTTTATTTTTTTATACATGTATTAAGCTTTGATTCTATTGAGTTTTAGGTGATCATAAAGTGGTTCCAGAGGTGATATATTAGCAGTATTTTTCTTAGAGACTGGCACCATATTATTGTAAGGATGCATGCCATGAAATAAGGGGTTTTGATGATATGTGTTTATTACATGACATACTATGTTAATATGCTTCCATTCCTTGAAATCATATTTTTTGTGTGATTCAATGATATTATTGTATTGCATTATGAAAGTATGAGCGTGATGAAAAATTATAAGTTTATGAGATATTACTTATTTTAATCCCTATAATGTAACTCTAAGCATGTTGACATGATATATTGTTTTAATTAAGTTGTGAAGTGTGGGTGTAAGTACAAATAAGCACTATTGTGATGAAACATGCTGTGAAATGAAGTTTGATGCTATTAGGACTTATAGTTTTTTTCATTATTTTTAATTTTTTTGTGAAATGTTTGGGTGGTTTGTGATATTGAGGGTACTTTGATATTTTTATGATATTTGTGGGAAAATAAATATGGCATGATAATAATTGATGGTTTTATAATTTATTTCATGTTTATCATGTTAGAGTTTTGTTGAGTATGACATAAGTTACGTAAGAAGAGGTTTTAAGGTGTTTAGGCAAGGTAGAGGTATTTTGGTCAGCTTGGGTTAAATATGGATGTTGGCATTTATGAAGTGTTTATTGGTCAAACTAAGCTAAATATTCTATGTAAAATAATTGATTTAATTATGAGTAGCATAGGTATGCTAAAATAAGGATATAAATTAAATTAGGAATAGTAATTCTAGAGGTATGCTTGGCATTACATGTATAAAATGTTAGAGTTAGGCCTTGATTTTTGATATATTGTTAATAATGATATTTTAAGATGATATGCATAGTTTGGTGGGTTAGAAATCCCTATGGGAGGATTTGCACTTTGCTTGTGAAATTAGGTTTCATGGAAGTGTTGTGGCCTTTCACTTAGGGAATGATTCAAACAATCTTTGGTTGTATTTCATGTGCCTGATATATTTATGCTAAGTATGCAATATGTTCATAAGAAAAAAAACATGATAATAACTATAGTTTAAAGTGAAAGATTTGGGAGTTTAGGTCAGTTGTATTGGTCCTTTCCACCAGATAAAAATAGTGAGTAGGAGCGTTATATCATAGCATTGTACCAATGTGTTCGACTATACAAGAATAGAAGCTAAGAATAGTCTATCTTAGGATTGTACTGGTCTATTCCATTAGATGAGAATAGTATCTAGGAGTGTTATGTCCCATGGTTGTCCTATTATTGATACCATTATGTTGTTTATTATTAGTGGGGTCCTAAGGCTTAAGAGACTATGTAATCGGAACGTATAATCATATATCATGAAATTCTTTTAGGCTTCTTTCTTGAACATCTCATGTCAAATTTAATGTGTATGTATAGTTCTTTCATAAATCCCTTTTTATTATGATGTGTATTGTTATTTTACTTAATATACAAGTATTAATCATTCTTTATAGATGTGCTACTTATTCCCACAAGCAGACATCCCCAGTGTTGATGTGTAGGTTTCTAGAGACTACTTTAATGATTTTGTTGAGTATGATGCACTATCTATGGTGGTATGATTTATCTATTTGGGCTTGGGTGTAGAGTCTTTGTTATTTGGTAGCTAGCATTTTTTCTTGAATACCTTATGGACTCTTTATTTCATTATATCATTTTTTTTGTATTTTTCTTGTATTATACTGGGATTTTTATCTCTACACCCAAGCGCTTTCCCTTGTATTTGATATGAGAATGGTACAGTAAATCGAACTCATATCAAGTATGGCGGTAACACCCATTTAATATATGTTAGCTTTTGCAAAAATAATAATAATAATAATAATAAATTTTAGTATTAAAATTTGAGGTCTTATAGGTTGGTATCAAAACTTTTGGTTTTGATAAGCCTGTTTTGTTTTTCTAAAATTTAGTTGTCAATGCTCCCTTATTTGATTTCATCAGTCCATTTCATATTTGAAAAACTTGATTATTTAAAAACCTAGAATAACTTGTGAGGAATTGATAACATGTAGACTAAGTGAATTTTGAACGTACTTATGTGTAATATATGCTATTAAGTTAAGATTTATTTTTGTCTTTACCTAGCTTTTAATTTACCTCTAGATCTCCATGGCATTGAATGGTCGTGTTGGCTATTTGGAGGAGGCATTTAAGGCTTCATGGAGTTTGTTTATTATTCACCATTGCCACCATAACTTTAGGCTCCACCACCATCTCTGTATCACCCATGGGAGGGGATTTGAGAGGGTTTGATTTTGAGGGTTTCTAGTCATCTCCTACCAAATTATGCTAAAGAGAATGATCCATTCATCATATATGGTTATATTCAAGGTTTTTATGAGACTTTAGAGATAATTGATTGTATAGGAATGAGAAAGGGGACTATAGTAGCATACTTCATTTGAAGATTAGTGGACACCATGTAGGTAGGTCATTGCACATAGAGAGGGCCATTGATGTCCTAGGAGGATTTTAATATGACACTACGCACAAGGTTCTATTATGAGAACCTCAAAAGGGATATGCTTAAGGAGTTTGTACAACTAACCCAAGGGAGTTTGACATCATTACAACACTGTAAAATTCCATAAATTAGGCCTATAATGTGTGAAAATTCTTGTGCCTAATGATGATTTGAAGCATTTAAACTTGTTTTAGAAATTTATTTTGGCTTGATTTGTAAAGTATTTGACTTTTTTTTAGTAAAGGCGGAAGAACGTAGTTATTTGGTGTACTAGTCGTGTAATAACCAATTTTTAGGAACTCTAATTATAACCGGTAATTATGCATATTAGTTTTACTAATTATTTAAGGATATTTGATACTAAATATATTATTAATATGTGTAATATTATTACGACTTATTAGTTATAAAATTTAATTAGGCTAAAATAAGCGAGAGGGTGGTATTAAAATTTAAACCTAGGTTTTGATTGTAACCGGTATTCGTTTTAGTAAATAAATCTATTCCAGTAACCAGATAATTTCTACCCGGATATTTTACCCTAAATATTTACCTAAATAAGTTACCCCTACCCTATACTAAATTTACTAAACTTACCCTACTCATGCCACTCTACTGCCATGCACGATTCCCTCCCCCTTATTTTGCTATCCTTGTTTTTCTCCTCCTTTCCCTACACGCCATGCTCTTCTTAAACCCTGCACCTTTTCATTTTTATGTCATAAATTAACCCCCTAAACAGCCCACACTTTCTCTCTTTCCTCAAGCTCCCTCAACCAAGAAAAAAACCCATCGTCACCATTGTTTTCCACCATTTTTACCCCATCTACAACTCCCCATCAAAACCCCCTCCACACCACCACCAAATTCCTCCCTTCTTACCTTCACTTTACTGCATCAAGAGTTGACATTCCCTAGCAATGAAAAATAAAACCACCTCTAAAGCTGTGGTAATTTTTGTCAATCCCATACCCCCACCTTTGGCTAAGCTTGCAGTTCCCCTTCCTTCCCCTTTGATAATTTGTGCCGAAACTCCATCCCTTGCTACACCTTCCCTTTCTACAACCCTTACCCTTGCTGCATAATTTACTACTATTCCCATCTAGTAGAAACACATAACACCACTGTTGCCCCTCCTATGCTTCTTGGCAACTTTTGTCGATTCCACACTACCCCGGAAAGGGGTTTTAATAACGGTTATTTTATAGTTTTAATAATGGTTTTCAACCATTATTGAACCATCCGTTATTAAATCTTTAATAATGGTTCATAATCGTTATAAAAAATATACAAAAACATGCGAATATATGTGTAAACTTCATATTTAATAACGGTTTTGAAGTAAAAACCGTAGTTAAAAAAAGGTTTTAATAACGGTTTTTCAGTAAACCGTTATTAAAAATAAGGTTTCAATAATGGTTTATAAGTAAAAACCGTTGTGGAAAACCAAGTATTAATAACGGTTATTACAAAAACCGTTGTTAAAATATAAATGAATTAGGGTTTTAGTCATCGATTATGCATTTATTAAACCTTAATACGTATTAAATGAGCATAAATTTGGGATTGAACGGACAGTTTTAATAACGGTTCTTATTAAGAAGCGTTATTAAAAGTCTATCATCCAATTAGGGTTTCAAGGACTGATTATGCATTTGTTAAACTCTAATACGTATTAATTGAGTATAAATTTGAGATTAAATACATAGTTTTAGTAATGGTTCTTAATAAGAACCATTATTAAAACTATAGGTTTTTTTAATGATTTTCTGTTTTATTCCTACCCACATACATAGTTGTATGTTCAAATAATTACCAAATCTACAATGTAAAACAACATCAATTCATACCAAATCTGCAATCACACCATAATTTCAATCAATCTATAATTGGTATGCATGTCTCAATACACCGGCCATACTTAGGAATCAAAATTAGTAAGCATACCATAACTTGGTAGCTTTACACCCTAAAGTAAAAAATTCAGAGATCTAGGCTAGAAGACCGAAAGATGTAGACGAAATACAAACCTGAAAATGCATGTAGAATATATAGATCACTACCTAATACCGAATGAATGAGTGCACGCGTTTGGCCCATTGGTCTCTAACTTCATCAATTTCATCAACATTGTATTGCTGGCCTCGTGCATAGTCATCGGTGAAAAACTACAATGCCCATGTTTCAATTAATATACAGTCAGCCATTAGGTCAAAAATATATATGTCATGATTCATTAATATAAAAATATGGAAAAACAAACGTACATGGCTTGGATCTATGTTGACCGATCTATTCTGGACTATAAGATCTATTGTTCTACATACATAGTATCCACAATCATCACCGTTTTGCTGTTGTGGACACCGTCAAATGAGTTCAGTTAGCTCTCTAACTGTTAGATATTAATTTGAATTAAAACAAAATATAAAATATTTATCTTCCTACTTACCATGATAGGCTCATATTGAAGATTCTTTGGGTCTGGGACACCATTCCCACCTCTCCTTTGATATGTCGTCTGTAGTGCCTTAATAAATATACTTGGATACATAATATTGTAAGTATATATACCTCAAATAATGAAAGTAGAATATATGTATAAATAAGCTAATGAAGTAAGAAGTGAAAAGTATACTAACATGTCGATAAATTCCTTCCCATGACGAGCAACCTCAAAAGGCACGTCATAGGTTCGAAGGGAATCAAACACATAGACTTGATTAAGATCAGGTCGGACGGCGTACAAAACCCAATGTTCATTTGCGAGGTGAGGAATGAGATAGAGCTCGTTGTGTCCCTCAATCAAAATGCAATCCGCTAAATAGTTTATGTGCCTACCCTCTGTTATATTATTACCATCAGCTATGTAGTATGGGCACACAAACACAATACAGGACAACATTCCCTCCATCGCAACGCGACTAGCTACCAACCTATGGATGACAATAACAATGCATATTTATTAATAACTAATAAATCATATAAGAGGTCATAAAAATTCCAATTGTACAAGAGTACTAAAATCTGAAATATGAAACAATGCTTACATGACATAAATGATGACACTCGTGGTTGACATCCATTCCTGATTATAAATGTCGCTTATGTCAACCGTTGATACCATGTAAGTAGCATCGTTCCTCCTAACATACTTAGGAAGACAATAAATGAAAATATAATTATCTTCAAGGTAGTTTTGGGCATAGAAATACAGTAAAGCTAATGCTGGTGGAGGTTGGCTTATTTTCGAAGAAGGAATCTTTTGTGGGGTAACTGATTTTTTAGATTTAGCTTTATTTCGTTTAGCACCGCCCTCTTTTGTGTTGCTCATTCTACTAGTACCTCTCTTAGTTTTACTAGCAGAAGCAGTCTTCTTCTTTAATTCCTTTTTTGATTCCTTAATTGATAATAATAAACAAAGTATGTATTGAGCATATATATATATGAAAAAGGTATAAACAGTGTAACTACTAAACAAGGTCTAATGAAGATGTTGAATGTTAATACCTCTTCAGTAGCGAGACGTATCTGATATGCAGGCCAAGGCACGAAGCTTCCATGAGCTTCTAGCACTGTGGTTGCCTCATCGACCTCTTTATAACAAGGTAAGGGCACACTACCAATGATTGGAGTGTCAATACTCACTGGCCTTGTATTTAGGGCTAAGTTATACCCGTGGATAGTTTATGTTTAGGTACTATGACTGATGCGGACCATTCCTTTCGCCAAAAGAGTTGAAAGGACATTCGCTAATAAGTCACATTTATGCAAACCCTAAATGAAAATATCACACATAATTAATTATTTATCACACCAAATACATTTAAAAACAATTCATAGTTATGTAATGCTTACGTCGATAAGAGAAGAAAGACGTGCATTAGCTTCACAACTGTCTTTGACGCTATTTATATTAGGTATATGAAGCTGATCATATTCGACTGAATCAGATAGCTTATACCCTTGAGATTTAATAAATGACAACTCTTGCTCCATTGTTGCCATCCATTCAAATACCACGTTCAATTTTTGGATGAGGATGACGACTTACTCATTAGTGCTACGAGAACCACAAGATCGACCATGTACGCTCATTCTCGTAACACCTAATCCAAGACCTCTGTGTCTTCTAGGGTGTTCTACAATTCCTGTAGCTTGGGACACAACCTTAAATTGGTCAACCCCTCCTCACCGTCTGATGCTTGAAGTTCGTCCTATAATGTATATAATATATGTAAATTTAGCTTATAGGAAGAAGAATAATATAATAGTTTTCTAAAAGAAAACTAAGCAGGGTTGTAGATATCTAAAACTTACAATTTTTGCGACTACAACATCTACATCTTCATTAATATATCCATCTCTTGTTGCTCTAACCTTCTTCCATAATGTACCAATATTAATGGACGAGGTACATGGGTCTAAGTCTTGGGCTATGAGCTATAAATCAAAAAATATTCTTATAATGTACCAATATTATAAAATTTGTCAATACATGTAAATAGATAAATCAAAAAACGCATACCAACTCCTCTTCAAGGCCTCCATACCCTTTGCAAGCCATATTATGCCGATATTTATTCTTCTTCGCAATCTCTTTATTTTTGATACTTTTTTCCTCTATGACAAGCCAAAACATAGTGAAATGGTTATTTCAATATTATGCACAATACTAGGATCGATACAAAAAGTTTAATTGTTATCTAACAAATACCTTAAAATCACCCGTAAGACGATATGCAATAAATTGGTTCTAACTTTCTTGATAGATGAAACCGTATCATTTAGATGGATTCTGCCATAGAGAACCATCCCTCTTTCTGTACATTTCCTTATGAGCTAAATATGACCTAAATGTTTTTAGACGCTTCCCATAATGTCTAAGAATCCATTTTTTCCTACTCTTTGGCACATTAAACACTCTCTGCAAAATAACACATATAAATTTATACCGATGTTAATGTATTAAAATTAATAACATTTGACATACAAAAATTATTACATAAAATAGTATATTTACCGTGATTTCCTGCCAAATATGTTCCTTATGACCCTTTGGAACCTGCTTCCAATTATTATAGGAGATAGGAACACGGTTATGGGTCACAAGTGAAATGTAAGTCAAGAACATGTCTGCATAAGGGCCAATGGGAAGATTGTAAGTATTCCATCCCAACTTGACCCATTCTCTTTTATTCCTTATATCTGTGATGATTCTCATAATTGTAGGTCCTCTTTTCCCTTCTTCATCACTTCTGGCCCTATCAATATTTTTGTTGGCCATATCTCATAAAAAAGTCAATAAATAAATTATGTTAGAATGTTATGTATTGAGCATAATGTACCATTATATTATCGATACAATAAATATCCTATCATGAAGGTCAAAAAATACATTTAAAAAAACCAAGATAGATATTATATGTTACAATATTATTACCCTCATTGCCTTCTTTTCCTTCTTTTTTCCCCTTATTTTCGTATTAGATTCAGGATCTGATACATATATTACTTCACGATGATTATCCCTAACATATATTTCCTTCTCATTAATTTTATTGTTATCATCTTTCAATAATTGAGTTGCTTGCACAACTGAGACACACTCTTTATTCCAATTGGCATCATTTTCATCATCACATTCATTAGCATTTTTTTCATAGATAGTACCACATACCATCTATTATTAGTAGGGTCAATGACATAGAATACTTGTGTCGCTTGTGATGCTAAGATGAATGGGTCTTGTTTATGCCCTGCCCTATTAAGATCTACTAATGTGAATCCATCTTCATATCTAACCCCACAGCCATTATCAACCCATTTGCAGCTAAATACAGAGATTTTAAATATAGTGTAATCTAAATCCCATATATGTTCAATCACACCATAATAATTCATATTTACATAAGTTAGATTTTTGTCTTTTGCACTAGCAACATGTATTTCCTCAACCATTAAAGTCACCCCACTGTTTTGCATTGTACTCTTCACATCTTGTTCTTTTGTATAAAAAGTGCAACCTTTGATCACATAACTGGTATATTGAAAAACTTCATAACGAGGTTTCTGAGACAACCAATGCAGGGTTTTGAAAATTAAAGTTGGGGAATGTCCGATGAGTGGAATGATGCGATCTCTTATCCAATCAATAAAGGAAAGATTATGTTGATCAATAATCCATTTCTCAATCTTTGATGGATTTTCAATCTATAAATAAGTCATATGCTCTTCAATGTATGGCTGAACATCATCACTGTTGTGTGCTGCATAGAACATGTTAGGGTGTACATGCCCAAACGTTTTACCCCTAATACCCTGTCCTTCAAATTTGCGTGCATGTCGAGACTTAGGAATACTAAGAGCTTCAGCATTTGACAAATGCTTTGTGCAAAACTCAATTGCCTCTTCCATAAGGTAACTCTCAACAATACATCCTTCTGGCCAATATTGATTCTTCACATAACCTTTTATCAACTTCATAAACCGTTCAAAGGGGTATATCCAATGCCCATGAATAGGTCCTAACATCTTTATCTCTTAAACTAAATGGACGGTTAGATGTACCATAATGTTAAAGAATGATGGTGGAAAATACATTTCAAGCTGGCACAAAGTAATCACAATCCCTCTTTTCAAGGCATTCAAACTATCAGGATATATAACTTTAGAGCATACGGCTTTAAAAAACCAACAAAGCCTCGTGATAGTAATTCGAACACGTTTTGACAAAATTCCACGTATATCTATCGGCAACAAGTGCTGCATCAAAATATGACAATCATAAGACTTCATGTTAATTAATTTTAACTCCTTCATCGACATGAGCCTTTTGACATTTGAAGAATACCCTTCCGGAACCTTGACACTGTGAAAGAATTCACAAAATGATATATTCTCTTTTCTAGAAAGAGTATGACATGCCGGTGGTAAATATGTTCTTCTTCCATTGTCTCACAGTGTCAGTTCCCATCTAGTACCCATTTCTTCCATATCCATTCGAGAATTTATGCCATCTTTAGTCTTATGTGGAACATTAAGTAATGTACCAACAAAACTATCACATATAATTTTCTCAATATGCATCACATCAAGGGCATGTCTCACGTAGAAAGATTCCTAATAAGGAAGGTGGAAGAATATTGACATCTTCTTCCACCCAACTAATGGAGGCTTATCTTTATTCTTCTTCCCAAACTTGGCATTCAAATGTTTCATCTTTAGCCACAATTGTCGACCCGTTAACTGGACTGCTGCCTTCCCTTCTTATTCCTAATAAGGAAGGTGGAAGAATATTGACATCTTCTTCCACCCAACTGATGGAGGCTTATCTTTATTCTTCTTCACAAACTTGGCATTCAAATGTTTCATCTTTAGCCACACTTGTCGACCCGTTAACTGGATTGCTGCCTGCCCTTCTTCTCGGAATCCATTGAACACTTTTCTTTGCCTATGATAATGATGATTCTTTAGTAAAAACCTACGATGCCCAAGGAATACTGTCTTTTGTCCATGTGTTAGCTGAACAAATAAAGTATTCTCCTTACATATTGGACATGCATAATGGCCTTTCACACTATAACCTGACAAGTTGCCATACTCTGGAAAATCATTTATAGTACAGAATAACATTGCTCTAAAAGTGAAATTTCCTTCACTATATGCATCAAATACTTCAACGCCCATGTCCCCCAAGAATTTCAAATCATTAATCAAAGGTGCCAAATAAACATCAATATCATTCCTAGGTTGGTTTGGCCTGGAAATGAGTAAAGAAAATATCATATACTTGCATTTCATATAGAGCCATAGAGGTAGATTGTATATAACCAAAATCACCAGCCATAAATTGTAGGTTCCTTGACTGTGTGGATTCATTCCATCCGCAGAAAGCACAAGGCGCACATTTCTTGCTTCTTTACCGAATTCAGGAAACAAGCCATCAATCGTCATCCATTATGGAGAGTTAGATGGATGTCTAAGATGCCCATCATCTATCTTGTCATTAGCATGCCATCTTAGGTTCTTGGTATCTTCAACATCATTAAACATCCACCTTAATCTTGGTATTAGAGGAAAATACCATAACACCTTAGCAGGCACCTTGTTCTTTTTGTATCATGGTGCTTTGCATTCAGGATTAGGACAACTATCTAAAGATGCATTGTCATTGTGATATAAAATACAATCATTAGGGCATGTATGTATCTTCTCATAATTCATGCCCATAGAGGATAGAATCTTCTTCACTTCATAGGTACAATTGGGTAGAACATTGTCATTAGGAAGCATATCCTTTACAAGTGAAAATAAATTCTTTGAAACTCTTATCACTCTATCCGTTATATGCTTTTAAGTTGTACAACCTTAAAGTAGCGGATAATTGCGTAAACTTCTTACAATCACCGTACAAAGGTTTTTCCGAGTTATTCAATAACTTCTCAAACATTTTTGGACAATCCCGAACACTTTCCTCAACCTTTTGAGTCATCGCCTCTAATGAGTGTCCCTCATAGTTATCAAATGATGATCCACTACTATCCCTCGTAACATCATCATTATCATATTTAGACTCTGTTTCCTCATGCCCTATCTAACAAGTGTAACTTGTATCAATTCTATACACAAACAAATGATCTCTCAAATCATTAGCGTTGACATGCTGAATATAAGCACACTTCAAATAAGGACAGACTATTCTACTCGAGTCCCGAGCATGTTCAACTGCAAACTTGATGAAAAACTCTACTCCTTTGTTATATTCTCTAGACTGACGATTTGCAGACAACCATTTACGATCCATAGTTTTTTAATCTAGATATATCCCACGTGAAAGTAATTATTAAAAATCAATTGAATTATAAGTTTAATAATTCGCAAATCGCTCATGCTTAGAAAGAATTAATCTCAAATGTATTATGCTATTCTGTATATATATATATATATATATATATATATATATATATATATATATATATATATATATATATATATACACGAATCATGCTAACACATTTCCAAAAAGATATTAGCTAATCAATGAAACTGCTCATACTTACAAAGAGTTCATACATACATACATACATACATACATACATACATACATACATACATACATACATATGTAGCAAAACATTGTACAATAGTTTAAATTACAAAAGATATACATACTATAGGATTTAAGCAATAGCAGCACTATATACATCAAAATGTTGCTACAACCTAAATACTTAAAAAAAGCAAAAAATCATATCCCTAAAACTAAATCCCCCGATAGTGCAATACCCCCAAAATTCACTACTAAAAAATTTCATTTAATTAAAAGAAAATTAGCGGAAGCAATTAATAAATCGTGAACTTTGGGGATATTACCTCCACACTTAGTACCAGACTGGTTCACTCCTACCGTTCCAGTACCAAGTGTTAAGGCTAAAAGAGAAAAATACAACTTACAAGAAACTCAAACCAATGATTAAATTAGAGTAGCGCATTAAAACATTTTATGAGAATATAGTACCTTACACTCTTTCCCGAGAGCCCACTTGAATAGCACTTGAGAACGACCTACAAGGGACACTACCCATTGAATAGGCAGGGGCCCCACAAATGGAACCCTTTAGTACTACGGTACTGAGTAACCCTTTAAATCACACTTAACAACAGGCCCGTAATGTAACATAGGATACTACTTACACACATAATGAAAGGTAAATAATGAATGTCTAGGTTTATACAACCACATACTTAACAAAGCAACCGAATATTAATAGGTCATAGAGAACAATCGATATGTCTAGGCCTTAAGCCCTTAATCCATCATTATCAATCATATCGGATTATAATTATTCGTGTGAGTGTGGGAACACCACTATTATAGCCGGTGGAACGGTCATGCAGGGCAAAATGCTCTTGTCCACTATTATTTGCCGGTGGACTGATCATGCAGGGCAAAATGCTCCTGGCCACTATTATTCGCCGGTGGACCGGTCTGGCTCCGACTCACATCATATTCCACTATAAGTGATTAGTATTTTCCATAATTTATTTACAGCCCAATCAAATTTATTGAGCTCGGGACCTCTATTATTCTGGCCAGTGGATCGGAATACAAATGTACATCCTCCAGGGTAAAACATCCTAGGCCACTATTATATCCGGTGGATCGATACTCATAATATATAATTCAACTAGGCCCAACTCATTAATCTTTTACTTTAACGATTAGTGTTTTCCCTTTTTAATCAGTACAACAATTCCATTTATTTGCCTGATAGGGAGATCAAGATCTCGGGACACAAAGGTACACCGGTCGCACTGGTGCATAAAAGCTACTCAGTACCCTTCAACTATCAACCCAGGGACGCAAAGGTACCCTGGTCGTACTGGTGCATAAAGCTAACTCAGTATCCTACCGACAAGGATACCTAATCCTTAAGTATGCATACCTCCTAACTAGGTCCGTAGAGCTAGATAGAGTAGATATAGGGCCTGGCTGGGGTACAAAGGCACTCCAGCAAATACCAAATAATCGTGGGCTAAACCACGTCTTTGAGTTAGCGACCCCTAAAGAGCCACCATTCCCGATCTCGAGGTCTTTCAATTTAAGTATTAGTGTCTTAATTAAGGGTGATCACAGAAGCACAACAATCATATAATTATTCACTTTTAATCGTTCAGATTTCATCAGGCATTTCTTATTCAAATGGTTGTCCAAAGTAACACTAAAGAATCATTAAGGCTATCTTTATCTCATCTAATTTTGAATTAGAATTCATTCTCATGATACCTACTAATCATCAAATACTCTTACCTCGCTAATCAGCGTTATTTGAGTGATATTACGAAATTCCACAATCACAACGACATATTAGGTACAAACTACTCATTTGCCCCTTACTTATATAATTGCCAAGTCATCCCTTCCTTACTTGACAAATTACCATGTTAACCTCCTTGTTACATAATTATCAAATTATCCCTTACTCGATTTAGGTTACTAAGTTATTTCTCATACTTATTGGGTCACTAATCCCCCTTCATAATTATTACCCTTAATATACTTTCCATTTAGTTGGTTAGATTACCACTTTGACCTTTCTCCTTTATTATAAATAATAAATTATCCTTGAGTTGGTCAAATTACCAAATTACCCTTCCTCATTATCCTAATTACCAAATTAACCCTTTATTTAGTTAATTACCAAATTACCGTCCTCTATTATCAATTACCAAACTACCCTTCTTCATTATCAAAATTACCAAATTACCCTTTGGTTGGTTAAATTACCAAATTACCCTTTTATATGATCATAATTACCATTTTACCCTTCTCCATTATTAAATATACCAAATTACCCTTTGGTTATCTAAATTACCAAATTGCCCTTCTTAATTATCATAATTACCAAACTACCATACTCCATTATCAAAATTACGAAAATACCATCTAGTTAGTTAAATTATCAAATTACCCCTCACATTTATCATATTTACCATTTTACTGTTCTCCAATATTAAATTATCAAATTACCCTTTAGTTATTTAAATTATTATTTTACTCTTCTCAATTATTATAATTACCAAGTTACTTCTTTCCAATTTTCACTTTTACCCCTTTTATTTACAAAATTACCATCTTACCGCTTTACTTTCAAATTTACCATTTTACCCCTTAACTTCCAAAAATTACCATAATACCCTTTCACTTATAAAGGTTACCATTTTATCCTTGATTACGAAATTACTATTTTACCTCTTTTAATTTTCAAATTACCATTTTGCCCTTTAATCACAAAATTACTATTTTTCCGTTTAATTACAAAATTATAATTTTACCCTTTTATTATAAAATTACCATTTTTCCCTCTTCTTACAAAATTACCAATTTACCATTTAATCACAAAATTACTATTTTACCCTTTATTCACAAAATTATCATTTTCCCCTTTAATTACGAAATTACCATTTTACCCCTTACTTCCAAAATGACCAATTTATCCCTTACTTCCAAAATTACCATTTTATCCTTTTATTAACAAATTTACTATTTTACCATTGCCTCCAAAATTACCATAATACCCTTTTTAATTAAGAATTACCTTTTTGCCCTAAGTACACCACTTATATTAAATTATTATTATTACTACATAAAATATTAATATTAACTCCTCATCCACCACTCTAATAATTAATATAACATTATTAGCACCCATATATATATTAGGCCATATTTTTGTACAAGATACCTTACGAAAATCCCCTAAGGCTTCCAAAATATTAATCATGCATTAAGAATCACAATAGCATAATATAACATGGTTAATACTTAACATTTTCATTAACAACCAAACTCTTATCCTAAATAATATTTCCATACATAGCAATAATCTATCACGCTTCCTTTTCGTCAATCAACACAAGAACCACATATATCATATTAAACAACATAAACCAAGCATAATAATATATTAAAAATCCTAATGTGCTAACATATGTTAATCCATGCGTTTAAGTGGGATTTAACGATTATCTTGATTCCCGCAACAACGAACTTTATCAGTATTCTGGTTAAAGGGTCAAACCTTGATTATCAAAACCAATACCTAAAAATAATATCATGATTTATTACATTAGAAATAATAAAATCAAAGTATAAAACTTTATAATGCTTAATTAATCAAATACTTAAATTAAAATATTATTATACCTTTAAATTATTAAACAAATAGATCAAGAAATGCAGAAACTCATGCTGCTAATGCAGCATGAGCTGCATGCAAAGAAATGAGGAGGAGGGGGCTCGAAGGTGGTGAAAGGAGGAAAAATAGGCAATTTCAGGTTAGGGTTTTTAAGCTAGGAAAAGAGGCATGTGGGGGAGGATTTAAGGTAAGGGAATGGTGTAGAGGTGGAGAGGGGGTGTAAGTGGTGTTTGGGGAAGGGTTGACGGTGGCTAAAGGTGGTGGAGGCGGCAACAACGAAGTTGCGAAGGTGGCGGCCAAGGATGGAGATCGAGATGGGGGCTGGTCCGGAAGGAAAATGGGGAGGGAAAACGTGGGCCTGTGGGTGGTGGTTTCAGCCAAATGAGGATTAGGGGTGGTAGAGGGAGTTGCCAGGATTATTATGGTGGCTTAGGTGGCAGCATAGGCAGTGGAACGGCGGCGGATAGGGGCTGCACAGGGTGGTTGCCAAGAAGGGGGTAAAGAAGAGAAAAAGAAGGGAGAAGGAATAAAGGGGCTGCGGGGTGGCTCGATGGGGGCTGTGATCGGTCAGAGGTGACGTAGAGGGTGGCAGGAGGTGGTGCAGGCAGCGAAAGTGGCGGAGATGGGCGGAGAAACAAAAAAAGGGGGAGAGAGGGGAGGAGAAGAAAGGGAGAAAAGGAGGGTTGGGGAGCATGGGGAGTTCGGGAGAAAATGCAGAACGGGCAAGGAAGGAGGAAGAAATAGAAGAGGAAGAGAAGGGAGGGGATAGGGAGCTCAAGGGGTGGCTGTAGGTGGTAGAGGAATGGCGCTTGCAGGGAGAGGGAGAAGGAAGGCATGGCAGGGCATGGGGGAAAGGAGAAATGGTGGGGCCGGGATGGGGCAGAGAAATTATGGGAGAGAGAGAGGGAGAGTTAGGGAGGTGAACGGGGAAGTTGCAGGTGGAGTGGTGAAAATGGTGGAGGATGGTCGGGATTCTCGCCGGGGAAAGAGGAAGAAGAAGGGAAGAAGAAAGAAGGAGAATCGGGGAGGGGGCTGGTGTGCGACGAGCGACCGAAGGAAAATCACGCGAGCCAGCCTAGTCGAGGAAAAGGGGAAATAAAGAAAAAAAGGAGATAGGTCGGGCTCGACGTAGGAGAAGGACGGGAAGGGGAAGAGTGAGCCTACGACCCAGCGCAGGATGGGAGGGCATGGCAGGCCAAGCCAACCAGCTGCCCAAAGAAAAGAAAAAGAAGGAAAAGAGGAAAAGGAGAAAAAGGAGAAGGAAGAAATGGGAAAATGGAATAAATAATTTAATTGATAAAATAATAAAATAGAATATTTTTGGGTAATAAATTTATTTAATAATTTAATTTAATATAATTAAAATATAAGGGTTTAAAAAGGATAGTTTTAGTAAAATAAGGGTTTGAAAATTTATTTAAATAATAAGAGTAGGATAAAATAACAAAATATTTATTTTAATTTATTAAATATTTATACCTAATTTTATTTACTCAAAAATCCATAAAATAATTAAAATAAATAGATTTAAAGGCTAATTTGTCCTAGATAAAATTTATTAATTAAACTATAAGCTTTTTAAAATTTTGTGGGATTATAGATAGCCTCGTCGAGCCCGACTAAAAACTATAACTCTGAAAGTCTACTCATCACGATATATCATCTGATCCCTGACATCATCGCAAGAGAGTCTACTCATGGATACTCTAGGGTAACCAGGGTGGATACTCCGAGGCATGCTATGACGATACCTCCACTCATCATCAATGACCATCTGTTCTCTTGATATCCTATCATACTCTCTAGCAAACACCTCACCCTCAATAAATCTTGGGTGTGGTGCATTAGTGTGGTAGACAAACCATTGTAAAAAAGTAGAAGTAGCCAATGCCCATGGCTCTATTTGAGGCAGGCTCAATAGAAGATGATACGATCTGAAATGGAAGGGGTAATAGGATGAGCCACTCGTGCATAAATGACATAGCTCGTCATATAACCATATCACATGAGTCTGTACATCTGTATGTGGTGCTATATGAAAATACGGTGGAGGGTATGTCATCTCACTACATACAAATGAGAACCACTAAATCTTATCATCAAGGTTGTTCTCGAAAGGATTTAAATTATAGAATACGTAAAGTAATCTTCAACTAGCTAGACAAATCATAAATATATTCTAACAGATCTTAACCAACTATGTAAAGCTAATAACATCAAACTATTTAAAATAAGGACATAATCTTTAGTTATATATTTAACAAAGTGGTTAAACATCAAACTATCATCAAATCATTTAAGCTACGCATAGTAAAATCAAGTAGATATTAATATATATATATATATATATATTATCTTATTAATATCTAGTACAACCTAATAAATCCTATATTATTATTATATACAATTATTCATCTCTATGTAATTTTTCACTTTATATTTAGTATAATAAACGATAAGCCCTAACCCTCCCCCTAACCCTCCCCCTAACCCTAACCCTAACCCTAATCCTAACCCTAACCCTAACTCTAACCATAACCCCAACCCCAACCCTAACCCTAACCCTAACCCTAACCACAATTATTTTAGATTATAAATACACATCTTATATATAAATATATTATAAATATACGTATAATAAAACACATATAAACATACATTTCATGGAATATAAATACACCTCTTACAAATTATATATTAAAAATAGCATATAAATACACATCTGCATAATAATGTGAATGCTAAAAAGAATATACACGTTTTATAATTAGAACGCACATATCTTATGATAATAATATATATTTTAGGCTTGTAGATTCTCTTAAAATAATTATACATATTTTTATAAAATAGATTATAAACACACACACACACACATATATGTAAAGGTCTCGGCCAAAATATGCATTTGTTAATATATAACAGTAATGTAACAAATTCAAAAAAGGACAGTAAAATTTTTGACCAACACATTAAACAACACATTTTCGAACAACAAACCAAAAGTTTGCAATAACAAACAAACGCAACCCTGTAGCAACATGCATGCATTTATATATATATTGATTGAGACAAAGCTATAAGGGAAGAACAAACACATACATAAAAGGGAGTGACAGCGTGCAAGAAATCGACGACAAGCAAGTTGAGAGCAGAAACGACCTCCAAACACGGCGGACGATGAAGGTACAACTGCTGGCTAGGTTCGCAAGAATGACAACACATACATGAAAAGCCAACAATGGCAGAGGGGTGGTGGAGAGATGGCAGTGCAAGGTTTTTCCTTACTTCAGGGGAGCCAGAGTGGTGGTGCAAGGGTTTGCAAGAGAAGGAGAGTATGAGAGGGAAGCCGCAGAGTCTTAAATTTTTGGCAAGAAAGAGAACTGAACGAAATAAAAGGGGGGGGGGGTTTAATAATGGTTCTTATAACAACTATTATCAAAAGAAGTTTTAATAATGGTTCCGGTAAGAATCGTTATTAAAACATCTTTTAATAACGGTTGTTATAAGAATTGTTATTAAAATGTTAAAACTTTTGACAACGGTTTTTATAACAACCATTATTAAAAGATTTTTTAATAACGGTTCTTACAGGAACCGTTATTAAAATATTCGTGCAAATTGTAATGTTGCATTTTTAATAACGGTTGTTAAATATAACCATTATTAAAACTATCATGCACATTAATTTTTACGCATTTGACGATAGTTTTCGAACCACCATTTTTAATGTCCCGTTATTATTTTCTGTTTTCGTAGTAGTGGGCCTCCGTCATTATTTCTTGGGTTTTAGTTAGTTTTTGAAATGTCCTGAAAATTATTATTTTAAGAATTATAGTCAAATAAGGTTTTATTAGGAAAATTAATTAAATAAATTATTTTTATTAAAATAAAAAGGAAATTAATTAGGGAAAATCAAGAAAGAAATTTATAAATATTTTAATTAGGAAGAAATTTGGGTATTTTAGCTAATTAAGGATTTTATGTTGGAAATTACTTAAATAAAATATTTTATTTAAAATAATAAGGATAAAATAGGACCAAATTAATAGTATTTTTATAAATAATTTATTTGAAGAAAATTAGGGTGTTTTGCTGATTAAAATGAAATTTATGAAAAACATCTCAAAAACCCTAAATTAGCCTAAAAAGGGATTTAAATATTATTTTATTTAATTATTATTATTTTTAAATATCCCAAATATCCTAAGTAATTTTATTAACCTAACCCACTATATTTTTGTTTTTCCCCTTTTCCTTTTTCCTTTCTTTTTCTTTCTTTTCTTTTCTTTTTCTTTCTTACCTTTCCCTGACCTGGGCCATCCTAGCGGCCCAAGCCGTTCTTCCCTTTTCTTTCCTTTCCCGCAGCCCATTCCCTTTTTCCTTCCTTCTCCTCCTACCGCAACCCGTTTTCTTCTTTTTCTTTTTTTCAGCGTGGCCCAAAACAAAATTTCGCGTTTTGTTTAAAACATACCCCATCACTGTCTAGTCGGCTCTCTATTCTTTTACTTTTCTCCTCCCTAGTTGGCTGGTCCAGCCTTTTCTTTCTTCTTCTTCCTTCCTCCTCCCCCGTCGTTGATGACCTACAACAATGCCACCCAATGCCCTAGTTTTTCGTTGCCGGTCACGCTCCTTTGACAGGTTGTTGCTCCTCTTTCTCTCCCCTGACTCATAAAATACCTTAACCTACGCCATCTCCCTTCCTTTCCGCACATGATTGTTTTTAGCCAACCAACCCTGCCACTTTTGATCTAGATTCTCTAGGCCAACCTCACTGTCAGTGAGCCCAAACCAACCTTCCCTATTCCCATGACGACCCAAAGAACCCTAGCATCTCATCTAAGATCTCTAAATACCCCTCATCAGCTAGATCTCAGAACTTTTTCCTAGAACCCTGCAAAATCTCCTTGTCACTACCGCCTCTTCAGACACTGTTTCTGCCGCCTTCGGCTAACTCCATCGCCTTCTCTACCTACCGAACTAATCCTTGCACCACCCTCTAACTAACTGAACCACCCATATCCCTTGATTCTTTCTACGCAAGCCACCTCGGCTGTGCAAAGTTTACCTCCCAATTAGCCCTTCCTTCCACCTCCGTCGCCCTTCGCACCACCCTTAGCCACCACTTCCGTCGCTGCTGCCACTCCTTTCACCTTCCAAAGTGTACTACATACCCTCCTAGATCTCCTCCTACCTTTCTTTTCCTCTGTCTACCTCTCCTCCTCTCTTTCTCTTCTTCCTCCCCATTCGGCCACCACCAACGCCGTTGTGCGCCTCCACCTTTGGCTGCGCCACCACCTTTATTCTTTTCCTCTCCTTCTGGGAAACTATAATCACCCTTATTTCCACCCTCATTCTCCCTATTTTGTTCCCAGCCTTCAACTTTTCCCCTTTTCTTCTATTTTTCGGCCACCGTCACCACCGCTGTGCACCACCGCCGGTGCCACCTGTCACCACCAGCACAAGGTTGAATCCTAAACCCTCTCAACCCTTTTCCCTATTTAATAAATTTTATTTTATTTTATTTTAATTTTAGCCTATTATTATAATATTACTATTATTATTATTATTACTATTAAGTTCAATATTATTAGTATTATTATTTCTTATTAGGGCTAATCCTATTTGGCTGAGTAGATTATTAGTATTAGTATTATTAATATTATTAGTATTATTATGATTAATATTTATTTTATTTATTACTGTTATTATTATTATATATGATGTTATGTGTTGTGACCCTATAAGACATGCATGTGAGGGTGTTAATGTCGTTTGTATTGGGGAAAGGATGAAAACAGAGAATGGGGGAAAGAAGTTGAACAAGGGGAGTAAGTTGACAAAAGGGGAATAAGTTGACCAAGGGATGTGAGTTGACCTAAAAATGTAAATGATCCATTAGTGGAAGAAGAATAGGGGTGAAAGTAAAATGAAGGAATGAGAGGGTCTATGGTTTTGCATGAGAGAATCTAGGGTTTCGTATGGGAGAATTTATGGTGTTGCATGGGAGAATCTAAACTAGGATTTTGTAAGGATGGATTTAGGGTTTTGCATGGCAGATTTTATGGTGTTGCATGGGAGAATCTAAACTAGGGTTTGTATGAATTGAATTTAGGGTTTTGCATTTCAAATTTTATGGTGTTGCATGGGAGAATCTAAACTAGGGTTTGTATGAATTGAATCGAGGGTTTTGCATGGAGGAATCTAGGGTTTTATATGGTAGAATCTAGGGTTTTTCATGGAAGAATCTAGGATTTGCATGGTTGAATTTAGGGTTTCATGGGGGATTTTTAGGGTTTCGCATGAAAGATTCGAATGGTTGCATGGGATGTGTAAGGTCTATATGGGCATGAAATTTAAGTATGAAAAGTTGATTTGGGATGTGAGGATGGTAATTTAAGTGTTGTTTGGGTATTTGAACACTTTGGATGAAAAATAGTACATGGAGCAATAGAATGGTACATAGGAGACTAAGCTAGGGTTTAGGGGGAAAATCTTGATTTGAGGAGGTGGCAAAAAGGAGAAATAAATGATGGTAAGTGGAATATGAGAGAATGATGAAATTGATCAAGTAATGATGATCATGATTGGTAGGGAAAAATAATTAGTGGAATGTGAGAAATATAAGGGTGACATGTGGATATAAGGAAGCTAGGGTTTGTTGTGGCCATTTAGGCTTTGGTGTGGTTACCTAAGGTTTTGTAACTACACATGTGCTTGATGTGTAAGGCGTAATGATGAGAGTTGAATCTAAAGGTTATGATGGGTGGAGTGTTAAAAATGATTTGGGTCGTGTGAAATGGAGTGGGATGGACCACAAAAGTTAAAATTAGGGTTTCGGGATAAAACCCTAAAGTGAGATGTGGAGTGGACTTGGAGGTGTGTAGTAGTGGGCCTTAACTTACATATTTTAGTGTTGGAGTTCTAGTGTGAATTTGAGTATAGAGGAAAGGATGCTGGGGCAAGTTGGGAGGTACATGAGTTTGATGATATGGAATGAGTCCGTTGGGGAGGATAGGTGCGTGGAGAGTGAGTCATGCATGTCTAGGGTTAAAATTTCTGAATAAGACATTTAAGACATTAATCATGTAAAGTGGAAGAGTATTGAGCTGGGTCCCACCGATCCACCAGTTATAAATAGTGGTTAGGATGCTTTGTCCTATGTGTGTCTGATCCACCGACTATAATATTGGTTAGGGTATGTTATCCTATGCGTGTCCGATCCACCGGCTATAATAGTGGTGGATTCCGAGCTCAATAAACCAAACACCAAAGTTTTTAAGATACATAAAAGACACTAAGTACTTATAGTGGAACATCATGCAAGCCGGGGCTAATTGATCCACCGGTAAGAAATATTGGTTAGGGTATGATACCTTATGTATGACCGATCCACGAGCTTATAATAGTGGTTAGGTGCATTATGGTCTGTTTGTTTCCGCTCCACCGGGTATAATAGTGGGGGCTTTCGTACTCACATGGACTTGATAAAGAGCATGGTGTGGAATGAGTATTCATAAGAGACAAATTAAGTATTACTCCGGAGTTAACAATGGACCTTTGTATATTCAGCTGATTGATCATATGCCTTTATGTTATTATGTTGGACTTTATGACCCTTTATGTATTCAGCATGATTTTTGTGACCTTGTGTGTTGGCCTTAGTACATCTGTTACCTTACTTAGTATGTAGCGTACCAATCACCCTTTTTATGGGTGCTGCTCATTTCCACGAGTAGTAGGCCCTTTTGACTTTTTGTAGGTTGGTGAGACGTCAAGGGAGGCTGAGTGTTGAGCTTGTGGTTGGCTCAAAGTTTGAGAGTGTCATGGTCGAATTTACTCTTCTCGTTATTTTATTTCCCTTATGTTATTTCTTTTTGTTGTACTATTACTTCCCTTTTTGGATATGAATAATAATTCTTTTATACGTACTCTGATTTTTGAATATTATGCACTCTTGACTTAAGTATTAATTAAAGTTTAACAAAAATTTCTTTTTAGCTTTAGCACTTGGTACTGAAATGGTTGGAGTGAACCGGTCTGGTACTAACTATGCGGTAACATCCCCAAAATTCACGGGTTTTAATTTAATTACTTTCGCTTTAAAAAAATAGTGAATTTTGGGGTGTTATAGTTTTCTTGCTTCCTTATTTTATCCAGTTATCTGTTCTTGAGTTATTTTAATTAATTTTGAGTTATTTTATGGTATATTAATTACTAATATGTATTATTGAATATTAATTTATTAGGTAACATTTGAGGATCTCGGAGAAGATGGTTTTTGGTGCTTTTTATGTAAACTTGAATTTAGATAAATCCAATCACTCATAAGGTAGTAGAATTTACATGTGAGAATGCTAGGATTTTTTAGACCTATAATCATGCTAGGGTTTTATATTCTTCAAGTATAATGATGTGCATAATAAAATGATAACATGTTATATACATGGTACACACGATAATCGAAAGCAAAGTATATGTATGAGTAATAAATTATATGGTTTATGTATGCATGTATAGGGTATTTCTAGGGTTATATGTTTATCAAGTGAGGATTTAAATTCCATGCTAATTACTCCATGATTATCATTACATGGTAGTTTATGTCGATATAAATAGCATAAAGTATATACGCTAGATTAGGGTTAGAATACGATAATTGTTATTCACATGTTCTAGGGTTAGAGATTTTTTCCTACATGTACCATGATCATAATTACGTTACTAAATGTCATATTATGCTTAATGTATATATACATGCTTCATAGAATGTGTGACACATAAAGAATGAATGATTAGGGTTTTGAGGTTGCAACTCACTAAATGCATGATAAGTGGAAAATATAGTCAATCGCAAAATTGTAAAAATTACCTACGTGCTAAAATATTGTGAATAATTAAATTTTAGCATTTTCACGACAAATTGCTCATAATAATAATATTTGTTATGGAATTGGATAAAAATGATGAAATTAGGGTTTCAAGGGTATTTTGGTCATTTTTGACCTAATACACCTAATGTAAATAATTGGACATAGGATGGCCTTAGACTTTTTATAGGTTGACCTTAGTGTTGAATTTAACTTTGAACTAGACCGATGACCTTAGGGTTTATCCAAATAATTAGATATAATGAAAAATGGTTAAGTATGGAAATGGAAATAATTATACAGTATGAAATGTTTGTGATCTCATCATAAAACACTAATACTTAAAGTGGAAGATCTTGAGTTTGGAAATGGTTGTTCTCTAGGGTTAACTACCCTAGAGACGAGGTGTTAGCCCTTATTTGAGTTGGTTCACTAGTGCGCCTCTGTGCCCTAGCAAGGCCCTTATTTACTCTATAGGTGACCTACAGGCCCTATAGGGGGTATCAATATTTAAGGATTAGGTGACTAATATGGGAGGATACTGTGTTGCCTATGTGCACCGGTATGACTGGGCGTACCACTGTGTCCCTGGGTTCTAGGATACGGGTATTGTGTTTCCTCTGTGCACCAATATGACCGGGTGTACCTTAGTGTCCCTAGATTGATTGTATCCCCTCGAGTAATATAAATAATAAAAGAATAATTGTTGAGGGCCTTGGTATATATTGTTAGGTTCTGTAGTTGCCTCAGTGCTCTACCTTTGTTTTTGGTATATATTGGATTGATGGATCAGTAGTTGCCTCAATAACCTACTATGTTAATTGAAATTGATTTGATTAGTTGGTTTTGGCTATGGATTTTTGATATGGTTACTGTGTACCTTGAAATGACGTGACTTGGTTTTTTATGGTTGATCGTTGAGAATGAGACTCTAATAGCAATTATTTATATGTATGTATTGATCCATGATTTATTATATATTATTATGGCATGTGGTTGTGTTTGAGCATGTTTTGGATCATTCTGTGATTATATGTAATGTGGTATGCTACCTCTTGTGAGGTATTATGATTTACTCAGTACAAGAAAGTCGTACTGATACTATATTTGTAGATTACTATGTGAAGGCCATGGAGTGACATAAAGCTTATAAGAGTGGTTAGGATAAGTGGAGCCCTTAGGAAGAGGTTCCATTCTCAGAATGGGCATACAAGTCTAAGAGTTAGGGAAAACCGGTGTTGTACCTACGGGTACTATTTTTTGTTGTATATGTTTTTGTTTGGACTCTTATGTCCTTAGTTGTATTTTGATTATCATTTTTGTACGAAAAATATTTATCCATAACCTCTATTTATGTAATTTATTTTATTTTCGCTGATTTCTTCTTGGTTTGATTGGTTTTAGACTTAGCACTTGGCATAAGAAAGGTGAAGGAATTGGATTTATGCTATGTGTGGTGGTAACATCCATTATCTTTTGTAATTTGCCCTTCTACAAAATGAATGTTTTAAGGACTAAAAATGAGGGTGTTACAAGTGGGTATCGGTGCTTTTGTTTTAAAATTCTCTATTCTATTTTTGAAAGCTTCCATTTCCTAAATATTTTGGAACCTGCTTTAGCCTTATGAGGATTGTGAGTTAGGAGTTATTATTTCTTTGGTCTTAGTCTTGGATTTGGTATCCTTGGTGTGTTTTTCGATAAACTATGGTATAAAAGAACTAGCTTGATTGGATATTTGAGGAATTATTTTGTTAGAAAGTGGATTGGTTTTTGAGTTCTAAATCAAATTGTTGTGTCCTATAGGATTTCCTAGGATGTCTTCTGGAATGACTAGATTACCCTTTTGTTTCCCTAGGATGTCACCTGGAGGAGACATCAAAGTCCATATTAGTTTCCTTGCTAGTGAGCTGAACCATATGGTGGATGCCAACCATTACATTGGGCCTTATATGTCTTGATCAGACCACTTCTTGAGGACCCTCCCTTCAGTAGAGCTATGGATTACAACAAGAGATGTGTATAGAGATTTTTTTTGTGATAAGTGTTCCCCATCCTAGGTTTATGGAGGGCAAGCGTTTCCTATTACACTATGACCAGCTTGCTAAGGAGTTAATCTTAATCAATGATGTGTGGAGGGCTAGCCATGGACCACCGCTTAGTGTTGCCCCAAATTATCCAAGTGAGTTAGATGAAGTGGATGGGCCTTTGTATGACTTGGAGCGAGAGTAGATGAATCTACATGAAGAATGGTTCTAGCAGGTTATCTGTGAGAGTTGGAATTTTGATGCTGCCATGGATTTAAGCCTTCCGAGTTTGGTTGGCAATGATTGATTTGGGATAGATTTTGAGGTTCTTATTAGGCATCCCATGCTTAGAAATTGATAATTAGGCGGATGCTTGGTGTAGTAGTGACTATCCTTGTAGTAAGAGTTACCCTAGAGGAATGGAGTTCTTTTGTTGTAGGATCTCTAGTTGTTGATGTAGCAAGTTTGTAATTATGAATGCTATATGATCATCTATTATGATTTAAATGCAAGTAATCTCTTTTCAACTTGCATGTGCAATGTTTGTATGACCCTTGTGACGATTGTTAATGTTTTGTTATTCTCCTTTTAATGATATGAAGTGCTTAGCCTTTTTAGGTAGCCTTTGTTCGTGTTTGCTAGGGTGGTAACCCTATTATCCTCATTTTTTTAGAACTATGGCACGAAACATGAATCTTGAGCTTATAGAGGAGTTACTTATCATAGTTGTTGAGAGAGTGGCAGAGCTGTAGCCATAGTCACAATCTCAGGTGCCATCACTGCTGCCTCTGGCACTTGCTCATGTTGATAACTTGCTTAGAGAGGTTGGGTTTCATCACCCGTCTGTGTTTTTGGGAGTTGAGGATCCAACATTATTGGAAGGATGAATTAGAGAGCTAGATAAGATCTTTAGGGATTTTGATTGGCCAGATGGAAAGAAGGTGGATGTTGGCACTTTCTACTTGTGAGGAAAGGTAGATGTGTGGTGGAAAGGATACCATATTTGACATGTGGAGCCGGTAGACACTTGGGAAGGTTTTCTAGCAGGTTTGAGAGCATACTACTACCCTTTGCATGTGTGTCATGCAAAGCATGTCGAGTTTCTGTGAAATACCCCAAAATTCTAATTCTGGAAATTACGGCTAAATAAGGATTCATAAGGGAAATTAATTACACAAATTATTTTATTAAAATATAGGGGAGTTATTTAGGGACAATCAAGAGGGAAATGATAAATAATTTAATTAGGAAAAAAATTTAGGGAGTGTTGCTAATTAAAATGGGACTTTAAAATAATAATAATAATAATAATAATAATAATAATAATTATTATTATTATTCAAAAATAGCTCAAAATTAATCTAAGAAGGAATTAATTATTATTTTCTAAATATTATTATTTTAAATAACCAAAAATACCAAAATACCCAACCCACCTGTTTTTCTTTTCCTTTCTTTCCCCTTCTCTTCCTCCCGATCTAGGCCAGCCCTCCACGTGGCCTAGATTCCTCCCCCTTACGCGGCCCAGGCCCGCACCGCACCCCTCCTTTTTTTCTTTCTTTCCCAGTCGGGCCAGTTTCTTTTTTTTTCTTTTCCTCTTTCTTCCTCCCTGGACCACTGGTCCTGACCCTTGTTCTTCCTCGAGGCACCGACGACGACGGAGGAGCTGCAACCCTCCCCTTCGCTGGCTACCACCGCTGCCAACCATCCTTCCCTCCCTCTCCTGTCACTTTCTTTTATTTTTTTTGACCCCAACTAACCCCTTTCCCTCTCTCGAGCACCTAACCCCTTTCCTTTTCCCTCTTCCCTCGACCTTGCCATCCCTGCCATGGCAGAACTGCCTCGACTTCCACCACTGGGTGGCATGCCTAGCATCTACGCCTCCCTTGTCTTTTTCCCCTTGTCATTGCCCACCTAATCGACCTATATATACCCCATAGGATGCCTTAATTCGGTTTCTGATTTTGAAACCTAGAATTCGCCCCTTTTTGCCGCCGCTGTCCATTGCCGCCAGCCAAACCACCCCCAAAACTGCCCCTTGCACCACCCTCGACCTAACTAAACCCTCATCGTCCCTCGATTTCCCCTTCATGAGCCACCCCGGCCGTGCAAAGTTGCCCTCCAAATCAACCAACTTCAACCCCTGCCGCACTTCCACCGCCACCCGACGCCAATTCCACCACCACTGACGCCACATCTCCCCTCCAAAACAGCCTGGGGAGCCTCCTCTACCTCCCCCACAACTCCCTTTCTCCCTACCTCCCTCCTTTCCTTCCACCACCTCCAATTCCCACATCCACTGCCGCCGCCGCCGTGCGTCGGTGCCACCACTGCCCTTAGGTGGTTCTCTAACCTTCCCAACCCTTAAACCCATTTTATACAAGTATTAGTTATTTAATATTATTAATGGTATTATCTATATTATTATTATTATTATTATTATTATCATTAATATTATTATTATTACTTAACCTAACCTTTGAAATATTTATAACTAATGCTACTATTAATGGAGATCTATAATTTTAGTATTGTCATGATAACCCTTGTTGTTGTTGTTGTTGTTGTTATTATTATTATTATTATTATTATTATTATTATTATTATTACCATTATCATTATCATTATTTTCCTTCTAATATTGTTAATACTACCTTTATTCATTATCACCTTTTATTATTAATATAAATATTTGGACCCTGATATTATTATGATCATTCGATTACTATATTATTGTTATTGTTATTATTATTATCATGCTTAACATTATTATTATTATTATTATTGTTATTATTATTATTGTTGTTGTTTTTGTTGTTGTTGTTATTACTATTAATGTTATTGAAACCGAATTCGGCATGTTACCATTTTGTTATTATAGAAGAAGAATACCCAACCTTAGTATTATTATTATTATTATTATTATTATTATTATTATTATTATTATTATTATTATTATTATTATTATTATTATTATTATTATTATTATTATTCAAATATTGCTAATATTATTCCTATTGCCCTTGTTACTAATATTATTACTATGGTATCATTATTAGTTATTACTATTATTATTAGTATTATTTTGTTAATATTATTGTGATAAAAACATTCGAACCCTTATATTATTATTATTATTATTATTATTATTATTCCAAATATAACTATTATCACTATTATCTTTAGTAATATTAGTACTTTGTTAGTATTACTAATATTATATTATTATTATTTTATCTCTAATGACATTATTAACCTTAGCCTAAAAAATAATAGGGCTTCTATTTCTAGGAGCGTTAGTATTACTATTATTATTATTATTATTATTATTATTATTATTATTATTATTATTATTATTATTATTATTATTATTATTATCACTTTTCATTATAAAATATATTAGTACTATTATTAGAAGAAATAAAGCTATTAGATTTAATAATATAGATATAGTTATGGATAGTAACATAAATATATTTTCACTAGTAATATCTAGTAGGCTAACTTGACGGTAAAAACCCTAGTTTTTCACTTATAAAGCTCCATGTAATAATAATAACCCTAGTCTTAGAATAAAATAAGAAATAATAGTATTTTTGGTAAGAGGGAAACTAATCCTTAGTTTTTCCCTCTTATAGGTGAATCGAGCCAAAACCTTAAGGAGGCATAAGAGCGTGCTCCAAGCCTGGCGTCTTTTTAGGTAAGGATATAGCTAAGGCCCCTGTGTGTTGTGTGACTTGTATGTCTTGGATGCTATATATCATACGACGTCATATATCGTATGATTGTCATTGACTTGTCTTATGTGTAGCGTTGCTTGGAGTTGAGATATGTTTGTATGTTTCATTATGGCATGAGTATGATATGTATATATGGTGATTTGATGTGATATGATATGATCCTCTAGGACATGCATGCTAGGATGATTGGTAATGTGATATGGGAATGAAAGGATAAAAAGAAAGAAAATGGGAAGTGAGTTGACTAAGGGGGATATGAGGTTGATTAAAATACCTCATGATCCATAAGAGGAAAATAAATAGGAAGATATGATGAAAATGAAAAAGAGATGGGAACCATGCATGGGAATTCTAGGATTTGCATGGGGACTTTGAAAGTTTGCATGGGGTGGATAAAACTTGTATGGGGATGATCTTTACTTGAGAAAAGTTGTTTTAGGATGTAAATAAGCTAAGGGGAGAGTTGTGGAGTGATTGGAGATGAGGGATGAAAAATAGTACGTAGGTTGGTGTAATGGTGTATGAGGGACCCGTTTAGGGTTTTGGAAGGAAGTAGTAATCTAGAAAATGTGGAAGTAAAAATGATTGAGGGAGAGTGGAGTACAGGTTAAGAGTGGGAATATATTTTATAAGGGGAGAGTATGGGTGCCATGGGAGAGAAGAGATACTGGGTGAAAAAGAGAGAGGTTACTTGTGGGAGAAGAAAGGTACTAGGGTTGAAGTTTTCAACTAGCTTTTTTTTTTCGATCACATGTGGAATTGAGGGGTAAAGTGATATGATTTGGGATTGGATCTAAATGAGATAAGGTATGGGGCGATAAACGAAGTAATGGTAGTGTAAGTGAGAGAGAGTTAGGCCACATCGGTCCAATTAGGGTTTTCAAAGGAAAACCCTAGAGGGTGATAGTAGGTGGAGTTGATGTCATGAGGTGTTGGACCTAACCCACACCTGTAGGAGTTGAGTTTTTTTTTTAATGTTATGTGTAAGAATAAGGATAAATGGATGATGGGGCGTGATAAGGGGTGCATGAGTCTCAAGATATGGGATAGGCCCCCTTGGGAGAATAGAAGTAGAAGGTTGTTAACATGCATGTGAAGGGTGAAAAGCTTTATCCAATAAGACACGGATAAGATACTAATCACTTAAAGAGTAAGATTGTTGAGCTGGGCTTAGACCGATCCATCGGCATAATAGTGGCTAGGAGAGTTCTGCCTTGGAGACTGATCCACCGACAAAAATAGTGGTTAGGTGCGTTCTGCCCTATAAGTGACCGATCCAGCGGCTATAATAGTGGGGGTTCCCGTACTCATATGTACTAATATAGATTATGGTGTGAAACGACTATATTTACCAGAGATCCAAAGAATAAGTCTAACTGGACCATAGCCGGCCCTCATTATCTATGTTACTATATGCTGTCTATATGACCATGTCATGTATTATATGTTATATGTTTTGTATGTTTGGCCTTAGCACATGATTACCTTACTCAGTACGTTGTGTATTGATCACCCGTTTCATGGGTGCTGCTTATTCCCACGAGCAGAAGACCCATCTGAGCTTGTGCAGGTAGGGGATGACGTCTTCGATGCCTACGACACTTACGAGGCATCGGGTGGGGTGGAGTGTTGAGCTTAGACCTGACTTGGGGCATCGAGAGCGAATCAGCTGGACTCTATTTTTCTTTTGACTTGACCATGTATCGCTTTATTTTAGTTATGTCATGTCGTACAATATTTGATGTTTTTGGAAAACTCTAGTTGCTTACTCTTTGGATTGTAATCCTAAACTGCACTCTGATTTATGTATGACTTGTGTTTTATCAAGGACTTGTGTTTCTATTAATGACTTGTGCTTACCGTTAACCTATTTAGCCTTAGCACTTAGTACTGGAATGGTAGGAGTGAATCGATCTGGTACTAAGTGTGGTGGTAATGCCCCCAAATTTCCGGTTTTATTATTTCACTTCCATCAAACCTTTTTAATTAAATGAATTTTTTTAATAGTAAATTTTGGGGGTGTTACATTTTGACCCTTCAACACTGAAATTTGTTGGTCGAGGATTACTTCAGCAAGTTTTTTGAGCTTCTTGCTTTTGCACCAGAAATAGCCGGTAGTGAGGAGATGGTTGCTCGTCGGTTTGAGTAGGGTTTGGACCTACACACCCAGGAGCTATTTGGAGGTGATGTCATGACTGATGTAATCACATTTTATGAGAGGGCTTGTGCCCTTGGACGGATTCAGGAGGCAAATAAGACCCTTAGTGTAACTAAGAGGCCAGCCGAGAGTTTTCAATGTCAAGAGAGTTCAACACAATGTTCGGTAAATAGATAATTTTTATTTGGATATTTTACCCTAAATTTTTACCTAAATAATTTACCCCTACCCTATACTAAATTTACTAATCTCACCCTACCCTTCTTCCCTGGTACAATCATCCCTCACACCACTCTTCTGCCATGCACGATTTCCTCCCCCTTGTTTTGCTCATTCTTTCCCTACATGCCATGCTCTTCTTAAACCCTAAGCCCCTTTATTTTTTAGTCATAAATTAACCCCCTAAACAGCCCACACTTTCTCTCTTTACCCGAGCTCTCTCAAGCAAGAAAAAAACCTCATCGTCACCATTGTTTTCCACCATTTTTATGCCATCGTCAACTCCCCAGTAGAACCCCCTCCACACCACCACCAAATTCCTCTGTTCATACCTTACCTTTGTTGCAGAAAGATATTCCATTCCCTACCTCCAATATTCAGTAAAATAAAAAAAACCACTCCCAAAGCTGCGACAATCCCTGCCAATCCCATACCCCCACCTTCTCCTTCGACAGGCTTACCGATCCCTTTCCTTCTCCTTCGGCAAGTTGTTCTAAAACTCGACCCCTTGGTACATATTCCCTTTCTTTTGCCCCTACCCTTGCTTTAGCATTTCCTATTGTTCCTACCATTGAGAAACACACAACACCACCATTGCCCCTCCTCTTCTTCTCATCAACTTCCTCCGTTTCCTCCTTCCTTATTTCGTGTGTTTTAGTTAGTTTCCTAGATACCTTATTTTAGCAGGTTATTTGCTCTTGAGTTAGTTTAATCAATTTTGATTTAATGTTATGTTATATTAAATACTAATATGTATTACTGGATATTAATTTATTAGGTAATATTTGAAGATCTCGGAGAAGACGAATTTTGGTGCTTTTGTGTAAGCTTGAATTTAGGTAAGTCCAATAACTCATAAGGCTGTAGAATTTATGAGTAAGCATGCTAGGAATTTTTAGACCTATAATCATGATAGGGTTTTATATTCTTTTAGTATAATGATGTGTATAATGAAACCATAACATGTTATATAAATGTTACACACGATTATCGAAAGCGACGTATATGTATGAGTAATATATTGTATGTTTTACGTATGTAGGTATTGGGTATTTCTATGGTTGTATGCTTGTCAAGCGAGAATTTAAATTCCATGCTAAGTAATCTATGATTATCATTGCATAGTAGTTAGGGTTGATTAAAATAGTATAAAAACATATACGCATGATTAGGTTTAGAATACGATAATTGTTATTCGCATGCTCTAGGGTTAGAGATTTTTTACTACAAGTACCATGATGATAATTACCTTAGTAAATATCATAGTATGATATATATATATATGCATGATTCATGGAAAGTGTGACATGTGAAGAATGAACGATTACGGTTTTGAGGATGAAACTCACTAAATGCATGATAAGCGGAAAATATAGTCAATTGCAAAGTCGTAAAAATTACTTACATGCTAAAATATTGTGAATAATTAACATTTATCCTTTTCATGAAAAATTGCTCATAATAATAATATTTGGTACGGAATTGGATGAAAATGATGAAATTAGGGTTTCACGGGTATTTTTGTCATTTTTGACCTAAGACACCTAATGTGAATAACTAGACATAGGATGTGTTTAGACTTTTTATAGGTTGACCTTAGTGATGACTTTGACTTTAACCTAGACCAATGATCTTAGGGTTTATCCAAATAATTGGAAATAAAATAAAATGGTTATGGATGAAAATGGAAATGATTGTATGGTATGAAATATTTGTGATTGCCTCATAAAATATTATTACTTAAAGTGGAAGATCTTAAGTTTGGGAATGGTTTCTCTCTAGGGTTAGCTACCTAAGAGACAAGGTGTTAACCCTCATTTGAGTTGGTTCATTAGCGTGCCTTTGTGCCCCAACAAAGCCCTTATTTACCCTATAAGTGATCTACGGGCCCTGTAGGGCCTTGTTGGTTCATTAGCGTGCCTTTGTGCCCCAACAAAGCCCTTATCTGATGACTTCTAATTGCAAGTGCATGGTGATGAAGTAGCATGCAAGGTTGATCCCACAGGGACTAGGAAGTGAGCAATGGATAGTGAAAATATCTCCTATGTCTAGACTAACAATAGGGGCATATGATGTCTAACTCTAAATGAAAAGAAAAAGTGCAAACTAAATCCAACTATAATCTAATAACAAGTGAAATTTAATTAGAAAAAATGAGAAGGTTTAGGTAAATCCCCTCAACCCCGATGTGATTGTATATTAACCCTAAATCCCAAATCAAAATACTCTGTCATAAATGCCAACAAAAGTATGTAGTGTAATGCTCTCTTGAGCCACTGCACCCTATTATCTATCAAGACTCATCTATCTCTATTATGAATACAAAAATAAGTAATGCATTATTATGTATCATATTCCTTTAATTTTTAAGTTGTAGAAGCCAACCAACATCTCTTGACAATGTGGTTTGATCTCTAGTCATGCTAATAGATCCCACTCTAACTCATCTCTTGAATTTTGCTAGGTTTCTCTAAATAATAATAGAAGAGTGATCAAATTTCTCTATTATTTCAATTAAATCATTAGCACAACACATATGACAAGGAATTAGATCGGGCAGGGTTCAGATTCTTAGCATATCGAGATTAGGGGATTTCTTTTCACTTCAGCATAGATCAATTAGCCAATCATGGCTTTCATTAAGCTCAACATTTTTAGCATAGATAATTTCATCAATTGAAAAAAATAAATACAATCCATAGGAAAAATACTATAAACTCTTTATTTAGGATGAGAAATTCACTATTCTATTCATCTGACCGAGAACAAAAAATTGAGATCAAGAGATGGAAGATTGTGGATGAATTAGAGGTTGGATTGGATTGGGCGATGCCAAACAAGTAACCCTATATCTCTCTTTAGTGCTCTCAAAGTCTCCATCTCTTTATCCCCCTTACTTCTCCTCCAAACTGAATGAAAAATAATTTTATATAGACATAACTGTCCACCAACACGGTCATGTAAATTAACACGTAGTGTTGTTTCGCTGCTTCAGCTTTGTGCATGTTTCGTATATTAGCCATAAATTCTTCTTTTAACTTTTGATTGAGCTGATTTTTGATGTGTTGTAAAAATAACAAAAATATCTTCAACTTTTATGTTCTACACTTTTCTAAATTCAAATCGCATCTTATTTGGAGTTCAAGTCTTTATTCCTTTTCAGTAAAGATTTTTCAAACACTCATATCACACCAAATTAAATAAATTCACCGAGACCCTAAAATTCATCAAAATGTAAAAACATAATTTTTGAAAATATTATTTAGGTTATAGGAAAGAAGTGTAAATGTATTGTTGATTTCTCATGTAAAAATCAAGAAAAGTGGATCATGCAAGGATAACATGTTGCGTGGGTTGCAGGCAGCCATGAGCTTAACTTGTACGAGACTCAAGTTTCAAATTAGCAACCTTACTTTAGGTATTGGGACACTCATCTCTCATGTTTATTTATGTGAATTAATTTCAAAGTTTCACTCAAGTTCATACACTCATGAACATGATCACCCATATGCTTGCAATAATTCTCAATTATTCACCACTATAAAGACTTAGAACACACAATAATCATGATGTATTATTAAGGTTTTAATGGGGTCAAAGGAAAGAAGGTTAAGACATCTTTTTTTTTATAGCTAAAAGTCTAGAACCAAGGAGGTGTGATCAATAATAGCTATACAAGTCTCTTTCTCCTTATTCAATATTTTTTTTCTTTTTTTTTCTTCTACTTTTTTTTTCAATAGTCCCAACATCTTCAACATGAAAAACAAACCCAAATTTCTTATTCTATTTTTTCTTTTTTTTTTTCCTACATAATCATTCACCTTTTCACACCTCCCCCATGGTTAAGATACACCATACTTATACCTTTGTTCTCAATATAATCATCACCCAACTAGATCTAGACTAAGGTGGGAATACAGAGATAAAGGTTACAAGTGTGGTTATATCAAAAAAATAAGCCAAAAGGTCAAAAGGGTTAGCAAAGGATAAAATGTTAAGGTTATGCCATTTGGCTAATGTAGGTTTTATAAGAAAAGAAAAATTGCCTCTTTCATCTTAATACGTATCATAAGTCATATATAATTTCGAAGAAAATCATTGCAAGTTCTAGTTTCACAAGCCATGGTGGGACATCACACACAAGAAAAATATTGAGACTGCTTTTTGATGAATTGGTCTTTTAGGCTCAAAATCTCACAAGGTCCAAACAAAAATGCCAGTTATAGTCCTTTAAATCATAAAACAAGTCACGACATTAGTTACACTGCAATTAACCATAGAAAAGTCTCAATGTAGGTATGATCCTTAATTTCACCAACATAATGACACTTTTCCCTTAAGAATGCAACCAAAACATTTAATCTCAAAAAATAAAAAATATTTTCAAGAAAATTTTAAGGGGTCTTAACAAGTCAACTCAACTTACTGCAACCTTATGTTAAACAGCCTTCTATTATCATCATTAAAAGATCATTTTCCACTTTTATTCCTATTTTTTTAAAATTATAATTTCAAAATTTTCATTTATTTTAATTCAATTTTTTAAAAAGAAACATAAGGTATGTATACTTATAAATATAATGCAAGAAACACAAGCAAAGAAAAATGTAGCTCTACAATATCTCCCCCATGCTTATAATTCACATTGTCCCTAATGTGCTGACAAGGTAAAAGGGAAGAGAGGAACTCAAAGGCCATATTTACTCGGTGGGTGGTGGTGTAGTAGTGGTAGAGCTTCCCTTGCCAGTTCTGGATTACTTTGGAGCCATGAGTAATCTATAATTGTTGTTGGAAAATCAAAAATCTCAATTTTTACACTAGGAAAATAAACCTTGGATATGGGTTGCCTAAAATTAATATTTAAATTCCAAAATCTCCCAACACTTTAACACTTAGATTTTTTTGTTTCTTCATTTTTATCCTTCCTTTTGTTGTTATACTTTGGAATCCACATCATCCTCTTTAAGGCTTCGTCACCTAAACCAATATAAACAAAAAATATTTGTGAGTTAGTATGAGCTACAAAAATCTAAAAAAAGGTAAATGAAAGCATAAACTTGGGTTGCCTCACAAGAAGTGCTTGTTTAAAGTCGTTAGCTCGACTCCTTCATGTCTAATTTTTTTTATCAAGAGAACAAAGGTCTTGAGTTTTTCAACACCACCACTAATATATGGTTTTAATCGTTGACTATTAACCATGAACATTCCTTTTTCTGGATGTGAAATTTCCACCACACCAAAGGGATATAAGTTTATGACCAAGAATGGGACGGACCATCGGGATTTCAACTTTTTAGGGAAAAACCACAACCTAGAATTAAAGGGAAGTACCTATTGTCCCTTGAAAAAATAATTCTTGAGTTATGCTTATCATGTAACTTCTTGGTACATTCTTTGTAAATCTTTGCATTCTCATATGCAGCAAAACAAAACTTGTTCATTTCGTTCAGCTAAAGTTTCATGTGCTTACTTGCATCACTCAAATGAAAAATTTGAAATTTCAATGCCCAATATGATTTATGTTCAAGTTCAACCAAGAGATGGCATACCTTCCCATAAACCAAATGGTAGGGGGCATGCCAATCAAAGTTTTGTACGCTGTTCTATAAGCCCAAAGCATGCCATCTAATTTGATAGACCAATCTTTTCGAGTTACACTTGCAGTTTTCTCCAAAATCTATTTAATCTCCCTATTAGTTACTATGACTTGACTACTTTTTTGAGGATGGTAGGGAGTTGCCACTTTATGTGTGACTCCATAATTAGCTAGAAGGGATTGAAATAGTTGATTGTAAAAATAATTCCCTCCATTGCTAATTATAGCTTTAGGTGTGCCAAATCACGTGAAAATATTCCGTGTCAAGAATTTAACAACCACCTTAGTGTCAATAGTAGGAAGTTCCACAGCTTCTATCCACTTGGACACATAGTCCATAGCCACAAGGATATACTTATTACCAAAAGAAAAAGGGAACAGTCTCATGAAGTCTATATGCCAAATGTCATAAAACTCACAAACCATGATATTAGTCAAGGATAATTCATTTTTCTGGGATATATTTCCTATCCTTTGAACCCTATTACAAGCAGAAACAAAGGCATGAGCATCCTTAAAAATATTAGGCCAATAAAAGCCAAATTGTAAAATCTTACCTGAGGTCTTAGTTGGCCCAAAGTGACCTCCAACCTCCCTATTATGATGATGTTCCAGGATGGAATAAATCTCCTCATCATTCACACACCTCTAAATTACTTGATTACCAGAAATTCTAAATAGGTAAGGATCATCCCAAAAATAATACTTTACCTTAGAAAGAAACTTCCTTCTGTGGTGATATGAAAGATGAGTGGGTAAGATGTTACCTACCAAGAAATCGACTATATCAACATACCATGGAGTAGGTGTGATTTGAAGTTTGTAAAGGCAATCATTTGAAAATTATTAATTTATGGAAATGGTTGGCTTTTCTATGATAGATTGGGGAATTCATGAAAGATGTTCTATAATACTATTCTCACTCCCTATTTTATACTTAATCACTAAGTCAAACTCTTTGAGTAGTAATATCCATCTGATTATCCTAGCCTTAGAATCCTTCTTAGCAAATAATTACTTTAATGCAGAGTGGTCAATGTAAATAATGGCTTTATCCAATAACAAGTAAGAATGAAACTTATCAAATACAAATACTATGGCCAGCAATTCTTTTTTAGTAGTAGCATAATTTTGTTGTGTATAATTCAGAATTCTACTGACATAGTAAATGGTTTGAAAAAAATTATCTTTCCTTTAACCCAGCACAAAACAAATAGAAATCACTTGCATTGCACTTTAATTTAAAAGGAAAATTCCAATCAAGAAATTCCATTATAGGTACACTAATCAACTTTTCTTTCAACTTATTGAACGCATGCAAGCACTCATCAGAAAAAATGAAAGTAGTATCTGCAACAAGCAACTCACATTGCGGCTTAGCTATTTTTGAGAAGTATTTAATAAATCTTCGATAAAAGCTCGCATTCCCCAAAAAACTCCCAACATCTTTAATAGTAGAATGAGGGGAAGTTTTTTAATTACTTCAATTTTCACCTTATCAACTTCAATCCCCTTATTAGAGATTTTGTGACTCAGAACAAACCCCTCTTAGACCATAAAATGACATTTTCCCAATTAAGGACTACATTTGTGTCTTCACATCTTTTCAATAAATTATCCAACTTATTTAGGCATGTGTCAAAATAACATCCAAACATAGAAAAATCATCCATGAAATCCTCTACTATATCATGAAAACTTGCCATCATACATTTCTGACAAGTAGTTAGAGCATTGCACAATGTGAAAGGTATTCTCCTATATGCAAATGTATCGTAAGGACATGTGAATTTTGTTTTTGTTGATCCTCTAGTGTAATAGTAATTTTATGTAACCCAAATACCCATCCAAGAAATAGTAGAATTCGTGGCCTGCCAGTCTCTGTATCATTTGATCAATAAAGGGAAGAGGTTAATGGTCCTTTTTTAGTGTCATCATTTACTATTCTATAATCAATACAAATACGCCAACCTATTATGGTATGTGTAGGGTTCAATTCATTCTTATCATTAGCCACAACAGTATCATCCTGGCAATGATGCTAAAAACTTGATGACTTCTAACTGTAAGTGCACGGTGCTGAAGTAGCATGTAAGTTCGATCCAATAGGGACTGGGAAGTGAGTAATGGGATAGTGAGAAGATCTCCTATATCTAGACTAACAATAGGGGCATATGATGTCTAACTCTGAATGAAAAAGAAAATGTGTAAACTAAATCCAACTATAATATAATAACAAGTGAAATTAAATTAGAGAAAAAGATAAGGTTTTGGTCAATCCCCTCAACCTCAATGTGATTGAATATTAACCCCAAATCCCAAATCAAAACACTATATCATGAATACCAACTAAAATATGTATTGTAATGCTCTCTCAAGCCACTACACCCTATTATCTATTATGACTCATCTATCTCTAGTATGAATACAAAGATAGGCAATGCATTATTATTTATTATATTCCCCTTTTTTTAAGTGTTGTTGCCAACCAATGTCTCTCAACTTTATAGTTTGATCTCTAGTTATGCTAATGGAGCCCACTCTAATTCATCTCTCGAACGTAGTCAGGTTTCTCTAAATAATAATAGGAAAGTGATCAATTTTCTCTATTATTCCAATTAAACCATTAGTACAACACATGTGACAAGGAATTAGATTGGGTAGGGTTTGGATTCTCAACACATCTGGATCAGGGGTTTTTCCTTCACCTCGACATAGATCAATTAGCTAATCATGGCTTTCATTAATCTCAACATCTTAAACATATAGAATTGCATCAATTGAAAAAAATAAATAAAATCCAAAGGTAAAATACAATAAAATCTTTATTTAAGATAAGAAATTCACTATTCTATCCATCTGACTAGGAATAAGAAATTGAGATCAAGAGATGGAAGATTGTGGGTGAATTGGAGGTGGGATTGGTTTGGGTGATGCCAAAAAAGTAATCCTCGATCTCTCTTTACTGCTCTCAAAGTCACCATATTTTTATCCTATTTTCTTCTCCTTGAAACTAAATGAAAACTATTTTTTTATAAACGTAACTGCTCATCAACACAGTAGTGTTGTTTTGTTGCTTTAGCTTTGCGCATGTTTTGTATTGCAGCTATAAAATCTTTGTTTGAACTTTGATTGAGCTTATTTTTGATGGGTTGGAAAGATAAAAAAAATACATACAAATTTTATGTTCAATACTTTTTCAAATTCAGATCGCATCATGTTTTGATTTTCAAGTCTTTATTCCTATTCATACTTTGAGCACTTGCGTTTGCTTCTATTTTGTTCCAATTATTGTGTTTTAGCTCCTTTTGATCCCATATTATTGAAATACCTACAAAATATGATCAAGAGAACTATACAATAAAAATGGACTAAAGTATAAAAAAATATTATATAATCACATTAAATCTTCATGTTAAAGTCCATATGATTGACACAATTTATGCCTATTAGTATGGTTGATGGTTAAGCATGAGATTCTAATGACAATTATTTATATTTATGTATTGATCCATGATTTTTTTAATATTTTTATGGCATGTGGTTGTTTTTGAGCATGTTTTGGATTATTGCATGATCACGTGCAATGTGGGTATGCTATCTCTTGTGAGGTATTGTGATTACTCAGTAAGAGAAATTTGTATTGTTATTACATTGACTGATGACTATATGAAGGTCATGGTGTGATATGAAGCTTATAAGAGTCGCCAAGATAAGTGGAGCCCTTGGGAAGAGGTTCCGTTCTCAGAATGGGCATACAGGTCTAAGAGTTAGGGCAAACCGATGTCGTACCTACGGGTACTAGTTTTTGTTGTATCAATTTTTCTTTTTACTCTTATATCTCTATCTGTATTTTGATTATCTTTTTTGTTCAAAATTTTTTTATCCATAACCTCTATTTATGTATTCTCTCTTATTTCCGTCGATTTGTTTTTGGTTTGGTTGGTTTTAGCCTTATCACTTGGCATAAGAAAGGTGAGGGAACCATACTTATGCTAAGTCTGGCAGTAACACCCCTTATCTTTGGTAATTAATGCTTCCACAAAATAAAAATTTTGAAGGACTAAAAATGGGGGTGTTACAAGTTAAATGGTTTATAATTTTATTAACTTATTTGTCATCTTTAATATGGTTTATACCTCAGGGTAACTATTCAATTGGTGTCTTGAAACCAATCGACTATTAGGACTAGTTGATGGGTAGGTTGAACCGATCCACTAGTTTACTAGACCTATAAAAAAAATTGAGTTCAATTTTAGATGAGAAATCTCCTCTAACAGACTTGAATGTTGGTAACCAAAATTTGAATTTCTTCTAAATCATCTTTGATGATTTGTGGACATCAATCTAAGCTTTTTCCTTACACCGAGAAGATTTGGGGGACAAGAATTGATAAAGGTGGTTGATGTCCTTTCCACCATCATCTTTTTGTTCCTCAATTCTCTCTCTTCTATGTATCATCTAAGCAGACAATTTTCGTCTCAAAAAATTCCCCACAACATCTGATTCTTTGTTCTCATGCCTTTTTTCCGCTTTCCCTTCTCATGTTTGCATTTGTTAAGGCACATTAATTTGGGATATTTTAGCCATCATCGTTTGGGCTATGAGAGAAGTCAACCTTGATTCATTAAGAAATTTACCTAAAAATATCCAAATTTGAGTGGGAGGTTTAGGGTTTCAATTTTTTATACCCTCCTACTTCATTTTGCATTAGATTATGGGTATATTAACCTCTCTTTTTCCTCATTTTCTTTCAACCACCAAGTCTTAAATTTTTTCCTATATTTTGCCTTCACTCAATTTCTCCTTCATGTTCTCTATGTATGATATTTTACACCTCTTCTAATCCTTCCTATAACTCTTTCTTGATTTAGTCTTCAGCATGATAGGGTTAGATTTAGAAAAATATTAAGGCTTTGAATTATTATTTTCGCGTTTACTTTGGTAATTTATATCTTATGATCCCCCCTAACCTCTTGTTTTGTTCCATTTTATAAGTTTTCAAGAATATTTTACTAAATTTTATCCTCATATTTTAAGATGACCAAGGTTTGAACAATTTTAGTAAAAAGTTTCTCTATTTGATGTATTTTTGCAAAACTTTAGTATGTAAGTCAATTTAGGTTATAGTGTGGAGTGAATGAGAATGTGAATTGGTGAAGGATTTAGATTTATTTATTTATTCATTTACAATAATAGTATTGTAATATATTGAGTTTTGTGATTTTGGAAAAAATGTGATATGTTATTTTGGCATATATCTTGATGATTTATTCGAAATGCAACATGATTGAGTAGTTACAACCAATCAGTCTATGTTTTGTGATCATCCAATGATATATGTTGACATCATAGGTTAAACAATATCATTATCCTTATTTTGATGATAATGAATTGATCTTGATAACTAATGTATTTGCTTAAGTGTGCATGTACTAAAATTGACTCCCAAAGAATTCTAAATGCACCCACCCAAAGCATTCTCTAAGTGTGCAAATCTAAAAGAGCAATCAAGTTTGCAAGAACAAGAGAATAACACATGAAAATAACCAAGATTTGATGGTTAGGGATTATATTTCTTAAGTCTTAGGTTCCATGTAAAGAGTTAAGTTGAGAAAGTTCACCTTTTGATCAAAATTCTTTAAAACATTTTAAAAAAACTTGATTTAAATTAATTTCATAATAACTCATTGTTGATCTTGATTTCTAAAATCTTCAAAATTGTTTTAAAAGTAAATGGTTGGTTTCAATTTAAACTAGTTGACTAGTTTAGTTTAATTAAAGGTATGGAATGATTGAACTCAGATGGATCAAATGGCTCAGTAAACCAATTGGTCGGTTATGCGGAACTGATTGACTTGTTTGACCAACCACTCTATGAGTTTTACTCATGTAGAAACTTTTCTGCCTCTATTTAAACTCATTGAATGGTTTTGCTAAATCGATGGATTGGTTTGACTAGTGAGTCTATGGGTTTCATTCTTATAGAAACCTTTTTGCCTCGATTAAACTCATTGATAGTTTTGTGAAAATCTATCAATTGGTTTGACCAACTATTCCATAGGTTTCTTTCATATAAAAGCCCTTTGTCTCCACTAAAAATCATCAATTGATTTCACCAATCTAAACAACTGGTTTGAAAAAACTGATTGATTGGTAACATGAACATATTGATTGGTCTTACTATACTATATCACTGTTCATAAGACCAATTATGTACTTCACATAACTGATTGACTAGTTTGTATGAACTGATTAACTAGTTTGCACAGTAACAAATTTACATTTATGGTATGAGCATAACATTTGATTGGTTTGAACTACCGATCAACTTGTTGTAGAAACAATGGACTAGTTTAGCAATACCGATTGATTGGTGAGCATTAAATGTTGATTTCTTGCTTGTTTTGTGAAAAACCTTTTTGAAATTCTGTATATAATATCTATATGATGAGGCAAATATTTATTGTAAGATGCCTAAATTTCACAGGTGAAATTTTTGTGTGTGCAGAAAACCATACACTAAAAGAGGAGGGGTGCTACTACCGTGATCAGGACAAGACTGACCCTTGGCCAATCTCATACTAACCATAAAGATTGAAAATTTAAAAGACATTAATTCGAGCAGAAAATAAAACCAAATGTTTCCAACATTTCATAAATAAAATAGAGTGCGTAAAATGTCAGAGTCAATACAGGAATAGAAAATGAGTACATCAAGAATTCCCTCATAGAGGAAATAGAATGATCAATACAACGGTGAGAAAATCAATATAAAGTGAGTATGGAAAAAACTCTCTTGGACCCTAGGACAAGTCCAATAGGCCATCACTTAGTCCCGTCCAATGCATAAGAGGGGTCAAAATCATCATATGTACATCTCCTACCTACACAAACTCAAGAAGGGCAACCGCTCGTGGGAATCAGCAGTACCTATGAAACAAATGATCAGTACGCTACGTATTGAGTAAATTAATCATGGGGTTAAGAACATACAACGTAAATGGCAGATAATACATGTAGTGAATCAGTTCGGTTAATCATAAGCATTGGATCTTAGGCTATTAATTACATTTTCACACAACTCTCAATTTAGATCTACGCGAGTACGAAAACCCCACTATTATAGCTAATGAAATCGGAACACCTTGGATAGAACACTCTTAGACACTATTATTCATTAATGGATTGGTCTCTAGGGAAAAATGCTCCTAGCCACTGTTATACTTGTGGATTGGTATGGATCCGACTCTCATGGTGTTCCACTATAAGTAATTAATATTTTCCCATGACTTATTATAATTTATGGTTTTGTTTACTAAGGCTAGGATCCCCCACTATTATAGTTGATGGATCAGATATACCCAGGGCAGCATGCACTTGGCCACTATTATTTATCGGTGGATTGGTATCCAAGGAACCGTGCATCTAGGTAGTATTTTTGTTGGTGGGTTTGGTTTGGGCCTAGCTCAATAATCTTTTACTTTAAATGGTTAGTGTCTTATTCATGTCTTAATCAACAGGTACTTTCTTACTAGACATGCATGCCCCACTTATCTTCCTATTCTCAGCCTTTCACTCTATCTCCCTAGAAAAGCCCTGTCCTATATATTAGGACCTCTACTCATCCTGGGAATCCAAGGCTTCTTCCCTATCTTTCTCCTACTCACCATGAAAAACTCAAACTCTCATGTGCGTGAATCAAGGCCCACTTTCCTATATCTTGGCTTTAACACACCATCGCCCTCTAGGTTTTCCCTCAAAGACCTTAATCTGGCCTATGTGGCCTAACCTCTCTTTATCAAATATGGCCCATGCCCCCTCTTCACTTCCAACACCATCACCCCACTTAATACTCACCCAACATCACAACCTTACTTCCCATCCTTCACATATGATCATGAAACCCTATTTAGCTACTCCTACCCTAGTAGTTCTCCTTTCTTTTATGTCATCCCCTCATCACACACACTCCAGCCTCCATTCCACTTGATTCATTCCCCCCTTCATAAGACACCTCCTAGTTTTAGCCCTCACTCCAACCACTTACCATCAATTCTTCCATCCCTACACTTCTCCCACTTAGGATTTTTCCCACAAACCCTAGTTAATTCCCCCACGCACACTTCTACCAACCCATGTACTATTTTTTACTCATGGACTCCAATCACCCAAAATACTCTTCCCTTACCTTGCTTAACCCTTAAATTACCTTTTTCCCACATAAATGTTACCCCCATCTAAAAACTAACCACCCCATGTAAGCCTTATACTTTCCATGCAGTGTTTAATCCAACCTTTCATTTTATTCATATTATCCTTTTATTTGGCACCCATAAGTCATAAGGTACTTAGGCTCCCCACAACCTCATTATACTACCTTAGGCTCCATGCAGTGTTCTTCTCACCCTTATCTAATCAGTCTCCACTTCCTTTATTTCTCTTAGCTCCCCACAACCTTATTATACTACCTAAGGACTCCTAGCATGAATGCCATATTAGAGCAACAATTCGTAAGGGTGTAACACAAAATACAAGTCATATCACCCATGTTACACATAACATATCACATATACAAGCAGCAATAGTAACAAGAATAATAATAATGATTATGATGATGATGATAATAACTATAATAATAATAATAATAATAATAATAATAATAATAATAATAATAATAATAATAATAATAATAATAATAAAAGACTAATAATAACAATTATACAAAATAAATTATACTTTAGTGGATATAAGGGTTAGGGTACAACTAAGGGTGGAGGTGGCACCTGGGGTGGCGGTGGCACAAGGCTGTGGAGGTGGTAGTGAGTTAAACAGACTAATTTTTGGTGTTGGAAAAGGGGAAGGGAGGTGGTGGTTGTGAGGTGTTAGGTTTTGTAGACTAGGAGGGTTGTCATGGTGGTGGTGGCATGTTAAGTTGGTGGTGCAGGTGGCAACAACGGTTTAGGATGGAGGAGAAGAAAGGAGGAGGAAGGAGGGTGAGAAAGGGGGAAGGAAGGGTATGGGGAGGTAGGAGATGGTTAGCTAGGCAAATAGGGCGGCAGTGGGGGTGGTGGTTATGGCGGAGGAGGTGGTGTAGGGCAGTAAAAGGGGTAGTGACAGGGTGCAATGGGCAGCTCAAGCTGCCCTTTTTGTACGAGTAGTGAGGGCAGTGCAGGGGGAGTTAGTAGCAGGGAGTGGTCTTGTTTGGTATAGTGTAGTGTGGGGAAGAGGTTCGGTGGATGTTTGGATGACGGCGAGGCATGCGACGATTGCTACTACATATAATGGGGCGGTGGAGGAGAGTTTTGGGGGTTTTTTAGGCAGAGCAAAAGGAAGAGGAAAAAGGGTGAGGGATGGGGTTTTTATAGATGTCACGAGGAGAAGAGGACAACAGAGGATGATGATGATAAGGGAGTTGGAGGGGTAGGTGACTACCGGCCTACGGTGGTAAGCCGATATAAGCCTGTAGATATGTAGGTTCACAGGGGGTAGAGGGACTTTTTGTAGGGCTGTAGGGAGGTTAGGTGGGGGTGTTGGGGCTGTAAAGGGGAAGAGAATAGTGTAGGACAGTGCCAATTGTATGCCTTGTAGGTTAGGTCTAACGGAAGGTGAGGGGAAAGGGAGAGCGATGGTTGTGAAGCTGCCATACGCACCAGTGATTGGGGGGGGGGAGGTAGAAGACGAGGGCAGAAGGAGAAAAATGGGAAAAAGGTTGGTAGAAAAAGGGGAGAACTGGGCATGTGTTGGGTTGTGCAAGGGAGGACGAAAAAAAAGAAAAGGTAAGCTAGGATACACGGGGGAAAGAAGGAGAGGAGGGAGGGGGAGAGAGTTAGGCCACAATGGGTGGGGCCTAGACCGGTGTGGAAGGAGAAAAAGATAAAAAAAGAAAAGGAAGAAATAGAGTGAAAAAAGGGAAAATGGGCAAAGGAAAAATGAGGTGGTTGGTGTATTTGGGATTTTTTTTATTTTTTTTAAATAATAACATTAGTAAAAATAAATAATTAAATTTTATTTTTATATTAATTTATAATTTATGGTTAAAATTTTTTAAAACCCATTTTAGTTTGCAAATTACCCTAACATCCACTAATTTAATTCCTACATTATTTTCCTCGTTTTTTTATTTATCTCAATTACTTTTGTTATAATAACACTATTTTATTAAAAATTTTATATTAAATTGATCTCACCTATTAATCCCTATTTTATTATTAATTGCTAGCTTAAAGTTTTAGGGTATTACATTTATAAATAAGGTCTCTATACATATATTACAACAACTTTTCAAATATATTGATTGTGTAATTAATATTCTACTATCAAATCCTTCAATTTCTCATTCAAACTTTCTAAACTTTCATATTCTAAGTTTTATTGAAAAGTGTTCTTAACTACTCTTAGCTAGAATTGTTCCTAAATTATAATATCTCTGATTACATTTAGTTAGATTACATCTCATCCAAATTTCTACACTTTTATATCTTATATTTTTGGTGAGAATAATTTGAAATCAAAATCACCTTACAAAATTCATTTCAAGGGGTTAGTGAGTATTTACCTATCATTCTTAAGAGATAGTTTTTGAGATTCTAGAGAAGATAAATATGTTAAATTATAAATCATATCTTAGAGGATCATTGAGATTGTAAGGTTTATATACCGAGAGAAGAGTAATCATCAATAAAAATATATTATTATTTTAAAATCCAAAAGGGAGAACCTTTTGGTAGTGGATGTAAAGAGTAATTTACTCTTGAATCACTCTACATTATGGATAAGTTTTTATTCTGCCATCTCCATTCTATAAAACCCTATTCACCCCCATCTAGGGTATTTTCAATTGGCACTAGAGCAAATGCACTTCTCAAACGATTCAACAAGTTGAGGTGAAAAAGATCTACAATCGAAATTGATTCCATTGGTCTACATAAAGGCATTTATACCACTAAGCCACTATTGTTGAATGGTAAGCAATTCACCTACTGAAAAAAAATAATGATGTTCTTCATCAAATCACAGTACTATGACATGTGGTTAATAGTCAATGAATGGACAATCAAAATCTCTAAAGAGGTCAATGGTGAACAAGTGGACAAGATAAGGGATGAGCTCACTCTTAATGATAAAGCTACCATTATTTTTCAATGTGGGTTGGTGAAAGGGAGTACCACCTCATCTAATCATTCTCAAATACCAAAAAAAAAGGGATAAGCTTATGCTCACCGATGAAGGGAAAAAGTAAGTGAAGGATAAAAAAATAACTCTTAAACTAGAGAGTATAAACTCTTTAGCATGAAGTAAGATGAAAGCATCAACAACCTAAACAACCAATTCACCTCTAGCCATTGTCAACAATATATTGTCTTGGGGAAATAAATCACCAAAGAAGAGTAAGTGAGAATGATCTTGCAAGGTCTTACAAAAGAATGGAGTCTTAAGGTGACAAAAATTGAAGAAGTCATATATCTAAGAAAAATGACAACTGAAGAGCTCTTTGAAAATCTCATGGTTTATCAATCACAAATGGAATATGGATTAGATAAAAGAAATAAGAAAACCCCTAGCACCAAAATCCATCAATTCCACTAGACAACAAGAAGTGGATGAAGATATGGGTGATGAACCTCCCATGGATGATGAAAAGTAGCCTTTGTAACCACTCAATTAAAAATGTTCCTCCTATCAAGAGGAATTCCTTAAGAAAAATAAGGAGGCCTAGAGAAGATAAAATAGATGATAATATGAAATGCCATAATTGTGAAAAAACTAGGCATGTCATTTATGGCTGCTATAAATTTAGAAATAAAATTTTTAAACAAATGGAAAGGAACAAAGGGAATATAAGAAAAATTAAAGTAAGGACAGGACCATGAAAATCCATGGCTACCTTTACGAAAAGTGAAGGTGAACCTTTTAATGAATAGGAAGAAGTTGTGAACATTTGTTTCATGGATCTAAGAGAGGAATCATCAACCTCTACCTCCTTTATAAGCTTTGATGATGAATATGACATTGATGAGGTATGGTCCGATTTAGTTTACTCAGATGATAACTTGTTATGTATCTTGTATGATTATTACGTGATAATGATAGACAAACTATAGAAAAAGATAACATGAAGAAGCTGCTTAATCACTTAAATGACCAATATAATCTCACATTAAATGAAATTGTTATTCTTGAACCTCTCATTCTTCTTGTCAAAACTGAGCTAGCATATAAAATAATTGAATACGATGCATGCAAGAAACTTATTTGGTGTGATCAAAAGGTTAAGATAGATTATCTTCAATCTAAAATAGTTTATGTAATAGCCAAATTAGATAAATTTGTAAAGATTATATATACCTTCAAAAAGGGTGAAGAAACTTTAAATGTGTTGTTAGGTGCTTAATGATACTACAAGGGCTGTGAGGGCTTGGGATATGGAAATAAGAAAGTAATTAAACACCAAACACTAAATTATTTCTTTATAAGAGCTTCCAAAGCTCATCAAGTGAATGATTTTCCTATATCAAGTAGTTGTAATATATGTGGAAAAAGTGGACACTCATATATAATGTGTAGGGATGCCAAAAATACAAAATTCATCTCCACTCATAAGAAAAAGATTGCATGTAATATGTGTGGTAAATCTCATCATGCATCTTCATCATGAAACATTGTAAAAAATACTGATGTGATTCCAAAATTCAAGTAGGTGTGGGTAGCTAAAGGGACCATCCCGCATGAATTAAATGCTAACCCTAGAAGGACCCTTTGAAAGGGTACCTAAACTAGGACATTTGTATTTGTAGGCTTAAAATCAAGGCAAGAAGCTACAAATAGGTGATCAAACCATGTTCACTAAGATAACTCCATATGGTGGTGAAAGCATAACCTTTGGGGATAACTTAAAAGTAAATATCAACGGTGTTGGAAAAATCAATATTAGTAACTTTAAAACCTTAGTAAATGATGCATATTTTGTTGATGGCCTTAAGTATAATTTGATTTGTATTAGCCAACTCTTTAATAGGATTTCTAGTAAGCTTTTCAAATTCACATTACACGACTTCATATGGAATAGATAAATGCATTCTTTTTGTATGACCACACATAACAAATGTGCGCATGCTTGATGATAAATCAATAATATCAATGCACATTTAAGTGTAATCAACAATGATATGTTGTTATGGCATAAATGCATTACACTTGGTAGCATAGACTTATTAAACAAACTTGCTAGAAAAGAACTAGTGCATGGTCATCTAAAGTTGAACTTTGTAAAATATCAATTATGTGATGCATGTTAACACTAAAAACAACACAGAGTTATCTTCAAACCCAAAATTTTGACCACAACCACTTGAATGATTTCATATGGGTTTATTCAGGCCTACTAAGACCTATAGCATGCATGGTTATGGATATGCTCTAGTCATTATAGATGATTACTAACATTATACACGAACATTGTTTCGTTATCGTATAGATGATACCTTTAATACGTTTCTTGTGCTTGATAAGATAAGATAAGATAAGTAGAAAATAGAAATATGATTTATGCAATCATGGAAAGGAGTTTGAGAATGCCATATTTATGGATTTCCGTAATCAAGATACTATTACTCAAACCTTCTTGGCACCAGGACTATACAAGAAAATGATGTGGTGGAAAGGAAAAATAGAACCTTGGAGGAGGTCTCAATAGCCATGCTATGTGACTCTAAGATTCTAAAATACTTTCTAGCCAAAGATTTTGCCACCGCAAGCTATATAGTGAATAGATTACACATACGTGCCATCTTGAAAAAGACACCTTATGAGCTCTAAAGAGGTAAGAAACTAAATGTGGGTAATTTACACATATTTTGTTGCAAATGCTTTGTGCTTAATAATGGAAAAAATAATTTGGGTAAGTTTGAAATAAAAGAGTATGTAGGCATTTTCATTGGCTATTATTTATATAGTAAAGCTTACTAAATCTTTAACAATTGAACAATGTTAGTTAAAGAATCCGTACATATTACTTTGGATGAATCTTGTTCTATCGTGTAGAAAAATCAAGAGGAAGAAGTAGATCCTTCAATCCAAGTTGAGAGCTTTCTGAATAATGATGACCAACCAAGTGTAGAAGAAGAGAAAGATGAAGCCCCTCAACTACTCATCATTGGTGATCCAAGAAGTTGATTTTCAACAAGATCCTCACTAGGTAACATTTGTAACTATTTAGCATTTCTATCTCAAATGAAAAATAAGTATCACTTGGAATCCATGAATGATGAAAATTGGATCATGGTAATGCAATAGGAGCTTAACCAATTTGAGAAAAATTAAGTTTGAGAATTAATCTTGTCACCTCCTACCGGACCCATAAATGGGACTAACTAGGACTTTAGAAAAAAGCTAGATGAGGGTGGTATTGTGGTTATAAACAAAGTTTGATTGGTTTCCAAAGGATATAACCATGAGGAAGGCATTTATTTCAAGGAAACTTTTACCTCGTAGAAAGGATCAAGGCTATAAATATGTTTCTTACATGTGCATAATCCATGTGCTTTACATTGCATCAAATGTATATTAAAAGTTCTTTATTTAATGTTTTTATTGAATAAGAGGTGTGGGTTAAGAAATTGCCTTATTTTGAAAATGAATCAAATCCTAATCATGTTGTGAGCTTGTGACTCGTATTTGGTGTGTAGAATAGCTTGGATTGGTGTGTGAAGTGTTTCGGAGAAATTTGAAGTAGAAGTGTGAGCTATTCTGGAAAGATGTGAATATTTTGCATTGAAGAAATTAGAATTTTGAAATATTCTGAACATGTAAGTTGTAGATATTTCTGTTAGATTTCCAACGCATCAAGAATCAGCTCGATCGAAGGTCAGATGAAGAAGTTGTGGCTGAAATACTAAAGATTGTCAAAGTTGGAAATAAACACGGGGGCCCGTATTTTGGAACACGATCCGTGTTTTTCATCAGGAAAATATGTTCTGTTTTCGGGGAGAGGCCGAGAGATAGAAAATAAATATGGGGGTACCGTGTTTATTAACACGGTCCGTGTTTTTTTAGGTTTTTCGCTAATGAAAGTTTCGTATAGTATAAGTACCATGCGATTAGAACCCTAATCGAAGAGCGAACGCCGTATTCTTCTCCTATTGAGTTCTATTGTAATTCCTTGATGAATTGAGTGATTTATGTGAGAATTTCTTTGATTCTTTGTAATCACAATTACTTCACATCAATAAGATCATCAGTTTCCCCAATCCGTGTTCTTGAGTGTTCTTCTCTCGTCAATTCTTGTGTGTTCTAATTGATTCTAATTAGATCTTATTTTTCCGAATTGGTATCGATCCACAACACATGTTTACAAAATCAATAAGGTATTTATGATATAAAACAAGCTTGTTATGAAAGGTTGATTAAATTTATATTAAAAAAAGGTTTTGAAAGTGGTAAAATTGATAGAAATCTCTTTCAAGAAGAAAATCAAAAAGGAATTACTACTTGTATAGATATATGTTGATGACATAATATTTAGTGATATTAATGAGTAAGTGTAGAATGATTGTTATACCTTGATGTGTAATGAGTTAAAATTGAGCATGATGGGTAAGTTGACCTACTTCCTTAGACTTTAAATCAAGTAGTGAAAGCAAGGAATATTTGTCAACCAAGAAAAATACACAAAAGAACTACTGAAGTTGATCAAAAGCATTTTCTAGGTATGATTCTATCTTAAAACATATAGAATTGATATCATATTTAGTGTATGCTTATTTTGTAGGTTTCAATGTAATCCTTAGGAATATCACATGATCACAATCAAGAGAATCCTTGGGTATCTAATTGGCACACATAACTTAGTCTTGTTTTACTTGAGTGATACTTTTGTATACTTAGTAGGATCTTTTGATGCTGATTTTTTGGGATATAAAGTTGATAGAAAAAGTACTTTGAGTACCTGCCAATTTCTCATAGAAGTTCTAATTAGTTGGTATAGCAAGAAATAATCTATTGTGACACTTTCTATAACTAAAACATAATATATAGCAATTAATGCTTGTTATGCATAAATAATTTGGATAAAGCATCAACAAAGTGATTATGGGCTTAAAGTTGAAAAAATTATAATTAGATGTGACAACACAAGTGCTATATGTTTCACTAGAAATCTCTTTTAACACTTTAAGTCTAAACATATAGAAATAAGGCATCACTACATAAGATACCATGTTGATGAAGGAGATGTAAGTATAGAATTTATAGATACATTACATCAATGGGGGACATCTTTACTAAGCCATTAAATGAAGAAAAATTCACAACAATTAGGAGAGAACTTGAAATGAAATTTCTATTATTAAAATTATGTCTCTCCTAATATTGTGGAAATTCTAAAAATGTAAGGATTAATCATGAAAATAATGAAAATCATATTAACTTGGCCTAAGATTGCATACATTTAAGTCAAAACATAACCTATATGCCTAGTGGCACGACTATTTCATGATGTATGAAGCATTTGCTTTGACTAAGGAAAATATTCCATAACCTTTTCCAAGATTTTGAGGGTGAAGATGTATGCTTGAATGGACAGTATAGCCGAAGGGTGAGAATGTGTGATAGCGGAAGATGGTTTGGAGCCTTATCTCCCTACCATGATAGCAGTTGCATTTATGGTTTATTACCCATCGTTAGCCTTTTATGAAGGACATAATGTTTCGATTTGGCATGGAGGTGGATAAGAATTGTGTATTGTGCTCTAAACATGAGGACTCCGTTCCTCATCTATACTTTTCTTGCCCATATTCTCAGTAGGTATGGACAAAACTAATTAAAGGTTTTGGTTGCACCCACCAAGTCAACAACATTGATAGTATTTTTAGATGGTTTTAGTGGGGAGGACGAGGTCTGAGTAGTAGATCAATGATGTTGAGGTACATGTTAGAAGCCACCACATATCATCTCTGGTTGGAGAGAAACAACTGCATTTTTCATGGTAAAAGTAGAACCCCTAAGCATATTGTATGAGTGAATATTAAAGAACTGGTGAGTAGAGTTGAAACAAAAACCAGTGTATATCATATAATAAGCTAGTGAGTTTGCTTAATGTTGTAGTAGATAGTTGAGCTAGGATTTTGTTAGTGGTATGATGTAAAAGACTTTTCACGGTGCACAATATATAATATAGACATTTTACTTAGAAAAAAAACATAACCTATATGATCATTGATTAATATGATATGTTTAAGGAAAAAATAAGCTTATGGCTCTCAATTAAATGGATTTATAAAATTATAAATGTGACATGACTGGACAAACTAGTTAATTGGTTGATAAACTAGTTGATGGGTTAAGAGATCTAATGATTGGTGAGTATGATCAAGAGGGGTAAAATCATTACTAGTTTTTGTCTAACCTATGTAGAACTAGTCGATTTGATGACCAATACCAGTTCACCGGTTTGATGAACAATTGATTGGTTCATCGAGCATATAAATAAGGCTCTCACCTATTCAACCAAACCCTTGACCTCAATTTTCCCAAACCCATCGACCTCTTTGCCTCTTCCCACTCTCTACTTTATATTGTTCAAAACTATCAAAACACAAAATCAATCTTCTCAAGGTTTAATTGGAAACAAAAAAATTTCTCAACTACAATCTCTATTGATTTCATTCTCACTTGCTTGAATTGGGGTAAGGTCACCGAACACCAAACTCTTCCATTTGCATAATTTTATTACAATAGACTCACCTTAAGGATAAATCAGGGTCGTACTTACACTTCCTTAGATAATTTCACTCCAACATTGCACCGTTCTCCTTGTTTCTCGTCAATTGTGAATATACTTGTTCTTGGACATCCTTGTTTTTAACCCACTCACTATAATTTTGAAAATTTCTTATTATGGTGCAATGACTTAGAGAAAATGAGTTACCTCCACCACCATTTTGTGGGGGTGCTGTATCTCTTCTTGCTAAATAGGCTTGTACTCAATCAAGTCATTTGACTCGGATAACAATTCACATTGAAGAACCCATTAATTCATCTCACCACTCACCATCTTGGGTATCTTGATCTTCTTCCTCTTCATTTGAAGAAGCTAGTCACCCATGTCCACCTCATTCTAGGCTCACTACTCCTCCCGCTCCTTCCCCATACACTAGGGAACCTATTCTCTACATCTCAGTTTGCAAGGATAGGTAATGCATCCCCTCTCTCCAGCCACTTTTTTTTACATGATTGATGACGAGCAACACTAGATCAAATTATTTCACAAAAAGAAATTTCTTCCTAGGAAGTGTATTGATGTGATATCTTGTACTAACAAGTTTAAAATTCCTTTATACAATCCCTTTCTAACCTCCACCTTCTCCTTCTTTTCACTCTAAGCATTCCAATCTACTATGGCTTGGTTTGGATTTTCTAAAAAAATTCATGTTATGGGATTCACCATTAGCAATCATGTATTAGGTGTCCCTATTATACTATATAAGGTCAGGTTGGCTCAAAATCTTGGCATTGAGCACAAAATCAAGACTAGCCTAACATATATAGAGTGGATGTGAACCACGATCTCTAATGAGATACTATTAGACATGCATCGTTTCAATTTTATCTATGGAGGAATTGCCAGCTCTTTTTGCCTTCCACCATTCAAGCAGGTGTGTCCCTACATGCTATCCTCCATTCTCTTTTCTACATAACCATTAAGGACTAGTAACATATTCTATCCTTTGACATCTTTTGACACAAGTCTCATATAGTTGGGCACAATCAGACAACCCTTGGGTGTGGTTATCTAATTACTCAAATTATTTGTGGCTTTAGAGTAAAATTTAGAGAGTTTTTGGCTACCCACTTTGATTACACAATAGGATTAACGTCTTATATGTAGTCACCTTTCAAACCATATGATACGAAATGAGTGTGGATGTCTAGACTCTTGAGCTTACATCTAAGGCTCTTACATCACTTCATCATAACAGTCACCTCTCTATGTCATCTAGATCATAACCTTCATAACCTATGGAATATAACCTTCCAACACAATTAGATGACCCCTTGATTCTAATTGACATTCTTTTCTCATCCACTAGTGGATGCTCCATGTCTATCGCCGACCTTTCCATCTCTAGTGCACCTCCTATGCCTCCTCTATCTAGTCATGTGACACTATCTAATGTTCATGAGCTTATTCTTTGTGTCATTAGCATGATGATATACATGGAGTATAGATAAGAATCATAGATATAGAGTTTCATGTGCTATGCTCATTGATATATCCCAAGTTTCCATTGCATCATCAAGATCATATGGACACTCATCCACGTGTTGCATTTTTCCATGAGGCCCATAACCTTTCTCCTACCCCTGCTGCTTAGGACACTCCTTCTCCTCCTTTTTTTGATCTAGTCATTAATGAATCCCATGTGGTGGCCACTAGGGTTAGTTGTGTTATAGTTGAGATAACTAGCTAGGAGGACACTAAGAGTGAGTACTTGGATATCGAGTCTATGCATGCCGTCACTTCTCTAGTTGCATCCTCCTGCCCACCCATCTCTAGTCTTCCTTGACCAAGACTTGTACATTTCCATTTAGTTAAGCTTATTTATAGAATACATATCTGGCTTGTATAGCTTTTATGTTATCTATCTCATGTATAAGTAAATGCATATCATTAATGAGATGTTGACTTCTTGATATCCCTCATATATATCACTTCTATTTGCATATTTTCCTTATCGTTCATTCACCATTTTGTTTCTTTCCAAATGCAATCATCTATAAGCCTTCACTTTTGTATCGCCTCAGGGGAGTATTATTCATCTTTCCATCTTGTATATCTATGCCTATTCCTTTATACATGCATGTTAAGGGGAAGTTTTCCCTTCCCATCTAGCGGATGTTTATCTTCTTTACTTCCAAATTTCCTTTCTTATCACCTTTTATTGATGTAAAAAGGGGGATAGAATCTATAAGTTTGGATTGAAAGATTCTTATTTTGTAAATGTAAAATAATTTAGTAAAAATCCTTCTTATCACATACAATACTATTTCACATTTACAAACACAAACTTTTTGTTTATTAACATCTAAAAGCGTGAGATTGTTGACCTCATAGGTCAAACAATATCACTTTCCTCATTTTGATGATAACATGAAGATCTTGATAACTAATGTGTTTGCTTAAGTGTGCATATATTATAATTGACTCAAAAAGAAATCTAAATGCACCCACCATAGTTATTAAAATCGTGATTTGATCCTATGATCTAAAAATTACAAGATAATCCACGATTCTAGGCAGAATCATAAAGTAGTCTAATAATATAGAATCTTATGATCCTATGGTAGAATCTTATGATCCTATAGTAGAATCTTATGATCCTATATCAGTATCTTATGATCCTATATTAGAATATTACGATCCTATGATTTTAGACAATAACTATGACTTTTATCAACTTGTTTCCAAATCTATTTTATATAAATTTCAACTATGTTTCTTCCTTAATCTTTCTATTTTGACCCTAAAAAATTTTACAACAAGTCTTGAAAATGAGTTGACACAAATAAAGTATGACTTAGTTACTATTAAAATAATGAAGTTGAATGTTGATGTAAAATCCCGACAAAAGAATTTAATCTTCATATAAAAAGTAAAACGAATATATTAAAGTTATGGTACTTTTAATTAGTAATTTCTATTTAATTTAAAATTAGTATTTTTTTATGGTCTGGTTAGCTTTATGATGCAAACAAGATTTAGTTTATGGTGTACACATGGTTTATATAGTAACTTAACGTGTGCTCTTATAGCTATTTTTTTACTTGTTTATCTTGATTCATCAGAATTTTAAATGCTAACATAAAAATTTTATTGGTCATATTCTCTTAAATGATGGAAAATAATATTTTGTCATTATTTCCTTCATTATCATCTGCGTTATTCATTTTTTGTATGTTTTTATTAAGGATATCAATATTTTATATTTTTAATAAAATGATCTATATGTTTCCTCTAACTATAATCTCATTATAATTTTTACATTTCATTTGAAAAAATTATTTATAATGTTGTTGACTTAATATATTTCATAATGTGTAAAATAACTTCAATAATTTATGCTACTTGTAAGTTGCTATAGTAGCTATATAAGAGGTTAGGAGTGAAATCTTCAATACTTTTAACTTAAAATATATTATTTCATAGTATATAAGTATATACATTTTACATTTTATATTTTTTATAGGATTTTATGATCTTATAATCCAATTTTATGATCCAATCCTAAGCCTCCAAATCGATTCTAGGTAGAATTCTTATTCTAACAACCTCAACACCCACTCAAAGCATTCTCCGAATATGCTAATCTAAAACTGCAATCAAGTTTCCAAGTACAAGAGAAAAATACATGAAATATAACTAAGACTTGAAGGTTAAGGATTATATTTCTAAGTATTTGGTTCTATGTAAAGATTTCTGTTTAGCCAGTTCATATTTTGATAAAAATTCTTTAAAACATTTTTTTTAAAACACTTGATTTAAATTCATTTAATAATAACTCATGGTTGATCTTGATTTCTCAACTCTTTAAAAGTGTTTTAAAACAAAATGGTTGGTTTCAATTGGAACTAGTCTACTAGTCTCAAGGATGATCAGTTTGTTTAGTTTTATCAAAGGCATGGAATGAGTTACACTCAATTGGTTTGATAGGTGGAATAAACTGATTGACTAGTTTAACCAACCTATCTATGTGTTTTACTCATGTAGAAAACTATCTGCCTTTGTTTAAACTCATTGTCTTTTTTCTCCAAATCAATCAATTGGTTTAACAGACCGGTCCATGAATTTTATTTCTACAGAAATCCATTTGTCTTTCCTTAAACTCATTGACTGGTTTTACAAAATTGATTAGTTTGTTTGAGAAAACTGATTGACTGCTTTGATTAACTATTCCATGGGTTTCATTCTTGTAGAAACCCATCCACCTTTATTTAAACTACTCAACTAGTTTTACTAAACTAATCATTTGGTTTGACCAAATAGCCCATAGGTTTCATTCCTACAGAAACTCATTTATCTCTACTTAAACTCACCAACTTTTTTTTCCAAATAGATTGATTGGTTTCTAACTAATTGACTGGTTTGAACAAACTTATCGACTTATAACATGAACACATTAATTTGTCTTACCATACCATGTCACTTTTTATATATGTTCATAATATTAACTATGCACTATACATAAGTGATAAACTAGTTTGTTTGAATTGATCAATAGGTTTACACAATGGTTATGGTATAAACATAAACATCAATTGGTTTGAACCACTAATTTATTGGCCATAGAAGCAATGGATTGGATTGGCTAGATCGATTGAGTGGTGAACATTAAATACTAATTTTTTACCCACTAGAAGGAATAAATTTTTAAGATTTTATATTTAATGACTATACAATTAGGTAAACCTTTATAAATAAGGTCCCTATGTATTTATTACAACAACTTTTCAAATATATTGATTTTGTAATTAATCTACTCTCAAATCATTTAATTGCTCTTTCAAATTTCTAAAATTTCCTATTCTGATTTTTATTGAAAGGCGTTGTTTGCTTAATTATCATAGCTAGAATTATTCTTAAATTGTAATATCTCTTATTTGATCTAGCTAGATTAAATCTCATCTAAATTTCTACACTTTTATATTTTTTATTTTTGGTGAGAATCATGTGTAATCACAACACCTTAAAAAATATATTTCAAGGGGTTAGTGAGTGTTTACCTATCATTCTTGAGATATCATAAACCCTAAAGATGTACATGTACTTAAGGACTTAAATGTTGATGCTGTGTATGCACAGCTAAGGTTGTGTGGATTTTTAGACATGTCTTGGAGGTTATATATTGATTTTGTTAATTCATCCTCGGTGTTAGTGCCATGGATTATGGGATTATATTCTTCTTAAAATTTAAATTTACCTTTGATTGAATTGGACTTAGAAAACCATCTCTTTGAATTTTGAATAATTAGATTAGGTTTGGATTTATTTGAGGGTTAATATTATTTTGAACCATGTTGATCTTCAGATCATTGCTAGGGTTTGATTAGATTGTTATTGTATATGGACTTGTAGATTATATTTACCCTTTAATTGTGAAGCATTTGATTATTAAGTTTTAAGTATGTTTTTTGTTATTGTAAGTTATGTGTGATGTGAGCATTCTACCTCTTTTAAGGTATTGCAATTTACTTAGTATGAGGAATTCATATTGATACTATATTTGCAAATGATTCTGTGTGGGTCATAGAGTAGCATGAGGCTTAGAAGTATTGTGAGCATTTGTGGGAAGAGATTCCTCTTGAGTAATGGGTCTTTGGGTCTAAGAGTCATTGTAAATTGGAATTGTATCTTCGGATGCTTGCTTTTGGTGTCTTGGTTTTCCTTTTGGACTCTTGTTTCTCAAAATGTATCTTGATTAACTTCTTATATGGTGTTTATATTATCCATGAACCTTTATCTATATTATTGTCTTTTCTTCTATTGCTTTTAATTTTTATCTAACTTATTTAGACTTAGATGTGATACCCATATTTTTTACTAATAAAAAAATTCATTTTTATAACATTACATAAGCAAAAAATACCAAGTACATATAGGAAAAATGGTGTATTACCATATCTAACATAGGATGGATGTGCATCACCTGTCTCATGTTAAATACAAGGATAAGATACCAACTAAACAAAAAGAAGAGTGTAAAAAAATGCATAATATAGAGATATCAAATGTAAGCATTTACAAAACAAAACAACCTCGGGTCCCAAATTATTTGAAACAAAAAGTAGGGTGCAAGCTAATAGTACTACAATATATAGAGATTAAGACAACAATTGGGAAAAAAAATCCTTAGTCCTTTAAGGAGCTATATATGAACCTCTAGATTTCTACACTCTTATGCCTTTAAGTCTAATAGGAGGTAGGCTGACTCCTAGCCATCCTAAAAAAACCTAGACATGGTCATCTACTTTTGGGATTGAGAAGGTGATCAAACAAACAAGCATATCATAATTCTATTTATTGATTAAGACAAGTTAACTCCTTAATAATATTCATAAGTGTGAAAGGCTAATACAATTATAAAGATCATGCTATAAAACTTATCATGCTTCCACGACACAATTGAATTTACAAGTGTTATCATAGATATAGAATGCACGAGTATTTCATGCCATACGAAACTTATAAAACTCATAATTCATCATGCTTGTCAACACAATTTACACACCAAGGATAATAGCATATAATCATGTACGAAAGTTATTCAAGCAACTCATTAGGGATTCTACAATCCGCTTGCATAAATCACCCAATTATGTCCATGTTCTCTGTTTATATAGTTTATAAGGTTATTTTTTTAAATCGATCATTCATTTTTGAGCAATGTGCTATATTTTATTCCCATGGTATCATAATACCATGGAATTCACACAAAATACCATAGGAAATGATGTCCAACCAAATCTAAGTAACCACCAATGGACATAAGTTTTGGATGGAGGTAAATAAACCACATAGGTGACCAGACCCTTAACTATCAATACCCTTAGTACATCAATAGTGTCTACAATAGTTAAGGAACTAGGATCTACTATGTTTATCTAAATGAAAGGTTGAAGGTAGACTAATCCTTTGTAGTTAATCAAGGATCGGATAATCTAGACATATGTATTGCTCAATCATTTTTCTTTTTATGTGATTAGTATCTTATTCGCTAAGGACATGTCTTCATATAAGGACCACATAACAACCAAGCAACACTTCCACATCATCATTCCAATTTAAACATCCTTACCATCCAAAACATGCAAGGGGAATCCCATTAAATACTTAACCAAGTTTAATACATCCATCAAGATGATCCACCTATGGCAAGAAGTTAGATTATATCATTCAATAGTAGCATCTTTTCATACTTACTCCAATTTACATATTCAAATCTTCTAAAGGAACTTATCAATAATGTAATGGATTATAAATCCCATTAATGCACTCACTAGATCAGTTAATTCATATCAAGATATGTATTCTCATCATTAAAGAATCATGGTATATCATAATACCAAAACTAAATTCATATTTGGGTAAAAAAGGAGCAAAGCAACAAACTTTGGTAAAACTTGTCAGTCAGTTTGGGCTAACTGATTGATCAGTTTGGCTTAGCTAAACCCTAGAGTTTTTTTTTTTGAAAACTAGTCAATTGTTGGTTAAAATAGTTAACTACTCTAATACCAATTAATCAATTTTATTAAACTAGTCGGTAGGTTTAACTATGGACCACCTAGATTTATCATTAGTGAACCAACCGGCTAGCCAGCTAACTGTTCAAACAACCAATTAATTGGTCAGACACAATCCTTCAATGAGGTTAAAATAAAAGAAGCCTAAAGTTATCACAAACAAACCAATCAAAGGGTTAGGATAACATTTTGATTGTTCTAAAGCTACTTGATTGGTTTAACTTAACCATTCGACTAGTTTACCCACGTATACCACCTTTGAAACATGGTAAACATGAGAAATGCTCTAAAATATAACCATATAAGAACCGTAACATAAATATTATAGGAAACTATAATTTCACAGGCTTATATACTGTTTATGTTTCATTTATAGATAATTAACCTCATATTTTTAATGAAATAATACTTTTCTTGATATACTTGAAGATCATAGCACAAGTCACCAAAATACCAATATTACCATGTAATCATGTACAGATTCAAAACACAACCTGCCTTAGCATTCATGTTCATCTATAACATGTTTCAAGTGTAATAATGAATTACTTGAAATATTAGTGAAAAGTTCACATAAATATGTCTAAAGCATTAGCTGGAAAAAGCTAACTTTCAAAGAACTTAAAACAAGTGATCAAAAATTCAAAAAACTTCTAAAAAAATCTCATGAATTAAAATAAACACTTACTAGGGAAATAAAAATATGAGTTATCATCTCTAATATATTCCAAGTTGAAATGGCTAAAAACCTGAATATTTTCTCAAATCTAACCCTTCCTTGTTTAAAGTTAAAACAAAATAGAGTTAGAATAAGGATCATAAGAGGATAATGACTTAAAATAAAATTACTAATTGAAGAAGAGTGGAACACAAGTATAGGAAAACTCAAAGTATCTGAGTTTCTAAAATAAAGTGAAAGGGACAATGGGTTAGGGCTATTTATATAAAAAGAATTAGTTAAGAATCAAAGGAGATAGGTGCAATAAATTGAAGCCCTAGGAAGATTAATCAATGACAGCGCTAACTTTTTCCTTAGAGATTAGATGGTATTTTCGGAAATTGCAAGTTCAGATTTCCCAGAAAAATGTAGGTCAATCATAAGAAGGGAAATGGATTAGTTAGCATAGGAAAAAAAATCCCAAGTGTTTATTGGTAGTTTAAAACATATCACTAGTACAAAGATATACAGACAAAAAAGGGAAAAGAAGATAAGTGGATGGGGCCATACTCCCTTTTTTAATAAAAAAATATGACATTCAAATCCATTTGAGGCAAGATTAAAGTTAGGATAAATGATAAAAAAATAAATAAAGTTTGAAAACCACTCGACTTGATAAACTAGTAGATCAGTTTGTTTGACTTCTTGACTACTTTAAAGACCATTAGATTGATTACTAAAAATTTGAACCTTTGAGAATTAATTACTAGACTTTAAATATTTAATAAGCCTATAACAAATATGTACTCAATTGAAGAACTGACAAAATTGTTGCATGTGTTGCAAGAAGCAAATGGGCACAATATTTTCTTTCTTTTATCATTTATAATCAATGCAAAAAGTTTTCATAAAGACTAGATACTATATATGTAGTACACATGCTAGTAATTTTGACTATAACATATATTTTGTATGTATATATATTCCTTTATTTCATATCTGTTGTGCAAAATGATGTATTTGAGAATGGTTCATCTTGTGATACATTTTGACTTCAAAATAGAATTATCATATAGTTACTAAATCATCTACCTATTGGATCTGGAGGGAGGGGGAAGTGCAAGTGAAAGGTGAGATGTGACCAACAAGAACCGGAAGCTCTTTATTCAATCAATTGAAAATTACAATATCAATAAAATAAGCCACTAGGGGTGTATCCATTGGTGTCATTATCATATTATACACGCACACGCGCACACACACGCACACACACACACACACACACACACTCACTCACACACACACACACACACACACACACACATATATATATATATATATGATAGTAACAAGAATGGAGAGCACATAGTAAGGTGCTCCCGAATGTATAATATAAATTACATCTAATAATTGATGGTAACAATATACACTATCTTTGATTATTTCTCCCCTATTTTTTTTAATGTAAGTATTCTTTTTAAGTTTCATTAAAATCATATTACTATATTTCCTATTTTACTTTCTTTCACTTCATTAATATATCACATAATAATAAAATTACTTATGCTTCAATGTAGATATTTTAGTTTATTTTTGTATTATACATTTTAAAATTTAATACTTTTGAATATTTGTTATAAAAAAATTATAAGCCATCTATTATGAAATGGAGAGAATGTTATGTTATTCTAAGAATACTAAAATTGACAATGCATGATCAATCTATATAATATATAATAATGTAGTCATATCAATAGATATATTTTTCACCTAAATTAACATCAATTTATATATGACTCTACACTCATTTTTTCACCTATAGAAATATAGTGAAATCATTTATAGACTATGAGCTATATTCTGTGCACACTATTTATAGGTAATATTAAAATTAAATTCCTATAGAAGATATTCAAATACTAATATTATATCTCATTGAATTGATGAGGAATGAGATAGTTTGACATATACTTTTGCTATATTATACTTCTATTGTTTAAAATAATATAAAAAGAGAAAATTTAAGACTACTCAATTCTTATTAATTATAACAAAGCAAATTATCCCTCCCCTAAGTGTAAAATGGATCGACTCTTAAACTCTTCATCTTTTCAACTTTCTCCAATATTGTTTTTATCAACTGCACTTACTCTTCTAACTCAAACTAGATAGTAGTAAAAGTCTAAACCTCTACTTAATGTGTATGTTTTTATTCTTTCTACTTACTTCCTTCATTTATAAAGAAAGTCTCTTTAGCAATTTTCACACTATTTTATAAGGTAAAAAGTATACTCTTAATATGAACATTATAACCTTCATTGAAAAATAATATAACAATTAATGAATAGAAAAAGAAAGAGAGAAAGTAGTGGTAAAAATGAAAGTACACATTAACTTTTCTAAAATAACTTTTATTTTGAAACAAAAATTTTGAGCTAAAAAGTATTACTTTCATAAGTGGAGGACTACCTCTTATCATCTAGTTATTATTAACTAACTTTTAAAATTCTTTGACATATATTTTGAATAAGTAAATATGAACATATTTATTAATTACACCTCTCGTTACACACCCCTATACCTCCACATTTTTTCCACAATTCCTAAATTACCCCTTAGTTCTCCCTCCCCTCTCATCCCATCCCTCTACTCTCATTCTCTCTCCCATTCATGAAATCGACTATGATGTTGACACTAGCAACTCTAGCTAGGCCGCATTATCTTCTTCATCATCAAAAGTTGATGACAACTAGCGGTGCTCTAGAGATTCATGATCTCCTTATTAGCTTTAAAGGCCATGTGTCATACACCCTATGGAATTCTGATGAGGAAATGTTTACAAATTCCTTTATCAAATATTTTTTTTATTATAATTCATGTCATCTAATGTTTTTCTGATTTTTTTTGTTGGAACCACATGGGCCATTAAGGGTGCAGTCTAGGGTAAAGGAGATTATGAAGCTACCTTGTCTCACTCCTACAACTTTCTAATATTCAAGATTTACCAATCTTAAACCTCCCACTTCTTCATGTTGACAAACACTTCTCCATGTAATGTGGCTCTTCTTGGAGGATCATGTCCTTAACTAAAGAAATGATATACAAAGAGCAATGATATTGTGAATAAGCTTCTTAGGAAATTAATGCATTAGATTTAAATAATCCTAGATACCAATATGAGTGGTTTCACCAATTTTAACTTCCCCTATAGCTAAGGAGTTTGGAATGCAAGGTTTGTATTATGGACATGAACTTTTTCAATACATCATGATATTCATTCACCTTGAATATCCTGCTAGGTAACTATAATCCAAGTATTTAATGGGGATATCATCTTTTGGAATATTTGTAGCATTACCTAATTATTCATTGGTTGTAGCAGTCACTCTTCTTCTATAGAACACTGCACACTTAGTACCATTTAAGTGTAATCTAGGGATCCCTAAGAGTGTAGCAAAAGTGTTAGACATGGTTATTATAAAAGGTATATCTCCACGATAAGAAAAAAATAACAAATTTTATGCAATGAGTAATGAGACTATTTAAAATTGTTTAAATTTAGGGTGGGGCATAAAGGATTGATTTCCCCTTACCTAAATAAGGAGTTTTCTAAGATATTCCATAATAAGCACACAAAGATAAAGACAAAGAGGGTCAACTTGTTGAAGTCTTTTCCTAGTATAAAATGGGGGTCAGAGCACCCCATTAAGGATACTTGAATAGTTGATCAAGATAACATGTGCCATGATTGACTTAATAAATTGGAGGAAAAAATTTAGTGCTAACAACATATTTTCTAGAAAATGTTAATGAGAAAACTCCTAAGATTTCCTTATGTCAGATTTTAGCATGCATCTTGGGGACAGATGTTTGTTGGTGTAGCCATTCACTAATTCCAATGACATCATCATATTATCCCTAATGTGTCTCCTTTTAATAAAGGTGATTAGATGTCCCTTATGAGTAATTTATGGAGTGGAAGCGTCCTAATAGTCAAAAACCTTCACAAATCTATGTAAATTGTGTCGTAACAAGCAATTAGTCAGTAGTTACTGACATATTATAGGTTAGGGACCATAGATAATAAGCTAAGGGATGTGTTATTCAAAGAAGTGAAAGGCTAACTTTTGATAAAATGTTCCCTCACAATCCACTATAGGATAAGTCTAGTAATGAACCAAGTATATATATACACTGTACTTATTTGGAATAGGGGTTGTATCAATCCCCATACTTAGTAAAGAATCCCTGAATTCTTATTGTTATAAATTATTAGGAAAGAGAAACTATATTTATAGCTAAGTTGAGGGCCATATTCTATAATATCTTACAAAAAAATGCCCTTAGGGGGTAGTATAAATACCTTACAAACTCAGCTTAATGCAGATCTATAAGATATCAGGATGCAATTATTTTAGTTCTCAACAACTATCTCGAATAGAGTTACCATCACCCAAACTCAACCACATAACTCTAGATTTTTTCTTTAGGAGACTTTCTTTAGAGTAAGAGAAATATTATAATCATTCAGAACATTGTTTCTACTATTTAATTAAGCATTAACTGAAATTTTTGTCATCTAGTGGAAGTTATGTTGTATGCAGAGTGTTCCTAGATTCTCGGAATTTCAATGAGATGCTTCCAAATTTGTGATATTTTAGGAGTTAAAGTTGGTCCTTGATCTTATATAAGCAAGTATAGATATTCTTGAGAAGGATTAGTCACCCTTTTTAAAACTACAAATTCATTATAACAACCATAAAGGATGAGTCTTTTGCCGACATAATGAAAAAGTGAAAAGGTCTTACACCATAGGACACCTTTATTTTAACATGCACTACCATAACCTTATGATTAAAAACCAAAGGAGGGAATAAATATGCATGTGATTCTCCAAAATGAGTACTTTAAGTTTGATTGCATAGTAATTGGTCAAGATTTTATAAAAAATTTGAATGGAGCTCCTTCTTATTAGTCCATATATAAAGCATTACTGTGTGAGGCATATTGTACACCTACCATGCATGCATAAAATTTGGAACTCATCAATCTGCTATAGATGAATGATACCAACTATTTTTTCAGACTAGTGTAGAATATTGTTAAAGTAACCATGAATAATCGAGGATAATCATTGTTATTATTTTTGTAACACCTCCATTTATCACTAACAAAAAATATTATATTAAAGAATTCGGACATGTAAAGATATGAAAACCATCCAATATAAAAAAGGGTTCCCCTGCCTTATCAAACACATGATAGATGCCCTACTATCCACTTCATGCTATACACAAGGGTAAGGTATTCAAAACAAGACATGCAAGAAAAATTAGAGTATAAAAGCTATATCAAATTAACATAATAAATTTAGGGTCTTACAAACCAAGGTTATATCATACCCAAACAAATTTATAAAAATACACATTAATATGCCATGTACTCAGTAAACCACATTACCTTCTTATAAAAATTCCCAAAGCATAAAGGTTTTTAAAGATATACATGGATTATACGAGGCTCATGTGTAACATTCCAACCCCACTAGAGTCTCGAGTAGTTACTTAGAGTGCTTTTATAATTAATGACTTGCTCCATTAACTAGCACGATTCCTTTCAAGAATTTTTCTCTCACTCACATACTTTTTATGAAACTTTACAGAAGTTTACCCATTCTTAAATTACTATAAGTAAAAAATGATTTATTATGAAGTTCTTTAAGGATACATTTCTAGAAAATAAGATATACCTTGTTAATATGTGTAGTCATATCAATTCTTCCAAGCATCCATTGTCTACAATCAATTTGGGGGTATTACATGCACCCCCACTTAATGATGCAATGTATTCATAGTTTTTTTATCATTAACTATCTCATAATATTTTATCCTAATATATGTCCCACTAGGCTGTTGATTAACTCATCTAAGTTTAGCTCGAGATCATAGTTTTGCTCTGATACCATTTATAACACCCCTGCCCTACTAGAGTGTTTGGTAGTTATTTAGAACACTTTTAGAATCGATGAATCACCCCGTAGATCAATTAAATTCCTTTTGAGTGTGTTTTACCTTTAGTTACACATATCTCTAGAAACTTCCCATGAGGTCACCCATCTTTAAATTGCAATAAGTCAAGCACACTTAACTATAAAGTTCACATGTAAGTTTGTTGAAAAGAAGGTATACTATATTGATATAGGTATTCTTATCAATCCTTTTGATACTTTACTATGCACCACTAATGTGGGGGCATTACATCATGTACACCATGTTCATAAAAAATAACATACTAATCCTTGCACTATGTATGAAAGATATTCTTACGAGGGTATAGCTACATATCCATTTTAGAATATTATGTAATCAAGGATAAACATAGAATCCACAAAACTTATGGAAAATGTTTCATAATGTGTATGCCCATATAAGCCACATATTAGTAACACAAACCACCTAAAGAATATTTTTACTCTTCAAGTTAGTAACACATCATGATCACATGATTATACATCCTCTTAACTCTTTTAAGAAATGGGATAAATCATCATTCATGGTTTCCCAATACCCATGAAAGTCAAACCAAATAACCCAATGGATATATAATTAGGTAAAGCCAAGTAAGCACCAATGGATATAAACTTTGATTAAATCCATGTAACAGCCAAGAAAACATACATTCTAATTGAAATTAAGTAGGATTACTATAGTAACTAGAGTATTGATATGCCCAGAGTGCACCATAATTGTCTAAAGTAGGAAAGGCACCCAAATCCCTAGGATCATCCCTAGAGGTAAGCAATGATATTAAACTACCAGAGGCAGACTAACCCCAAATACCTAATTGAGGATCGGATAATCTAGACTCTTTAAGTGATTAGTGTTTTATTAAATATATGTTTAGAACACAAGTTAAGATATGGCCCATAAGTCATTCCTGTGCAACATGACCACATAATTATTTCACATGATATAATCCATCAAGATCACTTAGAGTTGATGTTATCATTCCCTTAGCCAAATTACATATATCTTGTGATTAAAATACTTTATCATGAATAAGAAAATCTAAGACCATTATTTATTCTACTTTATTCATCTTTTTATTCAATAGTACAAGTTCAAGTCAACACTTAGGAATAATTTAATAGTCATGTTTAAACTACCAAAAATAACCATAAAAACATCACAAATATCCCCAAGATGCAAGGCAATTATCCCTTAAAACTAGTAGTGTGATTTGCTTATTGTAACAACAAGCACTAAAGCTAATAAAGGGAAACTAGTTGACTCATTATAAACAAACCAATTGATTGATATAATATGTGGAGATGTTCTACCCAAACCGATGGACTAGTAAGCTACAAGGAGCGAAGTAGAGAAATTATAAACTATTTAACTAGTAGGGGAATACTTTTCAATTGTTATAACTGGTGGATTGGTTTTCACCTTTACCATTTGGGGGGCTTACATAAATAACACAAGCAACATGTTGTTAGAGGATGAACATGCTTTTATAATTCAAACCCATATAATAAATGTGATGCTTATAAGATTCTTAAAACATGATAATCAAGGATTAACAACTATAAATTAAATCAAGCTCAGGACTTCATGACCTAAAAAACACAAGCAACATGTTGTTAGAGGATGAAACATGCTTTTATAATTCAAACCCATACAATAAATGTGATGCATATAAGATTCTTAATGCATGATAATCAATGATTGACAACTATAAATTAAATCAAGCTCAGGACTTCATGAATCAATCAACATTTCAACATATCAACACACATAATACCATAAAATAAGAAATCTAGTAACTCATACTTCAACACTCGACACACTCACTCCATGCTATGAAAATAAGGGTGCTCATATGCTGGATTCATAATGGAGATTAGATAAACACCAAATATACATAAAACCTACAATAGATTATTCTAGAAAATAGGTTTAACCATAAATCTATATTTTCTATACTTTTTCACTCATACTTAACCAAACATACTTGCATTCACCAAAACACTATCATAAACCTTTGCACACAACTGAAACCTAAATATCTACACAACCTTCATACTAATTCATACCATACTTTAGCAAAACTAATGAAAAATAGGCGAGAAGACCCTGTCTTGCTAAAAATCCATCACTCCTTGAAAACCTATAAAAATACCCATACAACTACTTCAAAAGATAAATCAACATGAAATTAAGAACTCAAGGGGAAAAATAGAAGAACTTAAATCATAAAACAAGAGAGGAAGAGAAGAAATCAAATCCTCAACCTTCTCCTAATCATATCATCCTTTTGCATATTGAAAAATAATGGTTAAATGATGAGCATAAGGTAAAATTTGAGTAAGTAAAGGAGAAAGAGGGATTCATTGAAGCTGTAAGGAGAAAGATAAATAAGAAGGGAAAAAAAGAGACTTTGGAGGTATTTAGGAAGACTTGGGGAAAAGAGAGGTTAAGGTTTATAGTGTGGCATGATTAGGTGTAAAATGAGGGGTAATGGGTCATACAACCCAAAACACTAATCCTCCATCTCAAATTTGGGCCAATATGAAAAAACTTCAAAGTTGTACTAGTTTGACCCTGGCTCAATGGTTAAATCATAAAAAATATGTTGTAAGAGTTGTTACTCCAAAAAGGTGCTAATATTAAATGGGAAAATGAGACCGAACATGAGAGAGATAAAAGCTTCCAGTTATCAAGAAAATCTAGAATGGTATCAGTCAATCTAAGGTGAAAAAATGAAAGAGAAAGAGACAAAGAGGGAGTGAGGGAGGCAGGAAGGGAGGAAGGGAGGGAGGGAGGGGTAGGGGGAGAGAGAGAGAGAGAGAGAGAGAGAGAGAGAGAGAGGAGCTTAGGTTATCAAATTCCTTTTTTTCATAAATTTAGGCCCTCAAACTAGATTTACTTTGAATAATGTTCAAATTAAGGGTTAAAATTTTCAATAGAATTGATTTAGAAAAAAAATCTAAGGCTCAATTATCAAGTTTCAAGATCATAATAAAATAATTGGATTGAAAATTTAATGTGATTAATGTTTAGGTTCCGTAAACCCATTTATTGGTTTAACAATACTACTCGAATGGTTTTCACCAAATGATTGATTCATCAACACTAAGAACTCTAAGAGTAGGTAAATTAGTTGAATGGTATGAGCCAACCAGTCAATTAATTTTCATAAAAACCAAGCATAATATAAAAATTAACTCTCCTACAAAGACATTTCAAACAAAATAAAAGCACAACTCTAAATCATTATTAATCAAATTTAGATCATGATCAACCACCAAAATTAACATGCATTAAAGGGTCTAAAAAGAGGGTTATTGCAACATTGCCATCTTAAAAGTGGTTCCATACCTGAAGCCAAAATAGAGACCTAAACCTTAGTTTTATAGTCCATATTATGCATACTAAAAATAAAATAATAAGGAAAAAGGGGTTACTATCCCCTTTAAAGAAAGGAATAAGTCACAAAGTAAAAGTCCTATGAGAACTTATTGGGATACTTTGTGGAAATCTACTCCTCAGCTTCATGATTATAAAAAAGAACTGTAACTAATACAATGATCTTTATGCACGTGTTTATGGTCATTATGTCTAGAATTCCCACTAGAAGCTCGTTATATATCAAAGAATTATCCTACTTGATCATGTCCTTTTAGATGATGTAAGAGGAATCCTCAATGTACTTCCTCAACTGAGACATATAGAAGATAATGTGCATACATGAGAACTCCATAGGTAATTTTAGTTAATAAGAAACCTCACCATCTCACTCCAAGATCTCATATAGCTTAATATACCTTGGGCTAAGTTTCCACTTCGTACATAACCTTATTACTTCTTTGGTGGGAGAAGCCCTAAAAATGACTCCATTACCCACCTCATAAAGGTTTACTCATCAAGTCTACATAACTCTTTTGCTAATCTAATTTGTCTTTTAATTTCCTCAATTATATCTAATCCTAGTTTGGCTATCTCACTAATATCACTCAAATACAAAGGAGAAAGATACTTTCACGCATACAAGGCCTCAAAAGGTGATATCTTAATACTATCAATCAACTCCAAATGATTATCCTAATTGCCACTATAATGCCTCACATATGCGTGAAGCATGTCGTCTAAGGTCTAAAGGATTCTTTCTATCTAAACATTAGTATATGGATGAAAAATGATGCTCATCTTCTAATGTATCTAGAATACAACATGCAACTTCTACCAAAAGTTAGATAGGAACCTCAAATTGATATCCCACATAATATCCTTAGAAACCTATGTAATTTAACCAAGCGCTTCCTATAATCACTGATCATATACTTTATACTCCAACTTGACTTAATCGGTATAAACACTAGCAATTTTTCATCTATTCAACAATGATCCAAATCAAGTCAAATCTACATCAATTTCTATGAATACTAACCACAAAATTTAGGGAGATACTATCACACTTCCACTTTGGGAGTTCATATAGTTACACTAATCCCACACATATTTTAAATCCTATCTTGACATTTTGCAAGTGAAACATTTTGTAATGAGATTTTCAACCTACCACTTCATTCAGGGTCACTAATACACCTTTTTGGTGTCCTTATGTAACTTATCCCTTCTATGATGGACATAATAAGAAGTATAATGTCCCTCATCAAGATATTCTCTCTTTAGCTCATTACATCTCCATGACACACACCACCTACACCAACATTTAATACTTCCATCATCTTGGATTTGAAACCCTATAGCCCTACCCATAAAAATAGATCGATAGATCCTCTCAAATTTGATGTCAGACGATAGTGCTTATTAACTAGGCACTCCTAAGTTGAATTATGTGTGAAGCCTCTTAGGCCTACTTGTAATTAGTGACCATATAAGGTGGGGTGACTCTGACCAACAACTCATGGTATATAATTTAGATCCAACTTGGAGTAGTGAACCTCCATTGCCCGATGAGACTTTACCTTTGGGGAAAAATAAACCAAGTCTGGGAACCTCATGTAGTACTCCTCTAAATCATAATTCCATATGCATGGGTGATCAGGGTAGAATATAGCTTAAAACACCTCAATAAAAACTCCAAGTGGTAGGTTCTCCACCCCCACATTGGAAACTCCTTAATAAGTTGTCTAATAGTCCCCACAAATATTGCACTACTACATCAATCCTCTAGTTGGGTAGACAACTGCAAGTTGTAAAGGTCATCTCTACATCCCTAATCAACATATCCATGAAGCCAAAGTACTCCAAACCCTCAAATATTGAAGGGCGATGATGCTTTACCCTCCTAAGCTATCCCTCCAGTGTTGGTGCTACCACTAGTTATTATGGTAGTTATGGTGGTTGTGGGACATGATTCTAGCTCTCTACATAAGTGTTGATGATCTCCATAAAAGCCTTTATGAAATTGTAATATCCCATTTCCCAAAACCTTTTTCTGTTAAGAATCTTCAATAGTAAAAAATAATAGAAAATTATATTGAATATTTTATTTCATCACTTATCACATTGAAAATCCTAGTTTTATTTTTGAAACAATTTGTTCCATTTTCTTAAGTCTTTCCCACATATTTATCTCTATGAGATATTTTTATTCATTTTAGGCTATCAAGACCAATTTAGATCATTCAAACTCTTTTATTTTTTGAATCCTTAAATTTTTTTTTGAGTCTCCTAGGCTCTTTCAAATTGCTAAATAGAGTTGGTTGGAAAGTGTACAATTTATTAGACTACTATGCTTTAAACGTGTTGTAATCCTCAAAACTACCCTTTAAGATATCTAGAATTTACAAAACTTTGGGGATCTCTATACTTTATTTTTATTGAGCTTAAAATGATTCAAAAAGTTTATATAATTATTTTTATTATATTTTGATTTATTCATGTAGTTTTGGATATAATAAGTCATCAAGTGCAACTTTTATTTCTTTAATATTTATCAAATATTATGAGAATTGATCCTAACCTTTCATCATTGATTAGTATGGTAAAGAACCACTCCCTTTTTTCCCTTTTTCATTTTGTGTCTGGCCTCTCCTTTGTAGTGGCCAAGATAGATTTATTTTCCTCAAGAAAAGTTCAATTTTAACCTTAGTTCATTTTTCTTCTTTCTTTCTCCTCCATTCATCCCTCTTACATTCTACACCCTTCATTTATTTTTGTGGAATGGCTTATTTGAGGCAAAATATTCCCATATCCCAAGTGGCACCACCATTACCTTTCATTTATAGATATTTATCATAGAATTGGAAGTTTTTAAAATACCCTATAGCCTTTATACTTATCATTTTTTCTCTCTTTCTTTCTTCTTTTCTCTTATTTCTCCTATTTTATCTCTCACTTTTTTTTTCTTCTCTTTATTCTCCCCATTTTGTATGAAACATATTCCTCCATTACTCGATATTTTCTCCTCAAATATCTTAGTAGTAAAATTACTTATATACCCTTTATACAATATGTTAAGTAAACTCCCAAGTATCTTCCAACTTTTCACCCCTTGATCGTATGTTTTCCACATTACCTTTTTAATCTCTTAACCCTCTTTTCTTACCAATTTAGCTAGTGAATTTATTTCCCTCCATGGCCACCACAACCACCACTTTGCACCACTCTAACAATGACCACAAGTTCACTATTTTTTCCTCCATTTCTCCTCTTTTTCCTCCTTTTCTTCACTATCCATTTTATGGAAGTTTTCTTCTATTTATCCTCTTCATTTTGTCGTTATTCTCCATTTTACTCCATGGATGAGCTTGGTTTTTCTCACAAAACTTGAGGATAAGTTTATCCTCTTTTTTATTTTTAATTCTTTGTGTATTGATTTAGTTTTTATGTGTTGATTTTACTAATTTATTCATGGGTATTTATAGTTTTTGGAGGTTTGATGAAATATTTGATTTAGTCTTGTAATCTTTATTTCTTTTACTAATTATGATCTTATGTTTTGGTACAATGTCTTTACTTCATATAAATATGTTTTCGTTTTATGAAAATGAAATTTATGAGTTATGCCTTAATTTGTGGATTTGTGTTTTCAATCCAATTTGGGACTTTTTGAACATTTTGATGTTTAGTTAAATTTATAATACTATGTTATTATTGGAAAATTTTGTAGAATTTTTGATATACCATTTTATATTTGGATGATCCTAAGTATGGATTATTATTTAATTTAGTTTAGGCTGATTTAGAGGTTTTTGATGTTATGTTTTCTTTGGTAAATTGATTTAGATCTAATGATATAGATGAAAATTCATGTTTTAACAAGTCTTGATTAAAGCAAGTTTGGATAGTTTTAATTTTGAAATATATGAAAGTTTAGGCTTATTATGGTGTTCTTGACATTCTTATAGGTTCATGATGATTTCATGGTTTTTGATGAATTAAATTATAACATGAAAATCCTTGTTATTTGTAGATCAATTTTGGTATATATTATGTTTAGTAATAATTAAAATTTGACAGTATAAATTTTAGTTAATTTTTTGAAAGGCTTTAGAATGTTCTTTATGCTATTCAAGATATTTCAAGTATCCCTAGTTAATGACGCCATAATTTTCCTAAGTAAGGTTTAATCTTTAAATAATTATGTTTTGAGGTAATTAATCAAAATATGACTAAATTCGTAACATCCCCATTTTTTACTGCCAAAAACTTTTATTTTTGAAACAATTAGAAAAATATAATTACATAAATACTCCTAAGAAAAGAGGGTGTTATCATTGTACCAAATATGGGATAAATGTTCATTGTTCATATCATATTACACACAAAAGTTAAACAATAAAACATAAGTAATAGAAGGAACAAAATAAATATCAAAGAGGTAATAAGAGTTTGGGTTTATAAGCAAGACCGCGTCAGATCTAAAACAAACTGAAATGCATAAAAGGGGTAGAATGGGAAGTAGGGAAAAATCATAAAACTTAGGTTTCTCAAAGACCAACAAAAGAGTAACCAATGGAAGTCCACTATTTTTTTCCTAATCCCAACACAAACTAAGTAGATTGTTGGCATCCCTTAAACACCAACACAAGTTCCTCTACTCATGGGATTGAGTAGGTGATAAAAAAACTGGGCATTTTAGTACACTATGTACTGACTAAGCCAAGTTACCTACTAATGAGAGTTAAGGATACATTTATGGTTATAGAAAAACATATAGGTCATACAAGCACATGTTCTCATGCACATGTAATAAGGTACCAACTTATATATTGCACTAACATGGAAAGTAGCATGCTTGACAATAGATATGGGATTAACAAAATATTATGATTTGCAATACATATAGGGATTCATAATAAATCATACTTATTGTAAAGTTCATAAGTCATAGATAACAACATATGATCATGCGAAATAACAAACTGATGGTGTGAACTCCTAGATTACTTCTATGGTTTATCCCATTTTTTCAATCATGAGATTTGAATCACAAAATGTTATAAGATAATTAAATCATCTACTTATAATTTTTCTTCCTCTTTTTGAGCAATGTGATAGATTCTCCCCTAGGGTCTAACAATAACCATGGAAGTTTAAAAAATAACCAAAGGGCATAAGTCTAATTAAAGTCAAATAATCACCAATGGATATAAAGTTCCGTTAAAGCTAATTAGACCAATAATGGACACAAAGTCCAATCGAAGCCAATTAAATATCCTAGGTTATTAGACCTTTTAGCATTGATACTTTGTCGTACATTATCAATATCTAGAATAAGAAAGGTACTAGGATCAACTAGGATCCTATCCAATGGCAACCAAGAGGTAAATCAATACACCTAAGGAAGAATATGCCTCGATAGAAAATGGAGGATCTAATAATCTAGACCCACTGAGTCCTTGATGATCATCTACTTTAAGTGATTAATATGTTATTGTAACACCATGAGTTGATATGGCCATGTAGAAGCCACTTGGTAACAACCTATACCCATAAGGGTTGAAAGACTATCTTAGAGAGCTTTAAAATTAATCAGCTAGCCCCACAGATCAACATGAGCATTTTCAATGCATTTTTCTCACTCACACTCTTCTTGAGAAATTTTTAGAAAACTTTGAAAACTTTCAAGGAAGGTCACCTATACTAAAGATTACTCCATAAAAAGCATGATTAATTGTGAAGTTCTTAATATGAAATCACTAAAAGAATGGTATACCTTGTTGATATAAGTATCCATATCAACCTTATAATACTCCCCTTAATCTAGGGGAATTATATTCACCGTCACTCAACGAATGCAACTTCATTGTTTTGCCTAACCCACTAACTCTCTCAATATAATTTATCTCAAGAATCATCTTGCTAGACTAATTATTGGCTCATTCAAGTTCAAATCACAATTTCATTTGTGCTCTTATGCCATTTGCAACATCCCAATTTGATATGACCCTATGGGAGCCACCTAGTAGACACCTAGACCCACAAAGTTTGCGGGGTTACCCTAGAGAGATTTCTAATTCATTAGTTGGCCCTACAGATTAGCACGACTCATTTTAATATATTTTTTCATCAATCACACACTTCTTAAGAATTTTTATAATATTTTTGAAACTTCCTAGGAGGGTTACCCACCCTAAAAACTTCTCCCCAATAAGCATGCTTAATTATAAAGTTATTAGGATAGAACCACCAAAAGAGTAGTATAATATATTGATATAAGTAGCCATATCAATCCTTATAATACTTTGGTTAACCTACAAGTATTATATTTATCATTCAAGTCATATACTAGACAAGGCCCATATAGCTTGTCGATTTCACCGGGATTGTATATTAATTCCAATATATCAACCATAACCCTTCAAGGGCACTCGGTGATGGACTTACTAGTACTTGACCAATTTTATCCACTTATTGAGTTAATTAATTTATGAAAAAAATTGAACTTACATCATCCAAGAATCATACCATAACATAATGTCAATTCCCAAACCATTACAAGATTAAAAGAAGTATAATTAGGTATTCTTGCAAAATCGGGTGATTGGTCATGTAAACCAATTTATGAATTTGTCATAGCTAAATATTTGTATCCTTTCCAAAACTAGTTGATTGGTTTGCCAAACAATTTTTCTATTTTAGACACTAGTTGATATATTCAAGCAAACCAGTTGATGGTATTAAACCAAAAAAACCCAAAAATTACTATAAGGGAGCATGTTGATTAGTTAAGCTTACTAGTTAATTGTTATTGAGATGAATCAATTGGTTCCAAACAAGTAAATGGGTTAAAATAGAGAGAAAACTAAAACTCCTCACAAGTAAATGAGTCAACCAGTTCAATGAACAATTTAACTTTCTTAGAGACTAGTAGATGAGTCTATGTAGAAATAACATACCTATGCATTTCTATAATGAACCATACGACAATAATTCCATATCATTTAGACATTACAAAACTTATATTAGCTATGTTGCATTACTAATTCATGATATATTTTAAAAATTCATCAAAAATGTGCATAAAATCATATTTCCTTAAAATGACACAACTCAAAAATTAATTCACCATAATATAATTACTACCATGTAATCATGGAAAGAATGAAAAGTTCATATATGAACTAAAATACATGGTCATTCAATCAACATACAAGGCACAAATGGCTAACCTAGTTAATCTAAGCAAAGACACCCAAGTAGTAAAGATTTAGCTGAAAAGCTCCAAACCTTGAACACTCTCAAATAGATATTAAAACATAAGAAAAATCTCCTTAAAATCTTATAAACGAAATAAAATATGATATTGGAAGAAAATAGAAGGTACTACCTCACCAATGTGAACACCAAGGAAAACTAACCAAGTATCACCCTATCTTGCCTAAGGAAAAAATAAAAATGAGTTAAAGGAATAATAAAAGAGATAAAGAAGATAACAAAAAAATGGAGTATACAAAGGAGAAAAGAGTGGATATACAAGAGAGGGAAAAATAGTGTAATCTTGTTTTCTAAAATAAAATGTGAGTTGGGGCTATTAATACACTTATAACCTATTGAACAAAGAAAGGGAGAGGTGTATCTAATCAAGAACCTAATTATCCTCTTAGATTTTGGGTAATCTAGGTTGAATTTATCAAAGGATGGGTTGATTACTTCCATGGATCAAATAATGAATGCTAAAACAATGGATCCTAATGAACCTACGACAAATTTGACATAAGAAGGGGAAAGAGATAAAAAACCATGTAAAATGAATCTCTAAAGTTGCAGTGATTCCTTAGAACATATATTATTTGCCCAATCTTGCATAGAAGTGAGAGGATGAAAGAGACAATTCGGTGAAGTCATTCTTCTCTTTTTGTTAACTTTGAACTCTATATTTCTTCAGGGTAGAAAAATGTTCTAATTAACAATAGAAAAAGCTCTAATTTTTTTAGAAATCATTTAGATCTCAATTTCGAAGAGCCCATATTGTTAGAAGAATATTCTAAAGAAAATTGAATTTTAAAATCACATGGATCCAACAAACTAGTTGATGGGTTTGGTGTACCCATAAATTGATTCCATTCCATTAGATTGTTTTTGTGAACTATTCAATTTGTTTCCCTAAACTAAAATCCAAGAAAAAAAATGAAAAATTAGTCGATCTATTCATAGAACTATTCAATTGATGTGCTCTAAAAATCATTTCCTTATCTTTTAACTTTTCCATTTCGTTTTGAAATCAAATCCAAAATTCACTTTTATATAAAGATCAAACATCATTCAAAAATTATCAAATGCATGAATTTTCTTGCATTAGAAATCAATTTTTATATGGGGTGTCTCAAACTACCCCAAAAGTTCTTTAATGGACTTTTAGAGGTAAAAGTTGACAACAACCTTTGACATTTGACCATTTTACGTTCATGAATCGTACATATTGGTTAATTGTAAATCCTAGTGAATAGTAATTATTGATAATAAAATATTTTTTATTTTCATTTTAAGTTTCTTGGTATGAAATAAAATTTATGTTAGGTCATGAATATTGATTTCATGAATAGTGTAATCCTAAATTTGATTATCGACCTGATTATGACATGTTTAAGCTAGTTTTATCTACAGTTTTGGTGATTTTGGTGCAAATGTAAAAAAGTAGTTTTTAGCAATTTTGCCCTCATTTGGGAGTATATAAAACTATAAAATAAGTTTGAAGTTTTTAGAGTGTGTTTTAGTCATCTAATGACAAAGTAGATGAATAATATGATAGGTTGGACTTTAGGGCTTTGTTGGTCTAACTCTAACCTTTAGTTTATCTTTGGGACTCTTACTTGGTAAGAGGTACATCATTGTTTATTTCAGAAAAGTTTTTCTTATGGGTTCTTGCCCCATATTTTTGACTCTCTCCTATGGCCTATAACCTTTATTTTTCAAGTTTTTCCTAGAATTTTTTGAGATATTTAGATCTTTGGTGATCTTTTGGGTAATATATTTTAATTATTATAACTAACATTTGATCATATATAAGATTTAATATTGTCATTGAAATTTCATGCATATTATGTGTTATATGTTCTTTATAAGGTTTTCCCTTTGTAGAATACACTTTGCTTTGGCATCATAAAAACATGACCCTCATTATCCTCATTCCACAACCTTATAAAATTTTAGGGGTTATTGGTCGTATAATAACTTGGTCTCTTTTCTACTTTATATGCTCCTTCAAAATCTATAGGGCGTATATATACTTAAATATTAGGATATCTATAGAGAAACTACCTTGGCTACAACCAGTAGTAGCCAGTGGGACATTTCATCTAAGATGGCATTTATAGTTTTAGGCTAGATGGATGCATGTGTAATACCCCATATTTTTGTAAATTTTTGTTGAATGGAAAGTTCTGGTGTTTATTAAAATTTGATAATGTTTGATATTGATTTGAAACTATAAATGAGTTTGAGAAAATTTTGGATTTGAATATGCTTTTTCAGACTACCTTTATTTAGCTAAGAGATTCCTTCCCATACTTATTGTTCATTTCCTCTCTTGTGTTTGACATTTTCTAGTAAAATTGGATGTACATTCTCCATAAATCACCATTTTAGCTCCATAAGGGAGGTTGGCCTATCTTTGACAAAAAAAATTTGTTCATCTCAAATTCAATCAGTATAAATTAAGGTTTTTTGAGTTGGGCATAACCATACTCTTGTATCAATTTGTTGGAAATAAATAGCTCTAATCACACATTCTATGCTTATGATCCTTTTCTTTTATCATCCACAATATTCCAGCTCTCTATTCCTATGTTCTTTTCTCCCTAATTCGAGCATACTTTTGGTTTTTCCACCCTAAGGATCATTTTTCTAGCTCCTTCTTATTTATCTTTAAGTAAAAGAGGGTTAGATTTAGAAGGAAGTTGAGTCTCTCTTTCAACACAAATTCCCTCTATTTTCTTTTAGGTTTGGTATGCTTATTTTCTCCTAATTAGAATTTTCATTTATGAAATTACTTACTAGGTTTATAAAGCTTTAACCTTCGATTTTATAGTTTTGGAAGTTGAGAATTTTCTTGGTTGAGTTTTCTTATTTGTGGAAATGTTTTTCTTGCACCAAGTAAGACATTCTTACTTCTAAAATATAATCCAGTTAAACATGTGATGTGTCATATTCTTTAAGATCTTGAATTTATAGATCTTCATGATAATTTGGTTTTAGATTGATGTACATTGAGTAATTTGTGAATCTTGAGAAAATGCATGATTTTTAAGGAAACTAGGGTTGATTTGATTAAATGTAAAACATGTTTTGACTTATGAGTTGAAAAAGTGTCAGTGTGATGCTATGATATGTTCTAGTTTGGATGTGTAGGATTTTTGAGGATGAATTGCATTAAAATTGTTTGTTTTGTGCTTTTTGGGGGGCCAAATTGATCAACTAGCTGGTAAAATTGATTGTGTGGTCCTTAGAATAGTCAAGTAGTTCACCCAAACAAATCGATCAGTAGGTCTATAGTGACCTAGGTTTACTCTCTTTTTAAACCCATTGACTGGTTTGTTAGAACTAATCATCTGGTCTCAAAACAGTCGACTAGCTTAGCTAAAATGATTGACCAATATGAGGGAACCCTAGGTTTAGCCAAGCCGAACCAATTGACTAGTTGACCTAAATTGATTGGTTGGTTGGCCTAACCAATCTACTGGTTGGTAAAATCGATCAAATGGTGTGTTAAACCTATCGATTAGTTCAAACAGATTGTGTGATTTTAATCTTTTGACTTGGATATGATTTGAGACCATTCCTAATGTCTCTATATGATTATTAAATGAGTGAAATACATTTGTTGACATGGATTGTCAACCTAATGGATAGATTAAATGGATCATAATTCATGGCATACTAAATTGGTGTTATAAAGATGTTAATGGGGAAAAGCTGACTATGTTTTTTTATGATTTTAAAAATGAGTAATGTAATTTGAATTATTAGCTTGAAATCAAACAATCTAAGGGATTGGTTAATATTGAGTAAGCATTAATGGAAATCCCACACATGAACTGAGAATGTTAATAGTTAAGATGGAATAAGTATTTGAATGCCTTACTTGCATGTTGTACAGGTAATATATTATCATGTAACATCTAGAATAATGTACTAATCACTTAAAGCAAAAGATGATCATGTTGTGTATGGGTGTGGGTTACCCGATCCCTAATTAGCTGTTAGGGTTTAGTTTACCTTCAAATATTTATTGGTGCCTTCAAGCTTTACCTTTTGGTAGGATCCTAGTAGATCCTAATTCCTTACCTACTCTAGATACTAATGATGTACTAAAGGGTATCATTACTCTAGGGTCCAATCACCTTTTTGGTTTTGGGCTTTAGTCTAGATTTATTTCCATTAGTGATTACTTAGCTCTGGCCTAAACTTATATCCATTAGTGGTTACATAGCTTCGATCAGACTTTATTTCCTTTAGTTTAGATAGACTTCCATGGTATGTGAGACCATGGGGCAGTGTAGAGTCCATCACTCAATAATAATTGGATTAAGTATTTAGATTATAATTTGAATAATTATATAGATAAGAATTTGAAATAGTAATGTGGATAAAGAGAAAAATAAAAGTGAAAGAAAAGGAATGGTAAATTAAATGATTGAATATATATAAATGACCTAATAAATTAGGTCTGTAGAAAATGGCGTATGATGAATTTTTTTGCGTGGATGAATGAAGCTTCAATGATAGCTAAATATTCTACTCAATTGCTTGCATTTTGTCATTTACAATGATTGTTTTATATTGTTAAGCATGATTAATCATATAGGATATCAGCTTCCTATGCATGTTATGTCTATGATAGAGCATGTATTTTGTTTATATGAAATATGCGTGAACTATGTTAGTATGATCATCCTATTATGGTGAAACTTTGGAAAATTAATAAGTAGATTATCTTTATTTTGGGATTCTTGGGATGCTCCTACTTTAGGTTTTCAAAACAAAATTTTTTAGTAGTAAAAAATAGGAGTGTTACAAAAAGAGTCATTGTAGAAAAAAACCCTAGTGCTAGGATACTTATTTGTAGTTGAGCGGGATAGTAATATATTTGGATTTTATATCTTTACCAATTGTACCATTGACTTTGGTCAATGTTATAGGACATATGTGTTTATAATCTTGGGTTTTTATGCCTTGTTGCTATTATTTGTGCTCCATGGCTTCTATCTATTGGTGGTAGGAATGAATATCCATACTTGTTCCTTGGAGTTTGGATCTATATGCATATGGCACAAGGAATTTCCTTGAATTTTCCTTTAGCTTATATGTCCTTATGTGACCCTTGTTGAAAAGCATGATAGAGATGCCTAAAGGTTTCTTATGATGCCTAAAGATTTTTAATGATTCCTCTATGCTTTAGAATCTGTTATGATTCCATTTTTTTTATATCCCTATGGTATAAATTATTGTATGTTTTTGCCCTAGGTTGCTCGCTTGAAGCTTCCTTTTGTGGTTAAGTGTGATAATATACCTTTCATGCTTCATCATCAACATGTATCATGTATGATTCATTTTTTATCATGATTAAATATTATTCAAAATTGGCTTTCTAATGTTGCCTTAGGGTTTTGTTCTCTTCACTTATGGATGATGAATTCCATTATCAGCAAGATGTTATATAATGTGATAACTTATTTTTTGTGAAGCATGTTGTAAGCTAATTTTATTTTACTTAGTGCTTTAGTCATACTAATACCATAAATTTTTAGCTTGTGCAGATTCTCATGCTTGGCTATGTGGGGCTGAGAGTGTTAACTTTCTAGTTAGCTCATTAAGTGTTATTATTTGGATCCTCAAGATCTCATATTCTATTTTGTTTTACTCTTGCAGAGCTCTTCTAGATCTTTTTGATCTTATTTTCTTTTTCATTTTATTTTTTAAGTCTTGTATTAGACTTGAGTGAGGTGATAGTCACACATGATTCATAGGATATGAGTTAACTTTTTAACCTTTCATCCAATATATATTATATAATGATTGTACCTCTTCTATGTTGGAAGCGGTGGTAGCACCATGCCATTCCTTTTAAGATTTTGCAAAATGGCTTGTAATGCAAAAAACCAAAATTCTAGTTTTAAAAATGGGGGTATTAAAACTCTTGAGTAGGTTGTTGGTAGCTATTGGTTGCCTAAAAATGAGAGTAAATGAGGACCAACTAGAGAATGAAACACTAAGGCTTGCGTAACCATTAACACATCACATATATTGTTGGGTTCACATTCTCAACCCACTCCTGCTCACATACTATTTCCAATTTTAAACACCTCCATTTTCAATATTAATTTTTTTTAAAAGTATTTGTGAAAGAAAATATATAAAAACCATCTTATGAAAAATAGGCGTAATTGTAACACCCCAAAATTCAAAATTAAAAAAAAATGTAATGAATTAAATTATATTAGAACTTGTGAATTTTGGAAATGTTACCGCCACCCTTAGTACCAGATATGTTCACACTTCTACCGTTCCAGTACCAAGTGCTAAAGCTAGAAAGGATATTTGTTAAACTTAATCAATACTTAAACCAAGATTTCATAAAAATAACTAGAAGGATCATAACATAGAAATCAAAGTACACGTAAAAGTTTACATTTCTGAGGAGTACAATCAACTATAAGATAGAAATCCGATTGTGTGAAAAGTTTTATAAACTAAAGTGCATTGTCAAAATTCTAAAAAGGGAAATAAAGTTTATATCTGGTAAAAGTTACGTCTGGGATACTCAATACAAAGTAAAAAGGTCAAAAAGGAAAATCCGGCCATATCACTCTCAATCCTTGTACTAAGTCCATACTCAGCTCTTAGCCCTGTCTGATGCCTCATGAACATCAAAGGCATTGAAATAAGCATCACCCACCTGCACAAAGTTAGAAGGGCCTTCTGCTCATTGGAATGAGCAGCACCCATATAAAAGGGTGGTCAGTACACTACATACTAAGTAAGGTAACTATGCACTAAGGTCGACACACAAAAGCATATAACCCTAATAGATTTATAAAACAGCATACGATCACTTCAGATAAATAAAAAATAAATAAAGGCCATTTAAAGTCCGAATTAATTAATTAATTAATCTCTTATCGATACTCATTTCACACCATGCTCTTTATTAAGTCCATGCGAGTACGAGAACCTCACTATTATAGCTGGTGGACCGGAAACATATAGGGCATAAAGCTCCTGACCACTATTATTGCCAGTGGACCGAAAACATATAGGGCATAAAGCTCCAAACAACTATTATTACTGGAAACATACATGGCATAAAGCTCCTGACCACTATTATTACTGGTGGACCGGTCTGGCCCCGACTCTCATGGTATTTCATTGTAAGTACTTAGTGTCTTTCCCATGTCTTAGCACAATTATGTTCGGTTTGTTGAGCATGGAATCCTCCACTATTATAGCCGGTGGACCAGAAACATACAGGCATAATGTGCCTAACCACTATTATTTGCCGGTGGATCGATCACACATAGGGAAAAATGATGTGTTGTCGTATGCACAATAAACTTAATAAATAAATCCTAATTTCCAAATATGTAGTAAATTGTAATAAGGATTTGAACCCACAAGGAATAGTATTTAATCAATAATTTTTTAATTGATGTTAGAATCCCAGTTATACAATTTCATTACTTATATTACTAATTCTATACAATGGGTTACTTTGCACACTAATTGATGAATAGGGATAGGAATGAATTGATTATGGAATTAAGGTATCAAATACGCATGGAAAAAGAGTGATTCTAAATGAGTGAATTTTGACCCCTAGAGACTCATAATAATTCATCTCTTTGCTTTCTCTTCATTTAATAAATTGAATAAGCTCTCAATTTATTATCTAACTAATTAATAACTTAGGTTACAAACACTAGATTCAATTAATGGTAGCATTACGAATGGAAAGCATTCAACTACAACCATAAACGCATAAGCTCGGATTATGCAGTTGTATGAATTAATGGATAAGATTAACAATTAACCTTTTTGCTACTCTAGACACATTAATTAACAATTACTTTTTAATTACATTGTCCTAGTAGAGATTAAAATCTAAACTAAATAGGTGATCAATCTAATTAGTTTAAATTCTTAATCTATGATACGAGATCATTTAATTCTACCCATTAATTCAATTAGATTTCATTTTGAATCATAATTTCAAATGATGTTGTTATATTTGAAACCTAATTCCATCCTCAAATCATCCTACCCTATATTATTTACTCTACTATCTGCATAATTGTAAGATCACACCATTAAATGCAGTAACTTATCATTAATATAAATGATCTCTAATAAATAAGTAATAACACACTAAAAGAAAGAGAAATAAAAACTCAATTGTAGAAACTTTACTTTCATTCAATCAAAATACATAACTTGCAATTGGGAAAGGAATGGAAAAGAACTTATCACTTGAATTGCAGACCGTCAATTGTTCAATAGAATACAAGAAATATAAAACAAGTTAGAATTGTAAAGTACATGTGTTTTCTAGAGGGAATAGAGAAAAAGAGAACATTCAACTTTTTTTTTAATCCAAAAACTGATTTTTCGAACCCAGAATTGTTAGAGAATATATCAGAAAATAGGTCGTGTAAGCGGTTGCAAAATTTAGTAAAACACGATCCGTGTTTTGGGAAACACGGGACCTCTATGTTTTTCTTTGTGTTCTCTACCTATTTCTAGATTCTGAAAAAACTAAAATTTCGTCTTAACACTACCTGTGTTTAGGAAACACGGAGTAACTGTGTTCTTTGCTCTTTCGTCCTTTTTCCATTAATATTTCAGCACAAACTCCCTTAGTGTCTTTGCTTCATTTTCAACTTTTCTTCCCTTGCTTCATTGTTTCTTGATGTGTTCTTTCCTTGATTTCCTCTTTTCATCGATTTCTCCTTTGAATTTCTTCATTTTTATCTTTTCCTACAAAATCTATTCAAAAGGGAAAAACTCAAGAAAATATTAAATCTTATAAAGTTAATGAGGAATAAATGATATTTTTATACAAGAAAATAACCTATAAATTCTATCTGTCACAAAATGCCCTAGCCACTATTATATGCCAGTGGATCGATCTTGGCCCGACTCAATAATCTTCCACTTTTCGTAGTTAATGTCTTAAGTGTCTTATTTAGAAGTTTCACCCTACACATGCATGACTAACTCCCCCTATACTTATCCTTCAAAAGGTCTCGTCCCACATTATGAGACTAATAAACCTGCTAACTTGACCCAACATCCTTTCCTCCTTACCCTAACTCACATTAGAGCCCATCTCGCTCTATGATTTTCCCTAGAAACCCTAATTTAGGCCTATACGGCCCATCCTACTCCACCTCACACAACCCAAATCATTTTAACACTCCACACATCCCAACCTTTAGATTCAACCCTCATCATTACTGTAATTCCCCGAAATATTTTTAAAAGCCTATATTTTAATAAATAGATTTTATTTTACATAAATTAGCCATTAAATCTTTTTAATTTAATTATTTTATTGATTTTTAAGTATATAAAATTGAATATAAATATTTAATAAATTAAAATAAATATTTTTTTATTTTATTATACTCTTATTATCTAAATAAATTTTCAAACCCTCATTTTACTAAAATTATCCTTTTTTAACACTTATATTTTAATTATCTTAAATTAAATTATTAAATCAATTTATTACCCAAAATTATTCTATTTTATTATTTTATCAATTAAATTATTTTATTCCATTTTCCCTTGTTATTTTCCTTTTCCCCCTTTTCCTTCTCCTTTTCTTCTTTTTCTCTTTTCTTTCTTTTTCTTTTATTTGGGCCGCCGCTGGCCTGCTTCTGCCCTTCCTCTCCTACGCCTTAAGCCTTGGCCCATCTTCCTCTTCCCCCTCCTTCTCCTACGTCGAGCCTGGCTGCCTCTTTTTCTTCTTTCTTTCCTTTCTTCCTCAATCGGGCCGGCCCACTCCTTTCCTTCAACCAGTCTGCTCGCTCCCCCTCCCCTTCTTCTTTCTTTCTTCTTCCTCCTTCCCCGACGAAATTCCTGACCAACTTGCCATTCCACCTGCCGTTAACCTCCCTCTATCTTCCTCTCTCTCCTTCTCATCATTTTCCCTGCCATACCGAGCCCACAAAATCTCCCTTCCCCATTCCCTGCCATCCCTCTTCTTCTCCCTCTCCCTGCCATGGCCATTTCTCTACCACCCTACCACCACCCCTCGAGTGCCCTATCCCCTCCTCTCTCTCCTTCTTCTTTTTCTTCTTCTTCCTCTGCCTCATTCTATCATTTTTAGAGCCCTAAATGCATTCCCCCTACCCTCTCTTCTTTCCTTTCTTCTCCTCCCCTCTCTCACCCTATTTTTGCTTCACCGCCTAACTCCGCCACTTTTGCCACCTCAAATGCCACCTACACCACCCCCTTCCACCATCTGCCTCACCCCCGACCGATCACAACCCCAATTGATCCCCCCTGCAACCTCCTTCCTCCTTCCTCCTCCACCTTCTTTTTTCTCTTCTTCTTCTCCCTTCTGGGTAGGCACCCTGCAATGCCACATTCTGCTGTCGTCCCACCACTTCCGCCGCACCCTGAGCCATTGTATTACTCCCTGCAACCCCCTCTACCACCCCAATGCTCCTTTGGCCAAAGAAACCACTTGCCTGCCCTTGTTTTTCCCCTCCCTTTTCCTTCCTCACCAGCCCCCATCTCGACACCCACTTCGCGCGCCACTTTCGCAGCCTCGCTGCCGCCACCTCCACCACCCTTAGCTGCCTTTAACCCATCCTCAACCACCACTTACACCCTCTCCCCACCTCTGCACCATTCCCTTGCCTTAAATCGTCCCCCATATGCCTCTTTTCCTAGCCTAAAAATCCTAACCCAAAATTGCCCATTTTCCCTCTTTTCACTACCTTCAAGTCCCCTCCTCCTCATTTATTTTCATGCAACTGATGCTGCATTAGTAGCATGAGTTTCTGCATTTCTTGATCTAACTGTTTAATACTTTTAAGGTATAATAATATTTTAATTTAGTATTTGATTAATTAAGCATTATAAAGTTTTATACTTTGATTTTATTATTTCCAATGTAATAAATCTTGATATTATTTTTAGGTATTGGTTTTGATAATCAAAGCTTGAACCTTTAATTAGAATACCGGTAAGGTTTGTTTTTGCGGGAATCGAGGTAATCGTTAAATCCCACTTAAGTGCATGGATTAACGTATGTTAGCACATTAGTATTTTTAATATATTATTATGCTTGGTTTATGTTGTTTTATATGATATATGTGGTTCTTGTGTTGGTTGACGAAAAGGAAGCATGATATATTATTGTTATCTATGGAAATATTATTTAGGATAAGATTTTGGCTGTTAGTGAAAATGTTAAGTATTAACCATGCTATATTATGCTATTATCATTCTTATTGCATGATTAATATTTTGGAAGCCTTAAGGGATAGTAAAGTATCTTGTACAAGAATATGGCCTAATATATAAATGGGCGCTAATAATGTTATATTAATTATAAGAGTGGTAGATGAGGAGTTAATATTAATATTTTGTGTTGTAATAATAATAATTTAATATAAGTGGTGTACTAAGGGAAAAAAGGTAATTCTTAATTAAAAAGGGTATTATGGTAATTTTGGAGGCAAGGGTAAAATAGTAAATTTGTTAATAAAAGGATAAAATGGTAATTTTGGAAGTAAGGGATAAATTGGTCATTTTGGAAGTAATGAGGTAAAGTGGTGATTTTATAATTAAAGGGGGAAAATGGTAATTTTTTGAATAAAGGGTAAAATAGTAATTTTCTGATTAAATGGTAAATTGGTAATTTTGTTAGAAGAGGGAAAAATGTTAATTTTATAATAAAAGGGTAAAATTATAATTTTATAATTAAAGGGTAAAATAGTAATTTTGTGCTTAAAGGGAAAAATGGTATTTGGAAATTAAAAGAGGTAAAATAGTAATTTCGTAATTAAGGATAAAATGGTAACCTTTATAAGTGAAATGATGTTATGGTAATTTTTGGATGCTAAGGGCTAAAATGGTAATTTTGAAAGTAAAGGGGTAAGATGGTAATTTTGTAAATAAAAGGGGTAAAAGTGAAAATTGGAAAGGATTAACTTGGTAATTATAATAATTGAGAAGGGTAAAATAATAATTTAAATAACTAAAGGGTAATTTGGTAATGTAATAATAGAGAAGGGTAAAATGGTAAATATGATAAATGTGAGGGGTAATTTTGTAATTTAATCGACTAGAGGGTATTTTTGTAATTTTGATAATGGAGTAGGGTAGTTTGGTAATTATGACAATTAAGAAGAGCAATTTGGTAATTTAAATAGCCAAAGGGTAATTTGGTAAATTTGATAATGGAGAAGGGTAGTTTGGTAATTATGGGCATATGAAAGGGTAATTTGGTAATTTAACCAACTAGAGGGTAATTTAGTAATTTTGACAATGAAGAATAGTAGTTTGGTCATTAATAATAGAGGACGGTAATTTGGGAGTTAACTAAATAAAGGGATAATTTGGTAATTAGGACAATGAGGAAGGGTAACTTGGTAATTTGACCAACTCAAGGATAATCTATTAATTATAATAAAGGGATAAGGGCAAAGTGGTAATCTAACCAACCAAAAGGGGAAATTTATTAAGTATAATAATTATGAAGAGGGATTAGTGACCTAATAAGTATGAGCAATAACTTGATAACCCAAATCGAGTAAGGGTAACTTGGTAATTTTGTAACAAGGAGGGTAATATAATAATTTGCCAAGTAAGGAAGGAATGACTTAGTAATTATATAAGTAAGGGGTAAATGAGTAACTTGTATCTAACATGTCATTGTGATTGTGGAATTTTGTAATATGACTTAAAAGTATTTGATGATTAGTAGGTATCACGAGAACGAATTCTAGTTTGAAATTAGATGAGATTAAGACGACCTTAATGATTCTTCTGTGTTACCTTGGAAAACCATTTGAATAAGAAATGTCTGATGAAATCCCTGGGTTGGTAGTTGAAGGATACTGAGTAGCTTTTATGCACCAACTTGACCGGTGTACCATTGTATCCCGAGATCTTGATCTCCTTATCGAGGCAAATAAATGGAATTGTTGTGCTGATTAAAAAGGGAAAACACTAATCATTAAAGTGAAAGATTAATAAGCCGGACCCAGTTGAATTATATGTTATGAGTACCGATCCACCGGATATAATAGTGGCCCAGGAGGTTTTGTCTTGGATGATGTTTATGAGTACCGATCCACCAGATATAATAGTGGCCCAGGATGTTTTACCCTAGATGATGTATATTTGTATTCCGATCCACCGACCAGAATAGTGGGGGTCCCGAGCTCAATAAATTTATTTTGGCTGTGAATAAATTATGGAAAAATACTAATCACTTACAGTGGAACACCTTGTGAGTCGGGGCCAGACCAGTCCACACGCGAATAATAGTTGCCAGGAGAGTTTTGCCCTGCATGACCGATCCACCGACGAGTAATAGTGGCCAGGAGCATTTTGCCCTGCATGACCGTTCCACCAGCTATAATAGTGGAGTTCCCGCACTCATACGGATAATTATAATGCGATATGATTGATAACGATGGATTAAGGGTTTAAGGCCCAAAAGTATTGATTATTCTCTATGGCCTATTAATATCTGATTGATTCATTATGTATGTGGTTGTATGACTGTAGATATTAAGTATCTACCCTTCACTATGCGTGCATGTAGTATCGTGTATTACAATGCGGACCTATTGTTAAGTGTGATTTAAAGGGTTACTCAGTACCGTAGTACTGAAGGGTTCCATTCGTGGGGCCCCTTCCTATTCAATGGGCAGTGTCCCTTACAGGTCGTTCAGGTGCTATTCAAGTGGGCTCCTGGGAAAGAGCGTAAGGTACTATCCAGTAAATTCTAAGGTTTTATTCTTTCTCCTTTAATATTTATTGTTTCAATGTATTTGTTGATTTGTAACCACCATTGGTGGATTATACTCTTATAAAATGTTTACTTGCGCTACTCTGATTTAAATGTATTTGAGTTTCTCGTAAATGATGTTTGACTCTTTTAGCCTTAGCACTTGGTAGTAGAATGGTAGGAGTGAACTGATCTAGTACTAAGTGTGGCGGTAATATCCCCAAAGTACATGGTTTATTAATTTGCTTCTGCTAATTTTCTTTTAATTAAACGAAATTTTTCCGTAGTGAATTTTGGGGGTATTACAATTACGCCTTACTCCTCAAACACATGTGTGGTCACAAATCCTTAGGTAGTTGCATCAAACCCTAAATGGCCACACCAAACTCTAGCTTCATCATTTCCACATGTCACCCCTCCATTTCTCACCTTCCACTTCTTATTTTTCCATACTAATCATGCTCATCCCTCACATGACAATTTCCACCCTCATCTTGTACTCCACTCACCCTCTTCAAATTCCCTTTTTACCACCTTCTCAAATTAAGGTTTTCTCCCAAACCCTAGCTCAGTCTCCTACGTACCCTTATACTATTCTACGTACTATTTTTCACCCAAAGCCTCCAAACACCCAAACAACTCTTCCATTACCTTCATCACATCCCAAATCAACTTTTCATATGTACACTTTACTCCCATGCAGATGCTAACCTTCCCATGAAAACCCTAGACTCCTATGCAAGCCCTATATTCTTCCACTCTTTTATTTTATTTAAAATCCCCTTTTTATTCATCCATTTATGGATCATTAAAATATTTAGGTCAACTCACATCTCTTGGGTAACTTATTCCCCTTTAGTCAACTTATTTCCCCATTTTCCTTTTTCATCCTTTCCATCCCATAATACCACATTAAACATTCTCATATGCATGTCTTAAAGGGTCACAATACATTACATCTCATTTCACCGCATATATTTAGTACACATGCCATATGAAAACACATAAGCATAACTCACCTCTAAGCTAAACTACGCATGAACTAGTTATAACGATAAGCATAAGATACAATATACATCATGATACATGGCATACAAGGCACATAACACACATAAGGCCTTAGTTATAGCCTTAACTAATATGACACTGGTCTTGGAGCACGCTCCTACGCCTTCTTAGGGTTTTGACTGGTCTCACCTATAAGAGGGGAAAACTAAAGATTAGATTCCCTCCAACCAAAAATGCTATTATTTCCTAATTTATTCTAAGATTTTAGTTTTGGATAAGATAATTATATAATAATAATAACACTAACTAATTACTAATTTTTCTAAGGATAAAATTAATAATAGTAATATTAGAAAAGGTGATAATATAAGGTTTGCAGATTTAACCCTAATAATAATAATAATGATGATGATGATGATGATGATAATAATAATAATAATAATAATAATAATAATAATAATAATAATAATAATAATAATAATAATAATAATAATAATAACAAGAATAATAATATAGTTCGAAATAAATGGTGGAATAAGGGCTTTGACCATTCACCAAAGAAAAATAGTATGAATAATAATAAAAAACCATAATAATATTACGAAATAATAGTAATCATAATGATAATAATAATAATAATGATATTGTTCAAAAATAAAGTAAAGTAGGGTTTCAATCCTACATTGAATAAATAATAACAACAACAACAACAATAATAATAATAATATAATTGACATAAAAACATAATAAGGCTTCGACCATTAATAGCAATAATAATAATAATAATATTCAAAATAATGGAAATATAATAAAATTAAATAATTAAAGCTTGTATAAATAGGGTAAAAGGGTTGAGAGGGTTCAGGGTACTACCTTGGGTTGATGGTGACAGGCGACACCGGTAGTGGCTGGAAAAAGAGAAGAAAAGAGAGAAAGTTAAGTGCTGGGAAAAGGAGATGAAGAATGAAGGTGGGAGTTGGGTTGTTTATGGTTTCCCTAGATGGAGAGGAGTGGAATGAGGGTGGAAGTGGTGGTGGCCGAGAGTGGTGGAAAGAGAGGAAGAGAAGAGGAAAAGAAGGGTAGGGGAGATAGAGGGAAGTCTGTAGATGTTTTTAGGAGGTGAAAGGGGCAATGGTTGTATTAGAAGTGGTGGTGGATGGTGTTGCGAAGGGTGGGAGATGTGGGAGGCAGGGTAGATCAAGGAGGGTACTTTGCATGGCCAAGGTGGCTTGTGCAGGATAAATCGAGGCATAAGGGTAGTGCAGTTGGTTAAAGGGTGGTGTTGGGAGTGCTTAGGTGGGAGGCTTTGGCGGCGGCATTGGCCGACGGTGACTGAAATGGTGTCTAATTGGGCAGCAGCTTAAAGGAAGAAAAATTATAGGCTGCGGGAAAGAGCTCGAGCATAGGTTGAATATGGGGGTATTTATAGGGCTAAAAGAGGGCTAAGGTCAGAGGGGAGATAAGAGAATCGGGGTAGGTAGGTTAGGGTTCACCGACTAGCAACAACAGACTGGCGAAATTCAAATCATGGCAGGGGTGGTTGGTCAGGAAAGAGGGGATTGTGCATGAGAAGAGAGGGGAGTGGGTTGGGTCAAAGTGGCTATTGAATCAGCGAGGGAGAGAGAGGAGAAAGTGGCTGGTCAAATTGAATGTGGCCGACGGTGTCAATTTTGGAACATTGTAGGTCAATGGGGAAGGGAGGAAGGAAGGAGAAGAAAAAGGAAGGAAGGAAGGACGTGCGTGGACCGATGGTCCAGGAAGAAAAGAAAAGAAGAAAAAAAAAAGAAGAGCTGACCAGGCGGCGATGGGGGAAACTTAAAACAAAATGTGGTGTGCTAGATTTAGTGCTTCCAAAGGAGAAGGAATGGAAAGGGAAATCGGTCACTGGGCTGGCCCAGGTCGGGGGGAAAGGAGGAAGAAAAAGAAACGAAGAAGAAGGAAAAAGGAAGAAAAAGAAAAGAAAAGAAAGAAAAGGAAAGGAAAATGGAAAAAAGAGAAAAAGAAAAATAGGTGGGTTGGAATAATTAAAATAATTTGGATATTTGATATATTTAAAAATAATAATATATAAATATAATAATATTTAATTTCCTTTTTAGGCTAATTTAGGATTTTTTTAAAGACGTTTCCTAAATTTCATTTTAATTAGCAAAATACCCAAATTTTTCCTAATTAAAATATTTATTATTTTCCTCTTAATTAGCTCTAATTAATTCCTTTTTATTTTAATAAAAATAATTTTTTAATTAATTTTCCTAATAAATCCTTATTTAACTAAAATTCTTAAAATTAGGGTTTTAAGACATTTCACTCATTATCATATCTAACACAACATATAAGTCTTACCATCCATTCCATTCTAGAAACAAGGATAGGGTATTCAAAACACACCACACAAGAAAAATTAGAGTATAAAAGGTAAATCATATAAAGAGAAGAGAGTTAGGGTTGTACAAAGCAAGGTCATATCAGACTCAAAAAAGTTTACAAAATTATATGAACAAATTATGATTGAATATAACTAACAGAAATTATTGACCTTAAAGGAACATCAAAATAAAAAAACAATAGTGGATATCAGCTCTTTTAATTCCTCGATACTAACAAGCATATGGCCATATGTCAGCCATCCACACAAAGCTACACAATGTCCTTTGCTCATAGAATTGAGTAGGTGACTGATTGAATGGGCAAGTTAGTAAGCTACATATTTAGTAAGCCAAGTTACCTACTTATGGAGATCATAAAACAAAAGGTTCATGCATAAAAAAACAAAAGGTTTATGTATAAAATTTTCATACATCATTACATACCAATTCTTGCACTAAACTTGAAATATATTCTTATTAAGGTATAACTACAAATGTAACTAAGAATACCGTGAAATCATGGATAAAGAATACACTCCATAAAACTAAGGGAAAACATGGTTTATATATTTTATGTGAGCATAAGTCACATATCAGTAAAATAAACCTCTTAAATCCTCATTAAGGTTTACACTTCAAGTTAGTGCCACATTAAGATTGCATGATCATATACTAGCTTAACTCTTTTTTGTAATAGTTTGGATCATACCCATGGTTTCTGAATACCCATAAAAGTAAAAACAAACAAATAATAACCAAGTGGGAGTATGTCTTACCAAATCTAAGTAATCACCAATGAACATGAAGTGCAGCTAAAGACAAGTAAGAAAATGAGGTAAACCATCTTCTTTATTATCAATACCCCATCATAAATCATAGCTGTCTAGAGTAAAATCTACACTTGGATCCTTAAAATTCTTCCCAAAGGGGAATAGGAATATAAAATGATGGAAGGCTAATTAATCTCTAGTATCTAATCAAGGACTAGATAATTTATGTTATTTTGGTGCTCCATAATCTTCCTCTTTAACTAATTAGTGTTTTTTAAAATGAATGTTGCAAATGAAAGTTAAGACATGGCCCATAAATCATAACAATCCAACATGCCTGAATAATATTATCCAAAATATCCCATAAAGGTTAGTTAGAGGTGATGCTATCATTCCCCTAGCCAAATTTCACCAAGGTGGTGATTAAAATGCTCAATAATGAATAGATAAATCCAAGGCCATCATTTATTTCTAATTATCCATTCCTTTATTCAATAGTAAATGTTTAGTTCAACACCTAAAACTAAGGTTAAATCCATGGTAAATATACTAAAAGTAACCTTAAAAATTCATAAATATCTCGTAGATACCATTAAACTAGCCCTTAAGAATAGTGAACTAGTGCGGGTATTGTAAAATCAAGCATTCAAGCCAAAATGCGGAAATCAGTTAGTTAGTTCTACAATCAAATAGGTTTGGACAAATCATTTAACTACTTTAACCATGGAATTAGTTTTCCGAACCAATGGACTAGTAACCTACAAAGTGTGAAATAGAGAAATCATAATCCAATCAACTTGTATAACTAGTGGATTAGTTTTTAGATTTACCTATTAGTTTGTTTAGCCATGGTTTTCAAGGTTGAAACATGTTTTTATATGCAATTATCCATACATGGTAATCAAGGAGTAACAACTAAATAATTAAAACATGCTCATGAATTTATTAATCAATCAACATTTCAACATATCATTGCATATTATACCCAAAATTAAGAAAGCTTGTAACTCATGCTTCAACACTTGATACCCTTACTCCATGCTAAACAAAAAATAGGCATGCTCACATGTTAGATTCATAACAGAGATTTTATATACCACAACCATGCATAGATTCTACAAAAATCTACTCTAGCAAACATTCTTAACTCTAAGTCAATACTTTGTTTACATGCTTGGCAATGAACACTATCATATGCTTCCATACAAAACTCAAAACATAATACCTACACAATCTTGATACTCTTTCACTTAGCATAAGAAGGTAAGAATGAATTACTTTAACAAAGAAAGTAAAACCAAGGAAAAATAGAAGATAAAGATGTCTTGCTAACAATCCACCACTCCTTAAATACCTTAAAAAATGTCCACACAACTACAAATAAAGGAAAAATCAACATGAGGTTTAGAACTTAGAGGAAAAATATAAAGACTTGACCTTGACTCTAAAATTATAAAAATTAAGAGGAATAAAAAGGCTCAAATACTTTGCCTTGTCCTAGATATATCCTTATTTTTCTTAATAAAATAAAAGATGATTATACAAATGATAGGAGAAAGTAAAAATTAGGGTATGCATAAGTGAAAGATTCATTCAAGCTTAAAGAAAGAAGATTAAAAATAAGGGAAAATAGAGAGAGGCTTGGAGGATTTGAGGAAGGTTGGGGAAAAGGAGAGGTTAGGGCTTATAATGTAGCATGATCATGTAGACAATTAGGGGTAAGGAGTCATATAACCCAAAATCCTAATTCTCCATCTTTAATTCAAACCAGTATGAATGAATTTCAAAGTTATACAAGGTTGACCCTAGCTAAATAGCTAAAAGAGTGAAATATGTGGTGTTTTAAGAGAGGTAACTCTAGAAAAGATAATATCACAGAAAGGGAAAAAAAGAAAACATGAGTAAATCTTGTGTGGTGTAAATAATTCTTAGACAAATGAGTCAAAAAGATGCTTTGGTCATCAGCTTTCTTTTTACACAAATTTGTTTCCGAGAATAGAATTTAATTTAAAAAAATGTTCAAATTAATGGCCACAAATTTCATAAAAATTATTTCTAAACAACCAAAGTCTCAATGATCATGTTTTAAGATCATAGGAAAATATTTTTGTTGAAAATTGAACGCAAAGAACTTTCAGGTCACACTAACCAATTGATTGCTATAAGAGAGCCAGTTAACTTGTTTTCACCACTCAAGTTGATAATTAACTATTTGTCTCATACAAGTTGGTTAGTTTCCAAACTAAAAAATATAAAAGTAATTAAACTAGTTGAATTATATGAGCCAACCAATCAACATGTTTCGGTAGAAACCAGGCCTATTATAAAAGAAAACATTTCAAGAAAGCCTTTTAAAATCAAAACAAAACACAACTTTAAATCACAATTAAAATCATGATCCACCACCCAAATTAAAAAACATTAAAAGGTCTAAAAAATATGGTAATGCAATTTTATCCTAATTAGTTCTATAAATTCTTTCATTTATCTTCTGTATTATAGCCATAAAAAAAAACACATGTGAAATACCAAACTATTTTCCAATGTCATAACATGGACTAGTACCACTTGAGCACAATCACTTATTATTTCTATTATCCAAGAAGACCTTTTTCATCCTATCAGAACATGACTTTTGTGGTGGTTTCTATACTTACTTACCCATTATCAATCATGAAACTTTATTAATTGTAGTGGTTAGAATGTATAATAGTCATATCTCCTCTTCCATGATTTTAGGAGGGGTGCTAACATTAACCTCCCTCATTACATTATATCTTTGGAAGGTAGACATGTTAATGGTTAAAACTTAAATTTTTTCATCTTATATGTTGTTTGATGATTTACCATTAAAGCTTTTCTTTGTCGAATAAGAAATTTCATTGTTGAAGCTTAAAGTTTCCCATTTGATATGTACGTAATTTGAGGGACGAGGCCTATATATCACCATTTTGCAAAGCTAACTATGATCATGAAGATAAATTTCATCTAGCCTACATGAAACTGTACATCCTTTTTGTAAATAATATAAATATTTCACTAATATGGAGCTCACAAAATCAATATACACTACATGTAACATTATTGATTTATTAAAGATTTTGGAAATGACTACCCTGTTCCCTAAATGAATGACTAGATATCATATGAATGTTTATTATACTCTATTTTTAATATAAACTTACTATACTATCAATATTTGTTAGTATGGATACCATCAAGAGTGGCTAGAAATAATTCTCAAGAGAATTAAACAAAGTGCATAGTTGGTATATGGCAAGTCAAATAGTGTCATTAACTAGAAGCTATTGAGAAAATCAATGATTATATTTGTGGAATGAGAAATAAGATCACATAAGTGAACCAATGATTAGTAGTCATTAAATTTACAAAATCATTCACTAAAGATCCTAAACATTCTTTGAAGTTAATCTCATATAAATGAAAGGAAAATTTGCAATGAAGTTGTTACAGTGCAGGTAAATGAAAAATCTCTTATTCCTTCTATAAATTGCAAGGAGAGACATGCTGAAAAACTAATTATACAAAGGTATATAATGTTGTAACAACATAACAGTCAAGTGTTAAATTTAGCAATTGGAGTTTTACATTTGTATAATGATCAAATTTATTTATTATGTAAAGATTTATCTAGTTGAAATAACAATGCAATAGCATTGCATCAAATATGAAGTTAAATAATCATGTTTAGTCATTAAATTTGTATTAGGGTTACATCCTTGTTGGAGAGGTTTAGAAGTGATCTATTTTATTGCATGCAATTATTTTTGTTTAGTGCCACTCACCAGATTATCCCTAGTAAGATCAAGTTTCTTGGATTAAGTGTGATGCTTCTTAAGGTTTGGGTATGCCAAATATATAATTCTACACCTCCATAAATATGAAATTAAGCGACAAATATGGTTAAAAATGAAAATTTTCCTATCTTTTAGGGATAAAAATAATAATATTTACATTATAAAGTTAGCAATTACATAAATGTCTTACTCCATTAAAATTGACCAATTTGAGCATCCAAGTGCACTTGAGGTTTTTACTTGTTAAATGTAGCATAGAATTACCTGTAGTGACTAGTGTTCCACCTCATATAAGTCCTTGTAGTAAACATTTGCAAATAAATGATAAGAAATTTATAAATACATATAAAGTGTGTGATATAGGTCTAAAGATTTGAACCATGGAAATGGGAGTTATAATTCTTTAAATGGGATAAACTTATCACTATAACCAAGAATATATATTAACTAAATGAGATGGCATTTTTATGATGATAGAGCTTGATAAAAAACTTCTATGTGCAAAATATCAATGACTTATTATTACATTAATGAATGTAGGATTTTCTCTCAATTTATTCTTTCCCTTCCATCTTACTAAGGTCACAAAGGCTCTTTAAATTAGGGTTGCTGAGATCTTGGGGATTCAAAGGAAGATAGAGTTTCTAGACAGTGATTGCATGATTCAGCCTTGGATAGGAGGTTAGGTTGGCTTCCATAGTGGAGGAGGCCAAGGTTATATTAGGAACCACCACTATGGATGAGACCACCTTAGGAGAAATTTTGTGGGTTAGCTAGTCTAGCGCTACAATTATGGTGAAAATTTTGATTTCTTCTAGGAACCTGAAGATGGTGTTTAAAGGGTGAAGATGAAGCCATCAAGGTCGATTACTTGCCAAAAATTTCAAGTGCAAACGACCCCCTAGCTAGTAAAAAACTCTTAAAGTAGAGATACCAAGGGCTGTACTTTGTGCTATTATCCACCACCGCAAGGTAACGGTATAGGTCACGGATCCACCACTGGGATTGCCGAAAGAGATCACACATTTGGGATTGAAGGTAGATGCTTATGCTTGGGGTTTGTAAAACCCTCTTCATGATATTTTATATATATTTGATTTGGCTAATTGAGTTGTTAACTTTAACATGTTACATGTTGGATTGTTTTGGAGATGATTATGATAGGGTTGCTCTATAAGGGTAGTGACCCCCATGTTCTATGTGGACATTATGTGCTTAATCTATGTGGTGTGGCATGGACATTGAAGATGAAGTCTCTTTTTAAGGAGGTAGTAATATAACACCCCATTTATTGAAACCCTAATTATAAAACCAGAAGTTTTGTGTGATTATTTATAATAATTATTATATGATATTGTGTATGAAATGTTTTAATATTATGTATATGATTATGGAATATCAAATATAAAGTTAATTACGTTAAAATCTGATAGAATTTAGATTATTAGTTTTTATATCTATCCAAAACCCTAACTGAAAGATGTTTTACCCTAGAACCCTAATTTAGTAACCACATGTTTTTTTTCTCGATTCATATTTCCTAAATTATTACCCTACCCTATTAATATCTTATTTCAAATCTCCCCCTTATCCCCAATGCTTTTCTTTCCTTCACACCACCTTATCCTTTTCACTCCATACATTTACCTCCCATGTTCTCCTCGACTGGATCGGTTTGTCCATGTGCACCCTCACACATATAAATCATCTTCATCCCTCATTTCTTTTATCCTACAAAAAACTAAAGGCTTAGCATGTGTTTTCTTTCCCCTTTCTCCCATGCTTCATTCTTATCACCCTCTTCTTTGGTTTACCAATATCACTAAAGCTTTATGTTAAAAAAATATCACCCTTACTTAGTAACAACAACTACCACTTAAGATCTCCTCTTAGTTTTGCCCATGTCCTCCATTTCTTTCCTTCTTTGTAATGCCTATTCGCACTATTTCACCCTTCCTCAATGTCGCAAAAATCTCCATAATACCTCCCTTGGTTGCATCAACATCTATCATAACTCCTCTAAAAAATGGCAAGATCTGCCAAACTTACCCCTAGAAGTAGCCACAAGTGTCATTTCTCCTATCATTTCAACTACAACAAGTGCCCTTACCTCCTCTTTGTTATCAATGACTTTATGCCATTGTTCTCATACCGCATTATTGCATTGTGTGGCTTTCTTTGCCCCAAATATTTTCTAACCTATTTTCTTGAGTTGATTTTAATTGATATTAGTCATTTTTGTGTCTTCTTGGATGCTAATGTATGCGTTGGTTGTTTTTATTTAAGGATTTCAAAGAGTTTTAGTTGAAATAAGTTGGGGGAATATTGCTTTATTTCTTTTCTTAGATAAGAGGAAATTGTACCGTTTTACTAATATGCGAAATCATATGGTGATACATAAAGGTCATTATGTTTCTTAGGATGTGATTTATGCATGAGGTTTCTATAGGAATATATTTATGAGTTATATGCTGGAATTTTTAAAGTAGGTATGTAAGTGTTATGGAAAGGTGTGAATGTGAAAGCATGATATTGAATAATTAGCATGTATTTGATGTATTATTTACTATAAGATATATACATGTGATATATATAAAAAGGGGTTAACGTTTATATGCCTACACTTTCTTTAGGTTATGTGACCTTATCTAATTGTTACATTTATATTATGTCAAGTGTTCCGTGATTATCATTGTAAGATGCAACTAGGGTTGATATAAATAGCATAAAACCATGCACGGATGATTAAGGTTGGACTTTGATAATTATTAGTTGTATCTTCTATTTTTAGGGATGTTTTCCTACATGTATAATGATGTTAATTTCCCTATTAAATGTCGTATCATGCTATAAATATGAACTTATACGTTGAATGAAATATATGACATGTTAGAAACACATGATTAGGGTTTGTATGTGTAAGTTATTAAATGCATACATAATGAAGAATTTACTCAATTTCTAAGTCTTATAATTTAACCATACAATAAAATATCATAAATTATTATCTTTTAGCCTTTTCATGAAAAATTCTCATAATAATCTTGTTTAGTACAATGTTGGATAATACTAGTGTAGTTAAAGATTTGACATTATAGTTAATTTCAGCTTAATGTGTCTAATCTGAATAATTGGACATAAAATAGCCTTCAAATGTTGATAGGCTAACCTTAATGATGACTCTAACCTTAATTTCACCATTGACCCTAGGGTTGACTTAGATATGTGAAACTGATGGAAAAGTGGTTAAGTATGGAAATGGGAATTAGTGTGCTATATATATGTGATATGTTTGATCCCCTTATAAAATATTAATATATAAAGTGGAGGACCTCAAGTTTGGAAATTATTGCCTACTAGAGTTAGATACGCTAGAGATGGGGTAGGAGCTGTTAGTTTGTTTGGTTCGTTGGTATGTCACTGTTCCTTGGTAAAGCCCTAGTCTCCTCTGGTGACCTATGGACATTATAGGAGATATAGATACTTAATGATTAGTCGTTTTAGGATTGAAGGGTACTGTATCACCCTATTCACTAGTATGACCAGAATGTTGTTATGCTTCTGCGTTGGATTAGTTGGGAGGGTACTATGATTCCTTGTGTGCCAATATGACTAACGTACTTTTATGTCTCTAGATTATTTTTGTACGGACTTGAGTGAATTGAAGATGAAAGTAACTATTATGTAAGAATATAAATGGAATGTTCTATGATATTATTTTAGTAGCTTTGAATGTGTACTTCCTAGTTTGCTATGCGGTATGGTCGTTGGCTTAATGCCCTACCTTGGTTTTCAGAATGGATTCGGATTCAATTATCTAGTAGTTACATACCTTAGTGCCCTACCTTTAATGCTTGGTATTTATTTGATTCTTTCGGTTTTGGTCATCTTATTATAGTATGATTTCCTTTATATATGTATGCTATATTACTACCTATGGGGCTCATGTGGATTGGCATATTAGTGTTGGCAATGATTCATTCAATACTGTAGTACTATCGGGTTTTGTTTCTTAGTCCCCTACCTTTTCAATGCCCAATGTTTACCTTGTAGGAATACTTTAAGGATATGGCCTCATAACTTTTGTTAGGCATTGAGAGTTACGACTATTTAGTATTTACCTGAATTTTTTTTTTATTCAGATATTTTTTGGACTCTTATGTCCCTTGCCAATTCTTCTTTTGTTTTATTATAACTTATTTTCTTGATCCTTTGTATTTTTCAGGATAATGTTAGTCTTTAATAAAATCACTATTTTGTTCTTATGTTGAATATGTTAATTTCAATATAATAATATTTTAGTGTTAGCATTTGCTATAAGAATAGTAGAAGATGTCAGATTTATGTTAGTGTGACAGCAACACCTATTATTTTTGTAATTAATATTTTTACAAAATAAAAATTTTAAGTAGCAAAATTTAGAGTATTACACATTAACTATTCTAAAATAACTTTTATTTTGAAATAAAAATTTTGACCTAAAAAACGTTCTTTAATAATAGAGGGAGTAACTAAGATAGTGGAACATGGGATAATATTAAGAAATAATTCTCTTTAAATTTCAATTTTTTTGCTGGCATTATATAGTTCCAATCATTATTGTTGTTGTTTTTATTTGAGCTATTATTATCATCATCTTATTCTATAATCTAATTATTAGTTCAGATATGATATCTAATTTTATTGCTACCATTGGTATTACTACTACTACTACTACCACCATTGTTGTTGTTGTTGAGTAAATATTCTCATTATTAGTGTAAGTACTTACTATTATTATTATCATCATCATTATCTTATGTTATCTTATTAGTTATGATATAGTCTGATATTATTTTAGTAATCCTAATCCTAATTAAATCCGAATTGATTTTATATATATATATATATATAACACCAGTTGATCACAGGGCAAGACCGCCTCGTCTTCAGCCTTTATCTGTCCCAACTCGATATTTGTTCTGCCATACTCTTCTGCACATCCAAATCCTTAACATCGTGCATCAAATTCTTCTATACATCCAAACCTCTAGCATCTTACATTAAATTCCTCTGCGCACTCTTCCGATCCCGTACCAGGAACTTGAAACCCTCGAAAGCAATGGCTTTGTGGCGAAAGATATCCGATCAAATCCCACCCATCGAACAGATTCCATCAAACAATCTATACGTGACATTCATGGTCATAGGATCACAAAAGGTTACATTCCGCTTATTGCAACGCTCAAACCAAGCAGCCGTGTCCCCTGCCTCGTTTTCCCGACTCCTATCGCTGGCCGGCCTCTGTCGAATATACACGGATGTGTTAGCACCGCAGATTTCCAAGATCGCAGAGGACATGGCGGATGAAGAACGTATCTTGAAGGTATTTATCTCAACTGATGCAATCACGAATATGAGATCGGTGTTATGTTTGCTTGGTTTGGACTTGGAAAAGGTTAGAGTCGGCGAGGATGGGAAACCGGAGAAGGTAAGGATTTTGGACGAAGTGCAGCATGAGAAAGAAGAATGCCCTATATGTTACGAAGAGCTTGATCCCCAAAATAATTTGGATTCGTTTGTTACGCGGACGTCCTGCGGTCATGTGTTTCATGATGCGTGTCTGCTGTTATGGCTTTCTTACCGTCAATCGTGCCCGCTTTGCCGATCTTTCGTAGTTACTTTGCAATTCATGTAGATTGAAAATATTTTATCTTGGAGGACGACTAGCTTGCTAAAACCTAATTACTTGAGTTCTTTGTCGTATGCTATTGAAGTAAATTATTAAAAAAGTATTTTTTTAATTATCAAAAAACACTTTTATTGATAATTTTTTTATAATAACACCTTTTGTTTTCATAATATTATGCAATTTTAATAATAATAAATATGTGTGTGTGTGTGTGTATTATATGTTGTGAACAAATTACTTGAATATTTAGTATAAATATATTGTACATAACATAATATATTGTTGTAAATCACACATAAAAAAAAATTTGTTGTACATTTAGTGTATATTAGCTATAAATCTAGTACAAATATATTTTATGTTTAATTATATATAGTTGTGCATATGGATTTTTTTATAGGGTTTCAAAAAAGGCTAAAATATGCTATTTTGAGAGGTTTAATAATGAAAGTATTATTTTGGTTGTTGAGAAACTCAAATATATTATTTAGACAATTTTCCCTAACCATTATTAGTTGATTATTGTGATCAACGGATTTAGGTTATTTTCAAATTAAACTTAATAAAATTAATAAAATATTTCGAAAAGCTACAAATAAAAGTTGATTGTTGATAACGCCCAACCAAATATACTCGCTTATTGCTGTTGAAAAATTATGGGTCTGTACAATATATATGAGGATGAATGTATGCGTACATAAAACTCAAACTAATTAGGATGAATCCATTTGTTTATACAAGTATAATTAATTGATTTTCTCTATGAATATTTTTTTATTTATCTTTTCTTTCCTAGTTTTTGGCATATCCTTTTCTCAAAGGAATTGTGATTATCAAATAGGCGACGGTTAGTCCAGCTATTAAAACCTAGAGTTACGGGGTATCGGTAAGTTTCAACTAATTAGAGTGTTCTCTGTATAAATACAATATAAGATTATTTTCATTTGTTTTTCGTTTCTTTTTATTCAATGGAGGGTGGTACGTGAACCCCTACAACTTACATGCGGGACCTTCGGTGAACCCCTAATAAATCGGGATGAGGAACCAACTGCAACTAGGTCGGAAAAAAGTAAATTCGTAAAACCCACATGCGGATTATGGAATACAAGTAAACCGAAAGAAAAATTATGCCCTAGCTTCTCAGATGATCGGCCACTTGAATATACTCTCTGTACTCATGGACAGATTTAAAAGTCCTGTACTATAGCGAAAATTTGGACCCAATGTGTCTTGAGAGTACGTGTGTTATAACAAAAAATTCAACCCCTAAAAAAGTATAATTACCAAAATGCAAAACATATTTCATGAAATAATAAGATTACAATTTTTTCTTACAAATGTATAACACTCTATTTTTAGTATTTAAAAATTTCATTTAAAAGAGTTATATGCACAACTAAACTATTTAAAATGTTAGGTGTTACCGTCATAATTAACATAAGTTTAGTTTACTCTACGATTAATATACAAAATGCAAAAGGTAAAACGTTTCTCTATTTAAATTTAACCTAAACAATTATAAGAAGCAACTATGTTATTATATTATAGATTATCATTATTCTGGTATTACAAAAGATCAAACAAAAAGGTACAACAACAAGAAAAAACAACTATAGACACTACTATGAAATTGTTAATTAATAACAATACATAAATGAATATTTGATGGAAACCATTGATAAATACGAAAAAAAAGATATCAAGGAATGCAGATCATCTTTTAATAACGGTTATATACAAAGATTATTAATAAAATGTAAAAAAAAGCACCAATATTTTGACAACGGTTATATTTATAATAGTTATTAAAACATAAAAATAAAAAAAAAATTAACCTTTTCAAATTTAACTAGGTAGTTGCTTATCCTTTCTTCTTTCATTATAAATATATGCATACATGGTATTTAGCTTGACATTACATGTTTTCTTATTTGTATGGTTGTTGTGTTGTTATAGTTTTTAGCTACAGGGTGGGTCTTTCCTTTTATTGAATTATATTAAAAATTCTTTAAATATATGCATGCATGTTGTATAATTTGTTGCTGAAATATATTGCACAATTTATTTAATTTCTTGTTGATAAAATGCTACTACTTGTATTATATAGATGTGCCTCTAATAAAAAGTTAATTTTATGGTCGATATATTATATATTCATGTGGGTATGTTGTTAACATAACATAACATAATTTGTGAAGTTATGATATAATATATTTACAATTAATTCGGCTATAGAAATTACATCTTTTGAAATTTAGAAGAGTTAGAAAACAAACTTAATAACATAATTTAGTTTTTACTCTCTTTTATCAGTAGTGAGATGCCTCATTTACCTATTATTTATGTACCTCCACTATATTTGTGCATGATAACTAATGTGGATCTTCAGGGATATGTGATATGGTTATACAACAAGCTTGGTTGTTTGTTTGTGAGCGGGTCATACTTTGACTCGCTCCATTTTTTATCGAATCATTTGTTCTTTACCCTGCCATAAAAGAACCAATGTTTAGGGGCTTTAGCTAGTTGCTTACATTTGTTTGTGTACTATATCAATGCACTATAGCTGACATTTGTTGAGGGTGAGGTCTTTGGAAGGAATTATGATTGGATAGCTAGAGAGATAACGGTGATAGATAATAATCAAAGCATTCATCATAACTTATTGCCAAGTATTCACCTTGATTACCCTAACGTATCCATCACTTGGCTTTTCATTGATGATGTGAAGCAGCAGATGAAATATCGAGAAGAGTCGAATTTGAGAGTAATGGGCTCTAGTTCGCTTAGGCAAGGCTACCAAGAGATTTCATAGGATGGTTAGGGGTTGTTCTTAGTTAGGTGTTTGGACTGTTGTAACCTTTTGATGTATATAATGCACCTATTGTCTTATGGTTTTTCTTAGTTGTTGGGTCTTGTGTTAAATGCATACTATGTATATCATTTGAATTTACAATCCTTGTATTAAAATTTGATATCTATACACATATGAACTCTTTCTAAGCATAAACGGTTTGTGTATTATTATTTTAACTTCATATATTGTATACATTCATATTGATGAATTTTGGCTTATTTCATAACTGTAATACCCCCAATTTTAGCTAACCCTAATCACGATTAATTAATATCGTAACCTATTTCTAACTTTGAAAAAATTATTTTTCTATATTTCTCTAACTCTCTAATTCTAAATCTTAGCCTAATGCTAATTTCTATTTTGGGTTATAACTATATTTTCTAATCTAAACCTAATCTTGGATGATCGTTTGATTAATTTATACCAATACCTAAACCTATATTATTTTTAACCTAAACCTAAATCTAAACCCACACCATCTCCCTTTACTCCTTTTACTTTTTATTCTATTTCCCTTTACATTTTTCCGCCCGCCGATTATCTTTCCTTCCCCTTACGTGCACGACTTCCCCAACTAAACGTACACGCTACCCTCATCAACTCCCCTTCTTCAGCTTAAAGGTATGAGGTTGAATTTTTGTTGATCGCACCACCTTCCTCCTCTTTCTTTCCTATATGAGTTTATGTGTATATAAGACACATTTAATACCTAAACCTACCTTATTCTCCCTCTATTTTTAGTCAAAACATTTGCACCACCAACATAACCTTCCTCCCTCCTTCTTTTCTCTCCTTGATGTCACTAAAATAATCCTAAAATACCACCATTGGTGAGCTCAACCAAGGAAACAATACCACCACCAATAGCCTTTGCCATTTCTTCCCCACTATCACTTTCCAACCTCACCATTTCCTACCCCATTTATTAAAAAAAAATCACCACAACACCCCACCACCTTCAACCATTTTAGCCTTTTTCACCAAAAACACCCCTACCTCTTAGCCATCTCCACCAAAACTACCCCTCTTTTTGGCAACAACCATTGAAACTGTCACCCCCTTTTAGCTAAGACAATTGAAACCCCTTCTTGTTGCACTAAAATTAGCTAAGACTTCCTTCAAGCCTTGGTTTGGTTTTTCTCCTTTTTGTCACCATTCCATTACCTTAACCCTTACTTAATTATATCAATAATTCATATTGTTGTTTTGTTATTTATTTCTTATGTGTTTTACTGAAAGTTTTGGAAGATGTAAGATAGGATAAGCATGCTTAGAGACCAATGGCTTTTTTTAAGGATACTCACTGATGTTTAAGGCTTTGTGTTAAATAATTGAATGGCTATGTGTATTATCATGATATTATGATTCTATGGTTAAATTTATGTTTTTAATGATATGATAGAAAGAGATTAAGAATGACAAAAGATGTGTTGATATGATGATTGTTGCGCTAAGTCATATTATGTAGATGATTATAACATACGAGAGAGTAATATGAGCCTAATAAAGTAAGATAAGTGGGAAATAAATATATTAAAGATTTATTATGATAAATGGGTGATTTGGAAATTATTATATTGAAGATATAACATTTTCATAAAATATGGGTTATCAGATATATTTAAGGGTATTTTAGTCAATATGGGTTCATATGGGAATTTCTGTATTTTATAGGGTTTAGTGGATTTATAATATTATAATAATATCATGTAGAGTTTTTGGAGGGATTATGAATATCATAAGTTCCTCAAAACGAGAAAATGATCTAATTTGGGAATAATAACCTTGAAATGGTAATATTATTATCACATGTGTAAAATGTTAGATATTGACCATGAATTTTGGATATGTCAATAATATTAGTGTTTTAGGGATTTATATTGAATTTGGTAATTATATGAGTATTCTGACAAACGTTATGACTTACTTATGAAATTAGGGTTTTGTAAGCTTTATGAATAGTAACTTTTAAGTTGGGTTATTATCACATATGTGAAACATAAGAGGTGGACCTTGAATTTTAGGTATGTTTAATATAATAATATTTTAGGAAGATATAATAAAATTGGTGGATAAATGATCAATATAAGAGAAGTTATGCCAAAATTGTGAATTTAGGGTTTGTGAGGAAAAATACGCATCTTAACCTGTGTTAATGTCTTGCTATTTGTATGTTGATGCCTTGATTGCTTTAATTATGTTTTTTTACTCATTGATAAGATACTATTATTTAAAGTGACAGATCAACTGAGTTGGGTCAAGATGTTTATAGGTTTGTTCTACTAGACAATAATAGTGCCTCTATTGTGTTGTCTCTGAGAGGTGCTTCAAACCATTCTACTTATTTAAGAATAGTGGTTTAGAAGCATGTCACCATGAAAGGTGTTGGTTACATTCCACTAGAAGATCATATTGGCTCAAATGTGTTGTCTCTAAGAGGTGTATCATTCTATTCCTCTAGATTAAGAATAGTGTGGCCCTATACTCAACTTAAATAAGAATATGTTCTAGGATAAGTAACTAATGGGTAACACATTAATTATTTAAAGTGAAAAATTACATGATTCAAGACTAAGGTGTCAGATCTGTTCTACAGGACAATAATAGTGGTTTGAGTGTGATTTCCATCAAAGGTGCTTTAGACCATTCCATCGGTCTAAGAATAGTGGATCAAGGGTGTTTTGCGCAGAGTGGTTTTGGGTTTACTCCATCAAACGATAATAGTGACTTGAGTGTGTTTTCATTGAGAGGTATTTTAGACTTTTCCACTAGTTTAGGAATAGTAAGGTCCTTGAACTCAACTTAAATAAAAGAATGGATCATGTTATATTCTAATTATACATATTTGAATACGTAATTACTTTGTACTAATGTATATACCTTGCAGATATGCTACTTTCTGTAGTGAATACATGTAATTATATGTTTTCCCTATTTTGATTGTATTATTACCTTACTTAGTATGTAGCATATTGATCATCCTTTTTATGGGTATTTCTGATTCTCACAAGCAGATAACCCTAATGCTTTTCTATAGGTCTTTGAAGACCAACTAGATGATTTTACTACCTTTGCTGGGATGTATAGGGAGGAGTGAGTTTTCGTGCATTGGGTTTTGGGGGAAAAGTCTTGTTATTCAGATGATTTTTTTTTACCTAGATATCTTTTGGACTTTTTGATCCACAATATCCCTTTTGTTAAATTTTGTTATTGTACTCTAGATTTAATCTCCAAACTCATATTTACAATTATAAAGCTTCTCTCATTTCTATTTACTTGTTTTACTTTTAATGGTTTTAGCCTTATGATTGATGTGAGGAGGGCATGGTAAACTGGACCTACATCAATTACGATAGTAACACTTGGTAATTTGGTTTTAAGTTTCCGTTGTAAAACAAATATTTTTAATAGCAAAATTTGGGGTATTATAATAACATTGTTACATATGATATATTTTATTGATACATTAATTTCATATTTTGTATATATTTATTCATAACTCTATTTATACTAATTTATATGTTGAAAGTTCATATAGATATGATGAAGAAAACCATTGATAGTGACTCTAGTGATGAAGAAGGCAATAGAGGACCTACTATAATAAGAATCATCACTAACATGAGGAATAGAGGAGAACAAGTAGAGTTGAGATATAATCTTCCTATAGGTAAGTACGCAGGCATGTTTCTCACATACATTTCACTTGTCACTCATAATTGTATTCCTATATCCTACAACCACTGGAAGTAGGTTCCAAAATGTCACAAAGAACATGTTTGGTAAAGGATCATAGTAAATATATTGGTTTGTTTGTTTATTTCTGGATGCCACATGTTATTAATTTTAATATTTTAACATTCGTATAAATATTTATGTCTTATTTTGTAGAGACTGGTAATCGTCCCAAAGGTGAGGAGGAAGTGGCATATTAAATAAAGTGGTGAGAGTCTAAGAACATTTAAGGAATATTTAGCAAATAAAAAATGTATAGTAACAGAGATGATGCTTTACATATGAAACCCCCTAAGTGTTACGATTTCATTGATTAAGATAATTGGGACTAGTTTATTGCATATCATCTTTCGAAGGAGTTTAAAGTATTTATTGCATAATAACTAAGCTATTTGATTAAGAATATTTAATTGATATTTAAATAACCATGAAAGTAAATATTTTTTCCCATAATATGGGAGAAAAGTACTAAAAATAAAGAAATTAATGAGTAGAATATTTACCTCCATAATATGACTCAAAAAGGCTATGAAAACATTGAAGAAGAGTTGGTATGACATTTTAATGCATGTGTTTAAATGTTGATGCAGATAGTATTATAATCATATTTCTAATTTAAATGCGTATTTTGGAATTACATCTTATAGCCTAATACTTAGATCCGTGTACCTCATCCATCAATGTTGGTACATTATGGAAGTATATAGCAACAAAAAAATGGTTATCTTATGAAAAATGGACAAGGAATTGCAAAAAATAATAAGATATCCTTTATTATAGTTAGTTTTATTTAAGAAAAATACTATATTATGTTTATTTCTATATTTAAATGGCTTATATTATAGGATGAACTTGAAAAATTAGATTCTGTGAAACGTGTAAATCAATATAGCATCATTTCACAAATAATAGGAATTAAATAACACCTCAAAAGACACAAGGGTCTTGGATTAGGGGTTATGAGAACAAGCATGTGAGGTTGATCTCGTGGACCCCAAAACACCAATGACCAAGTGGCTATCTCAACCAAAAAATTAAATATGGCATTTGAATGGATGACCACAATATATAAAGAGTTGTTATTTATCAAATTTCAAGGATTTAAGCCATCCAATTCATATGCACATGATCTACTTCACATACCTAATATAAATAACATTAGAGACAGTTATAATGTTGATACATACTTTTCTTCTCTTTCGAAGGTAAGCGTATAAAGCTATGAATTGAAATAAAACTTATCAAGTTTAAACAAAATAATTAACAATATAAAATATTTTATTCTAGGGTTTACATAAATAGGCCTTTTTAGATAATGACCCCTCAATTATTTTGGGAAGAGGAAGGGCACGCATCAATCCTGGTATTGATATGTCAATGTTCCATGGGTGTATCTAGCTCCAAATATAAGGCCTATAAGTATTGACATTGTAATGATTGGAGATGTACCCTTTCCCTATTATAAAGAAGGTGACGATGTAGCTACAATGTTGAAAGCTCATGGAAACTTTGTGTGTTTGCTTACATATTAGATATGTCTCATAGCTTAAAAGGTAATGAAATTCTCCATCTATGTTATATCTAATATGTTACATACATTATTTATACCTCATTAGTATACATATGATCATTATATTTCATTTAATACTATGAATTAAGGAATCAAAAATAAGAATGCTCCTAATACAAAAGAAAAAAAGAGTTATTAGTGGAAGGAGAAAATAAAAGAAGGTGCTAAGAAAGGAAAGAGAGCTAGTTCAGAAAAATTAGTTGCCCCACAAATGATTACATCTTCAGAGGAGAAATAACAACTATAAGAACCTACCAACCACCACTAGCTTTGGCGATATTACATTTCTATACCCAAAACTACCTCGATAGCGATCTAATTATAATTGATTGTCCTTCTGAGTATGTTAGGAGGGACGACACCATTTATATGGTATCGGAGGAGGTTATTGGAAAAATTTATAAATATGAATGGATTTCAACCACAAGTCTTGTCGTATATGTTAAATACGTATTATTTCATATAATATCTTGTTACACTTTTCGTTGATATGTTTTTTTTACCTCTTATATATGAGTGATCAATTATTAATAAATATGTATTATTATTTTCGTCTATAGTTTGATAGCTAGTTGTAATATGGCAAAGGGGATAATATCCTCTATCATGTTTGTGTATCCATATTATATATCTGCTAGTACTACAATAAGTGAGGGTAGAAATCTAAACTATATAGTGAATCTCATTTTAAACAACAGTTAAAACATAAATCTTTATCTCATACCTCATTTCTCAAGTGAACATAGGGTTTTTTGTGTCATCCGTCTAGATCAAAACAAAGTATATGTGTTTGGTTCCCTCTAAATATATTCCATTCCTTTTATTGTTGCTCATTCTTAAGGAAAAGATTTAATTAACATGTATGTATAATTCTTATTTCATACTTCATTTTATTATTTATGAATTTATTCTACTTTAGTTTTTAGTTATATAAAATTATGATATTATCTATACTAATTATTTATTATCGCACTACAAACGATATATATAAGGAGAGGTGGACATGGTGTGTCAAACCCAAGTAATATTGAATATGAGCCTATAATGGTATGCAAAAAGATAAGTACTATGCACTTCTTTTCAATTCTAATTAATATTTAATAAAACAACATGCTAACTAAATTTATTATATAGTGTCAAAAAAAGCAAAATGATAATCATTGTGGTTACTATGTTTGTAAAGCAATAGATCTCATACTCAATAATAAATATATGAACATAGATCCAAGTTATGTATGTTTATTTTTCCATATTTTTTCATTTATTAATTTATGGCATATTAATTACTAATCGAGTGATCACATCATGTCAATTTCCTATTTTTCAACTATTGATATATCTTAGGCTAGAAATACGTAAACGATAAAATTAATGAATTTAGAGATGAATAGGTCATATTTATGTGCTCACACTGTAACACCCCAAAATTCACTATTTTTTTAAAAATGGAAGTAGTTAAATTAAAACTTGTAAATTTTGGAGATATTACAGCCACACTTAGTACCAGATCGGTTCACTTCGATGGTTCCAGTACCAAGCACTAAGGTTAAAAAGGATTATCGTCAAACTTAAACCAAGAGTTCATAAAAAGAACTAGAAAGGTCATCACATAAAAATTAGAGTATGCTTAAAAGTTTATAATCCAAAGGAGTACAATCAATTATAGGATAGAAATCAGAGAGCGTGAAAAAGAGTTATAATCCAAATTACATAGTCAAAGTTCCTTGAAAGGAACAATGTCTACAAACGGTAATAGTTTAGTTTCGGGAAATCCAATATAAAAAGGAATAACATACAGAAATAGAAGAATATAAGGAGGAAATCCGACCACACCACTCTTAATCTCCAACCCAAGTCCATGCTCAACTCTCAGTCCCACCCAATGCCTACAAGCATGGAAGACTTCAAAAAGAGAATCACCAACCTATACAAAGTCAGAGGGGCCTTCTGCTCGGGGAAATGAGCAACACCCATGAAAAGGGTAGTGAATATGCTACGTACTGAGCAAGGTAACCATGTAGTAAAGCCAACATATAAAAGCACATAATCTAAGAAAGATAACATAATAACATATGATCATTCAAGTAAATACATAAAGCCTCAATTATAGTCTAGATAAATTAATTATTTAATCTCTTATCAATGCTCAATTCACACCATGTTTAGTATCATTCCATACGAGTATGGGAATCTCATTATTATAGCTAGTGGATAGGAAACTTACAGGGCATAAAGCTCTTGACCACTATTATTCACCGGTGGATTGGTCACTTATAGGACATAATACACCTAACCGCTATTATTCGCCGGTGAACCAATATGTCCCTGACTCTCATGGTGTTTCACTCTAAGTAGTTAGTGTCTTTCCATATCTTATCACAATTATATTTAGTTTATTGAGCACAGAATCCTCCACTATTATAGTCGATGGACTGGAAACATACAGGAATAATGCGCCTGACAACTATTATTCCCCGGTGGATCAGTCTCCAAGGCACCCAGGCTCTTGGCCACTGTTATTTGGCTGTGGACTGGTCTAGGCTCGGCTCCACAGTCTTCCTCTTTAAATGATTAATTTATTACTGTGTTTTATTCAAAGTTCACCCTAGATATGCATGACTAGCTCCCTCTATGCTTATCCTCCAAGAGGATCCGTTCCATATCTTGAGACTCTTGCACCTCCTAACTTGGCCTAACATCCTTACCTCCTTTCCCTAACTCACACTAGAAGGCCAACTCCTAAGTTTATGTGTCAGGGCCCACTACTTTACACCTCTAATCCACTCACTACCTTACTCTAGGGTTTTCTCCAGAAACCCTAATTTAGGCCTATGTGGCCCATCCTATTTCACCTCACACAACCTAAACTATTTTAACACTCCACACATCACAACCCTTAGATTCAACCCTCATTGTCACACTTTATTTACCAAGTACACGTGTGACCACAAACCCTAGGTAGCCACACCAAACACTAGGTCAGTTTCCTATGTATCCGTATATTGTCCCACGTACTATTTTTCACCCAAAGCCTCCAAACACCCAAACAACTCTTTCGTTACCTTCCTTACACCCCAAGTCAACTTTTCATATGTAAATTTTACCCCCAGGCAGACCTTATCCATCCTATGCAACCCTTCGAACTTTTTCATGAAAAACCCTAAACTCCCATGCAAACCCTTGATTCCTCCATGCAAAACCCTATATTCTTCCATGCAAAAGCCTAGATTCCTCAATGAAGAACCCTATATTCTTCCATACATGGATCATGCAATATTTAGGTCAAACCCACATCCCTTGGTCAACTTATTTCCCTTTAGTCAACATACTTCCCTTTGGTCAAATTACTTCCCCATTTTCCTTTTTCATACTTTCACTCTATATCATCATATTACATATCCTAGCATGCATGTCCTAAAGGCCAAAACACATCACATCATAATCACATCTTATACATATTATACACATGCTATAAGATATCACATAAATATACCACAACTCCAAGCTATACTACACATAAAATAGTTATAAAGATAAGGATAAAATACATAACATATCATGATACATGGCATTCAAGACATATAAGGCATATAACACATATAAGGCCTTAGCTACACCTTTACCTAACATGACATCGGTCTTGGAGCACGACCCTACGCCTTCTTAGGGTTTTAACTGAATTCACCTATAAGACGGAAAAATAAAGGATTAGGTTCCCTTCTACCAAATACTATTATTTCCTAATTTATTCTAAGATTAGGGTTATATATAAAATAATAATATAATAAGGATAATAGTAATAATAGTAATATTAGAAAAAGATGATAATATAAGGTTTAAAGATTTTACCCTAATAATAATAATGATACTAATAATAATAATAATTGAAATAATTATAAAATAGGGTCTCAGCCTTATATAGTGATAACAACAACAACAACAATAATAATAATATAAATAATAATAATAATAATATAATACAATTAAAATGAATAAGCCTTAATTAATTAGGGTTTAAGGGTTGAGAGGGTTTAGGGTACCACCTAGGGTTAGTGATAACTGGCGGCACCAGTGGTGGTGTATAGTGGCAATGGCGGCGGCAGGAAAAAGGGAAGAAAAGAGAGATAGTTGAATGCTAGGAAAAGGATAGAGGGAATGAGGGTGGAAGTTGGGGTGGTAGAGGTTGCTCAAGTGAGGAGGGTCGGAATGAGGGTAGTAGTGCGGCCAAAGGTGGCGGCGCACGGTGACAATTATGGGGACTGAGAGTGAAGGAAAGGGAGAAAGGGAGGAGGAGAGGGAGGAAGGGAAAAAAGGGGTAGGGGGAGGTAGGGGAAGGTCTGAAGGGTAAGTTGGGAGGTGTAGGAGGTGGTAGTTCTGGCATAAGTGGTGGCAATTGGTGGTGCGAAGGTTAGCGGAGGTGGAAGTGTGGCTGATTGGGAAAGGGGACTTTGTACGGCCGGGGTAGCTCTTACAAGGAAAATCGAGGGTGGAGGGTGGTGTAGTTAGGTAGAGGGTGATGCAGGGAGTGGTGCTTTGGGTGGCTTGAGTAGCGGCAATGGCTAGGATTTTTGATCGGGCGGTGGATCACGAGAGGAAATTTTTGGGTTGCGGGAAAAGGCTCGACTCTAGGGCTGGTTATTAGGTATTTTATAGTGCCAATAGAGGGGGATAAGGTCAAAGGGGAGATGGGAGAATAGGGGTAGGTAGGTGAGGCGCATCAACTGGCGTAGATCAATTCGTGGCAAGGAGTGATTGGCCAAAAAAAGGAAGTGGCGTGCGAGAAGGGAGGGAGGTTGGTTAGGTCAAACGGCAGGAGAGTTAGCAGGGAAGAGAGAGGAGGGAATCGGCTGGTTAACGGCGTGGTCTGCAGTGAGAATATCAGGGTATTTGGGGAGGGAGTTGCAAGTCGACGCGAAAGGAGAAGAAGGTGGAAGAAGAAGGTAGGGGTGAATGAGCAGCCAGGAAAAAAGAAAAGAAAGAAAAGAAGAGGAGAAAACTGGTCGGACGACAGGGGAGAAACTAAATGCAGTATGATAGGTTTGGGCCCCGCCAAAGGAGAAAAGAAAAGAAGAGGTTTGGGTTGTGGGAATACAGGCCCAATTCAGGGGAAAAGAAGAGAAAAAAAAAGGGAAAAAGAGATGAAGAAAGAAAAAGGAAAAGGAAGAAAAAAGGAAAGAAAAGAAATAGGAAAAGGAAAAATAGGTTGGTTGGGGTATCTAGAATATTTTGGTATTTTGGGATATTTAAAAATAATAATATTTAAATAAAATAATATTTAATTTCCTTTTTAGGCTAATTTAAGATTTTTGAAATTATTTTCCTAAATTCCATTTTAATTAAGAAATCACTCAAATTTTCTCCAATTAAATTATTTATAAATTTCCTATTGATTTGACTCTATTTACTCCCTCTTATTTCAATAAAATAATTTATTTAATTAATTTCCATAATAAATCCTTAATTTGATATAATTATTAAAATTAGGATTTTTGGGGTATTTCACACACACTGAATATTAGGGATTTACATACATGTTCTTACTTGTATCTTATATGTCATATGTTCATCTATGTAATTGGAGTTGCGCATGTATGCAAGTGTTTCTAAGCTGTTGATAATTAGGTTATATGATCTATGAATTTTGACTTTAGAGTGCAGAACTACAAACTTGCAGTACGCTTAGTAATATCTATTCCAAGGAGGAACATATGGAAGAATTGTTGTTGTTTTACACATTATAGGTTTAATAAATATTCGAACATACAACTGTGTATATGGGATAGAACAAAATTGCACAATTTATTTTAAAAAATAACAATTATGTTTTACAAACTACTTTTGCATAAAATATTTTTAAAACCCTAAGGTATTATATATTTTAGGACTTTTTAATAATTTTTTTAACCAAAGTTGTTATTAAAACTTGGTTTTAACAACGGGTATTAGAAAAACAAAACACATTAACAAAGGGTGAATTAAATGCTCATTAAAATACTAATTATTGCTCAATTATTATGTAATGGCATATTTAATATTAACATGTACATTTTTATAGTATTGTTGGAAAAAACCATTATAAAATCACAAATTTAATAATAACAAATTCTTATTTAGGGTTTTAATTAATATTTTATTAGGGTTTAAAGGTTATTAAATGGTTAATTTTGATAACTATTTTTGGGTCAAACTATTGTTAAAATAATAATTTTAACCCAAATTTTGTGAATTTTTAAATATCTTTTATAATGGTTTTTGTACCATTATTAAAGCTTTAATAACACAAAATTTAATAATAGTTGAAAATCATTATTAAAGTTCTTTCAAAAATATTACTAAAACCCCTATTTGTAGTGGTGAAAATGATACAAAATTTCCAATAGAAATTTAGACCAAAAGATATTAAAGCAGACATATGATAACCCTAACTTTAAACCTTTAACCCTAGCCACATTAATTAGGGCCATCAAATTACTCTACAAGGTCATTACTATCCATTGAATAAGTAGGGGACTATAAAACTTAGCACATCAATACTATGGTACTAAGTAAACACTATACATTGCTAACTATTCAATGTCAAATAGAGCACGTAGAAGGTACACGGATGGTAAGCATGGCATAAACATGTCATACATAATAATTTAAGGCATAAAATCAACACCCATGTTGCAAAGTAATAATGGAATTTGTAAAATGAAATTTCTACCCCTTGGATATAAAAACTTAAATCATACAAAATTGAGCCTCTACATGCTCAAATCTTAAAAAAATTATGCATAAAATTTTAAGTAAAATATGCGAGAAATCTAATGGTAAGCCTAAAAATATCAAATATTGTCTCCAAAATGAGCAAAATGCCATTGGCTAAACCACCTCTATAATAGAAGGGTAAAGATTCAATAAGATTCAACAACTTTCAACCCTATTCTAGCTTGCTATCATAAATATATTAAAAAAAAAGCATGTTCTTCCATAAATTCACATGATCAAGTGGTTAAAGAAAATAATAAAAATACAAGGTGCATGCATATTTTTTATGGAATTACAAGATATCATAAATTACATTTAAGCATGATATAAATAGCCTTAAACATGCTATCACATTACTTTCACACATTTAGTTTAATGATATAGATTACCTTCTTTCAAAGCTAATAGAAAAAGCCTAATCTCCAACTAATGTTCTTTTTTTATCCTTAAAAGTAAAACATAAAAAAATTAGAATCTAACACATAAAAATAATGAGACTTTAACACTCAATTAACAAAAAAAAAATTGAGTCATGCCCAACTATAGGTGGCACACTAATGGGAAAAAAGAGACCAACTCTTTAATTTTCTCCCAAATCTAACACCCTTTTCAATAAGGGAAGAATAAGGGAGATGTTCTTCAACATGTAGTTAAAGCTCAAATAAAAGGAAAGAGATAGGAGAAAGCTCAAAGCAAAATTGTTGAATAATGAAAGAGAAAATAAAATGGATTCTTAAAGAGGTGGTAATAAGGTAAAAATTCTATAGGGGACTAGACGGAAGATTTGGCTCAAGATTGTTTCCATCACTTTTGAATGAAGAGGTTAACTAGAGGTATAAGATGTAAGAGTGTCGAGTGAGAAATAAGGTGGGGTGTCTATGGCCACGATCTTTGTTAAAGGGGATATTACAAGTAACAATTAGATCTAAGGTGAGTAGAATTTATGGGAAGTATCCTATGGTCAAAGGGTTAACCACCAAAACTTAAAACATATCAAAAATAACTTGAAAAATAAAAATGTACAATGCTTAATTTATAGACGATCATTCACACAATCCTTTGGAAATACCCATTTCTACTTCAATGCCTAGTCATTTGAAGTGTAAGCCTCGATAAACCATTGACCCTAAACACTTATTTTCTACATTTTTAATTTCATCAACCTATTCCATTTTAACCCAAACAAAAAATAAATAAAATAAGGTGTCCAAGACACATGATTTGCATATACTTTCTATGATCAAGTCAATTAACATAAGAAATTGCACTTAGGTTCTCAATTAAGGTTTATAGAAAATGGAGTATACATTACTATCCCCTTACATGAAACAAGCACATAGGGTCCACATAGCACACAAGGGGTTACTACCACCTTAAGACAAAGCATAATCAAAGGACACAAAAAACAACCACCAAGAACAAACGTTGGAGTATGCCACTTAGGGAAATCAGCAAACTCAAATAATCAAAACAAATATGATGGTATAAGAGGAGGGTTCAACACATAATTCATGGCCAACACAAAAATGACAATACTTAATAAATCCACCTACAAAGTTACTAGAAAACTAGTCACTTCAAAGCCAATGAAACAAGCACTAGCAAATAATAAGGTCAGAAAAACCCGACCTATACTTCCTCGCAAAACTAATTCGGGTTTCAAACAATTAAAGAGAGTAGAAACTCATTTTTTTGATTAAAATATTTATCAAGTTCTCAACTAAAAGTTTATTTTACCAAATTGTATTGCCCAAATTTTTAGCACTTGAAAATTTTATTTTAAATAATTATTTGAGGAAGCGAAAACATTTAGTACATACGATATTACTACCACATTTAACATAAGTCTGATTTCCTCTACCATTCTTATATTAAGTGTTACACCTACAACGTTTCTTCACTTAAATTTAAGATGAAAACTCATAAGAAGGAGATAGGAGATTACATTATAGATTTTCATCGTTTTAATATTACATGAGATTGGATAGAAGGGTACAATAGCCAAAAAAAAATACAGAAGATGATATAAGAGTCTTAGGGATATTTAGACCAAAAGGTGTTGGAGCAAACACCAAATAATCATAACGCTTAACCTTAAACCTTAGCTACCTCAATCAGTACCCTAAAGAATACTTCTACAAGGTCATCACTACCCACTGAATAGGCTAGGGACCATAAAATGGAATCCATTAGTACAACAATACTGAGTAAACTACTACACAATACTAAACACGCAAATATCATATGGAGCGCATATAAGTTATACATATGGTAAGTATGGCATGAAAAAAAAATCAAAGAATACATTTGATAATCATGCCATATCAATTACATTACCATGGCCACATGTTAGTTATGCCATCACACTTAACTCTATTAAAATTATTTCATTAGCTAACTTATAGCAATGGTGTTCCACAAAAGGAAGAGGCCAAACCATAATTAACTATTTCTGATAACAATCACAACATATCTCATAACCATAAGGATAAAGCATTATGGCTACTATCAACCAACCACCAAAACTAAATCCATTTACAAAAGGAGTAGCTCACTAACTTGACTACCAAACTAATATAATACTAAATATAATCGAAAGGTCATAATACAAGAGCTGCTTCCATTTTAATTACTTAGAGGGAGATGATATCAATTCTAAGACACTAAAGTAATATAGTTATATCGATATAAAAAGGTAGCATGATACCCAACCAACTAAAAATTAAATGACACTAAGGTACCCTGGTCATACTATCACACAAAGGAAGCACATTACCATACCATTAAGGGAACCTAATCCATAAACATGCCTATCCTCTAAGAAATTTTGTTTTTAAAAAGTAGAGAATATATAAGAATTAACTTGGCACTAAGGCAACCAATGAAATCTAAACCAAATCAAGAGCTATACTTTATTTTTAGGTAGCTATCTCTAGAAACCCATCATTCCAAATTTTGGGTCTTCCATTTTAACTATTAGTGTTTTATTTGGTGTTCATAATTATGACATAATAAACATACCATATCAATACCATGCTTAACCACCCTATTTTATTTCCAATTATTTTGGTCAACTATAAGGTTAATTATCTAAGCTAAAGTCAAGATGCAATTTTCATGTCAACCTAAAATTTTCTAAGGTCATCTTATGTCTAATAATCAAAAACTTAGGCACATTTTAATCTCAAATGACTAAAAATGCCCTTAAACACTAATTTTCTCAATTTTACCCATTTTAATACTAAAACTTTGTATAATTCTACATTTTCATGAAAAGACTAAATAACATTTAAATAACAACATTACTATAGGATATAGATTATGAAATTTCAAACAATGACAAAAAAAGACTATGTTTCCCCTATATATGAAATAAGCATATCAACACATAAAGTCATAACCATGCATATTGAACTTACAATAAATTTCATGCTTATCATATATAATAACTTAGGGCATAAAATCAACAACCATGCTACAAAATAATCATGGTACATGTAAAATGACATTTCCAACCCTAGGGCATATAAAACTTAAATCATGCAAACATAAGCCTACATATGCTCAAATATCAACCTATTATATATCAAACTTTAAGAAACTACACATTTGAGGAATATAATGGTAAGCTCAAAATAACCAAAGAGGTGTCAGCAAGGACCATAATGCCTTGGAAAAAGAACCCTTACAACACAAGGATAAATATTCAACATTTGTAAACCCTATTCTAGTATGTTATCATAAATATTTTAAAGAACATAAATTGATCATGCTCTTGAATAAATTCACATGATCATAAACTAAGAGAAAATAATAATGTTAATGGGTGTATGAAATTTTGTTTTCGAAGTTACATGGAAATATAAATTACATTTAAGCATACTATATAAAACCCTAAACAAGCTATCAAATTATTTTCACACATTTAATAGAAGCATATGAGTTACCTCATTTTCAAACTAATAGAAAAATTGAAGAAAAGAAATTCCAAGCCTAACCTCACACTAATCTTCCTTCTTTTCCTTAAAACTCCCAAACAAAATTAGAATCTAACACCTAAAAAAACAAGGCATCAACAACCAACTAACAAAACAAAACATGAAAAGAGAACCATACCTACCTACAGGTGGTGTACTAAGGAGGGAAAAGAGGAGAGAAACTCTTCAATTTTCTCCCAAATCTAACAACCTTATATTTAGAGATACTACAATAGGGTTAGATGAGGGGTTAAGAAAAGAAAAAATATCAAAGAAATACAAGAGAAGATATAGGGTTTCAATTTACGCAAGGGAAGAACAAGAGAAGTTTTCTTCAACATTTAGGGAAAACTCGAAGAAAAGGGAAAAGAGAGGAGAGAGATCAAAGAACAAAGGCAAAATAATGAAAGAACAAAGTAAATGAAGGCCTTTAAGGGAAAGTTGGGTTTGAAATTCTATAATAGAAGAGATGGAAAAGTTAACCTAGCTTGCTTCAATCACACTTGAATGAAGAGGTTGATTGAGTCTACAAAGTGTGTGAAAGTATGTGATAGGCAAGCTGGGGTGACTATGTCTATAATCTTAGTTCAAGAGAAGAGTACAAGTAACAATCAGATCCAAGGAGAGGAGAAGTTGTAGAAAATCCCCTAAGGTTAAAGGGTTGACCACCAAAGGTATAAAAATATCAAAGATTGCACAAAAAATAAGAAGTAATGATGCTCGATCAACCACCCATCTCTACCTCAACACCAGGTCATTTGAACTATAATATTAGGTCTACTATTTGCTCTAAAAACTTCTTTTCTATCATTTTTAGCTTATTTAAAGCACTCCATTTTCCCCAACCCAAACATAGATAAAATAAAACTTGTAACATGCATTATACTTCTATAACTTCTAAGATCAAGGCCACTTAGCATAACAAATGACACTTAAGTTCTCAATTAGAATATATGTAATATAGAGTATTAACAAATGAAGTAAAATAAATACATTAAAACTCCAAAGAAAGAAAACTTCTAAAAGTTTGTTAAAAGAAACTTGTAGTTGGATTTTGAAAGGTGTTAACCGTAACCCCCTCATTTTTAGGGCTTACAAATTTTGTTTAAAGAGTTAATTATTGTAGCTATATTAGTAAACAAAAAAATCAAGTGTTATCACTACACTTGGTACAAGTCTGATTTCCTCTACAATTCCTATACCAAGTGATAAGTCTAAAATATTACTCCGCTTAAATTAATAACATAATTATAAACTAAAATAGAGATTACAAAGCTTATTAACATCATTATGATAATAAAATGGTTGGCGGATAAAAAATTCTAAAGAAATGAAACATAAGAGGACATAAAAGTCCAAGAGATATTCAGATCAAAAGATATCAAATACGAAACTAGATAATCCTAACTCTCTACCCACAATACTAGCCTTCAACTGATCTCACGAGGTAACCTGCAAAGTCATCATTGCCTATTGAATAAGTAGTAGCCCATGAAACATAACCCATTAGTATAATGGTACTAATTAATCCACTATATTAAACTAAACATGAAAAGTTCACATGGAACACATAGAATGTGTCATAGAATAGCATGGTATAACATACTAAAATATACATTCAATGACCAAAATAAGACAGCAATATTATATAAATAAATATGACCAAGGCCACATATTGCTCTTGACTATTCATTTAGAACATAATGATACTTACCAACCAAGAACCCAAGGAATGCTCTCTAAAGTGATAATTAGGACCAACCTCAACCTAACAACCCTAACAATCACAACATATCTCATAACCCAACATCTATGCCAATAAATTCTATCAAACCATAGGTATATCATGAAGGCAATTGCCAAACATAGGTAGACACGAAGGCTATTATCAAACCAATCTAGTAATCATTCAAACTAATAATAATTATTTCCCTTTTTAACCCAAAGATATTAAGGTACTCTGGTCAAGCAAACACACTAACAAAACATGGTATTCTATCAACTATGAACCTAAGGACACTAAGGTATCCTAATTATCTTATCATATGAAGGCATTACAACATCCTACCAATAAGGACACATAATCCATAAGTATGTATACCCTTTATAGAGTTTTTAGAGCTAAATAGAGTAAGATATAAGGACACTAGTAAATTCCCATAACCATCTGTAGGCTAAACCACGTCTTTAAGATAGCGAACCTTAAAGAGCCACCCTTTATGATCTTTAGATTTTTCAGTTTAAATAGTTGTATTTATTAAGGTGATCATGAAATCACATAATGCACAAATAGATCTAATTTTCATACTTAACCATTTTTACATATTACCAATTATTCAAGATAACAAGAAACCAGGCCAACACTAAAGTTATCATTACAAAACTATGAAGACCATTATAGGTTTAATTATTCACATTAGGTGCATTAGGTAGAAAATGACCAAAGTTCCCCTAGGACCATAATTATACATTGTTATCTATTTTAAATACTAATTTAATATTTATTTAATAATTTGTCATGAAAAGGCTAAAATGGAATAATTAAATTATTTAGCAAGTAAATAATTTACTAAACATGCCAAATGACCACTTTACCTTTACACTTGATTTAGCACGTACAACCTTAATCTGTATTTGTAAAACATCAAATCACATACTCCATACTCAATAATAAATGATACATGTTAGATAATCTCATTGAAATAAATATTATGATATGCTTAAGAACACTATATTGCCCTTAGGTCACACAATGATAATAATCATGCTAAAAGTATGCATAAATGGTTAAGGATGAATATTGGTGCTAAGAATTGTAGAGGATGGTTGCGAAGAGGTGGCTAGTGGATAATATTTACAGTGATGGCTCAATGTAGTTAGGAAAGCGTGTGCAAATAGTGTGGTTTAGGTAAAAGAGGTGAAGGAGGTGGGGGCTAGCTGTTGATAATGAAAAAAGAAGGTGTTCGGGTGGTTTGGTTATGAAGAAAAGTGGTGTTTGTTGATGATGGCAAACTATGGACGGTGGTTTAAATGGGGGAGATGTAGCACAAACAGAGCTCGACGGGGGTTGGGTCAAGGTGATCAAAGGGAGTGGTGGTCGGTTGCTGGTGAAGGGTGGTGGTAACAAAAAATTAGAGGTAGAGGTTGGGAGGAAGAATAAGGAAAAGGAAAAAGGAAAAGAAAAGAAGGAAGATAACCATAAGAAGGGCTTGGTGTTGATGTTGTTGCGTGGATGGGCAGGGGTTCGAAAGAAAATGGAGGGGAGGAGTGGAGTATTAGTAGTTAATTGAGGGGGTTCGGTAGAGAAGGTGCTGAAGTAAGGTGAGGAAGGCTTGTAGAAGCAAGGGTAGAGATATGACCTGTCATGGTTGCACAGGGTAGATGCAGCGAAAAGGTAGATATCGAGAATTGAGAGGAAAGGAAACCACACGCAAGAGATTCATGGCTTGAAGAAGAAGACGGGAAGTTAGTCCTATCAAGACATAGGGAGAAGGAGAAGAAAAAGGAAAAAGAAAGGGAAGAAGGAGAAAGAAAAAAGAAAACAAAAAAAGGAAATTGAGGTTAGGATTAGAATTAGATTTAAATTCAAGATTAAGGAATTATGAAAAATAAGAATGCATCAATCATACAGTGTTAGGGTACCCCAATTGGTAAAAAAAGGAGAAAAATTAACTGATTTAGGGCGGATATAATAAAAATAGAAAATATAGAATTAATTAAGGTAATTTATTTAAGAATTTATGTAGGCTATAGATCAAGGGTTAACAAAATAATTAAGCCATGATTTTAAGGTTAGGTTTTGAATAAAAGGTTATATACTAAAAAACAAAGGTTATAAATTTTTGAGGTGTTACATCAACATTCTATTATTGACATAAAATATACATACCAATACATGGATAGTGGATCACTTATAGTTACATAATATAATGATGAACAAATTTTTATATAAATAATTTGTAATGATATTGAACAAATATTCACATAAATTAGAAAGGAAAATTCAATATCCGTTTAGCCAAAAGCTAGAAATTTTATAAATTTTATTCAATGAGAAGACTTTTAAATATTGATTTGCTAGTATATCAACTAATAAAAAATAAAAATTAATAAATCAATATATAGGGAGCAAAAAATTTGAAAAAAAATTAATAAATAATTACTTTTGTCCATTTGTGATGCACATAATGTTATTTTAAAATGATTAAATAATGTATTAAGTTATTATACCTAAAATGAAAAATTAGTGTAGCATGATAATGGGTCACAATCACAACTAAGACCTTCCTTGTTTTTGGCAGGTTGGGGTAAAAGATGTTTGGACAATATAGGATGGATCATTTATGGGTCCATCTATATATATATATAGGTTAAGGTACAAACATAAGAATCAATATCATCCTTTAGATAAAAATTTAATCAACATTCAAGATTTTATTAATACCTAATGAAAAAACTAACCCAAACCAATATCCAAACCTCTACAACCATAAACTATACAAACCCTAAACCCTAAACCATCTAAACCATTAACCTTAAACACTAAACCCTAAACCCTAAACCCTAAACCATAAACCATCTAAACCCTAAACCCTAAAATGATAAACCCTAAACCCTCTAAACCCTATACTCACTAAACCTTAAACCCTATAAACCCTAAACCCTAAACCCTCTAAACGCTAAACCCTAAACCCCCTAAACCCTTTAAACCCTACAATCTAAACTCTACATCCCAAACCCTAAACCTTAAAACCCTAAACCATCAATCCTAAACCCTATACCCTCTAAACCCTAAACCCTAAACCCTAAACCCTAAAGCATAAACCCCAAACCCTAAATCTTAAACCCTCTAAACCCTAAATGATAAAACATCTAAACCATAAACCTTAAACCCTCAAAACCCTACACCCTATAAACCCTAAACCCTCTAAATTTTCTAAACCCTAAACCTCAAACCCCAATCCCAAACCCTCTAAACTCTAAACCATAAACCCTAAAACCATAAAACCAAAACCCTAAGCCCTAAACCCTAAACTCTCTAAAACCCAAACCCTCTAAACCCCAAACACTAAACCTTCTAAACCCTAAACCCTAAACCCCCAAAATGTCAAAACATTAAACCCTACACCTTTTAAACCCTAAACCCTAAACCCTCTAAACCCAAACCTTAAACCCTAAACCCCAAACCCTCTAACCCCTAATCCCTAACCCCCAAACCTAAACCCTGTAAAACCTAAACCCTAAACCCTCTAAACCTTAAGCCATAAACCCTCTAAACCCTAAATCCTCTACACCCTAAACCCTAACCCATTAACCATAAACCCTAAACACTAAGCCCTCTAAACCCTAAACTATAAACCCTAACCCCTAACCCCCTAAACCATTAACCCTAACCCTAAACCCCATAAAACCCTCTAAACCCTAAACCCTATAAACCATACACCCTCAACCCTAAACACTAAACCCTTACCCCTAAGCCCCTAAGCCCCTAAACCCTAAATCACTAAACCTCAAACCCTAAACCCCTTAAACCCTCTATACCCTAAACCCTAAACCCTAAATGTTCTGAACCATACAAACCAAAACCCTAAACCCTCTAAACCTTAAACCATCTAATTTCCATCCAAAGGCATGCATTTTTCAACAAAAGAAAAAACATACTAATCAAATATACATTCATTTAACTATACAATATGAGAAGAAAAAAAAGTCCTCCATGATTCAAAATTTGACAATTCCTAAAATTGAACCTTATACAAGTTTGAAATGAAACCTTCCACTATCATCTAAACTACAATGAAAAGCATCAATGACCAATACCTTCATGAAGTTGAAAAAACAAAATTATATCCATTGGTCTTTCATTCCAAAATCTATCTTTCACATATAAAAAATTAACATTAGTTACAATTTGAAGTAAGGAATCAAAAAAATATTGTAAATTCAGATGGATTTGATTTTAATTTTCATTTTGTGGGATAGTTCCGACTATCATAGCCTGCATACTTTCCACATGCCTTGTACTTTCTTATCATCTTGTTTTGTTTCTCAATCACCTTTTCTTCCTCCCCTTTGATCCTCTTTCCACTTCCTTTATTTTTGAACTGACGTGGGACTTGAATGGTAACTTCAATCAGAGCACTTATCCCGATTAAGGATTCAATGATATCTGATTTGCTTGAAGGCTTATCACTAGTATTCTTCTCACTCCATTCCTTCTTAAAATCTTCAAGAACTCTTATAAATTGATGGACACCTTCTAGGTTCCCTTTAACTAGGATGACACATTCAAATATTTCAGACCATAACCTCCTCAAATTAGTCTTCATATCATCAGATTTGGAACATTGTTCCAATGGGTTTCCTTCTATATCATATATTCGCTTTTTCATAGCATCTTTAGTCCACTGATTCACTACCAATTGAGTAGCAATATTTTCTACTCCTTTTCCTTTCAAACCCAAAGTATATGCCTAAATAGAATCCTGCATCTTTGAAACATCTTACAAGAGCGCTTAATATCTTCCTTTTTTGTATTATATACCACCCGAAAAGTATTCTTAAAATTTGACATACCAAGTTCACCAACCACAACAATCTCTAAATCACCTTCCCTCATAATATCATCAAGCCCACATGAAAATGAAGCTGCCAAAATCTCAATTTGAAACTCAAAAAAATATAGTATAGGTATAAACCTTAGATGCATACTTTTTTAATTTAAGGGGAGTCCTAAGTTTGGGATATGACAACTGTGATACCTTATTTAGCTCTAACTACTTATATCTTTGTCCATCCAATTCACTCTCATGCTGCATACAAAACTCAACCAAAGTACAATGATTATTAGTGAAAGTCCCAAAAAAGCTATTCTCACTCTTTGATCTTGAAGTTATTCTTAGAAGCCCTCCTACAAACAAGTCTCTAAAATATGCAGGTATCCATAAGTTTCTTGTATAAAATATATGACTAAGCCATTCATGTTCCTCCAAAACCAAATTCAACAATTATCCCCATCCACTTGCACTCGAACTCCTTAGGTTCAAGTTGTACACTCCACACACATACAGATAACCTATTTATGAAATCAGAGTCACAGATGGAAGGACTAACTTTTTTGAGCAATTTACTCATAATGTGCCACATACAAAATCTATGGTGAGTCTTATTGAAAACCCTCTCTATGGAAATTTTCATTGCTATATCTTGATTAGTTATTATCTAATAAGGATCAATATTTCTCATAACCTTCAAAAATATTTTAAATAACCACTCAAATGAACCAATATTTTCATAAGCTATTAACCCTAATCCAAAGGTGACACACTTTTTGTGATGATCAACCCTAGTAAATGGCCCAAAAATCAAATTGTACTTATTTGTACCATAAGTTCAATAAAATGAAATCATATCACCAAATAGAGAGTAATTCTTCCTTGATATAGGATCATCCTAGAAAGCACAAACAAGAACTCCACTATCATCAACCATATAATTAAATAATATCGACTCCAATTCTCCATTATCTTATGAAAGATTTCCAAACACATATCACAATTAGAATGTCTAATGTAACACTTCACATCCCTAGAATAGTTATTAAAATCATGTAATGAAGCACCTACGTTCTCATACCCTCCCACATGTTCTTTGAATAACTGAAATGATTTTGATGCCCCAATATTCATCCTAGCATTATCTATAATGAATTTCTTATGCAAGATAGCCAAATTCCTCCATCTTTTAGAAATTGTCTAACACTAGGGGTAGCTAGAAGATGATTGTGTAAATCATAAATTTTTAAATCACATAAAACCCTTCAATGTTATGCTTAAGACACATTCTAGCTCTACATCCCACTCCATTAACCACTCTCCTTCTAGATCCACCTTCACTACTACCTTGGGCACAACATATATTCCTCAATGGTTTAAATCCTTCACTATTATAAACAAGATATTTTAGTATCACAACATTACTCACAATTCTTTTCACCGGACAAACGAACACTAAAACAACAAGTGTATGTATAGTTCTTATAGAAATAAATCCCAAAATCCAATGATTCAAATTTCATTCCTACAAAAAGGGCTATTTCTAGTGAAAAATAAGGTATCCATTCTTTTGTTGTTCCACCAGGAGATGTGTGGGGTGTTGACTTGGGAGTTACCAGACCACAATCAACATCTTTTAAGTTTGAGGGAGGAGAAGAACCATGTTTGTCACTCATAATGCCTATACAATAAACAAAATAAATCTATAAAAAAATTAAAACTAAAAAAAATTATATGCATATTAAACTGATGATAAAATAGAAAATATGCACTTATAACTCATTACCACTATCTAATCCATTTAAATTATCAAACTAACAAAAAAAATCATAACACAATTCTCAATTTCCTAGAATACAAAGGCATAATATCATGGCTTGAAATTTTGGTTAAGCTTAATAAAAATATCACATAACTCAATATTTCAATTGATTATGTCCATCATATATACATAGAATTGTAATATACAAAATAAACAGTCTCTACTACATAATCCATTGCTAAAAATCACAAATCTAAAATAAACACGATCAATAGAAGAAACGTACTAGAAATAGCCTATGGCTATATGAAAAAATATTACTTGTGTATGAGAACTTTGATAAAGAAGATAAATTTCAATATAAATTGTTCTAAGCAGAAGTATCAAGGAATTTAAATTATTTATCGCTAACACATGTATTCACAATACAACAACAACAAAATATAAACTCCACAAACCCTAAACCCTATAAACAATAAACCATAAACCCTATAAATCGTAAACCCTAAAAACCCAAAACCCTCTAAACAAAAAACCCTAAACACTCTAAACTCTCTAAACCCTCTAAACACTAAACCCTATAAACCCTAAACCTCATAAACTATAAACCATAAACCACGAACCCTCTAAACCCTAAACCATCTAACCTCTCAACCCTTTAAACCCTATAAACCCTATAAACCCTAACCCATAAACCCTAAACCTTATAAACCATAAACCATAAACCACAAACCCTCTAAACCCTAAACCCTCTAAACACCAAACACAAACTAAAGATATTCTGAACTTATAAATAAACATAAACTATTATTATTATTATTATTATTATTATTATTATTATTATTATTATTATTATTATTATTATTATTATTATTATTATTATTATTATTATTATTATTATATTTAAAATTTAATATAGTGCTTACCTATGTTTATTATTCTTTTGTAATGAAATTAGTATATATAAAAAATAAAACCTCCGTTTGTTATTATTTTTTAAAGAAATCTGTGATTTCTAATCTCTAAAATATTTAAGCCATTTTTTAATAAGAAAGATATTATATGCATATTATTTGTCGCTTAAATTAGTAGTTTTATATATAAGTATCCTCGATTTTTTTTGCATATTATTTCCGTCAATATATATATATCACATGCCCTTTATCTCCCTCCTTGGAGCACTATATTAAAGTGAGCATAAGTTATTAACTATAGCCTTAATTTAAGAAAGAACACATTATCAAAATTTTAATTAAACTTGACAAGTGATTTCCAGCAAAATATTTCATTTGCTTAGGCATCAGTTTAGAAAAATCAAGTAATTTTTTAACAAGAAATCTGAAGGAGTAGATTATATTATGGAATAATTTTCAATAATAAAATGAACGGCTGCAAAATTGGGTGCAAAAACTAATTATGTTGGAACTTTAATGATATTAAATAGACACATTTGCATAAAAAATCAAATCCCTTTAAATTAACTAAATTAATGCAACATAATCCATCTAAATTGAACATCAATCACATAGCAAATACTGTCAACAAATTTGGCTTAATAAAAGCCAAATCACACAAACAACCTTATGAATTGGAGGATAGTGTTCGGAATTATACTGATGGTGTGGACTGAGGTGGCGATCGTGGAGGTTGTGCGCTAGACTACTGCGTTAGTTGTTCTAGCTGTAGCAACAGTGGAGCTCCTACTCAGGTCGTGCTACCGCTGTGTTGTGCCACTAGTGGTTATTGTCCACGTCCCCTATGTGGTGGAATAGTGTAGTGGTGTTTGAAGTAAAGAGGTAGAGGAAGGTTAATGAATGGAGGAGGTGAGGTCTGGTCAAAGTGAACAAGGGTTGAGCTTGTGCTGGCTGATCTTGCTATCATCTACTGGTCTACAAAGCTCATCAGAGTGGAGGAGGAGTGGAAATTAAGGAAGGCCTAGTACTTCACTAGATCTCTCAACATTTGGGAGAAGCAGGTTGGATCATGAAGATAGAGAGATGCAGAGGTAGAAATGGCGATGGAGCGATGGAGATACGAGTGCGAAGGGGGTCGTGGGGTCAGGTGCGAAGATAGAGAGGTAGGGATCGAGACAGAAGAGGGTGGGATAGAGAGGCAGAGAGGTAAGGGATGGATGGGTCTTAGGAGGCTCGAAACGCTAGAAAAAAATAGGTCTTACCTATTTTTTATCTAGAACCAACTTGTGATCGTAAGATCTAATTTAGATCCAATGGTCACTAATTGTTCATATGTTTGTATATAAAATACTGTTTGTAGAGGACCTTAAAAAGCTATATATATATGGTTTTGGGTATAAATTTAACTATTTTTCTAGATCCAGACTCAACTCGTTAGACTCCTTTTTTTATCTGTGTATGTGTGTATACGTACATACATGCATAGTAATTCAATATTTGTCATCTATTTTTATTATCTTGTCTAGTCTCCTAATTTATCTTTTTAAAATTTTTATTTTTATATATTTACTTTATATGAAATATGATAGAAATTTGGTTCCAAAAGTATTATAATACTATTTGGAAAGTTAAAGTAACAACTTTAAAACATTTATCTTTTCATGGGAGAATTTTCTAAACAAAAATTACATTTTAACTTGTATAATCATACATGTAATACAAATTTCTTAAATTATTTATTTTTTAACATAAAATAAAGCATGTTCCACTTAGAATTTTTTTACTCGCTAGACTTAGTGAATTTTGGTTTGAACATTTAAAATTCTATGAATCTAGATTGCGTCTAAAGCTAGGAATTATAAACAGGTATAAGTCTAGATCTAGTTGGACCTAACTTGAGTATATCTTTGGAAAATAGATGACAAATAATATAATATATAAAGAAATGAAAGGTACAAGTAGATCAAGAATCATATATTCTAAAATAATTCCTTATATATAACAAAAATTAGTATCACATGACAAGAAAAATATGAAGAAAAGAGAATATAAGTTATACCATCCATTGAAGTATCAATAGATTTTGATTAAGAATGGAAACCAACAACCTATTTTGAATTTGACACTGAATTTCTGCATGATAAACGAATGCGCACACTTAGACTTGAGAAGTGCTTGGAAAAAGAAAGGGAAATTAGTACAATATTCTAAACCTATGCTTAAAACTAAAAATTAGTTAAAACTATCATAACAGCTATAACTTTCAAATCAAGTATAAAAGTACTACATTAAAATGAAATCGAAAAAGAAGAAGAAAAGAATGTTAATATTAGTAAAGAATCCCCTAAAAATTTGTCTATTGGATGAAGATTCCAATAAGAGTCGCAAATTTTTCTTCTTTTGAATATAAATCTAATTTTCATTTACAGACACTATTAATAAAGCATCAGGCCTTTTCTATTAATAATGGTAGCCAACCAAAGTAATATGATATCTAAAATGGTCTTGATTGATGTCAGTAGGAAACTTATTAGTATCTAATTTTTTGTCACTCAACATTTCTAAGCAAAATCACTTAACATAGTAGATAATGACAAAATTCTAAGGATAATAAAAAAGAAGCATAAAATATCATATTAAAGAGTAAACACGATATAAATCAAGAAATGTGGCCTACTATATTTTGGTGACTCTAATCAGCCCACTTTACAAAGTATAAATTAGAGATGTTCCATGCACAACTTTCCTCTTCAATCCTTATGCAAAGAGAGAAAGAAAATGTAGTCCAAACGCTATATCATGTGTCGTCCTTGCTGATGACTCTTCTCTGGCTAAATCATCTAACCACAACATTCTTCGAGAAGATTCTTCAAATATAAATTGAGTTTAATTTTGGAGAATTCGAGTGACTTTTGGGTGCACTTACAAAAATAACTTAGTATCGGCTATTTACAACCTACATCCTAATAAAAATCAAAGAATTCAGAAATGTATCCATGTAACTAAAATTATATTAAGGACCATAGTTGCTACTTAACTCTACAAAAAGGAGATTATGGAAACAAAATGAAAATCATATTATCTAGGCTAAGAGAGACTGATAAATAGAAATATTGATGTGAACTAGATAGCAAGAGCAATATTTTAGTAACAAAGTAAAAAAAAAACGATGATAATACGGATATACATCAAATAACAATAATAACACTATATATAGAATATCAAACAACTTTTGTTTGTGTTTCATATAATAATAGCTTACCTTCGACGATAGAAGACATAACAAAACAATATCTTCCAAGCTTGGTGGATGTTCAAAGATTTTCACTATTTTTGTGGATAACCTAGCTAAAGGGATCGAAGTTGTCGAAGTACAGCAGATCTTCGAAGTAGTAGGAAAAGTTGTTGATGTGTGCATTAGTATAAATTAGAGAAAGTTCTCCAACCTCCACTTTAGTTTCATTAGGTATAACAGGGAAGAGGAAGTTGTAGAAGCAGTGAGGAAAATGAATGACATGCTTGTACATGGGATTAATCTGTACATTTGAATGGTGAGATTTGGAAAGAAGGAGCTTTCTAGTTCCAAAACTCAAGACAAAGGTTGAAGGGAACCTAGAAGGAAAAGTCTTAGAATGGGAAACCAGCGTCGAGAGATTCAAGAATGTATGCCATGGTGAACAAAGGGATTTCCTCAACATTCTAAGGGTAGTAGATGATGTTTAGAACGATCCAGCTCAAAGAGGACAAGGAAGATCCAAATTAGTTAGAGAGAAGTGTTATAGTGGAGTCTTCATAGGCATACCTCCCGGACATTATCATCCTTGACCTATTGAGATCATGGACTTTAGCCAGTAAAGTGAGAGACATAGGGAGATAAAGATTTCTCATTACTTTCAATTTGAAGGAGGATTGCCAGAAAGCCTTAGAGGAGAACTATTTACTATTTAAGCTCTTCTTGGTAGCTAGGAATTGGAGGAAGGATGATGCATACAAGATTAGATGAACTTAGGTGGAGATTAGAGGCATCCCCTTGATTGCTTGGAAGGAAGAATTTTTTCGAAAGCTTGCTCAACCGTGGGATAGATGGGTATGCTAGGATGAAGAAGGGGATTTCAAGTTATCCATGGAGGAAACCAAAATTCTTATTGATACTTTAAGCTTGGAGGATATTTAGGAGATAGTGTTGGTGCAAATAGGAGGGAGGGATATTTTGGTGGTAGCTTAAGAGATTGGCCAAAGATATAGTCCATGGAAGTAGGGGAAGGTGGGCTGGGACAAAAACTGGTTGGAGGAGCTGTTGTCCGGGAAGAAGTTGATTGATCCGTGAATTAGAGATCCAATGTAGGTTCAGTCGGTGTGGCTCCATTTTTGAGTGATGATTTCATGTAGGTATAGGGCCCAAGGGAGGTTGATGATTTATCTTTTGTGGAAATTAAAAAAGGGGAAGGGACTGTGTGTCCACGCCTAAGTCTTGGGGAGAGGAAGCCCTCGTCTTTCATGTGGGTTATTCAAGGGTGTTGGATCAAGGGAAGAAAATGACAGCAAGTTTTACTTTGGAACCTCAAGTGTCGAAGATAGAAATGATGGTGCTTGAAAAGAGTATTAATGAGGTAATAAGTGAAGCCTTGATGGCCACAAAAATAGCATTGGTGGAGCACAACTTGGAGGGAGAGTCTTGGTTATTTAGAAATATGATGAGTCACGAGAAATTAGAAGCAATAGAAGGGGAGGGGATGTGTGTTGTTGGAAGTGGTGGAAAAGTGGAAGGGTTGGTGGGAATTATTTTTCCACAAGTCAATGTGGAAGATTCTCCACCTTGCTTTGATTTTTCAACAGTAGGGGCTATTAGTGAGGGTAGTGTATTTGTTCAAGAGATCCATCATGGAGGGGAAGTCAGTTGTATCTTGGAGGATGCTGATCATATTAAGGCTCTTGAGACTTAGTAGTTAGGAAGAGAGATAGGGTTGTCATCTAGAGAAGAGGATGGTTGTGTGGAAATTTAGCTTCTTTAAGGAGAAGCTAAAGAATTATTAGTAAGAGGCATATATAAGAGAGATCACGCCATTTTGGGGGTTAAGGTGTTTGGTTTCTCTTATGATCATTATTATTTGGAATGTTAGGGGTATAGTAGCTATAGGTAAATTGTCTAGTATTCAATCTTTTATTTCTAGGGAGAGATCGTGGATTCTAGGATTCTTAGAAATAAAGCATCATTCCTTGTCAGATGCATGGAGTAACAAAGTATGGAAAAATGGGTTGATCGAGTGGAGGGAGACCCTAGTGCAAGGCAGGAGCAGAGGCTTGATTACTAGATGGGATGCTCAGTTCTTCATTGTTAGGAACTCTAAGACTAGTAGTAGATGGATCTTGATTGAAAGTTTTTTTACTCCTCTCTTTTTTGATTGTGGTGTGCTCCTAGTGCATAGCTATTTTGAGCTAAGAGAAAGAAGGGGGATTTTGGAAGAATTATAGCCGATAGGGCAATAATGTTCTACCCCATTGCTTGTAATGGGTGATTTTAATGAGGTTAGGCGACCAAGATAAAGGTAAAGGGGATAATCAGAAAGTAGCAACATTAGATTTTTCAATGAGTGGATTGATAGGATGGAGCTCATTGACTTAACTCCTGCTAATGTGAAGTTTACTTGGTATAGGGCTGGATCTGCTAGCCTTCTAAATTGATTCTTAGTTGATCCTACTTGGTTCTCAACTTGTCTGACTCTTTCGTGTGTAGGTCTCAGGAGATCTTTGTCTGATCATTTAAATATTTGTATCTGTCACATGGAGGTAGGAGAGGTTCTAAAGCCATTTAAATCTTGGGATATGTGGTTTTCTCATTCGTAGTTTTGTAGTTTTGTGGCGAAGTGTTGGACAAAGATGGAAGGGGTCTTGTGTTAGAATAATCTTAAGAAGCTCAAGAGTCTGCTTAGAGAGTGGAATAAGAAGGTTTTTAGGGATTTTGATTCAAAGATCAAGACCCTTGAGCAGGAATTGGAAAAGGTGGATTTTCCTGGAGACGATGAGAATTTTGAGGAAGTGATAATGGCAAGAAGAGCAGCCCTACAGAAGAAATTATGGATATGGCATAAGAGAAAAGAAGATTATTGGTTCCAGATCTCTAGAGTTAGGGGGTTCAAGGAAAGAGACAGGAACACTTAATAAGTTTATATAGTTGCTGCTATGAGAAAGAAGAGGGTTGTTATCAATAGGCTTATGGAGAGAGACAAACTAATTTTGTATCTGGCAAAGTTAAATGAGGTAATGATCTCTTATTTTAAAGAATTCTACAAGGAGCCCGATCTTCCAGAAATCATAATTTTAGCCGAGGGTTTCCACAAGCTCACGACAGAGCAAAGTAGGTCATTAGAAAGCATGCCACATAGAGAGGAAGTTCAGAATAAGGTTTGGGCGTTTGAGCCTTTAAAAGCACTAGGTTATGATGATTATTTTTGGGATTCTTATCTATCCACTTGCTGTATGCGCTTAGTACCAATTTGATTACCTTGATTCCCAAATTTCAAGAGGCAGTGGAGGTCAGTCATTTCAGACCCATTAGTTTGACAGGGTGTATATATAAAGTTATCTTGAAGAATTTGGCTAACAATCTGAAGCAGGTAGTAGATAGTCTGGTTAGAGACCCTCAATTAGCTTTCATTAAGGACATAAGTATTTTAGATGGACCTCTAATCACCAATGAGATTATTCAATGGTTTAAGAAGAATAAGGGATTTAGAGGTTTGATGAGACTGTTAGATTTCTAGAAGACGTATGGCATAATCAGATGAGACTTTATCAATAAAATTCTAGGCATAAAGGGATTGGATAATGTTTGGAGAGGATGAATAAAAGAGTGCATTTCAACAGCCAATATCTCAGTTTTGGTGAACAAGTTGCCAACCCCCTCTATAAGATGAAAAGGGGTCTCAAGAAAGGGGATCCCATTTCTCCCTTTCTTTTTATCTCGACTATCAAAGCATTCAATTAGCTTATCCAGAGAGGCATTACTAAAGGATTGGTCCAGGGAGTAAGAGTGGGGAGTGATAGTTTTGAGTTGAATCATCTTCAATTTGCAAACGACACTATGATTTTCTATAAAGCTTCTCAAGATAACGTCATGAATTAGAGGAGACTGCTGGATTGCTTCTTTCTTCTCCTAGGGTGGAGCATTAGTTTAACAAAGTCTGAGCTTACCGATCTTGGAGCAGATTCTCAATTTCAAGAGGAGGCCGTATATATCTTAAATTGTAAGATTAACTTTTTGCCCATAAAGTACCTTGGCCTACCTTTGGGGGCCAATCTAAGGAATAAATAGACCTAAAATCCAGTGGTTGACAAGATCAAGCAGAGACTGGCAGGGTGGAAAGCAAAAACTCTTTCCAGAGTAAGGATACTGGTGAGGATCAATAGTGTTCTGAATAGCTTCAAGATGTATTATATGGGCCTCTTTAGAATGCCAAAAGGAGTGGTAAAGGATATTACCAACATTCAAAGGAATTTCTTTTAGGTTGGAGGTGAGGAACGGAAGAAGCTACTATTGGTTAGCTGGAGTGTGATCCAACATCCTAAAAGTCTTGGTGGCTTGGGGGTCGAGGACTTAGTCATGAGGAATAATGTGCTATTGTTCAAATGGTGGTGGAGGTTTTATACTATTCAAGGAACTTCTTGGCAACGAGTCATATCTTCTATCTATTCTTGTAATCATTTTGGAAGCTTAAATATATAGAAACAGAGGAAAGGCAGGACTCGTTAGGCGGATATTGTTGAGCTTGGAAGGAAGAGTTACATCTTAAATTATGGTATAAGGATTATTCTAGGCAATGGTAATAGCATATGGTTCTTGCATGATAAGTGGTTGGAGTAGGGTATTCTAAAAAGTTTATTTGCAAGGCTTCTCTTGGCATCAAGTCAGTAAGGTGATAGAATAGCGGATATGGGCTTCTAGTATGGAGCAATGAGGCGATGGCACTTAAGGTGGCATCAAAGCCTTTTTTCTTGTGAAGAAGAGAAAGCAGAGTAGCTGGGAAATTTGGTTAGGCATTCTATCCCAAATAAAGAATGGAAGGATTCAATTAGCTGGGCTTATGAAAATAAGGGGATTTTCTCAATTAGGTCATATTGTGAGGTCTAGTATTAGTTTCTTAACAATTATGGAAGGGGAAGTAGTGAATACAATAGAATTAGGATCGGCATCGTTCTACAAAGGATCGACCTCATTGCATGATTTTCCATTCAATAGAGACTTAACAATTAGGACATTCTAGCTAGGCTCCATCTCATAGACATAAGGGTTTCAGGTTGACATTTCTGTAAGATTGAGCAAGAGTTTGTTAACCACGTGTTCCTTTATTGCATAGTGATGGGTAGGATCTGGTATGGGATTTTTGGGTGGATAGGATGCACTTGGGTAATGCCGAGATCTACCATTGATAACGCTCTCCCTTGGCTAGGAGGCAAAAGAACGGATCTCAGGGAGCAAATTTGGAAAGCTACATTTTTTGTAATAATGGGAGTTATTTGGGAATAAAAAAACAAGATAGTGTTCGAAAATCAATAGGTATGTGTTTTGATGGATGGTTATGCTAGCCAAAAGAAGATTGGGTTCTAGATTAAGAATAGCCGAGAGGAATTTCCTTACAAAATCGAAGAGGTGGTCTATAACATGTAGGAATTATTTTGAGATTTTTCTTCCTCTTATGTTACCTTTTTTTGCTCTTTGTATTTTGTATCATTTACTCTCCCATCTACAGAAAAAATATAATGAGAGTAACATTTATTAAAAAGAAAAATATAGAAATATTAATTGAATATTTCAAAAACGTTACACTATTTTTGAGAATAGCATTTTAGTTTTAAAATATTAATGATATGTACTTGTATTTGGAAATATCTTCTAGTTGAAGAGCAGCGGAGGGTGAGCACATGGACAAAGCCAAACTATAAAGTTCATGGGATCCCAACAAATAACAAGCACATATTTAAATATAAAATAACAATAAAATCATAATAATAGTAATAATATATTTAATATTATCCATAATCATACATAGATATTCATTTATAATTGTACTTGTCGAGGTTTTATATTTTGAAAGTGAATTATGATATTCTCATTAATAATAATATCATATACATCTTTTCCTATATATCATGTCAGATAATTATGTACCCATTCATCACACATATGATTGTGCAACATGTTTTTGATAAAACTCATTGCTAAAAAATCTCTTTCAATAGTTGTGTTACCTACGGGAAAAATTAAAACTAGCCTCACAAGCATATAAACCAAAGGACACGTATTGTGCTTCTTTGCTTCCAATAGCTTTCTTAAGAGATCATCAACTCCATTTAATTCATAAAATATATCATCAGACCAAGCATCAAAAATATAACTCTCAAGCTAATTGTCTAGTATCACAAGATCAACATCACAACACTCCTCGAGATAAAACTTTGTTAACCTAAATAATGGATCTTTGTCAAAAGTAGAAAATAAATCTTATGGATTCAAGCATGCTACACAAGAAAAAATGCAGTGCCTATCACATTGAAACGTGATTCAAGCTCCCTTAATTACAAGTATAATATGCTCTTAATTGGCTCTGCCGTTGTTGGTGTGGGGATTTTCTAGTATATGATGCAGATGCAAATATGAAAGTGGCGGTGGGTAATTTATCCGTACCCAAAACTTACACCAACAATTGGCACCAGCAGATTCACTTGATGCCAATTCAATTAATAAATGATTATTAATCTAGACTTTTGGTAAGGGTTTTAAAAGTGTTTTAATAATAGTTATTAAATTGGCCAAATTTAGGTGAAAAATCATATGTTAATAACGGATCACCCAAAATTTATATTTGGGTGAAAATAATTGGTTTAATAAACATAACCCCTAAATATCATAACTAATTTTCAATAAATAATTAATTAAACCGTGATTAGTATTTTAATGAACATTTAATTAACACTTTTTCAGTGATTATTTTCAATAAAAATTATTAAAAATTAATTTTAATAATTTTTTTCTTATTACTATTATTAAAAATTACTGAAATATATACTATATTAGAGTGGTTTAGGAAATAACCATTGTTAAAATGTAATTGCTATTATTTTTATATAAATTGTGAAGTTTTGTTCTATGCTACATACAAAGTTATATGCTTGAATATTTACCAAATATGTAATGTGTAAAACAACACATATTCATGCATATATTCCTCCCACAAATATGAAAATTAGTACGCGTACCACAAGTTGGTAGTTATACATTCCAAAGTTATAGTTCATAAATCATAAAATCTAGCTAGCTATATATCAACAACTAATAAACACTTGCATGTATATATGCATGCACATGTCCAATTGCGTAAAAGAAAAAAAATACATATGAGATACAAAAGACAACATGCATATTTGTAGATCACTAATATTAAGCATGTTAGCTCATGAACTTGGTCCATTCATCTCTAACTTCATCAATTTAATCATCTAAGTATTTCTCCCCTCGTGCATATCCATCAATGAAAAACTAAAAATTGATACAATTCAATTATTTGGTTAGAAATGAATATGCCATAGATTAGTTAATGAAAAAATATGAACAAAGAAAGTTATATGGCTTGGATCTATATTTGCATATTTGTTCTTGAGTATGATATATATTGATCTACAAATATAGTATCCATAATCACACCATTTTAATATTGTGGATAGTATAAAATAAATTTATTTAGCTTATTGTTCTATTAGATATTAATTGGGATTAAAATAAAATACAAGTGCTTGTCTTTTATCATACCATTACTGACTCATATTCAAGATTCCTTAGGTTTGACACACCATTTATATCTCTCCTCATATATGCTATCCTTGTGACCTAATAAATAAATTCAATACATAATATATTGTAACTTGTAATACCTCAATAAATTGATGCAGAATATACGCATTAATAAGCTAATGATGTAATAAGTATACTAACATGTCAATTAAATATTTCTGTTTAGAATGAACAACGGAAAAAGGAATGGAATAATTTCAAAGGGAATAAAACACTTACAAAATCTATTATTCATTTACGAGGTAAGGTAGGAGGTAAATCTTATTGCACCCCTCACTTAAGATGTGATCTACTAAATAGTTTATGTGCCTACCCTCACATATTGTATGGTCAAATATGTATTAAGGACACACAAACATAATAGAGAACAACATTCCCTATACCACAACATAGCTAGAATCCACCTATGGATGATAATAATAAAACATATATATTAATAACTAATAACATAATATATGATATGAAATAATACTTAACATATACGACAACACTCATTGTTGACATCCATTCATTCTTATTAATTTCACTAATAAACTCGGTCAATATCATGTAAATGGCATCATCCCTCCTAAGATACTCAGAAGGAAAGTCAATTATAATTAGATTGCTACTGAGTTAGTTTTTGGTATAGAAATAAAATATAGCTAAAGATGGTGGTGGTTAGTAGGGTTCTTGTAATTGTTAGTTCTCCTTTGATGATGGAATCTTTTATAGGGCAACCAATTTTTCTAGTCTAGCTCTCTTTCCTTTGTCACATCTCTCTTTTGTTTTTCTCCTTCAATTTATAATTCTCTTTCTATTTTTCTTAGGAGTATTCTTATTATTTACTCCTTAATTTATAGTATTAAATATATATATATATATATGGTAATAAGTTATATAAAATTATAATATGTTAGGTATAACATGGATGGAGGATATCACTCTTCAGTAGTTAAACATATCTAGTATATAGGTCAAGGCACATAGCTTCCATGAGCTTCCAACACAATGGTTACCTCATCATCTTCTTTATAACAAAGAAATGGTGTGTCTCCAATAGTTGGAATGTTAATACAGATGTGCCTCGTATTTAGGGCCAAGATAGAACCATAGACCATCAACGTTATAGTACCATGATTGATGCGTACCATTCCTTGTACCAAAAGAATTGAGAATTCATTATATAACAATTCACATTTATACAAACTCTAGAATAAAATAATGCATATTTTTAATTATTAATTTGAAACTTGATACATTATATATATCGGCTTCACAACAATCTCTACCACTATTTAAATTAGATACGTGAAGTGGATTATGTGCACCTGAATTAGATGGAATATACCTTTGAGATTTGATGGAGGAGAACTCATTATCCATTGTGACCATCTGTTTAAATACCTTGTGTTATTTTTGGATTAGGAGAGCCACTTGGATATTGGTGTTCCAGGGTCCACATGATCGAACACACACACGTGTTCTAGTAACCCTTAATCCAAGACTCTTATATCTTCTTGGGTGTTCTTTAATTCCCAATAATTTTGACATGATGCTATATTGATGTATATCCTAAAAAAATTGATGTTTCAAGTACATCCTATAATGTATGTAATTGAGAATATATTAATAAGCAAAATATAGTAGTTTTCTCTAAGAAAACTAACTACAGTTAAGGATAGTTCAAACTTACAATCCTTTTCGCACCATCTTGTAAATCTTCATTAAGATATCCATATTCTATTGTGTTAGGAAAATGGAGTAATTTGCGGAATAACTTTTCCATCTTGGTGAAATTTAAAATGGGTTAAAATAAAATACAAAAATTAAAGTAGACGAGGATGCCAAGATTTTTTTAATTGGAAAACCCTTTAAAGATAAGGAAAGAACCACAAGACCGTTGGTCTAGTAAAAATTCTACTATAATATAGTAGGATTAAAAAAATGGCATCTCTAGTAAAAAATAGAGGAACTCTCTCAAATGACCTCACCCACAAAGGATGGATTACGACAAGTAATAATCTCCCTTACTTTTATGAGCCTCTCTCTCACACACTTTAACAGAGGATATCTATCACTTGTGTTGTGGATGTTCTTCACAACTTATGAATCCTCTTTCCTTTTCCAAGAAATGGTATTTATAGGCAAATATATGAACCACCCTTATATAACTCTAGCCTTATCAATTGAAAGTTTAATCTCCAATTAATATGAGAAACTCTTGGAGAAATAACCAAATGACCAAGTATGATTAATTCTTCCACAAAAATAGCTCCATGGAAAATTAAATAATATGCAACCTCCATTTACCAAGTAAAGAAGCCTAATAGTGCATTAAACACCACTAATTAACACCGTTTCATTCTTTTTTGTTTACTAATAGTTTTTTTCTTTCTTTTATTATTATGGCCCCACCAAATAAGAGGAATCCCTAACAATATCCCCCTTCCCAATTATTTTGGGGGGTTTCACCACACTATTACCTTTATAACAATCATTGAATTTCTTGGTTGGTATCACTTTGATCATCATGTTCGACCAATTATCATCAGTCTTAACTTTATCCAACTTAAGTAACTTTTCATCTAACACATCCTATATCCAATGATATTGAACATCAATATGTTTTTTATAGGAGTGATAGCTTGCATTTTTGGCTAGGTGTGATGTACTCATTCTCTTTTGTTAAAAGTTCCACACACTTTTGGAGTTTTTAGCGCCATGACAGAGCTCCCTCTATAAAAGTAGTCATATAACCTAGCATTGACTATCTCGAATCAACATCTCCTACCATGTATACATTTGTGTAACCCTTTAGCACAGGCTTCCCTTCACCAAAGCACAAAAACATATTGGTTATAACCTGAAGATAATGAAGTATCCACTTCATTGCTTCCTAATGTGGTTTCCTAGGGGTTGGACAAGAATCTGCTAATGACACCGACTACATAGGTAATATCAGGTATGGTGCATATTATGGAATACATAAGGCAACCGACGATAGATGAGTATGTGACCTTTTCCATTCCTTCTTTCACTATCTCATTCTTTGGACTCTACTTCTTACTTATCTTAAAATGTCCGGCTAGTGAAACAGTGTCTGGCTTAGACTTGTGAAAGTTAAATCTTTCAAGAATATTCTCGATGAAACATTCTTGAGATAGCCAAAATAACTTTTTGGAATGATCTCAAGTGATCTTCATTCCAAGTATCTACTTTGTCGATTCTAAATCTTTCATGGAAAATGATTTTCTTAAGTCATTCTTAAGAGCTACAAATTTCTTCTTATCTTACCTAACAACCAACATATCGTCAACATATAGCAAAAGTATGATGACATTGCTAGTAGCGTACCTCTTCATGAAGATATAATGCTCAACGTGGGTCTTCTTGAAGTTATATTGAGTCATGAAAGAGTCAAATTTCTTGTACAATTGTCTTAGTGCTTGCTTTAGACCATAGAGGCTCTTTTTTAATTGACACACCTTGTGTTCTTTACCTGGTTCTTCAAACCCCTTGGGTTTCTCCATGTATATCTCCTCTTCTAGATCCCCATGTAAGAATGTAGTCTTAACATTAAGTTGTTCAATATCCAAATCTAGGTTGGCGGCTAGACCTAAAATTGTTCAAATAGATGACATCTTTACCACCGGAGAGAATATCTCATCAAAATCAATACCCTTCTTCTATTTGCACCTCTAACCACTATCCTACCCTTTTAACTTGATTTTGGTTTTTCTTATTTGGCCTTAATCTTGTAAACCCATTTTTTCTTTAAGGTTCATCATCCTTTGGATAATTTGACAAGATCATAAGTATGGTTTTCATGTAAAGATTACATCTCCTCTTGCATGTTTCTTTTTACATTTTTCTTTATGAGGATGAATCATAGCCTCACCATAGCTTTGAGGCTCCCCCTAATCTATGAGTGTCACATACTAATATTGAGGATATTTTTTGGATGATCTACTCACTCTAGTTGATCTCCACAATTAAGGTTGTTCCATTGCCTCACTAGACTCAATAGAATCATCATCATTAGTCTCTATCAATGACTCCTCTATTTCTTTTTTCAATGTATTATCTTGATCAGGCATATCACTAGCTTCATTATCATTTTTCTCAAAGGTTTGTTCCACTAACTCATCACGTACAATAGGGGATGATTCATCTTTGTGTGAGTGCTAACTATAGGCTTTTATGGATCCCTAGTGTCTTTGATGGCATGGTCTTTGAAGAACACAACTTTCAACTTCTTACAATCCTTTTGGTCACAAGATCTCATAGGAGATATCCTAACTCATCTTGAGGTGAGCCAAGATAGATCCACTACTTGGTCTTTAAATCAAGGTTTGATCTTTTATCTTTAAGAATGTGGACAAATGCATGATAGCCAAACACCTTGAACCAATCATATGAGACCTTTCTTTTCATCTGTACCTCTTCTACTTTATTTACCATGCATATTGCATAGGGTCCATGATAACACTTTTTTATATTTAATGGTGTGTGTTTAGCTTTATTTAGTGTTTTATTATTTTATTAATTATTTACATTATGATTTTCTAAAGCATAAAATAGCTTTTTAAGGGGATTCTGTCTTATTCTATCTTATAGGGTTTATCTTATAAGATGTGCTTAGAGTGGGGAACAAAACATTGCATGGGGGAAAATTAGAGCATAATTTTATTCCTAATTAATTAGTGTTATCTTATAATATTGAGGAGGCCCAAATAGGGTATAAAATCCTTAAGGTTATATGCTCCTTTGATAGCCTATTTGAATGAAAATATGAGTTGTTCCTTATTTAAATTTTGTGTGAGTTCTTCTGAATTATAATCAATTCTGTGTGAGTGAGTATTATCAAAATCCTTAATCTCTTTGTCTGTGTAAATTAGATGTTAAGTACTATCCCTAAACCCATCCATAACCCATGCCAATATTCAACCCTAGCCACCACTTTGAACATAGCACTCGTCATCCTCAACTTCATCTTCAACCCATTATTCTTACTTAATTCTACTTATTCATATCCACACCTTAGATAATAATTCTATTATTATCATAATTCATCTCCATATCATACTATAAATCTCTTCATCAAATAATCATCATCATAATTGTTCATTATCATCATCTTTATCCCACATCCAAAACCCTAATCTTAAACCCTAACCCTAACCTACGAATAATATCACCCCAAAACCCTAAATATTCAACCACCTTATTTGTTAACCTATCATCACCGAATCTTTATCATCACATTCAAACCCTAACTAGCCCATATTACCACCTAATTCATAAGTCCATAATCTTCTACACATCAAGCATATTCCTAACCAACGGATTACTAGACATCCTAACCCAATTTTTGACACCTCTTAAGTAAACCCATTATAAAAATAGAGTAAGAGAGGTACTAGAACCAATGATAGTTTCCTTACCCATAGACAAATCTTAATACAAGCTACCCCCAATTAGCTATTCTAAGAGTTCAATATGCATAGGCTTGATCAAACTATTTTCATGTAAGTTATTATTATCATACTATATTATAGTCACACCAATATATACATGCCAAATCACCCACTTATAACCAATAAAGGTCTCACAGTGTCCATCATTTTCCTTTTAGGGGTACTAAGGTGGCAACCTTTGTTACTCAACTAATTTATTCCAAGGAGGGAAAATCCATATTCATACAAACCATTGATCATACAAGCTTTCCTCAAGTATATGGGCAACCTAAGTTACTTGGGGTAACTACCCCCTTACTTTCCCTTCCCCGATTCTTTTCTCTCATTTTCTCCTCCTTCCCATTTTTCCCTAGTTTTTGCACCCCCGCCACCATTCGCCACTTGAACCGCCGCACTGACCCCTTGTGTCGCCTTTTGCCACCACCTACTACCGCCCTGCACTGTCACTCCACCCCCTCGAGCCACCCTGCAGTCCTCTTCTTCCTCCCCTACTATTTTCTCTTCTTTTCCTTCCCTTCTTGGTAGCCACCCTTCGCCGCCTCGCCACCGCCACCCATGGCCTCCAATAACCCATCCCCAGCCTCCATCTACACCCCCTCTTCACTCCTGCACCCTTCCCTTGCCTCCAATCCTCCCTCATCTACCTTTTTTCCTAGCCCTAAGACCCCAACCCGAACCATCTCCCACCTCCCTTCTACCTCACCACCTTCGACCTTTTTTGCCCCCGTAGCCTACATGTGGCTCATGCAGTTCATGCAACGTGTGCTCACATTGATTTGGGAATTAATTTGTTTAAATTTTTGAGGTATATTAATAGTTAAGTAAAGTGTATTATTAATTAAGTTTTTATAAAAAATTTATCCTTTTAATTTCCTACTTCTAATACAATAATTATTGACTTTATTTTTAGGTGTTGATTTTTCTATTAAAGCTTGAATCTTTAACCGGTATACCGGTAAGGTTTGACTTTTATGGGATTAAGGTAATCGATAAACCCTACTTAAATGCATAAAAAAATGTATGCTAGCACATTAGGGATTTTAGTATGATTTTATGCATATTATATATTGCCTAGTATGATATATGTGGTTTTTTTATATTGAATGATAAAAAGAAAAGCATGCTAGATTTTGTATCATGTGTAGAGATGATACTTAAGGAAGGAGTTTGATTATTGATGGAAATGTTAAATGCTTATCTATGATGTATTATGTCATTAGTGCATGAATAATATTATTGTGAGTCTAAGGGTATTTTATTAATATGCCTATGTAAGTATGTAATCTAATATATGTATTTGCTAATGAGTATTGTGTGAAATAATGACAAGTTGGTGATAAGAATAAAGTACTAATATTAGTATTTTATGTAGTGGTGGTAAATTCATAAAAGTGGTGTAATAAAAGGGTAAAGTGATAATTTTATAAGTGAAAGGGTATTTTGGAAATTCTGGATTTATATAAAGGGTAAAACGGTAATTTATAAGTAAAAGAGTATCTTGGTAATTTTGAAAGAAAAGGGCAAATAGTAATTTTATAAGCAAAAGGGCAATATGGTAATTTTATGATTAAATGGCAAAATGGTGATTTTATAAGTAAAAGGGTATTATGGTAATTTTGGAAGGGGTAAAGTGGTAATTTTAGAAGAGGATGGTAAGAATGGTAATTTTGGAAGTAAGGGGTAAAATAGTAATTTTGGTAGTAAAAGGGTAAAATGGTAATTCGTAAGTAAAAGGGGTAAATTGGTAATTATAATTATGGAGAAGTATAAATTGGTAATTATAATTATGGAAAAGTATAAATTGGTAATTATAATTATGGAGAAGGGTAAATTAATAATTATAAATATGAAGAGGGGTAAATTGGTAATTATAATTATGGAGAAGTGTAACTTGGTAATTATAATTATGAAGAAGGGTAAATTAATAATTATAAATATAGAGAGGGATAAATTGGTAATTATAATTATGGAGAAGTGTAATCTTAATAATGGAGAAGGGTAAATTGGTAATTATAATTATGGAAAAGGGTAAATTAATAATTATAATATTGGAGAAGGGTAAAATGGTAATTATAATAATTAAGAAGGGTAAAATGGCAATGATAATAATTGAGAAGGGTAATTTGGTAATTTTGATAATGGATAAGGTCAATTTGGTAATTTATCCAACTAAAGGGGCAATTCGGTAATTATGATAATAGAGAAGGAAAATTTGGTAATTTTGATAATGGATAAGGGCAATTTGGTAATTTATCCAACTAAAGGGGTAATTCGGTAATTATGATAATGGAGAAGGGCAATTTGGTAATTTAACCGACTAAAGGGTAATAACCAACTAAAGGGGAAAAATTGATAATCATGATAATGAAGAAGGGTAAGTTGATAATTTATCCAACTTAAGGGCAATTTAGTAAGTATAATAAAGGAGAAGGGCAATTCGATAATCTAACCAACCAAATGGGAAATATGATAAGTGTAGCAATTATAAGGGGTGAATGGTGATCTAAAAAGTGTAGGAGATAACTTGGTAACTTAAACCAAGTAAAGGGTAATTTGGTAATTATGTAACCTAAAGGGTAATGTGGTAATTTGTCAAGTAAGGAAGGGGTGACTTGGTAATTGTATAAGTAAGGGGTAAATAAGTAATATTTATCTAACACTGAATAGGAAGGTAAGAGTATTTGGTAATTAGTAAGTATCACGAAAACAAATCCTAAATCAGAATTAGATGAGACTACGATGGTCTTAATGGCTTCTCTGTGATATCTTGGATAACGGTCTGAATAAGAAATGACTAATGATATCAGAACAATTGAAAGTGAATAAGTATTTGATTATCGTGCCTATTTGTGATCACCTTAATTAAGACACTAATACTTAAATTGAAATACCTCGAGATGGGGAATGGTGGCTCTTTAGGGGTCGCTACCCTATTGAAGTGGTTTAGCCCACGATTATTCTAATATTTGCTAGTGTGCCTTTGTGCCTAGCCAGGACCTATATCTTACTCTATCTAGCTCTACGGATCTATTTAGGGGGTATGCATACTTATAGATTAGGTGTCCTTGTCGGTACGGTACTGAGTAGCTTTATGCACCAGTACGACCAGGGTACCTTTGTATACCTGCGTTCGTGGTTGAAGGGTACTGAGCAGCTTGTGTGCACTGGTATGATCGGTGTACCTTTGTATCCCGGGTTCTTGATCTCCCGTCCAAGGCAAATAAATAGAATTATTGTGCTAACTAAAGAAAGGAAAAACACTAATTATGAAAGTGAAATATTAATGAGCCGAGCCCAGTTGACTTATGATATTGAGTACCGATCCACCGATTATAATAGTGGTCCAGGAGCGTGTTGCCCTAGCAAATGATATTGAGTACTGGTCCACCGGATATAATAGTGGCCCATGAGTGTTTTGCCGTGGATGATGATTGTCGGATATATCCCGGTCCACCGGCTAAAATAGTGGGGGTCCCGAGCTCAATAAAGCAAGCATTGGATGTGAATAAATTATGGAAAGATATTAATCACTTATAGTGGAACACCTTGTGAGTCGGGGCCAAACTGGTCCACTGGTGAATAATAGTGGTTAGGAGCGTTCTGCCCTGGAGACCGATCCACCGGCAATAATAGTGGTCAGGAGCATTCTGCCATGTATGTATTCCGGTCCACGGGCTAAAATAGTTGGGTTTCCGCACTCACTTAGATATATCTAGAGAGATGATGGAATAATGATGGACTAATGGCTTAAGGCGCAAAAGTATCGATTGTACTTTGTAACTTGTTGATAATTGATAGACTTGTTATGTATGTGAATGTTATGTATACACCTCTCATTACGTATGTATATAGCTTGCATTATATGTCGCATTGCAGGTCTATTTTTAAGTGTGGTATTAAAGGGTTACTAAGTACCATAGTACTGAAGGGTTCCATTCGTGGGGCCCTACCTATTCAATGGATAGTATCCCTTGCAAGTTCTCTTTTTCAGGTGCTATTCGAGTGGGTAATGGGAGATAGCGTACGGAATTAGCTGGGTTTATAGGGTTTCATCTCTTTCCCCATTTAGCCCTCATTTAAATGTAACTTGTATTTGTATCCACCCTTAGTGGATTCTATCCACATAAAAGGTTATTACGCTACTCTGGTTTAAGTTTGTTTAATTTCTTATAGATTGTATTTTATTATTTTTTTAGCCTTAGCACTTGGTACTGGAACGATATAAGTGAATTGGTCTGGTACTAAGTGTAGCGGTAATATCCCCAAAATTCATAGTTTGTTGTTTTGCTTCTGCTAATCTTTTAATAAAACGAAATTTTTCAGTAGTGAATTTTGGGGGTGTTACAGTTATGGTCAAAATATCCAGCATAGTTAAAGCTAACATGGGAAGCCTATGTTTATCAATATCCTAGAGATTCAAAAGGTCATAGTATTTAAACTCTCATTTTAATTTTTCACTAAAGCAGCCTCCACTCCCTCTCTCTTCTCTCTCCTCTATCCTCTTCCCTAATTCCTCAAGAATTCTCATGTAAACTAGAGATCTAGGTGCAGAAAGTTAAACACTTGTAAGAATCATTGGATTTCAAGGATATTTTGTTCTCTCTCTTATCTATCTATGGAATCTCTTGTTATTTTTAATGTTTTTACTATGAGTTTGATTGGCTAGATTTTTATGCTATAGTGAAGGGGAGTTTCCCCCAATCCAAATGTGTTAAATATGTTCATTCTTTTTTTTTTTATTTAATTCATAATCCTTGCATTGTGTTATTGATTGTTTGATAAAATGATGAACTCCAGCCGGGTTCAAATTTCTCGTGTGGGAAATAACAATGCGATCGAGAGATAATTTGAGATTAGACCCAATAGCACAACTAAATATTAAATTGTAGGTCGAGAGACAATCAATTTAACCTCTACGACAATAAAGGAGGAAACTTTGTATACTTTAAGACATTACACTCTATTAAACCCCAAGCTAGAGATAGTTAGGGCCATAGAGATATAATAGGGTGTTTGTGCCTTGAAAAAGCACAATACTTTCTATCCTTGTTAGCATGATTGATTATGATTATTGAATCAATTTGTGATGTGGTGTTCAATTGCATGGAGGATCAGGGGTGATGAACAAAAACCTTAGCTTTTATATTTACTTGAGTCACTTGAGTGCTATTTTCCTTTCTTTTTAGATTAATTAGTTATTTTAGTTATTTTAGTTTACAATTTCTCACTTCTTATCATTTTGTAATCTAGACAGAGCTATGCTCCATTATTATCTTAGTGGTCATTCACTAATACTTGTGGGATCAACCTTGATTACTAGTCCAACCCTATGCGCTTACGGGTAGGAACGTGTTAAGTTTTTTACGTTAAAAAATAGGGGGAATAAGTCATAAAACTACCATAGCAACAATTTTTTTAGGAAATGCAAATCAATTAATAATATAAGGAACTAATGGAATTTCTAGAAAATCAAATCCAAAACTAGAGACTTAAGGTTGCACCTCTAAAAAGTTTAAAATAAAAATGAGTCTTCAACAAGCTAAATTAAGAAGGATTAGATAAAACATTTTAAATTGATATAAGAACACAAATTGAGCAAAAACTATATAGAAAATACAAATTATATCCAAACAACCTCAAATAGTTAGTTTTTACAATCAAAGTATCAAGCAAATAATTATGAAGAATCAATACAATTTCTAGGAAATAAATACCATTAATCATATATTAAAATAATTTAATTAACCAATTAAAATAAAGCCCATTAATGTCTCAATCAATTTGTCAATTGAGATTTGAAAATTATCGTTTTAAAGCTTGAACTAATCATCAAATTTCAAATCCATTACATCAAATTCGAAATAAGTGTAGGTAATTACTATAGTTAAAAATAACCAATTTTGAAACATATTTTAACACCTGAAAATTTACTACTAAAACTTTTGTTGTTTTACATAAGCATAAAATTAAGATAACTATGTTACTGTTGTACTCAACATGAGCTTAGCTTACCATATGTTTCTCATATTGAACATAAATTAGGAAATTTACAACATAAAATAAGATAAGTAGAGAATAAGAGAAAATATTTCATAGATCTTAGATAGGAGCTTGGCGATTAAACTCTAAGTAACATTTAAGCAATATATATAAGGGTTCTAATAGAACTAAAATTCCATAAGATATCTATAAAAAATGTCTATTAGATAAAGTTTACTCTATACCCAAACCCCGATAGAAAAATTCACTCCTCAAGAAGAAGTGTATCATAAGTAGCAAAATCATCAGGGCAGTCCTCAGTAACATGCACATATTAATTTAGGTTATCCATTTGTAAAAATGAGCAATACCTATGAAAATAAGAATCAATACTTGCATATTGAGTGAGATAATAATACTATCATAAGGAAAATAAAGCATACATAACACATAAATTCATTTGGAAGGACTAAACATGAACATTAATTGAAACATAAGAGGTTTCTTGAGAGGAGTCAAAATATTTCAAAGATAGATTATTATACATTTCCATTTACTTAACCTCTTGAGTTTTGGGACCTTATTAATGGATGTTATCGAGCTGATAAATCCATTTTCCAATGGATAAACCCATTTAGAGTTAAGTCAAATTAAAATTTTACCTTAATTTATACTATATTTATTTTAAAATTAAGATTAAAAGAGTAATTATGTATTAGGTAAATGGGTACGAATATGGCTATAGGTATGGGTATGAGTACAGATATGAATATTTTGTACCTATATCGGTACAGAATATGATGGGCATTTTTTTCATCCTCTATATCTATATCCTTATATGTTTATCCATATCCGTTTAAGTATCCATAGGATAAAACCCACCATACATCAAATACACATGTCGTGAGGGCTAACACAGATTAGGATACTATATCCACCATATCTGGTTATATTACATTAATGGAGCTTGTAGTAGTATACCTCACCAACCAAACCTTGAATGCCTCTGCTATGAGGGCTACACAAGTTGGGATACCACACCCCCCAAGAAAAGGATAATACTAAGTTTCACCGAGCTTGTATGGGGATATCTAAACCACCTGTACTGTACACCAATACCATACACACCTTCTATAGTATAATCCTATATTGGAAAGGTATGCACATACCCTTTCTTGGCCTCAACAAGGTAAATAAGGAAATAGGTCCTAAGTGAAATGATAACAACATAAGGTGACCCGCCACTTAACTCCTAGTTAGTTACCCCAAGAGTCATAGAAAAAGAATAAAAAAAAGTCTTAATCCATTATTATTAATTACTAAGTGATTTAATTCCATTAATAAGCAATCAAGGTATTTCCAAGTGATAAGACCAAGCACATCAAAAATCATATAAGTCACCATTTGAGGTTTTTGAAGTAACACCAAACTAAGTCACACAAAGACAACAATATGATCATCTTTTTCCAGGTAGAAATAATGTAAAGCATGGATGAATTCATGATTAAAATGTTGTCACTACATAGAAACATTAATATAGAAGGCCCAAAGAAAGAACATTAAATATAAAAGCAAACATGTCAAAATTAGGCACACCAATCAATAGATCGTATAGACTAGTTGATTGGTCTGATCGCACTAGACGTGAGAAAATAACACATAGCAAAACAAGTTATTTGGTTGGTCCAACCAATCAATTGTTCATAGGAACTAGTTGATGGGTTTAGTCAAAATGGTTTCTAGGTCTATATATAAATCAATCCATTCTTGTCACAAGGTAACAAGTCAATGAACTTGACAATCAGATTGACTGTTGAAACAACTAGTCGATCAGCTATAGCATACCGATCGACTGTATGAGTTAAACAACACTCAGACGTGCAACCCAAACATGACCAAAATTACTAATAACATTAAAAATTAATCCAAACTTGCTTATATGTATTAGAATATATGAAAAGGCATACTCTATATAGACCATGTTAACAATCATTACTCAACAATATCATGTTTTAATTTCATCAAACTTATCCATAATATCAAAAATACTTAAATATGCTCCAAAATATTCATAAGTAAAAATATGGAAACATGTTCAAATCTAAGAACTCAACTTAATGCCTACACATCACATACAAAACTAAGAACATAGATCCTCAACAAACATCATTAGACCTCATTCATATTAGAGATAAGGATGTATTTCTTCCAGGAAAGTCTTTTGGCACAAAAATATACCTAACTTGGTATGTATCAAGATCTCGATTTCCTAAAAGAATCAAATTTAAAAACCATTCAAACTTTTTTTCAAAACTAAAAAAAAATTAAATCATAAGAAGAATGAGAATAATAATGATATAGCATAACCATTTATCAAAGCTTGGATTAGAGAGATAAAACTAAGATCTTTAGCCTTTTTTAAAACCTTCATCCTTCCTTACTTAAGAGAAATAAAGGAAAACTAAGGCTAAGATTAGGAGAAGAATAAGGTGATAAGAATTCAACCAAAGGATCATGAAATAAGAGGTAAGTCTCTATTTTCTCCATAGAGAAGATAAGTATATAATTCCTAACACTTAAGAATTTTTCACAAAGGAAAAGGAGAGAGAAAAGGCAAGTATAGAAGATAAAGAGTGAAATGAATTAGGAATAGTGTATAGAAGAGAGTGCTGGTTGAAATCTACAATAGTGAGAGAGACAAAGCTGACTTGGTTGAGTGTAGGCAACCAAGTATAAGAGAATGCATGATGAAGTGAGGGAGGTGGAGTATAGTTAGAAAGAGTTATGGCAAAGGGTTGGTAGTAAAGGAAAGAGTATAAAAAGTCAAGCACACAATAAGGCTGCTAGATGAGAGAGGAAATTGAAGTAGAAGAGAGAATGTGAGTAACACCTTAAAAAGATCTTTTGGGTAAATTTTAGTGAAAAAATTATATAATGATCTAAATAATGTAAAAATAATGCCAAAGTGCCACAATATGCTTATTAGCACAAATAGATTATAATCAAAAATTTTCATGAACATTAGAAAGAGATTTGAATCAAAGTTAGAAATAACCAAAAATTGTAGGATAACTAAATGATCAATTTGTGCAAACCAATCGAATGTTTATTGGGAAATAAAATTGCTAGTTCTTGAGCTGGTTGGTTGATCAGGTAGGGAAACAAGTCAATCGATGTGCTCTAAATTCACAACTTTAATAGAATTTCAAGCCCTTTACAAAATAAATTATTTTATTTTATACCAACATAATTTTAAATACATTTTGAAGGATTTTAGGACAAGATATTACAACACTACCCCCCCCCCTAAAAAATGCTGTTGTAGGCTCCAAAATATGGAATAACCTTAAGTTATCAAGCAAAAATAAAATAACAATCAAGAGTTAGAACATGAGATAAATGTACTACCCCCTAAAATAGGCAATGTTACCTGTGAAATACACCTAAGTGAACGAATTAGAATACTTCATCTTCATCTCATCCTTAGACTCCCAAGTGGTCTCCTTGGCTCCATACAGTGACTACAAAATCTTCACTAGCTGATTAACTTTGAATGCATCTCTTGAGTCTTGGTATCAAAGATCTTTAGTGGTCTCTCCTCATATGACAATGCATTGTTAAACTCAATCGTCTTCGACTCAATGATAATTGATGGATCTGCCCTGTACCTACTCAACTAAAAGATATAAAAGATGTTATGCACTAGTGAAAGCTTAATGGGAAAGGCAAGTTGGTAAGATACCTCTATAACCTAATCTAAAATCTCATACGGTCTGACATACCTCAACCTAAGATTCCCCTTCCAACTAAAACTCATCACCCCCTTGAAGGGAGAAACCTTTAAAAGTACACAATCACCTACCTCATACCCATATGTTCTCCTTCGTAGGTCTGCATAACTTTTTTGTCTATCTTGGGAAACCATCATTTGATATTGATTTAATCTGATCTACCTGGTAGTGTAATATCCCAAAATCCTAATTTCCGAAATTATGGCCAAATAAGGAATTATTAGGAAAATTAATTATATAAATTCATTTATTAAAATGTAGAGAGTTAAGTAAGGTAGATTAAGAGGCAAATAATAAAGAATTTAATTGGAAGAAAATTTGGGTATTTTTCCTAATTAGCATGGAGGTTAAGGGAATTTATCTAAAATAGTCTAAAATAAGCAAAAAGGAATTTATTTAATATTTTATAAATATTAATATTCTAAATAATCCAAAAATACCCCATAAGTTATTTTAATTATTTTCCCATCCTATTTATTTTCTTATTTTCCCTTTTCTTCCTTTTTCTCCCTCCTCTTTCTTTTTTTTCTTTCTCTCCCCCCCTCGATTGGGCCGGCCTGCGCAGCCCAGACCCCTCGCCTCCCTTCTCCCTACGCGTGGCCCAAATTCCCCACCTCTCCTTCCTTCTTCTCGCCCACGGCCTAGCGAGCCCAGCCGCCCGTGAAACCAAACGCTGCGTTTCGTCGCTATAGTAGTCGAAAAACCGCGTCACAATAAGAAAAAAAAGGTGACCGTTGCCAGACCGAAGAGGACGTTGCGTTTTGCCCAAAACTTTCCGCAAAACGCCGCGTTTCATTAATGGAGGAAATAACCGCCGCCAAACCGGCCGGTTCCCCCTCCCTTTTCCTTTCCCCTGGGCCGCCGGTCCACCCCCTTTCTCCCCTTCTTCTTCCCCGTGCAGACGGCAGCAGCGATGCGTGCCTGCACTGTCGGCGCTGCCCCGACACCGGCAAGCCTGCCTCTCTCTCTATCTCTCTTGTCGTTTTCTTTCCCCATTTTGGCCCCAACCAGCATTGTCCTCCCTCCTGAGCAGCCTGCAACACTTCTTTTTTTTCTCTCCTACAACCGCCTGCCGCCTGCCGGCCCGCCTAGCACCCGCACCCCCTTGTCTTCTTCCCCTTAGCCTTGCCCGACCACCCTGCCTATAAATACCCCCATTGATCACCTGGATTCGAGATTTGGAACCCCAAAACCCTGAGTTTGCTCCCTCTCGCCGCCGCCCCATCAAACGCGTCGATCGCCGCCCTCCCCTAACGCCGCCGGTCGAGCGCTACCCAGAACCCCACCTTGCACCACCCTCCACCTAACCAAGCCCTCCTTATCCCTCGATTTTCTTTGCACGAGCCACCCCAGGCCGTGCAAAATCGCCACCCCGAGCAGCCCCTTCCAGCCCGTCGCCGCCTTGCGCCACCTTCTGCCGCCTCCTCCGCCACGACCAGCCACCCTGCCACCTCCCAAAATAACCGACAGGTCCTCCCCTACCTACCCATACCATCCTTACCCCCTACCTCCTTCTCCACCAACCTCCATCATCTCCCACCACCTTCTTCCACCTTCGGCCGCCGCGTCCACCACCGCGCGCCACCGCCTCTCTCACGCCACCACCCTCATTCCACTCCCCTATCCCTGTTGTCTCCTCCCCCACACTTAACTTTCCTTTCCTTTCCCCCATCTAACCTCCACCTTAACCTTTCCCTCTCTTCTCCTCCTCCGCCGCCGCCACCGTCGCCGCCACGCGCCGCCGCCGGACCACCACCAACCCTAGGTGGTTCTCCACCCATCCAAACCCTAATACCCCTTTTTATAAATGCTACTATTTTCTACTAATATTAATACTAATATACTTATTATTATTATTATTATTATTATTATCATTATTACCATTATTATTACCTCTATTATTAATGTTCTTATTTCTTACTAATACTAACATCCCTTTTAAGCCCTAACTTGTATTATACTTAACTTTGGTCTTATTTTTATAATTATTAGTATTAACATTTTTATCATTATTATTTCTATTATCCTCACTATGGTTATTATTATTATTGCTTACCCTTACTTGGTTGTATTATTATTATTATTATTATTCTTATTATTATTATTATTATTATTATTATTATTATTACTATTATTATTATTATTATTACTATTATTATTATTGTTATTGTTATTATTATTATACTTAACACATTTGTCACCATTGTTAATAATAATACTACTTTGTTCTTATCCATGTTACTTAACTCAAGCTAGTAAATATCATGTGGTTGTTAACTAAGAAGAGTACTTGAACCTTATTACCATACCATTTAACATTAACCCTAACCTCATTACTATGACACTATTATAAAATATTACTATTATTACTACTATCACTACCTTATTGTTGTAATCAAAAGCATTTGAACCCTTTTATTATTCAAGAATATACAACTATTATCATTATCACCCTTAGGAATAGTTACTTGTAATATTGTGACCTTATAATAATATTATTTCGAATATGACACCATTAATAGACTTAGCCTTAAAAACGCTAGGGTTTCTCTCACTATAAACATTAGTGTCACTAGTATTAGTTTTATTATTATTATTATCACTATTTTTCTATAGTTAGCATGAACATTATTATTATTATAAGAATAGGGCTAACGGGTCTAATAATATAAGTGTAACAATAGGTATTAAAAATAAACATATCTTGACTACTAATATTTAGTATACTAATTCTAAGGTAAAAACCCTAGTTTTTGTATAAAACCCTTTTTAGTAATAAAAACCCTAACCTTAAACTAGAATACCTTATTGTTGTAATCAAAAGCATTTGAACCCTTTTATTATTCAAGAATATACAACTATTATCATTATCACCCTTAGGAATAGTTACTTGTAATATTGTGACCTTATAATAATATTATTTCGAATATGACACCATTAATAGACTTAGCCTTAAAAACGCTAGGGTTTCTCTCACTATAAACATTAGTGTCACTAGTATTAGTTTTATTATTATTATTATCACTATTTTTCTATAGTTAGCATGAACATTATTATTATTATAAGAATAGGGCTAATGGGTCTAATAATATAAGTGTAACAATAGGTATTAAAAATAAACATATCTTGACTACTAATATTTAGTATACTAATTCTAAGGTAAAAACCCTAGTTTTTGTATAAAACCCTTTTTAGTAATAAAAACCCTAACCTTAAACTAGAATGAGGATTGATAGTAATTATAAGGGAAACTAATACTTCGCATTTTCCCCTTTTATAGGTAACCCGACCAAAGCCCTAAGGAGTTAGAGGAGCGTGCTCCAAGCCCAGCGTCGCCTTAGGTAAGGACGAAGCTAATGGCCTTGTGCTATGTGTGACATGGATGTGTTGAATGTTGTGTATGCCATGCTATGCCATGTATTATATGATTTGTGGAAAACTTGTCTTATGTGTAGCATAGCTTGGAGATTGAGGTATGTTGTATGTGCTTCCGTGACATGAGCATGGCAGTTATATGTAGGATTTTTATGATGTAATATGTTATGGCCCACTAGGACGTGCATGTTAGGGTAAATGGTAATATGAGTTGGGAACCATCATGGGAGTCTTGAATTTTGTATGGTGGGATTAGGGTTTTTATGGTGGCATAAAGGTTCGTAGGGTGGTATTTGTGATTTTATGGAGGTATTAACGTGTATGGTGGTATTAGGGTTTGTATGGTGGTAAATGTGATTTTATGGAGGTATTAATGTTGTATGGTGGTATTTGTGATTTTATGGAGGTATTAATGTTGTATGGTGGTATTAGGGTGTGTATGGTGGTATTAATGTTCGTATGGTGGTATTAATGATTGCATAGTGGTATTAATGGCTTATGGTGGTATTAGTGTTTGTATGGTGGTATTTGTGATTTTATGGAGGCATTAATGTTGTATGGTGGTATTTGTGATTTTATGGAGGTATTAATGTTGTATGGTGGTATTTGTGGTTTTATGGGGGTATTAATGTCGTATGGTGGTATTAGGGTTTGTATGGTGGTATTAATGTTCGCATGGTGGTATTAATGATTTCATAGTGGTATTAATGGCTTATGGTGGTATTAGGGTTTGCATGGTGGTGTTATGGTTTGTATGGTGGTATTAATGTTGGTATGGTGGCATTAGGGTTTGCATGGTGGAGTTAGGGTTTTGCATGGGAGTTAATGATTGTACGAGATTAGGGTTTGGAGTGATTAACTCTGGGACGTTGTGATTAAGTAGGGTTGGAGTAACTAATCGTGATTGTTGAGGATAATTAAGGTTTGGGATGGCTAAGTATGGGGGTTATGGTAAAATAGGGATAAGAGTGGCTAACCACGGTTTGGTGTGGACAATTAGGGTTGGTTATGGCTGCTTAGAGTTGCTTGGCGTTATCATGTGTATTTATTGATTAAAGTGTAGTTATGAATGTGGGTTTTTATTAGTTGTGATGAGTATAGTATGAAGAGAATGATTTATGCATGTCAAGAGTATTGCATGATTCAATAAGACACAGATAAGACACTAATAACGTACAGCGAAAGATTGTTGAGCCGAACCCAGTCCGATCCACCGGTTAGAATAGTGGTCAGAGGCGTTCTGCCCTGTGCGTTTCGTTCCGGTCCACCGGCTATAATAGTGGTCAGAGGCGTTCTGCCCTGTGCGTTTTGTTCCGGTCCACCGGCTATAATAGTGGTCAGAGGCGTTCTACCCTGTGCGTTTCGTTCTGGTCCACCGGCTATAATAGTGGTCAGAGGCGTTCTGCCATGTGCATTTCGTTTCGGTCCACCAGCTATAATAGTGGTCAGAGGCGTTCTGCCCTGTACGTTTCGTTCCGGTCCACCAGCTATAATAGTGGGGGCCTCGGCTCGATAGACCCAAAGTAAATAAGTTAGCCACGAGAAAAATACTAAGTACTTACAGTGGAACACTATGTGAGGCGGGGCCAGTCCGGTCCACCGGTAAGAATAATGGTCAGAGGTGTCATGCCCTGTGTTTTTTATTTTCGGTCCACCGGCTATAATAGTGGGGTCCCCGTGCTCACATGGATTATTGAAGAATGTGTGAAATGGACTTATTTTCATTAATGAGAATAAATAATAAGTCACTAGAAAAGTATTCAGACCTTATCTTGCGGGTTATCGCATGTTGTCTATATGACTGTGCTATGTGTGCTATGTGGTATGATTGTATGTTTGGCCTTAGCGCACCAGCGCCCTTACTCAGTATTGGACCCGTACTGATACTACCTTGATTGAATGGGTCCTGTGATGATCCACCGATGGTGGGGAGCAGACCTCCTATGCAGGTTTGATCGGTTACTAATTGTGGGGTGGAAGGCTTGGCTTGAGTGAGTAGGCGATCCGAATATTGGTCCCTTGGGACCCATCTTATTAACCATATTTTGAACTACGCTTCTTGCTTTGAAACCATACTTTTAAGTTGCAATCTTAACGATATTTTAACTGTTGTTGACATGTGGTTTTCTTGAATGGACCTATGTTTTGGTGACTCTTACTTAATGATTGTTTAGTTAGCCTTAGCACTTAGTATCGGAACGGTAGGAGTGAACCGGTCTGGTACTAAGTGTGCCGGTAATACCTCCAAGTTTATGGTTTTAATTCTTTCGCTTCAGCTAAAACCTTTGTCTTAAATGAAAATTTTCAGTAGTAAATTTGGGGGTGTTACAGGTAGTATCTTCTACCATCTCTGGTCCCAACATAACTTTCTCACTTGAGTCACTTGAGCACAAGGGACTATGACACTTCCATCTATAGTGTACCTCAAAAAGTTCCATCCCTATGCTTGAATGATGGTTGTTGTTGTAGGAGAATTCTATCAAGTCCAGATCATCCTCCCAGCTGCCTTGAAACATAAGTACACACACTTGAAGCAAATCTTTTATAATCTAAATAGTGTGATTAGTTTAACCATCTGTAGTCAGATAGAAAGCAATGTTCATATTTAGCTATGACACAAAATCTTCTTACACTTATTCTAGAAGTGTGACACACATATGAAATCTCAATCAAACACAATGTCCTTGGGCACCCTAAGGTATCGTATTATATGCTTTCTGTAAGCACCAGTTATCTACTCCATACTCCAGGTTGACTTTATTAGTATGAACACTATTGATGTGTTCCCTGATAACCTAACCCCAAAGTCCTTTGACATGCTATCCTACTTCCACTTAGGAACCTCTAATAGATAAACTAACCCTATCGGATGCTAGTGTTGAATCTTAACCTTCTAACAAGTCAAGAACCTAGCTATGAATTTTGCAACCTCTTGTTTCATACAAAGACACCAAAAAATCTACTTCAGTCCCTTGTACAACTTATCTCCTCCGAGATGGATAGAATAAGGCACACAATACCCCTCCTCCAAAAATGTTCACTTAAGTTCCCTATAACTCTGTGAAATGAACCATCTACCTTGTAATTGATACTATCATGTGCAAAAATCTAAAACCCCAATGTTATACCTTTTGTTATAGCATGTTTGATTCATTAGAACTAGACATCTCTTAGTTAACTAGCAAGAACCTCGTAAAAAATGGTCCGTGTAATCGTGAGAGAGCTCATCCTAATATAAAGATCCTTAAACCCAATGATTTCATTCTCCATATCCTAAAGATCTTGCCAAATCCAATCTAAAATAACTAATGAACCTAAGAAGTGTGAATTCTTCTAACTAAGAGAATACATTATAATGTTGGCCTTACCCTCATGGTAGTTCACCTTTGAATTATAGTCATCGGCCAACTCTAGTCACCTTCACTGTCTCATTTTTAGCTGATAATGAATGAAAATGTACTTGAGGCTCTTATAATTTATGAAAACTTACACTACACTCCATATAGGTTCTATCTTTAGATCTTAATGGGAAAAACCACTACGACTAGCTCAAGATCATGAGTGAATACTTTTTCTCATATTCGTTCAACTAGAGAGAAGTATATGCCACTACCCTCCCATGATACATCAACATAGACCCTATACCATGCTTGGATGCATCACTATATATCTTGAATCCCTCCATACTTGATGCACTTATTGTCCTAAATAAAGCACTTTGTCTTCTTCAACAAGGTAGTAAAATGATGAGTGATCTTAAAAAAGTCATTGAAAAAACATTTGTTGTAGTCTACTAAACCTAGAAAACTGCATGTCTCCCTAACATTTATCGGTGTTGACCACTCTGATACTGGTCGTATATTCAAAGGAACCACTAACACACCATCCTTCAAGATCACAAGTCTAAGTAGAACTATCTAATTCACCAAAATGTACACTTCGGGAGCTTAGCATACAACTAGTGTGTCCATAATAGTGCCAATGTCTACCTCAAATGTTGCTTGTGCTCTTCACGTGTCTTGGAGTAAACTAAGATATCGTTGATGAAATCCACACGAAACTAATTGATGTGCATTTAAAAAATTTAGTTCATGAGTGCTATGTACACTATTGTCACATTCTTAGTCTGAAAGACATCACGGTGAAATCATAATGGTCATACTACCTATTGAAGGTTGTGTTTTGTATGTTCCTTGTAGAAAGTCTCAATTGATGATATCCTGATCTAAGATCAATCTTCAAAAACACTATAGTCCCACATAGCTTATCAAAAAGGTTGTCAATCTTAGGCAAAAGATAACATCTCTTCACCACAACTTGGTTCAATCATCAATAATCGATGTAAGGACTCAACCAATCATCCTTCTTCCTCATAAAAAGCACTAGCTCTAGTATCTATCATTTGAGCTCTTTGAGTTGTACGCGTCTGAGTCTCTATACTTTACTAATATGCCTACCCTTGTAGAATACTACCGTTGATGACACAACACTCAAACCAATGGTCCTCCATCCTACCACAACTATGTCATTGAACCAATTACCCAACAAAATCCATTATTAGGTGGTTCTTACCACACTACTGATAAAAGAGGTGTCTCATTGTTGGCTAAATAAATTAGCTTCCATAGCAAGGTCCATAAACTAATTTGTGACTAGCTATGGCCTAAAATCACTTCTCTCCTCTTTGGCATTAATCGCCCTCAAACCTCTACTTAACCCCTTACTAGGCACTACAAACCTATACAATTGATGATACCTCCAAGGCATTGTCAAACATGGCTTCCAAGTCTTGTGAATGATTCCCCAACAACGTCCCCTAAAGCATCAAGCTCAATCCCAAATAAAACTTGTGAACCTTCATCCTCTAGTCAACATCGACCTCTAGAGAAAAATAGACAAGATCTAAGTAGTGGCTATAATACTCCTCCACCATTGACATACCTTAGCACAAATCCATGAATTCATCATATTTTTCCATCCTTAGGCATGTAGGGTAGAAACAAGCCCTAAGAAAAAAATTCTACCACTAATTTGCAATGGCTCATCTCAATTGTTGACCTCACCACCACTCATCAGCATGACCCCACAAGTGGAACACTCACATACACTCTATGCAGCCACTAGCCACAAAATTCTTTTCAAAATCCCTCAACAATTACTTCAAAACATCTAGGTCCTCCTAGCCTTCAAAGATTGATGGGTGATGATGATCAACCATGCAAAGCCAATCCTCTTATGGTGGCTTTGGGATCAGAGGCAATGGATCCTCCTCATGTTGAATTTGGTGCTCCAAGTGGGCCCTAATAATCTCTATAAAACACTCTATATGGCAGTTCATAGCCATCAAAATCATAAAATACTTAAATACATTACAAAAAAGAAGAAGCTAAATCCAAGGTTTGCAATTAGTTCATATAAAGATAGCACACTACACAATGTTAGTCCTATCTAAAAGATTTAAGTTTGAGTCCCAACCTAAACCAACACTCGCTCAAAGACTAAAATAGATTCTATAAGCTTAGATAAGGCTAAATGAATTTATTTTCAAAAATCAATGCCAGGATATAAAACTATAGTCTCTATTATCAACTTATAACACCCCAAAAGTGAACCAAAAGATTTTGTTTTAAAGAATATACGGAAGCATTACAAAATCAAAATTAGGAAATGTTACTGCCACATCAACCATGAGATAGGTATGATCATGGCCTAACATATGCTTGATGGAAATAAAAATAGAAAAATGAATGAAAGAATGTGTGCTCTAATAACAATACAACAATACTAATGATAATATAGATATAAGAGAGAGATTAAAAAGTCTAAATACAGGAATAAAACCCAAGAGTACAAATAATTAGAAAGAACTAAAAGCATCCCAACATAGTGGAAAAAATACATCTAACTGGTTAACCTACCTCCTACTTAAAAAAAATGTAACTCTCCAACCGTAAGAAATGGCCAAATATTGACCTACAACATCATCTTCAACATACTCTAGCAAAGAACAGTAACCTTGCAAATCATCCTTTACTCACCAGATAAGAAGTTGGATCATCAAAGTAACCACACAAATGTAGTAACAATAAATTTGAAGTATTAGTAAAATAAACTACAAAAAATATGGCAAGGGCTCATGTTGTACACTGAAGTCACATAGCAGCATTGTGATAAGCATACTAATATAGTATAACACTAGGGCTCATGATAGCATTATAATAAGGTATATTGATATGTAAATTATAGAAGAATAAGAATATAGATCACACATTAGAATCACACAAAAGAAACCATATTATAAATCTTTATTTAGTGACCATATACTTTCAATATATTAAGATAATTCATTCAACCACACCAAGTTCTCAACCATAAAAAAACTTCTTGGTAACATACACACACAATGGTATACCACAGACACAACACGGTGTTAGGATACATCAAAGGGGATTTTCTCCTTAGATGCTACATCCACCACATATCAAATACACTTATGAAGGCTAACAAAAATTGGGATACCTTGTAGGCATGGAACCTTATAGGCCTTTTTAATAAGAAGCCCATTAGCAGCCTCATTAATGATTTAACCATCCTAATTCATGTTCCATGGCTTACAAATAAAGTTACAATAATATTTTTACAAGGATTACAAAGTACAACAAAGCTATGCATCTTAATAATGCTACACGTAGATGTAATCATATATGATAAAACTTTATAGTCTTGTAGCCATGTTCTTCCTTTTACATTGTAATCATATAATACTTTCCATTGCCTTTTATTTCAAATATCATCATCCATCTTGCACTTCATGAACTTCTTGCAAACATGCACAATACCTATAAGAAGAATGACTTGACAAAGCACTAGAAGTATATGAATTTTTAAGCATAATTGGTTCTATCTCCATATATGCTAATTCCTCTTGATCTCCATCATTTGAAGAAGAATATTGAGAGTTATGATCATTCTCCCCTTAGAGCGAAGAATTTTCCCTCAAATTAGTATCACAATAATATGGAGATAAGTCACCAATGTTGAAAGTCCTAGATACTCCTTTATAATGTTCTGGCAATTCAAGTTAATACGCATTATTTCCTAATTTTATTAATATTTTGAATGGATCATCAGCTCTTGGAATTAGTTTATTCTTTCTTAAGTTTGAAAATCTCTCTTTTAGCAAATGCAACCATAGAAATTTTTTTTTGGTTTAAACCATTGTTGAATTCTGTTTCTATTAGCTTGGGTTTGGTATTTAGCAGTTCAATTTTCTATTTTTTCTTTAATTTGTTGATGAATTTTTCTAAATAATTTGATTATTTCCTTAAAATCGTAATTCTTTATATCCCCTTTCTAAAATGACAATATATCTATGGGTAGATATAAATTAACCCTGTATCCAATATCAAAAGAACTTGTTTTAGTTATATTGGAAGGACTTCTATTTTATGCAAAATCAGTATGAGCAATCTTTATATCCCAATCCTTGGTACACTTATTTACTAATCCTCATAGAAAAGTACCTAGAGTTCTATTAGACACTTCGATTTGACCATCTTTTGTGGATGATGAGAAGTACTAAATAGCAACTTAATACCTAACATGTGCCAAAGTGTTTTCCAAAAGTAGCTTAATAATTTTATATCCCTATCCAAAAATATACTTTTAGGAACCCCATGTAACCTCACTTTTTCTTGGAAATGTAAGTTTGCTACATGTGTTGCATTATCAGTTTTGTTACAAGGTATAAAATGTGCCATTTTTTAAATTCTATCCACTACAACAAGAATTGAATCTTTATTCCTTTGTGTCCCTGGTAATAATAAAATGAAATTCATGCGAACAATTTACTAAGTTTGATTAGGTAATGGTAAAAGATTATATAAACCCTTATGGAAGAAACTTTTACTTTTCTGATAACTTATGCATCTTCCTATAATTGTTTGTACAAGTTTTATCATTCGTGGCCAATAGAAGTTTTCTTGTAGTATTTCCATAGTCTTAAGTACTCCAAAATAACTAGCTATACCTCCCTCATGTACTTCCATAACAATTAAATCACATACACTTTAATGAGGTATACACAACTCATTCAGTTTAAAGAGATAGCCATCTTGTAGTAAATAATTACCAAAACTACCACTCTTTTTGTACATATTATATATGTAAAGAATATCTTCATCCTTATCATACAACTCCTTGAACATCTAAAATCCCAATAACTTAACATCCAACACAACTATTATCATGGATATACAAGATAAAGCATTTGCTTTAGGAAAAAGTAAAGTAGGTACATAACATGAACTTATAGTTTCACTCATATACCCTTTTCCTACACACTCTCATATTTTTTTTCCTAAATCCTTATAATAATTTCTATTACAATGATATGTAGAATTATTAGGTAAGGAAAAACCAAGAAGTAAATCTATGTCATGTTTTATTCCTCTCTTAGGTGGAAATCCATATGGTAATTTATTAGGAAAAAGATAATGATATTCTTCAACGAGTTTATCTAATTGAATATTGTCATTATCTATCTCCCCTTGTAGAGATTCTTTCATGACTATATCATAACAACTCCCTCCTTCTTGAATGAATAAAATCTTGTTATTCATGTAAGAATAAAATCATGTTATTCTTGACTATGATGTCCATATCATTCTTAGAAGGTTTAAGCTTATACTTCCTTATATCCTTCTCAACTAGATATTCATTAGTAATACCATTATGAATAGCATTTCTATTATAACGCCATGTTCTAAAAAATAAGATTACACAGGCATCCATGGGTAACATATCTCATAGCACCTCATCATGGTAATTTCTAATTTTAAAGGATACTAGGGTTTGTTTTATCACCTTGACTCCCCTGTCTTTGTTCAACCATTAAAGAGAATAAGGTTTTGTATGTGGTGTAGTTTTTAACCCAAAATCCTTAACCATCCTTTCATTGGCTATATGTGTACAAGATCCACTATCAATGATAATATGACAAACCGTATCTCCTTATCTCTTCTTCTTTTTAAATATCTTCTCCCTCTATGTAGGTTATTCAGTAGCTTGTGCTTGAAGTACTCGCTCTAAGACATAACAAGCACTTTCTTCTTCCTCAGATTCACTAGAAGATTCCTTAAAAGGCTTAATTTCAATATTTTTCTCACATGTCTCTATAGCTTTAGTCTCTTGGATTGATAAATACCCTTTGGTTAAGACATTCTCGAGTGAAGTTTCCAAACCATAGACATTTAAAATATTGCCTAGTAGAGACCTCATTAATTTTATTTTTACCTTTCTCCTCTCTAGTAATTCTAGGTTTCTTTTCAAGAGTAGTAGAAGTTGAAGTACCCGCTCCAAGTTTAGTTGTTTGTTTACTTGAGAAGTACTTGGTGGATGGATTACTTTCTTTTGTATGAGGCTTAGTGGACTTAATTTATCTTTCAAATCTTAGGAAAAGTTTAATCATATCATATAATTAATCATAAAGACAAGTTTCCACCTCATCGCAAATCATCATGTTAACGCCTCCCAAGAATCTAGCACAAGTTTGTTCCTTCATTCCATGGATATCATATACTAGTGGAAATATCTTGAATTCCTTAACATAATCCATACACTTAGAAGTAATTGCCTATGAGTATTTAATTTGATGTAATTATATTATTCATACTCTTTTAGAATGAATTTTCTTCTTAGATGTTTCTTAAGTTTTTCCAAAGATGTAATTTTAGATTTGCCTTCTTGTTCCCTAGTCCTCTTTAGATTATTGTGCCAAATTCTAGCAAACTTCTTAAATTTAAGAGTTGCTAATTTACACTTTTGTTCATCATGATAATCTTTAAATTCAAAAATAGCTTCCACCTCATGCAACCACTCAAGAAAAGAATCTACATCAAGCTTACCATCAAAGTTGAGGAGATAAAGTTTAACGCCCTTATTCGTCTTTTGATAATACTTAATTTGATAGTCATGGAACTTATTACCTCCATTTCTATAAACTCTTCTTTATAGTCTATTCTTGAATTCAAATTCCTCCCTTTAATTAGATTATTTGACCTATAGCACTTACAAACCTATCCTCATAGAATTGTCTATGCTTGGATATTTTGGACCAAATCTTCTTCGGCTAACCTAGACTCTAAACTTTGGAGTAGCATTTGCATAACCGGTAATTATATGAATTGTGCATTAGTGACATCCAAGTTATTACAAAGTTTTTGAATAACTTCATACATGGCTTGGAAATTTTTTTCTCCTTCCATGATTGATTATTTCTATCACAACCACTAAAATTTCACTTGGATTTATTAGGTAAAAACCAAATTCCTCACCTTCACTTAATGTTTTCTTAGTCAATTCTTGTGTACAAATTTATAGTTCAATGATTTACAAAACACAACTATCATTCAAACTAAAAATCAATGCACACAAGAGAAAATACACACACAAAATCACACTTGCAAAACTCTTATCATAAACATGCAAAATTTGCTCAAAAACCCTACTCTAGCATTCAAAACATCTTCATGTGCATTCGAACATTTCAAATTACATTACATGCAAAAAGCAACAATGATCTAATATACATTAATACCGCATTAAAATATCACCTTATTCTCGAGTATTTTCTCGCAAAAATGCAAGGTTTACATTCAAAAATACGCACACAACAATCGATTCTCATTCAACACCAAAACACTAATGTTTTTCTACAATCCATACTTAGTAAATTTCACCACGATAAAGGACCATCAATCATGTCCTAGTAATAAAAAACATCAACTAAACATGAACTATTATAGACAAAAAAAATTCTACAACACATGTATAAAATCAAGTACACTATGCATTGGAAATAATAATACACACAACATCAACTAAAGATCACTACCTAAAGTCGAATCTAACATGCAATAAAATCCAAGAATCATGTAAGAACCACGGAAGATTCTTTAAGACTCACATGAAAAATACATGTTTTTACAAGGAAAAACAAGGAATCATCAAGATTCACAAGAATCTACCAAGATAATTCAAGAAACTGACTTGAACTCCACTTATGGTGATGAAGATGGTCGATTTTTGTTTGAGTTTTTTCACCTCTTGTAGCTTTGACTTCAAAGAGGCTTTGATATACCACTTTTGATGTGGAAGATTGTCTTAAAATATTCTAAAACAATTTAGGACATTGTTTGAAGGAGTACAAAGATACAAATGAACACCAACAATCTCAAACTCAAATGTTTAGGTTTCAATTATCTTTGAATGTTGATATAACATTGAGTAGAACTAATCCAAGATATAACTCATCTAATGAGAAACTTTTATTTCTCAATAGATCACCTTTGCCACTTCTAAATACACACTTAAGAAAGGATATAAGAAGAAGAAGAAGAAGGCACACACACTTGTTCTTACTCTCTTTGAGTTCCAAATGAACTTCATTTCATGACATAATGTGCTCTAATGTTCCAATCCTTTGAGTGCAAGTATTTATAGGCATGGAACCTCGTAGGCCTTTTTAGTAAGAAGCCCAGTAGTAGCCTCATTAATGATTTAACCTTCCTAATGCATGTTCCATGGCTTACAAATAAACTTACCATGATAATTTTACAAGAATAATAAAGTAGACAACAAAAACAAGAAAACTACACAACTTAATAATGTTATACATAGATATAATCATATATGATAGAACTTTATAGTCTTATAGCCTTTTTCTTCCTTGTAATTTGTAATCTTGTAATCCTTTGTCATTACCTTGTATCTTAAATATCTTCATTCATCATGCACTTTATGAATTTCTTGCAAACATACATAATACGTACAAGAAGAATAACTTACCAAAATATCAGAAGTATATGAATTTTCAAGCATAATTGGTTCTATATCCATGTATGCTAATTCATCTTGATCTCCATCATTAGAAGAAGAAGATTAAGAGTTCTCAAGAGATTCTCCTGCATCAATCAATATTTTCCAAATTAATCCTATCATGATTCTATTTTGTATAACATATAAAAAGATATACTCCACATAAATCATGGCAAGAATCATTACTCAACAAGATCATACTTGAATATTTTTCCAACTTATGCAAAATATCAAAAATACTCAAACATGCTCCAAAAAATTTATAAATTTTAATATCGCAACATTCTTGAATCTAAGAACTAAATATAATACCTACACATAACATCACAAACTAAGAACATAGAACCTCAACACACAAGATGAGACCTCATTCATATTAGAGTTAAGGATTTATTACCCTTAATCATCTTGCACATCAATATTTCTAACTTGACTCTCTCTACCAAGATCTCAACTTCCTAAAAGAATCAGGAGTAGAAATCATTAAAAATTATTTTAAAAACTTAAATAAAATAAACTCATAAGACGGAGAAGAAAAATGGCATAGCATAACCTTTTCTCAAAAGTAAAATTAAAGTGAGAAAACTAAGATCTTTAACCTTTCTCAAAACCTTAATCATAACTATCTTAAGAGAAATAAGGAAAATCTAAACCTAAGATTATAAGAAGAAATAAGAGACTAGAATTCGACTAAAGGGTGAGGAAATAAGATGAAATAATCTATTTTTCTAAGTAGACATGAAGATGGAGTAAAAGTGAAGAGGGTTAGAGTTTATCGGGGTTCTACTGATAGGGTTAATGATGATTATTAATGTAGGAGTAGGTGTTAATGGTGATATTCTTGGTGAATAAGAAAAGGATATGTGCACTTCTAATTCTAAAGATGATGAATATGGGGTCAAATGTGTGTGTGTGGATAGAATACAAAGGATAATTTTGAGGGTATTGATGTGTTATGGAAAAACACAAACTATCTCCATATTAATCACACAAAAGTTAAGTAGATAAACATTATTTAGAATCATTTATATATCATAAGAAAGAATAATTCAAAAAGAGGTTCAAATTAAGATTTAAACTGAAGTTGATTGTAGTATATATGATTGAATGTTGATTTTACATTGAGAATTTATAGCTGATGTGATTCTTCAAAAGGCAAGAATAATTTAAAGGTTATGAAAGGATGTGTGGTTCGGTGGTTTGAAGGTAGGAAGGATGAGTGTTGAAATTCAAGCAAGAATCAAACAAGACTCAAAGATCGATATGAACATTCAACCAAGATTCAAAAAGAACTAAATCAATATGACAACTTTGATGGGTTATATAAGAATACATTCAAAGCCTCTAACTTAGATTACTCTAAGTAGTCTTACGAAGAAAATTTCTCACTCACTCAATGAGAGAAAAGATAACCAAGTTAATACTTGTATTAGATTCAATATGATTCAACCATTTGTTATATTGCTTGATATATGCATTATATAGGTAGTAGATATTGCTAACTAATATACTAAGATAGCCTTATGGCACACAAATGGCTAATTAACACATGAACTAGTGATAGCAATATATATAGTACATGAAATCAAACAAGGCATTATTACAATCAAAGGTAGTTAATTATTACATGGAAACAACTAAAAAAATCCCTAATTTACATAAGAATGGTAACTAGGTCTTCTTCACTTTTAAGTTGTACTTCCATGCATAATACTTCCTTTGACTTGTAATAACTTACAACACACGAAATTTTACATATATTGACTTCTTAATGTGGCTTAAAGTCATCCTACAAATATATTACATATTAATAAGAATGACTTAAATATAGTTCATTAGGTTTAGGCATATTAACATCAATGAAACATATAGTAATCAGCTCCATAATTATAAATGCCAAATCCCATTCATTATGAGAATTCATGGATGCTCCTACATCAATAGTTTGATTAGCACCTCTATAGCCAAATCTTCCACATAAAGATAAACTCAAAATTTAAAATAAAATCCAAAATAAACCATGATAATTCATGCCACTAACAAAAAAAAAGATAAAACTTCATGTAGCTAGATAAACTTTAAGGAACTATCTAACTAATCTAATCTAAAAATTTAACTAATTATGGTCAAACATAAGGCATGTGGATGTATTCCCCATATGTTTGGCATGTGATCTCATACAAAATTTCACAATTACACTTAAGTCCTCCTTTAATCCATGTTTAGATAACTAATAACCTTATTTGGAAAATTATGTTGTTTGCCCAATTTTTCAACCAAGGCTAAAAGAAAAAGTGTTTTATTTAAATAAGCTAGCCTTTCATGTTTAGTACTAGCAAAAATTCCCTTACATTAGGTTAACTACTAATTTGTTATCACATATGCCATGTGTTTTAATGATAACTCAAATAAAACATTAATAATTAAAGTGAAAGACCTTCAGTTTAGGGTATAAACCTTTATGATGAGGTTTAGTCCCCGATTTGGCTGGTGATTCTGTTGGGTGTCTTAATGCTTGAGTTAAGAACTAAATCTTTTCTATTTATCTCATTAGATTTCTTAGAGGCAATTATTACTTACATATCAGATGTCCTTATCATTAGGGTACTCGCTACCTTTTGTGTGCCAATATGATTCTTAGCATCCCTTAGTTTCTTGTCGATAGAATATTATGCTATCATTGTATGCAGGCATGACCGGGGTATCTTAGTGTCCCCAAATTTATAGTATCTATATATGGTGGTTCATTAGAGCAAGATTTGGTATGCTGGTTTGGTAGTTGTCTTTATGCATTAACCAATGTTATTGGAGTTGGTTTTAGTATGTTGGTTGGTAGTTTCCTTCGTGCATTATCCCTTATGGTTATAAGATATGTTATCATGGTTTTGAATAGATTTATGTATGTTTTTCGTGATTCCCTTATAGGATTCCATTGGTATTTTTTGAAATAAAGAGATGGTTGTAATGAGGTTAATTATGATGACATAATGATCATGTGAACTATGGTTATATATGTGTTTATTGCATGATTATTGTATTTAGTTATTGCTTGTGATCAATGATGTGCTTATGTCATTCTTACCTTATGTAAACCTCTATGTATTCCCTTTAGTCTTTACATGGTTATTGTTTTATATGGTTTACTTAGTACTATTGTACCAAAGGATTTCATTTTATGGTCCTATATTTATTCAATGAGTAATTAAGATCTTGTAAATTTATTTGGTAATGGTGGCAACATTGGGTTAGTTTATGGAGTTCAAATATATTTGGTGTAGCTTGTGTTCTTCTTTGTTCCTTTTCTTGTTATTACCTTTATAGGTGATCAAGTCACTAGTACACAGATCATAATATACAGTAAGCAATATAAGGTGTCTTATGACTAAGTTGTCATATATAAACTTTCCTAGTAAGAAAAAACATGAAGGGATTAGTTTCACATTTTTAGAAAGAGTATAGACATCGATTAAGTAAATAAATCATCATGTTTACCCTTACTTAACATTTTTTTTGTATAAGAGGTATATATAGTGGTTTATTTACCAAAATTGTCATCTATACTTTCATCATCCTCTTTTTAAATTTGAAAAATAGAATACATTTTAGTTTTATGTGAGAACTATTGTATGTAACATCCCCTTTTCAAAAACCTTAATTATAAACTAGTAATTATGTGTATTAGTTTTAATAGATATTTTAGGATGTTTTGTACTAAATATATCAGAAATATGTGTAGTGTTATTATTATTACATATTAGATACAAATTTTATTTATGTTAAAATTTGCTAGAGAGTGCATATTAAATTTTAAACATTGGTTAGGTATTCACGAGTATTCATTTCATCAAGTAAACCCTAAATTTGATAATTTAATAATTTTTACCCATATATCTTACCTTGGTTCTTCACCTATATAAATTACCCTAACCTATCCCCTAACCAATGCTAAATTTTTCTTACCTCCCCCTATCCCCTCCACTTGAAACATCATATCTTGCAGGACATTACCCTACCCTATACCTAAACTATACCTCCCTTTCCCCCATGTTTTCCTCCTTGTCTCCCTACACACCATCCCCTTCTTAAGCTTTTCTCCTATCCCTTATATTTCGTGCTTTTACACTTGAGATATCCTACATTCTCCCAAGCTCCTCCACATAAAAAACTTCCTCTCCATTCTCCATTATTGTACCTCCATCCTCACCATTTTTATTTTCAACGCACTATACTGTTGTTACCCCCCCCCCCTCTAGCTCTAGCTGCTACCACCATTCTTTCACCCCTTGCATATGCAACTCCTATCAAAACCACCCTAACAGGAATGCACAACCTCATCAAAGTAAACCCATCACCCTCATCCAAACTTTTCCTCCCCTTAGATTCACTCATTCCCACCAAAACCACCACCACACCACCAGCTAACCCTGCCATTCCACCCCCTCAACCTTTAACCAAACTTACCAAAGTTCTAACCCTCCACCTTCAAACAAATTTGTCCAAGCCCCTCCTTTTTGTTGCACTATTTCCACCAATGCCCCACCCTCCACCTTCGGTTTTTTGTGCCTCCTTATCGTCCTCCCCTTTTTTAACATTACCTACCATTATACCCTCCTGGCCCCTAGCATCGACAATGTCCACTAATGTACTCATCTCCTTCTCTGCAACACCACCAAAGCCTTCCTCTCTTTTTTCTCAAGTTTTTTTAGGCTTCCTTGCTTTGATTCAATTGGTAAGTAATCATTGCGTTGGTTTAATAATTTTGGTTATTTTTGTGTTATATTAAATGCTAATACATTTTTTTTTTGGGTGTTAAATTCCTAGGTTATTTTTTAGGTCCTTGGAGAAAACTTTTTGTGTGATCTTAGATTAGGTAAACCCAATCACTTATAAGATAATAGAATTTTTGTGAAAGCATGATAGGATTTTTTAGGCCTAGAATCATGCTAGGAATTTATGCTTTTCAAGTATTATGGAATGTATTCTAAAATGATTACCTTTTGAATGGATGATGCATACAATTATTGAAAGTTAAGCTATATGCATGATAATATGTTATATAATTTACGTCCACATGTCTAGGGTTTTGTTGGAATTTTAATTATTGTCAAGTTATTATTTAAATTCCATGGTAAATGCCTCATGATTGCTAATGTATGGTAGTTAGGATTAGGATAATTCGCATGGAAGCATAAACACATGATTAGGGTTAGGTTATGATAATTTCTATCTGTTTGACCTAGGCTTAGAGACATTCTCCTATATGTACTTTGATGATAATTTTCCTATTTAAATGATTTATTATGTTTTAAATATATATGTATATGCTACATGGAAGATGTGATACGTGGGGGTTGCATGATTAGGGTTTTCTCAGAATAACCTATTAAATGAAAGAAAAGTGAAAAATATAATTAATTACCAAAATTCAAGATTACCTACATGATAAAATAATGAGAAATAATATATTTTAGCCTTTTCATGAAATATCTCTCATAAAAATAATGTTTGGTATGGAGTGAATAAAATGGCTACACTAGGATTTTGAAGGGCATTTTGGTACTTTTGACCTAAAGTACCTTTTTGTGAAAAATTAGATATTAAGATGGCCTTAGACTTTTGATAAGTTGACCTTAGTATTTACTTGGCTTGTCATAGACCTATGACCTTGTCATCAACATAAGAAAGGTAAGGGTGCTAGACATATGCTAAGTAGGGTGGTAATACCTAGTAATTATTAATTAACACTTTCGCTAAATAAAATTTTTAAGTGGTGAATTTGGGAGTGTTACATCATGTATATCCTTTCTCCCCTTATTTTTAATCCTTTTCATTTTACCCTATATCACTCTTACATAATGTTTCATTTACCTTACTTGATAGTAAGTTAAACGAACAACATCATTTGAAGCAAACAATCCATTTACCTTGTTTTCATTGTACTTTGGCCACTTTTATCGTAGATCTCCCCTATTTTATCTTCCTCTTCTCTTCATCTATGACATCCCTCTCCCCCTATACTCATAGTATAATCCATTATTCCTTTATTATTTCCGAATTTTAAGTTTTGTTGATCATGTTTTGAAATATTCTAAATGTTCCTTGTGTCTTGCAAACTCAAACAAAGCTAGTATATTTATAGTGTAAATTTTGCTGGAGTGTATATTTACTTTAATGTATATTTTTAAGGTGAAAATCATTTACTAGCTATAATATCAAACTATTTCTAAACATAAACTATATGAAGGAACTAGATAGTATTGTTGAAATCATACATAAATTAGTATATTTGTAGTGTAAATGTTGTTGTGGTGTACATGTACACACTATATGTTGGTGATTTCTTCTTACCTTGGATGATATCATGAGATTCCCCATTTTATATATTTTAGGGAAATTCACTTCTCATTATGGACCATAAGTGGATATATGCAAGTAGGTTGTCTTGAGAAAAAGGACAACACTTCTATTTTCATAACTATAAACTTTTTGTTTTACAAGACAATATGGGCAATCTAAATTGGAAATATGAAGTGATACTACTATATTCACCATAAGAGAGGTACAACCAAAACCTAATTTATGTTAGGTACAAGTCTAAAACATAAACTAATATCCCAAGAGACAGATGTGATTGCCACCTGACTTGAGTTTGATAAAAGAATTTTAGAAATATATGAAAAATACATACAAAATCAAAAGATCTAATATAGCTCAATACAAACTAAAACATAATATTATTAACTTTTTAATATAACCTAGTGAGGCAATTAAGGAATCGGCACTCCGAGTCTCCACATAATAAAATCAATGTATACCTACAAATTTTGAAATGGTGTGGTATTCATATGGTCAATGTAACGAGTAAAACTAACCTACTATAAGTGGTAATATGCCCATATACACATAATATACGTTGAAACTGAGAAGATACTCATAAATCATGATAACAAGAAAGTATACACAATACATGCTTAGACTTAACCACATAGGGAAGGTTCAAACTAGCAACCTAGAGTAGAAAATAATATGTAATATGTTATACCACTATGGTATATCAAGTAAAATAAGGTATCACAAAGATTCAAATAGAATATAGAAATTAATAAAAGGTTATCACATCTTTAGCATGCATTTCAACAAGCATCATATAAGGACATAAAGTAAAAAAGGTATGATCAAGGAAATCACACAGGCTATAGAAGTATTTATTCAAACTTTAAGGCATAAGCCTGGACATTTAGGCCTACCATCAATAGACATAACCCAATGGGCACAAACAATAACAATAAGACATACCATCTAAAACATAAAAGGATACCTATCCTACCACACTAATAAAATTCAATGGTAAAAATAATAATGATTTGAGCAAGTTGTTCCACTACGAATGAGCAAACTAATGCTGGGGGTATGCCTATCCTAGAAAGCATAAATGCCACCATAGGTTGGAAATCCCGCCCACTACTAATGGAATTTGGCTAAGGTAATCTCACCAAAGGTATCCTAATTCTTAAGTACACATATACCCTATAGAGTCCAAAGCATCATATAGAGTAGAAAACACACCAAGCAACTATATGACTAGCTTCCTCTAACTTTAGACAAGAATGTGCAACAAGGTTCCACAAGATTATGTTTTATAACACCAACACATATCATATTCCACAATGTGAAAATATAGAGAGTACATATATCATATATTAGATAATTGTTTATGGTTAACACAAAACCCTATAGATAATCAGAGATCATTCAAATTTTGAAAATTGATGAACTGGAAGGTCACCATAGATTAAAAGATCCCTTAAATTGTTAGGAAAAACCCAAAATCAAATTCCATAATCCCTAAGACAAAAATTCAAAATGATTTGCTAAAAACCTTGAGAAAATGTTATAGCAAGTAGCGAGGAAATGGTATAGCAAGTAGAAACAATACACCTCATACAAAGTAAAAGTTTTAGAAAGCGAACTAAAATTCAAGCATAAGTCAACATGGTATTAAATTCAAACCTATCGTATTATACATATATTTAGTCGTTTAATGACTTAATTAAACTTTAAAGACTTAAAACCAGATCCATAGGTTTAGATACCTCAAAAGTAGTGTGAAAACACCAAAATTCACTCTTTATCATTAGGATCGAAATTAGTGAAAATGTATATATAAAAATCTTAACCAATTAAAAATAAGATCTCATGTTAAATTTATAAAATCCTATTTAGGAAGATCATTATTCATGGACTACGAAAAATGTCATTTTACACCAATAAGCTTAAAAATAAAATACCGAAGAGAAATATTTATTCTCAAGAATCACTAATCCCTAGGAATAACTATTCATTCTAATTAACTATTTTTTAGGTCAAAAATAATGTTCAAAGGTTAACCATTAACCTCTAATTATGCTCAAAAGGTCATTTTAGGGTTAATTATTCACCTTAATGAAAATGCTTGTTATAAACAAGATTAATCTTATATTAAATCATAATTAGGGTAATTGAGCCAATAACACTTTAAATGTGTCCGAACATGGAAAGTATACCTAAATCATTCAAACTTTCAACCAAAATAAAAAATTCCTTAACCATGATATTTAGCTAATATATTATATATCGAAGGTTAGTTGGAAGTTATAATGATTATCATGGTATTATATAATTAATAAAAATCCTTAAAATCATCAAGGACATTAAACTTGATAATATTTCCTTCTTGAATTAAACCATCAAAACATGCTTCAATCAAAACATGTCAAACATAAATGTTCAACCAAAGATTATAAAGAATAACATTGTATGAATTTGTATCAAACAAAACCAAAAAGAATAAAAATTAAGGAATAAGGGAATAAATCCCAAAAACTCATAAAAAAATGTAATAACCACGTAGAAATATAGTCAAACATTCTAAGCATAAAAATTATATCTATTTATAGTAATACTATGTTTTCCTTAAGCTAACCTTTCAAAAAAAAGGATAAATGAAAGTGTAAAGAAATTATGGATTTATCCTATTCCTCAATGATTAATACCCTTTTATTGAATGAAAAAATACCAAGGAATTAATCTAAAATTCCAAAAAGAATAAATGATGAATATTGGTAGTGGTTTGGTAGCGTTTAGGTGCCATTAATCGTGGTGCCAAGGTGGTGAGGTGGCGTGCTAGTTTGGGAGAAATAAGGGAGAAGATAAAGGTGTAATTTGAAGTTATAAGAATCAAGTATGAACATGTGGTGGACGTTTAAATTGATTCATTTCAGTATCTAGTGGGATATAATAAGGATTTTTTCGTCGGTAATTATAACTTTAGGGTTCATATGCCCATCCCCATCACTTATCATTATTGGATCGATGCCCCAAAAGATAAGAATTATAGGGTGTAGAATGACGTTATAGTGTGGTTTTAAGACTTGAAATGACATGACTTTTTTTGTTATTACAATATGAAATTTTTTATATACATATTAGCTATTTGATTATTTATGTTTATAGCAAGGATGTAGTGTGGAAAAACAACGTAAAAATCTTGCAATGAGTCAAGGTGCAAAGTATTAGATGGATTGCAAGTCGTGAATGGCTATAAATTGTGTGTATGTTGCTAATAGTAGTATTATACCCACACCCCTAAAGCTCTATATTTGAGTGATCTCCCTGACTAATGGTGGGGTTTCTATGCATGGATGAGTTCACAATAATTAAAGTACATAAGAACATATAATTATTAAGTTTTAAATATAACAAGCATGTACTTAGGTGAAAATTCAAAATAACATAACCTCTCTATTCAATATCACATGAGAAGAGATTGAAGCATAAAGTCAATGCACAGAAAGATATAGGGCACAGAGGTAATAAAATGGCTAGAGATGCTTTCGTAAGAGAGAGAAAGAGAGAGAGAGAGAGAGAGAGAGAGAGAGAGAGAGAGAGAGAGAGAGAGTGACATAGAGAGAGAGAGAGGGTGTGTGTGTGTGACAGACAGAGAGAGAGAGAGAGTCTAAGTGTGTTCCATTCTATTATGATCTACTTTTTTTACTAATAATGTTTACGTGATGTAATAGAAAAAGTAGGGAAGAGTCAAACCCTATATGTACCCTCAAAATGAGCTAATATGTGCATTTGATGCAGGAGAAAATGATAAATACATAGCATTTATTATGTTGGAATCTATTTTCCTCTCTTTAGAGAGGATCCCCTACAAATTAGAAGGCAAACAGATGACTACATTACTAGTTATGAACAAAACTTGCAAAATAAATCACTAAAAATAAAGACTTGTTCATGGCATCCATGGACGGCATGAGTATGTTAAATTGAAGGAATGAATGTGGCATTTGCATGATAATAATATTTTAGACACTTTAGAAATGTAATATGTATTATTATTACGTTAATCTTAGCTAAAGGGATGTGGAAGTTGAATTAGTCAAAAATTAGTTTAATTTTATCTTTTAGGGTTTATCTTATTCTATATTATAAGTTGTGTTTAGAGTAGGGAGCAAGCAATTGCTTTAGGGGTTGATTTCTATTAGATTTTGATTAATATTATCTTGTAATATTAGGGAGGTGAATTGGATATCAAAGTCATAGAGGTACACAATCATAAAGAGAAAAAAATTGAGAAAAAGTTGCAAGTATTGCTTATTAGAATTTTTTGTGTGTTCTTCTCAATTTTAACCAATTCTATGTGAGTGGTTATTATTGAAATCCTTAATCTATTTGTCTATGTGAATTATATATTAATAAATACCCTTCAAACCCTCCAAAAAAACCCATGCCATCCCGACCCTAATCACCACCTTCAATGTCATCAACATCATCTTTAACACTAATCTTTAATCTATTCTTCTTACTTAATTTTACTTTTAAACCTTAAATAATAATATTAATATCATCATATATTCATCTTCAAAATCTTAAATTCTAAATCTAATAATTTTCATTCCAATCATTCATTGTCATAATATTCATATCACCACTAAACCCTAATCGTAAACCCTAACCTTAACCCAAGAACCAAGCTATGTAGAACCATCATCATTTGAGCATCATCATCATCATTTCTCCTTTTTTTTTAATCATCATCATCGTCTCTTCATCATCTTCAAACCATCATAACCTTGTTACAACCCTAATTGAACCATAATACCACCCAAACCATAATTGTATATTCCTACATACATCAGGATTTGCACTAGAGTAGATGAGAAAGGGATGAATTTTAATGAAACAACACAACAAATGGTTGAGAAAATTAGAAAGTCCTAAATGATTTCTATTTACTTGGTATACCCCTAACTATTGTTCTTAATTATAATAGAAAGGTTTGATAAAGGACTCTACAATCAGTCCTTTTGACTGACATATTGGGTACTCAAGATCACGATGACCAATGTAGGACATATAATTACAGGTTTAACCTATCTAACATTTTTGGATGTTTCCCTAGTACTTGCCCCTCAAATAAAAAATCTACAAGCACAATGAAAGAAATAGTGGTGTTAAAGGAACCAAATGAGGAAAACCTTATAAAGTTAGATGATATTTCATCCTATTTATAATGTCTAGTTGCACCCTCTACATCAAGTGTCACTACACCTTTTTTTGGAAATTAAAGTTTTATAATGCTACGCTATAATTTAAATTGAAGATATTTAATTATACAACAAAATCTAAATTTAAGTTGGTGAACTTAAATTGATTTATTTTAACTATTATACATTCGGTATCATTATGAATTGATATCTATAGAGGATGGGCCTATTGTGGCTAATATTATATCCTTCATTGAGTGTAATTTAGTCCTTTATACTCAACCATTAGGGGTTAATAAAATTCAGGCCTCAATTGACAGTATATTATTGGAGTATGCCATGGAGTGTTGTTCATAGAGAGTAGCTTAGAGTCCATATTTGATGGATATGAATGGTCCCTCACTTTACTTACTAATAAAGAAATAGTTAGATGACCAGGTAACCTTATCATTATCAAGGATGACCCAATCCTAACTTTTTAATTCTAGATTACATTCATTTTTGTGGTAGTGTATATACATTATAATAATTATCTTTTTCAATCTTTCATAATTAGTGTTGTAATAATGTCACAATAATGCCTAATAAGAGAGGAAAGGGAGATAGAATCTAAGAAAGCCCAAAATCCTAGGTGAAAAAGGTAATATTGTGTTTACACCTGAAATCTAAATTTAGAATGTATTTAGACATAGTGTTATCTTTAGGGTGAGGCTTTATCAAGGTTCCTCTTTCATAAGATTTTCATATGAAGTTAGTTTTTTTAAAACTCTATATTATGACAAATAATATCATACACTTGATATAATGAGACATGTTACAATGTCAACATATAATATCATATACGAGGTAACTTCAATACTTTCACGGTCAACTTTATTTTCATAGCTATTGGAAATCACTATTTTGATACTAAATATGTAATTTCTTATTTCATGTTCATAGGTTATGGAAAGAGAATTTCTAAGTTGATATCTTGGATGGGGTCTATGTATATAGATTTTTATGTCAAGACACGATATCAAATTAAGAAGATAATATGGGTTGTGTTTCATATGTGGTCCACAAAATGAATATGGCTCCACAATGCTTCATTTTTTTCCCCATTTTCCTTTAACACACATTGGGTAATGGTAGTATTGTATTCATCTTCAAGGAATACATATTGGTTTGATTTAATTAGAAGGTCTCCTCATTTAAAACCAAGACTACTAATTTAGAGGTAAATATATATCTATATAATGATATTACAATCATATATATGTGTGTGTGTGTGTTATTAATATATGGTTATTATAGCAATTATGTTATTCTAGACATATTTTGGACCATGAAAGAAGGGAAGGATATTACCACCCCATATGACTTGGCGCAAAGTTTAGGTTTGTAGTGGTTATGTCATTTAAAGATCAATGTCAATTAATTTTAAGTATTTACTATGAAACTAATAAGACAATTTTTCCCCTAGTTTCCATGATAACAAGATGAAGTCAGTTGAGGTTAATATGTCATGAGATACATGAAGGAAATCATTTACAAATAATGGACAAGATAAGGAGAAATATGTAATTACTTTGTTTAGTTCATATTAGTTATGATTAGTTAAATGGACCTATATACTTTAATACTAACACTATGATTTCTATATTTTAAATATTTATCTCCCTAATGAGTGGATTAAATATGATATAGCCAAGATTTACAAATTTAGGAAATAATTATTAGACTCTACGATGAACTCTAGTAGGATCATATATGGTCCTCATATTTTTTGTTATATATACTAATGTAATTTTTTGGTATTTAGAGTGTGCTTATGAATGAAATAGAAATTTTTATAAGATTTGATATGCTTAGTACAATGAAAATATAACATTTAGATTATTATAATATGAATCTCATGAATTATGTTATGTTTTGGATGTGCAAATATGGTTATAAAATGGTGATGTTAGTGAAAGTTTTCTAGAAATCTTGTGCAAGTTTTTGTGTGGGAAATAATATGGTATTATGCTAGTGGATTGAAAGCTTTAATTAAAAAAGGATATGTAATAGATATTGGTTGTAGAAAATAAAGAGCATATGTATTGAAAATACATAACGGCTCAATAGAACAACCATCGTCTATTTGTTTGCACTACATCATAGAATAATTTCTAGCAAATGTATATACGATGGTATTGGTGTATAAATATCGTATATAGGTAATTTTTATAAGGATTTTGTTAACCTAACACCTCTATTTTTAATCAAGCATAAAAAAAAATTTGAGCCCTTTTTATGACTTTATACAATAGTTTTTAAACATTTGTATATAATATACATGGTGATGTGTTAGGCGACGGTTCAAAATTACTCCATATACCCATTTTTCAAACATCATTTTGTAAATGTTTTTTTATTGCATGTAATCTCTCTCTTCCACTCTTTTTTTTGTCTCAATTTTTGATTAATGGCTGATGACACATAATTATTGCATTTGAGTTCTTTTTTCCTTACATCCAACATAGATTAGGTATTGATCATAGTTCTCTCCATATTAGATATGGCGGTAACATTAATTATTTTATATAGTTAATTTCTTTAAAACAAAACTTTAAGTTGTAAATTTGGGAATGTTACAACTACAACCAACATGTGCACATTGTGATCATGCAAAACACCCTTGCTACTATGTATATTGAGTTCCTATAGCACTTCTGCTAACATTAAACTTCCAAGTGAGTGAGGCATTATACTATTTGTAGGGAAATAGGTATGGATAAATTGAGACTATATTAGGAAAATTTTGACCCAACCTGAGATAACATATAGAAACTAACCTTATCCATATGGAAATTCATCTAAAACGACTTGAGAAGTTATGAATCAAAGACCTATCCGACCCAACCCAATATATGACAGATGCCTATTATGACCTGAACAATTATGAATTCAACATCTATCTGGTCTAACTTGACATCCAAATAATACCCCATATGTTTTAGGATATTTTAAACATAAAATAGACCATACCTAATATTATGGTTATCCAAAATCTAATATAACTAGAACACTGTAAACCTAAAGAGATCTAACCAAATTTTTTTAGTAAAATCATAATATTTTTTTGAATATTATTTTATAATATTTTCTTATTCCATTTATGAGTGTAAGATAAAAACATATAAATAGTTTACTTGATATACCCAGATAATCTAAAGTAGTAGGCTTACCACAAATTTGTAACTCTAGTCGTCAATTTTACTATCAAAAGAGATAAATCATAGAAAAAATTCTAAGAACTTCTTCTCATGACCTTATTTTATCTAATGTGGTGTTGTTGTGATCAAATTGTTGACCAATGGACTTAAGAAAAAGGGGTGCTATAGAGAGAAAAAGTGGAGAAAGGTGAGAGTAAAATAGAAAGAGTATTATTATATGTTAAGAATGATAGACCATGAGGAAAATTAGATGGGAGAACCCCTATTTTTAGGGGTTTAGGTATAAGAGGGGATATAGGAGGAGAAGGAACTTCATACAAGATGCCCATGGTAAGGGGATATTGAGCATGATCATAAACTAGTCCTAGGGCCTCTAATGTCCTATATCATAGATGGAGCCTCGAGAGCATAGTCACTTGCATGAGTTGGGTTTGTGAGTTAAGTTAGGGTCGAATATCTAAGCCTTCTAATGGGCATATGCTCACTCTCTAGGCCTAGAATTCGTGTTTGGAAATAACCCATGTCATATGATATTTGAATTTAAATGAATTTTGTAATAAGTTATTAGTACTACTTTGCTATTATTAATGTGATAATTAATATATTTATATTAGTACTATCACTATTCTTATAAATTTTAGATATAGGTTAAAACGAATATGCCCTAAGAAAAATTATTCATCAAGAGTAGGTTACACTTGTATCAACATTATTTTAAATAATGCACATGGAGCAATGTACTCAACAAAGAAAGTTATAGTGCCTTTATATCACCCCAAAATTCACTATTATAACTTTTATTTTGTACAAGTACAATATTAAGATAATTGAGTGTTACCACCATAATCAACATGAGTCCATATTACTGTACCAATCTCACATAAAATAAAAATAAAAGCATTTACAACTTTAAATAGGATAAACAAGAGAATGAGAGAAAATTTCATAAATCTTAGATAAGAAATTTGAGACAAAACTTTGAGTACAATATAAGCAAGATACAACAAAAGGTATCCAATGGAACTAAGATTACATAAGGAATTTGGACCAAAATGCTAGCCACTAGATTACATTAACTCTATGTACAAGCCCCAATCCATAAATCAATCCTCCACAAGAAGTGTATTATTGTTAGCAAAATCATCAAGGAAGATTCCAGTAACCTGCATGATGGAGGAGCATCTCCATCTTATTCTTCTCATGTTTAAGGGTAAAAGTTAGCATATTTGGAGATAGTACAAATTATTCTTAAAAATATTAAACACCTTTATAATAATCCTAATAAGGTTTCATTAAGTGATTTTTATAGTTATTACATATATTTGCAAAAAGAGGACTTCACCAGTGATATCTAATGTGCAAGATTATAACAAGGAAAGGGTTACAAAGTTGCATGGAAGATAAAGCTACGATACATAAAGCTTGATTATTTGATTATTCCATGTATTATCATGATTAGGTTTTATGTAGCTTTGATATTTTATGTAAACTTTATAATATCTTATCATTCTAATTGAAAATTATTATATATGTCATATAACAATGTCTTCGTTTTAATCTTATTTAATTAAGTAGGTTTATTTGGGATTAATTAAGGAGAGTTAGGCTCAACCTCATTATCACATGTGTATATAAATAAGCCTTATACATTTGGTGGTGGTGAATAACCATACAATTGAGAACTTAATGAATAAATAGAGAACAAGAGTTAAAACTCTTACTCCATCATTCTTCCTATTTTCTCTTCATGTGAGGAGTGAATTTTAGGAGCCATTCTCTAGATAAATTAGAGGTTTCTCTTTAGAAGTTATTTTGACCTTGGTGTAGATCAAAATTTCTAATTAAAGACTACATTTGAATTGTCCAAACTTCAAGTTTCATCCTTACTTAGTTGACTTCGTTGTTCATCAAGCCAAACTCAAATGTCCTGCATTTGTTAAAAAATTTTATCTATTATCTTACACATCACTACACATCAATACCTAGGTCACCTAATCGTGAGAATGAACAACACCCATGAAGGTAACAATGTAATTCTTATTAAAAAGGGCATACATAACGAATAAGGTCACACGGAATGACAAAACATGCACATTAATGATAACATGAGATGGCTCAAGAGGGGAACCAAAACAACATTCATTAGTAGATCATTATACTACCAATTACTCATTCTCTTGAGTTCAAGAACCCTATAACTCATAATCGGTGGAATGGTATTAATAAATAAAACAACTCAAGGCACAATGCTTCTCCCACTATTCTCATATGGTGAAATGGGTTGGTATAACCTCAAGATATATCACTCATAGCCACTCTAGACTCTTATACAATGGAACAGAAAATTTTAACCAATCTCAACTCATAAATCTTTCAAATTAAATATTAGTTTCTTATTAAACCAGTTGATTATCACATTAAATTTATGAATACTTAGCATAGATATAATGGTGCATAAAACATAACTAGAGGTGAATTAGGTCATTGCCCAAGGGAAAGGACTGTAACACCCTAGTGAAGCCCTAATTTCACAAGCCTAACATAACTACCTCCATAAGACTCATTTAACTACAAAATTTATCAAACCATCCTAAAATATAACTATTAGAAACATATCCAAAAATTAAGGTCTAACTACAACGTCTCACATATGAGATAACGAGCCCACCCTTAAGGTTACTATTTCTAATTTAATCCAACTTCTCATTTTATCAGACTTATACTACCCATAATTACCCCAAATATTTCACATAACATAATTTGAATATATTGGTTTAATAACTCCTTAGATGTGCTAAAATTTCATATTTAACTCAAACTGAAAAAATACACCTATATTTCTTAAATGCCTCAAAACTTCTTAGATAACATGTGACATACTCCACCTGCACTCTATCATTTTACACATGGAACTAATTATCAAAATCTCAAAAACTACCATGCTATATTTATTTTCCCACAAAATACATAAAAATACCCATGTACCCTTAATATTGATAACTATCCAAACATGTCACCAAAACCTTATGAGTCCCAATATTATCAACTTCCATCCTTTAACATATTTCATCATAATAATACTAAAGCATATTTACAGCCCACTCTTCATAGACCAAATAAGACCAGTAATCATGCTAACAAGAAGGTTTGAAGACAAGGCTTAACCAACTAATGGCACATAATCTCATACTTCCACAATATGATACAACAAGATCATGTAATAACATCAACAACATGGTTTCTACAAATAGACTATACCAACATAATTTCCATTAAAGGAAGCACATTAACATAGTATTTCATATAATAAATATAAAGCATTAACTCCCTTAATTTATGACATGCATCCTTACATGACACAACATTGGTCTCTAAACAAAAATATTCCTAATCGCTCATCTCCAAAACAATAGTATGATCACCTTAAATGCAATAAGAGAATTAAAGGTTAGAACACGTAGCATAATGATCAAGGAAGGAAAGGAAATAGAGGAAGGAAAGGAGAGAAGAATCAAAAGGAATGGGTTAACTTGTTGTGTGAGGGTCGATCGATGTTGGGGTTACTTACATGAATACTTTATATGGTAGAGAGAGGAGTAACGAGATAAGCTCACACTAGGAAAGGGCGAAGTGTAGACTTGATATCATATAGTGCACAAGCTTGAAATAACAACGAAAACTCCATAATAACAACAAAATCTTAGTGAAGACAACCATAAGCTCAACAAGGAAAGGATAAGCTTGGAAAAGATAAATGAATGCAAGGGAGTTTTGGTGGCATGGAGCATTCATGAAAAAGAAGTGCCATGAAGGTAGGTTATTGAGCAACTCACAATTCAAGTGGTATTTGGCTGAGCAAGTTGTTGTAGAAGGAAGAGGTGGTGTGGCTATGAAGAACGATGATGAAATTGAAGGAAATAGGTGGATGAATCAACTGAAAGTTTATAGAGAAAATTTTAGAGCAAAAGGGAGAATATGGGGTTTTGTTGGGCGGTAATAAATGATAAAGTGGGGGAGAAAGTTTATATGGCCAGTAGTTTCGTGCGACAAGTATGGCATTGAAATACCCTAAAACCCTAATTTTAAGAATTATATCTAATTAAGGATTTATTATGCAAATTAATTGAATAAACTATTTTATTAAAATAAGAGGGAGTAATTAGGGCAAAATCAAGAGGAAATTTATAGATAATTTAATTTGATAAATTTTGAGTGTTCTATTAATTAAAATGGAATTTAGAAAAAACATCTTTCAAAAATCCTAACTTAACCTAAGAAGAGAATTTAATTGTTATCTTATTAAAATATTATTATTTTTAAATATCCCAAAATACCCTAAATGTTTTAATATCCCCCAACTCACCTATTTTTCTTTTCTTTCCTTTTTTTTCCTTTTTTTTCTTTTTCCTCATTCTCTTTCATTTCTTTCCTTTCTCTCCCTTTTCTTTTTCTTCCCCTCCCCTTCTCCAACCTAGGCCAACCCAGGCTTGCAGTCCAAACCCCTTACCCCCTCTCCCTTTCCTCCTGCGCGGCCTAGGCTTGCGCCACACTCCTTCCCTCTAGCTGGCTGGTTCCCTCCTTCTTTCTTTCTTTTCTTTTTCTTCTTGGACAGCCGATCCACTCGCCTCCTTCTTCCTTCTTCTTCCTCCACCCCCTTCATGACCTGTAACTCCCCCGACCTATGCCTTGATTCTCGTTGCCGACCATGCCCGCTGACCGGCCAACCTTCCCTCTCTTCCCCACTAATTTGCCTCCATTTTCAACCAAACTAACCTCCCCCTCTTCTCGCATGTCGTTCCTTCTCTGTGACCCAATCACAGCCTTCCATGGTAGACCTGTGTCGGCTTACCATCACTAGTCGGCATCCTCTATTTTCTTGCTTCCCTATATCATTTTCCCCCTCCAATTAGCCTATATATATATATATATATACCCCTTAAACAACTAAAATCAAATCCTTTTTCACAGCCCATAATTTCTTGACCCGTGCGCTACCTCCTGATCAAACGCCCTCTCCATCGTCACTGACCTCGCCTAGTGCCGCTGCTTAAGCCACCCATAGTACCACTCCCTGCATCACCCTCTACCAAACTACACCAACCTCCGCCCTTGATTTTCCTTGCCCGAGCCACCCTGCCCATGCAAAGTATCATTCCTAAACAGCCACACTTCCACCCCCGCTGCCCTTAATACCATCGTTCACCACCACTCCCGCTGCAACCACCACCCCATACACCTCCCAAAATTCCCTACAGACCTTCATCTACCTTTCCCTCCCCTCCTCTCCCCTTCCTCCCTTTCCACCACCCTTAGTCACCACAACGCTGTCGCTGCCACCTTTAACAGTGCCACCACCACCATTCCAACCCTCTTCACCTAGGAATCCACCATCACCTCAACTTCCACCCTCACTCTCCCTCTCCTATTCCCAACACTCAACTAATTCCCTCTTTTCCCTCTTTCCCCATCGTCACCGCCACCGCCGTGCACCGCTACTGGTGTCGCCAGTCACCACCAACCCTAGGTGGTACCCTAAACCCTCTCAACCCTTAAACCCTAATTATGTAAGCCTTATTCATTTTAATTATATTATATTGTTATTATTATGTATTATTGTTGTTGTTGTTGTTACTACTACTACTAAGGGGTTGAAACCCTATTTTACTATTATTGTGATTATTATCATTATTATTATTATTACTATTATTATTATTATTGTTATTATTATTATTATTATAGTAAAAATATTTAAAACCTTATATTATCATTATTGCAAATATTACTATTATTATTATTATCATTAGCAATATTAGTATTTTGTTAGTGTTACTATTATTATATTATTATTTTATCCCTAAACCTATTATTAGCCTTATCCTTAAAAATGCTAGGGTTTCTATTACTAGGGGTATTAATAATAATAATAATATTATTATTAATATCGCTATTTTGCTATAACTAGTGTTAGTACTATTATTAGAAAATAAAGCCATTATCTTTAATAATATAAATATAGCTATAAATATTATTAAAACTCCTATTTTTCACTTGTAAAGTTCCCTTTAATAATAGTAACCCTAATCTTAGAATAAAATAGGAAATAATATTATTTTTGGTAGGAGGAAAACTAATCCTTAGTTTTTCCCTCTTATAGGTGAAACCAATCAAAACCCTGAGGCGTAGGAGCGTGCTCCAAGACTAGTGATGTACTAGGTAAGGGTGTAGCTAAGGCCTTATGTGTGCTATGAGTCTTATATGCCTTGGATGCCATGTATAATGATCTCTTGTGTATCTTGTGCTATTGTTATAACTATTTTATGTGTAACATAGTTTAGAGTTGAGGTATGCTCTCGTGTTCTTTTATGGCATATGTACAATATGTTGTATAGTGAATTGTGATGTGATGTGATATGTCCCTTTTAGAACATACTTGCTAGGATAATTAATGTATTGATGTGAGGTGGAAGGATGAAAATGGAAAAATGGGGAAGTAAGTTGACTAAGGAATGTGGATAGACCTAAACACCCCATGACCCATGAGAGGAAGAATAAAATGGAAATTTAAGCAAAATGAAGTGGATGAACTTTGTATGGGAGAATCAAGGGTTTGCATGGGAGAATCAAGGGTTGCATGGCAGAATCTAGGGTTTTCATGGGAGTTTTAGGGTTTTGCATGAAAACTTCAAGGGTTTTCATGGGATGGATAGAGTCTGTATGGGGTGGACTTTATGTATGGCAAGTTTCTCTAGGGTGTGAGGAAGGTAATTGAAGAGTTGTTTGGGTGATTGGAGGCTTTGGGTGAAAATAATAAGTGGGATAATATAAGGATGCATAGGAGGCCGAGCTAGGGTTTGGGAGGAAACCCTAATTTGAGAAGGTGGAAAAAGGGAAAAACAAATAATGGTGAGAATGAGGGGATTGTCATGAGTGGGGTGAGCATGAGTATCATGGGAAGAAAGAGTGGAAGGTGAGAAATGGAGGGGTCATATGTGCAAAGGAGGATGCTAGGGCTGGTATGGCCACTTAGGGTTTGGTGTGGTTGTATTTGGGGAAGTAAAGTGAGATGATGAGGGTTGAATCTAAGGCTAAAGTGAGAACATCCTACAATATCTTTGTCAAATATGATATGATTAGTGTTGTTGTGTTTGTTGTTACTGTTATTATACTATTACTATTACCATGTATTCAATTAATATTATTTCTATTGCTATTTTTATCATGATTAAAACTTTATCATTAATTTCTTATTATATTACTCCTCCTTCTCTTCCTCCTCCCCCTGCTACTACTTTTGCTCCTCCTCCTATTGTTACTTTTGATACTACTGTTATTGTTATTCCTCCTCCTCCTCCTATCGCTACTACTACTACTGTTGTTACTACAGCTCCTATTGTTGTAGATGTTCATGCTGCTACTATTGTTACTACTAATACTACTACTACTACTACTACTACTACTATTACAATTATATTGACACGATGTGATTGATCTATTATCAATGGTCAATATAAGCCCATATTATAAAAATAACACATGAGAAAATTAAAACAATACCTGAACTCAATGTACTTTAGTTTATAATGGAAGTTAATTACATGTTAGCTTAAAATGAAAAGGTAAATAATTTACTTGAAAAGGCTTTTAAATATGAAATTTCAATCACCAATTCAAAAAAACTCCAAAGATAAAAAAAATATATATAATATCAAATTCTAAGGGTCTAAGTCTAATACAATCAAACTAAAAAAATGACCAAACTTGAAATAATTAGATATGATACATATTGAAATGGAAAAAAAATGACACAAATGTAACTCAAATTCAAAATTATTCAAATATGATTTAAACCCAACCCAAAAAGTGAAACAATCCTAACTTATTTGAACCCATCCCAGATCAAAACCAAAAGTAAAATAATCTGAATTTACAAGAATTAGAGTTCATTCATTCTCAATCCAACGTGATTTGGAATAATAGAATGACCCAAAATCTGATAAAATGACCTGAGTTTATTTGAAACCGAGATGATCCAATCATTGTATAACCTAATCTGAATTTTTATTTCACACGCTCAATTTTCAATTCAAGTTGAGACTAGCAACAATTAAGGTCGTAACAAACTGAGTTAGTTCGTGAGTTGTTCCTACTCGGGTTGTTTATTTAAGAAAATGAATAAAACCCAATGTTTATTTTTAGTCTCCTTCATTAAATGAGACGAGCTCGAGATAAGAAAATTTCGGCTTGTTTGTTTGCGAGCTGGCTAGCTTAAACTCAGTTCGACTCATTTATAAGCTCCTCTCGTTCCTTTATATAGTGAGATTGTATAGAATTTACCTAACAATTGAGTCGAATAGATAAATGAATTTTTTTATCAAACCAAATAATTAAATGAGGTAATTTCATTTATTTAACTTTCAAACGAGACAAATCAAGAATTGAATTATGATAAACAAACTGCTTTGATTTGTTAATTTTTTTTTTATAAAAAGTTTAACGAGTCAAGCCAAGTCGACTTATTAACTTTATCAAGCCAAACTTGAGTTAGGCTCTTTTGGCTCATTTTGAACTCAAACCAAGCTCAAGGGTGGAAAAATTTTAATAAGCCAAGCGGAAGTTAGAAAACTTTTGGAGCGGATTTGACTCATCAACCACCCTAGACACAATCAGTAAGTGCACTAGATAATATTGTGTCTTTTGCGTAAAGTGGCTACGTTAAATCGGGCATTGAACGTGCGCTTGCTTCTCCACGAACAAGTGGCGGTAGCAAGAGGACAATCTTAGGGAATGTTAGGTGAATCTCGGCATGCAGTTGCAATTTGTATATTCAGTATAATTGGAGTGTATTTTTAGTATAAATATAATATATTTATAAATAATTGTGTTATACTTATAATAATAATAATAAAGATACAATTATAGTATATATTTAATGAATTGTAGAGTACCTTTACGATTATAAATATAATAAAATTAATTATCAATATACTATAACTATATTAAAAATATACCAAATACTACACTAAATATGTTTTGATTATTTGATTGGGTAGGTCACATATATTACGTGCACGTGAATATCTCGCAATTTGGGTCATTAACCACGAAAAGTCAAGTTAATACGTGGACCAACGGAAGCCTCCAGCCTCCTTTGGTGGTAGCCTATCATGGAGGCTAGCCCAATGGAAGGATTTGATTATCCGCCTAAACGGCCTTACTTTTAGTAGAGTAGGGGTCGCCATTGTCAATAAGTAAGGCTATATTGACTGAGAAGTCGCCATGTGGCGTAAGCCTCCATTCAGCCTGGTCCTAAATAATGAGAGGTCCTCAGGAAAATGCGGCCCCATATTTCCATGTATAAAATTTAGTTTTAGTCCTTTATATTTTTAATATGATTGATTTGAAGACCGATGCATATCATAATGAATAATGAATGTGTTCTACAAAAAAAAAAATTTATCATAATTATGTATATGCATATAAGAAAAGAGAAACTACTCCATTGTAATTATCAAATTTTAATTTAATAATAAGCATTACAGTTTAAATAGCACGTTGATTGTTATATTATTAATATTGGATCTATTAATAAAACTATATATCATATATCGATAAATAAATGTTAAAATAATAAAAGGTAATTAAATAATAAAAATGAAGTTTTTTATTTTGTACTTCGAACTATTATGAAACATTTCATGTATTACTTTTTAAATATTGACCATTTTATATTTTATGAAGCAAAATTATCATTTTATTATAAAAAGAAAATTACAACATAAAGACTACTGAAAAAGACATAACCCTAAGGATATAAAAACCCACATCAAAGAAAAAGAAAAATAATAAGAAAATAAGGCTTAATTATAACTAAAACTTGCTGAGAAGAATAAAATCAAAAGTTTTTTTCCCTGTTTGTTAATAATCAACAATTTCAATTGTATCTTCAACTATCAATATTTATTATTTAAATTTTTTTTATAATAAATGATCTATAATTATTTTTATTTTCATTTTATAATATAAATTATATTATAAGTTTCAATAAACATTAATTATTATAGTATTTTTAAATCTATTATCTTCGGCCTTATTAATATATCCTATAATAATTATTAAATTATTTAAATTTTGATACAGAAATTTTAATTAATTATATATCAATTATTTTAAAGTTTACTAATGTATCTCGTAAAACTATAGGCCATCTATACTGAAATTAGCTGCAGTTTTCTAAGGTTGGATTGTGGGATTTGTGCATAAGGTTCTTGAATGAGGGGTGTGGACTTGTCCCCCAGTCGGAACAAAAGAGCACGTTGCGGCAAGTGTGAAGGATCCATTTAATGCCTTCCCGTAAAGTGCCGAAGGTTGAGGATAAATGGCGTCATAAGGTATCTCAGTTGGAAGTAGGAGAGTGATATAGTAATGAGCAATTTTGTAGGCACTCCGCACTCAGACTGCAACACTTTTGCCCAAAGTGCATCGCTATACTTTAATCACTCCCTGAATAATTTCACCAGCACTGCCGCATTAATGATGTCAGATCGCTTTCGATCTAAGCCGGCTCGGCTCGCCTTCGGATGGTGCCGGTGGTGCGGCTGTAAAGGTCTCGGTTTTTTTGAGAGCCTCAAAATTTTAATTAGTTAGTATTTATTATTTTTTTATTAAAAGAATTTATTTTATTATTAAATTTTTATATTAAAAACATATTTTAGAAAAATTAAAATATACTGTTTATTTTATCGTCATTTTTTTAATTATATATTTGTTAAATATTTTGTTATTTTTTAGAAAATAGTTAAATATAATTTTAAAATTACTTTTATTACTTTATTAAAAAATATGTAAATTAATAAAATAACTTCTTCTATTTTATCTGAAAGGAGTATAAAATAGAAATTTAAAGAAGTTGCTTAGGCAAATTGGTAGAACACTTTATTTCTACCAAGGTGGCCCGCGATCGAGTGTTGCTTAGGGATAGCAACGGGGCGGGTCGGGGATAGCGATCCCATCCCCATCCCCGAACCCGATAAGAAAAAATATCCCCGAACTTGACCCGATCCTCGTTTAATTCTTAACGGAAAATCCCCGACTCGATCCCCGTGCCCCATACCCGCCCCGATCCCCGATTCCCGATAAAATCTCAAATCCCCGATCCCCGATCCCCTATAAACTCCCAAATCCCCGATACCCGTTACCAGGTCCCCGATCCCCGATAAGATCCCCAATCGGGCTAATCCCCTATAAACTCTCAAATCTCCGATACCCATTACTAGATTCTCGATCCCCGATAATCGCCCCAATCCTCGATACTTGTTAACCGTTCCCAATCTCCGATACCTGCGTCCTGTAAGCTGAATAAAATATAACTTAGAAAAAAGAGGAATAATTTTAAACCATTTATAGCTCGATCTGCAAGCAGCCATGAATACTTGTAACCTCAACGGCTTACGGCTCAACCTGTGCAGATTTTAGAATTCCTGGTAAAACAATCCTAATTCTAAAACATAAATTAATCAACCTGATTAATAATTAAAAATAAAAAATAATACATTAACTTTAGCTTATACAATCCATATTCCATAGACTATTCTAGAATAAAATAATAAAACCATAATGTATCCGTAGAAATTACAAGGGATAACTCGCAAATTACCAATAAATAAACATATAAGTAACAAGTTTTGCGTGATAATTGATAAATGACAACACTTCAAGCAATGCCAAAAATTGAATGGGTTGAGATGATAGACATCTTTATTCTTCTATCACAAATATTTTGCACCGCATCCGTAATTCCGCAAATTGTCTTTATCAATCATTACATCCTGTATTCCTGTATAAACAGTAGGCTATGCTCACAATCATTAAAGGAATAAAATAAATATCTAGGATTGTACATTTTCAACAATATAATTAGTTTAGAATTTAATAGACTTACATATTCATAATGGATTTAGAAATCCATAAATCACGTCAAATCACTCCCCGCAGTGTTGCTCTTATCAGTATAAACCTCTGTTGCCTATTGAAGGTTATACACACACAATTATATATATATATATATATGTGTGTGTGTGTGTGTGTATCGTAAAAAATATATGTAGACTCAAATGTATCAAAGATCATTATTTAGTCAAGCTCAACCAAAAAAAAAATCATTATATTTTCTGGTATAATTGTATAAATAACTCAGCCATAACAGCTAAACTAAAAGACATTCCACCATTTTAGATTTTTTAAGGTTTTCGTAACAGCCCATAATATTCCTAAAATCTCATACATCCATCCTCACTCAGCCCATAATGTACGTGTATGTATGTATGTATATATATATATATATATATATATATATATATATATATTATGATTTACATGATATAACCCACATATTTTTACATACAACAAGGCCAAGAAATAAATCAATTACCTCTATATCATCATCAAAGTTTTGACACTCCGAAGTAGCTGTAGAGTTTGAAAGAATAAATAAATAGCAAAATAAGCAAATAATAATATTTATAATAAATAAAACTTACAGAAATAACTACAAATATAGGACATTACCTTCAATTTCACTCCATAACCAATCCCGAGTACACATCAAAGCCTCTATGGTGTTAGGATGAAGCCTACTTCGATGAGCACTTATAACCCTCCCACTAGTGCTAAACGTTGATTCAGAAGCAACAGTTGTCACAGGAATAACCAACACATCCTTAGCAATATTTTTCAAATTGGGATACTTATAACCATCCATCTTCCACCAATATAAGATATCAAAATTAGCAACGGTCCTTGGTGCAAGAGGATCCTCCAAGTACCGATCGATCTAACTCCGACTTCATAATTTCAATACTAGAATTGGACTCCATGAATCTTTCTAGTCTACCACCCTTAGGAATTGGAGGGTTCGAAGAAGAATAATCTCGTGACCCTTGATGGACAACATGATATTGCTGAGATTTCTTCTTATATTCTTCAATTAGGTCACTTGCTACTTTTTTCACATCATCAATCTTCTCCAAAGACTCATCACCATAGACAAGAGGGTAATACAATTGAATAGTCTTTAACTTATACCTAGGATCCAAAATACTTCCAATTGCAAACAAACAATTTATCTTATCCCAATACTTGTCAACTTTCTCTTTCATATTACTTGCCATACTTCTCACCCTAATCTCATTTGAATTGATCCATTCATCAATTGCCAACTTAATCTCACACATAGTAGGGAAGAATAAATTCATGGTGACATACTTAGTCCCTGAAAACAACTCCGTTGCATCATAAAAAAATCTCTAATTTAGAAGCAATATCAGTTACATTTTTCCAATCTTCTTCGGTGGGAACTCTCTTATATAAAGGCTCACACTGCTTCAAACGATAAAACACATCTTTATATTGAATTATAGTGTTGAGTATTAAATATGTAGAGTTCCACCGAGTCTTACAATCAAGTTCTAGCTTCTTATTGCATTGAATTTTCATATGCTTAGCTATTTCAACAAATTTTTCATCTCTTTTTGGAGTTGTTGTCCAAAATGCAACACTCTAACACAAATTTTCAATAGTTTCTGTAATTAATTCTAATCCATCCTTCACAAATAGATTCAATATGTGTGGAGAACACCGCATATGAAACAATCTGCCTTCTAAGATAAGTGAACTCGGATGAAGCTTTTCCAAAATGATATCAACCATAGCGTCATTGGAGGTGCAATTATCGATTGTCAAACTAGAACACTTACTATCCAGATTCCAATCAAATAAGCAACCAAAAAGACAATTTGCAAGCACCTCGGCCGTAAGCGAGCATGGCACGTACAAAAATCTAATAAAAAAACAAAGTTTAGTAATTAATTTAGTTTATGTGTAGATTTTTCTTGTAAAACACATATAGATTACCTAACAAGCCGACTTTGAAGCTTCCATGAATCATCAATGAAGTGTATTGTGATAGCCATGAATCCTCTTTTCTGATTACTTGAAGTCCACATATCGCTTGTCAATGCTATGCGACTTGCATTTGTCTCCAACAACTTCATAGTTCTCTCTTTCTCAACATCAAACATTTTTAGAATATCACTTTTGATTATGTTATGAGAAACCACTTTAAATAATGGTTGTAAAACATGAAGGAACCTTTGAAACCCTACATGTGTAACCATAGACAATGGGTACTCATGCAACACAATTATTTTATCAAGCTCCTCCCTTGCATGATCTTGGTTCAACTGATATGTACTAAGTTTTGATGACCCATCAATGGACTTTGTTGGATTTAAAAGACATTGTGTCATGATTGCTTGCTTTTTGTGTACACATGTCTTCAAGTGATCATGTAAATGCTTAGTACCATTCTTACTCTCTCCTCCCAAATGCTTCTTACAATAGTTACAAATTGCTTTCCATTTCCCTCCAACTGATTTTCTTTCGAAATGATCCCATACAATTGATCTTCTTTTTCTTTTTTTGGCACTATCTGCATCCATAATTTCAGTATTTTTATCATCAGAATTCTGATTTGACACCTCCACATTAGCTTCAATATTCTCATCTTGACATGTTTGTGCTCCACTTCCTCGAGTTGGAGCACTTTCCATAATACTATCAACCTCTTTTTCAATGTTTTCCATCTGTTTATTAAAAATAATAGATATTAATAACCCATAAATCCCTATAAATTTAAAGAAAAATACATGATATAACTTAACTTATATTGTAGAAAAATAAATCATTATGAAATATTAAGAAAGATTGATGATTAGGAAAGATTATGGGAGATTGATGATTTGTGTTTTTCACTTGGTTAGTTGGTTTTTCTAATTTTCAAAATGATTTCAACTCGAGTTTTTTTAATTATTTGTTTAGGTTAAACCTTTCAAGTGCATCTGTTTTGAAAGGTGTAGTTATTATTTTGAATATTATTGTTTTGTTGTTTTGCATATTATTGTTTTGCTATTTTGAAAGGTGAGATTGTTACTTGATAATAACTCACATGCTGATTTTGCAAATTTGAGCATGTTTGGTAAATAATCTCCGGACTCAAGATTAAATAAAATGATGCACAAATTTATTTGTATTTTATGACAGTCTATAACAAAGAGTGTAATAATTATTTTTCATTTGTCCTCTGGATCTTATACATCTCAGCTTGGTACCAGTAATATATCTTATACATCTAAACAGAAACCAATAATATTTTTCCACCTAAATACAACAAAGTTGGGTTATGGAGAATTATTTATCTTCTTCATCTCCAAACAAGCTCTCTCTGCATATATGGAGATAGGCAGATAGCAGCAGCATATATGGACTATGGAGAGGGGTAAAGAAGCAGCAACAGCAGCATATGCCTCAATGGGTTAAGGTTACAGACTTACAGGTCAATGCCTCAATGGGTTAATGCCTTAACCTATATATAGCAGCAGCAGCATATATATGTATATAGCAACAACATATTATTTTGCTCATTGTCTAATAATATATATATATATAGCTATATAGCAGCAACACCATATAAGGAAATAGCAGCAAGAAGAAGAAAAAGGAATTAGAAAGGAAAAGTTAATCAATAAGACTTACCTCCCTTTAATTTCTATGCATAAATTCTTGATAACACCAAACCAAAAATAGATAACATACACATGACATGACTGCTTCCATAATTATGCAGTGACATTTCTTTTTTAGGTGAGTGATAGATCTAATCTAAACTAAAATAAACCCCAAAAGAAAAAAAAACCTATACCATATTCATATAACCATACAGAGTAGATGCTGTAAGGAGTTCAACCTTTTATATTTCATGTACATCTATTTTTCTTCCTATTTTTAAAACCATTGCCTAATGAATTGAATTTATTTTTTATGAGAGGCAAGTTTGTGACAATGACTTGATCTTTGTGAATGTTGTACTACAGTATATCCTTATGTTATCAAATGCTTTATCATAAGCGTGGATTTCAAGGTTTTTTTTTTCTTTTTCCTAAAGCTTTAATTCACAATTTTGGCATGAGCTTATGTCACTTGTATAGATTACAATCATGCTAAGCAAAAATCTAATAAGAAAGAATCCACGCTAACTTATCTTCATATAGCATCTTCACTTAATTATTCTAGCAGTTTTTTCCTTCATTTTCCCTTGGTCCCCTTCTCCCTTTACAACTGCTTCTATTGCCCCAAATCTAAATATTTCCTTTCCGGCTATCTATTAAATTGGACCATAACAACTACTATATCTGGTCATACCTAGAATCCTTCATCCTAGTTGATCTGCCATCATCTAGGCCATACCTACTACAAGACCTCAATCATAAAAGATAACAAGAACACATAACAATTAACAACTTCCCTCAATCCCTCAAAATAAAAAATGAAGCTGAAACAGGGGCAAATAATCAGCATTCACCAAACCGCAAATAATCAGCATTCACCAAAGTAAAATAAGGAAGAAAAAGATAATTAGAAATTCAGAAACCTTGAACTCAATTCCAATTCACCAAGTTTAATGCCCTAAAGTCCAAAAAATTGAAACAACCATCACCTGATTCACCTCACAACAGAGAAATTCAAAGATGAATGAAAACTTACCTTAACTATATTTGTGCGAGTGCTAGAACTCTGCAACAAAAACCGTTTTTACCACACAAAAATAAAGAAGAAAAAATCAAACAAAACAAAACAACTTTCATGACCCAAATTATAAGCTACTGCAGATAAAAACTTAAAAAGACAACACCCTCACACTCACCGCTGCTAAATTTAGCGATTGCAGAAGTTGCTTAATATTATTAGATAACATCATTGAACCAATTTGTCTTGTTTGAGCATTATATTTTGATTGTTTGTTACTTGATGGAGTAAAAATTACATATCTTTTGGCTTGATACTTTTGACCTACAATCCTAATCTTCAGCATATTAGACAACATATATGGCTCTAGATCTTAAAAATAGGGTTGTTACTGGTTTATCAAATTTAATTTTCTTTTGTACCATATCTTCTCCTTTAGAATGATCAATACTTTCTTCAGTACTATTCAAATCTATTGCCTTATTTTTCTTAGCAACATTATCATTCTTATATTGATTGGCATTATGCACAAAATTCATATACGGTGTAAAAGCAAATTCTTATGTGGCCATTTTATCATCAAATATCATTAAATTACATCCTCTCAAGATTGGGATGAATTCCATTCTTATAAAATTTAGAAGACTTATTGTTATTTTACAATAAAAAAAGAAAATAATAAACTACATTTATTCATCTTAAAGAGAAAAGGTTGGCGGTTTTATGATATTGAAACTAAAATTAGTTCACATACCTTGCTTCTTTCTTCCTACCACTTGCCACTAGCATCAATTGTCTTTTTATTTAGATCCCACCCTTCTCCAGTTTCATAGTTTTTCAAAATTTTCCACACCTTGTATTGCTCAAGCATCCAATCTATATCATGTTTCATTTTATTTTTGAATAAGATTGCATCCACTTGATAAATAAAATTCATGTATGGCCCAATCCCAATGTTTCAGAAAGTCACACAAGGGTGTTGTCAGCTATATATGGAGGAGGCGACTACACGAGGTCCGTGACAATGACGAAGAGGAAGGCTGGAAGAAGGAGGGTTACAGTCTTACAGAGCCAAACAAATTAACAAAACGACGACGGGGACTAAGAGTCAGGGGCCTCAGGGCGACGGGGAAAAAAATAGGTTAAGGTAATAAGGTTACAGACTTATAGGTGCGGTTGTGCGGACAACCAACAACGTCACAGTGGACAGGGGACTCAGGCGAGAGTGGCGGCCTGCGTGTAGCGTGTGGCGGGACTGCGGGGTGCCAACTGCCAAAGCCAAACGGGGGTCGGGGAGTTAGGGAGGAAGAATGGAAGATCAAAGACACTTAGATACAGACTCACAGGTACAGGTTGTGAGTTTGAGATTCAGTCGGCCCGCCCAAATCTCAATTTGGCAAAATATGAAAATTGAAAATTTTTAATTCGGGGCGGGTTTGGGGACGGGGATCCCAAACCCATACTTGACCCGTCCCTGAATTAATCCCCCAAAAAAATCCCCGACCCCAAACCCGATCCCCAAAATATTTCTCCAAGCCCGAGCCCAAACCTGAACGGGGAATCCCTGACGGGGCCCCGAACCCGTGGGGAAAATTGCCATCCCTAGTGTTGCTTCTGTGACGTACATACTCGTGCTGGGAATATTTTGAACTGATGGAGTACTTTATATTTATGAAGTGGCTTTATTTCAAACCTAGCTTTAAACAAATATTTCTTTATTTATTATAATAATTATTAGCTAAAATCGAGACTCATTATAAAAAAATAAAAATAAATAAAAGCAGCTTAAATCTATACCAATTTGGTTATTTGCTTAGACATTAATTTTTTTTAAAAATAGTATAACTAGCAAGTTACTTATAATTACACATGTTGATTAGTGACAATTAATATAATTTATTTTTATTTTTTTTATAATATTAATTTTTGTGGAGATCATAAAATTTATTTAAAATAAGTACAACTAGTGAAGCTCATTACCGATACCCACATATGTTGGAGACATTATTTTATTTATTACTTTTATTAGCCTTAATTAGTGTGATTTAGGAGTACCTCTATTTTATTCTTCTCATGTTGAAGGTCAAGAGCTAGAATATTTAAAGATGATACCAACTATTCTTGAAAATCTTAAACGCCTTCCTAATAACCTTAATGATGTTTTATTAATTGATTCTTGCATGTATTATATATGTTTGTAAGAAGAAGACTTTGCCAATGATATCTAGTGTGCAAGACAATGACAATATAAGGGTTACAAATTTGCATGGAAGACAAAGCGCTACAAGACATGAAGCTTGTTGATTACTTGATTATTTAATGTATTATTATGATTAGGTTTTATGTAGCTTTGACATTTTATGTAAACTTTGTAATGTCTTGTCATTGTAATTGTAAATTATTATATATACCATATGGATGTGTGTTAGATTAAATTTTTATTAATTAAGTCTTTTGGTTTGGGATTGATTAATTAAGGTTAAGCTTGACCTCATGTGTGTGTGAGTGTGTGCATACATTCGGTAAAGGTGGAACATTAATGGAATAAAAATGAATGAGAACTGAGCCGAAATTCTTGGTTAGCTTCGACCATCCTTCCTTCCTCTTTAAGTAAGTTTAATCTTGAGTGAGTTTAGAAATTATTCTATAGAGAAATTAGTGTTTTCTCTTTATAAATCTTTTGATCTTGGTGAAGATCAAAAACTTCTAATTGTGTCTTTGAGTTGAAGGCGTTCACAACTTTGAAATCCTTTCTATATTTACCGGCGTTCTTCTTCAAAAACTCAAGTGAAAAAATTCTGCGTTGTGAAAGATAATTCATCCAATATCATGCACATCAATTTTTGGCATCAAAAGCAAGTCTTGGTTCGACACAAGTTAGAGAAATGCACAAATTCAAGGTGGAAACAAGCAAACACATCTACATCAACTTGGGATCGAGGTTCTTGATTCTTGATCACTCTTGCTTTAGTTTTTTGAACCTTGATTGCTTTTCTTGAATTCTTGTATGCATATGTATGATATTCGATGGTTAAATGTGGTATGATGATCTTGAATTTTTGCATGCTAAGAACCGATCAAAAATGTAATTGATTGCACGTTAATGTGTCGAGTGATTTAAGGGAGAAAATGTGTGTGTGTGTGTGTGTGTGTGTGTGTGTGTGTCTGTGTGTGCTACTTGTATTGGATTGATCTTGAAGAGAAATAGTGAAATGCCTCGAAAATTTCTAATTTTAAATAGTATATTTAAATGAGGTTTTATTATAAAATTTATTTAAGTATATTAAATTATTTAAAATAAAAGTAAATTAATGAGGACAAATCAAGAATAAATTTATAAGTACTTTAATTAGGAGGAATTTGGGTATTTTAACTAGTTAAATATTTTAATTTGGGAATTAACTAAATAAATTATTTGATTTAAAATAAGAAGGAGAAAATAGTTTGAAATTCATAATAACTATATAAATAATTTAATTGGATAAATTTAGTGTATTTTACTAATTAAAATGGAAATTATGGAAAATCTTTTAAAAGTCCTAATTTAGCCTAAAAAGGGATTTAAATAATATTTTATTTAAATATTATTATTTTTAAATATCCCAAATATTCTAATTAATTTAATTGAGCCAACCCACTATTTTTATTTTTCCCTTTTTCCTTTTCTTTTTCTTTTTCTTCTTCTTTTCTTTTTCTTTTCCTTCTTATCCCCGAACTGGGCTAGCTCGACCACCCAGTCTTCTCCTTTTCTTTTCCGTCGGTCCAGCTCGCGCCCGCGCGACTTTGCCTCCTTCTGCCGCCCCTCGATGCGCCGCGTTTTACTTCTTTTCCAACTTAAACTCAGCGTTCCATTTAATGCCTCCTCTTGCGTTGCCCGACCGCCCGGTCTGCCTTTCTTTCTTTCTTTTCTTTTCCCCTGGACCGACCGATCCAGCCCCCATCTCCTTCTTTCTTCTTCCTCCTCTCTCCTCCGTCGCCGCTGCTGCAACTCCTGCGCCCGATAATGGCGGCGATGGCTACGCGGAACTTGATCGACCAATTCACCATTCTTTTTCTTCCTCTTGACTAGCACATTGACTTGGAACGATCAATTATCCTCAACTCTCGCTCGTTTCTTCTCTTTTGGCTCGCGAAATTTCGGCCCCGACCCAAATGAACGCTGACCGATTTCTGTCACCGGCCACCAAAACCCTAGCAATAAATACCATCCAGGCGACCCCCAAAACCCTAATAATCCATCTAAACTCTATAAATAGCCTAATGGTGGATGTTTTCGAGACTTCTTCTCGAAAACCCTAAGAGAGATCTGCCTGCCACCCCCCCGTTAGATGACTATCACTCCACCTCCGGCCAACTTCAACGCCTTATCTTGCTCCCAATCTCTTCCCTGCAATACCCCCTAATTAACTAAACCAACAAAAACCTTCGATTCATCTTGTACAAGCCTCCATAATTGCACAAAGTTGGTTAGTTGCTTCGACAGAAAATTTCACCCGAGACGTTGAACCACCTTCTACCACCACATGCGCCGCTTCTAACACCTATTAAACCAACTATTAACTCCTACTAATTATCCTCTACAGCCCCATATAATTATTTTAATTTTCTTCTTTTCCATCACCCATTTTCCGGCCACCTCCGGGAACCATCGCCGGTGCCACCTTCATCCTCCAACTCATGGTGATGCCATAGACATTTTTAATACTTTATTTCGAATTATTTAAAATTATTCTAATTTTAGCCAAAATTTTAGTATTAATTCAACTTTAATTATTATTATTATAATTATTATTATTAGTAATATTGACTGTATTCTAATTTCTAAATTTTGTTTACAGGTCTGGAAGTATTATTTAGTAAGATACAGTAATTATCTCGGCCTTTACCTATTTGCTTAGATTTTTACATAATTGATGTTATTATTAATAATATTTATAATAATATTATTATTAGTATAATTACTTGGTTGATACTGTGATTATTACTGGAAGAACAGAGGCCTTAAATTTTAATTATGCCTCGCATTTATAAAATTTATTAACATTATTAACATTTTTCAACATTATTTTAATTATATTACCATTATTACCTTTATTAAAATATAATATAAGTATATATATAAATTATTAATTTTATTATCACAATTCTGAATAATATTATGTTTATCATTGTGGGAGGGTTAGAAATCCAACTTTTAATTTTAAGAATTTTGATATCATTAATATCTAATATTCTATTTATAAAAAGTATCATTAATATTATTGTACTTTATTTATATTACTAATTATTTTTATTACTATTATTCTTATTATTGTTATTATTATCATCATCATAGTTATGATATTATTAAATCTATTTTGGGAGAAGGGTAGGAACCCTTAGCTTATCACCTTTTCAAAAGAAAATAAGTGAATTAATTATATTAGTTCCTATAGTTAATTATTGAATAGTAAAATGTCATCCTAAAACCAAACCTCGAAATAAGTTAGAATTATATTAGAGAGTCTAATTCTAGTATGCTTTGATATAATAGGAACCCAATCAAATCCCTCAAGTGGAATAGGAGCATGCACCAAGACCGGTGACGTTTTAGATAAGGGGTTCTAAGGCCGTTTGTGTGTTTATATGTATTATGTGTTTCGCATGCTATGTATCCTATATTTATTATTATGAATTATTTTATATGTGGTATGACATGGAGTTGAAGTATGTTTTTGTATGGCATGTGTACTATATGTATGTGACAATATGTGTTGTGACCTTGTAAGACATGCATGAGAGGATGTCGGTGTGGTTTGTATGGGAGAAAAGATGAAAAGTAGGATGGGGAAAGAAGTTGACTAAGGGAAGTGAGTTGACGTAATTTTATGGTTTTATAAGGAATAATCTAATGTATGGTTTTATGTGGAAGAATATAATTTATGGTTTTATGCGGAGAATATAATATATGGTTTTATTTGGGAGAATGTAAATTATAATGTTATTTGGGAGAACTTAATTTATGATTTGCTTGGGGGAATTCAATTTATAGTTTTCCTTGGGAGATTCTAATTTATGATTTTATGTGGAAGAATCTTTATGGTTTGAATTTAGGGTTTGTTAAGGATGAGTCTTTGGTTTGGTGAGGGTTGAATGTAAGGTTGGTATGGATGAATCTTTATGGTTTGAATTTAGGGTTTGGCATGGAAGAATCTTTATGGTTTGAATTTAGGGTTGGTATGGACAAATCTTTGGGTCTTATATGGTTTGAATTTAGGGTTTTGTATGACGGAATCTATGGTTTACCTGGTGGTATTAATGGATTTATGTTGGTATTAGGGTTTGTATGATGATATTAAGCTTTGTATGGTGGTAATTATAGTTGTATGGTGGTATTAGGATTTACATGGTGATATTGATGGTTGTATGGTGGTATTAGGGTTTGCATGGTTGAATTTAGGGCTTCACTTGGAATTTTAGGGTTTGCATGAAAAAGGTTCGAAGGTTTGCATGGGGAGATTAGTGTCTGCATGGGTATTAAATTCACTTATGAAAAGTTGATTTGGGATGTAAGGGAGGAAATAGAAGAGTTATTTGGGTGTTTGAATGTTTTGGGCGAAAAATAATACGTAAGACATTATAAGGGTATGGAGGTGACTGAATTAGGGTTTGGAGTGATTGACTATGGTTTTGGGGGTCAATTAGGGTATGTGGTGCATGTCTAGGGTTTGGTGGTAGCACATGTGTAATTGGTGAATAAAGTATGATGATGAATATGGAATTTATGAGTTAATGATTCGTGCATGTCCAGGGTGAAAGCCTTTGAATAAGATACTTAAAGACATTAATCACGTAAAGTGAAAGATGTTGAGCCGGGCCCATACCGATCCACCGGCATAATAGTGGCAGGGAATATTTCCCTCGCGACCGATCCATCGGCTATAATAGTGGCAGGGCATGTGCCCTCGCGACAGATCCACCAGCAATAATAGTGGGGGATCCCGAGCTCAACAAAATCAAACCCTACAGTTGCTAAGACATGGGAAAGATACTAATTACTTATAGTGGAACACCGTGCGAGAAGGGGCCAGACCGATCCACCAGCATATAATAGTGGCAGGATATGTTACCCTCGCGACCGATCCACCGGCTAAAATAGTGGCAGGGTATGTTACCCTTGCGACCGATCCACCAGCTAAAATAGTGGGGTTCCCGTACTCGTATGGACTTGATAAAAAGTATGGTGTGAAATGAGTTCTGATTAGATATTAATTCAAAAATTAATCCAGTCTACAATCGGGCCTTGTACTCTTACTTGGATGGTCGTAAGCACCTTATGTCATTGTGTTGGTAATTATGCCCTTCTACGTCCTGCATGATTTATGTATTTGTGTGTTGGCCTTAGTGATCAAGTCACCTTACTCAGTACTGGACCCGTACTAATACTACCTTGGTTGATGGGTCTTGTGATGATCCACTAATGGTGGGGAGCAGACTTCTTGTGCAGGTTTAAGATCATAGACTATTTTGGGGTGGCAGGCCTGACTTGAGCGAGTAGGAAATCCGGAATTTGACCCATCGGGTTTTATCTTGTTTAAATTTATTTCTATTTAGAAGTTACAAGTGTTATTTGAAACTTCAAGGGTATTGTAATTAACTCTTAATTTCTCGTACTCTGATTTTGTTGTATGATCTTTCAAATCCTTTTATGAATTGTTAATTTGAATTTAACGTAAATCTTTTCTTTAGCCTTAGCACTTGGTACTGGAACGGTTGGAGAGAACCGGTTTGGTACTAAGTGTGGCGGTAACATTCCCACAATTCACAGGTTTTAAGTGTTTCTATCTTAATTGCTTCCGTTTTAAAAAAAATTAGTGAATTTTGGGGTGTTACAAATAGTCTGCATGATATTGTACATGACTAGGATAGGCTTGCATGAAGAATAAAAACCTTTGATGACTGATTAAATTGCATGAGAATCAAATAAACCTTTAACCCAAATCATTATTTGTTTGCTTAATATTTTTGTCAAGTGTGTGTCCTTGTGTATTCAAATATAAGTTGTGTGCAGTCCATCATTTGAACTGATTGTTTGTGAGATGCATATACCTAATACATATAGGCTCATGTTTCGAATCTTCTCTAGTTTTATTGCATGTTAGAACATAGAATACATACATAAGTTTTGTTAGAAGATATCAAATGATTAGTGTTATTTTTTGTTGAATTATATATCAAGCACTTAATAAGAAACATGTAAAGTGTCTTAATTCATTTGTGTGTGTGATAATATTGATTGATGGTTGTATATTTTATTCATTGGAATAAAAAAAATTCTACAAGAACCAACTCAAAACTGAAGGAGACCCTTTGAGTGATTTAGGTTCCAACTAAACCCTAACGAATTACTAATATTTTATTAAGTGTGTTATCAAGTTGATTACTATAGATGGAGAACCGAATGTTAGAGTTATTTTTGAGACAACCCAAAAGCTATCAATCAATTTAGCTACAACCAATGCTCAACTTCAACAACTTCATCCAATATAAACTCAATTGCAAAGGATGGTGTCTCAATTTGCCAAACAGGATTCGGTGAAAATTTTACAAGAACAAAAAGAGTTGTTTAGAGATTTGATGGAAAGTGCTGAAAAGTCAATCAACCCAGCAAGAGGAAGATATTTGAACTCATGAGTAGAATATAAAGAAGAGTCACAAGAGAGTCGACATAATTGAAGGAACTATGATCATCGATCAAGGAATTATCTTATTGAAGATAAAGGTATCAAACTTGATCTTCCTAATGTTGATAGTAAACTAAATAATGATTTATTTCTTGAGTGCTTACATAAGGTAGAGGTTATTTTTGAATTCAAGAATTATCATAATGAACAAAAGTGTAAATTAGCTACTCTTAAGTGTAAGAAGTTTTCTAGGATATAGTATGATATCTTGAAAAGAATAAGGGAAAGAGAGGGTAAATATAAAATCAAATCTTTGGATAAGCTTAAGAAATATTTTAGAAGTAAATTTGTACCTATTGATTATGGGCAAAATAGTTACATTAGATTAACTACTCTTAGATAGAGACTTTTATGTTTTAAGAATATGTTATGGAATTCAAAAGGTTAGCACTTATACGTGACATCCATGAGAGAAAGGAACAAACATGTGTTAGATTTCTAGGTGGCCTTAACTCACTACAATAAAACTCTTTTACAGTAACAAAACTTTTTCAACGACAACACTTTGTGGTTGCAAAAAATGTCTTTTGGCAACGACAGTTTTATGATGTTACAAAAAGTTATTGCCAAAAATAATTCATTTATATAGTGATTATTAGGAAATGTTTTGCAACGACATTTGTCATTGCAATATATGTATTAGTTTATTTGCAACGACGTTTATATATTGTAATATACAAAAATTTTTTGCAACAACTTTTTTTTCTTTCAAAATGTTGATTGAACTTATTGAAAAAATTATACTTGTTGAAAATATTTAGATTATTTTAATTAAATGACATTTATATGCTTTGTAACGACATTTTTCGTTGCAATATATGCGATGGTTTATTTGCAACGGCATTTGTCATTGCAATATATGCGATAGTTTATTTGCAATGACATTTATTTATTGTAATATACAAAATGTTTTTGCAATGACTTTTTTTTTGTTTTAAAATATTGATTGAATTTATTGCAAGGTTTATACTTGTTGTTAATATTTAGATTATTCTAACGCAACAACAAGTTGTTACAAAAAAAAAGTATCAATAATTTTATTACAATGTCTATACTTTATTTCCACTACCTTCTCCAACTCCCAATATTACCTCCATTGTGTTACCCTCGTCTAGTTATATCAAAATGGACACAACAATCTTTCTCGGCATCCATCAGCTTAATTAAAGCCCTAATTGTCATGCAAAATTCCAGTAAGTTTTTGTTCAATTTGATAATTTTTTCTTGATATATATATTAAGAATTATTTTTATATATTTTGGTTATATTTATTTAAGTGAGACATATGTATATGGCATAATTTATGGACATCGGTTAGAGGTTTTACAGGTCATTTATTACAATGGTATTTAAACAAGTTATTATGTCATTGCAATTGTATATTTTTGCAATGACAAAAATGGTTGTTAAAGTTTTAAGTTCAAATTTTGGAAAAGACTTTATTGTTTCAATTAAGTATTTTTTGCAATGATAAAGTGTAATACCCCCAAATTTAGTGGAATGTTATAAGGATTGATATAACTACTTATATCAATATAGTATACCATTCTTTTGGTAATTCTATCTTAAGAACTCCATAGTTAAGCATGTTTACTGTGGAACAATTTTCAGGATGGGTGACTCTCTTAGGAAGTTTTAAAAATAACTCATGTTGATTTATGGGGATTTTCAATCAATCCAAAAGCACTCCATGATAGCCCAATTATTGTGGGCTTAGGTGGCTACCAAGTGGCCCCGCATGGCCGTTTCGACTCAGGGTGTTAGTAATTTGTGGATCCCGAGTGCTATCAGATGGCACTTATATGGTCGTATTGACTCAAGGTATTTTGTAATTTTTTGTTTCTAAAGTATATTTAGTTTTTTGCAACAACATAAGCTGTTACATTTAATGTGTTTTCCAACGACAAATATTGTTGTTGTAACATGCTATTTTTTTTGCAACAACTTTTGTTGTTACAAATAACAAGCTTTCGCAACAACATAATTTGTTGCCAAACTACAACAAATATTTTTTCAACAACAAAATTCATTGCTAATTATAGGTTTTTGTAACAACATAAATTTTTGCTAAAGTAGGATCAATATTTCATAACGGCAAAAGTCATTGCAATATATAAACACATGTAGTGTATTGCAACGACATTTATTTGGCAACGATAATTTTTGTTGCATTTAATTACTTTTTTGCTATGACCATTGTCATTGGTTTAATTTTTTACAACACCATGTCGCACAATGAACCCACAACAAAAAATGTCATTGCCATATATATTTTTTGCAATGACTTTCTATCTTTAGAAACAAAAAGTATCGTTACTAAAAATGGATTTTTTGTAGTGACATGATGATTTGAGATAGAGTTGAAACTTTTTTATATGATTATCTTGATGATATGTTTCAACTATCTTTGATATTTGAAAAGAAAATCAAATCTACAAAGCCTCATGCCAAGCAAAGTACTTCTTCTACAAAGTACTACCTAAGTACACAAGACACCAAGTACGAGATGAGTACCTTAAGGCCTACAAATGTTGAAAAATAAATAAGGACTTAAATAAGAGGAGAAGGGAAATGCTAATGTAAATGAGATCTCTACAAAGTAATGCTTTAAATTCTGAGGATTTGGACACTTCGCTAGAAAAATGTCCCAATCAAAGAGTATTATCTATACAAGAGATTGAAGATATGAAGACTTTGATGAAGACCTTGAGTTTGAGCCAAATGAAGAAATTTCAAGTGATTCTGAGGATTAAGGCAATGCTTTTCATGTTTTGAAAAGAGTAATTCAAATGAAATCTAATGAGAAACCTAAACAAGAAGATAAAATATTCAAGACTAAAGAGAGAGTGGGAGATACAGTTTGTTGGGCTATCATTGATAGTGGATCAAGTAAAAATGTAGATAATGAGATGATGGTAAAGGAATTGGGGTTAGATAAAACACCATATCCAAAACCTTATTCTCTTCAATGGATTAATAAGGACAAATGAGTTAAGGTAACAAAATAAACTCTAATCTCATTTCAAATAAGTAATTATCATGATGATGTGTTATGTGATGTTTTACCTATGGATGCATGTGGAATCTTATTAGATAGACCATGAAAATATGATATATGTACTATTCATAGTGGTATTACTAATGAGTGCCTTGTTGAAATGGATAGGAAAGAGCATAAACTTAAACCTTCTAAGTGTGATAATGATAACATAGCTGAAAGTAAAAAGAGTTTATTTTTGTATGAAAAGGTTATGATATAATGTATTCAGGAAAAAGGTAGTTTCTATGTTTTAAATATCAAGGAATCCCTAAAAGGGAGAAAAATGAAAATAATCCTCAATTAGATTAGCTTATTGATGAATATAAAGATGTGTTTCTTAATAACTTATCACTAGGGTTACCAGCTAAAAGAGGGACAGAGCAAGCTATAAACTTAATGTCTTGTGTGTCTTTATCTAATCAACTGGCTTATAGATGTAATCCAAAAGAGTCTAAGGAGTTAGAGAGACTAATACAAGAGTGCATAGAAAAAAGGGCCGGTGTAGTTTTTAGTGAAAAATTAAATAGTGTTAAAAGAAACTATTCAACATATGATAAGGAATTTTATGCCATCATAAAAAGCTTAAAAACACAGTCATTATTTAAGACCTAAGTCATTTTGTTTTCCATTTGAATCATTAAAGTATAAATATTTACATGAAAAAAAAGGAAAACTAGCCCTAGACATGCAAAATAGGTTAGTTTCTTACAATTCTTTGTGGTTTGTGTTAAATATTTTGATGATAAAGAAAATACAGTGGTAGATGTATTATCACGGAGATCTATGATACTTGTCATATTAGATGATAAATTATTACGTTTTAAAATATTTAAGGAATTATATGAAAAAGATAAATATTTCTTTAAAATTTATAATGAGTGTAAGAAAAACCATAGTTATGGTAATTTTGTGCCTCGGGATGACTTTATTTTCAGACTTAAAAAGTTGTGTATAGCTTATTCTAGTGAATGTGAATTACTTGTTAAGGAATTACATCATGGAGGTATTGCTTGTCATTTTAGTGCTAATAAAACTATGGAAATATTATAAGAAAATTTCTACTAGCCCAAATGATAAAGTTAGTACAAGCTATTATTGGGAGATATGTAACTTGTCAAAAGAGTAAGGTTTTATTCCATAAAGGTTTATATACTCCTTTACCTGTTCCTAGTCAACCATGGGAGGGGCTTAGTATGGATTTTATCTTAGGGTTACCAAGAATAAAAAGGAGAAATGATTTTATTATCATGATAGTATATAGATTTTCTTCGATGGCACATTTTATTCATTGTAATAAAACAGATGGCACAACACATATGGCAGGTGTATATTTCAAGAAAATATTAAGGGTAGATGGTATTTCAAAAAGTATAGTATCGAATAAATATGTAAAAATTTTAAGTTACCTTTGGAAGACTATTTGGCATATGTTAAGTACTAAGTTGTTGCTTAGTACATTTCATCATCAACAAACAGATGGTCAAACTAAAGTGACTAGTAGGATCTTGGGAACTTTACTATGAGGATTAGTTAATAAGAGTATAAAGGATTGGGATATAAAACTCATACATGATGAATTTGCATATAATAAGAGTCATTCTAGTACAACTCGATCAAGTCCATTTAAAGTTGTCTATGAACTTAATCCATATTTTCCTTTTGATATGTTGTCATTAATGAAAGGTGATATTAAAAACTATGATTCTAAAGAAAAAATTGAATTCTTTAAGAAACTTCAAGAGAAAATTAATAAAAATATTGAGAAATATAATGCTAAATACCAAAACCAAGTGAAAAAAATGCACAAATATTTTCTTTAGGAGACTTGGGATGGTTACACTTAAGAAAAGAGAGATTTCCAAATATAAGGAAAAATAAACTAATGCCAAGACCTCATGGACCATTTCAAATATTATTTTTTTTAAATTAATACTTATGAATTAGAGTAATTAGAATCATATGGAGGATTTTCTAGATTGTTGATTGATAAATTGAAAGATTTATCGGTGGCAAGAGTGGACACACAATATGTTCTTGAGATTCAATTATTTAAAATGCGTGTTACATTGGTATGAACTATTAATGATTTTCCCTCTCGATCATATCTCTTAGGATGGACTAGGAAAGGTATCTTGTGTACCCTAGTTGTAATAAAGACACTCCATCAGTTAGATTGAGAGGTAGATAGGATATATTGGACATAGATGATTTCTTCCAAATAATCATCCAATGCAAAAAGAAAATTATTTAATGGTAAGGTTGAGAAAGAATTCCTCCTAAAAAGTTTTTGCATGCTGATATCTTGATGTAGTTAAGCTGTGTATAAGATCACACATTTAGGAAATATTGTGGCAAGAGAAACAGACACATTGATGAATTGAAATGGAAAAAGAAAAGAATATTATATGACTTACCATATTTGCCTACACTTTTGCTAAAACATAATTTAGATATCATGCATATCGAGAAGAATGTTTCTTCTAATTTGATCAAGACTTTACTTGGTATTGCTGATTCAAAGGACACCGATAATGGGAGACGTGAATTAGAAGATATGAACATTAGGCATGATATGCATCCTTATTATGATGAGAATAAGTTAATCTACTGAATATACACTTTCATCACATGATAAAGCAACATTCCTCAACCTTTTTAGGGATGTGAAGTGTTCTGATGGTTTTGTTGGTAATTTGAGGAAGAATGTTCTCAATACTAGATTGAGCAGATTGAATTCACATGACCATCATATCATAATGCAACATTTTTTACTGGTGGGTGTGCATTTGTTTTTAAATAAGCAAATAAATGACATAATTATCGAGCTAAGTAACTTCTTCACTCAAGGAACCTTCACATGGTAGATTTGGAGAAAACAAAAGAGCATATTGTTCTTATCTTGTGTGAGATGGAATGCATATCTCCTCCATTATTTTTCAATGTCATGGTTCACTTATTAATTAACTTACATGAAGAATCAATACTCGGTGGACTAGTTCATAGGAGATGGATGTATCCCATTAAAAGAAAGTTAAAGGACTTGAAGGAGTATCTATAGAATCGTGCTTGGCCAGAAGGTTCTATTGCTGAAGGTTTCATAGCCGATGAAGCATTAAGTTTTTATTCTATATATTTAAAAGGTGTTGAGACTAAGTTCAACAAGCTAGATAGAAATGTAGATGCAATTGTGTAGAAGCATTAGCTACCGGTTTTTCAATCTCAAGCTGGCTCTATTGGTAAGAAGACACATGTGAGTATAACAAATAGAGTTAAGAAAGACACTCAGTAGTATGTTTTGAAAAATTATCCACAAATATTTGGAGTAAGTGTATTATAATATTCTCTTATTTATCATAGTATTATATATAAGTACATGGTAAAAATGCATTTTTATAGTGAACAAAAGGATGATATTCAATGACATAGGGGCGGTGCCAATTTGAAAGAAGTACAAAAGAAAGAATTTCCATCTTGGTTCTATTGAAAGGTAATTATTTTTAGTGATAACAATTAAAACCTTACGATAATTCTTTATTAGGTTTATTATATTATTAATATTTTAAAACACATAACAATAATAGATATACGAGTTACATGAAATGAGATCACCTGAATGCACAAATTAGTTGTTTTCCTTGGCATTTGGAGCATTTTATATGGTTCTTTCTTATTCAATTTACACAATTAATGGAGTTAAATTCTCAACGTATGTTATAGATCAAAAGAGAAAAACACAAAATAATGATGTATGTGTATTAGGTGAGGGCAGTGACAAGTTCTATGGACAATTAATTAAGATCATAAAACTATCTTACTTGTCCAAGTGTTATGTAGTTTTATTTAAATGCAAGTGGTTTGATAGTGATCTTAGAAAGAAAATAATTGTGCGTAAGAACTAACTTACAAGTGTGTATACTATGGCTGAGTGGTACAAGGATGACCAATATATTCTTAGAACTCAAGCAAAGCAATTTTGGTATGCAGATGACTTGTACAAAAACCCAAATTGTAAATTTATATGGGAATTCAATCATCAAAACATATAGGACTTAGATGATTACGTTATTGACAACATACATATGGTTATTGATGTTGAATCAAGTGGCATTAACTTCAATTTTGATATCAAAGACTGTGATAACATAAATGTTGTACATGTTGGTGCTAATAGTGCCATGGCCAACAATGGTGAGGAATATGACATGAGATACTTTATAATTGAAGATAATAATGTGGAATAAGACTTTTTGGATGGAGAAAATCAAGGATAATTTATTGATAGCTATAACATTTATGATTATGATTAGTAATTGTTTAATAAGTTGAGTTTTGTACTAATATTTATGATTCTGTTCAATGTTATGCACTTTATTTATTTATATGTATCATCATAATATGTATTTTCTATATATCAAAATATTTGATAGTTTCTATAGTTTCTATATGGCTATTGTTGTCGTCCGATGTTATGGTGGCGATGGTGATGGACGTGATCCATTGTGTCTTCCCAGATTACGCTATGGGTGTCAAAACTCAAAAGGTATAAAACTTGGTCCATTACATTTGATTTCATCACAATTACCTTAAGAATTTTATTATTTCAATGACAAAATTGTATATGCATGTTTCAGGTCCTAGGAGGAGGGATAGAGAAAGAAATAGGGATAGGATGATGTTGGAGGAGTTTGAGAGAAGAGGTTAGAAAATTTTGAAGGTGGACTTTGATTTTCAAGCAAACACTCTAAATGTGATAGTTTCGCATAGTAAATGCTTTATTAGATGTGTTGAGATTAAGAGTGGGACCAAGATACCACCATGTTATAAAAGGTGGTCACATGTCCCTCTAGAGAATAAGGTGAAAATCCTCCTAGAAGTTGAGGTAAAGTTCATTTTTTATCTTTTTCAATTAAATTATAAAATAAAAATTATACAATGTCCAACTTATGGTTGTATATAGATGTAGAATTATTTTGATTTAGCTCCATGGAGGAAAAATCCTTAATGACCTAGAATTGAAATATGTCTTGATCGAATGATGGCTAATCAATACAACGATAAAAAAATGTGATCATAAGAAGGATTGGTAGGAAGACAATAATTACAAGCCTATTTTTTCAAACTAGATGTGTGGCAAAGGTATATCGAGATTTGGACTTAAGAGGATGTAAAGATAATATTAAATTTTGGTATAACGATTGAATAAAATGACATATGAAGAACATAACCAAAATTACTATTTTATTCATGAAGGCTTTGGTAGAAAAAGTGTTGCTGATAAGGCAAAAGAAACCACTTCTTCTTATCATGGTACACATTCTTTGTCATAATATCGCTACAAGAAGGTATTTTTGGGTTTTTCATTCTTTATTTATTTTTTATCATGTAATGTTGTGTAATATGTTAACTTTTCTCTTATGTATAGACTAATCTAAAGAAAATAAATTGTTACTTATCATGGAGACCTACAAAGAAATACATTTCAAAAATAACAAATATGTCACTTCCCAAGCTAAAGAAATTTTTTAAGTTTGCTATATGTAAATAATTACAATATATATTAACAACATTTCTTATAATATGTCTAACTTTTACTTATATGTGCAGAACAATATGCTATGAAGATGAGATGATACCTTACCCCAAATTACTTCTTGTAGTTTTGATGATCCTACACCTTCTAAAATTGATGAAGAACCAATACTGGAGGAGGTCTTAGGTAGTCATTCGAGGCATAGAAAAGGTGTAGGATGAAGGTTTGTAGGGGAGGGCTTAAGTTGTGTTGCTTCTTACAAGAGTTGGATGTGAGCTGATTTTGTTCAAGAACAACAATGAAAATCTCTAGTAGAGCAAAATTAAAAAGAAATGAGCAAGATTATATCCCGCAAACAAACAAATTTTGAGCATCAAGAAGAAGAATTAAGATAAATAACGGCTTTTATGGCTGCATGGTCTCAAGGTCATCCACCTCCGCAATCATATTAAGATCAAGATAAGTTTTAGGTTTTATATTACTATTGACATGTCAAATGTAATACCAATATGTTTGGTTTATAAATTATTTTTATATAACAATATTTGTGTTTAAAATCAATTATTTAGTAAGTATTATTGATAAGTCAAATATTTGTAGGTTTTTCATTTTCTTTCATATTTTCAATAGGGAAATATTAATGATAAATTGTTAGTAATGACTATTTTAATAGTAATAGAGCTCGAATAAATCATTTATTATCTTCGGTATTAAACCTTAATACCAACAATAAATTTTTGGTAATAAGGAAGAAAATTCATTTATTGTCATCGGTATTAAGGAAGAAAAATTGTCAATGTTAAGACAAAATCATCAGTAATAAGGTTTTTAAATTATTTTTTTTTTCAAATTTAAACTTTATATCATCAATGTTTAAGTTTAATACTGTCAATAAATCATTGGTATTAAATGTAATAATTTTTTCCATTTATACTTAATCGTCAGTATTATGTCTAACTCTGATGAAGAAATCATCAGTATTTTACCTTAATATCAACGATAAAGTTATCATCGGTAATAATCTTATTACCAATCCACTTATACCGACAATTTAATACCAACAAATGATCGTCGGTAATATTTATTACGGATGAACACGTTCTTAATTTTGATGATATAAATCACTGGTATTTACCCATATTCTTGTTGTGAATAAAATGAGAAGATAGCTTAAATTAGGAATAATAACCCTAGAGCTAGGGTTATTATTATATATATATATAAGGCGTTGGATTTAGATCCTAATTTTTAGATATGTTGCTAATAATAACATTTTATGATTGTGTACTAAATTTGACGGCTATGTGAGTTTTATGGAAAAAGTTATGCTTAATTTGTGAAATTATGGTTTAGTAGGGCTTTATTGATAGTAACCATAGATGTACGATTGTTATCGCATGTATAAGAGACATTACAGCTAGGCCTTGTATATATTGTCAATAATCATATTTTAGGATGGTGCATTAAATGTGGTGGTTAAATGTGTATTATAAGATAAGTTATGCCCACCTTGTGAAACTAGGCTTTCGTAGAGGTAAGGCTATTATCACATATGTAAAATGTTAGAATTAGACCTTAATTTTCATATATGTTTTCAATAATGATATTTTATAATTTTGTACTAAATTTTATGGCTAAATGAGAATTATAGGTGGAGTTGTGCTCACCTTGTGGAACTAAAGTTTTTTTAAGGGAAATATGACATTTTCCCTTAGGGAATGTTATGATCTTCATGTGATTGTGTGTTATGTGTTTTAAATAATCAAGTTAAGTTTGTAATATGCTCTTAAATATTTTTATTTGTGTATGTGTGATGATATTGAGATAAAAAATAATGGATAATACATTAATTACTTAAAGTGAAAAACTATATGAGTCAAACCCAACGTGTTGTGTCCATTCCACCAGATAATAATAGTGGCTCATGAACATTCTCTCTTAAGTGGTGATTCATATTGTTCTATCAGTTTAAGAATAGTAGACAAAAGTGTGTTGCCTTAGTATATGTTAGGTCCATTTCACTAGATAATAATAGTGGTTCAAGAGCATTTAATCTTGAGAGGTGCTTCAATTTGTTCTTCTAGATTAAAAGAAGTGGGGTACTTGCACTCAATGTAAATAAGAATATGATCTTGAGTTAAATAAGAGTGAATAATATATTAATATCCAAAGTGATAGATCAAATAATTTAAGACTGGTTATACCTATCCGTTCTACGGATGTGCATAGTGGCTATTATATTTTTGCCCTAGGGTTGTTGCAGTTTGTTCCACTAGAACAAAAAAGTAGACATGAGTGTTTTTCCTAGAGTTATACCAGTCCGTTCTACTAGATAAGAATAGTGCCTAGAATAATTTTGCTATAGAATTATACCAGTCCATTCCACCAAACGAGAATAATGGATATGAGTGTTTTGCTCTAAGATTGTATATTATTGATATTATTCTACTTGTTAAGAATAGTGAGGTCTTTAACTCAATGTGAATAAAAAATGGATTGTGGTTATATCTAATAATGGAATTCTAATTCACTTCTCTTACATTGTATCATGTTTTATTGATATGCATGCTTATTATTCTATATGACCCTATGCATTCTACGTAATTTGCTACAATTGTGCTATTATTTTACTTAGTATGTATCGTGTCGATCATCCTTTTTATGGGTGTTATTCATTTTCACGAGTAAATACCACCTTATTTTGTAGGCGGTGGTTGATTGCTACTCTTAATGTGCATGCCTTTGGTAAGTGCATATTCGAATTGGTATAGGTTATGGCTATCCATATATCTCTATCTTTCTATGAACTCTTAGTCCTTTATTTTTATTATATATGTTACACACTCTTTGTTTCATATCTTATACCATTGTAGAATCATGTGCTTCCCACACCTGATTTCTAGGTATGATATTAATTTTTCTTTACACCCAATATAGACTATGTATAAGTGGGGTTGTTCCTATTATCCTATATTTGCTTATCTAATGGGGTATCCGAAGCGATCTGATCTGAAAAAGAAAATAGCCGATTCAATTTTTAAAAAAATCAAATATCCGATCCGGTCAATGAAAAATTAAACAAACTAAATATCCGATCCGACAAATACAAATAATATTTGATCCTAAGAAAAATATTTATAGATTTTTTTTATAATTCTTTATTATATATATGATTATATATAAATAAATATAGATCTCTGTGTGTATGTATGTATGTATGTATATATATATATATATATAATTTTTACTTACTTGATTTAGTATTTGGGCCAAAATTTAATATATTTAAAATTATATTTTTAATATAATCCCCTTTTAAATCTAATAGAACCCAATTAGATCTTTTAATATAGCAACTTTAATTTGAGTTTTAATATCGGATATTTATTAAGTAAGTCGGGTATTTGCTAAACGAATCGGATATTTGCTCAGTAGATCGGATAATATCAAATATATTTGTGATTTGATGGTTTTTTATATTTAAAATTTTATTCAAAAAATATCGATTATATTTGATATCCAATCCAAAAATTTAAATATCCAATCTTTCGAATATTCAAAATGTCAAATCAAATATCAAAATTTATTTTCAGATATCTAAAATTTCGGATATCCGACAATCAGATATCTGAAATATCGAATATTTGAACCATAAATAATCATAGGTATAAGGAGTGTATTTTCTATATTGGATATAACGTATCACCTTTACATTTTGTATTTTTCTTTCCACAAATATTTTTTTTTTAAAATGAATTTTTTAATTATTAAAATTTGATGGTGTAACAATTTTATTCGCAGTATTATAGAACGAGGTGATGTGCTTGTAGAGAAGATTACTACTTCTAAGTGGTCGTTTGGTATGAGGGTAAAAAGGATGAAAAAATTACCCCCATATTTTATATATATTATATAATCTATTTAAAATTAAATATTTTTATTCTAATGAATACCCATTTTAGATCTTAATTTAATTTAAAATGGGTATTTCATTAAAATATATTTATTATTATTAAATACTTAATATAAAAGATGTAAAATAGAGGAGAAATTTTTCCACCACTATTACCCCCATACCAAACAAGCCCTAATAATCCAACAGACATGATGTTAAAGGATCTTGCATCAGTAAAGTTCAAACATTATTTCATCTTAGTTGGCATATGCAATTCGTAAGTACAAGTTAGTACTTAATGGAGTTGGAGCGATACTGACCGAATGTGATAGATTAAGTTCAAACTAAGATGGAGATTTGTTATGCGGCTTGAATTTATTTGCCATTTTTTTTTTTGTAGAGATGATCATTCTTTGCCTTCTATTTATATTGATATTATTAATGTTGATAGATAACCATACTTTGTGTAAGGTGATTTTTTTTTTTTTTGTAGCATATATTGTTTAGCATAAAAGCGAGGGTGTATAAATACCTCATCAATTGTTTTTTTAACTCGTCCCAATTTTAAATTCAATTCAAATGTCAAAAAGAAATAAAAGGATCCAAATTCTTTAGGAAATCTTGTGATAGATCAGAAATCTTGGCGAATTCTTTTTTCATAAAAAGGATTCTCGTTTCGTTACAAGTGTTTTATTCTATCAAATGTTATATATCATAAACGTGTTTTCATAACAAAATATAGTGGGAATAAGCGGGAATAAAAATCAATGATGTGGCTACTGGCTACGCCATCTGGCAAGGAAGCATACGGCAAACCTTAGGTGCCTCCTTGACGGGAGAATTACCCTTCTACCCTCGTTGGCAGGCTTGGTTTGAAAAAAGAAAAAGAAAAAGAAAAAGAAAATGGTCCCTAGCTACTGTATTCCAACCATAATAATAAAAATCGAACCCACCATCAAACAAGAATCATAATTAGGTTATTTTTTTAATAATCAGATAAGTAATTTAAATTAATATTATATACAAAATATATAATATATCAAAATTAATCTACAAGTAAGTCTAACTACCTCTATATCAATCTAACCGATTATTTTCTTAAATAGTTTGATCTCTTGGTTGATTTCGATCGATTTTAAACTCTTAAAAATCGATATATAAAATCTAAATATTGAAATGATTGATTTGTTGATGGTACGATTGGGTCTGATTTTATGAACAATAATTTCAACCCTTCGTTATCTGGAATAACTAATAATTTAGCGAGCTTGTTTTTCACATAAATACAAGTAGCTAACACCAAAAGCTATAGTGCAAAACAGAAACCAATATTAATTATGTGAGTCTGATGTAAATCATAGTGCTGATTATCTATGAATAATTGGTTCAAAGTATGACGAGGGGCATGCACCCACTACAAAATCCTCCCCACGAATTAAGCCCCTATTCGTTTGCCGACACGCTGAGCTAGGACTTCCACTTTTATTCATTATTATATACTTTACCCAATAATGATGATAATAATAATAATACAAGCATAACATCTCGCTAGGGTGACACTTGGAGGACTTGACTCTTCGACACCAAATAAGTCGAGTGGAATTGACTCAACTATTACTAGGTTTAAGCTCGGTTTATTTGAGTTTAAAATAAGATTTGAGTTCAATTCATTTAACTAGACGGACAAGTCAAGTCGATCTCACAAGCTAAAATTAAAAAATAAATCGAATATTATTTTTTTGAGTTCGAACTTGACTTATTTAATAAAAGAATCTAAAAATATGGTTCGAACTTGATTCATTTAATCAAATAAATGAGTCGGACCGAGTTTTTAATGAGTCAAATACTGAACTGATTTATCTTATTTATACCTCCTACACAGGATACCATGCATGCCTGTGTGTCTAGTTGTAACACCTTACCATTAACGACACTCATATGTCATTTTTCATTTGGAAACATTCCCTAAACGTTTTTTTATTTTGAAAAAATTTTTATATTAAAATTAGTAATGATAATATTTGATTCATTTTTTAAAAAAGTTATTAATATTTTATATTAATTAATATATTTAGTAATTTTTTAATTTTTTTTTTCTTAATTTTAATAGATTTAGTCTATTTTTTTAAAATATATATATATATATATATATATAATTTTTTTTATCATTTCCTTCTATTTCTATTTTCTATTTTTTTTATTAAAAAAAATCTACATTTCTCCTCATTCTCATTTATTCGTCTCATATCCGTTTCGTACAACACTACTCTTCACTTACTAATGACAGGTTCCAGCGAAGCTTACCAGGGTGATCGTAATTTGATCGGCAGCTTCAGCTTCCTATAGAGAAAGATAGACATCGTCCTGGTTATCTGAACACATTGATGATTGGTTCTGATAACGATCATAAGCTAAAAATAAATGCTGCATATCGTGCATGTGGTCTTGCTGCGCAGACAATTATTGTTATTATTATTCTCTTCTTTCCGTGGCCGTCGGATGAGTAAGAAAAATCCTGTCTGTAATTTTTTAGTGACAAGTGACGTACATTCTGGCAGGCCCCAGCGGGTTTGGACCATCTCCACTAGACGAAAGCTATTGAACCCTCCGGCAGCTGTTAGAATTCTCACGCATGTCGTTTTTGTGATGGAAAGTTGTGATTGCATCAGAAAATACTTTATTTAATTACTTGTTCGTTTATTAAAGGACAAGGAGAAAGGAAGTAAGTGGAAGAAGTATATGCAATGCAACAAGGAGGAGGCTTTGGATGTACTACTACCTCATCTCTACCAAATTAATTAAATTATAATCCTCAATTCAGGGGAAAGAACTTCACTTCACATTTAAAAATAATAATAATAATAATTATGTTTATTACTTGTATTAATTGTCAGAAGAGCAGCCGTTCATCCGCATCCATCCCTTCTGGTTTGCCTTTGCTTTGTCATGTCCGTTTGTGCCCTTTTGTCAGGAAATTAGTTGAGGAATGTATAGAAGAGAACTGCGAATTACTCGTGTTAATCGGCAGAACGGAAAGTGGTAAATAATCCCTGGGGTTCTTGGTTTGATCCCGAACTTCAAATGTGAGGGGTACATCCGGCGAAGGCTAACCCCATATCGGATGATCCACAGGAAATCATTTGTTCCGCCCAAAAATTTATAAATTATGAATCCAAAACCTATAATTTATTTGATCCAATCCGATCCAACATCCAACTGAAACTAGTGTCATCCGAAAAATTATAAATATGAAATAAACTCGACCAAATCCGATATTTATAAGAAATCCGATATAGCTAGAAAACTTAAAATTTAAAAATATCTCACCGGAGATTTTTAATAAAATTATAATTTTTGAATATTATTTTATAATATATACTTCTTTTATTTATAGGTAAAAGATAAAAACATATACACGTTTCATTAGAGATGCCCAAATTATCTAAAGTAGTAGGCTTGTTATACATTGGTAAATCAAGTTGGTGTTTCTACTACAGCAAAAGACAAGGCTTAAAAAAAGTTTTTTAAAGACTTCTTTTTATTAACTTATTTTTGCTAATGTGATATGATTTGATTGAAAAAGATATAATTTTTATTAAAAAAAAGTTATTATTACTATTTTACTATGATTAATGTCATAACTAATATTTTTTTATTAGTGCTGTCACTATTCTTATTAAATCCGGGATATAGTTTGGTTGAAAAGAATAGGCCCTAACAAAGCTTACTCATCAAGAGTAGTTTGTATCTAATGCCAACATTATTCTAGAGAAGACTCAAGGAGCAATACAATCAACAAAGAAAGTCAGCTTACAGTATATGGTGTCATATCCTCCATTAAGTATCAATGGACTAAGATAAATTAATATACATTTAATAGCAACAAAGCAACCGTCAACCCAAGTTGAAGCAATAATATACATCTTTTGGATTAAAAAAATATCATTATCATATCTGATATGTTTTGGCATGATATAATTAGTATTAAATTTTTTTAAAGTAAACGATTTTATCATTTATAATTTTTATCATTAATTTTGTAATCACATATTAAAATAATACTTAAACCCCAAATAAATTACAAGTTATAGTTTAAAAGAATAAAAAAGTAAATAATTCAACTGAAAAAATTTTTAAATTTAAAATGTCAATAACAAATTTACAATACTTCCAAAGATAAAATAATGATAACTTTTTTAAAGATATGAGTTTGATATAATTAAATTTAAAGAACAAAATAAACTAAAATGACCATATTTGAACTAATTAGACATGATGTATATTAAAATGGAAAAAATAATAAGAACATAATTGAAATCTAAAATGATCCAAATCCGATTTGAAAATTAAAAAAAAATCCAAACTTATCTGAATCCGACTTACACTTGAACCAAAAATAAAAGAATTCAAATATATTCAAATCCAAGTCCATACACTCTTAATTTATCTAATTTTAAAGATATTCGAATTAAATTTGATCCGGTAAAATAATTTTAATTTATCTCAAATCAAAATAATCTAATTATTATATGATCCCAAAAGAATCTGATCTGATTTGTTCTATTATTAGCTCTAGTGATAGCTATGGTCATAGAGGGGATAGATAGAGAGAGATGGACCAGAGGAGAGAGAAAATGAATTGATGATGTGGTGAGCATTTTGGTGTTGAAAAGTTCTGATTCTAGAGGATTATGTGAGTATTGGATGAGGTTTGGTCTAGTGGTAAAGGCTAATTCTTGTGTACTAAAGGTCTCAAGTTTAAATCTCTCTCCTTCTTTCTTGGTGTTGTAATACCTTTATGATGTCGCTACCTATATGGTGATTTATATTTACCTTTACAAACCCCCTATGAATAAAAAAAAGATGACTATGTAAGTAAACACATATTAATTGATGAGAAGCTTTTAAAAGAGATAACACGTGTCCTTATCTTGTAAACTATTAGATCCTCCATTTTTTTTTTCAAACAACGGAGAGGAGTTGAACCGCTAGTAGAGGTGGCAATTGGGTTGGATTTGTCGGGTAGGATTGGGTTTGGTTTTAAGTTGTTTTGGTTTTTGGTAAATTGAATAGATTAGGTTAGGTTTGGGCCGACCTAGTTTGTATTTAGGTAATTTTTGGTTTAGGTTAATTTAACAGATCCGGTTGTTAGGTTAACATGACGGATTGAGTCTTTTTAAAATTTGATGGATTGAGTTAAATTTGTACCTAGCTAATCTCAAATAAAATCACTTTGAGTTTAAGTTATTGGCCTCTTGAGCAAGCATTACGTATAACTTCATATAAGTATATAATTAAAAATATGCTAAAAATATGTTAGTAACTGCTACTTATTTACATAATATTATGATATTTTAATGTTGTATTTTTGCGTAGAAAATTTGTAAAATTATAATATTGTTGGTGAATAAGGATGTCTACAATTAAAATAAAAAAATAAGTAAAATATATAAAACAATATTTTTTTTAAGATTTAAGTGAATAATAAAATATGTATAATTTTTATTATTATCATAAGCAGTTAATATCAAATTTGATCTTGCAATTGGGTTAACGACAAGTTTGATCAGATTAATGGAGAGTCACAAGTTAGATTCAAAATAATTATATTCAAATCAATTTGGATTGATAAGTATATTAGATTATATTAGGTTAGATTTTGTGTAGATCAAGTCGAATTAGACTTGTCAATTAACTTTTGACAACTCTATTCACAAAGTATTAATGATTTCAACTCTACCATGTAGGATTAATCTCGAATTGAGGGATTAAGTGCTTTGTACGGTAGCAGAGACAAAAGAATTATGAGTATGTTTTGGAAAAGCTGTGGTTTTAGTTAATGACTGTTTTATTATATTTTAAAATTAAATTTATTAAATTATTACAAATCTCAAAAATAAATTGTGGTTCAAAAGAAAGTTTTAGAGCATAAAATATAGCATCAAACATACCCACACCTTGTATTGCGCCCCGACAATTGACTAGTAATAGTCACGACTTCCTGCGTTTGACAAAATTTTAAGCAGCCCGAATTCAAATTTTAAAGAGTGACAGTTCATTATAGCAATTTGTAACTGTCAAGTTCTATCGAAATAATGCAAAATCCCCTGAAAAATGACGAAAAATGAATGCACATGATATCCTTGTACATTGCTCCGAAGATTGATGGGCAGATCGGCCGAGACATAAAACAGAGAAGCTTGATTCAACAACACATTTCCCAGTAATTAAGCAGAAACTAGATCTGTATTTCGTAAAACATAAAAATTGACGCACAAAGAAAGTGCAAATTAAGGTAGATTTCCAATTCTCACGAAGAGTGAAAAAAAAAAAGTTACTCTTCTCCGACTGTTCTATCCTACATTTATCTTGCCAAAATCCTGTCCCATGTATCTGTGTTGGGGTCCCTCTTTAATTAAGGGGGTTTCCCAATAATAATAATAATAATAATAATAATGGAGATGATGCATGAGTTACAAAGATGATTAATACTTTGTACCTCTTGGAAATTTGAAAAAGCAAGTGCATTTTATCATGTGTAAGTTACCAAGGTTCATTGGCTTAATTTAATGGGAGAGCATTCAAGAGTCATCTTATGGCTTTTGGGTTACCCCCTTCTACTCCTATAAATAGGGGTCTTTGGGAAGGCTTAGAGCATCAAGCAAAGCAAGCAATCCTCTACAAAAAGAGAGAAAGTGAGAGCCACTACAAAAGTGAGGTGCTTGAGAAAAGTTCTCATATTTTCTCAAGCGAAGTTTGAGTGTTCCACCATTTAGTTGGTGAGAGAGTCCATCCTTTGTAATCATCATCTTTTAGATAAAGAAGTTGAGTGAGCCTCTAGTTCATACTAGAGAAGAATTACTTGTAATCCTATTATCATCATAGTAGAAGGTTCGTGGTTTTTCCCTTCAACTTTAAGGGTTTTCCACGTAAAATTTGGTGTCTTTATTTTTCTATTTCTGCTATATTTGTTTTGCCCATTTTAATCGCACACAAAGAAGGAAAATGTCTTCTGCTATCAACCGATCCTTTTTCCCGCAACAATCTGCAACACAAAAGGTAAACACATTTTTTTTCCCACCTTCAATACCATCAATAAGAACCGATATATAGGAGCACTTCATCGTGCATGGTGTGATGCCCAGAGATTGGACCCTATGAATATTCGATTGAGAGGACTCTTGCATAGTGGAACTCCTTTGGGACTCAAACATGAAAGGAAGGAAGTCCCTGTTGAAGGTCAACACCATCCAAATGATATGACACAACTCAAGGGAAGTGCATCAAATCGGGACAACCATGGGTTCATAGAAGCAACAACCTCTACCTTAGGAAGGTGCCAAGAAGATAAGGTAAGGGATACTGAGGCGAAGAGCTGAAGACCATCAATGAGGGCAATGCTACTTTAGGTGGGAAAGAATGTCAGGAAGTGACAACTTGGGCCATAAGCTAGATGTATTTAGAATGCTCAATTTAGTAGGAAAATATTAGAGAGATCTAGTAGCCTCTAGGATTTTATAGCATATCTTAGAATATACTAGAAACTTATAGATATGTATAGAATAATTTAAAATATTATGGAATATTATAGAATAAAGGGAAAAAAAGTGGAATGTTATAGAATACTCTTATACATAGGAGATATTTTAAGGAAATATCTTAGATTTCTAAGTGCCGAAAAGGTGGTAGAATAGTTTAGCACAGAAATATCTAGACTTATCTAGTATTGTGCTGAAATTTAGAGCCTTTACTTTTGCGGACGAGACTAAGAGTATATGGCATTCTAAAATTTATTACCGAAAATTTTTGTTTAGCAAAAATGTAATAATAATATAGTTGGATGTCACAGTAATACCCCATTTTAGAAACCCTAATTATAAATAGATAATTATGTATAATTAGTTGTAATCATTATTGTAGGATATTTTATATTAAATATATTATTTAATATATGTATTGTTGTGACATTTTAAATATAAATTTAATTAGGTTAAAATTTGATAGAATTTAGGTTATTAAATTTAATCCTAATTTAGACCCCAATAGAAATCGAGTAACCCTAAATTCAATAACTGAATGTTTTTATCCCAGTTAATCTTCCTAAATTATTACGCTACCCTATGCTAGATTCTAAACATACCCTACTCCCTCTACCCTTGCGTGATCTTCCACAACGCCATACCTTTACACATCTCCTTCTCCCTTATGTTTTGCTCAACTATTCCCTTCACGCCATCATCCTTTTGAGCCCTCCACCCTTCCATTTTTGTGTCATGTTTTAACCCTAACGAAGCTTGCACTTCCTCTCCTTCCTCTTGAGCTTCTTCAAGAAGGAAAAATGTCTTTGATCTCCATTGTTTCTCTCATCATATGCTCTCATTTTCACCATTTTTATCTACAACACACACCACCACCATTCCTTCTCCCCTAGCTTCGGCCACTTCCTTGACTCCCTCACTCCCACCTTTAGCAACCCTTGCTAAAAGCCACCCCCAACCAATGCACAAAAATACTAAAACTTCAACCCCACCTTTGGCAAAGAGAACCAATCACTCCCTTCACCTTTGAACATTTGTGGCGATCCCCTCCACCTTACTACACTCAAACCCACCGTTCCTCCATCCTTCACTTTGGCTAAAGCTGTTGCAGCCTCCTCCTTACACCGGTTCTCCCTGTCGATCACTCCCCTAGTAATGATCAAAGGTGCCATTTCTCACCCCTTTCTTTGACACCTCCAACCATTGCCTCCTCCCTTATCTCATGGGTTTTTGTTGTTTCTTGTTTGGATAATTAGTTGCTAACCTTTTCCCAAGTGGTTTTGATTAATATTTTAGTTATTTTTTCATTATTTTATATTCTAATGTATGTGTTATTAGGTGTTAATTTCTTAAATAATCCTTTAGGGTATCAGAGAAGATAGTTTTTATATTTTTTTGTGTAATCTTGGATTTAGGTAAAGTTAATTACTTATAAGATGGTAGAAATTATGTGCAAGCATGTCAGGTTTGTTTATAGTTAGAATCATGGTAGGGTTTTATATCTTTGAAATATTATGACAACCATGATAAGATGATAACATGATTATTGAATGGTACATATGATTATTGTTAAGTTAAGTTATACATATGAGTAATATGTTAAATGATTTACATATGTATGTATAGGATTTCGTTAGGGTTTGTAACCTTGTAAAATTACGTTGTAAATGCCATGATAAATATATCATGAATAATATTGTGTGGTAGCTAGGTTTTTTATAAATAAGATATAAACATGCACACATGATTAGGGTTAGAGAATGATAATTGTTTTTTTGCATGTTCTATGGTAACAAATGTTTCCTTAATGTTAATTATCCTATTAAATGTCGTGTCATGCTATAAAATGAATGCACATACTACATAGAATTTAAGACATGTTAGCAATGCATGATTATGATTTGTGGGCGCAACTTACTAAATGCATAAAAAGTAAAAAATATAGTTAATTAGTTAATGACAAAGACTACCTATGTGCTAAAATAATGTAAATTATTTGTTAACCTTTTCATGATAAAATTCTTAAAATAATGATGTTTGGTATGAAACTGGATAAAATGATGAAATTAGGGTTTTGAGGGCATATTGATAATTTTTTAACTTAATGCATGCTTTATGAATAATTGAATATTAGGGTGGCCTTATACTTTTAATAGGTTGACCTTAGTGTTGACTTTGTCTTGACCTAGACTAATGACCTTAGGATTTACCTTAATAATTAGAAATAAAAGGAAATTTTTTAAGTATGGAAATGGGAATTTTTGTGTAGTATGTGAAATTCATGATCACCTCATAAAATAGTACTTCCTCTATATAAAAAGGAAAGTCATTTTATCACCAAATTGTTTTTATAAAAAATAAAGTCATTTTAGAAAAGTAATAATCTATTTTTTATTTTTACCCTTACTTTTTTTAATTATATATGTATTAAATGTTTTGTTATTTTTCAATAGAGGGTGTTAGAGTAATTTTTAGACTATTTTTTATTACTTTATTAAAAAGTATACAAAATGACAGAATGAATTTTTTATATGTATAGAGGGAGCAATACTTAAAGTGAAAGACCTCGAGTTGAGAATGGTTTCTCTCTAGAATTAAATACCCTAGAGACGAGGTGTAGCCCTTATTGATTTTGGTTCTTTATTTTATCACTATAATCTAGTAATGCCCTAGTCTACTCAATAGGTGATCTACATTCTCTATAGGGAGTTCCAATACTCAAGGATTGGGTGACTGAGGTTGAATGGTATTGTGTTGCCTTTGTGTGTCATTATGTCCAGGCGTACCATTTTGTCCTTAGATTCTAGATTAAAGGTATTATGTTTCCTTTGGGTGCAATTACGATTGGGTGCACCTCAAATTTCCTAGGTTTATTGTATCAAGCTTGAGTAATTAAAAAATGGAAGTAAATATTGTGTAAGAATCGATTTGGATTTGGTGGGTTTGGTAGTTAACTCAGTACCCTATCTTGATTTTAGAATTATTTTGATTAGGTAGGTATGGATATTGTGTATTTTGAGATGATGTGAAGTAATTGAATATGATTGACTGTTGAGCATGAGACATTTATGTTGAATGGATTATATCGTAATTATTGTATGTTGTTATGGCATGTGCTTTGTGCTTTAAACATGATTTTTGAATTATTATGTGATTATGTGTAGTGTGGGTATACTACCTCTTGTAAAGTATTATAATTTATTCATTACAAGGAATTTTTATTGATACTATATACATCGATGACTATGTGAATGGAATAAATTAGTTTGAGGCATATAATATAGGCAAGGATAAGTGGAGCCTTTAGAAAGAGGTCCAATTCTCATAATTGGCATTAGAGTCAAAAATTTAGGGCAAACCAGTGTTGTACATTCGGGTACCTATTTTGGTGTAATTGGTTTTTCTCCGAAATCTTATGTCACTTGGTGTATTTTGATTTTGATTTTTATATGGAGCATATTATCTGTAAATCATATTTATGTATTATCTTTCATTTTCTCTATTTTATTGTGGTTGTATTTTGTTTTGAGCCTTAGCACTTGTCATAAGAAAGATGAGAGAACTGGACTTATGTTAAGTATAGCAATAATGCCCATTCATATTTTTTATTAATGCATTTGCAAAATTAAAATTATAAGTAGTAAAAATGGGGGTGTTATAGTTATTGTCATACTCAATATAAGTAGAACTTACCATAACATACTTATATAAAATATAAGGTAAAATACTTAGGGCTTAAAACAATATAAACAAAGGATGAGGGAAATTTTACAAAATATAAATAAATGTTAGGAGATTATCTATGAGCACAATAAAAACAAAATGCAAAAAAGGGACCTATTAGAACTAAAATTTCAAAAAGATGTCCGAACAAAACTAATAACTAGATAACATCAACATTATGTACAACGCTAAGATACAAAAATACTCCTCCACATGTAGATCATTAAAAGTAGAGAAATCATCCAATAATTCCATAGCTACCTCCTTGACAAATTTTGGTTTATGTGCTTCTGAGAATGAGAAACACTCATGAAATGAATGATTAATGTGCCATGTACTAAGGGAACAATACAGTCTTAATAAGGTATACACATACATAAAGTCATATAAAAGAATAATCATACGCATTGATTAAACATGATAAAATTCAAGAGATGATCCAAAGTAGAGTTAAATTATTATAAATAATCACAATCCATTTTATTAATTACATTGAGTTTAGGGATCCTATTATTCTTAATTTGGTGGAACAGACTAAAATACCTTCTAGGGAAAAATATGCCTAACAACTATTATTAAGCTAGTGGAACAAAATCAATACCTCATAGAGAAACACAATCCTAAATACTATTATTAAATTGATGGAACAATCTAAAGCACCTCACAGGGTAAAATACTCCTGACCACTATTCTCATCTAGTGTTATAGACTCAACACCTTAATTTTGACTCACATAATCTTTCAATTTAAGTAGTTAATGCCTTATTAAACTATTGTTATCTTGATATCAACATGAAAACATGAATATAAATATGCAAAAAACATAAAATAGACTTAAAAAAAATATGCAAGACACTTAAAACTCAACCATATGATAATTGAGACATCCCCTAAGGAAAAAACGCCACAAATTTTCCTACGAAACCCTTATTTCATCAATTAGGCATATCTTCTCCCATAAGACTTATCTAGCCACCAAATTATATAAATCATCACAAAACAACATTATTAACAACATATCACAAAATAAAGGCCCAACTCCTACTTCTTACATATACGATAATGAGTGTGCCTAGGGTTACTATTTACCATTCAAGCTATTTTCTTATTTTATTTGACTTATGCTACTCATAATTATCTTGTTTATTTTTCACAATATACTTAGATTATTTTAACCAAAAATTTAATTAAAGATACTAAAGATTCTATATTTAACTCATACTGACCATAATGCCCTTATCTTATTAAAATGACTCAAAGTCTCATTTTAGATAACGTGTATCCTACTAAACCATAATTTGATCATATTACTTAAGAATAATTTATAAAACCCTAAATAATTACCATACCATAATTATTTTCCACATTGTCATGAAATGTCTCAACCTTAGTATAGCTACAAAATCTAAAATTCCACAAAACTTACAAGTCCGACATTATTATTTTCTCATCTTCAACTTATTACATCACTATACAAATAAACCATATTCAGTACCCACTTTTGATACTTTATCAATACTATAGATCATTATATCCTATTTAGGGTTGCAAAAGAAGATTTATCACTAGAGGCATCACATAAGCTCATGTTTTTCACAATGTAATCACTTTTCCATAAAATAATCTAACATTATTAGAACCTGATATTCATGACATGGATTATGAATTATAATAACACCAAAATGAGAATACACACAAATTTACACATAGTATTCAAAAACTTGAACTACGATATGTATATTTATCTAACTAACACTGGTCTCTAAGGAAGTATAAACCATAATGTACCTCCTCCGAGACAATAAAAAAACACCTAAAAATAAAGAATAACATATGGTTAAAATTTGAGAAACAACCAAAGAAAATCTAAGGCAAATGAGGATGGAAAAAGGAGTAAGTAGATAAGCAAACAAAGAGGTTAGCAATTGTGGGAAAATGTGGCGTGAATATTGTCTAGTTGTAGGGGATTGATGACGTAACTATTAAGGGGGCTTGTGTGAGGAATGGGCACATTCAAGAGGGCTTATATGAGGGAGTGATGTAGCTAAGGTGGGTATTGCATGGAGGAATCACGTAGGAAAGGTAGGGTGGCTTTGATTGGATGGTTTTCATGAGGTGTGGATGCAGCTTGGGGGTGGGTTGCATAAGCTATTGAGGCAGCTAGGGTCTATGTTGCATGATCTCTCACACATTTAGACTAGAGTAGCATGGGGTTATAACATAACAAAGTTGGTGTAGCATGATTTTAGATGAGTTACATAAAGTTGTAGAAGAAAGAGATGGAGAGAGGAGTCAAGGAAAGTTTGGTGAGATATTAGATGAGGTAAGGAGAGAGAAAGGAGGGGTATTCATAGTTGATGTGGTGGTGTGTGAAGCTTTAAGTGATAGAGAATGAGGTACAGGGGTGTATGGGTAGAGGCAAGGTTTGTGGGTATTTTTGTGAAAAATTTTGTATGACATATCCCTTGAGTTGAAGAAGGTGATGGTGGTGATGATGGTTTTAAACTTAGGTAGACCTATGGTTGGAGGCATAGCCAAAGGGAATTTATTGAGGAAGGAAGATTATCACATGGAAGAAGAAGACCAGGGAAGGAGAAGAAGAGAAAGGGAAAAAGAAAAGATGAAAGAGAAGGGAAAAGAGAAAAAGAAAAGAAGTTTAGAATTAGAGTTAGAGTTAGATTTATAATTAATATTTTTGGCCTCATAGGTTAATCAAACTTTTTTTTTATGATAACAAACTTAATTATGAATTTGACTTATCTTATTAAGTGTTCATGTCTATCATAGTAAAAAGTGAAGTATTCAACACTTAACTAAGTCAAGAAGTGCCATGGAGATGAAGTTTACAAATCATATCAAGCATAAGCTAAAGATTAAAAAGGATGATAAAATAAGAATCTAGCTTTAATTACTTCAATTTCATATGTGTAATACACAAACCATAAGGGAATAAGCAAGTATACTCAATATACCAAGACTCAAGCTTCAAAGAGTATGTTACAGTGTTACATTTTATGTACATATGGTTTACATATTGAGAACTTAGATATTTTAATCATTTGATATTCATAATTCTATTCAAAAATTATTTTGAAAAATATTAAAGTGATTTCATATATCAAAAATATTTTCAATTATTTGTGCAAAAGATTGTTTTAAGTAGTTTTTTTATATAATCTAGCTTGAAAAGTTAACCATAAATTCCATATACATTATCTTTGGATGAATAAAATTTCTTTGGAAACCTTAAGATTTATACGTTATAGAAAAAAAGAGGCCATTTCTATTGTAGTCTCATAAACCTAGAGGGGATATCTAGGCAAAGTGTAAATCATCTCCTATAGGGTCATTGAGATTGTAGGTTTAGAAACCAAGAGGGGAATGATTATCATTAAACACCCACTATAAATAAAGAGAGATTTAAATTCAAAAGATAAAACATTTTGGTAGTGGATGTAGATAAACTTTTTTGAGTGTTTTGAACCACTGTAAATTGCATATTTATTGTTTGTCATCATTGTACTTATTTCTTACAAAATTTTAATTTAGCATTATTGTTACAAAATACTATATTCACGCTTATAGAGTATCTAGACGGGATTTCAATTCGTATAAGAGTTTGAGGCATCATCAAAATGATCTAACAATCAAAATATTAAGATCCTCTAGTATAGATAACTTCATGGGTGAAGACATAATACCTTGAAAGCCTCCATTGTTCTTTGAAAAAAAAAATTGGGCTTTGGAAAACGACGATTAGAATCCTCTTCAATGCAAAAGATCAAGACTTTTGGTTCATCATTCAACATGATCCAACCAAGATTCAAAAATCCGCCATCAATGAATTAGTTGATAAACGGGTTCAAGAATGGACGGAGCTTGAGAAATAAAGGGCCACCTTAAATGAAAAAGCTATCTTGATGCTCAATTGGGACTTTGTCAAAAATTTATTCGAGTACATCCTATAATGCACCACTACTAAAGATATTTGGGAAATATTGAACATCACTTATAGTGGTAACAAGGAAGAATAAATTTTGCATCATTATTTCATCCCTATAAATGATGGCATTTCAAGTAAAAAGGATGAGATAACCGATTTCTCAACCAACTCTATAATCAATTCATATAATATTGATGATCATTGCTTAAATCATTTTATAATTATTGATTGTCAAAATTTTGAGTTGAAAAAAATATTTGACCACTTATTCTCAAAGTATGTAAAATTAAAACAAAAATAAACAGTTTATATTTATTGTTGAAAGCTTAAAAATTGAGTTGGATGAAAAACTTGAAATGATTGAAATTCATTCTTTAATAAACTGTGAAAAAATTAGAAATAACCTCCATATATACAAATTAAGGATTCATTTCCCTTTTTCAAAAATTATTTGGATTCTAAATAATTATATTGTTATTGATAATTCATTAAGGACTAACTCCTACAAACCCAAAAAGATATGGGTACCATAGTCATTTATTTAAAAACTTATTAAAGGGCAAAAGAAGGGGAGGAGGAAGAGCTTGAAGGATCAAATAAAAATTACAACATCAAAGCCTCTTCTACCTCTTCGTAAAAGAAAGAAGAATATATGTGAATTTTGATAACTCCAAGTTAGTATTCTCTCTTTTTGTATTGCATTGTCTTCAATGTGAAATAATGTATGAGTAGATGGAAAACATGTTTTCTAACAAGTCTTAGCTAAACTTGACTTACAAAAATTGAACATTATTCACTCTTTAAATGTCATTTTTTGATGCTCGAAAGTTATGTTAAAATCATGTTTGGATAAACTCAATAAATGTTGATTTGATTATGAATTGGCCTACATGATTTGTTCTTAAATCAAGTTTACAATACATGTTTAAATTCATAAATTGATTATCTTTCGCACTCATAATAAGTTTTTATGATCTGAAGAGACTGATCGATTAGTGGCGAAACTAGTTGATGTATTAAAGGGACTAGTTGATGTTTCCCCTTTGAACCAATTGATTGGTGTTGAACTTTGTTTTTCAAAATAGGGTAAGAAAAACCGATTTGTTTCTCAAATCTAGTTAAAAACATTATATGGATAACATAATTCTTCATCGAAATATCCAATACAAATAAAAGGTCACTCTTCCCTACTCAATGCATCAAAATCAACAAAATCATCCAGATGTTCTTTAAAGACCATCACAAAGATATCACATTCTTCTACTTGTAGGAATAAGAAACACCAACAAAAAGGATGGTTAGTATGCTATGTATTGAGAAATTTAACCATACTATTGAGTCAAGGATTCACATAAATACATATATTCATAATAAGGACAACACACCTAAGCCACAGTTAACCATACTATTCTTAATCTGGTGGAATGAAAAGAACCACTTCTTAGGGACAACACACCTAAGCCACTATAATCATCTGGTGGAATGGATCCATAAAAACACATTCTAAGGGAAAAACACCCTTAAGCTACTATTATCATCCGGTGGAATATATTTGAAAAATAACACCTTAGCCTGACTCATGTGATCTTTTACTTTAAATGACTAATATCTTACTGATGATGGATTCATAGGTACAGAACAAATTAAAGGAGGTAAGCACATCACCTAGGTCATAATGTCGTTCTCTAAAGTTAAGATCCTCATTTCCCCAAAACCCAATTTTATAATTTAAGCATAACTTCTCCCATATTGATCATTACCTACCCAATTTAGTAAATCTTCCTCAAATATTATTGTTATTAAAATACCAAAAATTCAAGGTCTGAATCCAAAATCTTACATATGCAATAATAGCCCTATCTTAAAAGTTACTATTCATAAAGCTTTCAAACTCTAATTTCACAAGTAAGTAATAACTTTTCCTATAATGCTCATAAAATTACCAAATTCAATATAAATCCCTAAAATTCCAACATAAACATCCTATATAAAGTTCATTTTCTAACTCAAATGTTTTATACATGTGATAATAAGATTACCATTTTGAAGTTATTATTCCCCATTTAAGCCTTTTTCTCATTTTGGGGAACTTACAGCATTCATAATCACTCAAATAAATCCACATGATATTATCATCATATTTTAATCCTCTTAACATTTTAAAATAACAAAATTATCATGTTAACCCATATTGACTGAAATACCCGTATAGATAGTCAAAAGCCCTCATTTTACAAAAATATTATATCCTCAATATCATTATCTCCAAATCCTCCATTTATCATCATACATATTAAATATACTTAATTCCCACTCATCATACTTTATTAGGCCCATACTAATCTTTCACAAGTTATACTCATCCTTAAAAATACAACCTAGCATAGTAATATTATATTAGCACATCCTTAAAAACATATAATTATTTTAATTTCGATTCGTTTTATGGATTTATCAATAATTTTGACTTCTTATTTGAATTTAATTAATCATTGTTGTTGTAAATTATGCTAGATAAATTCGTTTACAACCATGATTTTATTTTATTCATATGATTTTAATTTTTGATTAAAAATATGTATTTTTCTTCTTTATCATATTTTTATGTTTTTTAATAATTTAGATTTATTTTCAATTATAACTTTGTCTTGTGATTATGTCTTTGTTTGGAATTATATTTCGTTAACAAAATATATTATTTAAATTATAAAATTCCCTTTTAAAATAGTAAAATTATTTTAATGATTTTATCAGCAAAAAATATTTTCGACTTTGAATTTATTCATTTTTATGAGTTCATTAAGATCTTTGGAACATTTTAAATTAAAATTAATTTTCGTAACTTATTTATATATTTCTTTCCAAAATTAATTTTCTTTCATTTTACCCTTTTTGGTTTGCAAAAGATCATTTTCAGAAATTATTTAAATTATTCGTAGTCTCTTAGAAATTGATTTAAATGTTTTCTTATAAGGTTTTAAATACTTTTCAAGGTCGTATAATATAATTTTGGAAATAATATATATCTTTGCATTTTTTGGTAATTTCTTCCAATAACATTTTCGAAATTCTTTATATAGCCCTTATATCTATTTTATACCTTTAGATCCTTATGAAATAATTTTTCATTAAATAAATTTTAGATAAAATCATATATTAATATTTTTAGACTCAATTGTGTATTTTTATTTAAAAAAACTACCCAACAGGCCCCCTTCTTTTTTTTTTCCTTTTCTCTCTTCTTCTCTCCCTTTTTTTCTCTCTCTTCCTTCCCATTCACTTCTGTGTGAGCCTGAACCTTGCTCCTTCTCCCTTATCCCCTCTCCTCTTCATTATTCTGTAGCACTGTCAGCCACCACCATCGACACCACTCCATTCGCCTGACTCCAACACCCTTTGCCAGCAAGTCCAAGAGGCAGCAACTGCAACAATAGTAGTGAACAGCAACGACGGGTGGCCACAGGTCACGCCGCCACATCCAGCCACGACGAGCTCGCTGGCTGCCTATGAGCAATGGCTGGCCTTCGATAAAGCTTCCCCAATCTTCACTCTCCCTGATTTGAACTCTTTGTTTGGAAAGCTTTCTTGTGGATTGTTAAGCTCTCGATAATTCTCTATCTTTCTTAATTTGCTTAGCTAGCTTTGGATTTAGGTAAGTCATTTCTTACCTTTACTTAGGTCGGAATCTAAAATATATGTCTGTTTGAAGTAAAAGGTGATGAGTATGCTTATCAATTATTTAATAATGTCAAGTGTATGCTGAGTTCTTGAGTGGTAATTGTATGTATGTATGAGCTTATAGCTTCAATGTGAAAACATGTTAGTATGCCTATTAAATATTATATATGATTGAGTATGTGAAGGTTTGAGTATGATTAGGTGGTTAACATATCCAGCTAACTATAAAATATTTAGTGATTTTAGAGTATGTTTTAATGTGTCTAAATTGTAACAAGTTTGGAAAACCGTATTTGTGGATAAGTATGGATTGAAATTATATGATACCTTAGGATGTAATTTTTATGCCATAGAATTATTCAGCTTTTACTCCACCTAAAATTATTTGGCCTTAGTGCCACATGAATTGGTTTGGCTTTAATGTCCCTGAAATTGATCAGCTTTAATGTCACTTGGATTGGTTCGGATTTAATGCTACTTGAAATTTATTGACTTTAATGCCACTTGAAATTAATCGACTTTAATGTAATGATGGAAATTCATTGTGTTGATATAATTGAGCTAAGTGCTATTATGTGGGCCTCATTTATGATTGATTAAATCCTTGAATAAAATATTAATCACTTAAAGTGAAAGATCTTGAGTCGAGACTTGTACCACTCGGGGTAGCTATCTAAGTTAGGGTTGGTATTCACTTGGTACCATTTTGGTGTTTTTCTCTTTTGTGATCCTGAGTGCCTTACGAGGTTCAAAGATGCCCTCTTCTACTCTATAGGTGCCTTGATATATTTCGACCCTATAAGGAGTATGCATACTTAAGTGATTAGGTCTCCTATTTATTGGTGGTCAAGTTACGTTTCTGAACTGGCCAGCTCGGGCTAGTACCATTTGAGTACTAGATTGTTACGATCTATTTGAGTCTTCCTCAAGATAATATAATTGAATGTTTGTGATCATGATAATAAAATATGATAATGAATTATTCTTATTTACTCATGGAATTTATATTTCTTTATCCTATGCATGTCTCTTGGCTATCTCCCTTACAATAGTGTTACCATATGGTGCATGTTCATATCCAATTATCACATGATCTATTATTTAAATCATATGTGGACCTTATGTGTAGAATGCTATCTTCTAGGGTAGAGTGTGTTACTGAGCATGTGATCATGATTTCTTGTATGCTTGTGTCTTATGTGTTTTCATGCGTAGTCATGTATTCATAAGTATGAATTTGTGAGCACATGTTTTATTGTATGTAATACTTGTATAATTGAGTATGATTTATTGTATGAGTGGAATGGTGTACATATCATATGTATAATTAACCATGAGTTATTGTATGAGTGGAATGCTGTATGTATCATACGTATAATTGAGCATTAGTATTGTAAGCTGGAGATTACCATATCTTATGTGTATCATGTTTCATTCCATGAGTTAGGTAGTCGTGGTTTATTCAGTACTAGACCTATACCGGTACTATATTAGTTGAATATGTCCTACAATGATCCACTAATGGTGGGGAGTAGAACTCTTATGTAGGCTCAAGATTGGATGTTATTATTAGGTTGAAGGCTTGGCTTGAGAGAGTAGGCAATTTGGAGTTTGATGCCTCAGAATTTATCTTTATTTATCTATATTTACTTTTGAAAATTTTCAAGTGTTTTGTTAAAGTTTCAAGTGTGTTGTAATTGAATTTTAATTTTCTATTACTTTGATAAGCTTTTAAAATCTAAAGTTATTTCACAGGTTTCTACTAATTTATTTAGTGATGATTTTTTTGTGTGAAATTGTTCACTTGCCATCTATTTGTGGATATCTTCTTGTGGGAGTTTATCCTCATGACATAGATGTTGTTTGAATTTTTGTTGGACATGTGTTAGCCTTGCATCTAGCATGAGATAGAGGGTGGACATTTATCTTGTGTTAGGTATGGCGGTAACATTCCCCAAATTCTATTTTAGCTTCCTCATTATTCTTTTAAATGAAATTTTTTAGGAGTGAATTTTGGGGGTGTTACATTAAGTTAATGGAAGGGTGAAAAAATGGGGAAAACAAAATCGAGGTTCAAAGGAGTCTCATTCAAGCTTATTTTCAACAATGAGGGTAAGTTGAAGGGGGGAAATAAGGAGGGTGGCAATGGCTGGTTTTCCCTAAAATTAGGGGTGACGACCGGTGGTTTTAGCGAAAGGAGGGTGATGGATTGTGGTATGAATAACAAAATATAGGTGGAGGGTTACGATGGTTGTTTCCAAAGGTAGTGGGTGTGGTTTGGTTGGTTTGGCCTAAAGAATGGTGTAGGATTCGCTAGTTTTGCTTATGGTTAGGGGTTGGTTGTGGTGGGTTTGGCCAGAGCATGGGCTGAGGTAATGGTAAAGGTGGTCGATGCTAGGGGTGAAGGTATGGAAAATGTTGTTGGTGCCTTAGTTGGGCTCATCGGTGGGGGTGATCTTGGGTGGTTTTAGGAAACAACAAGGAGGGGTAAAGAAGGAGAGATTGGTTGCATTTGGGGTGCAATATTTTGATAGAAAATAGAGGGAGAAGAGGGTGGGTTTAGGCATTAAATTTTCCTTATATATTTATACATGCACGTAGGAAATGGATAGGAGAGGTGGTGATCGGGTAAAATTTTTAACCCAACCATGAAGCTGAGGAGGGGCGAGTTGATGGGGGTAGAGGGTAGGCTTAGTAGGGGAGGCATGTACGCAAGAAGAAGAGAAGAGGAGAGGACTATCAGGGGAGGAAAATTAAAATAAAATAAGGATAGGAAAAGAAAAAGAGAAAGGAAAAATAAAAGGTGTGGGTTTAGATTTAGATTTAGGTTAAAATAATTTCGGTTAGGGTATTAGGATAATTTCATGAAATGATTATCTAATAAGATTTAGTCTAGAAAAGATATTAATAACTTGGAATAAAAATTAGGGTTAGGCTAATATTTAAGATTAGGAAGTTAGGGTAAGATAGAAATATTAATTTTCTAAGATTAGAATTAGATTATAATATTAATTACTCAGGATTAGGGTTAGCTAAAATTTGGGGTATTACAATAACTTGTTATGACAAAAGGGTTGAGATACACTTGAATAAGACTAGGGTTGTTGAGGTTCTTGGGATTCCGTGGGAAGAAAATGATTGAAGAAAAAATACATTAATTTTGATATTGGTTCCAACATTATCAAGATGCCCTTTACGCAGAATCTCTTTGATCTTCACATTTGTCCACTCTTTGAGCTCTATAATCTTATCTATTTTGATTTTATTCAACTTTTCTATGAGAATTTGGTTGTTCCTACAAATGGTTCCACTATCACCACTAGATTCCTAAGTGTTCTCATTAGGGTCAATGAGACTAGTTGTGTTAGGAGTCTAGGCATTTAAGTGGTTACCTCTTATGGACATTACATATAATATTTGGATAAGCATGAGGAAACATGTCATGGTCATGTAAAATGTCAATAGGCATCATTTTGTGATTCAATGCACCATTAGCTCTTATTGTTTACAACCCTACAAGAGAGTGTTACACTATTCTATTGGTACGGTGTTTTTCCCTCAGATGACATCAGGGGATGATATAATTCCTAGAAATTATTATGAGGTTGAACACATCTTATCATGGTTTTCCATGTGCTTCAAGATTGACATATCTCAAAACATGGCACAAAAATCAAGTCACACACGTTCTTATTTAGGGTATGATTCTCTCATTATAGGGGTCTTAGAGGATTTCTAGGTCTCATTAGGAGATTTCAATTCCATTCCTCTCTGTTTTAAGAATAGATTGGATATCTTTGATGAGATAACCTTATGACCAATAAGATATGAGTTGAGCAAAGATAGTCAAAGTCTCATATTTACTATGAAGGCTAAAGCTTCATTGACATGCACTAGTAGGATACCAGATACTCAAGCTCGTTATGCTCATGACACACATGATCAAAACATCCCTTCTACTACTCATGATCCACTCACTACATATCTCATTGTTCCACTGGCTATATCATATACTTTGTCTATATCCATAGCTCTACTTCATCAACTCCTTAGGGTAGAGCTATAATTTAAGGTCCGTAAGACTTTCTTATTAAAGGCTTTTGGATTGTTGACTAGATATTTACACGTATAAATTATACATAGGCTAGATCATGGTATTAAGCTTTCTATTCTTGAGAAACTTGTTCATTGCATGCATCCTTGTACCTTTTTTGAGGGTTCATTAGGTCTATAGACTCATGTGTATGCTCCTACAGTCACTATAGCATAGAATTAGGCAAAAGATACATCTACAACTCAACAATTTGTTATATTTGAGGGTGACATGGTTACTTCTATCATCACTACTAGTGATCAGGGTGTCAAGGTTAATGACACTGAGAAGACTACACCTCCACTCAAAAATAAGAATCTAGAGTGTGTACGAGGCACTTGAGATAGTGTTGATACTAAGTTGGATAATGTAGATGTAGAGAACTCAAAGGATACACCATTATATGATTCTTGTTACTCAAATCTAAATTTTCTTGTGATTTATCTCACCACCATTCCTCACCCATCTAGATCCACACCTTTTGAGCCTAGCCTTACATATACATCTTGTTAAGATCTAGGTACTATTGGTCCTAATTAGAGTTTTACATAATCCATGGTTATATCATTGTGTGGGCCATATTTATTCTTTTGATGATATATTTTTTAGTCTTACTCATGCTCTCATTGTTATCCTTGCATGATCTTTATTGTACTATCTTCATAAAACACATATTTTTAGGTTAATTTACTCATATATCAGGAAGAATTACTCTTAAATATTTTTTGCTCATATTTGGTTAATTGAATAAAATTTATTTAATTTCTTCACGCCCTAATGGATTGATGAGTAGTGATACTATGCTATGGTGCACACTTAATATACTTATAAATCTACCACACTTTCATGCTTGATGATTTATTTGATACATGATTAAGTTGACTCATCTAATGATATCTCTCATGCAATTATGCTTTTAATATTACATTTTGAGAAATTTCTTGAAATTTTATATCATTGAGATAATGCTTCACTTAAGTATGTTTTTAAAATATGCTCTTGACATTTTTGGAAAATTACTACATTTAGTAAGAAGTTTCATCATCATGATACTTATACTTTTCGATGATCAAATTATTTTGATGAGTACTAACTCCATTAGAAAAGGAAATTTTCTCCATTGCACTTGATTATAGGTTACATGTTGAATGGTATCTCCAAATAGCAAATTGGATATACTCTTGAGATTACACCATAACAATTTAGCATGATAGATATTTGAAATACTCTAGGAGAAGAGTTCTACCTTACTTACACTAATTATCTATATCTGGTAAACTCTAACAAAATAAATTAATATGCATTAAACTATTTTATATTGTTCAAGTTGTTTAACCCATTGTTTAAACAAGTATAGCTTATATGTTTAAGGGCATATTTTATATTTTTCTCATTTGAGTCCATCTGATTTCTCACTAGGTATACTCGCTTGTACGCGTAATGTAACTCTTAGATTCCCTAGATTTAATGTTTGTTTATGATTGATTGGAACATCTTATACTACTTATCTTTGTCAACATCATGCCTTACTTTGCTTCATCTTCATAAGAATGCTTATGTTTGATCACTATTTAAAATTGTGTATATCTGTGATGACTTGATATATATGAGATGTTAGTGTTATTGTTGGTTACAATAAAAAAATGCATGATTAGAAATTATCTCTTCTTATAAGTGGTATGTCTTGAATTGTTATATTTTCTCCACTAACTCTCTCTTATGATTATCTAAAATATCTAACATGATGAGAGTTTTCATGATATAGCCTACTATAAGTACCATATGTTGTATCTTATTAACCAGTCTGGGTAATCTAACATATTTATACAAGGGATTAGGATATGGTGAACTTGAACTTATATGTTCCTCTCACATGACTCCATGAATTGCATAATGAGATATCTGTTATGAGTTATATACTCTCCACCTTAATTTTGAAATTCCATTACAACTTTGGTTCTTATGTGTGAATTTTCCTTTGAATTATTTAATGTTCGCACTTCACATAACTCCATTGAAAAAAATAAGCTTAATTCTATTTTCTTACATGTTTCTGTACTCCTTGTTTTGGACTTATGTGATACGTGAACCTCTTGTTATATCTAATTAATTCATATCTTTGACTAAGACATGGTTTGAATTATGCTCAATATTTTCATAAATCTTTTATATCTTATGAGTGTATATGACACTTTTAATAAGTTTTTTGAAATTTGATCTTGATTATTAACCTCTATGTTTTTCTTGAAAAATTCAAATCTTTTAAGTCATATGTGTTGGAAAAACTACTTTCTTGATTTACACATCTTCTCCCTCCTCCCTCTTATTGATTATACATTGAGAATCAATTCATGGACACCTTTGTAATTAATTCTTATAACTTAATTGCCATTAAAGTGTGAATGCTAATGCTCATTTATAATAATTAAATATTGCATTCCACTAATATATATTCCATAAATTGGGAAGTTCTTAAGACATATTTCCTTTGCTATATTTTCATCTATGCATCTAAAAATGTCTCCTTTTGATGAATAAATTCTTGATACAAATATATGGCCTTTTATGTTTTAAAATCAATATAATAGTGAAGTTTAACAATTCACTAGGTTTTTTTTTTTTTTTACATTTTGGTTCTTATGTGCATGCTTCATCCTATTTCTCTTCCCTTATACTTCTCATCCATTCATTACTATAAAATGGAAACAATTAATATAATATGGGAATAATAGGAAGTTGAGACACTTCCTTACTTGATTAGATTAGTGCATAAATAATATGTAGCCTAAATATGCTTTTTTTTTTCTCTTACTTTTGCATAACCAATTACAACACTAAATTGATCATCTATTGCTTTGGTATATACTTGCAACTATGATATTTCTTTTTACATCATTTATGGTTCTTAATTTTATATAACTCCTTGATAACATGTGCTTCTATGAGCTACGCCTTTGTGTTTTCTCATGTTATTAACACTTGAGTGATGTTATGCTCCTATATGATTTGATCATAAATATTCACTCTTGAGATCATTATAATGTGACCTCTTCCTTGCAAGCTTCTGTACATATCTTAGCCACACATAAACTTGTCTATCTATTAGCTAGATTGATAGAAGTAACTTTGAAATTAATTGATCATATGACTTCATTGCTAGATTTACTTACAATATATCATGTACACGAACATTACCATCTCTCAATATCATGTTAAAATGTATACTTATTTTGCTTAAGTATATTACTTAGTACAAATGAGTGATACTCTTGCATTTCATTGATGTGCTTGTCTTGATCTCCAATTCATCATATTAATGACAAGTTACTCATTGAATGGATCATTTATCATATTCCTTATTTTCCTTGTACTTTATATTCACCATATAAAAGAGAAACATGTGATAACATATTGTGTCATAGCTTTTAAGATGAAATTATTGTTGTAGTCTCATGTTAATATTTGTTCATGTTGAGGGACACTCTCACATATTTTTATAATCCTTGTCATCATGCTCACCCTCTTAGTTTTTGACTTAGTTGGATTTATGTAACTCTAAAATTTATTTTCATACTATTTCTGATATTTAAGTATCTTTATGACTCATTAAATACTCCTAGAGTTAAATATCATAATTATTAAATCTCGCGAGCTTTAATGATATCATGTCTAAGTTATTTCCATGAATCTTAATACTCATATCTCCGCTTCTACTACTTATGTTGTTTAAGTTAATAATATCTTAAGTGATCATATTTTGATCTTGATCTTATTGCTGATATATGCATACCCTTAGGGGGAGCATACTTGGTTTAGTTGATCACTTATGTTATTACATAAGACATAACCTAAGGGGGGGATATGTCATATTTATTTCACTCATGCTATTCATTGATAATATTGAGTATGATTGATTTTCTTGTGCTTTAATTGAGAATGTGCTTATTTTGTGGGTGATATTTACTCCACGTGCATTTAATTTCTTATGCACTTATCTTTTGATTGGAGATCTTATTTGTTGAAGCCCTTTCCTTTTGTTGATGACAAAAGGGAGAGAAAGGGTGAAAAGATGCTATATGCTAACTTGTTTTTTAATATTATATTACCATTTACACTTGTGTTATTTTATTATAAAATGAAAAATATATTATCCATATAATTTAAGAAAATGTATTGATATTTACTTTCACATTTCTACACTTCATCTCTCATGATATTGCCATCTTTTTGTTTGTCATCATCCAAAAAGGGGAGATTCTTGCACTCATAGGTTAATTAACCTTTTTTTTTATGATAACAAACTCAATTATGAATTTGAATTATCTTGTTAAGTGTGCATGTCTATCATAACAAAAAGTGAAGCATTCAACACTTAACCAAGTCAAGGAGTGCTAAAGAGATCAAGTTTACAAATCATATCCCATGCACAAGCCAAAGATCAACAAGAAGGACAAAAATAAGACTTTATTTTTAATTACTTTAATTTTATATGTGTAATACACAAACCATAAAGAAATAAGCAAGTGTGCTCAAGATACCAAAACTCAAGCTTTAAAGAATATGTTACAGTCTTACGTTTTATATACATATGATTTACATATTGAGCACTATAATATTTTAATGATTTGATATTTCTAATTCTATTCAAAAGTAATTTTGAAAGACCTTAAAGTGATTTCATGTATAAAAAATATCTCCAAGTATTTGTACAAAATATTATCTTAAATGAATTTTATTTTAAGTTATTTTCCATATGATCTAACTTAGAAAATTTACCATAAATTCCATGGACATTATCTTATGATGAATAACATTTCTTTGAAAAAATTAAGATGTATACTGTACAAGAAAAAAACAGACGACATACAATTTCGAGGTCTATAGCTCAAGTCATGGTCTTTTTTGTAAAGGTGTGTAGTGGTGAAAACCAACTCTATCGATCAATTAGTTTCTCAAAAGAAGTCGAATGGTATGTTAAAGCCAGTCGATTAGTTTGAATATTGATAGACTAGTCTGGGCATTTCTGAGATATTTCTCATATTTTGGCACTATAAATAAGAGTTGTTAGACTTCATTAAACATCAGTCAAGCTAGCACAATCATTTTCACATCCTATAAATAATCAAAGAGAGTTTTGATTTTACACTTTCAAATCCAAATCATACTTCTCTAGTGCTCAATTTGTTCTTCATATTTAGCTAGAGTGCTCATACACTTGTAATTATTATTTCTCTAGCTATAAAAATCTTCACTAGTGATTACTCACTTTCATATACTATCTAGTGATGATTTTTATTATATTCATTTAAACACAAGTGAAGAGTGGCGTGTTGTCTAGCATTTTCAAGAGAGGTTATTGTTGTCGTCTCATAAACCTAGTGAGGATATCTAGACGAAGTGTAAATCATCTCCTAGAGGGTCATTGAGATTGTAAGTTCATAAATCAAGAAAGGAGTGATCATCTTCAAATACCCACTATAAATAAAGAGAGATTCAAATTCTAACGGAAAAACATTTTGGTAGTGGACGTAGAAAATTTTTGTTGAATTTCTTGACCACTATAAATAGTGTGTTTATTGTTTTTCATGTTAAATAGATTGTAATATATATATATATATATATATATATATATATATATATATAAGAGGGTGGTGGTTGACTTGGTTTCTTTTCATTTGAATTAATTTGAAAAGTCATGATTGTTGGTATATGATCCAAGGAACATTTTGGTTCATGGGCTTGGTACCTGTTCGAAGGGACTTCATTAAGTTTATAAATAACCCCCACCATCAACCAAAAAAATCAATTCGAAAATTCAAATTTTCTGAAAATTCTAATAGTTCTCTCTCTTCTCTCTCTCTACTTTTTCAATTCCTATATTCCTAGCTGAGTACAAGCATAACGTTGCGTTTGCTGGAATCCTATTAGATTAAAGTGCTGCATCTGATAGGAACGAAAATCCGTTCTATCCTGGAAGACGATTGTTCACAACCTTGAGCACCGTGTGAGGGAGCAAAATCGTCTTAATGAAACATCGTGAATTCGGTGGGCTTGGATAAATTATTTTCGGTATTCTATTATTTTTTATACTATACACCCAACAATCTTAAGACAATTTTTTATTTATTTATTTTTAATTTTACATTTCCTTTATTTGTTATAGTATAGAAAGTGGTATTTATTTGATAAATAATTCTACCAGTTTTCTTCTAATCTTTTGTTATTTGTCGAACTTCTGTTTTTGTAACATAAATGGCTTCGTCTGCAAACATTGTTGCAAGTTCCAAAAATCCTGTGGGTTTGGTGAAAAGCCACCAAAGTTCAGTGGATCAGATTTTAAGTGTTGGCAACATAATATGTTTTTCTATCAGACTACATTGAATTTGGTAAAATATCTCAATGAGAGCCCTCTAAAGGTTGATGAAAAAGAGACTGATGTAGTCAAAGTGGCTGTAATAGATGCATGGAATCATTCTGACTTTCTTTGCAAGAATTATATTCTAAATGGTTTGGATGACACATTATATAATGTGTATTCTGGTACTAAAACGGAAAAGGAACCGTGTGATTCTTTAGATACCAAGTATACGACAGAGGACGCCAGAATAAAGAAATTTATTATTGGTTGTTTTCTCGATTATAAAATGGTGGATAAAAAGTCGGTAATATCCTAAGTGGAAGAGATTCAGGTTATTATTCATGACATTCATGCCAAGGGTATGTCCCTAAGTGAGTCCTTTCAGGTAGCAATGGTAATTGAAAAATTACCACCATATTGAAAAGATTTTAAGAACTACCTTAAGCATAAGCGTAAGGAAATGAAACTTGAGGATCTCATAGTCTATCTAAGAATTGAGGAAGACAACCGCAAGTTCGGAGGCTCAAATCTAATGGCATCAAGAGCCAAAGGATAGGAAAACGGACCAAAGACGAGCAATAAAAGGAAGCACGATGGAGATAGTTATAATACAGGATCTAATGTCTCCAAGAAATTCAAAGGAAAGTGCTATGAATGTGGCAAGCAAGGACACAGTACAAAGGATTGTCGCAATCCACAAAAGTCTAAGAAAAGAAATGCTCAAGAGAATGTCACAGAGATAGACAAGTTATCTGAAGATCTTGATGTTATCAATCTATCCGCAGTAGTGTCACAATGCAACCTTATAGGCAATGTTAAGGAATGGTGGGTAGACACCGGAGCCACTTGTCACATATGTGGTAACAAGTGGATGTTTTCTGAGTATCAACCTATAGAAGATGATGAAGAACAACTCTTCATGGGAAATGCTTCATCTTCTAAGGTCATTGGTCGTGGAAAGGTGATACTGAAGTTGACAAGGGGAAAAAACCTTACTTTGAATGATGTGCTCCATGTACCAGATATCCGGAAGAATTTAGTTTCAGGATCCCTATTAAGTAGGAATGGTTTTAAGTTGATCTTTGTATCTGATCAATTTATACTTATTAAGAATGAGATGTTTATAGGAAAGGGCTATCTTAGTGATGGGCTCTTTAAGATGAATGTAATCACTATTGTACCCAAAGTTAATAATAATAAGAGTATTTCTTCTTCTTATATGCTTGAATCACTTAATATTTGGCACGAACGATTAGGACATGTTAATTATTATACCATTCGAAGGTTAATTAATTTATAAAGTTTGCCTAAATGTGAGTTTAATCCTAAGCATAAATGTGAAATATGTGTTGAGGCCAAGATGGCAAGGAAACCCTTTCATTCTATTGAAAGGAACACAGAACCTCTAAATTTAATTCACACTGATGTGTGTGATTTAAAATTTGTGCAAACTAGAGGTGGTAAAAATTATTTTATTACTTTCATAGATGGTAGCACCCGTTATTGCTATGTGTATTTGCTATGAAGCAAAGATGAAGAAATTGATATGTTTAAACACTTCAAAGCAGAAGTTGAGAATCAACTTGGTAGAAAGATTAAGGCTATAAGAAGCGATAGAGGAGGTGAATATGAAAACCATTTTGAACAAGTTTATTTAGAAAATGGTATTATTAACTAAACTACTGCTCCTTATACGCCTCAATCTAATGGAATTGCAGAACGCAAGAATAGAACTTTGAAGGACATGATGAATGCCATGTTGATTAGTTCTGGTTTACCGCAGAACTTGTGGGGGGAAGCCTTATTAACTGCAAATTATATTCTCAATAAGATGCTTCATAAGAAAACCCACAATATTCAATATGAGTTATGGAAATATCACAAGCCTAACTATAAATACTTAAAGGTGTGGGGGTGCTTAACAAAAGTAGCAGTTCCTAAACCTAAGAGGCCTAAGTTAGGACTGAAAACCATTGATTGTGTATTCATTGGTTATGCACATAACAGTAGTGCATATCATTTCCTTGTCCACAAATCAGAGGTTCCTGATATTGATGCCAACACTATTATAGAATCAAGGGATGCTATATTCTTTGAAAATATTTTCCCTACAAAATGAATAATGAATCAGTTTCACTAAAGAGGCTAAGAGAGTCTATTGGTGATGGGAATAAAGAAGTTAATTCAGATGAGCCTAGACGAAGTAAGAGAGCTAGGATCTCTAAATCATTTGGACTTGATTATCTAACATATTTGTTAGAAAATGAGCCTCAAACATTTAAAGAAGCTATATCCTCTCCTGAATCTACTTATTGGAAAGAAGCAATAAATAGTGAAATTGAATCCATCATGCAAAATCACACGTGGGAAGTAGTGGACTTGCCTCCTGGGAATAAACCCCTAGGATGTAAGTGGATCTTTAAGAAGAAATTAAAGGCCGATGGTTCAATTGACAAATATAAGGCAAGGCTTGAAGTTAAATGATACAAGCAAAAGGAAGATGTTGATTTTTTTGACACATATTCACCAGTTACAAGAATTACGTCTATACGTATGCTATTGGCAATAACAGCTGTAAAGGGTCTTAAAGTACATCAAATGGATGTAAAAACAACATTCTTGAATGGTGAATTAGAGGAAGAGATCTATATGGAACAACCTGAGGGGTTCATTGCTCCCGGTCATGAGAAAAAAGTTTGTCGACTTATTAAATCTCTCTATGGATTAAAACAGGTACCTAAGCAATGGCATGAGAAATTTGACAGTGTAATGTTGTCAAATGGATTCAGGATAAACGAGTCTGACAAATGTGTTTATGTCAAAGATACTCATAAAGGCTACGTTATAGTGTGTCTATACGTAGATAATATGCTCATAATGAGTAATAAAAATGATATTATTAACACTACCAAATGGATGCTCACCTGAAGTTTTGATATGAAAGACATGGGTCTTGCAGATGTTATATTAGGAATTAAGATTTCTAGAACATCTGATGGATTAATATTGTCTCAATCTCATTATGTTGAAAAAATACTTGATCGATTCAAGGAGTACAATATTAACCCAGCTAAGACACCATTGGAGGTGAATATTCATTTGATGAAAAATACGGGTGCCAGTTTTTCACAATTAGAATATTCACGTATAATAGGCAGTATCATGTATCTCATGAACTGCACGCGACCGGATATTGCTAATGTAGTTAACAGGCTTAGTCGCTATACCAGTAACCCTAATAGGGAACATTGGAAAGCGATCATTCGAGTTCTAGGATATCTAAAGCACACCAAGAACTTTGGATTACACTACAAGAGATATCTAGCAGTGGCAGAAGGCTACATTGATGCAAATTGGATATCAAATTCTAGGAACTCTAAGTCTACTAGTGGATATGTGTTCACTCTTGGAAGTGGTGCAATATCTTGGAAATCATCTAAACAAACATGTATCGTAAGGTCAATAATGGAGTCTAAATTTATTGCTTTAGATAAAGCCGGGGAAGTAGCTGAATGGCTTAGAGACTTCCTAGAAGATATCCCATGTTGGAAAAAGCCTGTGCCACCCATACGTATCCATTGTGACAGCCAGTCTGTAATTGGTAGGGCACGGATTAAGATGTATAATGGTAAGTCTAGACATATTCATCATAGACATAATACCATTAGAAGGTTGCTTTCTAGTAGAATTATCTCAATTGATTATATGAGGTCAAAGGATAATATTGCGGATCCGCTTACAAAGGAATTAACTAGAATGCAAGTAGAAAGTTCATCAAGGGGAATGGGCCTAAAGCCTATGGATATATAGAGTCGTCATGGTGGCAATCCAACCTAGTTGACTGGAGATCCCAAGATCTAGGTTCAATGGGAAAACTGAACTATGGATGATTCGGTGTTGCACTGAGGAATCTATTTTTATCTACTCATTTCTATGATGAAACAGTGCAAAGAAAGGATAAGGTTAAGCTATGCTTTTAATGATCCCTATAACTTAATATGTTTAAGTAAAATATCTAAAGGATACAATAATTAGGAGATTACCTATGTGAGTGGGAAGGGGCCACTTCTGTGAGAATTTCGAGGGCTGAATTCTCTAACACACTCACAGAATCAAGAGGTGTTCATGGCCGAAACAAACACAAACGTGAGAACCAACTATGCTTGAAGGAAGCTGTGTGTTTTTTATTTTCTCAGTTTACACTAGACGGCTGACTGTTGAAGGCAGACCAGTCCACTGATTGGCTAGTAAACCTGATAGAAATTCACTATGGAAAGTTCAAAGTCTCAAACTACTTATCTAGATGCATTTTTCTTCACTTGTGCTCAGTTAGTTTAATTATGGAATAAAAGTTAATTTTATCTTTCATCCAGGGAATGGACGCATTGCACGAAAAGATATTATTACTTTGTGGTAGGGTAATGTGAGAGATACTAATTTAAGCATAATTTGTTCATGCTTATGATATATTACAATCTAGTGGGAGATTGTGATATATATATATATATATATATATATATATATATATATATATATATATATATATATATATAAGAGGGTGGCGGTTAACTTGGTTTCTTTTCATTTGAATTAATTTGAAAAGTCCTGATTGTTTCTTTTCATTTGAATTAATTTGAAAAGTCCTTATTGTTGTTTCTTTTCATTTGAATTAATTTGAAAAGTCATGATTGTTGACTTGGTTTCTTTTCTTTTGAATTAATTTGAAAAGTCATGACTGTTGGTATATGATCCAAGGAACACTTTGGTTCACGGGCTTGGTACCTGTTCGAAGGGACTTTATTAACTCTATAAATAACCCCCACCATCAACCGAAAAAATCAATTCGAAAATTCAGATTTTTCGAAAATTCCAATAGTTCTCTCTCTCTACTTTTTCGATTCTTATATTTCTAGCTGAGTACAAGTATAATGTTGCTTTCGCTGGAATATTATTAGATGAAAGTGCTGCATCTGATAGGAACAAAAATCCGTTCTATCCTAGAAGACGATTGTTCACAACCTTGAGTACCGTGTGAGGGAGCAAAATCATCTTAATGACACATCGTGAATTCGGTGGGCTCGGATAAATTATTTTCGGTATTCTATTATTTTTTTATACTATACACCCAACATTTCATCCTTTTACTTATTTCTCACAAACTTTTAACTTGGCGTTATTGTTACCAAATACTCTAGTCACCCCTCTAAAGTATCCATACGGGCTTTTAAAGATTAAAGAATTAGGGTAATATTAGAGAAATATTAATTTTTAAGGATTAAAGTTAGGTTAAATTTTGGAGTATTTAAAGAGGCATCAACTATAAATAGAGGTACATTCCATTAGCTCCCGCCATCCTAGAAGTTCTAAGTATTGTGAACTCTCTATCTTTGTACATATTTTCTTATAATACAAAGCTTTATTTTTCATAATTTTCTTGTATTTCATACTACTCTCACTATTATCTTATTATTAAATTGGGTTAAGATGATTTGACTTGGCCTCACACAAAAATTATGACTAAGCAATTGTCGTACAAGACTCTGCAGAAAGAGTAAGGTGGTGCACAATTTGGTGTTGGAAGAATTCTGATGTAGAAGGTACCAACTAAGTGAACTAATAATAATGGATGAGAAGCTTATAAAATAAGCATAACACGTATCGTCGTCTTGAAAACTACCAAATCCTCCATTCTTTTTCAAAGAATGGAGAGGAACTGAATCTGCTAGGTAATAATGGCTACAACTCTACCACGTAGGATTGAACATTCTGTGGCTATATATAAATTAAAAAAAGAAAAAAAATTGCGGTTGAAAAGTAGGGTATTAAACCCAGAACTAAACATTGCATTGCACCCTAATAGTTAGCGAGTAGTAGCCACGGCTTCTTTTGTTTGATAAATTTTAAGCAACCCGAATTTGAATTATGAAGAGTGTCAGTTCATTATCGCAATTTGTAGTTGTCAAGTTCTATTGAAATAATGCAGGCTCCCAAGAAAAATGAATATCTGTGATATCCTCGTAGATTACTCCAAAACATGTGGACGTTAAATTTGTTTGCCTTAATCACATTTCAGTTTCTATTTAGTTGCATTGATTTAGGAGCATTTACTGTCAGTTACATGTTATTAGGAGGATGTTAGTGGTTTGTATTAATGCATGGAGTACGTGTAGTTATGGCCTAAAGTAATGGTCCATAACGCACATTCTTAGGAGTTTTATTTATTGCTGAAATTAACTAAATCCACTTTCAGGTTGAATAAATAGGAGGTGGAGTTGTAGAGTATTTAAGATGCAGTTTTGTACTGTTTCATTTGTCCTATGAATGCAGAATTAAGTTGCATTATACTCCTCTTAAAAATCCTTCCCAAAATTCTATCTGTTTCTATTTTTCTTATACTGTCATCTTAGTCATTCATCCTAGTCTTCTCAGCAGAGCAATTGGTATTATTAGTCTATTAAGCCAACATCTGGTATCAAAGCTTGGGAGATCAAACTCATTATACCATGTCCCATGGGGAGGGTTCAGTCACAGGCAGTGATGATGCACAGATCCAAGAGAAAGATGGATCTGTCACTCTCAAGTATCTGATAGTGACTTGAAGTAATTATGCAGCCTGGGCCATCAAGATGGAGGTGTTCATGATGGCACAAGGAGTCTGGGATGCAGTGGAGTCTGAAGGGTCTGTTGAGACATACAAGGACAAGATGGCCTTGGCATCCATTTACTAAGGCATAAGTGAAGACACTTTGCTTCAATTAGGGGCAAAGAAAACAGCCAAGGAGGCATGGAACATGCTCAAAACCATGAACCTCAGAGCTGAGAAGGTGAAAGAGGTCAGAACTCAATCACTTTGGAGAGAATTTGAAGCAATGAAGATGAATGATGGTGACAGCGTTGATGAGTTTTCTGGAAAGCTCCAAATTGTTTTCAATAAGCTAAGAGGGCTAGGAAACAAGGTAGAAGAAGAGCTTGTGGTGAAGAAGTTGCTGAGATCAACTTCACCAAAGTTCTTGCATATTGCATCCACAATCGAGGAGTTTTGTGATCTGAAAACCAAGACCACAGATGAGGTTATTGGATCACTTAAACTCATGAAGAGAGGATGCAAGGACATGGAGCAAGGAGAGATGAAACTGTGCTTCTCACTTGAGCAGAGTGGAAGGTAAGAGAAGACAACAAATCTCAAAAGAAGTATTCCAGAGATCAAGGGAACAATAGAGGTGGAAGAAGTAGAGGCCGTGGAAGAGGAAGAGGAAATGGTGTTTCTCAAAGGAAAGAAGAGGAGTCGCAACATAAGAAGAAGTTTGACAAGACAAAGATCAAGTGCTATGGCTGTGGGAAGTTGGGCCATTTTGCTTCTGAATGTCCATCAAAGGAGAAAGAAGAGCAAGCCAACTTGACAGAAAAGGAGGAGTATGATCAGCCTGCACTGCTGATGATTGAGACTTGTGAATTGACCAAATCACACGTCTCACAGAGCAAGGAAGAGCTGTCAACTGCAAGTGGAAACACTAAGGAGGAAGGTTGGTATCTGGACATTGGTGCAAGCAACCACATGACAGGTGACAAGAGTTGCTTTACTGAGATTGATCATTCTATAAATGGAAAGGTGAGGTTTGGGGATGGCTCTGTGATTAATATACATGGGTTAGGATCAGTGTTATTTCAATGCAAAGACGGGGAGCACTTGATTCTATCCAATGTGTATTATATACCTAAACTGAGAAGTAATATCATTAGCCTTGGACAGCTTGATGATAGTGGGTGTCGAGTGATCATTGGAGAAGGAATCTTGAGGGTCTATGACAGCATAAATAGACTCATAATCAAGGTACAGAGGCAACAAAACAGACTCTTCATTGCAAAGCTGCAGATTGCACAAAAGGTCTGTCTAATGGCAAGTATTACAGACAAGGCTTGGTTATGGCATGCCAGGTATGGACATCTGAACTTTCAAGCTCTGAGAAGGTTAACAAGCCAGAAGATGGTGGAAGGAATGCTAGAGATTGCTCAAACAAATCAAGTATGTGATGGATGTATGGTGGGGAAGCAACATAAGACTGCATTTCCTCAGAAAGTAATTTTTAGAGCAAGACAGAAGCTTGAATTGGTTCATGGAGATCTGTGTGGACCTATCTCACCATCTACACCAGGAGGTAACAAGTATTTTATGCTTCTTATTGATGATTATTCACGGTTCATGTGGATATTTCCATTGAAGTGTAAGAGTGAAGCTTTTGAGGATTTCAAAAGATTCAAAAGTCTGGTTGAGAATGAGGTTGCAGATAAGATAAAGTGCTTCAGAACAGATCGAGGAGGTGAATTTACTTCCTTTGATTTTAAGAAGATTTGTGATGATGAAGGGGTAAAGAGACACCTTACTACAGTATACTCCCCTCAACAAAATGGTGTTGTCGAGAGGAGAAACCAAACTATGATGGAGATGGCCAGAAGTCCGATGAAAAACAAGAGTGTGCTAGCAAAGTTTTGGGGAGAAGTAGTGAAAACCTCAGTGTATATACTAAATAGAGCTCCAACAAAGAGTGTGGAGGGGATGACACCTTACCAAGCATGGTATGGGAAGGCTCCAAATGTGCAACACCTACGTGTGTTTGGGTGCCTTGCTCATGCCAAAGTGGTGTCACCTCACCTCACCAAGCTGGCTGACAGAAGCATCAAGACTATTTTGCTTGGATATGAGGAAGGTTCCAAGGCTTATAGGCTCTTGGATCCAAGCAGAGAAAGAGTTGTGGTGAGCAGAGATGTGGTGTTTGAAGAAAATAAGGAGTGGTCGTGGCAAGAAGGTCAGGACAAAGAGGAGACAAACTGTGGAGAGACATTCACAGTCAGTATAAGTGAAGGGGAAACTGGAGAAGGTGGTGCACCATCAACACCAAGCTCTAATGAGGGAGATGAAAGTGCATCACCCCTGCAAACTCCTCAAAACTCTCATCTGAGCACACTAAGATCAAGCACCAGCTCAAGCTCGAGTGGAGGACCTCATAGGTTTAGATCCTTGCAAGAAATCTATGATGCAACCAGAGAAGTAGATGAGGAGGCAAGTTTGTGTTTCCTATCCATTGAAGAGCCATTGAGTTATGTGGAAGCAGCAAGGAATGAAAATTGGAGGCAAGCAATGGCACTGGAGATACGTTCCATACAGAAAAATGGGACCTGGGAACTATCAGACCTGGCTAAGGATCAAAAGGCCATTGGTTTGAAATGGATCTTCAAGCTGAAAAAGGATCCAGAAGGGAAGATAATCAAGCACAAGGCCAGATTAGTTGCAAAGGGGTATATGCAATAGTATGGAGTCGACTACAAAGAAGTGTTTGCTCCTGTAGCAAGGATGGAGGCAGTGAGAACTTTGTTAGCATACTCGGCATAGAGGAAGTGGAATGTCCATCACATGGATGTAAAAATAGCTTTTCTTAATGGAGAGCTTACCGAAGAGGTGTATGTTATGCATCTTGAAGGTTTTGTTGATAAGAACAATCCAAACAAGGTGTTTAAGCTGCATAAAGCTTTGTATGGATTAAAATAAGTGCCAAGAGCCTGGAATGAGAAGTTGGACAGGTGCTTAACATCCCTCAGGTTCGAGAGATGCCCTTTTGAGCATGTTGTGTACATGAAGAAGTCAGGAAAAGATGTCACAGTTGTGGGGGTGTATGTAGATGATCTCATCCTCACAGGCTCAAGTACTGAACTCATCCAGAAATTCAAGCTGGAGATAATGCAGAAATTCAAGCTGGAGATAATGTAGAAAAAAGCTATAACTTTGTGCCAGTCCAGCTATGCAAAGAAAATCCTTGAGAAGGCAGGGATGACAGACTGCAATTAGTGTCATCTACCAATGGAGCCAAGATGCAGACTGAGTAAGCATGATGGAGAGCCACCAGTGGATGCAACTATGTATAGGAGCATCATTAGAAGCCTAAGGTACTTGGTAAACACTCGTCCTGATCTTGCTTATTCAGTTGGTGTAGTTAGTAGATACATGGAGGCTCCAACTACTGCACACATGAGTGCTGTCAAGCAGATCCTAAGATATGTGAAAGGAACGCTTGACATGGGATGTGTGTACAAAAGAAATCAAGCAAGTGAGGAATTGGTAGGGTATAGTGACAGTGATCTTGCTGGAGATACTAATAACAGGAGAAGCACGACTGGAATTATTTTCTTTCTTGGAGATAGCCCTATCACTTGGGTGTCACAGAAGCAAAGGATAGTGGCACTTTCATCATGTGAAGCTGAGTATATTGCAGCTACAGGAGGAGCATTTCAAGGGATTTGGCTCAAAAGACTGATGAAAAGTCTAAGAGGTGATGATCAAGTGAAGCCAACATTGAAGATTGACAACAAGTCTGCAATTACTCTAGCTAAGAATTCAGTTCATCATGAGAGAAGCAAACACAATGACACCAGGTTCCATTTCATTCGTGAATGTGTAGAGAATGGTGATGTTAAACCGGAGTATACTAAGACAAAAACTCAGTTAGCTGACATCCTAACCAAGCCACTAGGGAGATAGAAGTTTAATGAGCTGAGAGACAAGATGGGTGTGAAGATCATCAAGGATAAACAAGTTTAAGGGGGTGAATGTGGACGTTAAACTTGTTTGCCTTAATCACATTTCAGTTTCTATTTAGTTGCATTGATTTAGGAGCATTTACTGTCAGTTACATGTTATTAGGAGGATGTTAGTGGTTTGTATTAATGCATGGAGTACGTGTGGTTATGGCTTAAAGTAATGGTCCATAACGCACATTCTTATGCGTTTTATTTATTGCTAAAATTAACTAAATCCACTTTCAGGTTGAATAAATATGAGGTGGAGTCGTAGAGTATTTAAGATGCAGTTTTGTACTGTTTCATTTGTCCTATGAATGCAGAATTAAGTTGCATTATACTCCTCTTAAAAATCCTTTCCAAAATTTTATGTGTTTCTATTTTTCTTATACTGTCATCTTAGTCATTCATCCAAGTCTTATCAGCAGAGCGATTAGTATTATTAGTCTATTAAGCCAACATCAATGACACCATAAAATAGAGAAACTTGATTCAACCACAAATTTTCCAGTAATGAAGCAGAAACTAGATCGGTATTTTGTAAAATATTAAAATTAAAGCAGAAAGACAGTGCAAAGTAAAGTAGATTTCCAATCCTTACAAAGCAAAAAACCAGTTATTCTTCCCCCGATGTTCTATCCTGCATTCCTCTCTGCCAAAATCCTCTGTCCCATGTATCTACAGGACAAAAAGTAAACGCATTTATGTATTTATTTTTATTTTACCTTCAGTGCCATCAATAAGAACTGATATATAAGAGCACTTCGTCGTATGTCAATTACCTTCCAAGCATCATGACAGTGGCTTGAGGATTCGTCCCAGGGCTGCTATAAAACGTAGACCCATCAATCACCCGCAACCTTTCTGTACCATAAACTCTGTAATTCTTATCTACGACCTTACCAACTTGACACCCTTCATGGTAATGCCATATAGTCATCACAGTGTCTATACAGAATTGTTCCAGTGAGAGCATGTCCTGAAAATGCTTAGGCCTCAGATTTGAGGTCATGATAACCATCAAGTTGATGAGAGATTCGACCGGCACGTTGGGGTAACGAAAAGTGACGAAGGAATCCGATTCTATGACCTTGATTATGGTCTGCATTCCTCGGACACACCTCTCAAGGTCTTCCGGCTCTTGGAAGTAGTTGAAAGTCACAGAGGGGTTGTCGTTGGGGTTTCTGGTTCTTAGCCTGAGGTAACCGGTGGAGAGCGGGTCGTCTACTTTTTCGAGTATAAGACCGGCCGTACGTGTTCCATTGACGAGTGAGTAGATGTTATCATGTGATTCTGTTATACGATCCGCTCCTATCGTTTGGTTATGAGGCACCCCAGCAGACTGGTTAGCCTGCACGTACATGTATGTTTGTACGTATATATATATATTTCTTTATACGAGCATTGAGCAATAATGCAGAGTACATACATAGCTGAGATGGGATTTGAAAAGCGTGTGCATTTAATTACCTTGGACTGGAACGCCTCGGTCACCTGGGTAAGGTTGAGGCCGAAAGCACGAGCATAGTTGGAGCCGCTTGAGGCTTCAATGAAAATGCCGAAGCGGGTGATTCCAACAGTTTGAACTAGGGAGAATTCGACCGGACGAGGTGAGGGAATGACAAGGGCGTTCATCGGATTATCAGTCATTCCTTGTCCTACGAGGTGCTGATCGATCACCACTTTGATGCCGAGTGGTGTGAGTTGATTTGCGGGACCGATCCCACTGACCATCAACATCTGAGGGCTCCCGATTGCGCCAGCTGATAGGACTATCTCATTCTTGGGCCCCGCTCGAAGGTATGCCTTGTGCATGATCCCTAACCGGTCCGTGTATATCACACCGCCTGCTGTTGGCGTCCGAAACCCTGCCATCGTGATCGACTAATGATACTTAAGTTTATAGGTATTTCGAAAGAGTTCACTTGACACTAATTAATCACATACTGCCTGTTGTTTTGAAGAGGATCTTATGAACTAATGCATGCAGATAGACGGTTGTCCTTGCTTGGTCTGCATACTCCAACAGATCAGCAGCAGTATGTCTATGACCACTGGCATCAAATATACTCCCTCCGACCTTAGTCCCATAAATATGATCATAAGTAAATCCATTATCGGGCAACACGCCTGCTTCAAGCAAACCATCCCTGACGGCAGTCTGAAACTGCAACATTGTTGGCTTAAATGCCACTTTATTCTCCACCCATTCATACGACCGATTCATCAGCCCTTCATCCAATCCGACTCTCCACAAATTCCTATCCGCCCTCGTGTAGAACCCAGCGTTTATTGCAGACCCGCCACCCAAGACCCTTGCGCGGGCATTGCTCACTCCGTCCTCGGACACAAACTGTTGGGCGGGGGAAGAGGGAGAGCGATCGGCCAAGTTGGCATAGAAACCTTCGATATTTTCGACGTTGGCGCTGCCGTATGGCGATCCGCCTCTCTCGAGGAGGAGGACGTCCGCTCCCTCGGAAAGGGTTGCTGCTAGTGCGCAGCCGGCTGTTCCTCGTCCGACGATGTAGTCGTAGTATGCAATCAAGGGCGCTGTTGTTGCCTGATGGACAAACGAGTACTTGAGTGCTGCACGGGGATATCAGACACAGAGAGGAAATATTAGCTAGCTAGCTAGCCAGGGAGGGAGGGGGAAATTATGCATATATATACCGCGCAAATTAAGGTATGTACCTGAGTAACAAGGTTCGGAAAGGAAGGAATAAACTCCTACAAGAAGGATAAAGTTGAGGGTTCTCCACCGTTCCAATGCCATAATCTTCAATCTATCTGACTTAATCTCAACCAAGAAAGTGTACTTACTTTAGATCCTTTGCGACTTATGGTTTGATAAAATTATAAGCTAATCAATTCATGCATGAGAAGGTCCCCTTCGTTTATGCTTCTTTTATAGCGTAGTTGAAGCATATCTGCTCTCCTCACCTAATTCCTAATATGTAGGCGGGTTTGCTATTATAAAAATTTACAATTCATTCATCGATCGGATTTACCATGCATGTATGTGTGAGTGTATATAATGTTAATAACTATATAGAAATTATAGAAATAACTATATTCCCTGACACATACGACAATATGGTATGGCTCCTATCACATAGATTAATTATAGTAAAAACTAGTGCTGCATCCCTCCGATGCGCAAGGATTTAAATAATAATTGCAAAAAATTAAAGATAATTAATTAATAACTATTTAAAATACTTGTCAAACAATTTAGAAGGCCATTTAATATTTACAGTAATAATAGATATATAAAAAGAATAGAAATAAATACATTGAATTGAGGTTTGGACTTTGAGTAAACCCTAGTTTAGGTTAGAAAAAATAAGTATAATTGGTAAAAAGGAAAATAGGGGTAAAAGTTAAGAATTTAAAAGTTGATACATTTTATATATGAGGAGATCAATTTGTTCCATTATAAAAGTGAAGTATAGTATGAATATCTATTAGATTATCTCATTTCTACATGTAATTGATATGTAAAAAATATAGCTTATGAGTTACACATAATTTTACTATATTTATCTGAGTAAAAAAATAAGTAGACTTACATATTTACAGATGTTAGTTTAGATTGAAAATCTATCTATTATTATAACTGTATTATTATATATTATATAAATAGCGGAGGCTATAAAGGATCCAATATATTAGTCAAGTCAATAGAATAAAAAGGGTTTAGATACATAATATCCAAGATTCAAATCCCTACTTAACACGACACTTTGTAAAGAAAGAGGCTAGCTACGTACATGTTGGCCACGCCACACCCCGTCAAGTTGAAATCGATACTGAGATGCATGATTTAGTGTTGTAATTGAAGTCCATGCATATAATTTTCAAGCATATATGTTAACCAATGTTAGTTTAGATAAAAAATCTATCTAATATTATAACTGTATTATTATATATTATATAGATAGCGAAGACTATGAAGATTCGAATATATTAGTAAGTCAATAGAATAAAAAGGGGTTTAGATACATAATATCCAGGATTCAAATCCCTACTTTACACGACACTTTCTAAAGAAAGAGGCTAGCTACATACATGTTGGCCACCCCACACCCCGTCAAGTTGAAATTGATACTGAGATGCAGGATTAGTGTCGTAATTGAAGCCCGTTCATATAATTCCCGGACATATATATGGCTAACCGTAGCTTGTATCATAGTTTAGAGCGAAAATAGGGAGCACTATCGATGATGATCGGTCTATTAAAAGAGTTCTTAGTCCAGTGGAGAAAAGGGGACAAATAAAATAAGATTGATATTATTATTAATTATTTTTATACTAATTATTATCTTTATTATAATTATACTTATTATTATAATTAGTAAAATAATAATAATAATAATAATCTAACTATTATAATTAAAATAATAATGTTATTATTATAATTATTATGAATATTATAAATGGTTATAATCATTATTATCTTTATTTATAATAATTCCTATTATCATAATTATTATATTATTTATAATAATATTATTAATTAAAAAATATAACACTTATATTACATAATAATTGAAATGCCCTAAAAATATTTAATTTTAAAAATTATAGTTAAATAAATTTTATTTTGGAAATTAATAAAATAAATTATTTTTACTAAAATAAAAGGAAATTTATTAGGACAAATCAAGAAGAAATTTATAAATATTTTAATTAGGAGAAATTTGGATATTTTAGCTAATTAAAGATTTTATTATATAAATTAATTAAATGAATTATTTTATTTAAAATAAGAAGGAGGAAATAGTTTCAAATTAATATTAATTTTATAACTAATTTAATTGAAGAAAATTAGGGTGTTTTGCTAATTAAAATGTAATTTATGGAAAACCTTTTAAAAATCCAAATTTAGACTAAAAAAGGATTTAAATATTATTTTATTTAAATATTTTTATATTTAATTATCCCAAATATCCTAATTAATTTAATCAACCGAATTATTTTTCTCTTTTCTTTTTTTTCCCCTTTCTCCTTTTTCTTTCTTATGTTTTTTTCTTTTTCTCATTTCCTTTTCTTCCTCTTCTCCCGACCGGGCCTACGTTCTGTGGCCCATTCTTCTCTTCTTTTCTTCTACCTTTGATGGCCTAGTTTGTTGCGTCGTTCTTTTCCTCTCTTTCCCTCAAAACGTGCCATTTCATTAAAGAAAATTTAGCCACGCCCAGCCTGCGCGACCGTCGCCCTTCACCCGTCCCTCTCTGCATCGCGTTTCGCTTCTTGCTCCGTCTAAACACGTTGTTTGGTTTAAAAACTTTACCCTCACCTCGCCGAACCGCCCGATTTCCTTCCTTTTTCTTTCTTTTCTTTCTTCCCTGGACTGCCGGTCCAGCCCTTTCTTCTTCCTTTATTCTTCTCCAGCCCTTCGTACAGTCCCCGTCGAGCACCTGCAACCTCTGCTGCCATCTTCGAAAATTTTGCCACCGGTTACGCCTGTTTTGACTGGTGGTTTTCCTTCCTCTCTCTTTCTCCTAACTCGTCAACCATTTTGAACCAATCCACTCCCCTATTCCTTGTACGATTCCCTCTCCCTTGGCCACTTGCAAACACGATCGGGAAAATGTGGGTCGGCTACCCTTGTCGGCTGGTTACCACGCCTGCCTACCACTCCCCCACTTTCCCTTCGACCCTAACTTCCTTTCAAGCCTATAAATACAACCCATTGTAGCATGAGTCGAGTTTTTGGTTGATGTTCAGAAAATACCTTCCTTCGTACCACAGCCCTTTTAGACACCACTCTCGCCATCTCCGGTCAACACCGCCACCCGTTCTTTCCTCCTACACCTTCCCTGCACTTCCCTCTAGCTAACTAGACCACCCATACCCTTCGATTCTTCCTGAAAAATCCACCCAGACCCTGCGAATTACCCTTCGTAACCAAACCATTTTCTGCCACCGCCGCCCTTCGAACCACCCTTAGCCATCTCTCCTGCCGCTTCCACCGCTCCTTTCACCTCCCAAATTGTGCTGCATATCCTCCTCCATCTCCCTTAACTTCCTTTTCCTCTTTCTCCCTCTCTTCCTATCTTCCTCTTCTTCTCCCCTATTCGGCCACCACCACCGCCATCATGCGCCGCCACCATCATTTTGTTCCTCTCCTTCTAGGCAATCATAATCACCCTTACTTCCACCCTCCTTCTTATTTTGTTTTCAACCTTCAACTTTTTCCCTTTTCTTCTCTTTTTATGGCCCCCGCCGTACACCACCGCTGGTGCCGCCTATCCCCACCAGCCTAAGGTTGAACCCTAGACCCTCTTAGCCATTTTCCCTATTTTTATAACCCTTAAATTATTTTATTTCAATTATTTGCATATAAATACTATTATTATTATTATTATTTATATTTTTAATATGTATAATTATTATATTATCAGTATTAATGTTTTTATTATTATTTATGTTGAGGGCTGAATCCCTATTGTATTTTAATTCAATTTTATTATTATTCTTCTTATTATTTCTATTATTACTATTATTAATATTAATATGTTATAAGTATAATAATAATTATTATTATTATTTCCTATTTCAAATTTCTATTATTCTTATTCCATTAATATTAATACAACTATTTTACCATTAGTGTTGTTAATAATGTTATTATTGTTATTATTATGATCATCATCATCATCATCAACATCATCATCAACATCATCATCATCATCATCATCATCATCATCATCATCATCATCATCATCATCATCATCATCATCATCATCATCATCATCATCATCGTCATCGTCATCGTCGTCATCGTCATTATCATCATTATTATTATTATTATTATTTTGGAAAAAGAGTCAATATTATAAGGCTACAGTAGCCAACCATTCCAACAATACAACCATACGCGGCTCATTAGAGCCTTACAAGCCTGTTGGGCCAGCTGAAATTAAAACCGGCATAGCACAACTACATTCATCTCATCAAAAACTGAGCTATGGTGTCTGCACCAGTACATTTGAGTGCAAACATTCTAGTAATTACTGAAAATTTGATCTGTCTTAACAGATTATCCTGTGTAGACCTTTGTGTAAATATTCTTGAGTTTTGTTCTTGCCATAGCATATAAATAGTAGCTTGGAAGGCTACTCTGAGGCATTTCTTCTTCCAGTTTTTCCCCCTACAGTGTTGTTTGAACCAGTAGAGCTCGTGGGAGATTGACCAAATTGGTCTGCAAATACCAAGCCATAGGAGAACTATTTACCACAGTTGAGAAGAGAAGGGGCATGCAAAGAACATATGGGAAACAGACTCTTGAGAGTGGTCACATAAGTAACATACGTTTGCTAAGCTGACCCCTCTTTTCTGCAAATTATCATGTGTGGCAAGAGATTTTTGGCTAGCCAACCATGTTATGATAGTATGCCTAGGCATACATACCTTCTCCCAGATAACTTGAGAGAATCTCCATGTTCTCTATTGATCAGTCAGCCATAGGTATATATTTTTAACATAGAGTTTACCATGGTGGGCACACACCTCTAATTGAGTACTTGCATGATTAATCAACCTGGCTTTTCTGATAAGGGTATCTCTCAAATGGATCAAACTCCTCTAGGCCCAAGAGTCATTGCGTTTGGCAGATACATGCCAAAAATCAGAATGTCTCAGGTAGTACTCTTTAACCCATGTCACCCAAAGGGAGTCAGAGGGTTGGGTTAGTTTCCATATCCATTTGCAGAGCATAGCCATATTCCAGCCTAGGACTTCCTTGATCCCTAATCCCCCATAATTGTGTTCCTTGCATATCTTTCCCCAAGCAATCATGTGTAATCTTTTGATAGTATCGGTGTCCCCCCAAAAGAAATTTATGATTATCTTGTTGATCTTGTGTATCACAGCTTGTGGGAGGAGGAACATGGAAGACCAATAGGAATACATGCCAAAGAGAGTGGAGTTGATGAGTTGAACCGTACCAGCATAGGAGAGGAATTAAACGGTCCAGGATCTCAGTTTGTTATCCAGTTGGTCCAAGAGGAGCTGACATATGTGAGCAGATAGTTTAGTGCTGGAGAGAGGGATGCCTAGGTATTTGAAAGGAAGGTGACCTTCTAGGAAAGAGTCTGTTGCAAGATGTTCACTCTTTCAGATTTTGTCACACCACCAAAAAACAGATTAGATTTTTGAGGACTAACTTCCAAGCCAAAAATGAGGGCAAAATCTTTCAAGCATTGAACCACTAAAGAGATAGATTGAGAGTCGCCTTTGGTGAAAATAAGGAGATCATCAGCAAAGAGAATATGAGTGAGATTGATCCTCGAGCATTTGGGATGGTATCTGGCTTTCTTCTCTACATAAGTTTTCTTCATCATCATTGAGAAGTACTCCATAGCAATGGTAAATAAAAGGGGGGACATTGGATCGCCTTGCCTCACCCCCTTAGCACCATTAAAATACCCGTGTGGGATCCCATTAAAACAAATAGAATATCTAGCCATGGAAACACAGGTCATAATCCATTTAACAAACTGCAGAGGCATTCCCATAGCAATCAGCACCGACTCAAGGAAGGACCACTCAAGGGCGTCATAAGCTTTCCTAATATCGACCATGATGGTGGATCTGGGAGAGATATGAGCTCTATTGTAATGCTTCAAGAGATCATGAGTGAGTGCAATATTATCTTCGATATGTCTTCCAGGTATAAACCCAGTTTGCTCCCTACCAATCAGAGAGGGGAGAACCCCTGCCAATTGACTAGCGAGGATCTTAGCGATAATCTTGTAAATAACAAAGCAACAAGAAATAGGTCGGAAGTCTGTGACATTTGATTTTTGTTGCCCCTTAGGAAGGAGAACTAGAAAGGTATAATTTACCTGTTTCAGTAAATGCCCATAAGTAAAAAGCTCTTGAATAGCAGCATAGATGGAAGGACCCATAATGGACCAGGAGCTCTTGAAGAAGAGAGAAGTGTAGCCATCTGGGCTTGGGGATTTGTCATCTCCAATAGAAAATAAGGCCTGCTTGATCTCATGTTCAGTCACATTTTGTATCAAAAGATGCTGTTCAGAAGTGGAGATGGAAGGGCCATACTTCATAATATCAGGATCAAGATCATTTAAGGTATCTCTGGATGTGCCAAGGAGGTTTTTGTAGTAGTTGAGGAAGGCTGCAATAATATCCTCTTGCAAGTGTTGTAATACCCCATCAATATCATGTAAGGTGCCAATTCTGCCTCTGGCTTGTCTGTTTTTGATTCTTGAGTGAAAATAATGGACAATTTCATCCATTTTTTGAATATATGTGATTTTTTCCCTCTGGTAAGCAGACTGAAGCTCAATGTTTCTCAGCTTATGATAATCTTTAAGGAGTTGTTTCTCCTCATTCTGTAAAACTGTGTTCATGGGTTGGTTCATCAGTGATTCTTGAACTCCCTTTGACCTTTTGTAGCACTCTAAGATCCTGTCTGCAAGCTTGTTGTATTTGGAGAAGTGCATCTATTTTAATTTCTTTTTCAGCATCTTAAGCTTCTGTACCAGTTTAAACATATGGCAGCCCTGTAGGGGGATGTTCCATACATCCTGAACAATGGAGAAAAATTAGGGTCTTCAACCCAACAATTCAAAAATTTAAATGGTTTACCCCCTGGATATGAATGTTGTTGTATCTTCAAGCAGGCAGGGGCATGGTCTGAAATTCCTGGTTCAGAGAAATGAGCAGTGGTAGTGATTGAGCTCTACATCCAGAGGGCATTAACCATGATCCTATCTAATTTTGCCCAAATTATGTTGTCTGCATCCATTTTATTAGACCAGGTATAGAATTAGCCTGTATAAGCAAGATCAGTCATATTTATGTGAGAGAGACGATCATTGAATGCTGCAATTGCATTCAGGTCAGGATAGGCATAGCTGATCCTTTCATCCGCAGCCCTAACCACATTAAAATCTCCCATACATACCCAGGGAGATTGGACATTTTGGCTAATGTCTATCAAAGTCTTCCAAAGATCATTCTTGTCATTTGCATCATTAGCAGCATAAATAAAGGACACCATAAATCTGTGAGAGTCTGTGGTGATGTCACAGTGGATAAGCTGTCTTGATTTGTAAATAATTGAAACATTTATTTTATTCTTCTTCCATAGAACCCATATTCTACCATTATGATGGCAGTTTTAATTCTATGAGTATTCATAATCACCTAGTTTTTTAATGATTTTTCACATTTTATGGCTTTTGACTCGGGTTTCCAAAATAGCCACCATATCTACCTTATTATTCTACAAGACCTTCTTAAGTTCTTGCTGCTTCAGAGGGCAGTTACACCCTCTAATATTCCAGGACATAATGATCATGAGGGGATGAGGGAGGGAAAAACCTTACCCTCAACACAGTCCACACAAGTGCTAGTATGTCCAGCCATATCAATCTCTGATTCCCAATCATCAGGTATGCCTTCCAAGATACCAAACTTGTTAAAAGAGTCAGCTTCCATCAAATCAAAGGGGAGGGACTTATGAACCAGAGGTGTGTGGAAGATGGGATCACACTGAGAAGGGACAGTGGGGAGTTCAGAGGGATTAGGTTTAGTCTGCTCAGGCAACGGGGGAGGGGCCTGGACAACAGAGGAAGACACATGATCCTTAGAAGGCTGCTTGGGAACCCACTACTTGTTCATCTTGCACTTGGATTCATGGTAGCCCAATTTTTTGCAGTTAGAGCAGAAGAAAGGGACCCATTCATATTGAACCTTCTACACCACATCCCCAAAGGGGGGAATGGAGGGCAAGTTCCCCCACTAAATTCTAGGAGACATCCACTTCAATGAGTATTCTGGCAAATCCTATTCTGGATTTTGAGGAAGTTATTTTATCAGCAAACAGAGGTTTTCCTATGGCACTGGCAATTTTGCTTAATGCTTTAGAGGACCAGAAACAAGGATTAAGGCCAAGGAGGAGGACCCAAACAGGAAAAACATGGTTTGCATCCAGATCAACATCTATATTTGGGTACCATTTCTTAAGAATGAGAGCTTTGTTCCCAATTGCTAAAGGACCCTCTCTTAGAATGGTGTCCCTATCTACCTCAGAGTTGAATCTGAAATAGAACCACCTTTTTCTATGGTATAACACTTGGGGTCTAGATATCATTTTCCATTTAGCATCCACATAGAGGAGGATTTAGTCTAGAGTCGGTGAACTTCCAATAATTCTTCTTACCAGGGTATTATTCTAGTATTTAACCTCATCAATAATTTCATCTAATTCAATGCACATAGAGCCATCAGAAGAAGCATTATCAAAAAAGTTTAATGGCAATCCCAATTTGTCAAGGGACGGGCCATTAACCACAGTAGCCCAGGAATTACCTTGCATTGCATAATGAATTGGAGGGGGTTGGGCAATATCTCGAGGAAGGTTAACAGGTAGGGGGCATCAGACTGATCGAATCCTAGAGCCTGCAAATCATCTGAAATGGAGTGCTTCAAGATTGCTCGAGGCGATACCTGGTTATGAGCTGCAAATTCAGCTGGCAGAAAATCCCCTAAGGTCGACTGGGTGGGTTGATTCGCATGCGGCCGGGTTTGGAATTGAGTTTCTTCTGAGGGTTGACTCCTCACGAAATTGGTATTGGTATGTGCAGAATTCATTGGCGAACTAGGTGAATGACGTAGTTGTTTTGGCGGACGACCTCGAGGCTTAGCCATGGAGGTAGATGGTGGCAATGGCGAACGTTAGGTTGAAGAGAACATTCGCCACCAGAACTTCCTGCTCTCTTTTTATTATTATTTTTAGTATTATTATTATTATTATTATTATTATTACTACTACTACTACTACTACTACTACTACTACTGCTACTACTACTACTACTATTATTATTATTATTATTATTATCATCATCATCATCATCATCATCATCATCATCATCATCATCATCATTGATATTATTTTTAGTATCTTTGCTATTATTATTTTAGTATCATCATTATTATTATTATTAGGGTAAAGTTTTCAACCTTATATTCTCAACTTTTATAATATTTCTATTATTTCTATATCTTTAGCAAAGTTAGTAATTAATTAATGTTATTTTGTTAATATATTATTATTTATTTAAAAACCCAGTCTTATAATAAGTTAGTGATTAATAGTATTTTTGATAGGAGGGAGACTAATTTTAGCTTTTCCCTCATAATAGGTGAAACCAGTCAAAGCCCTAAGGAGGCGTAGGAGCGTGCTCCAAGACTAGTGTCATTTTAGGTAAGGATATTACCAAGGCCATTTGTGTGTTTATATGAATTATGTGCTTCATATGCCATGTATTCTATGTTTATCATTATTAATTATTTCATATGCGGTATAAAGTGGAGTTGAAGTATGTTGGTATGAATAAATTGTGGCATGAGAATTATGTGCATATTTATGTTATTATTATTGTATGATGTGGCCTTAAGACATGCATGTTAGGGTTGTAAAATAATGATGGGGAGTGTAATAATGTGGTATTAGGGTTTTGCATGAAATGGCATGGTGTTAGGGTTTTGCATGGAATGACATGGTGTTAGGGTTTTGCATGAAATGGTATGGTATTAGAGTTTTGCATGAAATGGTATGGGTTAGAGTTTTGCATGAAATGGTATGGTGCTAGGGTTTGCATGGAAGCATGTCTACATGGAAATAAGGTTTGCATATGAATTAGGGTTTGCATGGGAGTGTGGTATACGTGGAGCTAGGGTTTGCATGGAAGTGTAGTCTATGTGAAGCTAGGGTTTGCATGTGAATTCGGGTTTGCATAGAAGCATGTCTACGTGGAGTTAGGGTTTGCATGGGAGCTAATGCTGCATGGAGTTAGGCATGCATGTTTGGGTAAATGTTTGTGAATAAAATATTTAAGACACTAATCTTTTAAAGTGGAAGATTATTGAGCCGGGTCCAGACCGATCCACCGGTCAATAATAGTGGTTAGGGTTTTACCCTATGTGCGACCGATCCACCGGTTATAATAGTGGTTAGGACATGATGTCCTATATGTGACCGGCCCACCAGCAATAATAGTGGGGTGAATCGAGCTCAATAAACACAAACCATAACTACTAAGGCTCTTAAAAGATACTAATTAAATAATTAATCTGGACCTTTTTGGGGCTTATGTGTGGGCTCGTGGATGATAGGCTATGGATTTCTCTATACGCTTTTACGTATCATATTTGTGGTTTGAAATTGCATGTTGATTATTATCCTGCATGATTTGATGTGTTTATGTGTTAGCCTTAGTGTTCGGTTACCTTACTCAGTACGTAGCATATTGATCACCCGTTTCATGGGTGCTGCTCATTCCCACGAGTAGTATGCCTTTATGACTTTGTACGGGTAGGCAAGACATCAGTTGGGACTATGTGTTGAGCTTGTTTTGGCTCAAGGTTCGAGAGTTGTGGCTATATTTACTTTTTATGTGATGTATTTCCTTTTATTAGTTCTTTTATATCAGATTTATCCATTTTGATCTATTACCTTATATTGAGTATTTCAAATGAATATTTTATTGGTTGTAAGCTTATTTCTCTTTTGGAAATGAATTATAATTCTTTATGCGTACTCTGATTTTATTTTACAACCGAGTTTAGTTTGTCTTGACTTATAATTAATCATTAATCTTTACTTTAGCCTTACCACTTAGTACTGAAACGGTCGGAGAGAACCGGTTTGGTACTAAGTGTGGCGGTAATATTCCTAGAATTCACGGGTTTTAAATTAAATATTTTAATTACTTATGCTTTAAAAAAAATAGTGAATTTTGGGGTGTTACGATAATAATGATATTAATATTTATGATAATGATAATGATAATAATAATAATAATAATAGTAGTATTAATAAAAAAATAATCATAATAACATTAGGATTCATGATAATAATAACTTTATAAAAAATTTAAATCATATTATATATATATATATATATATATATTATTGTAATTATTATTTATAATAATATTAGTAAGAAAAATATAATTATATTATTACTGTTGTGATAAATAGTATTGGTATAAATACTATTATTATTATTATCAATTATAATAAATATATTTAATAATATTATTATTACTTATAATAACTGCATTTAATAATATTATTAATAATTATAATGTTGATGATAATAATTTTAATAAAAATTAATTTTATGTTATTAATACATTATTTTTAATAAGTATATTCAGATAAATAGAATTGTATTATTATTTATAAATATTATTATTGTAATTATTATGAATATTATTATTTTTATTATTATAATCATAATCATAATTATGTTAATATTTATGAATATAATTATATTTTTAGTAATTTATTATAATAATATTTGCGTGAATATTATAATTAATATAACAATTAGTACCTAAAAATTCATAAGAATATAAATATTACCATAAATTAAATAACAATTGTCATAATGTTAATTAGAATCATTATCTTAGTCATTCTCAATTATTATTATTATAATAATAATCTTTAACATAATTATCATTAATAATATTAATATTCGTAATAATAATATAATAATAATTTTAATAATAATAATAACAACTTAATTTAATTTATATCAATAAAAATCAGATTAAATCAACATTAATTAGATTATATCATATCAAATAAGATGACATTATAATAGATATTTTTGGACGGAAAAAAGGGGTTAAGAATCTATCATTAGAAAGAAAGTTAACATAAAATTTGATCGAACTGCATAAATGATATAACTTGAAATATGTGTCCGATGGTGTATGTTCAACTAGGGGTCCTAAACGAATCTAAAAATAATGTTTAAACTTGACTCGTTTATAAATCAGCCGAACTTTTAAAGAGGCGAGTATAGTCAACTCACGAGCTTTTGTAATAAACAATTCTTGTTCACAAACTTTTGCATTATAAACGAGTTCGAATCTAAAATTTTTCTGTTTAAGTTTGACTCGTTTATTAAATGAACCAATTTTTTTTATTGAACGAGATGAATTCAAACCTTATTTTAAATTTATTTAATTAAACAAATGAGCCGAAATTAAAAAAAAAAACTCGTGAGTAGACTCTATTCATTTGCGGTCCTACATTCGATTGCCTACATGGACGTTTGACTACACAAACTACTACTTATAGGTGTGTAATTAATCCGTTGCCATCCAAAATGAGCTAGCATGACATCTACAGTTTCGTTGATATGCTACGGGGAGGGAGAAAAAGGAACGAAAGAAATGTAAAAATATTATTTTTTAAAATTCTTAAAAATATGGACAATAAAAAATGATAAAAATTATATATATATACATACACACACATATTATATATATATAATAAATTTATTAAAATTAAAAGAAAAAAATAAAAATAAAGTTGCAATTCACATTTAATATCAATTCTAACACTAAAAAACTAATAAGAGACTCGTTTTTGTTTCTGTAATTCACATTTAATATATTTAAGACGGGGTACAAATTTTCGTACGACTTTCACATTTTTTCCAGCTAGATAGTCAGTGAACGCAGATGATCCCGTCGATGACTATTAATTGATAGTTTCTTACACATTGGCCCAACAAAATTAGAGGTTCGTTAAATATTATATGGTACACCTTGGGCGTCCCATTGTAGGAAGATTGGTAGTGCTTGTCCAAATAGGTGGTAGCGTACACGGTTGGGGTAGGGGATTTATGCGCAAGCAAAGTTCGAAAGTCCTTTGGTAAGACAGTCGGTTTCATCGATTTCAAGTCGATCGACCTCGTAATATGCATGAGTTGGTTTGCAACCTAATTCCCTAATTACATCATTTTTTTTTCCCTTTTCTTCTTTTTTTATTTTCTAAAATATAGATGAGTTCTCCGTCTTTCTTGATATATATAATAACGCTAACAATATTTATTGAATACACTCGTGAATACCCAGCTTCCACGTTGGTTAAAAAAGATATTAACATTACCACTTGAATAGTAATTACTAATAATTAAAAAAATAGTAGTTATAATCATCAAATATATATATATAATTATTACAATAGCTGATATAATTATCATATATATATATATATATATATATATATATACATAATCACGTCATAAACATATCAAAGAGTACATATGATTGTATAGCTCAATTATAGCATAATGTATACCATATTATAGTCCACATACTCATTGTTTCAAACTTAATCATGTTACAACCATTTCATTAATCCAATTTATACCAAGAGTATCCCACAAAGGGAAAGCACCAAGCCATATTTAATTCAAAATGATCTATACCCGAAGTAACTCGAGCTAAACTGATAAATTAGTCCAATAACAAATGACCCAACACGAATTTAATTCAAACTAGTAAATTGACCTCAAATGACCTAAACTTGAAATAACCCAAACTTAAAGTAATCCAACCCTAAAGCAGTAAATTGACCTGGCATGGCTAAAACCCAATATGGTTAGAAATTGAGTTAAATTTAACTTGAGCAATGAAACAACCATAAATAAACCAAACGCAAATTAACTCAAACTTAAACTAGCTCCACCTAAAATAGAAAATTGATTCAACATGGCCTAAACACAAACTTAACCGAGTAGCAAAATGGTCCAAATAACCCAAATTGAAAATGACTTAACCCAACCTCGACTTGATCCTCAAATGAGTTGACTCAAGAAAAAAAAACTTAACCATGAAAGAGGTGACCCGCTTAAACTATGAATGTATATATTGCATAAAATACTATATCATATTCAATATGTATTTAAGTATTCTTTTTATCTTCTATGTAATGCCTTGTTTTCCATAAACCCTAATTAAGAACATAGTTGCAATGTGATATGCTATACGAACTTGATCATAGAAATAATAGGAGGACAATACATGTTTAATGTGTTAATTATGTGTATTTGGGTTGGAGTGTAAATGGATTAGATTAGCAAGGTTAAAAATAGTATAATTTTTTTTTGGAGTTTGGAAATCAATGAGGGCCTATGGGTTAAATGACTGGACATCGAGACAAACACGAGTAACATTAGGGGCTTTAAGAAAATGTTTGCTAGTTGATTCGAGGTTTTATGGATGTGGAGCTAAGTGGTTTTCTCATAGTTTATTTATTTATTTATTTATTTTTGTTGTCAACCCATTTTACCCTATGTACCTTCCCCTAACCTTCCCTCACCTTGGAATGTGATCCCTACCTTTAATCATCCTCTTAACCCAATATCTATCAATAGTTATCTCACCTTACCCCCCAGTAACTCTCTCACCTTACACTTTTACACAACCTCATCATAAGTGTTGGATAAGCAAGCCTCATGTTAGCTATTCCCCTAATCTCTCTCTCTCTCTCTATCTCTCCCTTGACTAATAACCAAACCCCACTCCCTCATTTAGGCCTTCATTTGTTTGTTCTCTCATCATTCATCATCTTATGCTTTGAACTCTCTCTTCCCTCCTTTTTTTTCTATAAAGCTTGCTTGAGTGTTGAATAAAACTTCTTCTTCTCCTTGCTATAGAAACCCATAAAAAAACTATCTTTTTCTTCCATATCATCACTAGGTTTTCTTCTCTTAATCCCTTACCTAGCCCTATTATATTTTCTATAAATATAAGGGTATTAGATTCGGGATATTCTTGCTTGCTGCATGACCCATAGTTGGGTTTGGCTCTCTTCTCTTGTTTGGTTTTTGTTAATTGTTGTTATTTTCTCTTGTTACTTTGTGTGTTGGTTCTAATTGTTGGGTTCTATATGTAATGAGAAGAAGGAAGATTAGTTGGATGTGAGGGCTATTAGCTTTTCTTGCTTTTATTTTGCTAATTATGCATGGAAGGAGGTAATCCACGTGGTCTTAATTAATATGTGAAAGTAATGTGATAAAATATTTAGAGTTTTCTATACTGTGCTTGAGTGAAATTTATACTTCCTTATAATTCAATGAAAAATATGTATGCACAATGTATTGTTATTATATTCTCTAACTACGTGACCATGTAAAGTTAGGCAAGTGTATGCTTAATTTACATATTTTAAAATATATATAATACTATGCTAGAATATGGTTCAATGTTTTGAATTAATTATGCATGTGTAGTGTGTAGGGTTCAGCCTAAAATTGTTAGTCTTGGTTGAATCCTATTCTTATATTGCTAAGTTTTCCATTAGATTCCTTACATGAATCACTAGAATTTTATTATATTAGTCATGTTTAGATTTATTTATGCATAATTTAATATTATATGCTCTAGGATAGAATTGTAATTTATGTGTGTCATGCTTATGTTTTCCAACATGTTTGCCTAGTAGGTGCCATGATAAATATATCATGAATAATATTTTATGGTAGTTAAGGTTGTTATAGATAGTATAGAAACATGCACACATGATTATGGTTAGAGTATGATGGTTGTTTTTCATATGTTCTAGGGTTAGAAATATTTCCTTGATGTTAATTTCCCTATTAAATGTCATACCGTGCTATAAAACGTATGTAGATGCTGCATGGAATTTAAGACACGTTAGAAATGCATGCTTAGGGTTTGTGGGCCTAACTTACTAAATGCATGAGAAGTGGAAAATATAGTCTATCGCTAAATCACAAAAAAAATACATATGTGCTAAAATAATGTGTATTATTATCTTTTAGCTTTTTCATGAAAAATTTCTTGTAATAATAGTGTTAGGTACAAAATTGGATAAAATGACTACATTAGGGTTTCTAAGGCATTTCAGTAATTTTGACCTAATACATATTTTGTGAATAATTACACATTAGGATTGCCTTAGATTTTTGATAGGTTGACCATAATGTTGCCTTTGGCTTGACCTAGATCAATGACCTTAGGATTTACCTTAATAATTATAAATAAATAAATGGTTAAGTATAGAAATGGAAACTATTGTGCACTATGTGACATTTGTTATTATGTCATAAAATATTCATTCTTAAACGAAAAGATCTTAAGTTAGGAATGGTTGTTTTCTAAGATTAACTACCATAGAGATGAGGTGTAACCCTTGTTGATTTTGATTCTCTTTTGTGTTGCTATGCCCTAATAAGGCCCTAATCTACTATATAGGTGACATGCGGGCCCTATAGGAGGTATCAACATTTAATGATTAGGTAACTAAGGTTGGATGATATTGTGTTGCCTTTGTGTACTGATATAAAAATTTGTATTGCTATGTCCCTAGGTTCTAGATTAAGGGTATTATGTTGCCTTTGGGTGTTAGTATGTGTAACTCCCCCAATTTTTGAACCAGAAAAATTTTGTTAGGGAGTGTTACCCCCACATTAACCATGAGAGAGGTGTGATAATCACCTAACCTATGTTTGATGGAATGAAAATTAGAACAAGGAATAGAAGAATTCATGCTCATAGTATTAATATGACACTACATGATAACAAAGACTAGGGCAATATTATAGGAAGAATGAACCTAATAGTTTTACAAAGTCAAATATAGGAAATTGAGCCTAGAGTTTAAATAAATAAAATACAAAAACATCCCAATGTAATAGACAAAATACTAATAACTAGTTAGCTTAACTCTTAAGCATAATCATAAACCTCCAACTCCAAGCAATGAACCACTAATGGCATACGTCATCACCCTCAGTATACTCTAGTTGAGATTCAAAACCCTACAAATCATCCTTTACTCCTCGAATTAGAAGCCAAAAGATGATAATGACCATACAAGTGTAGTATTAGTATGGTGAAGTACCGATAAAACATAATACCTAAAGCATGGTATGGCTCATGCAGCACATTAAAGTCACATAATAGTATGGTGATATCATATCGCTAAAACTCAAGTACGACAAGGCATGCTTGCATGGAAATCATAGAAGTATAAAGATACAGTAAATATGTCACAATCCATGCAAGATAAACCATATTAGAATTCTTTCTTTAGTGACCACACAATTCAAAATAAAATCCACACATATCCCAATGGGTATTTTAACAACACACCATAAGACCAACTGGGTGTTTTATAGTGCTTACACCAAACACCTCATTGGGCATAAAGGGATCCAATTGAGTGTTTTATAGTGCTCACACCAAAAACCTATACCAGTTAGGTATTTAGAGATGACACCAAACTTAACCAAAAATCAAGTGTCAAATACCATCATGGTGGTTCATACTAAATTAGGTCAAACATAATTGAAATCATAATTAAAATTTTGTAAATACATAGAATTTTCAACACAAAATTCCCAAGAGAGAAACAACAAATTATAATAAACCAGTTAACTTCTAGTTAGAATAGTCGATTGGTCCTTAAGACAAATTGACTAGTCTAGTTGTACCAGACCTAGACTAACACAACCTTAGAGAATCATTTAACAGGTTAACCTCACTGATCAACTGTTCATGTGAACCAATCAGCTGATTTGATCTAGTCCATTGATGGGTCTAAGTAGAGACTAACCCATTTTGGCATGTAGATAAACCGCTTGGTGGGTTTGACAAACCAATCAACTGGTGATAGAAACTAGTTGACTAGTTTACTCCAACTAGTTAGTGGGTCTAAGTAGAGACTAAACTATTTTTGTATGCAAGGACACCAATCGATGGGTTTGAACACTATCAACTTTTCAATAAAACCAATCAATTGGTTCATCAAATCAATCTATTGATCTCGCGACCAACTAATCTAAAACTCCAAACCATTTGACTACTCGTAGAACTAGCCGATGGATTTAAGGAACCTATCGACTAGTCTAGCTAAAATACAACCCAGACTTGCGAAACACACATCAAAATTTACCACACTTTACCATATTAATCCTAGAATGCTTTTAAGTTAAAACACACATAAAAATACATGATGCACACATGGAATCATATGAATACATGGTAATATATATACTTAAACAAATAATGCACAATTACCCATTTTTATGCTTAAAATCATAGAATTCCAACAACACTAACTTGGGAAGAATTTTAACACATTCTCATAACATGTGACACAATTAGATCATATTCATATAAGAACCAACACATGGAACCCCAATATATCACAAATAAGATAAGAATGCCTTACCTTGACGTAATTCTTCTAGCATAAACTTCTAATAGATGGCTTATCTAGGAGAAATTCTATTCCTAAGAGAATTAAAGTATAAACCATTAAAAATATTCTTCAAAAATTTATTAAAATCAAGAAAACCCAGAAGAATAATAAATATATAGAATACCACCTTTGACTCAAAAACAATGTGTCAAAAGGGAGAGCTGGAATCTCCAACTTTCCTCAACCTTAATCCTTCCTTTCTTAAGGAAAGAAAGAGATAACTAAATCCAAGACTATAAGAAGAGAAAGGAACACAATGCTTTCACAATGAAAGGGAAAAAATCAAAGAGACCCTTTGAGCCTTTGTTTTTTCTAGGTAAAGGGAAGAAGGGGAGAAAAGAGAAGGTTGCTCAACACTTAGGGATGATTTTCACAAGGAGAAAGGAGAAGAGAGCAAGAACATAATTGAGGAATGAGAATGGATTAAAAATAAGATGTATAGTGGCAAATCCATTCGACATTATTAGGGGAAAAGGGGATGAGACTGGTGAGGTTAAGTGTGGACAAGATAAGAAGTAAGGGGTTGACTTGATGGGGGTGGTAGGGGGTTGAGTGCAGTCAGAAATGGGAATGGTGGTGGGTTTCCAAGTTAGGGAATGGTGAAAAAAGTCAATCTTGTAGCCCCATCTGCCAAAAGAGAGAGGGAGAGGTGAGGGAGAAGAAAAAGGTGAAGCTTGCCTCTAAAAGTGCCTTTTTAGGAAAATTTTGCTAATTAAAATTTTTTAATTGTATAAATAATGTAAAAATAATCCCAAAGCACTAAAAAAAATGCTTATTAGCATAATTAGATTCTAATTAAAAATTTTCATAATCATTAGAGAGAAATTAAAATAAAAATAATAATAGATCTAAAATTGCAGGCAAACTAGTTAAATGGTTTATTGGGAACAAGAATGTTTATTTCCTCAACACACTCGTTGATCGGTTATGTAAACTAGTCTATAGGTATGCTTGAAATTCAAATTTTTATTAGAATTTCAAGTCCATTTTAAAAATAAAACTCATTTATTTTATATCAACATAATTATAAATGCAATTTATAGGATTTTGGGATAGGGTAATACAACACTAACCCATTAAAAGAGACTTTTTACCTGAAGTCCACAAAAGAAACATATTACTGTAAGTTCAAAACATATGAAAACCCTAAGCCATTGAATAAAAGATTACAATAGCTAAGAATTAATGCACAAGAAAAGGGTACTACCCCCTTAAAAGAAGCGGTGTTACCCGTGCAACACACGTAAGAAAACAATTCTAGATATATCATCTTGATCTCCTCCTCAGACTCCCAAGTGACCTCATATTCCCCATGATGTGACCACAAAACCTTCATGAGTGGAAAGATATTCGAATGTGTCTCCCAAGTCTTGGAATCTATGATCCTCAATGAACGTTCCTCGTATGTCAATGATTCATCGAGCTCAATCATCTCTAGTTTAATAATGTGAGATGAACCTAACATATACCTCCTCAACTGAGAGATGTGAAAAATGGTATGCAAGTGAAAATTCTAAATACAACTTGAAAGATTTTTGGATAAGGTATTATAGTATGATCGAGTATACCTTAGTGTCCCCAGGTTGATTGTATTTTGCTTGAGTAATTAAAAAAATATAAGTAACTATTGTGAAAGAATCGATTTGGATTTGGTGGGTTTTGTTGTTGCCTCAGTTCCCTACTTAGATGTTAGAATTGTTTTGATTAGTTAAATATGGCTATTGTGTATTTTAAGACGATGTGAAGTGATTGAGTGTGATTGACTGTTGAGCATGAAATGCTGATGTTTTATTAATTATCCCATAATTATTGTATATTTTTATGGCATGTGCTTTGTACTTTAATCATGATTTTTAGATTATTATGTGATTATGTGTAATGTAGGTATGCTGCCTCTCATGAGGTATTGTGATTTATTAAGAACGAGGAAGTCGTACTAATACTACATTTACAAATGACTATGTGAAGGATGTGGAGTGGGCAAGGATAAGCAGAGCCCTTAGGAAGGGGTATCATTCTCAAAATGGGAATTTGGTTTTAAGAGTTAGGGCAAAATAGTGTTTTACCTTCAAGTACCTATTTTGGATGTAATTAGTTCTCCTTTAGAATCTTACGTCCCTTAGTGTATTTTAATTTTTGTTGTAGTACAGTGTATATTATCCATAACCCATATTAATGTATTGTCTTTTATTTCCACCATTTTATTCTAGTTGTATTTTGTTTTGAGTCTTAGCACTTTGCATAAGTAAAGTGATGGAATTGGACTTATTCTAATTGTGGTAGTAATACTCATTAAATTGGTAATTAATGCTTTTGCAAAATAAAATTTGTAAGTAGTAAAAATGGAGGTGTTATAATTACTGCCATAAATCTAGCTTACCATACCATCCTTATATCGAATATAAGGTAAAATAATTAAGCATTAAAACATGATAAACAGAGGATGAGGGAACTTTTACAACACTTAAATAGGCATTTGGAGATTATCTCTAAATACAACATAAACAAAATGCAACAAAAAGGGATCCATTAGAACTAAAAGTTCAAAACGGTGTCCAAACAAAACTAATAACCGGATAACATCAACATTACGTCCAATGCTAAGATAAAAAAATACTCCTCCATAGGTAGATAATCAAAAGTAGAGAAATCATCCAAGAAATCCTTAACTACCTCTATGACAAAGTCTGGGTCATCTACTCGTGGAAATGAGCAACACCTATGAAACGAATGATTAATATACTATATAGTGAGTAAGGGAATGATACAATCATAACAAGGCAAACAAATACATAAGTTCATATGAAAGAATAATCATATAAATTGATTAAACATGATATAATGTAAATGATTATCCAAATTAGAGTTCCATTATTAGGTATAATTATAATCTATTTTTTAATTACATTGAATTTGGGGACCCGACTATTCTTATTTTGGTAGAACGGATTGAAATACCTTCTAGGGTAAAATGTGCCAAAATACTATTATAACACCCTAAAATTTTATAACTTTTGTTTCAGATGACTAACATTTTATTCAAAAACTAATCTTTAAAGCTTATTCTAATTATTTTATTAATAACTTTTGACTCTTAAACCGAAATAAATTCTTGAATATTTTACCTTTTTCTTTCCTATTAAACCTATAGTAAACTAGATTAGTTTTTTCTCAATACATTTTTTCTACCTGGTATTCTAACCTATCTAAACTAAACCTAAAACCAAATAAATAAAACTCTATCTTATTTTTACCCTACCCTACCACTTTTACTTTGTAATCCCCCTTATGTGCCCCATTTCTTCCCCCAAACACTTTTCCTTTCTCCCTTGCCTCACACTAAAACTTTTACTACACCCATACCCCTCACCTATTGAACTATCCCTCTTACTCATTCATATCAGCCTATCCTTCTCTACCAAACCATACCCTTCTCGTCCATCTATGTGAACATATACATATGCACACAACACCCCTCCTCTCTCAATTGAACTTTTTCCCTACCTTGCCCATTATTTTGCCTCTTCCTGTGCCCTATAATTTTTAGCCATTTCCACAACCCCTACCTCACCCTTACACCACAGACAACCAACCTTCCCTTCCTCGACCCTGATCGGTTTTCCCTCCAGCCACCATCATAACTAAACCCAGCCCGTGCATGCACCTCCACCATCCAACCCTTCCCTTCTCTTTTCTTTGATTGTAGCCATCCCTCCCCTTCTCTTAGGATTGTAAAAGAGTCGATCCGAGCTGAGCCGAATACCCCTGGGCTCAAGCTTGGCTCATTTAACTAAAGGAGCCTAAAATAAGGCTTAGGCTCGACTCATTTAACTAAACAAATAGGTGGAGTCGAGCTCATGAGCTAAAGATAAAAAATGAATTGAGCCTCACTTTTTTTAGCTCAAGCTTGGCTCATTTAGCTAAAAAAATGAGCCAAACCAAGCCGAGCCTAATACCAAACCGACTCAACTCATTTACAACCCTACCTGCTCTCTATTTTATTTTTGTTTGGTTTTGTAGAAACCGTCACCTCCAGCTTACTTTGTTCTCCTCTCCACACTAACCATCGCCATCCCTCTACATTACCTTAACAAAATAGCCCACATAAAGCAACTTCTTCCCTTTCTCTTTTCCATGATTTGAGCCTGCCCTTCCCTTCTCAGCTTTGTTAGTTTCACAAAACCACGATTATCCACCTCCTTGCCTTGGCTACTTTTCGCTTGTGTAAACCAGGCACTACCTCAGCCATCACCTTAGTGGGCCATCCCCTTCTTCTTCTCTTTTTTTCTTTCTCTCCTACCTCCCATATTTTTCTTCTTCTGTTCCCTATAGTAATTTTTTTCATTCCTTGCCTCATCTGTTAGGCACCTTCTCCTACAATATCCCCCTGGACAATAGGAGTTTTTGCCGCTGCACACCTATTCTTTTGATGCCTCCTATTGCAACCAACCACCAACCTTCGACCTTTCTGTTGGTGGCACCACCTTTCTCTTTCCCTCCTCTTCCTCCTGCATGCACCAACCCACCTCTAATGCATGTTGCCCCATTTGCATGTACAACCACCATTCTCCCGTCATCATAGCTGAACCCCTCCTCTTCTTCCTCATCTTCTTCTTTAATTATTCTCCCTTTTTCCTATCATTTTTTACCCCTTCTTTTGGCACCTTACCCCACAACACCAAAAAACCTCCTACACCTCCTCCTTTACAACAATACTAACACCTTTCACTGTCCAAAACAACACCAACCATCACCACCATCCACCATCATCTCCTTCCCCATTGCAACCCTTCCATTTTTTCTTCACACACCATCGAGCTCAACACTAGCCACTACCACCTTCTCTACCCACAACCATCACCTAAACCACTCCCTTTTTCTTGTTCAAAACGAATCCCCCGTTCCTTTGTGCATGGCTTACGCTGCTTGCACAGTGTGAAAAAAAATGTTCTTATTAAAATTTATTACATAGTTTTTTAAATGGAAGGGTATTTTAGTAATTTTAGAAATATATATATTATTAACTAATTATTTTATTTATTAAATATTAATTTGGTAAATTTTGATATTATTTTGAGGTAAGAAAGTTTGATTAGCGGGATCTTGTAGTATTTCGTAGGATACCACTAATTTGATTTTTACTAGAATTTAGGTAACTTTTATACTCTCCTAAAATATTAAACATCGCTTGATAGCACATTAAGATTTTTGTGTTTGAAATATGTTACACATGATTCGTTATAATGATGTGGTATTTATTGTACCCTGAAAATTGGTAAAAAGAGATGATATTATATTTAAAATATTTCAATTACAAATGTATGGTAGAATGATAATTATGATAGTGTATTACATGTGCATTGAAAATGATAGGATGGGCATGTTTAGATAAATTTAGGTAATAATAATCGTAGATGTGTACACAAGGGGCAATTTGGTCATTTTATGTGTATTATGATTGTCACCATGAAAAGCATCTCTAATATGCATTATATGTTGTTAAACATGAGATTACGTGATCATGGATGTAATAGATACACATGTTAGGGTTTTATATCTAAAATCTTAAATAAAAATAAAATAGTCATTTGACTTATCTGATAACTTCACTGCATGATAATTAATTTCAATTATTATGTTTTAGCCTTTTTATGATAAACCTATAAATAAAATGGATTAAGTAATTAAAGTGGATGATAATGTGGTAACTTTAATCTTAGGGGTATTTTGGTTATTTTTGGTCTAAAGCACCCAAGTGTGAATAATTGAGCCTATGATGGCCTTAGTATATTTTTATGATTGACCTTGGTGATGATCTTGATTATGGTTATCTAGGAATAATTGGAAATGAATAAAAGGGTTAAAGATGAAAACTAGATATATGTGATTTCGTGGTCACCTTAGTACAATTTTAATAATTAAAGTGAAAGACATCGAGGTCGGAAATGTTGGCTCTTTAAGGGTTGCTACCCTAAAGACGTGGCTTATCCACAGTTTATTATGCTAGTGTACCTTAGTGCCCCACCCAAGCCTTATATCTTATTCTATTTGATTTTGTGAATTAATAGGGGATATGTATACTTATGGATCAGGTGTTGTTATCGGTAGAGTATTATGTTACCTTTGTGTACTAGTGCAATCAGGGTACCTTTGCATCCTTGGGTTGATAATCAGTAGGATATTATGCTACCTTGGCGCGCCGGTATGATTGGAGTACTTTAGTATCTCTAAGATGATTGATCTCCCCTTGAGTAAATAAAAATGGAATTGATTCATGGATTTTTTGATTATCGGATTATTTTATTTGGTTGGTATCGACCTTTGTACCTACCTGTGGCTTAGTAGCAGTCTTTATGCTTACTCATGGTTTGATGGCAGCCTTTGTGCCTACCTATGATTCAGTAGTAGCATTTGTGCCTACCTATGTTTTGGAACAATCGTTTGTGCCTACCTATGTTTTGGCAGCATCTTTTGTGCTTAGCTATGTTTTGGTAGTAGCCTTTGTGCCTACCTATGTTTTGGTAGTAGCCTTTGAGCCTGTTTATGTTTTAGTATAGCTTTCATGTCTTCCTGTAATGCTATGGATTTTTATTAAACTATGTTTATGAGCCTAATGGTGTTATGAGATTTAGTAGTGTTGATAATGAAATACGTGATATATTGTTATTTTTTTTAGTTTTAGGTTGATTTTGTTTCTAATTATACTGTGAAGAGCATCTCTTAGATGTTTAATTGGTAAGTTTTAAGTTGTTCCAGATGAATGAGTATGAGTAGTTTATGGCCTTGGTGGTATATGGTTATATGAATTATTATCGTATTTTGATTGATGCATGTACATTTTGATGTTTTATATCATGTATTATTGTGGTGCCTTATATATGTTCCATGTTGGGTTTTCATTTTGGTTTAGTATAAAGTGTTGTTTAGTACTATTGTACTGAAGGATTCCTTTCTTAGACCCCTACCTATTCAATGGAAAATGGTCTTTGTGGGTCAGCTTATGAGTTCAGTCGAAAGCTAGTAGTTCGGATTAAGTGTCTAGGTCTATCCGGTGTCTTTTGGTATATTTGACTTCAGTTGTATTTAGACGATTTGTCCTCCTATCTTTCTCTCTTTTAAGTTTTGTAAATCGATATTTTTTTTTATTTACCACAATACGTATCTATTTTCTCTATTCTGTTTCTTGTAGTCATGTCATTAATCTAAGCGGAGTAATGATTTTAACCTTAACACTTGATATTAGAATGATAGGGGAAACTAGGCTTATACTGAGTGTGGTGTTAACACCCTTTGTTTTTATTATTTTAGCTTTCGTGATTAAATCTTTAAAAATAAAATTTTAAGTCGTAAAAACTGGGGTGTTACAACTGTTATTAATTCGGTGAAACAAACTCAACACCTCTTAGAGTAACACACTCCTGACCGCTATTATTAATCCAATGGAACAATCTAAAGCACGTCCTAGGGTAAAACACTCCTAACCACTATTCTTGTCTAGTGAAACAGACTCAACACCTCAATTTTGACTCACATGATCTTTCAATTTAAGTAATTAATGCCTTATTAAAAAATTATTATCTTGATATCAACATGTAAACATGAATATAAATATTCAAGGCACATAAACTTGACTTAACAAAATCTGCAGGACACTTAAAACACAACCACATGATAGTTGAGACACTCCCTAAGGAAAAAAGGCACAATTCTCCCTACGAAACTCTAATTTTAAAAATTGAGCACATATTCTTCCATAAGACTTATCTAACCATCAAATTAGATACGCCATCATAAAATAATATTATTAACTATATATCAAAAAATAAAGTCTAACTCTAACTTATTACAAATGCGATAACAGGTGTGCCTTTAGGGTTATTATTTACCATTTAAGCTATTTTCTTATTTTATTTAACTTATGCTACTCATAATTATCTTGAGTATTTTGCGTAACATACTTAGCCTATTTTAACACAAAATTCAATTAAAGATATCAAAGATTCCATATTTAATCCATATTAACCACAATGCCCTTATCTTATTTAAATAACTCAAAGTCTCATTTTAGATAATTTGTATCATACTCAACCATCATTTGATCATATTACATGGAATAATTTATAAAACCCTAAATAATAATCACGCCATAATTATTTTCTATATTATCATGAAATGTCTCAAATACCCTTACGATAGCCACAAAATCCAAATTTCCACAAAACCTTACATGTTTGACTTCATTATCTTCTCACCTTCAACTTATTGCATCATTATTCAACTTGACAATATTCATCGCCCACTTGCCATACTTTATCAACATTGTAGATCATAATACCCTATTTAGAGTTGCAAAACAAGACTTATCGCTAGAGGCATCACATAAGCTCATTTTTTTTTCACATGGTACTCTCTTTTCCAAAAAATAATCCAAAATTATTATAACATGATATTAAAAACATGGATTATGAATTATAATAACACAAAAATGAGAATACACATAAATTTACACATAGCATTCAAAAACCCTAACTACAATATGTATCCTCATCTAACTAACACTAGTCTCTAAGCAAGTAGAAACCCTGAGATGCCTATTCTGAGACCATAAAAAAATCACCTCAAAATGATAATAACACATGGTTAGAATGTGAGAAAACAATGAAGGAAAAGATAATGTAAAGGAAGATGGAAAATGAGCAAGTACCTAAGCAAATGAAGAGGATAACAGTTGCAGGAAAATGTGGTGTGAATGGGGGCTAGCTATGTGGGATGATGGCACAACTATAGGGAGCTTTTGTGAGGGAGGGACGCATTCAACAGGGCTTGTGTGAGGGCGTGATGCACTCAAGGAAGGTATTGATTGGAGGACTCACATAGGAAGTGTAGGGTGGCGTTGATGTGGTGGTTTGCATGAGGTGTGGATGTAGCTTGGGGGTAGGTTACATGAGCTGTTGAGGCAACTAGGGTGTGTGCTGCATGAGCTTCGCATGCAGGTGGACTTGAGTAGCATAGGGTTTTGACACAACAAAGTTAGTGTAGCATGAGGTTAGATGAGTTAAGTAGAGCTTTGTTGCACAAAAATGGTAGAAAATGATGGGGGCGATCTAGAAGAAAGCTAGAGATAGAGAGAGGGAGCCATGAAAAGTTTGGTGAAACATTAGATGAGGTAAGGAGAGAGAAATGAGACATATTTATAGTTGAGGTGGTGGTGTGCGAAGCTTTAAGCGGCAGAGAGTGAGGCATAGGGGTGAATGGGCAAAGGTAGGGATCTAGGGATTTAGGTGGAAAATCTTGTGTGACATATCCCTTCAGTTGAGGAAGGTGATGGTGGTGATGATGGCTTTATAATTAGGTAGACCTGTGGTTAGAGGTATAATCGAAGGGAATTTGTCAGGGAAGGAAGAATATCACATGGGAGAAGAAGACCGGGGATGGAGAAGAAAAAAAAGAAAAAAGAAAAGAAGAAAGAAAAAGGAAAAAGGGAAAGGAAAAAGGGAAAAAGAAAAGAAGTTTAGAATTTGGGTTAGAGTTAGATTTAAAATTAAAGTTAAAGAATTAAGGTAATATTAGAGATATATTAATTATTAGGGATTAAGGTTAGGTGAAAATTTGGAGTATTAGATATGACCTTAACTATAAGTAGAGGTATACTTCATTAGTTCCCACTATCCTTAGAAGTTAAGTGTTGTAAGCTCTCTATCTTTCTTCACAGTTTTCTTATATTTGGTACTACTTATATTATTATCTTGCTATTAATTAGGATTAGACTAATTTGACTTATCACAACTGCCTTATGGGACTCTACTCAAAGATACAGGTGGCGACATGAAAGCTGTGGTGAGCAATTTGGTGTTGAAAAAATTCTGATGCAGAGGGGGTCGTGTAAGTAAACTATAATACGAATGGATGAGAAGCTTTTAAAATAAGGGTAACACGTATCGTCATCTTGAACGCTACCGGATCCTCCATTATTTAAAACAATGGAGAGGAGTTGAATCTGCTAGGTAATAATGGCTGCAACTCTACCACGTAGGATTGAACGTTCTGTGGCTATATATAAATTCAAAAAAGAAAAAAAAAAGATTTTGGTTGAAAAGCTGAGTATTAAACCCAAAACTAAACATACTCTATAAAGCATTGCACCCTGATAATTAGCTAGTAGTAGCCACGGCTTCCTGCGTTTGATAAAATTTTAAGCAACCCGAATTCGAATTATGAAGAGTGTCAGTTTCATTATCGCAATGTGTAGCTGTCAAGTTCTATTTAAATAATGCGGACTCCCCAGAAATATGACGAAAAATTAAATACCCATGATATCCTTGTAGATTACTGCAAAAGAATGATGTCATAAAACAGAGAAACTTGATTCAACAACATATTTTCCCGAAATTAATCAGAAAGTAGATCGGTATTTTGTAAAACAAAAAAAAATTAGCACAGAAAGAGAGTGCAAAGTAGATTTCCAATCCTTACGAAGCAAAAAAACAATTATTCTTCTCCCGCTGTTCTATCCTGCATTTCTCTCTGCCAAAATCCTCTGTCCCATGTATCTGCAGCGCAAAAAGTAAACACATTTTTATTTTATATTTTTTTTACCTTCAATGCCATCAATAGGAACTGATATATAAGAGTACTTCGTCGTATGTCAATTACCTTCCAAGCATCATGACAGTGGCTTGAGGATTCGTCCCAGGGCTGCTATAAAACGTAGACCCATCAATCACCCGCAACCTTTCTGTACCATAAACTCTGTAATTCTTATCAACGACCTTACCCACTTGACACCCTCCATGGTAATGCCATATAGTCATCACAGTGTCTATGCAGAATTGTTCCAGTGAGAACATGTCCTGTAAATGCTTAGGCCTCAGATTTAGGGGCATGTTAACCATCAAGTTGATGAGAGATTCGATCGGCACGTTGGGGTAACGAAAAGTGACGAAGGAATCCGATTCTATGACCTTGATTATGGTCTGCATTCCTCGGACACACCTCTCAAGGTCTTCCGGCTCTTGGAAGTAGTTGAAAGTCACAGAGGGATTGTCGTTGGGGTTTCTGGTTCTCAGCCTGAGGTAACCGGTGGAGAGCGGGCCGTCTGTTTTTTCGAGGATAAGGCCGGCTGTGAGTGTTCCATTGATGAGTGAGTTGATGGTATCATGTAATTCTTTTATACGATCCGCTCCTATAGTTTGTGTATGAGGCACCCCAGCAGACTTGTCAGCCTGCACGTACATGTGTGTTTGTGTGTGTGTGTGTATATATATATATATATATATGTTTATACGAGCATTGAGCAATAATGCAGAGTACATACATAGCTGAGATGGGATTTGAAAACTGTGAGTGCGCAATCAATTACCTCGGACGGGAAGGCGTCGGTCACCTGAGGAAGGTTGCGGGCGAAAGCACGAGCAAAGTTGGACCCGCTTGAGGCTTCGATGTAACTGCCGAAGTGGGTGATTCCGACGGTTTGAATTAGGGAGACTTCGACCGGACGAGGTGAGGGAACGAAAAGGGCGTTCATCGGATTATCAGACATTCCTTGTCCCACGAGGTGCTGATCGATCATCACGTTGATGCCGAGTGGTTTGAGTTGATTTGCGGGACCGATCCCACTGAGCATCAACATCTGAGGGCTCCCGATTGCGCCAGCTGATAAAACTATCTCATTCTTTGGTCCCGCTCGAAGATACGCCCTGTGCATGATCCCTAACCGGTCCGTGTATATCACACCGCCTGCTGTTGGTGTCCGAAACCCTGCCATCGTGATCAACAAACGATACTGAAGTTTTTAGTTATTTCAAAAGAGTTGACTGGACACTAATTAATTTCGTACTACCAGTTGTTTTGAAGAGGATCTTTTGAACTGTTGCGTGCAGATAGACGGTTGTCCTTGCTTCGTCTGCATACTCCAACAAATCAGCAGCAGTATGCCTATGACCACTCGCATCAAATATACTCCCTCCAACCTTAGTCCCATAAATATGATCGTAAGTAAATCCATTATCAGGCAACACGCCTGCTTCAAGCAAACCATCCCTGACGGCAGTCTGAAACTGCAACATTGGTGGCTTAAATGCCACTTTATTCTCAACCCATTCATACGACCGATTCACCAGCCCTTCATCCCATCCGACGCTCTCCACAAACTGCCTACCCGCCCTCGTGTAGAACCCAGCGTTTATTGCAGACCCGCCACCCAAGACTCTTGCGCGGGCATTCATTACTCCTTCCTCGGACACAAACTGCTGGGCGGGGGAAGAGGGAGAGAGATCGACCAAGTTGGCATCGAAACCTCCAATGTTCTCGACGTTGGCGTTGCCGTAAGGAGATCCGCCTCTCTCGAGGAGGAGGACGTTGGCTCCTTCGGAAAGGGTTGCTGCTAGTGCGCAGCCGGCTGTTCCTCCTCCGACGATGATGTAGTCGTAGTATGCAGTAAAGGGCGCTGTTGTTGCCTGATGGACAAATGAGTACTTGAGTGCTGCACGGGGATAACAGATATAGAGAGGACATATTAGCTAGCTAGCTAGGGAGGGAGGGAGGCGGAAATAATGCATATATATACCGCGCAAATTAAGGTATATACCTGAGTAACAAGGTTCGGAGAGCAAGGAATAAACTCCCACAAGAAGAATGAAGTTGAGGGTTCTCCACCATTCCAATGCCATAATCTTCTATCTCTCTCACTTAAACTCAACCAAGGAAGTGTACTTAGTTTAGATCTTTTGTGACTTATGGTTTGATAAAATTATAAGCTGAAAAAAATAAAAGAAAAGGAAAGAAGACCCAACTTTGTGTTCTTTAACTAACCCAAAATCGAAATTCAATCAAATCAATGAAAGGGAGTATATATATAAACACTCAAAGATGCTTCATGACCGCCTCACCTAGCTAGCTTTGATTTTATCAATTCATGCATGAGACGGAGCCCTTCATTTATGTTTCTTTTATAGCGTAGGTGAAGCATATCTGCTCTCCCCACCTAATTCCTTATATGTAGGTGGGTTTGCAATTATAGAAATTTACAATTTATTCATCGGATTTACCATGCATGTATGTGTGCGTGTACATATATATTTCCCTGATACATAGGACAAAATGTGTGGCTCACATCTCATAGCTTAATTACAGTAAAAATATAAGGGACAATAAAGGTCAGAATATTTTAATTTCAAACTAGGTTTAATCTAGTGGTAAAGACGAACTTTTGGATATAAGAGATTTTAGTTTCAAATATCTTCTAATTATACAGTAATTTATATTTGTCTTTACGGACTCCTATATATTTAAAAAGGAAAAAATTGTTTTGGTCAATAGATTAAATGGGGTTCAGAAAAATAATGTCCATGATTCGACTCCCTACTTTACACGATATTTTCAATGAAGTCTCAGAAAAGTCTGCAAATATTCCAAGAACTAGCTAATAGATGTGAGCGTGAGGCTAAATGCATACATTATGGCCACCCCACACCCCGTCAAGTTGAAATCGATACTGCGATGCATGAGTAGTGTCGTAATTGTAGCCCGTGTATATATTTACCCCCGACATATATATGGCAAAGTGTAGCTTGTATCATAGTTTAGATAAGTGAAAATAGGGAGCACTATCGATGAAGATCGATCTAAGAGAGAGGTCTTAGTCCAGTGGAGAAAACTAAGGGGTCGAATTAAATAAGATCGGTATTATTATTACTACTACTATTAATTATATATAATATTCATAACTACTTTATAATAATTATTACATTTTTTATAATAATTAATAAAATCATAATAATAATATTCTAACTAGTATAATCAAAATAATAATGTAATTATCATAATTACAATAACTATATTTGATAACAATATTAATAATTATGATGATAATTTTAATAAATATAATATTATATTATTTTTAGTAATTATATTAAGATAAATAGAATTATATTATTATTATTATTATTTAAAAATATTATTATTGTTATTATTATAATCATAATGATCATTATGTTAATATTTATGAATATAATTATATATTTTCCATAAAATATTATAATAATATTTGCATGAATATTATGATTAATATAACAATTGTTAATTAAAAAATCATAATAATATAAATATTACCATAAACTAAATAGCAATTGCCATAATGTTAATTAGAATCATTATCTTAGTAATTCTTAATTGTTATTATAATAATAGTACTCTTTTAACATAATTATCATTAATGATACTACTACTACTAATACTACTATAATATAATAATAACAACAACACTAATCAAATTAAACCGACATTAATTAAATTATATAATATCAATTTACTATATGTTCGTACGTGAAAATTGGGGTTGGGGGGGGGGGGTGGAAGAATCTTACTATAGAATTGAAGCTGCGTAAATTTTGATTGCATCCCATAAATGATATGACTTGAAAATTTGTGTCCGACGGTAGGTTCAACTGCCTTGAAGGCATTAAAGAAAACTACATGTACGTTTGACCGCACACGCTACTACTAATATTGTAGGTGTGCAATTAATCCAATTGCTATCCCAAATTCGCTAGGATGACACCAACAGCTACGCTCAGAGAGACGGCGTACAATTTTCGTACTGAGAGTGAGTGTCATATTTTTTTTTTCCAGCTAGACATCGTTTGTGAGCGCACATGCTCCCGTCGATGACTATTTAATTGATAGGCTCCTACACACTGGCCCAACAGAATTAGCGGCTCGTTGATTATCGATTGGTACGACTACTACTGTAGGAATGATTGGTGGCGGTGCTTGTCCCAACAGGTGGTAGCGGACGCGGTTGGGGTAGGCCGTAGGGGATGTATACGCAAGCAAAGTTCGAAAGGCCCTTTGCTGAGGACGGTGTGAAACGTGAGTTCAGTTCACTCGGTTTCATCGATTTCAAGTCGATCGACCTCGAGTTGCTTCTTGCTTGTAAAAATGCTTGAGTTGGTTTGCAAACTAATCCCCTAATTACATCTTCTTCTCCCCCCCCCTCCTAATTATAGACGAATTCTCTGTCTTCTTGAGATATATAATAACGTTAACAATATTTACTAAATACACCCGAAAATACCGAACTTCGACGATAGGTTAAAAAAAATGCACACTTTAGCATGTGAATAGTAATGACTAAGAATTAGTAAAAATAATAATCATTATTATCATATAGATATATATAATTACTGCAACAGTTGATATAATTATTATATATATATATATACACACACATAATCATCGTGACAACAAACACGGTCGCTAAAATACATATACATAAAAAAAAATACAATATTTGATATAACTAACATAAAAAATACATAATAAATATAAAAACACATATTCTCTATAGAAATAAACACCGCCTAGTATGAGAGATAATTATCATATAGATATATATAATCACCATATTAGATTACATAATCATCCTAAAAAATTATTAATGTAGCATACACAAGCACCATAGAAATATACATAATAAGCACATTAGTTGATGTAATCAACATAAATTATTTATTTGTATATATAGATATATAAGAATAACAATAGTTTATATAATCTCTATAGAAATGGATGCCACATATTTATAAAAAGAATCACCATGTAAATATAAATAATTACCATTTAAGTAGATATAATCTTTACATAAGTTGACATAATCATTATAGAAAGTGGTAAAATATTAGCATGTAAATGGTAAATTAAAGACACTTATTTTTATGCCAAAATTATATCAATATATATCTCTATTTTTATAAAGAAAAAACTACAATCATTATACTATAACTTTTACTTTTTTGAAAATTGAAATTAAAGATAAACTAGTTTATAAAAATACAAAAAAAAAATCACACCACACAGGTGCATGCACTAAGGTGTATTTATACCACCCCTAAATTTACTACAATTTGTTTTTTATTTTAATGAAAGCAATTACACAAAATAATTAGGTGTTACCGCCTCATCCAACACGAAGAGAGGTATGATTAATATCTAACTAATGCCGGATGTAAGGATAAAACTACTCAAACACAAAGATCCAACGTCGAGGTAAAACCAACAATCAACTAAAATAGAGCATAACAGAGAGCAATATTTGAAATATAATATGCAAGGAGTTTATAATGCTTGATGTACCAAAGGGCAACAACAAGAACAAAAGAAGGTACAACCAAAGTAAGAGACACTAGATAATCCTATAATACTTTGACCCAAACTCAAGCCACCACCAAAACCTACAAGATCATAACTTTCCATTCAATAGGTAAAGGACTATGAAAAGAAACCTACTGGTATAATGATACCAAGTAAATGACTATAAAACACCAAATATGTAAATGTTACATAGAACACATATAAGGTTGCATAAGTAATCATGATATAAACACATCAAAGAGTACATGTGATAACTAAAATACCATAATTTATACCATATTATAGGCCATATACTCATCGTTTCAAACTTAACCATATTATACCTATTTCATTAATCTAATTTATACTAAGGATGTCCCATGAATAAACACTAAGCCACAGTTAAGCCATTTTTTTTTCAAATAACCACCATAATGCCATTCATAAACATAAAGAGTAATGCGCTAAGGAAAATCCCAACTAATATACCATAATAATTTCATTTAAGAAAATGTAGTGTGCTTAGGTGATTACTAAACCACCATATTAAATTCATATCCAAATAAACTAAAGAGGGTGCACTAAGGAAACTACCAAACAACATATCAATCAATTTTTTTTTAAAAAAAAAAACATGGATAATGCACAAAGGCAAGTAACAACCAAACCAACACATATATCAATTCCAATTTAAATTACCATTTTATAGTTACTTCTATTTTAATAACTTGAAGAGAGATAATATCAACCAGGGGATATTAAGATAAAACTAGTTATACTAGAGCACAAAGACATCCCAATACCTTCTACCATAGAACCCAAGGATACTAAGGTTAAATGCTATCTTATGATTTTTACACATTTAGTTGGAACATGTGAATTACCTCCTTCATATGCTAATAGCAAAATTAAAAACAAGAACACTCAATCCTTAGCCTCTAATTAATCTTCATCAATATTCTTCTTTAAATTAAAACCCAATAAAAATTATAATTTAATGCATAAAAATAACAAGACATCAACAACAAGTAATATACACTAAATCAAAAAAGAGTGGCATGCCAAACTATGGATGACACACCGAGGAAGAAAAATGAGACCAACTCTTCAATTTTTTTTTTCTAAATCTAACATTCTTATATTTAGGAAAAATATAGCAGGGCTAGATAATGGCGTAATAGAATAAAACCAAGAAAATAAAAGGAAGAATAAAAGAAGGGATGGTTTTGATTTATGCAACAGGAAGGACAAGAAGTATTCTTCAACATTTTAACAAACTTCAAACCATCCCTTCTTTTATTCTTCCCTTTATTTTCTTGGTTTTATTCTCTTAATCCATTATCTAGCCCTATTATATTTTTCCTAAATATAAGAATGTTAGATTTAGAAAAAAAAAACCATAAGAGTTGGTCTCATTTTTCTCTCTTAATCCATTATCAAGGGACGAGAGAGGAGGAAACTCAAAGCATAAAAGAATGAATAATGATAGAACATCAAATAAAGGCCTAAAAGGGGTCTTATCAACTAAGAGAGAAAAGGAAAACTTGATGTGAGGCTTGCTTATCCAATACGTGAATGAAGATGTTGAGTGAAAGGATAAGATGTAAGAGATTGGATGAAGGGTAAAATGAAAGGATAGGTTCTTAGTTAAATGGGAAGAATACAAATAAAAATAAGATCTAAGGTGAAGGGTTTTGAGGGGAATACCCACAAGGTAAAAGGGTTGACCATCAAAATTCAAAATATATCAGAAATTGCATTAAAAAAATTGGCAACACTCGATCGACGGTTAACCATCATCAATCATCCATCCAAGCCCTTAAAACCACTCATCTCTATCTTAACACCTAATCATCCATCCCACGATCCCATATTGATCGCCGACCCTTAAAACTTAATTTCTACCATTTTTTAATTTAAGTTAATCTAATTCTTTTTTACCTTGATCGAACACACATAATATAACATATCCAATACACATTATCCGTCTATAAATTATGTTCTCAATTAGGGTTTACTAAAAATGGGGTATTACAATAATTAATAACTTACCTAAAGGTAACATGTTTTTTATGGAAATACACATTTACATCTACAAAAAATAATGTGAGCTAGTTGATTAATTACATAGATATCATTCACCTTAATTATACAGAACTTTTCTAGTTTGAGACATGAATATTACATACAAACCATCGCAATTTTAAATATCATCTTTATTGCAACCTATGATCTTCATTCATATTTTTGGTGTTTTATAATGTGGAGGTTTTTAAAATTACCAAATATGTTAATTAAAGTTTTTAAGAGAATTTTTATTGACACTATTAAATATTTTTCATAATATTAATGTATCAAAATGTTTGAAGTTCATAAATATTAATAATGTTATATAATTTAAAGCTTTTAAATAATAATTTCACTATATACATAGTTTTAAAAATGTTTCAACAAGTTATTACTTTTGAAACCTACTATAATTTATTAAAATAAAATAAAATTACTTTTTTTAAATGTATATTTTTTAGAAAAAAGTTGAATTTTGAAAAAAAAAACTTGGAATCTTTAGATTTTAAGTAAAATATTAATTCTTTAGTAAGTAATAAATTTTGGACTCATAGAACCTAAATTTAGGTTTAGGCTCCAAATCTACTATATTAGAATCTACATGACCTCTTACAAGTATGCGTACTTGTAGATCGATTACATGTCATTATGTTTCAAGTTGCCTTGGGTTTTATATGCTTTACTGAGTACATTGTGATGTACTAATACTAGGTTTATAAATGGGTCACCACAATGATCATAATATAGTTGTATCAAAGAAGTAAAGGTGATGACTGTAATTTATTATAAGTTGAAGTATATCAGTTTAATAGACAGAGCTCAAGTGAAAAGTATATTCGAAAATTCATAGCTCGTTACTAGAAAAGAGGAATACATAGAGCTAGTAAAAAGCTTAATTAATTTGGGAAACCCACTCTATATCACCACAAATCTGATCTGACATAACTTAAAAACCTCATATACTTGACTCAAATTTGAGCGTGACCCAATATGGACCCAATAATAATTAACCCAACTTAAACTTGACCTAACCCAACCTAAACTTAATATGCAATCTAGATCAACTAGAAATCGACCATTTCTAGCATCAACTAGATACCAACCTAATCTAATATCAACATGATCCAATAAGAGAAAACTCAATATTAACCCATTATAAATATAAAAAAAAATATAAGGAAAAATAAACCTAACAAAAAAGTTAACTTCATATGCTTTATTATCATCTAAAACTATTGAAATATGCTATTTTATAAATGATACCTATCTTTTATACTTTTATCCTCAACATATTTTTTTCACCGCCCATTTCTTATCTAAGCCCGCCAATCTTTTAACAAAAACTGTCAAAATAACATCAAAGTATCAGAATAAAAACACATGTTAATTACGTGTCCAAATAAATTACAGAGTGCTTTCAAATTTAGTTACAACTAACAAGTTAAATGGATTACTTCAAAATCCTAATGCACATGTGGAAAATTTAATGTTAATGGCTCATATTTGGACTTGCGTTTGATATGGATACTATTATTAAATTATATTATACATAGGTGTGTGACTATTCTAATAGTGTTCTTTTGATAAATTTACCCAGGTTGATAAATTAACCTATACCCAAAATGATCTATACTCAAAGTAACTCAAGCCAAACTGATAAATTAGCCTGATAACAAAATAACCCAACAAAAAATTAGTTTGAATTAGTAAATTGACCTTAGATGACCCAAACTTGAAATAACTCAAACTTAGAGTAATCCAACAAATGATAATTTAGCCTAAACACGCTCTATAGTGGTAAATTAACCTAGTATAGCTAAAACCTAATATAGTTAGAAGCTGAGTTAAATTTAAATTGAGAAATGAAAAAACCATAAATAATTTGAACCTGAATTAACTCAAAATTAAACTAGCTCCACCAAAACTAGAAAATTAATTTGACATAGCCTAAACCAAAACTTAACTAAGTAGAAAAATGGTCTAAATAACCTGGCAGAAAAATGACTTAACCCAACCTTGAATTGACCCAAAAATGAGTCAACTCAAGAAAAAAAACTTGGCCATGAATGGTCTGACCTACATAAACTAATTTCTAGCTCTACAAATAAATTTATTGTTTACAAATGAGTTGAATTGAGAAAAAAACTTGGCCATGAAAGGTCTGACCCATATAAATGAATTTCCAACTCTACAGATATATATATTGATCAAATACTATATCATATTCAGTATGTATTTAAGTATTATGTATTTTATAAGCTCGCACTCTAATTTTTTTTGTTTGGTTTCCTTAAGTCTTCTATATAATACCTTGTTTCTCATAAAACCTAATTGAGAATATAATTTCAATGTGATATGTTATATGAACTTAATTATAGAAATAGTAAGTGCAAAATACATGCTTAATGTGTTTATTATGCTTATTTTTGTTGGAGTGGAAATGGATTAGATTAGCAATGTTAAAAATAGTATAGAAAAGGTTTTGGAGTTTGAAAATCAACTAGGGCCTATAGATTAAATGATTGGGCATCGAGACAAAGATGAGTAGCATCAAGGTATTCAAGAAAATGATCACTGATTTATTAGAGATCATTTAGATATGGAGCTAAGTGTTTTTTGTTGTTGTATTTTTGTATATATATATATATATATATATATATATATATATATATATATATATATATATATATATATATATTTGATTGTTTGTTATTAACCCATTTTACCCCATGTACCTTTCCTTAACCTTCCTTTACCTTGGAATATAATCCTGATTTTAATGATCCTTTTAACTAAAAATCTATTAATAGTTATCTCACATTAACTCTCACCAGCTCTCACTTTTTACTTTCACTCAACCGTTTCAATTAAGTATTGGAGAAGCAAGACTCATGTTAGCTATTCCACTTCTCTCTCCCCTAAAAACCAAACCCCAATCCTCTATTTAGGCCTTCATTTATTTTTTCTCTCATTATTCATCCTTTTATGCTTTGAACTCTTTCCTCCCTTATCTTTTTTCTAGTAAAGTTTTCCAAAGTGTTTAAGAACACCTCTTCTTCTCCTTGATATAGAAAAAAAACCCCTATTATTCTTCTATATCTTCACTTGTTTTCTTCTCTTAATCCCTTACCTATCCCTTTTATATTTTCTATAAATATAAGGGTGTTAGATTTGGGAGAAACTTGAAGGGTTTCATTTATTTTTCTTCCTTCTTGGTGCACCACCCATAGTTGGGGTTTTTTTTTTCTCTTTTCTTGTTTGTTTTTTATTTTTATTTTTGGTTCTCTCAGTTTTCTCTTGTTACTTTGTGTGTCAATTATAATTGTTGGGTTCTATATGTAAGGAGAAGAGGGAAGATTAGTTGGAGCCTAGGGCCATTGGCCGTTCTCACTTTTATCTTGCTAATTGCGCACAGAAGGGGCTAATGCATATGCTCCTATTAAATATATAAAAGTAATGTGATAGAATATTTAAGGTTTTCTATGTTATAAAGTGTAATTTATACTTCCTTATAATTCAATGAAAAATATGCATATACCATGTATTTTTATTATATTCTCTAACTATATGTCCATGTAAATTTAGGCAAGAGTATGAATAATTTACATATTTTAAAATATATATGATATTATGCTAGGATAGAGTTCAATTTTGTGGATTAATTATGCATGTGTGGTGCGTAGGGTTTTGCCTATAATTGTTAGTCTTGGTCAAATATTATTCTTATATAGTTAATTTTTCCATTAGATTCCTTTCATGATTCTCTAGAATTTTTCTATATAAGATGATAACTTTTACCCATGTTTAGATTTATTTTTGCATATTTTAATATTATATGCTTAAGTATAGAATTATCATTTAATGTATGTCAAGCTTATACTTCCCAATATGTTTGTCTAGCACATGTTATATGACATTAAGTATGAAAATCATGTGACTTATGATATGTTAGATATGCATGATTACCTTTTATGTGGTTAATATGATTAATTCATGTATAATGGGAATATAGTTTTTTCCCTATTGCTAGAAATTTTAGAATTATATATTCCATGATAATGTGATGTATCTTTTATTCCCTTTATCCTTTTCATGAGAAATATGGAATTATATGAATGTTTAATATTAAAATGGTTAAAATTGAGATCATTATGGTTTTAGGGCATTTTGGTCATTTGCGACTAAAATCTACCTAATTGTGAATAATTTGGCGAAGCTAGCTTTATTGGATTCTAGTTAACCTTAATGTTGACCTTGAGTCACCTTTGACTGTTAACATTAGGATTAATTTGAATAATTAAAACTAAAAGTAAATGGTTAAAGATAGACTAGTTATCATATGTGTATTTTTTTGTGGTTAGTGGTCACTATAATAAGATATTAATATTTAAAATGAAAGCATTGAGACTTGAAAATGGTTTTCTTTTTAGGGTTAACTACAATATAGATGAAGTGGTACTTCTCTATTAGTTTAGTGGTTGTCAATTCCTCAATGTTCCAACTAAGGACCTACTTTACTATTAATAGTTCTTAGGACTTCTTAGAAGGTATGTGTATTTAAAGATTAAGTGTCCTAGTAAGGAGAGCATAATGTTACCTTGGTGTGCTAGTATAACCAACTTACTTTATATATCTTCAAGGTGAATGGTTGGAGGGTACTATTTAAATACTTTAAAATTTACTACTAATTTTTTGAGTGAAATAATTAAAATAATTTAATGGGGTTTATTGCCACACTTAACATAAGTCCAATCCATACCTCTTTCATACTAAATACTAGGCTAAAACGTTTGCGAAAATTAAATCAAACCATATATAGATAAGTCAAAATTATAGAAGACTTTAATAAATTAAATATAAGATAAAAGTATAAATTTAAAGATCTAAATAGTATAATATTTAGAAATAGAGAGAAATGTAATCCAAAGGGATAGAGAGTTCAAACAGATATAAGAGATCTATGGTACACAACTAGTGATACCCTAGATAGTTATGACTTTATGCCTCAACTCAAAAGATAATATAATATGCCAATAGTTTTGGAAACCTTACTTATCTAGGATGAATATTAGTAAGGATAAAATTTCCTTAGTTTAGTCATTCAGCACATCTATGTAGAGTTTTAAAACCCAAGTTATATTTTTAGAATTTTTTGTTTAGGACTCCATGCCTTTCTTATGTTATGTGTTTTGAGATTTTTGAATAACTTTTCGCCCTTGAAATTTTCCAGGTCTCTTCTCTAATGTATATATTTGGTTCTTCATGGTTTTATGAATCTCCTAGGATTTTTCAAAATATCAAATCAATTTGTTAGCAAAAAGATACAATTTATACCCATATTGATCTTATTTTAGTATTTTGAGCCTCCTTAAGCCCTTTTTGGTTGTTTAAACTTCACATAACTTTGGGGATCATATTATTTTAGTATTATGGAGATAGAAATACCATCATATTATTATTCATATATTTGTTTTGAAAATTTTAAATAGTTTGGACCACAAAAGCCACCAAATTTAACTTTTCTTCCTCAAATCTTATCCAAAACATATGAGACTCAATCCCAATAGTTAATTATATTTTAGTGTGGATGAGAAACTCTCATCTTTCCTTATGAATTTCGTGGCCTTGGTTGTTGAAGAAAAGTTGGCTTTTCCTCTATGTTAGATATTTATGAACAAATATCTCAAGGTTAGCAAATTAATCTTCTCACCTGTCCTCCACTCATTCTTTTGTCTCACCTCATCTTCCAAGTATGGTGCATATTTAGATATTTCTACAATTAAAAATGGCCCTTATTCCTTAACTAATTCTTAAATCATTTACCTTAAAAATACTTGGTCATTTCTTTCGTCTTCTTCCTTTCCTTTCTGTGAATCCTTCTCCCTGCCCTTCTTGATCAAAATTAGGTGGCCTTTTTAGCCATATTTCACCATTTTTGAAGCTATATTTTGCTTCCAACTTTAAGGATAATTTCCTTGATATTTTGTCCATTAATTCTTTCTCCTTTGATTATAACTGTATAATCTTGATTTCTGTAATCTCTTATATGGTTTTTCTTGGTTGTATTTCATTATTTTCTTAGTGTTTAAGCTTGGGATTAAAGGTAAACCTCCAAACCTTAAATAAATAGAATTCATATGTTTTATATGCTTTGATTTCAAGTTAGTATGATATTTGGTGGTTTGTGGTGGTTGCGTATTTTTAGTGGATTTGGGGTTTTCAATCCTTGGATTGTTTTTTTTAAATGGATAGTAAAATGTTTTAGATATTTAACTATATATGAACTTCGATGTTTAACATGTTTTGATTTAAGCATGTTTTAATAGTTTAATTTATAATTAAAATATTTGCAAGTTTAGGTTTCTTAAATGTGTTCTTGATATTCTTGAGGGTTCATGATGAATTTGTGAATTTTGATTAATTGGTTGATACCATTATAAGCCTTGTATTTTTTAGTTAAAGTTTGGTATATAACATGTTTTTAATAATCAAGTTTTAAGTGTTTTAGTTTTGAAAGAAGTTTTCAATGGTTATGATATTATAAATAATGTTCTTGGTGTTATTCGCTAATAATGTCCCATTACCATAATTATGATTTAATCTTGTGTTAATTATATTTTTGGTTGGTAAAAAAGAAAAATGATTAAAAAAAATCCTCATAAAAGGCTTTAGTTGGCTTTAAAAGTCAAAGGTTTACCTCAACCTTTCACATTTGACTATTCACTTTGACCTTGTGAATAGTAAATTAGTATGAATGGTGATTATTGATAATAAAATATTTTTTAGTTTTATTTCTAAACTTCATGATATAAAATAAAATTTTCATCAATTGATGAATAAAAAATTTGTGAATGGTAAAATTTCCTAAATTGGATGTTAGACATTATTTTGGACTGATTAGGTTATTAATATTTGTGTCTTTTGGTGATTTTGTTCATAATGATAAAAAAATTTTTTTTGGTGTTCTTGTATTATTTTTGTGATATTCATTTATGTGGATTGATTTTCATATATTTTGAAGTGTATTTTGGTCTTTTATGGCCTCAAATGTGATTCCTTATGCCTGTATATTTGAGATTTTTTTGGCTTATATGCCTTGTAAATGGTTTTGTTTTTTAGGTTTATAACCTAGTTTAATCTTGTGATGATTTCTTAGCTTTTGATTCTTTTTATTGGTTTAATATCTAATGAGATGAAACTCATCTTATGTGGTTGTGTTATGGCGGTTATGGCTAGATGCCTAACCTTAGCTTTTTATGACTAGTTATTTATGATCTTATGAAGTAAAATTTTTTGTAAGACTTGTTTGGCTATTATGTGTGGGCATTTTGTTCCTTTGTGAATAATAAATTATTCTTGAATAAAAAACTAATTATTAAAATGTAATATCTCATGTTGGGAATGGTTAGTCATTAAGTTTAGCAACCCTAGAGATGAGATAGAAGTCATAGATTTTTTTTAGCTTCACTACTATGCATTAGTGCCTTGGTAAGGCCCTAGTATACTCTATAGGTAACCTAAAGGAAGTATCAATTCTTAAGGATTAGATGACTGAGGATTTAGGGTACTGTGCTTTTTGGAGAGTGCCATTATAATTGAGGCATGTTAGTATCCTTAGGTTACATGGTTAGGTGGTTAGTGGTATTATGTGGCTTTTATAACTAGTTTTTGTTAGCATCTTCGATTTAAACTATTATGACTAAGGTATCTTAGTATTCTTGGGTGATAAAATTTGGATCTTTCTCGAGTAATAAACAAAGTTAATTTAGGTGTGTGGTTTGGTTTAAATTATGTGCATTATCTGATATTATTATTGTTGGTGGAATAATTCATGTAATTGTTGTTTGATTATTATATGGTGGTTAAGATGGGTTGGCTATATATATTGAGAAAGCTTGTGGTGTTAGTGCACCTATGTTTGTTGAGATGTATCAGGTATCTATATTGGGTCAGGTGGTGGCATTTGTCTACCTATGATGTTTGTTTATGGTTATACTAATTAATTATATTGGATTAGCTAGTGGTATATACTCCACTTTGAGTATGAGATTTGTATAGTTACAAAAATATTTATGAGATGAACATGGTTTATGAGATGTATAATTATGCATGACTATTAATATTGGTATGTGGTTTATTAATTGATTGATGACTTGTTTCTTGGGATTTTCAGTGGTATTGCTTATTGGTATATGTACTACTTGGAGTTTATGTATGACTTGATGTTATTGCATGTGGGTTGTGAGGTATGCATGATTTTACATCTTTATGTGTTGTAAGACTGTACAAGCATGCTATTTGTTTAAGGTTTGGTTTGTTTACCTAATAATTTTTTAGTGAGCATATTATTTTTCAGTGGTTGTGATGCAAGTGATCATAATACTATTAGAGCTTGATTGAGTGTAAGAGAGTTAGGTTTTTCATTATTTTGTTATGTGTTGAAACTTTCTGGTTTTGGTTCTAATTGGTTTGATTTGACTTTGAAACAATGTATTAAGGTTTTTTAATGTAAATAATTTTTCTTTACAACATTGTTCTTATTTTTTAATGTTTTTATATTTATCCTTATATTTTCCATAGGCTATGTGAACATGTGCACCTCTCCTCATATAAGGTGTGGCGATAACATCCCTCAATTCTGATTTTGCTTCCACATTGTACTTTGAAAATCAAAAGATTTAAGATGAAAAAAAGTGGGTGCTATAGACAAGGCACTCTCCCATGCCACCTCCATAAAGTTTGTAGGTTCATCATGAAACACCTACAATAAACCAACTACAAAATTGTAGCATCAGTATGAAACTCGTACTAAATTAAATAAACTAAACTAAATAAATAGCACGTGTGATAAATATAATAGATCATGCAATAAAATAGTTTAATATATTATCACAATGGTGAGACATTTAATCACTAAATATAATGATAATTAGGTTGACACAAACCTACCTATATGATCATGCTTATAATTTCACTCAAACATCCTAGCAACACTAGAATTCATCAAACATGCCTCTACAATGCTTGTACAAAAGAAAATTTCCACAATTGTTAATGAAAGATATTAAAAAAAGTAACCATGGGATAGTACACTTGGTACTTACTAGACCACCATAAAGTGATTTCCAAAATTCAAGTTTAGTGCATTGTGGCAACTCCCAAGCTACCATAATAACTATTTTTATATAATTAAGGGTAGTGCATTGGAAAAACTATCAAGCCACACAACCAATTACTTTAATTTTAATTACTCAAGGGGATATGATTTATCAACCCCAGGACACTTAATATAGTACCCTTCACTATATAATTAGAGGACACTGAGATAATCTTGATCATATTGGTACATAAAGCCATGTAGTACCCTCCCATACTAGAAGTCGCCTAATCCTTAAATATAAATACCCTCTAAGAACTTTAAATAACTAATTACAATAGATATAATACCTTAACTAAGGAATTGAGGAGCCATGCTTACTACCAACCAAATTGAGGGCTCCTCACATCGTCTCTAGAGTAGCTAACCTTGAAGAGTAAAACATTCTCAATATAAAAATCTTCAACTTTAGCTAGCAATATTCTATTTAAAGAGTTAAATTCATTGCATATCAAGGTATATCTCAAAACATATAAGACCACCATAATCATAGTTAATAATATCTAATAAATTCTAATTATTCTAGGACAAAGGTCAAAGGTTAATGGAAATTCAACCCAAGTTAGTAGTTGATCACAAACCAACAAAAGTCAAAGCATTCAAATAGGTCAATATAAGGCTCACACAACTTAGTTAACTCTAATAGCACACAAAATGGCTAAAGTGACCCTAATGTTACTCGTGAAATTTTAAAGTTATAACAATGTGTATTAGGCTAATGGTAATGGAAGGTCCTAAATGTTGATATTAGGTCCTTAATTTCCTAAACTTTGTGAGAAGTCCAACGATTCTTATTATGCTATATTAATCATTTACATTTTTTTACCCTAATTCCACTTATACAACACTACCTAAATGTTACACTTTCCTTAATCCACTTATCTTATTCACATATTACACATAATAAATCCAAATTTCCAAGAATTGAAGAAAAAAGACCAAAATGCCCTTAAATGCTTTAAAACTTCTAAAATTCATATTTTACTCTAAATAACTCAAAGCCCTAACATATTTTATTTCAAAATTTAAGTAAAAGACCCTATGAATCCAATGGTCAACCCATAATTTTTAGTTACAACCAAAAAGACCAAATTCATTCCTAAGATTCTATATACTAATAAAAACATAATGACATAATTAAAATTTTGAAACAATAAAAAACTTACATAAAAATGATCAAAAGTTTCCATATGGTCAAGCTTGACATAACACATCCAAACTTCATATAAATTCATTAAAACTTATATACATGCTAATATATATATATGCAGTAAAATGTATTAATTAACATAACATGTCATGATTTCGTGGTTAAAATCATTAATTATTAAGAAATAACACATTTTATAAATAATTCATTAAAAAGAATAATACACATAAAATCATGAAAAGGTATTACGCCTACACTTTAAACATTTTCTCATGACATTTTCCTAATTAATAACATCATGGTTAAATTTGAATAATAAAAACAAATAGCACATAAAATTCTATTTCTAATGGTTAGACTATTCTACCAAATCCTATGCTCCGAGAAATAATAAAAAGCCAAGCCAAATACTAGCTAAGGAAATCCTTAATTAACTCCAAAAAGTAGAATAAATATAAGCTTAGAATGGTAAAAGAAAATATGGAGAACGAATGAAGAAAGGAAGAGAAATAAAAAATTTCTCTTGCCTTGCATTATGGTGGATTTCAAGTAAGGTAAACAAGGAGACAATGGAAGGTTTAATGTTGAAGATTAAAAGGTGAAGAAAACACAAGACATGAAGATGAGGATAAATCTACAAAATAGTGTTCAAAATCAATAAAGAAAATGTAGGTGTAAAACCGAAGAAACTACAATTCAAATTTGAGATGTAATAACATTTCAAGGCTTCCAAACAAGGCACAAATGAAAAGGGTGATGAAAGTTGACTAAATTTATATGGAGCCTAAGTTTGAAGGACAAAAAAAGGAAATAAAAATGATGAGAATATGCAGAATCAAGCCATAGTAGCCGGTTAAAGTTGTGGGGAAATAAGCTCAACAAGTTGAGAGTTGGTAAATTACGTGTTGCATTATTTAAGAAAAATAAAAAACTAGAGAAATAGGATGAATGACCAAAGATAGTGAGCTAAAAACAATTAGGAAAAAATATTAGTTGTGGAAACTGGTGATAAGTTGTTGAAATTGTGTGTATTATGGAAATAGGAATTAACTTATTATGTGCGGATGGGTTAGGAATGGTTATAAAATTATAGGTTAGGAGTGTGGAGTAGGATTTTTTGTTTGAATTTAGTCTCACTTAAATATTATGCATCAAAGGACTTAATTCTATGGTTGAGTGTGCCGTAAAAATCTATATAATTGTCCTTTAACATACTTTTGGTTAGGAGAAGGGTAATCAAGTTGATAATATAATATATTTTAGTCATACGACTATTTATATAAAAATTATGGTTATAGGATTGGTTATACTTTATTTTGAATAATTAAATTATAAGAAAAATCTAATAATAGATGCTTATTAGGAAAAATAGCAATTAAAATCCAAAAATCATGAAAATTTATGGAATCAATTTGGGAACTTAAATACTTAAAAATATTGGGTAATGAATTTGGTTTGAATCTTGAAGGATGAAAAATGATCAAAAATGGATTAGTTGTAGAAATAATTTTTTTTGTAAGTGCACAAAATGAATAAAAGAGGTTCAAACTTTCATATTTAGTGATGAAAAATAATTTTAGAAAATCAAATATATATAAAAACATTAAGCATTTGAATTTGTTTTATGATTAGCAGATTAAAAATGACGAAATAGCTTAAATCTTCTAATCATGTAAATTGATTTTTCCTCAATTTAATCATTTAAAATGAATGAATGAAACATGAATGAAAGGAATGATAGATGAAATATAAAAAATTATATCATTTTAAAAAATTTAAATGGATGAAAAAAGTGAAAACATGGGAATCAGAATGATTACAATAAAATATTTTTTTACAACGATTGATATGAATGATGAAAAGATCGAGTTTTCTATAAATAGGATTAAATATGATAATTGAGTTTTTTAGAAGTAAATTATGAGCCTAATCACATATGGTGGTTAGGATTTGAGAGAACAAGTATTACAAGTGTGTTACATCATGTGATTGTATGATCAATGTAATTTATACATCTTTTGGATTATCTATTATACCCCCTCGAGTAATTAAAAGGCATATAGTGGCCTTTGGTATGTTTGAATTTTTGGTTCATTATTTTGTTTATTACAATTCCTTTGGTATTTGGAATTGGTTAGGTGTGATTGGTTAGTAGTTGCCTTAGTGTAGTACCCTAATGGTTATGGGTCATTTTATGATTGCTGTCACACCCTGAAATTTACTACTATTTTTTATTTTTAGTGGAAGTGTAATATCAAAATAGCTAGTGTTACCACTATACTCAACATCAGTTTGACTTAATTTATGATCCTTACATTAAATAAGAGAACATGTATAAAAATTAGATAAGAGTTTTAGATATTAACACAAAAGGAATACATTAGAACTAAGAGTCCCAAAGGTATCCCGACCAAAACTGATAACCAGATAACAAGAATCTATACTTCCCAATTTATAGGAATCACTCTTCCACACATAAGGCATCATATATAGAAAAATCATCCAAAGAGTCCTCATCGACGTGTACAAAATATTTGGGTGGTCTAGTCGTGGGAATGAACAACACCCATGAAAAGGAGGATTAGTATGCTATGTATTGAGTAAGATAACCATACACTTGATGTAAAGGTACAAAATACATAAAAAATACATGCGAATTAATGATAAAGGATGTAAGGTAAAATCCGATTCCTTAAATCATTATTAGATAAAAATAAGATCCATTCTTTTGTTTATAAGACTTTAGGGATCCCACTATTATTAATCTGGTGGAACTGATTAAAGCGCCTCTCAAGACAGCTGACACCATGCCATTATTATTGTTTGGTGGAAAAGACCCAACATATAGTATGGTAAACATGCTTTTGATCACTATTCTTGAACCATTGGAACGGTTTAAAGCATCTCTCAAGGCAAAACATGTCTAAGCCACTATTATCATTCGTTTGAATGGACACAACATCTAGGTCCTAACAAATGTAATCTTTCACTTTAAGTGATTAATGTCTTATCCATTAGTACTTCTCTCAAAATCATATTCATGTTGAGTTTAATGGAATCACTATTCCTAATCTAGTGGAATAGATTGATGCACTTCTCTAGGTAGAATGCTCTTGAGCAACTATTACTATAACACTTCCATTTTTTTTATAAAAAAAATTCATATTATAATATTACATAAACGAAAAAATTTAAAACACACCAAGAAAAAATGGGGTGTTATCGCCACACTTAACATAGGATGGACGCCTACTACCCATCCCATGTTAGATATAAGGACAAGAAACAAATCAATCCAAACACAATAATAGAGTTTGCGAAAGATATGATATATAGTTACTACGAGAAAATGCTTACAAAATAAGACATCCACGGGTCCCCAAAATGTTAGCATAGAGTAAATGAAAAATACTAAAATACATTAAAGATTAAACAACAATAGGGTAACTCCCCAAAACCTTTCTCCATAAAGAACCTACATAAGACCTCTAGGTGTCCACACTCTTAAGCCCCGAAGCCCAACAAAAGGTAGGCTAACTATCGGCCATACTAAAAAACCTACACATAGTCTTCTATTTGTGGGATTGAGTAGGTGACCAAACAAAGGGGTACATCCAAGTTACCTCCTCAATGAAAGTCACAAGCATGCCACGCCTAAGGTAACAAAAGAGATGATACTAAAACATAATATCATACCTACACGCTACTCTTAGCTATACATATATTATCATGATCAGGTCATACACTAGGATTTCAAGCTATGTAAAGACTTAGACAATTTATACCTCATCATGCTTATAAACATAACATAGATATCATCACTAGCATGTATAATTAGTAACATGTTATTCCACATATCACTAGAGTCTTCTATTATCCACTAATGGGAGTATTCTATTAGGTCCATTTTCCAAGTTTACATAATCCACTAAATTAATTATTCACTAGCCATTATTCTTTTTTTAATTTTTTTAGCAATATATTGATTACCACTCCATGATCTCATGTACCATGGAAGCCTATCCAAACTAGAGGAAACAAATTCTATCTAAAGACAGGCGATGACCAATAGATATAAGGTCTAGTTGAAGCCAAGTAACCACTAATGGACATAAAGTTAAGCCAAATATAATAAACCACCTAGGTGAACAGACCCTTTGGTATCAAAACCCCTTAGTACATCATAAATTTCTAGAGTAAGTAAGACACCATAATCTACTAGGATCTAGCATGAAGGCACCAATAAACATCTAATGGTAGACTAACCCCTATTAACTAATTGAGGATCATGTAATCTAGACCCTTGCACATCTTAATCATCTTCCACTTTAAGTGATTAATGTTTTATTCTTCTATGATATCACATAAGGCTTGTATACCAATAAAGCAATGCATCCACCTAATTATTCCAACTTAACCATAGTTACCCTCTAAACCATGCGATGGAATTTTCATTAATTCTTATCCATGTTTAAATCAACCCATTACGATAATCCATTTATGATAAGAAACTAGATTCCATCATCTATTTGTCACATCATAGCATACATATTCTTGTTGTTCCATTTAAACTTTCTAAAGGCACTTGTTGAGAATACCATGAATTATGAACCATTTAATCTATCTAATAGGTTAGTTAATTCATGCCAAGATGTTTGTTCTCATAATCAAAGAATAATATTATAGCATAATATAAAGTCTCAAACCATATCAAGTTTAAATGAACTAGAAAATACTCTTTGGTCAAATTAGCTAATCAGTTTTCACTAACTAGTTGATCATGTCAGATTAGTAGTCAAGGTCGATCCCATAAGGATTGGTGAATGACCACAAAGACAATGATGGAATTTAGCTATGTCTAGACTACAAAATGATAGGAAGTGTGAAATTGTAAGATAAAATAACTAACTAAGCTAAAAAGAAATGAAGCTAGAATTCAAGTGACTCAAGTAAATAGAAAAACTAAGGTTTTGGTTCATTTCCCCCAATCCTCCATGTAAATGAATACCACATCAAAAATTGATTCAAGAATCATAATCAATCATTCCAAAAATGATAGAAAGTGTTTTACTTTCTCAAGCCACAAACACCTTATGTCTATAGCCCTAACTATCTCTAGCTTAGGGTCAAATAGAGTCTAATACCTTAAAGTCCACAAAGTTTCCTCCTTTATTATTGTAGAGGTCAAATCAATCATCTCTTGACCTACAATTTAATTTCTAGCTGTGCTATTGGGTCTAATCATGGATTATCTCTCAATCGCACTGGTATTTCCCACACTAAAAATCGGAACCTGGCTAGAGTTCGTTATTCTGTCATTAATCAACAACACAACACAAGGATCATGAATTGAATAAAAAAACAAATATTCAACACATTTGGATTAGAGGAAGCTCACCTTCACCTTAGTATAAAATCTAGCCAATCAAAATCATAGTAAGAACATTAAAAATAACAAGGGGGTCCATAGATAGATAAGAGAGAAAAGAAAATACCCTTAAAATCTAATGATTCTTACATGTGTTTAACTTTTTGCACCTATATCTCTAGTTTATAAGAGAATTAATGAGGAATTGGAAAAGAGGATGGAGAGACAAGAGGGAGTGGAGGTTGCTTTGATGAAAAATTAGAATGAGGTTTTAAATAGTACAACCTCTCAAATCTCTAGGATATTGATCAATATGGGCTTCCCATGTCAGGTTTGATAATGTTGGGTATTTTTATAGTAACTCTTTCATTAGGACCGTGATTGAGATTATTTTAGATGTGTTAGAAATCTATTGAAAATATATACATCTTTGATGTTTAATGATTCTCCAAATTTAGATATTATCCTGGTATAAATTCCACTTCTTTCATGCCCATATACTTTAAATATGCATTCTTGCTTTCATTTTATTCTAAAATTTACATTTTAGCTCTAAATCTATTTTTGCTTTAACTTTTGCTCCTTTTTTTCTTTTTTTTCTCCCTTTGAGCTTATTCTTTATTCCATCCTTCATGATTTTTTGTTACTTGTGATCCTAAAAAATTTTATAACACAAAGGCAATAACCAGAAAAAAAAAGGAGAATTCACACTAAAATTTGAGGTAAAAACTCTTATAAACCTTAGGAATTACACTTATCAACTCCCCCATGCTTAAACATTTGCTTTTCCCCAAGCAATATAGTACATGAAACACACCATGAGGAAAAAGAAAAGAAGTAGAATCACTTTCTTAGGAAATAGTTTTTAGCCCTTTAATAGCACAAAAGTCAAGTTAGAAGCAATAAGACCTAAAAATATAACAATTAAAAGCTCAAAATACTTTTTGAAAAGATTTTTAGGTTTCCCCTTTATGTGAGAAACGTAAATTTTCTATTGAGCTCTACATCCCTACCATGCAACAAAGGACATCTAACATTGGACAATATACAACTGTATACCAACTTACTCATTCCTCAAAGTTTTGAATTAGAATTCTCACTTTAGATCTTGTGGTGACACATCTCATGTGTTTTATTGTATTTAAATGTTCCTCTCTAGTCCTCTCACTCATGATTAAGATCATTCATATGCTTGGAATGCTTTTAAAAGTAGTTAGATATACCCATAGAGCATTGATAAGTTTCAAGGACCAATCCTTTCTAGAGGAGTTAATCATTTTCTTAAGAATTCCTCAACTTGACCATTGGTTTGACGATGATATAGGGTAAAAACCTTATGTTTGACTCCTACTCAAAAGAGCATTAAATGCTCTATTACAAAAATGTGAATCCTAATCTCTAATGATAGTCCGTGATGTTCTAAACCTTGTATAGATATTCTTTTTCAAAAATTTAGTAGTGACTTTTGCATCATTTGTGGGAGTGGCAATAGCCTTTACCCACTTACACTCATAGTCAACTGCCACAAGATGTATTTGTTATGCATGGATTTGGGGAACAGTCCTATAAAATCGATGCCTTAAACATCGAATAACCACACTACAAGAATGTTTGTGAGAGGCATCTCTTATTTTCTAGAATTATTTCCAACTCTTTGGCACCTATCACAAGTCTTAGTAAAGGAGTGTGCATCATGAAACAAAGTAGGCTAATAGAACCCACATTTTTAAACCTTGACAATAGTTTTGGTGGGGCCGAAATGGCTAGCATACTCTTTATTATGACAATGAGATAATATCTAATGCTTTTCATGTTTAGGTATGCATCTTCTAATGATATGATCAGCACAAATACTTTAGAGATAAAGATTATCCCACAAATAGTACCTCAAATCATATATGAACTTCTTTCTTTGATTAAAGGATAGATCATCGGGAAAGATTCCATTGACAATAAAGTTGGCAATGCCAGTATACCAAGTGTGATTTGTAATTGTATACTGTCTTATTGAGGAATATGTCATGAATAGGCCTAGTCCCTCAATTAACCTCATAGGTAGATGGTAGATGAGATAGATGATCAGCTATTTGGTTGTTGCTTCCCTTCCTATCCTTAATTTCTAAGTCAAATTCTTGCAACTATAGAATCCACCAAATGATTCTAGGACTCGCGTCCTGCTTAACAAAAAGATGCTTCAAGGCAACATGGTCAGTATAGACAATGACCTTATTAAGCAATAAGTAGGGATGAAACTTATCAAAGAAGAAAACCATATCTAGCAATTATTTTTTGGTGGTTATGTAATTCAATTGTGATGATTTCAAAGTCTTGCTAGGATGATAGATAGTATGAAAATTTTTGTCCTTACATTACCCCCAACACTGCTCCTATAGCCAAATCATTAGCATCACACATTATCTCAAAAGGAAAATTCCATTTAGGAGCAATAATAATCGGGGCATGCACAAGTTTTTCCTTTAAAGTGTTAAAAGCAACTAGACATGTATGAAAAAAAGTGAAAGAGCACATCCTTGCCCAATAGATCACAAAGAGGTTTTGAAAATTTTGAAAATTTCTTGATGGAACGTCTATAGAAACTTGCATGGATAAGGAAAATACATACATCTCTAACACATATAAGGGGCATGAATTTCTTAATAACTTCAATTTTGGCTTTGTATACCTCTATACCTTTGTACAAAATCTTATGCCCTAAAACTATTCCTTCTCTGACCATCAAATAACACTTTTCCCAATTCAAAACCAAACTTGTATTCTCACAATGCTTAAGAACGAGCTCAAGATTATTTAATCATGCATCAAACGATGACCCAAAGACTGAAAAGTCATCCATAAAAATTTCCATGAATTTTTTAACCATGTCATGAAAAAGAGTCATCATACATCTTTAAAATATGGTTGGGGCATTATAAATTCCAAGCAACATCCATTTATATGAGAAGGTGCCATAAGGATAAGTGAAGGTAGCCTTCTCTTAGTCCTCAGGGGAAATAGGCATTTTCGTATAACTGGAATACCTATCAAGAAAGTAATAATAGTCATGCCCTACTAAACGTTTAAGCATATGGTTAATGAAGGGAAAGGAAAGTGGTATTTTCTAGTGGCATCATTCAGCTTTCTAAAATCAATACAAATATGCCAACCAATCATATTTTTAGTACGCACCAATTCGTTATTGTCCTTCTTGACCACTATGATCCCCCCTTCCTTAGGAACCACCTAAACAGGGCTAACCCAATAGCTATAAGAAATTAGATAGATCATACTTGCATCTAATAGCTTAACTACCTCCTTTTCACTACCTCTTGCATGGTTGGGTTCAATTTCCTTTGCGTTTGGATCACTTTCTTATAGTTATCTTCCGTAAGAATTTTGTGCATGCACATGGAAGGAAAAATCCCTTTAATGGTCCACCTAAAATTTATCTTTCCTCATCAATTTTTCTTTTACAACTAAGTTAAAGATGAAGAAGTAATGACAAGAAGAGTATCATTGCGACCAATAAATGTATACTTTAAATGTTGAGGTAGCAGCTTGAGTTCTAAAGCGTGAGGTTCTTCAATAGATGGCTTCAACTTTAGGATCTAGTCCCTCTCTAGTCCTTGTAAGGAGACCACGATGTGGCACCCATATGATGGATGTGTAGTAAAATATTGGACAAGTTTTTTTGTTTCCTCTTCTTTCTGACAACCTTCTTATTGAACCAAGTACTTTTCTAGGGGGTTCTACACAACACTTGCTTGAAAACAATCATTAATTATATTATCGAAGATATCAATACAATATCAAGTATTATCATCCAAAGAGGTATTTCATGATCTTAAAAACATTAAAGGTGACTTCTTAGCCTTGGAATCGAAGTATGAGCTTACCCATTTAGACATCTATGAGAGTGCATCCTTTTATTGAGGAAGGCTTACCAAGAATTAGGGGGACATTGTGGTCCTTATCCATATCTAGCACAATAAAGTCAATAGGGAATATAAACTTGTCTAATTTAACTAAAACATCTTCAATTATACACCTAGGATATTTAATAGATCAATCAGCCAACTATAAGGACATATTCATTGGTACTGGTTCCCCTACATCTAGATACTTGAAATCAGAGAAAGGCATCAAATTAATGCTAGCACCAATATTGCATAACAAATTTTCAAAATTTAGACCCCCAATTACACATGGGATAGTGAATGGCCAGTCTTCGTATGCTTCAGGTTGAGCCATCAAGTTTCGGTGTAGCATAGTCTAAAAGCGACCTAGGAATGGGAGCTTGTTCTTGGAGTGGGATGTGCCCTCGTGGTGGGATTTATCCATCATGTGGTGGAAGGTTGTTTTCCATTTCAATGCTTGTGGTGTGTGACTTGTTTAAATGTGAGATGGTCCTCTCAATCTTAGGATCAAGTGGAACTAACTTACCCCCACTAGTGCAGGTCATGTACTAGTATACTTGCACTAAATCAAAAAATCCTACACCCAAAGATTAGTAAATCACAACAAAAAAAACTACAAAAATAAAATAAAATAATATAAAATGTCTAGGTCATAATAAATTCCTTAGTTCCTAGTGTCAATCATTGCTAAAATAAAATGTTCCTACCCACAAGCGCATGGTGTTACAGTATTAGTCAAGGTCGATCCCATAAGGATTGGTGAATGACCACTAAGAAAATGATGGAACTTAGCTATATCTAGAGTACAAAATGATAAGAAGTGAGAAATTATAAGCTGAAATAACTAAAATAACTAACTAAGCTAAAAAGAAAGGATAATATCACTCAAATAACTCAAGTAAATAGAAAAGCTAAGGTTTCAGTTCATCGCCCCCAATCCTCCATGTAATTGAACACCATATCACAAATTGATTCAACAATCATAATCAATCTTGCCAAAAAGGATAGAAAGTGTTGTGCTTTCTCAAGCCGCAAACACCCAATTACATCTCTATGGCCCTAGCTATCTCTAGCTTAGGGTTAAATAGATTGTAATGCCTTAAAGTCCACAATGTTTCCAACTTTATTGTTATAGAGGTCAAATTGATCATCTCTCGACCTAAAATTTAATCTCTAGTTGTGCTATTGGGTATAATCCTAGATTATCTCTCGATCGCACTGGTATTTACCACACCGGAAATCAGAACCCAGCCAGAGTTCGTCATTATGTGAATCAATGAACAACACAAAGCAAGGATCATGAATTGAATAAATAAAAAAACAAATATTCAATACATTTTGATTGGGGAAAACTACCCTTTAATTTTAAAAAATCTAGCCAATCAAACTTATAGTAAGAACATTAAAAATAATAAGAGATTCCATAGATAGAAAAGAGAGAAAAGAAAATACCCTTGAAATCCAATGGTTCTTATAGGTGTTTAACTTTTACATCTAGATCTCTAGTTTACAAGAGAATTATTGAGGAATTGTGGAAGAGGATGGAGGAGAGAGAAGAGAGGGAGTGGAGGATGATTTGATGAAAAATCATATTGGGATTTAAAATACTACGACCTCTAGAATCCCTAGGGTATTGATAAACACGGGCTTCCCATGTTAGCTTTGATTGTGCTGAGTATTTTGACCATAACTCTTTTATTAGAACCCTATTTGAGCAGATTTTGGATGATTTGGAAAGATATTGGAAATATATACAACTTTTATGTTGAAAGATTCTCCAAATTCATGTTTTATCCTAGAATAAATTCCACTTCTTTCATACCCATATACTCTGAATTTTCATTCTTGCTTTCATTTTATTTTATAATTTATATTTTAGCTCTAAATCTCCTTTTGCTTTAACTTTTTCTCCCTTTAAGCTTATTCTTTCTTCCATCCTTCATGCTTATTTTTTCCTTGAGATCATACAATTTTTTATAACATGAAGACAGTAACAAGAACGAAAAAGGAGAATTCCAAGTGAAATTTGAGGTAAAAACTCTTATAAACCTTAATAATAAGAAGAAAAATTCATACTTATCACTATGCTCACATCACTTGACTGTTCTCATACTAGTCAATCAGCTCAAACAAACTAGTTGATTAGTTTAGGCTAACTAGTCAAATGTTCTAAGGACTAGTTGATTGTTTTGGTTTAACAAATCAATTAGTTTACTCTCATATTGTACAGAGCAAACCTTTTAAAGACTATTAAATCACTAAATTATTACTAGATCCAAACCATAACACTATCATTGCATTTGAACCTTACTTAAAATTCTCATATATTGAATCCTACTTCACTTACAAGAAATCAACATTATTGATCATGAATCAAACCTTTTTCTCAGAATCCTTAAACACGCCAACGTACATCCCTAAAATTCCAAAACTCTTATACATGCATATAGAGATCATAAATTTGTAGAGTACACTAACTTACAATCTTAATCATGCAACATTTCAAAGGCAAAAATGACTTACCTGAAGCTTAGAAAAAATTTCCACCAAGAAGAAAAAACTGTTAGTTTAAAGATTTAAACTTTCAAAACATTAAAAATAAGAGGTTAAAAGCTCATAAACCGTCAAATAATTCTTATAAATCAAGAAACTTGAATAACAAAGGATAAGAATATTACCACCACCTAGATAAACTAGTGAAAAGAATTAGTTGAAAGCAATGCTTAATTATTTACCAAATCTAAACCTTTCTTGCTTAAGAATAAAAAAAATAGGGATTTAGAGAAAGTATAAGAATAGTGAACCATGTTAGAGTGAAAGATTAAAGTGGATAAGAGTGAGTACAAGTGTTAAGAAGATAAGGATATTTCATTGGATGAAATAAAATTTAAGGAAAATAGGCGATTAGGGTTATTTATAACCAATGAATTAGTCAAGAAATGAGTGAGGAAGTGCAACAAATCAAAAATCCCTATTTTCCAATTCAAATTTGGGTCAAATGGGCAGATTTATAAAGAATAGATTTACTTTCATTCTAGAACACAAGAAAGGAAATGAAAAATGAGAGAGGTAAGAAAATATCCCACCCTAACTATGATAGCCTAGAATAAATCATATGTTATAGAGTCATATAGAAGAGAGAGGAAGAACATGACAGAGGATGAGGTCATTATCCCCTTCTCTAAAAATAAGATTTATTACTCTACTTAAGGATAAAGTTAAAGTTGGATAAATTATTAAAAGGTTTAATAATTACTTAGGAACAACTTAGGGTTTGATTAACAAGATTTTATTTTGATGAACATAATTTTTTAGGGAAATAAGCTTTGAAAAGCACTTCGTAACAAATAAGTTGATTGGTTTGGTCCAACTAGTCGATTATACTACATAGTGTACAATTGGTTCCCCAAAAAATTTGATCAATTCTATTGAACCAAACTTAATCTAAAAATAATAGACTAGTGAATCAATTCATAAAATATGTTGACTAGTTTGCCAACTAAACTTATTTTACTTTAAAAAAAAATCCATATTTGTCAATGTCTTATTAAATCAAACCCAAACTATATTTTTAAATCAAGATCAAACATCATCCAAATTTCATTAAACATAAAATTTTCCATTTTATAAATCTTACTTCTATGGGGTATTGCAATTATTGTCCAGTATAACAAATTAAACATATACCTAAGCTTGACTTATGTGATCATTAACTTTAAATGATTAGTATCTTATTTAGAGTTCTATAAACAAGATCATCATGCAAGAATAATTTAGATATAAATGAAACATAATTAAAAACACTTAAGGAACAACCAAATAGTTTGGGGGCATTCCTAAAGGAAAAAGTTCATAATTTCCCTAAGAAACATTAATTCTATAAGGTAGGCATAACTTATTATTTTACTGTACTCATGGCACTCATCATTATCCCAAAGATTCAAAATATCCTACTTCTTATATTTAAAGTCTATTTTACTTTTAAAATCACCAAAATTCCATATTCAACCCTTATTGACTAAAATACCCTTTCCTTACTAAAATCCTTATAATTTCATATTAGGTAACTTGCGTATTTTTTAACCATAATTTAATCACACAATTTATGAAATAATTGGTAATGTGCTAAAAGCTTATGGTGCCATGATTATTTCCCATATTATCATCAAATGACCATAATTCCCTTACATTAGTTAAAATGCTCATATTATTTCAAAGGCCTTTTGAGTCCTAATATGAATGAATTTCAACTCCAAATATATATATGAATTATATAACCCTAATTTTATATAGGTACCACACATTTGGATTCACACCATCCAACTATATACATAAATGTACACATTCAAAATTTTCTCAATTTCAAACTATCATATAATAACATTATGAGACACAACATTATTCATATAACATTGCCGAATTGGATAATACATACAAAAATAAATGTTGCTCATAAAATCCCTAACTATGACATGTATCTTTACCAAAAAGAACACTGGTCTTTAAGCATGTAAGCCAAACATATATCCTTCAAAATAACTAAAAAAATCTACTACAAAAATGAGTGCAAAACACAATTAGAAATTAAGAATAAGGAAAAGTTAAGTTAAAGGAGGATGGAAATAGGGATAAATGAAATAAGTGGAAAATCTAAGGTTGCATGGGAGTATGAAGGAGTGTATAGTAGTGCTAAGGTGATGCTGGAGTATTGCATGAGGTATGCTAGGAGGGAAGAATGGTTACACCAAATGGATGTTGAATTTCATAAGCAAAGTATGCATTGCATACATGTGCCAAGTAGGATGAATGCACATGGGAGAGGGAAAAAGGGTGTGCTTGGGCCATGTGCGAAAACATGCATGAGTCATGCGAGAAGGGAATGGATGGGGCATGCAAGGGTGCATAGATGTATTCCCATATGTAAAAAAAATATAGCATGATGAGGAGGGGGAAAATAAATGGAGTGGGGTGGAAATATTTATGTAACAAAAAGTGGGAATGATGGGGGTGGTGATGTTGGTTGGTTTTCCAATGAAACTATGGTGTTTGTTGGCTAGTGGTGGCAAGTGGTGTTAATGGTGGATGACAATGATGAACAGAGCATGAAAGGGAAGAGGAGAAGGGAGGATGTTTAAGGCTAGGATGCTCAAAAGAAATAGAGGGAGGGAGGGAGTGAGTTAGTAGGGCATTAAATGAGATAAAGCTTGGGAGGGGTATATATGTACACATTTCCATTCATAGTGAGGAATAATGGAGAGAGAAGGTAGGGGTATCATGGCACAACACAATATAGGGAAGGTTTTGGGAAAAAAATTCAATGGACATAACCCTTGAGATGTGGGATTTGATGGTGGTCATGATGAATGTAGAATATGTAGGTTTAGGATGTAAGCATGTCGTAAGGGATTTGGTCGACAAGAGAGAATCATGCAGAAAAATAAGGAAGAAGAAGAAAAAAGGAAGCTTGAAAGGAGAAAAGAAAATAAAAAATTAAAGAAGAATGAGACAAAGGGATATGGAGAAAAAGAAAATAAGTTTAAGGTTAGAGTTGTAATTAAGTTAAAATATTTTAGATTAGAGAACTAGAGTAAAATTAATTATCAACCATCCGGGGTTAGGTTTAGGTTAAACATATAAATGACCCAGTGTAAAGATTAGGATTAGGTTAAGATTTAGAATTAAGGAATTAGGGTAAGGTAGAAATATCAATTTTATCATATTAGAATATGGTGAAAATATTAATTGCTAGGGGTTAATATTAGATAAAGTTCACAGTATTACATCACCATCCCCTTAAAATAGACTTCATCCTTGAATTTAACAAGTCAATGTTTGAGAAGAAGAGAAAGAGTGTGTAAGGAAAGGCTATATGATTGGTGAATTCTAGGGAATTTGATACTATGATACCATGTACTATCCCTTTAAAAGAGAAAATTTCATAAAACATAACATACCTATAATGAATAGCTTAAGAAGCGACATGTGCTTAACCTTCTTTACCTCCTAGATAGACTCATTTTCTTTATTACGACTCTAGAGAATCATCATAAGTTGAACTAAGCTTCTATGGGTTTATTGTACCTTAGTGTCAAGAATCTACAAGTGTACTTCCTTAAACATCCATGAATTGTCTAACTTAATCTCTTCGGGTATGATCACATGGGAAGGATTAGCAATGTTCGTCCCCAGCTACAAGATGTGGAGGAAATTATGAACTCAAGCTCACTTTGGTGGAAGTGCTAAGTGGTAACCAATCTCGCTGACCCTGTCAAGGATTTCAAAAGGACCAATACATCTCAGGCTTAGCTTACCCTTCCTACCAAACCCTTGCACCCATTTGGTGGGTAAGACCCTCTACAAAACTCAATCCACCAACTTAAATATATCATAATGATGCCTCTGATGAACATAGCACTTTAGTCTACTTTGAGTTACCCTTTTCTTGTCCTATATCATTCATACCTATTGAGTCATCTCCTCTATTATGTTTGGTCTAGGCACAACAACCTCATTAATGTAGCTCCAACACAAGGGTGTTCGAAACTTACATTCATATAAAACCGTAAAGGGTATCATCCCTATGCTCGCATGATACTTGTTGTTATATGAGAACTCCACCAAATGTATACTATCCTTTCAACTAGCTCAAATGTTTAAAACACATGTCCATACCATATCCTTGATTTTACAAATCCTCCTCTTAGTCAACCAGTTGGTATCTCGATGAAACATGATACTCATCCTCAACTTTGTGCCTATAACAGCCTACAACATTTACTAAAAGTGAAAAAGGAATCTTCAACCCCTATCACCGACTATGTTTGGAGGTGTACCATGCTTACTCACCAAAAACCTCATGTAAACATCAATCAATTCATCCATAATCCAAGTAAACTTTATCAGCACAAAAACTACAAATTTAGTCAATGGATCGAAGATAACCCATATCGTATTACATCCATTTTTTATACTTGGTATTCTACTCACAATATCCATCGAGATAGAGTAGTCCCACTTCTATCTCAAAATATCTAAAGGATGGACCAATCTCGCAAGCCTGTAGTGATTGATCTTAACCTTCTGATAGGTTAGAAACCTAGACACGAGCTCTATTACCTCTTACTTTATAAAAGGTTACCATTAGTGTAACACCCCTAAAATTCACTACTGAAAAAATTTATTTTATTTAAAAATTAGCATAAGAAAAAACTATAAATTTTGGAGATGTTAACACAACACTTAGTACCAAATCGGTTTCCTCCTACTATTCTAGTACCAAGTGCTAAGGCTAATAAAAAAAGGAACAGAAAGCAATTTACATAAATCCAACCTCTATTTAAATTAGAGTAGCACATTAAAGATGTTACACAAAATATTAACCCACTATTAGTGGTTACAAGAGTAAAACTACTTAACAAGGAATTAGAAAGGTGGAAAGAGAAACCTTGAAATAGAGGGACACTGTCTATTGAATAACAGAGATAATCAAGAGTAAAATGTTAAAATCGCTTGAATAACACCTGTAACTAACCTATAAGGGACACTATCCATTGAAATAGCAGGGGTCCACAAATGGAATCCTTTAATACTACTTTACTGAGTAACCCTTTATACCAAACTAAAAGACAGGGCCTACATACAACACATCATACTTACGATGTAAAAACGGTAACATACACAGCACAGAGATAATCATAATCGACATAATGACTAATACACAATGTAACACCACATACAATAGGAAATGCATAACAAAAGGTCCATGTATTTAGCAATTCCATCATATACCAAGAGAGAGACAAGCATTGAGGCCAAATTTATACTACCATAATGGATCATAAAAGTGAAATTAATACTTTTGGTCTTAAGCCATTAATTAAACATGATTCAATATCATCTCTTGAATTATATCTATGTGAGTGCGGGAACCACACTATTATAACTGGTGGATTGAAAAAACCCAAGGTAGAGTGCACCTGGCCACTAATATTCACTAGTGGATCGGTCTCTAGAGCACCCTTCACCTGGCCCTTATTATCGCCGGTGGATGGTGTTCCACTTTAAGTGATTAGTATCTTCTCATAATTTATTAACATCCAAGTTTCATTTTATTGAGCTCGGGATCCCCCACTATTATAGCTTGTGGACCAGAAATACCTAGGGTAGAATGCACTTGACCACTATTATTTGTTGGTGGATTGGTCTCCATGGTATCTTACATCTGGCCACTATTTTTCATGGTAGATTAGTCTAAGCTTAGCTCAATAATCTTTCACTTTATGTGATTAGTATTTTACATTTATTTAACATAGTAGGTCCATTTATTCAACTAGAGGGAGAGTTCATGAATTCAGAGACACAAGGGCATCCAAGTCAAATAATCAAATATGTGATGTCAAGGATCATGGCACATATAAAATCTTAACATGTACTTATAACATATCCAACACACATTTCCATGCATAATTAACAATCCAAGCACCTCTTGCGTTATTATGAAATAAGTAACATATCATATCCATGATTACCCATTCAACCCTTTACCATGCATTATCCTTATTATATTCATTGATTTACCAAAATACTCTTATCTTTATAATATATATGGCTATACTTAAACAAGTGTTATTAAGGCCATAAACCTTTATTCTATTATTTAATATCCCTTGTGTCTTATTACAGAGGCTTATTTAATCCATTATCATGTTATATGTAATTTATTGATTTAGCCCTTCATCCTTACAAAATTACTAAAATACCCCTTGTTTGTAAAGTTATCAAGTTACCCTTCTAGTTGGTTAAATTACCAAATTGCCCTTTCTACTTGTGAAAATTACCGAACTACCCTTTATACTTATTATATTTACCAAATTACCCTTTTGGTTGGTTAAATTACCAAATTGCCTTTCATACTTATTAAAATTACCAAATTACCCTTCTTACTTATTGCATTTAACAAATTACACTTTTAGTCAGTTAAATTACCAAATTTCCCTTTATACTTATTAAAATTACCAAGTTACCCTTTGGTTAATTAAATTGCAAGATTGCCCTTCATACTTACTAAAATTACCAAATTGCCCATTATCGTGACAAATTACCAAAATACCCCTCTTACGTACTCCATTACCATTTTACCCCCTTTACTCATTAAATTACTAACTAACCATTCCTTTATGCCAAATTACCAAAATACCCTTCTGACTTATTATTCTACTATGTTACCCCTTTTACTCACAAAATTACCAATTTACCCTTCCTTTATGCCAAAATACTACAATACCCTCCTTACTCATTACTTTACTATTTGACCCATTTTACTCACAAAATTACCAATTTATCCTTCCTTTATGCCAAATTACCAAAATACCCTTCTTCTTTTTTATTAATTTACCATTTTACCCATTTTACGCATAAAATTAGCAAGTTATCCTTCTTTTATGCTAAATTAGTAAATACCCTTCTTACTTATTAAATTACCATTTCACATCTTTTTACTCACAAAATTACGAAGTTACCATTTTCCTTGCAAAATTACTGAAATGCCCTCCTTACTTGTTGAATTGTCACATTCCCTCTTTTAGTTTTATGAATTACCAATTTGCCCTTATTATGCCAAATTTACTAAAATATCCTTACCACATAAAATATTAACATCCATGGTCTATATACATCATCGAACATCCCTAACTATTCTAACTTGTTATTAATACTGATTAGCATTTACCATATATATATATATGCTTATATGGGCCACACCTTTTCTACAAGAAAAATTACTAAAATACCCCTAGGGCTCATATTAATATTATTTATGCTACAAATGGCCACATTAGCTTATCATATTATATACTTGCATTTAACATTATCATTAACAATAAGGGTCCTTCCTTAACTATTATTCCTACACATGACACATAAATTAACAAGCTTTTCATTTGAACAACCAACATATGCTATAATTCATAATATACTTAACATCATACAATATGCACATAAACATATTAAAAACTTTAATGTGCTAGCATTCGTATATCCACTCATTTTAGAATGGTATAATGGTTAACTTATTTCTAGTAATAATTAAACCTTGCCATTACCCTGGTTAAAGGTTTGAGCTCTGATTAGTAAAAATTAATATCTAAAAATAATATAAAAAATTATCATATTAGAAGAAGAAAATTAAAAGAATAACTATTTATGTAATCAAAAGCTTACTTAATACATACTCATGCTAGCTATTTTTATACCTCAAAAATTAACTAGATTTGCTCAAAGTAAGTAGCAAGACTCATGCTACATGAGCAGCATGAGCTACATGAACGAAACAAAGGAAGAATGTGGGTCTAAGGGGATGGAAGAAAGAGGGAGAGGGTTGGTTCGGTTAAGGATTTTGGGCTTTGGTTGAGAGCTTGTAGAGGGGAGTGAGGGTGGTGGGTGCGTGTAGTGAGGGAGTAGGAGTGTAGGTGGTGGTTGAGGTCAAATTTTGGTGGCTAAAGGTGGCAAAGATTGTGGATGTAGGGCTAGGAATATGGATGCAAGAATATGTGATGAAGAAGAAGGAAGGGAAAAGAAGAGAAGAAAGGAGGGAGCTACAAGGAAATTTTAACCAAAGGGATGAAGGGTTGTGGTAGGGGAAGTGCCAAGGGGTTGATGGGTGGTTGTGGTGGTGGTAGAAGAGGGGAACTGACAGCGCACGGTGGTGGGGTTGAGTGGATGACAAGAAAGGGGAAAGAAAAAGAAAGGAGGGGAAGCGTGGTTGTAGGGGGTAGTGGAGGTTATTAGGTGGTGTAGGGAGGTAGTAGGGGTGCCAGGGTGTGGCTGTGGTGGTAGGTTGAGCAGTAGAGGTAATGGTTAGAGGCGGTAAAGCAAAATAGGGGGTGATAATAGAAGGGTAGAAGAGGGAAAAGAAGGGGCCTACATGGAATTGAGGGTGGTTGAAGGAGGTTGAAAATGGGCAGAGAAGGAGGAGATAAGGAGAAGAAAAGGAAGAGGGAAAAAAGGTAGGCATGGCCAGATTAGGTGGTGCAAGCTGTAGGTGGTCGGGTGTACAGTGGCAAGGAGAAGGAAGGTAGAAAAAGGGAAAGAAAAGGTCATGCTAGGGGTTGTGGTGTCGGGGTGCATGTCGTCAAAAATGAAAGGAAAAGGATGGGGGAGTGAGAGTGAGCTGGCTGCAACGGCTTCCATGGTAGGTGTAGAGGAGGGGGTAGAGTTGTAGGCAGGTGTAGGCTTTGATAGTCGAAAGAGGAAGGAGGGAAGAAGAAGAAGAAAAGAAAGGGGTAGCCCGGTCAGGTGGGGGAGAATGGAAGGGATGGGCCAGACTATGCGAAGGGGGATGGAAAGACAAAGAAAGAGGGTTGGAGCTGGCCTAATTGGAGGAAAGGAAAGAAGAAAAAAAAGGAGACATGCCAGGGTGACGACATAAGGAGAAGGTGAGAGAAAGAAGGGTCAGCTGTCCAGTGGGGAGGGGAGGAGAAAAAGGTAGGCTGATGGCCCGAAAAGGAAGAAAAGAAGAAAAGTAAAGGGGGGGATAAGAAAAAAAAAGAAGGAAGAGGAGAAAGAAAAATGAAAAATGGGGAAAAATAAAAGTAAAATAATTTTGAGGATAAGGGTATTTAATTATTTAGATGAATAAATTAATTTATTTAAAATTTAAGAAGGTAATTTTAGTAAAATATGGGTTTGGAAAATTATTTAAATAATATAAGTATAATAAACTAACAAAATATTTATTTTAATTTATTAAATAATCTTTTCCATTTTTATACACCTAAGGGCCCACAAAATAGTTAAATTATTTAATTTAAAAATTAAATTATTCCAAATGAGGATTAATTAGTAAATTTTAGGTTTTAAAATTTAGGGGTATTACAATTAGATTCTTTTGAAGTCCTTGTACAACTTATCCCCTCTTAGGTAGACAGAATAATGAGTTTGATGTACCTCCTCTAAAATTTAGTTCTTAAGATCAATAAAACTCTAAGGTACACACTAACAACCTATATAGTGAATGCCACCATTTTCATGGATCTTAAAACCCTCAACTTGAGCATTTTGTATATTTTTCTAATTCATCTCGAGCTTAGCACTAGTAGAATGTCCCTCTCGGATCTCATAAAAAACCATTGGCATAGTCATCAAATCACTCATCTAAACCTCTAAATCTCCCTACTAGATCAGCTCTATCCCTATCTCATCGAGCTCCTCAAATAATCGGTTAGCCCCCACACAAGAATTCAAGGAGTGTGATGTCTTCATACTCAAGGTATATGCAATGGTGTTAGCCTTTACCCACGTTTTAGGTTAACTTGATATTATAATCCTTAAGCAACTCTAGTAATCTCCTCAATCTCATATTAAACTCTTTTTGAGTGAGTATATACTTGAGGATCGTATGGTAGATCAAGAATATGTACTAAGTCCTATATAGATAGTGGCGTGAAATATTCATTGTGAAGACAAATGCAACCAACTCCAAATCATGTGTCGAGTAATTATGCTCATGTGACTTCAACTGATGAGAAGCTTAAGTCACTACTTTACCATGCTACATTAATACACAACCAAGTCCATGCTTTGATGCATCACTATAGATCTCAAACTCCTTTGATCCTAATGGCATAGACAAAATTAGTAATTTTGTCAGATGCCACTTCAACTCTTAAAAATCACCATCACATATATCATCACATCGAAAACTTGTATTCTTCTTTAGAAGGTTTGTCAAAAGATGAACTACCTTTAATTAGTCCTGGACAAAATGCTTGTATTACCCAATCAAATCCATAAAAAGATGTATGTTGGGAACTTTAGTGAGTGCCTTCCACTCAGTAACTTCCACAATCTTTGACATATCTATGGTGAAACCACATGACCTAAAAATATAATCTTTGGAAGCTAAAACTTGTAATTAGAGACTTTGGCATACAACTTGTGCTTTCTAAGGAGTGAAAAAATTGTACAAAGTTTTTTCTCACACTCCTCTCCACTCCATAATGAAATATCATATATGAATACCATGATGAGTAAATATAGGAATAAACAATAGATCCTCGTCATCAAGTCCATAAAAAGGTAGGTGCATTGATGAGCCCAAAAGGCATCACCATAAACTCGTAGTGACCATATCATGTCCTAAAGTTTGTCTTCACGGTGTCTTCCTCTACGATTTGTGGATTATTTTATCTTGATCTCAAGTTGATCTTTCATAAATTCGATGCACCCCTTAGATGATCAAATAAGTCATTTATCCATAGAAGTGGATAATGGTTCATCCTCGTTAGCTGGTTCAAACCTCGTTGATGTACAAGTAATGACTCCCATCCTTCTTCTTCTTCTTCTTCATGAAGAGAATCGATGCTTCCTATGGAAATACACTCGAGTGGATGTACCTAGGTGCTACTAACTCCTCCAACTATGACTTCAAACCTTACAACTCCATCAATGTCATCCGGTAGGGTGCCTTTAAAATTATCTTCGTCCACGGATACTACCTTGATGGGAAAGTCTATCTTATGTACTAGTGGCATAATTAGTATCTATTTCGAAAGAACATCAGAAAAATCTTGAGCAATCAAAATGCCCTCCAAGTTGACACATCCTTGCTCAACTCTTAAAATCTACATAAATAAATAGGGTAACCTTTCTGCACTAATGAATACAGCGTATGGAAGATACAAACTTTGTTATAGGCCTAGGCTTACATATTCTATAGAAGGCCCTAGCACCTTAAGGTCCCCACAACACAACTCGCTCTTGAGCACAATCAATCATAGCCCGATAGCTCTCTAACATATCAATCTTATGGATAAAATCAAAGTGTTTTAGATCCATCTTATTTAAGTCCATTTTTAATTCTTCCCTACATATCTCTAAGGTCACATAAGATTAGAGTCTAGTACAATCTAATCTATTCCTAAAAGGTAAAACCACAAGTGTAGAGACACCAGTATACGAAGATAAAATAACTCCAGCAATAAAAAAGGTAGATACAAATGATTAAGGTGCACCTAAATCAAATAATACATACGCTGGTTATGAGAGGATAGAAAATAGATAAGTGATCACATCTAGCTTCTGATTAGCCTCTTCATGCTTCATGATATGTAGGATCTCACTTACCTATCCTCCCTAGTATCTTCCACAATACCCTCTAGAACCCTTATTTTATCGTCCTCTCTAGAGAAATGAGTGAGGCCTTTCTGGTCTCCTCATAGCTTATCTAGGCTATACACCTATTAGGGTAGGTTCAATCTAATATTACTACTACTATTGTGGCTGGTAGGTCCATTACTAATAGATTTGCTGCTGAGGCACAAGTGGTCTCCTTTACTGATACTAATCACCTTATGGTTAGAGTTAACCCCTCTATTAACACTAGCACTCAAACAATTGGTTGCCCAACTGACCACAAGTCCTAAACTGAACAAGAGCTTTTTAGAAGTCTTGTCTCGGATGATCCTAGGAGCAAACATGACACATGAAGCATCTCAACTATCTTATAGATCTTCTTTGTCTACCCTTATAACACCATTTGTTGATAACTCAAAGATCCACCACCTCGAAACCAAATCTGACCTCCTGAATCTTGTGTCTTTGGTTTTGTCTTGCCTAAACTAGAGGCCTACTCCTTAATGATCATAGCAGAAGCACATGTCCGCTCATATAACATGGCCAATTCCTAGAAAGTTATGAAATCCATCATCCTTCAAATGCTGAAATGAATCCCTTTCTCAAGTTAGTAGACCACTATTAACTCATTAGCCTATATGTCTAGTGTAAAAATTAGTAGCTTTGTGAACTGAGTGTGATACTACCTCAATGTCATACTTAACTTGGTTAACTATATGAAGTTTTTAAGATTATCCTTTTTAAGAATCTATTGATAAAACATGATGTGGATTGCAATCTTAAAATCCTCCTAGGACAATAGTAGTCTTCCTTATGCACAATAACCTACCCACCAGGTATCTACGTCTACCCAAAGAAAGAAAGCTGATATACTCACCTACCGAGCATGTAGATAATCAACTACCTTGTAAGCCCTATCCATATCCTAAATCCATCCCTCTAGGATGGATGGATCCTTGTCACTAATGTAGATTGATGAGTGATGCCTAGTAACACTCTGATGCTAGTCCTCTTTGATACTATGGATAATGTGGAGGTGGTGGTGGTAGCTAAGGCTAAGGAGGCAATGTTAGAGGACTTACAAACATAATGAAAGCTTAGAAAGCCTCTTTCAAACACTTGAAATGACCATGTATGGCCATTTCATGCTAACTATAAGATAGAAAATAAGTTAGCCTAAACATTCCTAGCTCATAAACAATTATTACACATAAGCACATTCAAAGGCCTCCTAAGCTATACGTTCTCAATTCTTTACAGTTAATCTAGGTATTTGATTAATCTAGTTTTTTAAAATATGAAATAGACACTTAAAATCTAATAAGGGATCGTTAGAAAACTAAATTATTTGAAAATAAAATATGGTAATCAAAACCAAAGCTTTGATAATAACTTGTAACACCCTAAAATTTACTACTAAAATTTATTATTTTTAGTGAAAGTGAAATATCAAAATGGTTGGGTATTACTTCTATACTTGACATAAGTTTAACTTACGTTACCTTCCTTACATCAAATATAAGCTAAAACAGTTAAGACTTAAAGCATAATAAACAAAGAATAAGAGAGATTTCGTACACATTAGATAAGGGTTTTGGAGATTAACTCTAGATAGAATATCAAAATACATAAAAGGGATACATTGGAACTAAGAGTCCCAAAAGTCTTCGTAACCTAACTCTAAGCCCAATCTCGATACATAAGAATCACCCTTCCTCACATAAGTCATCATATGCAATAGAATGATCTAATGGGTCCTCCTTTACCTATAAAAAATATCTATATCATCTACTGATAGAAATAAATAACATCCATGAAAGGATAATCAGTAGGCAATGTACAAAGTAAGGTTCCTATAGAGTTAAAGTAAAGCATAAAGGAGATAAAGCATACATGAGAATTAATGTTAAGTGATTCAAGGTAAGTATTAATTCCATAACTCATTATTAGATATAAACATGGTATATTCTTTTATTTATGTGAGTTCAAGTACCCTACTATTCTTAATCTAGTCTAACAAACTAAAGAACATATCAGGTTGGAATACACTTGAGCCACTATTATTGTTAGTTGGAACAAACCAAACACATAGTAGGGAAACATGCTCCTAACCACTATTCTTAAACCTATGGAATGATATGAAGAACCTCTCAAGGTAAAACACATTTGAGCCACTATTATCATCCAATGTAATTAACACAACACCTCGGTCCTAACTCATGTAAACTCCAGGTTTGAGGTATTAATGTCTTATCCATTATTACTTATCTCAAAGTCATATTCTCATTCATTTTGAGTTTAGGGGCACTAATATTCTTAATTAGGATGAATGGTTTGATGCATCTCTAAGGAAAGAACGATTCTAACCCACTATTATCGTTTGGTGGATCAAGTGCAACATATGCCTAGGCCCAACTCAGATGACTTTTCACTCTAAATGATTAGTATCTTATTTAAAGTTATTTAATTTAGATCATCATGCAGGAATTATATAGATATGTAAAATATATAATTGAAAACACATAAGACATAACCATATAGTTATGAGGGCATTCCCCAAGGAAAAGATCAATAATTCCTCTAAGAAATCATATTTTCATAATGTGAGAAAAATTCTCTTTTTATTATATTCATTATAGTCATAATTATCCCAAATATTTTAAGTATTCTACTTAACATATTTAAATTCTATTCTCCTTTTACAATACATAAATTATATATTTGACCTTCATTGACCAAAATGGCTTCTCTTATTGAAACCCTCAAAATTTTATATTAGATAAATTGTGTCTTACTCAACCATCATATAATCATATTACTTATGAAATAAGTGATAATTCCCTAAAAACTTATCATGCTATAATTATTTCCTATATTATAATCAAATGATCATAATGCTCTTACAATAGAAAAAATGCTTGTATTTTCCTTAAGTCCTTACAAGTCTCATTATGAATGAATTTTAACCTCAAATATTTATATGAAATACATAACCCATATTATAAATAGGTACCATATATTTAGATTCATTCCACCTAATAGTAAACACAAATGTATACTTCCACTTTTTTCTCACTTTCAAGATATCATATAGCACCATTATTAGAATCAACATTATCCATATAGCATTACTAAATAGGATATTGCATACAAACATACATAATGCATGCAAAATCCCTAACTACAACTGTAACACCCCAAAATTTACTATATATATTTTTTTAAAAGCGGAAGCAATTAAATTAGAAACACTGAAAACCTGTGAATTCTGAAAATGTTACCGCCACACTTAGTATTAGACCGGTTCTCTCCGACTGTTCCAGTACCAAGTGCTAAGGCTAATAAGAAAAATAATCAATTATAAATCAATACAATCCAAATTCCAAATAAGCAATGAACGGTTGTAAAATAAAATCATGAGTACGCAATTAAAATTCCTCGAAGGGAATAATCTTACAATCAATACAAGATTTATTGGAAACACTTAATATAAATAATGAATCATAAGAGGGTAATTTTAATACACCAGAAATAACATAATGAAATAAAATCACATGAAGAGGAAATACGGCCATGACACTCTCGATCCTCGAGCCAAACATACTCAACACTCAGCCCCAACTGATGTCTCGCCCACCTACACAAACCAGAAGGGCATACTACTCGTGGGAATGAGAAGCACCCATGAAAGGGGTGATCAGTTCGCTACATACTGAGTAAGGTAACCGAATACTAAGGCCAACACATAAGCACATAAAATCATGCATAAGAATAAAAGATCATAAAGACCATCATCATATCATAATATCGACCAATCATTTAGGCACATACATAAGGGCCCAATTATAGTCCAGATTAATTATCTAATTAATCTTTTATCAGAATTCAATACACATCATGCCTTTTATAAAATCCATGCGAATATGGAAGCCCCCACTATTATAGCTGGTGGATCGGAGGCACATAGGGTATCATACCCTAACCACTATTATAGCCGGTGGATCGGACACACATAGGACTACGCGTCCTAACCACTATTCCTAACCGGTGGATGGGTTGGCCTCGGCTCGCATGGTGTTCCACTGTAAGTAATTAGTATCTTTTAGGTATTTTATCAAAACTCTGGTTTGCGGTTGTTGAGCTCGAGAACCCCCACTATTATAACCGGTGGATCGATTTATGCATAGAGCATCCTGCTCTAACCACTATTATAACTGGTGGATCGGTCACACATAGGGTAAAAACCTTAACCACTATTCCGAACCGGTGGATTGGTTGGTCCTGTCTCAACGATCTTCCACTTTAAATAATTAGTGTCTTAAGTATCTTATTCAAAAGTTTTCACCATGGGTATGCACGAATCATAAATTATAAATTCCATATTCATCATCATACTTTATTCACCAAGTACACATGTGCTACCACCAAACCCTAGATATGCATGAATCATTCCCTTTACACTTATCCTCCAATTCTACTCCACATCTCAATCTAGGGTTTTATCTCGAAACCCTAATTCAGGCCTTAGTGGCCCATCTTACTCCACCCAAATCATTTTAACACTCCACACACCACAAATCATAAATGACATCCTCATAATCATGCTTTAATCACCAAGTGCACATGATACCATAAAGACTCTCAGCAACCACAACAAACCCTAGCTCGGTTTCCTACGTACCCATATAATGCTCCACGTACTATTTCCATCCAAAGTATTCAACCACCCAACAACACTTGTATTACTTTCCTCACAATCCCAAATCAACGTTCATACATAAATTTCGCTCCTATACATACTTATACGTCCCATGCTAATCCTTAATACCACGATGTAATCATTTATACCACTATACAAACCCTAATACCACCATGCAACTATTAAAACCACCATGTAAACCCTAATACCACCATGAAATCATTAATACCACCATACAAACACTAATACCACCATGCCACTATTAAAACCACCATGTAAACCCTAATACCACCATGAAATCATTAATACCACCATACAAACCCTAATACCACCATGAAATCATTAATACCACCATACAAACCCTAATACCACCATGAAATCATTAATACCACCATACAAACCCTAATACCGACATACATTCATAAATACCACCAGGAAAACCTTAGACTCCGTTATACAAAACCCTAAATTCTATCCACATAAAACCAAAGATCCATCCATACCAAACCCTAAATTCAAACTAGTAAAACCAAAGCTTCATCCTTACTGTAACACCCCAAAATTCACAACTTTTTTTTTTAAAAGCGGAAGCAATTAAAATAGAAATACTTAAAACCTGTGAATTCTGGGAATGTTACCGCCACACTTAGTACCAGACCGGTTCTCTCCGACCGTTCCAGTACCAAGTGCTAAGGCTAAAGAAAAGATTTATGTTAAATTCAAATTAACAATTCATAAAAGAATTCAAAAGATCATACAACAAAATCAGAGTACGCATAAACGTTTATTAACACTTATAACTTCCAAATAGAAATACATTTAAACAAGATAAAACCCGATGGGTCAAATTCCGGATTGCCTACTCACTCAAGTTAGGCCTGCCACCCCAAAACAGTCTCTGATCTTAAACCTGCACAAGAGGTCTACTCCCCACCATTAGTGGATCATCACAGGACCCATCAACCAAGGTAGTATCAGTACGGGTCCAGTACTGAGTAAGGTGACTTGATCACTAAAGCCAACACATAGTTGTACAATAATGCAGGAATAATAATAATGCATAAGACCAATATGATCACATAAATACATACGACCATCCAAGTAGAGTACAAGGCCCGATTGTAGACTGGATTAATTTTTTTTAAAATTAATCTCTTATCAGAATTCACTTCACACCATACTTTTTATTAAGTCCATACGAGTACGGGAACCCCACTATTTTAGCCGGTGGATCGGTCGCAAGGGTAACATACCCTGCCACTATTTTAGCCGGTGGATCGGTCGCGAGGGTAACATACCCTGCCACTATTATATGCCGGTGGATCGGTCTGGCCCCTTCTCGCACGGTGTTCCACTGTAAGTAATTAGTATATTTCCCATGTCTTAGGAACTGTAAGTTTGATTTTGTTGAGCTCGGGATCCCCCACTATTATTGCCGGTGGATCGGTCGCGAGGGAAATATTCCCTGCCACTATTAAGCCGGTGGATCGATCTCCAAGTTACCGCAGTACCTGGCCAGTATTATGCTGGTGGATCGGTCTGGGCCCGGCTCAACATCTTTCACTTTACGTGATTAATGTCTTAAGTATCTTATTCAAAGACTTTCACCATAGACATGCACGAATCATAAATCATAATTTCCACATTCATCATCATACTTTATTCACCAAGCCCATATGTGCTACCACCAAACCCTAGACATGCATGAATCGCTCCCTTTACACTTATCCTTCAATTCTACTTCACATCTCACTCTAGGGTTTTATCCCGAAACCCTAATTTAGGCCTTAACATCTCCTCTTACTCCACCTCACATCACCCAAATTATTTTAACCCTCCACACATCACAAATTAACGATTCCATTCTCATGATTACACCTTAATTACCAAAATACATGATACAACAAAAACCTTAAGCAGCCACACCAAACCTTAATCAACCACCACAACCCATAATTAACCATTCCAACCCTTATTTAACCATAACAACTATAATTATCCATTCCAAACCTTAATTAACCACGACAATTCACAATTAGCCACTCCAAACCCTAGCTTTGTCTCCTACGTACCCAAATAATGTCCACGTATTATTTTCCATCCAAAGTGTTTAACTACCCAAACAACGCTTACATTACCTTCCTTACATCCCAAATTAACTTTTCATACGTAAATTTTACTCCCATGCAGACTTTACACATCCCATGCAACCATTCAGACTTTTCATGCAAACCCTAAATCCCATGCAATCATTAACTCCCATGCAAAACCCTAACTCCACCACGCAACCCTAATACCACCACACAAATCCCAAGATTCCGTCATACAATACCATAAATTCAATCCAACCAAAACCAAAGATTCACCAATACCAAACCCTAAATTCAAACCATAAAGATTCTTCCACATAAAATCATAAATTAGAATCTCCCAACGAAAACTATAAATTGAATTTCCCCAAGCAAATCATAAATTAGATTCCCCCATATGATATCATAAATTACATTTTCCCAAATAACATCATGAATTAGATTCTCCCAAACAAATTATAAATTAACTCTCCCAATCAAATCATAACTTAAATTCTCCCATATAATATTATAAATTACATTCTCCCAAATAACATCGTAAACTAAATTCTCCCAAATAAATTATAAATTAACTCTCCCAATCAAATCATAACTTAAATTCTCCCATATAATATTATAAATTACATTCTCCCAAATAACATCATAAACTAAATTCTCCCAAACAAACCTTAATTTAATTCTCTCAATCAATCATAAATTAAATTCTCCTATATAATATCATAACTTAAATTCTCCCAAATAGCATCATAAACTAGATTATTCCTTATAAAACCATAAAATTTAGGTCAACTCACTCCCCTTAGTCAACTTCTTTCCCCGTCCTCCTTTTTCATCATTTCTTCCACACAAACCACATCGACTTCCTCACATACACAACACATATCATGATACATAATTAATACACATACCATGTGCAACATACTTCAACTCCAAGTCATATCACATATAAAATATTTAATAATAATAAACAATAGATACATAACATGCGAAACACATAATACACATAAGCACATAAAAGGCATTAGCACTCCTTACTTAAAACGTCACCGGTCTTGGAGCACGCTCCTATTCCACTTGAGGGATTTGATTGGGCTCACCTATTATGGGGAAGAAATACTAGGATTAGCTTCCTTCCTATACTACTATTAGTTTCTAATTTATCTTAAGTCTTAATTCTTAATTAATTATGCCCAAAACCACTAAAACATTAATACATACTATTATAATTTAAAGTAAAAAGGTGATATAAGGGTTTCTACCCCTTTACCGAAACAAAGTTAGTAAAGGTAATAATAATAATAATATTTATTATAATAATAATTTTAATAATAACAAATTATTACTAATAGTAGTAATATTAATAGAAAACTTAATAATAATAATAATCTAAGCCTTAAATTTACAAAGTGGATTTTGAAACCTCCCCATTTAATGATAATACTATTTGAAATGTAAAAAGATATTAATATTATACATATACTTATTATATAAAGTTAATATGGTTAATAATAATAATATAATTAGTAATAATGTTAAAAATGCTAAAAATAATAATAAAAGGCAAAGCTACGAGACTTAATTAAAATTTTAGGTTTCTACTTCTCCTGAAATAATTGCAGTATCAAATAACTGATTATACTAACAATAATAATATTAATTATATTATTAATAATAATATTAAACATGTAATAATTACATTAAATAGGCAAAATTCGAGAATAATAATTTATCCTACTCAATAATACTTCCAGACCTGTCAACCAAATTTAGAAATTAAAATACAGTTGATAACAACAATAATAATAATTATAATAATAATAATTAAACTCGAATTAGCATTAAAAATTAGAATAAAAGCATAATAATTATCAATAAATCGAAAGTAAGTATTTAAAAGTTCTAGGGTTTCACCTTGAGTTGGAGGGTATGGGTGGCACCGGCGGTGGTTCTCGGAGGTGGCCGGAAAATGGATCTAAGAGGGGCCAAAAATTGGGAAAATGGGTGATGGAGAGGAAGAAAATTAAAATAATTATATGGGGCTGTAGAGGATAATTAGTAGGAGTTAATGGTTGGTTTGGAAGGTGTTAGAAGCGGCGCATGTGGTGGTGGAAGGTGGTTCAACGTTTCGGGGTAGAAATTCTGGCTAAATGGATAGCAAACTTTGCACGGTTATGGAGGCCCGTGCAAGAAGAATCGAAGGTTTAGAATGGTTTAGTTAGCTAGATGGAGTTTCAGGGAAGAGTTTGGAATGTAGAGGTGACGCTGAGGTTGACTATCGACGGCGGACGGGGCGTCTGAATCGACGGTGGCTGGGTTTCTCACTTAGGGTTTCGGGAAATAAAAGATTTCAAAAACATCCATAACTAGGGTATATATAGAGTTTAGATGGGTTATTAGGGTTTTGGGGGTCGCCTGGGTGGTATTGCATGCTAGGGTTATGGTGGCCGGTGGAAGGAATCGACCGTCGATCATTTGGGTCGGGGCCGAAATTTTGCGAGCCAAAAGAGAAGGAACGAGCGAGAGTTGAGGATAATTGATCGTTCCAAGTCAATGTGCGAGTCAGGAGGAAGAAAAAGAAGGGTGAATCGTTCGGTCAAGTTCCGCGTAGCCGTCGCCGCCATTATCGGGCGCAGGAGTTGCAGCAGCGGCGACGTCGGGGAAGAAGAAGGGAGGAGATGGGGGGGCTGGACCGGTTCGCGGGGAAGAAAGAAAGAAAAAGGGAGGGAGACCGGGCGGTCAGCGCGGGTCGAAGGATTATTAAACGCAACGCGGCGTTTTCGTGAGAAATGACAAAGAACGCGGCGTAGCGTGGGACGGTAAAGACGTCGGTCGCGCGGGCTGGGCCGAGGAGGAAGAAGAAAAGAAAGACTGGGCCGCCGGGCTGGCCCAGTTCGGAGAGGAGAAAAAGAAAAAAAAGAAAAGAAGAAGAAAGAAAAAGAAATAAAAGAAAGAAAAAGGAAAAAGGGAAAAAGGAAAAATAATGGTTTGGGATAATTAAATTAATTAGAATATTTGGGATATTTAAAAATAATAATATTTAAATAAAATAATATTTAAATCCCTTTTTAGGCTAAATTAGGATTTTTAAAAGATTTTCCATAAATTCCTTTTTAATTAGCAAAACACCCTGATTTTCTTCAATTAAATTATTTATAAAATTAATATTAATTTGAAACTATTTTATCCTTCTTATTTTAAATAAAATAATTTATTTAATTAATTACCAAATAAAATCCTTAATTAGTTAACATACCCAAATTCCTCCTAATTAAAATACTTATAAATCTCTTCTTGAATTTCCCTAGCTAAATATCCTTTTATTTTATTAAAAATAATTTATTTAAATAATTTATCTAATAAAATCGCATTTAAATATAATTTATAAAATGAAAAATTTTCGGGGCATTTCACTTACAGAACCCTAAATTCAACCATAAATTAGATTCTCCCACATAAATTCATACCAACGTACTCACATGCATGTCTTACAGGTCACAACACATATCATCATATATAGTACACGCCATATAAAAACATACTTAAACTCCACGTTATATCATCCATGTTATATCACATATGGAATGATTACAATAATGCATAGGATACATAGCATGCGAGGCACATAATGCATATAAGCACACAAAAGGCCTTAGCACCCCTTACCTAAAATGTCACCAGTCTTGGAGCACGCTCCTACGCCTCCTTAGGGCTTTGACCAAATAATAACATACTAATAAAATAACCTTAAAAAAATTCTAACTTTGCTAAAGATATAAAAAAAATAGAGATATTATAAACCTTGATAATATAGGGTTAAAGACTTTACCCTAATAATAATAATGCTACTAATATAACAATATCAAAGATAATAAAACTAATGTCAATGAGAATATAAATAATAATAATAATCATCATAATAATAACAAAAGTAATAACAATAATAACATTATTAACAGTACTAATGGTAAAATATTTGCATTAATAATAATGGAATAAGAATAATAAAAATTTGAAATATAAAATAATAATAATAATTATACTTATAACATATTAATATTAATAATAGTAATAAAAGAAATAATAAGGGGAATAATAATAAAATCGAATTAAAATACAATAAGGCTTCGGCTCTCAACATAAATAATAATAAAACAATAATACTACTAATAATAATAATAAAACATATTAAGAATATAAATATTAAGAATAATAATAATGGTATTTATATGCAAATAATTGAAATAAATTAAATCAAGGCTTATAATAATATGGAAAATGGTTGAGAGGGTCTAGGGTTCAACCTTAGGCTGGTGGGGATAGGTGGCACCGGCGGTGGTGCATGGCGGCGGCGGCGGTGGCAGGAAAAAGAGAAGAAAAGAGGGAAAGATGGATGTTGGGAAAAAGATAGGGAGAATTGAGGTGAGATAAGAGGTGTTTATTGTTTCCCAGGAGGAGAGGGACAAAATGATGGTGGTGGTGCAGCCAAAGGTGGCGGCTCATGGCGGCGGACGGTGGTTTAAGGTTTCGGGGTAAAATTCTAGCGAAACTAGCAGCCAACTTTATACGGTTATGGAGGCCCATGCGAGAAGAATCGAAGGTTGAAAATAGTTTGGTTAACTAGAGGGCATTGCAGGGAATAATTTGGGATGTGGCGATGGTGTTGAGATTGGCTAACGGCGGTGGAAAATGCGTCTGAAGTTGCAGTGGCCGGCAACTCAGGCTTAGGGTCTCAAGGAAGAAAAAAACTCCAAATACTCCTATAAAAAGGCTATTTATAGATTGTAGATAGTATAATAGGATTTTGGGGGTCGGCAAGAAGTTATGGGGTGCGAGAATTTGGGCAGCCGGCGGCGGAAGACTGTCAGCCAACGTTTGGGTGGATTCAAAGTTTCGCGAGGCTGGGGAGAGGAAACGGGCGAGAGATAACGGACGAGAGTTACGCCAATTGATTCCTCGAGTCAAGGGGAATTCAATGAGGTAAGAAAAGGCCGGTCAAAGCCATTGCAGCCGGTGATGCCATTGATGGGGTCAAGAGTTGCAGCTGCGACGACGGAGGAGGAAGGAGGAAGAAGGAAGAAGGAAAGGAGGCGGACCGGTCGGTCGGGAAAAAGAAAAGAAAAGGGGAGAAACGGGCGGTCGGCGTGAGGGAGGGTGTCATTAAATAAAATGACGAGTTTCGGTGGAAAAGGAAGCAAAACGCGGCACTGGAAGGGGGACGAAGGGTGCACGACACGGCTGGGCCGAAGAAGGAAGAAGAAGAGGAAGACTGGGCCGCAGCTGGCCTAGTTCCGGGAGAAGAAGAAAAAGAAAAAGAAAACAAGAAGGAGAAAAAGGAAGAAAAAGGAAGAAGGAAAAAGGAAAAAAGGAAAAAATAATGGTTTGGCTTAATTTGCTTAATTTGGATATTTGGGTTATTTAAAAATAATAATATTTAAATAAAATAATATTTAAATCCCTTTTTAGGCTAAATTAGGATTTTTAAAAGATTTACCATAAATTCCATTTTAATTAGCAAAACACCCAAAATTTCTTCCATTAAATTATTTATAAAAATAATATTAATTTAAAACTATTTTCCCATTCTTATTTTAAATAAAATAATTTAATTAATTAATTTCCAAAATAACATATTTAATTATCCAAAATACCAAAATTTCTCTAATAAAAATAATTACAAAATTCTTCTTAATTTTTCCTAATGAATTCCTTTTTATTTTAATAAAATTAATTTATTTAAATAATTTTTATAATAAAATATCATTTAAATATAATTTATAAAATTAGAAATTTTCGGGACATTTCAACAACATGTATCCTTACTAACAATAAACTACTCCCTTTATTCTATTCCTATAAAAGACCACTCTCCTCTATTATCAATCATATGAACTCCATGAATATACAAGATTGCAAATCTTATCCTATAAAAGAACCTATTGAGATGCAAATGTTCACTTGTTTGAGAGTCCTACTAACCATATTTATCATAGGCAATGATAGACTTTAATGGGTATTCCAAAGAGCCATTAACTCCTATCCATTAAGTAGTAAATAAGTGTTTCAAAAGGTAAAGACCTTGAATTTTCTTTTTAGTAAAAATAATGCCAAACACTCATTTCATGTTGTTAGAATAAGAGGTTCATATACTTCTCCCTTTCATATTGGAAAATTTTATCTATCCATAACTGCCTTAGCATCATACATATCAAGAAGAAATATCTGATAGTATTATTATTAAACTTCTAAATGTTCCTTTTAATTAAAGGATGGACATAATACTAAGAAGATCGGGTTCAAATGGGTACCATGAAGAAATTACAACTACTGGATGTAGTAAACCAAATGTTTCTACCTCCATCATGTTGTACCATGTAAAAAAGAGGAGAAAGTTTATTTTTTCTAATACTTACATTTAGTTAAATTTCCATATGAGTATTCATCAAACATCTCAAGCCTTATTTCCATGCAAGACTTGTAATTGATGGGAATGAAATCTCAATATCATATTCTCCATCAAATATTGCTACAATTTCATCTATAGGCGACGAAATTTGTTTGAGCTCAAGGTGTGATAGATTTCAAGTCCATTACTTGTTGCAATGTTCTGTATAAGATCTTAGCAAAGGTCTTAGCTAGTATATTGCAACATATTCTTCCATCTATTATTCATGCATCTCAGACTGGATTTGTGAAACGAAGGTTTATTGGTGATAATATTATTCTGGCTCATGAACTAATTCACCTTTATAAAAGAAAACACTCCTCACCAAGGTGTATGCTTAAGGTGGACATATGGAAGACTTATGATTCAGCCAATTGAAGTTTTTTAGAGAATCTTTTGTCAGGTTCATTTTTTCCACTCCATATGGTAAAGCTGATTATGGCCTATGTCTCAAATGTGTCTTATTCCTTATCTATTAATAATGATATGCAGGCCCCATTTCAAGGGAAAAGAGGATTAAGACAAGGATACCCTTTGTCTCTTTATTTGTTTATGATTGTTATGGAGTATCTAAGCAGGATATTGCAATCCTTATGGTTCAAGGCTGAGTTTCATGCTCACCTTAAGTGTAAAAGATTTAAGCTTATTAATCTAGATTTTGTAGATGAAATTTTGGTTTTCTACAAGGCTGGTTTACCCTCTATGCTTTCTATTAAAGAGATTTTGCATGATTTTGCTGCTGCTTTTGGGCTTCATATCAATCTAGAGAAAAGTTACATCTTCTTTGGAGACATTTCTCAAGATATTAAACATCAAATTTTATCCCAACTGCACTTCTAGGAGAGTAGGTTCCCTTTCAAATATTTAGGGGTCCCTTTGGATCCTTCCAAGCTAAAGTATGCTGATATGATTTCTTTGATTTAGAAAGTTACAGGTCGGTTACAGAATTGGTCGAATAGGTTGTTGTCCTATGTTGGGAGACTAAAATTACTGAAGTCTGTCATCTTTGGCATCACCATGTACTAGAGTTAGCTGCTCTTGCTGCCCAAAAAGCTCTTGATGAAGATTATTACTTTGTGCATATCTTTCTTTGGATAGGGAAGGTTTTCCCTAGCAAAAGAGTTCTTATGTTACAAAAATTGGTGTGCCTTCCTAAAAAAGAAGGTGGCCTTGGCATTATTGATATGTATACATGGAATGTAGCTGCAATGAGGAAGCATCTATGGAATGTGTGCAAGGAAAAGGATTCTTTATGGATTAAATAGATTCATTCTTATTACATCAAGCTACAGGACATAGATTATTGTAATCTTCCCTATACTGCTTCTTAGATCCTACAAAGTATATGTGCTTTAAGGCATCGGCTACTTCCAGTATTTCAACAAATGTAAGCTGGTTATTCCTATCAGATCTATGATTTTTTTGAAGCCATAAGATTTAAAGCTCCAAAATTCGTTTGGTGGAGGTTAATATGGTGCAATCCTACTTCTCCAAAGCATACATTCATTTTTTTTTGCCTACAACTCAATCTAGGCTCCCTATAAAGGATCTTCTAGCAAAATTTTCTACATCCATTAACATATAATGTTTTTTCTGTCATCATGAGAAAAGCATCAATCACCTATTGGTATATTGTCCAACTTTGAAGCATATTTGGGTATCTATTAGGAAGATTTTTAGAGAAAGAAGGAGTTATTGTATATGGCCAGCAATATTAAGAGCTATATCCTGTTCTCGAGATAAAGGAGTAGCTAAGGCCCATATAAACTGTGTTTTCTATGCTATTAGCATTTATGAGATTTAGAAAGCTAGGAATGCTTTTAATTTCTCAAGTATTAGGTGGAACTTGAAAAGGATAGTTTTTCAAGTTTCCTTTGTTTTGTCCTCTATTTGTAATCACCCTAGTGGAAGTTCTAAGTATGGTGGTTTTATAGGTTATATAGATCAATTCTATAGACTTGGGTGTAATTTTTCATAAACAAAAGATATTGCTACTATTGGCTATAAGTTTTATTATGCCTAACTAAGTTAATAATGTTATATCTATGCTTTATTTCTTTCTTTAAGGATTTATGTTGTAATGTTATTGATCATGATTGATCGTAATCAATGGAACAACAACTTTATAATACATTGTGTCATCTTGGGATGAATTTTTTCCATCATTCTTTATCATCATGGTCTATTTGATAATTCATTTAGGTAGGAAGATTAAAATACATAGCCTAATTCATGGTCATTAGATGGGTCCCTTTGAGCATATGTTGAAGTACATAAAAGGTTATTTGAGAACTTCTAATATACCTAAAGGGTGTGTTGTTAAAGTTTTTCTTATAGAGGAGATAACTAAATTTTATTGTACATTCCTACCCATTGCTCATGCAATAGGTATTCCAACCCATAACTAAATAATAAGATCCATGAAGGTAAGGGTAAACAAATTCATGCTACCATTGTTTAGGATTTTTACATGTGTGCATAGGTTAATTTATATGTCCTTTATATCACCAATTGTTTTAAATAATATGTGAATAAGCATATGCATATATTGATATATTTACATCCATCCAAAAAGAAAAAATTGATATTAGACCAATATAATTGTTCATTTATGTATTGGTTTATGGTAGATATAATAAGTGACAAAACTACATCATCAATTGATACATTGTTTTATTTATCAAATGACCATTTACCTCAAGTTTTGTACTACGAGCCTTAGTCAATCAATGAGTATAATTTCTACACAAAGACTGATGATGATAAAAGTAGTATATAAAGTAGGTGTGTGTTATTAGTATCAAAAGTGTCTCATGTTTGTAGTTTTAGAGATAGAAATCTTCTATATATAAAAATTCATACTATTGGGTTATTGAAGATATATGGGAATTAGGTTATTCACTTTTAAGGTCCTTTTATTTTTGGTGCATGTGGGTTGATAATAAAAAAGGTGTATCATCTAAAGATACTTTGTTCATCACGGTTAATTTTAATGTGTTTGGTCACAAGTAGAACTCATTCATATTTGCATGCCATACAAAATAAGTTTTTGATTTTACTAATCTAATAGATAAACAATGGTTTATTTTATTATCGTCAACGTAATTTACCCCTTGAGCTATAATTTTGTATTATAATTTACCCCTTGTGCTAGAATTATACTAATCTAAAAGATAAACAATGTTCTATTGTATTATCATCAACAATGGTCTATTGTACTATCATCAAAGAGCTAGAATTTTGAAGATGAGTGACATATTATCATAGAGGGGGAATATGTTTTATCTCGTTATTTACCACCTTCTTCCAAACTTAATAATCACAAAATTGGAGATATTTACCTACTAGATGATCATGATGAACGTATTTTGTAGCTAGAATATATTCGATACATTAAGAGAGCAAACAATGTGTTTTAAAGGAATGTAACTAAAAATCTATGTAACATATGAAAGTAAGTATCACTTAATAATTATTACATTTTCTTAATTATAGTTCTTTTTATAAACTAATAATTTTTTTACCAGGAAGTTAATAGAGATTATAATATAATTTACATTAATGCATCTACAATGTAAATGAAGTTTTTTTGGAATATAATAGTAAACTTAATTTTTATGATTTAAATATATGTATATTAGAATAAATACACCTATTTTTGTTTACCTCCATATGTCAAGAAACTTATTGACTATACATTATTTACTTTCATTAGACAAACTATAAATAATTTGTAGGTCCCTCATGAACATAAACATACATCTTCTACAAAAACTCTTGGAGAGTTAAATTTGAAAATATAATTTTTATTTTCATTTTTGACACATGATTTGTTAGGAAATATTTGTATCTAAGATTTTTTATTCTACTTATGTGAATTCTATCAATTGTAAATGATAAAGTAAAACACTCCAAGCGTTGGTGTTTGTGCTTAGTAATTTAGATGTGATCCCAAGTATTGAAGCTTATGTATTTATAAACAATAGGTATATGCAATGGCTAAGGTGAATATAATAGTAGTTTTTTAAAACACCTTATATAATTTTTAACAATGATTGTTATAGTAAGACTGCCCTAAAACACTAATTTTATACGGTAAGATACACAAAAATGGAATCATCTTGCAGATTACTACAATGACAATTCAATAAAATATGTCATAGTAGTGGACCTATACCAACAAATGTAAATTGTATGCCGATGTTATTTGTTGTCATTGGATGTCAAAATTTTGGCTAATGATCTAATAGAAACAATATATACCAATGTTACCACCATGGAAGGTTTTTTATGGCACTCTTTATAAGTGTGAATGAAAACCACTATTGAATCCTTATTTTCACTATCATAAAAAGGTTAGTGGAAACATGGGAAACTCATGTAATAAGACATATTTCATGCTTTTTTGTTCTATTCAAGTTATTTTCATGATTTTACGACCATGTTGGCTTACTTGTAATCATATCTTATATTAATTATCTATTATTTTTTCATGATCATCTATTAGCCTATTTGAAAGATTTTTTTAATGCATTAGGCATTGTCAAAAGGGAGAGTTAGCTTTTGTACTCCAAATCTAGTACAAAGATTTATGGTCTAGTTTAATTGCAATGTTCTATAGAGGAAAAATCTTGATCAAATGTGGAGTTATTGATTCAGTAAGAATAATTGTAACACCCTAATTTTTTTTAAAAAAATTATATCAAAACACAACTTTTTGGAAATGAAAAACTAAAATATAGGTGTTACAAACGCTTAGTGCAAGTTTGGTAACTATGCCATTCAAATACTAAGGGTAAGACTAAACTATTTCTCAAAGAAAATAGGAATTAGAAGCAAGTGAAATGATACTAATATAATAAGAGTATTGTTATGAAAATTAACTCCCAAAATACAAAACACATAGGTGAAACAAAAGAAAGAGGTACAATTGACATAAGAGTCCAAAAATATATGGATCAAATGCTCTAATAATGATTATACTAGATATCTCATACTCTAAGTCCTAACATATAACCTTCACTCATAAATAGAAGAATCATTATAAAATTTCTCATCATCATTGAGTACATATAACAATTTTTCTATGAGTTTAGTATCATTAAGCCAATGTTCTATGTAAACAAGGCTTCCTTTAAAGAGTCAGCATGTAACAATTAAGCATGCTATAAAAGTAGTAAATCTTGTGATACATATTATTACTAGTTATCACGGGCAAACATGAATTAATGCTTGACACTGAGAAAGTAAGGGTACTCATTATGATATATGTAAACAAACATATATATACATACATACGTACATATAACCACACCGGATTCACTTATTACTGAAATATTATAACCATAATCCATAATCTCAAATTATAATTTTAATATCCAAAATTTTTATCCAATAAAAATCTTGAGTAATTAATAAGTGATGTAGGAGCATCTAATGATTCTCATATTCCTATTGATTCTCAAGGTAAGGAAGAATTAGCTTTCTTAATATTGGAGCTAATCATATTAAATGTTTTTGATAATATGTCTATGCTTGGTATTGAAAACAATTTGAGATATTCTTGTAGGTATATTACATATTTGCAAGTTGAAGATGTTAACACACCTTAAAGTGTACAAGTGTTCAAAGCATACAAGATTATAGCATATGTGGAATGATACTACAACAAGATATGGTGATGATTATCATTAGTTATATTAAAATTATTATAAACCCTAATAGTATGTTTGGTTTATGGAAAGTTATGGGAAAAGGAAAAAAATCAAATAGAAAATGTTTTCTAGCATTTGGTTACCTTGAAAAAATGAAGGGAAAGAAATTAACAAGGAAAGAGTTGAAGAAACTTATACACCATCATTTTCCTCTCATATTGCTGAGGAAAATTAAAAAATATAGTGGAAAGAGTTGAATATGGCACGGTACAAGAATTATGAGAAAAGTCAATTAAAACAATTGAGTACAAAAGGCTAGACTCCCTTACTTGGTTTTATAATCTCATAGTTTTCCCATGACCAAAGGAGCTATTGGCAGGGCTTTATCACCTAATTTATTTTTCATATATCAATATAATATTTTAATTTTTATTAAATATATAAAAATATTCAAATAATAATAATCAACTTTTTTTAGAATTTTCTTTCCATAAACCAAACACCAAAAATATTTTTCAAGAATCATATTTTTCCAAAAACAAATTCTAACAATCAAATAAGGGAAAGAAAATTTATTTCTCTTATTTTCTTTCCTTCATTTTTCTTTCTTTCTCATTTTTCTTTCGTTCTTATTTTTCACATATCAAACAGAGCCTAAGTGTATTTTATATAAGCCAGGGTTTGATATAATTTAATGTATGTATCATAGTTGATTGCATGGCTTTCTAATGTTCATTATTACTATCATTTAGATAATGATATTGTGATTAAGATTAAGCATTATATGGGCTTAATTCAAGTAGGATAATTTAGCTTGAAATAAGGGGAAGAACCGATTGGTTTAAGCCTTTATTGTACCGCTACTCTCCCTCCCTATATATACCCTTGTACACGGATAAGTTGGGAAGAAGATCATTTGAATAAAAAAATTTACCAAGTTAAGAACTTGTTTGTACTCCTTTAGAGTATTAGATATCCAGAAGTATCGGGTATTTCTTTTACATTCGTTATTCAAAGTTGAATTCAACTTCAACATTCAAACTCAACTCAAGCTTCCAACCTACAACATTCATAGAGTTTAATCCCCTAAACCGACATGAGTCTTACAATCTCATTCCACCAATGCAGATATCCATTGGTAATAGATCCTACCTCCTTCCCTTCCATTTGATTCACATCAAATTTTGGTATCAAAGCCTCACATCAAGTTCCTGCAATTTTCTTACAACCGTATGCGAGGAGACCACCTATAAGAAAACTACTACCCAACTTTCTTCAACCCTCCCTTGCATCTTGTTGACATTATTGATTCTTCATTGATTTCTTGATCGAAGATCTTGAATTATTACAACAATGTTGTTGCAATCTCCCGTAGCCATTCAGTAAAATTCCTAACACCTTTGACCAACATTTCCTTAAATCTGCCGAAACTCCACCTATATGTTTGTTTTGTTCTAACCTCAAGCCTTTGCTTCTACTTCCACCGTCCCTTTATCTTTCATTTTATATCCCCATTTGTCCAGTTACTCATACAATTATCCATTCATTTCTATTATTTTGTTTCACGTACCAACTCTAGTAAGAAAACACCTGACAACAGGTATGAAAATTAAGAAAACACTGTCCTTGGTACCATATAGTCAAATTCACAAGTTTGAACATTTTTTTGTTTGTGCCTTAGCTTAGTCCATTCCATTTCCTCTCCAATTCCAATCCATACTATTCTTATTTTTCTTCTTCACATCTTCTATGGTACATAGCACTCAAATCTTCAACTTGAGGACCTCGCATCATTATTTTATGTGGCTTGAATAAGGGTCACAAAGGAGACCAACTTCCAGCCAACCTCCTTCATGTGTGCATGTTATGATCATGTGGTTACATTTCCCTCCATTTGTGCTTGATCAAGACAGCAAGTAGGGTTCCCTAAATTGTTTTTGAATTGGTAAAGTATTTCTATCTTGTTTGGTTGCAGGGAAATTCCAGCAGATACACGTTGGTAGCAATTCTTTTATGCAAAGAAAGAAGTGTGTGTCATCCTTCACTATGGCAAGTGAAGAGGTTTGTACCTTGGTAGAGTCTATCAAGAGTCTAACCACATGAATGGATGCTCAACCACATAATCAAACAATATTTCAACACCAACTACAAAATGTGCAAGCCAAACTAGTCGATCAAGAGGCGCATCGACCATGGCCAAATCACATGGAGAACACACATGATGATGTGGAAGGAAAAAAGAAGACTATATTCCTTGCAAAAGGTGGACATGGGTATTCAAACATGCATCATAATGAATATGGAGAAGATGAGATGAGTTCCTTTGGCTCAAGCAACCAATGAAGGCCACATACATTCCAAGTAAGACATGCTTACAATGAAGATCAAGGTATTAAACTTGACCTTCTTCAATTTTATGGTGATTTGAATGTGGAATTATTTTTTGAGTAGTTGCATGAAATTGAAGCCATTTTTAATTTAGAGAGTATGATAATGAGAGAAAATTCAAGCTAGCTACTCTTAAGTTCAAAAAGTTTGCTATAATTTGGTATGATAATTTAAAAAGAACAAGAGAGAGACAAGAGAGTCAAAGATAAAATCTTGGGAAAAACTTAAAAAACACCTAAGGAAAAAATTTGTGTCTAGAGAGTATAAGCCAGATATGTATGTAAAAATGGCAACTTTGGCAACATTTATTTATGTAGAATAATACACTAGAGAATTTGAAAAACTAGCTCTTATTTGTGATGTTTAAGAAAGAAAAGAACAAAAATGTGCTAGATACTTAGGTGACTTGAATAACTTGATAAGAGAAAAAGTTGACATGTATTCTTATAATTCTCTTGATGACTTAATTAAGTTGGTTTAAAATTTGAAAGACAAACTAAATCAACTAAACCTATGTTTCAACTTCAACTAAACCCTATTCTAATACCTTTACACCTAAATGAACATCTTTATATGATAAAAAGAATAATCGAGATGATAAAGGTAAAAATAAGGTAGTCAAAATGTCAAACAAAAATGCTTTTAAAGGTAAAGGATATGGAAACTTTGCTAGAGATTGTCCTAACCAAAGAGCCTTATCCTTGCATGAAATAGAAAACATGGAACCATGTAGTGATAATGAGAATGTAGAAATTAAATCTCCTAATGAAATCTTCACATTGGATGAAAAAGAAGGGGATCCATGCTTTGTAATTCAAAGAGTTTTACAAATACAACCTAATGTTAAACTTCAAAGAGAGAAAATTTGTAAGACTAAGTGTAAAATAGGTGACATGGTTTGTAGACTCATTATTGATAGTAGTTCATATACGAATATTGCTGGTGAAGCAATTGTTAAGAAAATTGTTTTAGAGACTAATAATCTTCCTAAACCCTATTCTTTACAATGGCTAAACAAGTACAAAGGAGATAAAGTAAACAAAAGAACCTTAATCACATTTTCCATTAGAGATTACCATGATTAAGTTCTATGTGGTGTTTTGCCTATGGATGCTTGTGAATTACTTTTAAGAAGACTATGGCAATATGATAGAAAAGCAACTCATGATGGGGTAACTAATGAATATGTGGTGAAAAAATAACAGCAATTGTATAGATTGCCACCTTCTTTATATGATCATGTTCCTTTAAGTGACGACAAAAAGAGATTATTTTTACATGAAAAGGCTATGGAAAATGCATAGAAGAAGAAGGAATTTGTTATGCTTTTATTTCTAAATATTCTAACCCTAAGAAGCAAAAAAAATGAAAATCCTAATCTGGTTAAGTTGCTTGATGAATATAATGATGTATTTCCTAATGATTTACCTCCTTGATTACCACCTAAAAGAGGTATAGAACATGCCATTGATCTTATTCTTGGTATGCCTATTCCAAATAAATAAGCTTATAAATGTAACCCAAATGAAGCTAAGGAATTATAAAAACAAATCCAAGAGCTTATAAATAAAGGATTTATGAGAGAAATTATGAGTCCTTAAAGTGTTCTTACTTTACTTGTGCCTAAAAAAAGATGGCATTTGGCGTATGTGTATAGATTCTAGGGAAGTGAATAACATTACTATGAAATATTGTTTTCCTATGCCTAGGTTAGATGATATGCTTGGTACTAAACTATTATATAGCACTTTACATGATCTACAAACCGACAATCAAACTGAGGTAACTAATAGAACTCTTGGTACATTATTAAGAGGTTTAGTTAATAAGAGTACTAAAGATTGGGATACTAAGTTAGCTCATGTAGATTTTTCTTATAATCATAGTCTATCTAATAATACTCAAACTAGTTCGTTTGAGATGGTGTATGGAGTGAACCCACACATGGCTATTAATATGATTCCTTTGAAAAAAGGTGAATTACAAAATTATGAAGCCAAAGATAGAGTAAAATTTTGTCAACAGCTTCATGAGAAAATCAAAAATAATATTGAAAAAGCTAATGCCAAGTATAAAGCTCAAGCGAATAAGCATAGAAACCCTCATGTGTTTTCTCCTGGTTTCTTAGTTTGGTTACATTTGTATAAAGAAATATTTCCTAATTTACATAAAAATGAACTGATGCCAAGAGCTAATGGACCTAAGAAAGTTTGGGGATAATGCTTATGAACTTGAACTTCCAGACCATTATGGTGGAATTTTAAGAACTTTTAATGTTGATGATTTGTCTCATTATTATACTGATGAAAATTTGAGGGCAAATTCTCTTAACTTAGGGAGAATGATGTAGGAGTATCTAATGATTCTCATATTCCTATTGATTCTCAAGGTAAGGAAGAATTCGCTTTCTTAATATTGGAGTCAATCAAATTAAATTTTATTGATAATATGTCTATACTTGGAATTGAAAACAATTTGAGATATTCTTGTTGGTATGTTATATCTTTGGAAGGAGAAGATGTTATCACACCTTAAAGTTTACAAGCATTCAAAGCATACAAGACTATGGCATATATGGGATAACACTACAACAAGATATGGTGATGATTATCATTAGTTATATTAAAATTTTTATAAACCCTAAGTGTATTTTATGTAAGCTAGGGTTTGATGTAATTTCATGTATGTATCATAGTTGATTGTGTGGCTTTGTAATTTTGGTCATTAGTATTATATAGACGATGATATTGTGATTAAGATTAGGCATTATATAGGCTTAATTCAAGTAGGATAATTTAGCTTGAATTAAGGGGAAGAACCGGCTAGTTTAAGCCTTGATTCTGTCGGCTGCCCTCCCTGCCTATATACTTGTACATGCATAAGTTGGGAAGAAGAACATTTGAATAAATAATTTACCAAGTTAAGAACTAGTTTTTCTCTCCTTTAGAGTAGTAGATATCCAAAAGTGTCGGACATTTCTTTTACATTCATTGTTCAAAGTTTAATGAAACTTCGACATTTGAACTCAACTCAAGCCTTTAACCTAAAACATTTATAGAGTTCAATCCCCTAAACTGACTTGAGTCTTGTGATCTGATTCCACCAATGAAGATATACATTGGTAATAGATCTTGTTTCCTTCTCTCCCCTTTGATTCACATCAATAACTTAACCTAATCCTAATCTTAATTTCTAGATAATTAATATTTTTAACCAAATCCTAACACTAGATGATTTATAAATTAATTCCTACCATAATTTCTTAATCTTAAACTTAAACCTAATCCTAATCCTAATCCCAATTTTTTTCTTCTCCCTTATACTTTTCCTCCCTTTTTCTTTTCCTCCTCCCCTCTCCATGTCTAGATGATCTTTTCCCTTTTCCTTTCCTTATCTAGGCATGTAAACATCTTCTCATATAAATCCCTTTCCCTCCCTTTTTCCTTTCCCAATTGTGCACCTACCACACCTATACCTCCACTAACTCCTTGCACTACCATCTACACTACACTACACTACACTACTCTCTTTGCACCACCATTTCCCTATCAACTAACAACCAATACATCCCCATCAATCTCCCTAGTCATCTCCTAACTAAAAACACCCTAACCTTTCCTTCCCCTCCCCAAATCCCTTGTTTGGTTTTTTGTTAAAGAGAACAGTCATGCACCTTCCTATCACAGCCATCAGTCTTCATCTTGCACAACCCACACATATCTTCTTCTATAATAGCGTAAATTCCTCCTCGTCCTGTCCATGCTCTTCTTGCATGACTTGTTCATGCCCACTGCACCACCTTAGCACTATTGTGTGCCACTCCTTGTATCTTGGCCTTCACCACCTTCTACACAAAATCTAGTGCACCACTCCCTTTTGGTGGTTCCACTTTCCAGATACTTTTCCTTAGTTTTCTTTGGCTATTTTTCCCTAATTTCTATCCTTATTATCTATTTGGCTTTTAGGTATAAGTACTATTGTCTTGGAGGAGAAGTCTTAGGTTATACATGCTTAGAGATTGGAGACACCTTTAGTAAGGATACATGTTATAGTTGGGTCATTTATATGCAATATATATAAGTATGTGAAATATCATGTTCGGTAACGCTATATGGATAGTGTTATTACATGATATATTATTTTGCATGATGGAAAAAAAAGTGAGAAATTTTTTTCAAAGCATATGATTATGTATATTGTCTATTAAACTTAGTTTTACAAGTTAAGAAGTTTTTCATGAATAGTATATCTAAATTGAAGCTATGATGTTTCACTCATATATATTTTTGTTTAAGTATTTTCATGAGGATAATTTTTGGATGTTGAAAGACATTCATGTTGGGACTCATAGAGTTTTTTTTTTATATCTCAAAATATAGGCATTTTGGCTATGTTAAGGGTCATTTAGTGAATAAGGATTTAAGATGGAAAGTTTGGAATTTTAATGTGTTAATTGGTTTAAAATATGTTAAATATATTATATGGAATATTTTGAGTAATTATGAATGGTCAAAGTCCAATAAAGTTAGAAAATAACTTTAATTAAGAATATTAACCCTATAGGTAAGGCTATTAGTTCATGTGTAAGACGTTGGGGTTTTGGCTTTAGTTTTTGCATATCTTATCAATAATAATATTTTAGGAAGATGTATTAAATATGATGTTTAAATGAATATTATGGATGCATTTATGATCACTTTGTGGAACTAGAATTTTCTTAAGAGAAATTTAGCATTTTTCATTAGGGGATGTCTTGATAATCATGTGGTTGTGTTTTATATGTTTTGAATAATCATGTTAAGTTGGGTTATGTGACCTGTATATCTACATGTGTACCTGTATGATGGTTTTGAGAGAAATAACAATGAATAAAATATCAATCACTTAAAGTGAAAGATCACATGAGTTAGAACAGGTTGTACCTATCCATTTTACAGGATAAGAATAATGGCTAGGAGTTTTTTCTCTAGGGCTGTACACGTCTATTCCACCGAATGAGAATAGTGGAGCATTTTTCCCTAGGGTTGTATATTACTGATACCATTCCACTAATAAATAATATTGTGATCTTTGAACTCAACATAAAATAAATAATTAAAATGATCATAATCATTTATAAGATATTAAGATTTAAAGTAAAAGACGGTGTGAGTAAGGACCAGTTATATTTGTTCTTTCCATAAAATGATAAAAGTGGCCAGAAGATTTTTACCTTGGGGCTATACTTATCCATTCTCTGGACAATAATCTTAGCCAAGAGCATGTTGCCCTAGGGTAGTATATTGTTGATACCGGTCCACTAGTTCAAAATAGTGGGGTTCCTAAACTCAATATAGATATGACTATGTATTGTGGGTATATTTATAATGAGATCTAGAATCAGTTATCATCTTACATTATACAATGTGTTTTAGACCTTAACCCCATCTGATCCAAATAGCAGAGTCAAAACTGGTGTTGTAGCCAACTGCCTCTTCATCTCCTAAAATGTTCCCTAGCATGCATCATCCCACTAAAACCAGGTCATCTTATTTAGAAGATTTGTCAAATGATGAGCTACCTTTGAGAATTCCCAAACAAAGTGTCTATAACACCCAGCCAAACCTAGGAAATTACATACCTTGGGGACTCTAATAGATGCCTTCCACTCAATCATTGCTAAAATATTAACTGGGTCCATGATGACTCCTCCTGCTAACATTAAAAATCCAAGCTCGCAAAGCTAAAACTCACACTTTGACATTTTGGCATACAACTTATTTTCTTTAAGGAGGGACAAAATCTTACACAAGTGTTGTTCTTTCTACTCTCTACTCTAAGAGTAAACCAAAATATTTTTTATGAAAACCACGATAAATTGATCAAGAAATGGTTATAAAATCCTCATCATCAAGTACGTAAAGATGGTACACACATTGGTGAGGCCGAAAGGCATCACCATAAACTCATAGTGCCTATACCTTATCCTAAAGGTTATATTCATGATGTCTCCCCAAATGATGCGCAATTGATGATATCCCTACCTCAAGTTAATCTTTGAGAAGATCAAAGACCCTTGAAGGTGGTCAAACAAGTCATCGATCCTCGAAAGCGGATAATGGTTTTTCCCCATCAATCGATTCAAACCTTGATAGTCAATGCACAAAAGAAGGATATCATCCTTCTTCTTCACAAAAGAAATGGGTGCTCCCCATGGAGACACACTTAGGCGAATTTGCTAATGAGACAACAAGTCCTTTAACTGAACATTTAGCTACCTCAACTCTACTAGGTTATCTGGTAAGGCACCTTTGAGATAGGCTTAGCCCCTAGTAAAAACTTAATAGTAAATTATATCTCACGTATCTATAGAATTCCTAGAATCTCCTCTAGAAATACATATAAAAACTCCCAAGCAACTGAAAATATCCTCCAATGCTGACATGCTTTTGTTCAACTCTAGAACCCTATACAAATACATAGGCTAATCCCTCCACACCAATGAATACAACATATAGGCAGATACGGCCTTCATTATAGGCCTAGGCTTGCATCTCCAATAAGAGACTCTAGCATCTTGAGGCCCATACAACGTGACTCATTCTTGTGAACAATCTATCACTATATTTTACCTCTCCAACATATCCATCCTTAGGATAACATTGAAATGTTGAAGGTCCATCTCAACCAAGTCTACTAGGAAGTTTACTCAGCCTATTTCTAATGCCACATCCAGGTAAATCCTAGTATAGTGTAGTTTATCCCTGAAAGGCAACATCACAGATATAGATAGAGAAGAAGATGGAGACAAATCAGCTATAGTAATAAAAGTTGAAGACACAAATGATAGAGAAGCCTCTGAATAAAACAACACATAAGCAAGTAGTGAGAGGATGGAGAGCGTACCAATAAGCACATCTAACTACCTTTCAACCTCTTCTTGTCTAATGATATTCAGGAGCCTACCTGAATGTCCTCCCTATCAGCCTCCATGATACCCTTTGGAACCCTAGGTATGTCATCCTCTATGAGGAAATAGGTAGCCCCTATGGTCTTCCCTTAGCCTCCCTAGGATGACTAGTGGTTGGGTTAGGTGCCCTTTCGTGCTGTGATGGCTGGTAGGGCCGCTAATGATAGGCCTGCTATTGCGGTACCAATGGTCCCGACCAGTGGTATTGACCCTGTAGACACTCAAATGACTAGTGACTCAACTGACCACATGTTTTACACTGAATAAGAGTACCTCTATATTCTCACCCTGTATGATCCTGACCACATAATCAAAACAAGAAGTGCCTTAGATGACCCAAAAATCTATTATGATCATATGTCTAACCCTTGTATTGGAACTGACCTCCTTAAGGTTTGATATTACTCTGCTGCTGAAATCCTAGAGGTCCACCTCCCCAAAACTGGATTCTACCTCTAGAACCTTATTTCTCTAACTTTCTCTTGCCCAAAATGGAATCCTACTCCTAAACTAGTGTAGCGATGTCACACGTCTACTCTTATGACATGGCCAAGTCATGGAAAGATACGACACCCATCATCCTTTGGAAGCTAAAATGGATCCTTTACTTAAATTGGTAGACTAACATGGACTTATTAGCTACTATCCCTTGCATGAACATCAACAACTTTATAAATCGGGCATGGTACTACCTCACAGTCATGCTTCCCTAAGTCAATTGCATGAATTCCTTCAACTTATCCCTCTTACGACTCTCGAGGTAAAAGTTAGCATGAATCGTAGAGTTTAAGTCCTCCTAAGAGATTTGACTTCCTCCTAGAGCATGATGACCTACACACCAGGTCTTAGTAACGCTCGTAAGAAGAAAGTTGGCATGCTCAATCTCCGAGCAGGTGGGTAGTCAACTACCTCATACGTCCTATCCATATCCCAAATCCATCCCTCTAGGATGACCAAGTCCTCATCATGGGCATAGGTCAGGGGGTAATGTTTCGTAACCCTCCAAAGCTAGTATTCTCTGCTACCCTCCTATGGGTGATGTGGAGGTCGTGGTGGTGGTTGAGGCTATAGCGGCGTGTTGGATGAACACAATGAATGCCTTACAAGTATCTTGTAGATGAGAAACATGGTTATTAAGTACCATGCTAATTCGGCTACAAAATAAGAAATGTGTTTGGAAATATACTCTTATCTTAATAATACATGATACACATAAAGAACATTCAAAGGCTACCTAGGCTACCCATTCTCAATTCCTCACAAGTTAATTTTAGTTTTTGAAGATTCAATTTTGAAACTAAGAAACAAACCGATGAAATTAGATGAGAAATCGTATGAAAACTAAATTTCAAAATGTGGTAATTAAAACTAGAGCTCTAATACTAACTTGTAACACCCAAATCTTACTATAGAAAAATTTTGACCTACAATAAAAGCATATAATCTAAATATTGGGTGTTGCTACAATAATTGACATAAGTCTAGTTTGCTATAGCATCCTTACATCAATCATAGGACTAAAACCATTCATAGTAAAATAATGTAATTAGAAATGAGAGAAGCCTTATAAATACAAATATTAGTTTGGAGGTTAGCTCTAGAATATAATAAATAAAAAATAAAACAAAAAGGAATACCATAGATTGAAGAGCCCAAAAGGTATTTAGGTAAAATAATATCTAGATAATGTGACTCTTCACCTAAATACCCAGTATAAATAAAATTCACTCCTCCCCTATAATGCATCAAAAGTAGCAAAAACATCCAAATGGTACTTAAAGACCTACACCAAAACATCAGGGTCCTCTACTCATAGAAATGAGTAGCACCCATCAAAAGGGTGATATGTATACTACATACTGAGTAAGGTAACAGTACTTTTGATTCATGAATAAAGTTAAATATACATATGCGTAGTAGAGATTAAGTACACATGCAATACACATAATACATCACAAGGTAAGGAATGATATAAGTCCTTTTATTAGATATAACACATTTTCATTGTTATAGTTATGTATAGTTTAGGGTCTTAAACTAGTGGAACGATATGAAACATGATCTAAAACACCTCTTAAGAATAATACGCCTAAGCCACTATTATCATCCTATGAAATAGATCCAACACCTCTCAAGGCAGAATGTTTCTAAACCACTATTCTTAAATTGGTGGAACAATCTAAGACACCTCTCAAGGATAACACACCTAAGCCACTATTATCATTTGGTGGAAAGGATCCAACACTTCGGTCCTGACTCACAAATTTTTCCACTTTAAATCATTAGTATATTATCCGTTAGGTTACTTATCTCAAAAGATATTGTTATTCACGATAAGTATAGGGAACTACTATTCTTAATCTAATGGAATGGACTGAAGCACCTCTCAGGAAAACACACTTGAGCTACTATTATCATCTAGTGGAACGGACCCATAAAACACCTCAGTCCGACTCTCGTGATCTTTCCCTTTAAATTATTAATGTATTATTCATGGTGATTTGATAAGTAAAGAACATGTTTAGAGTAGGCAAAGCACATCACAAGATCATAAGAACTAGGGTTAAGACCCATATTTTTCCCAAAACCCTAATTTCACACTTTTATCATATATTTTCTCATGTTACTCTTTTAATGACCAAACTTATTATTTATTCCTCAAATATTATCATTATCAAAATACTTGAATTTCAAGGTCTTTCCCATACTATAACACCCCAATTTTTACAACTAAAAATTTTCATTTTGCAACAAAAGCAATTAAGAAAAATATTGGGGGCTACCGCTGTGATTGACATAAATATCACTTATGCAACCATCCTTACGTCAATCACAAGGCTAAAACATTTAAAGTAACATAAGAAAATAAGAAACGAAAGAACATTTATATTACAATACTAAGTTTGGAGCCTAACTCCAAGTTTAACAATACAAAATATAAAAGAGGGAATACCATGGATTAAGAGTCCAAAAAAGGTATCTAGTTAAATGCATCAACCGGATAACAATTACTCTTCACCTGACCTTAACATAGATGAAGTCACTCATCCCCACATAAGGTGTCATAGGCAACATAATCATCTAACCAATCTTCTAAGATCTACAAATAAGATATAGGGCCTTCTACTCATGGGAATGAGAAGCACCCATGAAACGGGTAGTCAGTAGGCTAAGTACTGAGGAAGGGAATAATACTATTAAAATAGGGATACAAATAGCATATGCTTTCATATTCGATAATAAGGGAATAATCAAATAAATAAAACATCTCATAAGATAGGATATGATCCCAATTCCTTTATTAAGTATAATCCATTTTCATTCTTTTATATACGTTGAGTGCAAGAAATCCACTATTTTTAAACCAATAGAACGATCTAAAACATCATTTGAGGGAAAACACACTTGAGACACTATTCTTTCTAAACGAATGGAGATAAAAAAAAATATCTTCTTAGGGAAAAATACTCTTGAGCTACTGTTCTCTCCTGTGGAATGGGATACATATATATGTATAGAAAAATAGATCACCTTAGTCATGACTCATGCATTCTTCCACCTTAAATCACTAGTATCTTTTCCATAAGTTATAATGTTACATTTTCATTTCATGATGATTAGGGGCATCACTATTCTTAATCTGGTTGAACGGACTAGAGTACCTTCTTAGGGCAAAATACTCCCAAGCCACTATTCTTTATGGTGGAATAGAGATTAAAAATATCTTCTTGGGGCAAAATGCACTCGAGCCACTATTCTCTTTGGTGGAATGGGATACATATATATGTATAGAAAAATAGATCACCTTGGCCTTACTTACATGCTCTTTAACTTTAAGTGATTAGTATCTTATTCTAGATTGATTATCAGGCATAAAACACATTAAAACAGAGATACACATAGCATAACTCTAAGTCCTTATGTTCTTTCAAATCCTAATTACTCACTCTTTAGTATTCATTATTCCATATTGATTATTCCACACAACTTATATTATATCATTTCCAAATAGCATCATCATTATCATATCAAAAATGCATGATCCAATTGCCATACACATACATTAAAAATCTCATCCTGATATATTAATCACAGAAATATCCTAAACCCAAATTCCACAGATTTATCATAACACCTCCCATGAAGTTTATGTGATTACTAATTCCGACAGATAACCTCATAAGATCAAACATTAACAAGCATTCAGAAATCCGTATAACCTGTAAATCTTATCCATGGAATAATGGTGTTATCATTACAAAATAGTTTCCCCTAATTATCCATTAAGTCATTTAAGGACCCCAGCAACAATAATACTTCTAAGAATTCCTCGTGCTATTATTATCATATTTTAATCCTCCTAACACATAAAATACTAAAATTTCCTTATTATCCCATAATGATCGAAGTACCCTTAAGTGCAAATGATAATCTTTATTTAATAAAATCTTGTACCTTCCACACATATTATTTTCCTAGTCAAAAATAAATCATCATACCTAATGAGAATTATTAATTCCATTTATTAAAACTTATTTAATTGATATTTCATACCATAATATATATTTCTACAAATATAACATTATCACATTAAAATAATAATGGTACCTCTTACCCACTCTTACTTTCTTTTAATAATATAATATCTGTAAGTCCATATTTTATGCCATAGGATATATTTTCACTAATATGACATTATCACAACAAAATAATAATGGTACCTCTTACCCATTCTTACTTTCTTTCAATAACATAGTATCCGTAAACCCGTATTTCATACCATAAGATATAATTCCCCAAATATCACATTAACACAACAAAATCATAACAAAATGGTACTTCTCACTGATTCTTAATTTCTTTCAACATAAAATTCATATCTTCACAAAATATCAAGATCAGCACATGTTACATCATATATCACAATATTTTGAAAAACACATGTAATCATACAAGCAAATAACACAAAAATACTAAATATCTAATAGTATCCTTACCAACTAGGACACCGAGCTCTAAACACACAAATTCTAAATTTCCTCCTTTAAAGCTACTGGAATACGACCTACAAAAATAATAAAATTCATTGTTAGGCCTAAAGAGTTAAATAAAAGGAGATATCAAAGTAAAGAAGGTAAACATAGAAATAACTGTAGTTAAATGGGATCTTGAGATGTGTAAAGGAATTTGTAGCGGAGCTAAGGTTAAATTTTGGTGGTGTTTGGATAAGGTTTGGGGTGAAAATAGGGGCACACAACCAAAAATAGGAAATTGCATGGTTGTGCAATAGATGGTGCAGTTCTTGGTCGAGAGAAAATATGATGCATGGCCAGGTGGCATAAAATTTGCATAGTTATATAGTAGGAGTGCATAGCAAACTGAGAAAAAAAATGATGCATGGTCAAGCGATACAAGGGTTGCACAGCTTTGTAGTAAGAGATTTAAGTGTTACATGGCCCTATAACAGGTAATGCATAGGATGTGCACCCTATAAAAATGCGACGAATGAGGGAAAGAAGAAGGAAAAAGAGGTGGTGGCTAGTAGTGACGGATGGTGATGATGTTAGGGAATGTTGGGGTGACCTTGACGGTTGATCCACTGGCGAATGGGTGGCGAATGGTGGCTAAGGTGGTGTAATGGTTGTGTGTAGGCCCAAAAATAGGGAAATAAGAAGGAAAGAAGAATGAGAAAAGAGAGAAGGAGGAAAGGAGAAGGAAGAAGAATCTTGAGCAATGGCTCTTTGACACAAAGATAGGCAGAATGAGGAAAAACTAAAGAGAAAGAAGTGTGAAGCGTATATATATACATACATCTGTGCTTGCGTGGTGTGAGTCAAGTAGAAGAAAAAAAATAGGTGGTGGTGTGCAATGGTGATGATGGTGATGGTGCAACTACAAGGTGATGATGATAGTGATGGTTATAGAGGATGGTTAGGGGTAGGGTAGTAGATGTAGGGTGAGGGTGGTGATGGTTGTATGTAGGTGTTGTGTGAGAAGTAAAATGGAAAGGGAAATGGAGTGTGTAGGGTGTATGTATGGTTGTGCAGTTGGGAAGGGATAAGGGAGCAAAAGAAAAAGAAGAAAAAGAAGAAAGGAAGTAAGGTGATGCGTGATGGACGTAGAAGGGTGATGGTGCAAGTTACAATAATTCAAAAGTGTAGCTTGAGGTTGATAGAAGGAGGGGAAGAAAGAAAGAAAGAAAGAAAGAAAGAAAGAAAGAAAGAAAAGAGAGAGAAAAGAGAAAATAGAATGGTTAAATAATTAGTTTAGGGTGATTTTGGATTAGCTAAAGTAATTAGGATTAGTGATAATTTTAGTAAATTTTGATTTTGGCTTTCAAATTATGATTTATTTAAGTTAAGGTTTTAGATTCAGTTAAAGCTTTGGGATTAAGGGGTTAAGTTATGGCTAACATAAGATTTATTGAGATTAGAATCAAATTATGGCTCTAATAATGTGAGATTAGGCTAAGTAAATTTTTAGGGTATTACACATACTATAATAACCCTGTCTTATAAGTTACTATTATCAGAGTTATAAATTATAATTTCATAAATCCATCATAACTTTTCCTATAAAGCCCAAAAAGTTACTAGATTTTATATATATTCCTAGAATACTAATATTAATAACATCTTTGGATTTTGTGGTTTAACACTACCATTTCACACATATAATAATGACCTTCTCATTTTAGGGTTACTATTCACAATCAACCATTTTTCATACTTTATCAAACATAGGTCATTCTGAACTACTCTAAGAACTTTATATAAGTTTCTTATCATACTTTAGAGGATATAATAGCTTAAAATACCATGATTCTCATATTTAACCTTTATTGACCAAAATACCCTTATAGATAATAAAAATCCTTATTTTATGTAGATTATATTTTGTTAGTAACATTATTTATAAATCTGCCTTTTTCTCTATATACCTTATCATACTCATTTCACATTCATCATACCATTAATAAACCCATGATACATCTATATTTCACACCGAGGGCTTTTCCAGATAAAAAACAATACCACATGAACTTTACTTACTCACTTTATATCATGTAATATCAACCACTTATCATTGTATCAAAAATCATATATTAATTCACATAATCACATTATCATGGTACAACACAAAATTTTGCATAACACTTAGAAAATAAAAAACCCTAGACTACAACAAGTATACTTACAAAAATGACTTCGAATTTTAAGCACATAACTCATAATCCACCTCTTTCGAAACTTTGAGATAATCTCCTAAGAAATCAAATAAAAAATTACCATTAGAAATGAATGACATAATTAAGGAAGGATTAAGGTAATGACAAAGTAAAGGAAAATATAAAAACTAAACCAAGGGAGTCTCGGCCAAAATGGTGCAACAAGGAGAGGCTTTGGTTGTGTTGGCTGATGGAGGGGTAAAGGGTTTAGTGGTTGCTGTTGAAATGGGGGGAAGTAGCATTAGTGGAAGTGGCAAAAGGTTGTGTAATGATTTCGATGGATAAAATTCCTAATATGGTGATGATGATTTTGGTGTAGGCTATGGATGAATGGAGGGAAGGATGTAGTTGTGGCTACTGAAAGGGTGGTGTTGGCTATGGTTGAAGTTTTTTTTTTTAGCAAAGAGAAGGAAAAGGAGAAGGTGGATATGGTGGAGGTAACCAAAGAGGAGGTGTGGGTTATGGTTGAAGTTGTTGAAGGTGAGGGGGGAAGCACCGATTGTTAGTGCTACAACTAAGGAAGAAAAAGAAAGGGGGTGTTGTGCAAGACGCCAAATGGGAGGGGGAATCACCAGTGGTTTTGGTCAGTGGCTAAGGGTTAACCTTGGCAAGGGTGATCAAGGAGGAGTGGGGTGATTCTGTTAGGATTACCAGCTATGGATTTTTGTGGAAGTTTTGTCGGCATCAAGGAAGAGGTAAAGGAGTAAGAGGATTGTGGTTTGGTTTGCATAATCAAAAGTGAGAAAAGAGAGGCGGTAAGAGCATTAAATGCTTGGTTTATATATACACACATGCACAGGGATGGGGTCATGTACCAAAATTTTCAACTCAAACCTTTAAGCTAAGGAGGGGGGAGTTGATGGGGTAGAGGGTAGGCTTGGTAGAGGGAAGTCATGCACATAAGGGGGAAGAAAAGAGAATGGGAAAAAATAAGTGAAATACCCCAAAATCCTAAATTTCGAAATTTTGGTCAAATAAGGAATTAGTAGGAAATAAAACATATAAATTTAATTACTTAAAATGTAGGGGATAAATTAAGGAAAATTAAGAGGGAATAATAAAGAATTTAATTGGATGAAAATTTGGGTATTTTCCTAATTAGTATGGAGGTTAAGGAAATTTGTCTAAAATAGTCTAACTAAGTAAAAAGGAAATTTATTTAATATTTTATAAATAGTTAATATTCTAGACAACCCCAAAAATATTCTAAATAATTTATGCAAAATCCAAAATCCTAAATAAAACATTTTCTCTTTTCTTTTCCCTCATTTTCCTTTCTTTTCTTCTTTTTTTTCTTTTTTCTTCCTTTCCCCCGTCGGTTGGGCCCTTCCCCGCGGCCCAGCCCTTTTCTCCCTTCCTTTCTCCCTTCCCCGAGGCCCAGCGTTGTTCGCTGGCCGATGCTTGCGTGTAACGCGGCGTTTTTGCCCGTCAACCCGCCGAAGCGCCGCGTCGCGATCAATGAACCTTATAACCGTTGCCAGCCTACGTCACGACGACGCGTTTCGATCGTATAATTAATGAAATGACGCGTCGAGGTTATGAACTTTATAACCGTTGACGACCGGCCGGTTTCCCCCCCCCCCCTATTTTCTTTTCCTCCTGGACCGCCGGTCCAGGAGTCGTCTTCTTCCTCCCTCCCGCGCAGGTCTGCAACCTGCCGCCTGCCGCCTGCCGCTTGCCGCCTGCCATCCGACCGTCCTCTCCCTGCCATTCTCATCCCTTTCTTCCCCAATTCGACCCAGCACTCCCTCACGCGTCCTGCTACCCCTTCCTTTTTCAAGAAAATGGCCAAACGTACCCTGCAAACCGCAGGGCACGCGACACTGCCACCGCTGGCCGACCACCTACCGCGCCTGCCCCTGTGTGCCATCCCTCTCCCCTTCGTCGTTTACCCCTCCTCAATTGCCTATAAATACCCCTCCCCGAACGGTCAAGGCAAGTCCTCCCCTCTGGACCTTGCCGAAACCCTGCCTCGCCGCCGCCAGATCAGACGCCCTTTCCGCCACCTCTAGCAGCCGTCGCGACCACCGCCACGCACCGAAACCTTCCTTGCACCACCCTCCACGCAACCAAACTGTCGCTGCCTCCGTTCCTACCCCACACGAGCCACCACAATCGTGCGAAGGTGCCACCCCAAAAAACGCCACCGCCGCCTTGCGCCGCCCTCTGCCGCCACCTCCGCCGTAATTAACCCCCGCTCCACCTCCCAAAGTGACCAGCAGGTCCTCCCCTACCTGCCCATACCCTCCTTACCCCCTGCTTCCTTCTCCACCGGCCTCCACCATTTCCACCACCTTCCTCCTCCTTCGGCCGCCGCATCCACTACCGCGCGCCGCCTCCCTACTCACGCCACCACCCTTATTCCACTCCCCTCTCCCTGCTGTCTCCTCCCCTACACTTAACTCCCTTTTTCCTCCTCCCATCTAACCACTTTCCCCCACCTTTTCTCTCTTCTCCTCCTCCGTCGCCGCCTCGCGCCGCCGCCGGACCACCACCGTCCTCAGGTGGTCTTCCACTCACCTGAACCCTAAAACCCTCCTCTTATGCCACCTATAGTGGTTTATACCTAATATTAGTATTATCGCACTTATTATTATTATTATTATTATTATTATTATTATTATTATTATTTCACTTATTATTAGTATTATTATTTTTAATATTACTGTTATGATTATTATTATTATTATTAACTTATTTACTAATACCATTTCTGTATTATCCTTAATGCTATCATACTATCACCCTTCTAACCCTAAACCTTATTATACTTAACTTAGGGCTAATACCCTTTTCTTCATTTTTAGCATTTCTAATGCTACTATTATTATTACCTTTTATTATTGTTATTACCACTATTAATTTCTGTATCCTAAGAGTGTTATTCTTACAAGCCATAATCTTTCCCAAAACCCTAACTTTTAACATAATTAATCATTTGTGGGTATTATTATTTTACTAATACTATCGCTAAGACTACTACCACTATTAGTGTTTTTACTATTTAACCCAACCTTATGTGAAGTATCTTGAAACTAAAGATATATCAATGATTGATACTTAGCATAAATTAGAACAAAAACCCTAGCTTTGTACAACACCCCTACTAGAGATAAGAACCCTAACCTTGGACTAGAATAAGGGTTAGTAGTAGTTATAAGAGAAACTAATACTTAGCTTTTTTCCTTTTTCATAGGTGACCCCGATCCGAGCCCTAAGGAGCTAGAGGAGGGTGCTCCAAGCCTGGTGCCTACTTAGGTAAGGACGAAGCTATGGCCTTACGTTATGTGTGTTGCAATGTGTTGATGAATGATGAGCATGTCATGTTGATGTGTATTATGCATGTGCTATGAATAACCTGTTTTGTGTAGCGCAGCGTGGATCATGAGGTATGTGGTGTGTGCCTTATGTTATACATGTATGCCATGTTCCATGTTTGTTGTTGATGTTGATGATATGACTTGTTATGGCCCTCTAGGACATGCATGCTAGGGTTTTAGGTAGCATGAAATGATAATGAAAGAACAACGGAGAGGTGAACGTTCGGGAAGTTTGCATGGGGGGACTAGACCTTGCATGGACATGATTCTTACGTATGAAAAGTTGACTTGGGTTATAAGTGAGAGCTTGGGAGAGTCTTGGGATGATTGGAGACTTAGTATGAAAAATGGTACGTAAGGTGGTGCATAAGAGACCTTATTAGGGTTTGTGTGTAAGTGGGTGTTGGAGAGTCTGCATGGGGTGTTTAAATTATGCATGGGAACGAATCTTACGTGAGGAAAGTTGAATTAGGAAGTGAATAAAATAATGCCAAGGTTATGGATCCATTGGAGACTTGGGTGCAAAATTTTACGTGGGTCGGTGTAAGAGTGTCTAAGGGTTCCAATTAGGGTTTCGGGAGGAAATGAGCAATTTGAAGGGTACAAGGGTAAAAATGATCAAGGAAGGATGGAGTATGGGGTGAGAGTGAGAATTCACTATATAAAGGATGAGTATGGGTTTTCCAAAGGAGATGAGAGATTTGGGGTGAAAGAGGGAGATTACTTGTTGAGGAAGTAAAGTGCTAGGGTTTTGGGTGGCCAACTAGGGTTTTGTCGGTCACACGTGAACTTGGGAGATAAAGTAATATATATTTGGGGAGTTTCCTAATAAAAATGAGGTGCGAGATAGAGGATAAAGTAACGTTTGGGTAAGTAAGGAAGAGTTGGACCACATAGGTCCGACTAGGGTCTCCGAGGAGGAACCCTAGAGGGATGAGGACATACGAAGTCGATATCATAGGTGTTTGGGTAGCCTGTATTCTTGGAGATTGTGCCTTACTATATGCCACTATGCTTAAGTCTACGGGGGATGGATGTAGGATGTGAGAAGAGGTACGGGTCTCAAAATATGGGACGGTCCCTTTGGAGGGGAAAGTAGTAGGGTATTAACCGCATGCATGTCAAGGGTGTTGTGTGATTCAATAAGACACGGATAAGACACTAATAACGTAAAGCGAAAGATTATTGAGCCGAGCCCAGTCCGATCCACCGGTTAGAATAGTGGTCAGAGGCGTTCTGCCCTGTGCGTTTCGTGCCGGTCCACCGGCTATAATAGTGGTCAGAGGCGTTCTGCCCTGTGCGTTTCGTGCCGGTCCACCGGCTATAATAGTGGTCAGCCCTGTGCGTTTCGTGCCGGTCCACCGGCTATAATAGTGGTCAGAGGCGTCCTGCCTTGTGCGTTTCGTGCTGGTCCACCGGCTATAATAGTGGTCAGAGGCGTTTTGCCCTGTGCGTTTATTCCAGTCCACCGGCTATAATAGTGGGGGATCTCGGCTCAATACACCCAAAGTAAATAAGTTAAACCAAGGGAAAAATACTAAGTACTTACAGTGGAACACCATGTTGAGGCGGGGCCAGTCCGATCCACCGGTTAGAATAGTGGTCAGAGGCGTTCTGCCCTGTGTTTTTATTTTCGGTCCACCGGCTATAATAGTGGGGTCCCCGTGCTCACATGGATTATTGAAGGATGTGTGAAATGGACTTAATCCATTAATGAGAATACAGAATAAGACATCGGAAAGTGACTAGACCTATTCGTGCACGTCATCGTTTATTATTTATGTGATGGATGAGGGTCTTGTGTGCTATGTGTTGACCTTAGCTCGTCTGTTACCTTACTCGGTACGTAGCGTACTGAACATCCGTTTCATGGGTGCTGCTCATTCCCACGAGCAGAGGGCCCTTCTGACCTTGTGCAGGTAGGAGATTTGGTTTTCGATGCCTACGACACCTATGAGGCATCGGGTGGGGCTGAGTATTGAGTCTACTTTGGTTGGGGCCAAGAGTGAGCTGGCCGGACATCTTGTTATTTCCGTTGTCATTTATCATGTTCTGAATCGTATTTATGTTACGCTCGTATTTTGGAATGGAATTCTTAAATTGTAATCCTAACGATATTTTAACTGATGTTGGCACCTTAACCTTCCTGGATATTTTATGTTGATTATGCACTTATGCTTTGTTGGTTTCACTTCACGAAATTTTGATCTAGCCTTAGCACTCGGTATCGGGACGGTAGAAGTGAACCGGTCCGGTACTGAGTGTGGCGGTAATACCCCTAAATTCATGGTTTTAAATTGTACGCTTTCGTTAAACCTTTCGCTTTAAACGAAATTTTTCAGTAGTGAATTTGGGGTGTTACAATAAGTATGAGGGAAAAGGAGAAGAAAATGAAAAAGGAGAAAAGAGAATTGGTGTTATGGGTTTAGATTTAGGTTCTGATTATGAATAATTTAGGTTAGGGTATTAGGATAATTAAATTAAACAATCATCTAATATTAGGTTTAGGTTAGAAAATATATTAACAAATTGAAATAAAAATTAGGATTAAGCTAAGATTTAGAATTAGGGAGTCAGGGTAAGATAGAAAAAATAAATTTTTTGAAGTTAGAATTAGGTTAAGATATTAATTACTAGGGATTAGAGTTAGCTAAAAGTTGGGGTATTATACCTATCTTGGAGGTCATAAAGGCTACATATGGCAAAGTATAAAACTACTAGTTGATCTAAATATTGATATTAACAAAGGCAGATTGTCTACTACCAACTAACTCAATAATGATAATTAATATTACTTAATTATTCTTCCATTTTAAACATGGGAGTCTTATTCAAAACCCAACATCTATCACACAATCATACTTCTACACTTAACCAATTATTCTCATTTTAGACATTATTTAAAAATGCTAAAATTTATACTAAGAATTCAACCCCAAAGGTTAACACAAAAGAAGCACCACAAAAAGTCCCAGACAAACTACTTGAATGGTCAAACAAAATATTGTACTGATTTAGGAACAAACCTTGGAAAAATCAAATATAACAAGAAAATTAGTTAATTGGAACGGTAAAACCAACTAACTAGTACCACCATTTGACTAGCTAAGAAGTTGACAATCCCAAGTTGAGACCAACAGAACAAAAATTTTAGTGAACTAATTAATTAATTTGTCAAAACTAATCGATTGGAAAACTGGAGGATTGATTTTGGGACCAATCAATTAACTAGTTATCTACCAGATACACCAACAATTATCATAGGTTTTTTTAAATTAACTAAAATACATCAACACTAAAGAATACCACATGACACCTTCTAAAATAAAATCATAACATCCATAATCTTTATTGTAAGACTCAATTCACCAATCCATACATGAATTGTGATCTAACCAATATCATACTTCTATAAAAAAACCAACCAAGCCCTAACATGATCCTAAGACCTTTTCTTACATTTAACTCAAAAAGAACAAGATCCAAAGCATAGCATCATATAACAACTCATGTAAAGCATGTTGGATATCTTAAGACTAAAAGAAACTCTTTGCTAACTCATAATAAGACTCTTTCATGCTCAAACATATATATGGTATGCTTATCAAACTAAACTACTTATGCATGCTTACAAACATAGTAATACTAATAGATTATGATTGAAATGTATAAAACACATTTTCACATAACACATAAATTCTACATCTAAAGATTTTTACCAAATTTACCAAAAGTACCTAGCTCTAAGGTAAATAAGAAAAACTCATAAAATTGCAATTCCTCCTTCATTATTACACCTTTATGACCTAAATCAAAGAAACATGAAAGGATGAGTGAAATTAACTTAAAGCATAAGAACAAAGAGAATAAAAGAAGAAAAAAAATCATGTTGACCCCATCCTTTGAGTGGATGAGCATAAGAAAAGGTAAAACCAAGAATTTCCTTTATTTCTCATAAAACCTTAATCCTAGATTACTTAAGAAATGTAATAAGGATTTAAAAAAAAGATCATAGAAGGAATTAAACCATGTAAATGAAGGAGAATAAAGCACTAGGATTGGACACAAAGAGAAAATAAGGAAAAGGAAGGTTATATAATTAAAGAATTTCTCTTGCAAATGAAAAGTGGTGAATAAGGGTGTGAAGTAGATAATGTATGAGATTCATTTAGTTGAGGGGGCAACCATAAGGAGAGGGTAGATAAAATAGGCTTGACTATTTGGCACTTGAATGATAATGGATGAATTATGGGAATATCATCAAGGTAGGGGATGTGGATTGTAAATGATAAGATCAAAGGACAAGGTGTAATGGTTAAGGATAATCCATAGTTGAATTCTACCTGTTCCTATCAAAATAAAAGTAGGGAGGTAGGAGAAAAGGTGAGGATATTTGATAATATTTTTAAGCAAAAAAGAACTTTTAGGTATGTTATAATTGAATTGATATCCTAAAGATTATGAAAATTTTCCTACAATCCCTAAAATTTATGTTTGATCCATAAATATCAACTTAAAAAAGTTTAATCGCCATATCAAATTTCAAACAAAAACATAGACATAAATTAGTAGTTCTAGCAAAACTAGTTAACTATTTTTGGCTTATTCGTTAACTAGTTCCTTCCTCAAAATAGGGAAAAATCATATTAACTAGTTGATTAGTCTGCTAAACTAGTTATCTAGTTTTCTTCAAACAAAATATTCCAAAATTCATTTTCCTTCAAAATATTAACAAATAAAATAATATATAGGGTATTACATTATCAAGAAGGGGATTTTTGATAATCTTAGAGGAAGAAATTCACATCACAGGAGTGTTATTAGCTCTTATATTTTTTGAGTGGCTAATAACAATGATTTAAATTTCTATTTCTTATTATTTCTTGATATGCCGTAATTTGTATTGTTTTTACTTGTTCTTGTGTCTCTATAACTTGTGTGCCATAGTTGAATCTTTAATGTTTTGGTGATTTTGGTATCTATAACTAGGCTATGCAACATGGGTATAGGTTTAAGCTATTTTTTATTTGATAATGATTAACAATAAATATACAAAGGGTGCATGTGGACAATATTTTCCTAGGAAAGTTTAGTTATCTTTAGAATTTAGTAGAGTAACTAGATCTTACATTATATGGCAAACTATAGTAAAGGAGGAGTAGTAAGTTACAGTAGTAAACCTTATTAATGTACAGATCAAAGACTAAGAAAGAGAATCATTACAAAAGATAATATTAATTAGGGATATATTTGGTAGTTTTTATTTATTAATATGTGCTTAAACCTCTAAAATATCATTTATGATAAATCTAATGGAATATTTGAAATACCCCGAAAATTTCTAATTTTAAAGATTATATTTGAATAAGATTTTATTATAAAATTTAATTTAATAAATTATTTTTTTTAAAATAAAAAGAAAATTTATTAGGGAAAATTAAGAATAAATTTATAAGTGTTTTAATTAGGTGGAATTTTGGTATTTTAACTAATTAAGGATTTTATTTTGAAAATTAATTAAATAAATTATTTTATTTAATATAAGAATGAGAAAATAGTTTTAAATTAATAATAATTTTATAAATAATGTAATTGGAGAAATTTAGGGTGTTTTGCTAATTAAAATGGAATTTATGGAAATTTTTTTTAAAAATCCTATTTAGCCTAAAAAGGGATTTAAATATTATATTATTTAAATATTATTATTTTTAAATAACCTAAATAGCCTAATTAATTTAATTAAACCAACCCACTATTTTTCTTTTTCCCGTTTTTCCTTTTTCTTTCTTTTTCTTTCTTTTTCTTTCTTTTCTTTTTCTTTTTCTCTTCTCCCCGAACTGGGCCTGTCTTGGCGGCCCAGTTTCCTTTTCCTTTTCCTTTCCTTCGCGGCCCAGCGTTGTTGGGCCTTCCTATATGCTTCCAGACGCGGCGTTTTGGAGCGTTTTATGTCGAGACGCCGCGTCTCGTTTAATGAAAGAAATAACTGGCCCGGTTCTCCCCTTTTTCTTTTCTTTCGCGGCCGACCGAACCGCCTCCTTTCCTTCTTCCTTCTTCCTCCGTCCTCCTCCATCGCTGCGCTGCAACCTTTCGACCCCGTCAATGGCATCTCCGGCCACGAGACCTTTGACCGACCGTTTCTTGGCTCATTGTATTCCTCTTTACTCAAGGAATAAATTGGCATAAATCTTGTCCGTTATATCTCGCCTGTTTCCTCTCCCCAGCCTCGCGAACTGTCGAATCAACCAAACGTTGGCCGACCACTTTCTGCCGTCGGCTGCCCGAATTCTCGCACCCCATAACTTCCTGCCGACCCCCAAAACCCTATTATACCATCTACAATCTATAAATAGCCTGGTTGTAGGAGATTTTGGGTTTTTTCTTCCCCGAGACCCTAAGCCCGAGTTGCCGGCCACCGCAACTTTAGACGCGTATTCTGCGGCCGTTAGCCAACTTCAACGCCACTACCACATTCCAAATTCTTCCCTGCAACGCTATCTAGTTAACTAAATAATTTTCAACCTTCGATTCTTCTTGCACGGGCCTCCATAACCGTGCAAAGTTTGCTGCTCATCTAGCCAGAATTTTACCCCGAAACCTTAAACCACCGTCCGTCGCCGTGCGCCGCCACCTTTGGCTGCACCACCACCATAATTTTGTCCCTCTCCTCCTGGGAAACCATAAACACCTCTTATCTCACCTCAATTCTCCCTATCTTTTTCCCAACATCCATCTTTCCCTCTTTTCTTCTCTTTTTCCGGCCACCACCGCAGCCGCCGTGCACCACCACCGTTTTCGCCTATCCCCACCATCTTAAGGTTGAACCCTAGACCCTCTCAACCATTTTCCATATTATTATAAGCCTTGATTTAATTTATTTCAATTATTTGCATATAAATACCATTATTATTATTCTTAATATGTATATTCTTGATATGTTTTATTATTAGTAGTAGTAGTATTATTGTTTTATTATTATTTATGTTGAGGGTTGAAGCCTTATTGTATTTTAATTCGATTTTATTTTTATTCCCCTTATTATTATTTTTTTACTATTATTGATATTAATATGTTATAAGTATAATAATTATTATTATTTTATATTTCAAATTTCTATTATTCTTATTCCATTATTATTAATGTAAATATTTTACCATTAGTATTGTTAATAATATTATTATTGTTATTACTATTGTTATTATTATGATTATTATTATTATTATTATTATTGTTATTATTATTTATATTCTCATTGATATTAGTTTTATTATCTTTGATATTATTATATTAGTATCATTATTATTATTAGGGTAAATTCTTTAACCCTATATTATCAAGGTTTATAATATCTCTATTATTTTTATGTCTTTAGCAAGGTTAGAATTTTGTTAAGGTCATTTTATTAGTATGGTATTATTTGGTCAAAGCCCTAAGGAGGCGTAGGAACGTGCACCAAGATAGGTGAAATTTTAGGTAAGGGTTTACTAAGGTCATTGTGTGCTTATATGCATTATGTGCTTCATATGCTATATATTCTATGTTTATGATTATTAATTATGTCGTATACGGTATGACGTGGAGTTGAAGTATGTTTTGTATGGCATGTGTATTATTTATGTATGATAATATGTGTTGTGACCCTGTAAGACATGCATGTGAGGATGTTGATATGATTTGTGCGGGGGAAAAGGATGAAAAATGAGGATGGAGAAAGAAGTTGACCAAGAGATATGAGTTGACCTAAGTATCTTAATGATTTATGGGTGGAAAAATAAAATGGGAAATGTAGGGTTTCGTGGGAGAGAATCTAATTTATGATTGTTTGGGAGAATCTAATGTATGATGTATTTGGGAGAATGTAATTTATGATATTATATGGGAGAATCTAATTTATGATTTAATTGGGAGAATCTAATTTATGATTTGTTTGGGGAATCAAATTTATGGTTTTGCTTGGGAGATTCTAAATTATGATTTTATGTGGGAGAATCTAACTTATGGTCTTGTATGGGAAAATCTAATTTGTGTTTATGAATGGGAGAATCTAATCAATTGTAAGGTAAGGACAAATCTTTAGGTTTTATATGGTTTGAATTTAGGTTTGGTATGGGTGAATCATTGATTTTGTGTGGATTGAATTTAGGGTTTTGTATGACGGAATTATGGTTTGTATGGTGGTAATTATGGTTGTGTGGTGGTATTAGGGTTTGCATGATGTTATTAAGGTTGTATGGTGGTATTTATAGTTTGTATGGTGGTATTTATGGTTGTATGGTGGTATTAGGGTTTCCATGGTGGCATTGATGGTTGAATGGCGGTATTAGGATTTGCATGGTTGAATTTAGGGTTTCACGTGGAATTTTAGGGTTTGCATGAAAAAGGTTTGAAAGTTTGCATGGGGAGACTAATGTCTGCATGGGTATGAAATTTACGTGTGGAAAGTTAATTTGAGATGTAAGGAAGGTCATGTAAGTGTTGTTTGGGCGTTTGAGCACTTGGGATGAAAAATAGCACATGGAGCAAATTAAGGGTACGGAGGAGACTGAATTATAGTTTGTTGAGGTTAATTGTGGTCTGTGGTGGCTGCTTAGGGTTTTTGTCGTATCAAGTATACTTGATGATTAAAGTGTAATTGTGATTGGTGATGTGTGTTGATTCATGCATGTCCAGGGCAAAAGCTTTGAATAAAATATTTAAGACACTAATGTTTTAAAGCGGAAGATTATTGAGCCGAGTCCAGATCGATCCACCGGTCAGGAATAGTGGTTAGGGTTTTACCCTATGTGCGACCGATCCACCGGTTATAATAGTGGTTAGGATATGAGGTCCTATATGTGACCGGCCCACCGGTAATAATAGTGGGGTGACTCGAGCTCAATAAACACAAACCAAAATCATTGAAGCTCTTAAAAGATACTAATTACTTACAGTGGAACACCATGCGAGCAGGAACCAGACCGATCCACCGGTCAGGAATAGTGGTTAGGGTTGTACCCTATGTGTGACCGATCCACCAGTAATAATAGTGGTTAGGGCATGATGCTCTATGTGTGACCGGCCCACCGGCTATAATAGTGGGGTGTTCCTGTACTCGCATGTATTGATAAAATGGCATGGTGTGTATCGATTTCTGATAAAAGTTTATTAAACAATTAATTTGGACTATGATTGGGCATTTATGTATGTACCTAAATGATTGGTCGATATTATGATATGATGATGGTCTTTATGATCTTTTATTCTTATGCATGATTTTATGTGCTTATGTGTTGGCCTTAGTATTCGGTTACCTTACTTAGTACGTAGCGTACTGATCACCCTTTTCATGGGTACTGCTCATTCCCACGAGTAGTATGCCCTTCTGACTTGTGCAGGTGGGCGAAACATCAGTCGGGGTTAAGTGTTGAGCATGTTTGGCTCGAAGTTCGAGAGTATTGTGGCCGTATTCATTCTTTACACAATTTCATTCCTTTTGTTATTTCTTTGGTATAGTATTTACCATTTTCTTATTCATTACTCGATTGAGTATTTTAATGAACCTTTTATCGGTTGTAAGTTTAATTCTCTTTTGGAAATAAATTACATTTCTTGATGTGTACTCTGATTTTGTTTTACAACCGTTTAATGATTATTTGAAGTTTAGTTTGTATTAATTTTTTAATTGATTGTTAATTTTTTCTTTAGCCTTAGCACTTGGTACTGGAACGGTCGGAGAGAACTGGTCTGGTACTAAGTGTGGCGGTAACATCCCAGAATTCACGGGTTTTAAGTATTTCTATTTTAATTACTTCTGCTTTAAAAAAAAGTAGTGAATTTTGGGGTGTTACAGTATTAGTATATGGCTAAACATATTATCCACATCAATTTACATTTATCTAATATCTTAAAAATGTGAATGAATGTCTTATATATCCCAAAATAATGAATTCATTTATTCTCATGACAAGAATAACTTTTATGAACCAATAAAGTACTAATCACTTCTCTAATGAGACTCATCCCTCTCATATTATTCTTAAGGAAATTTTGACTCCTACCTTCTATACGCGTACGTATGGATTTAGGAGTTTCAAATATTCAATGTAAATTCATGTTCTAGATGGCGTGATGAGATGTTACATGCATTCTATTTCTTGTTATTTTTGGTAATGAAGTTCCTTTTTCTAAAATAATACTTATCACAATGCACATAATATTTTCCAAGTATAAAAGAATACAATACACTCTATATACACATGACTCAATCTTATATCATTTACACATACGATATGCCACAAATATAACATCTTTAATACCTCTCTTTTTATAACTAGAAATTTTTTACAAGATATTTTGAAGAAGCTAAATTAGAACCACCACATCCAACATAGGAGTGGTATAAAAAATACCTAACCTATGTTGGGTGTAAGAACAAAAAATAAACTCATATCTCAAGAGTTAGGTGGTCATCATCTAACCTGAATCTAATACATGAATTAAAAAAGTTATTCAAAAACTAAATACAACACTAATAAGATTTAATAAAGCTCAAGAAGAACTAAATGAAATAAAATATGAGATCCCATAGATCTAAACTAAAATGCTTATAGAGATGATCAAGGACTCAACACTCTTAACTATACATAAGCATAACACGAGAACCATCCACAATACTAAAATAGTATGGTATCAATATAAGGAGCATCTGATTAAAACCTAATTAAAACATATAAGTATACTTCACTCAAAACATGTTGTCACATTATAAAAATATTGTAACTTCCGAAGTACATGGTATCATAACATAACATCGCATGTCAACATCTAAGTATATAACATATGTAAACAAATAAATCATATATCATACATGCTAATAATTAATCACACATGACAGCTTCAAGCTAGCAACCTAGGGTAGAAAACAATGTATAATCTATTATAACACACGGGTATATAAGATAAAATATGAAATCATAAATTGTTCAAAAAATATGGAGAAGAATCAGGCAAAACCTATAGCATGTCTAGCAAATATTTCAACAAGTGTCACGTAAGGACATATAAGCTAAAGGGCATAATCAAGGAAAATCATATAGGCCATAGGTATACAGATCCAAACTCTCAGCTACAAGCATAGAAATCTAGACCTACCACCAATGAACATAACTCATTGGGAACAAATAAAAAACATTAAGGCATAAAATCCAAGCATATAAGGACAATTATCCTACCTCAATGAATAAAGTCTAGAGTACAAATAATAATCATTTGAGAAACTCAGTCCACTATAAATGAGCATACTAATGTTGGGGGTTTGTATAAGGACTCTAACATCCACATAACCCAGAATCACAAATGCTATTGTCGGCGAACATTCCATCCACTACCAATGGACTCTTTCCAAGGTAATCTCTCTAAAGTTATCATAATTCTTAAGTATACATATCCTATAAAGAGTTCAAAGGATTATATAAAGTATAAAAGGCATCAAGCCACTATATGACTAGAAACCCCTACCATTGTTTGAAAATGGAAAAATAGGGTCCATTGGATTATGTTTTCATAATGCCAACATAATTCATAATCCACAAAGGGAAATCAAAGAGCACATATATTACATATAGCACATAAATGTTTAAGGGTAACAAAAAATCTTAGAGTTGATCAGAGATTGGTTAAACAATGAAAACCAATGATCTAGAAGATCACCATATATCAGAAGATCTCTCAAAAAATTTAAGGAAAAAAAATGAAGGGCTATAATCCATAAGATAAAATCCAAAATCGAATGTTAGAAGTCACGAGAAAACATTTCATCAAGTAAAAATGGTATACCTCTTACAAAGTAAGAGTACCAAAAAACCAACTAAGAGCCAAACTTAGATCAATAAGGTGTTAAAGTCCAACCTAACTCATTATTTATATAATTAGTCAATCAATGTTTAGAATATACTTTAAAGATCCAACACTTGTTATATAGTTTTAGAAAACTTAAAACCAATGCAAAATACCAAAAACTACCCTTTCCTATTAGGATAAAAATTAGCAAAACCAAACAAATATAAATAACTTAACCAATTCAAATCAAGGCCTCATGCCAAAATTTACAAAAATCACTATTCATCAACTAATGGAAAATGATTATGATGAGAAACTTAAAAAAAATATCTTATTTCCAATAATTATTAATCATAGATATTTACTATTCATATTGAATTACTATTTTTTAGGGTTAATTATGAATAGTCAAAGGTTATGGTCAACATTTGACCCTAATTCATGCTAAAATTCTTTTAGAGGTAAATATGTTTTTTTATGAATTATTTATTCTAAAACATGATTATTATCAAATTAAACTGTACTTAAAATGATTAATGTATAATTAGCTAAGAATACTTTGAAGATGTCAAGAATATGCTTAGAACATTCAAACTTTTAATCAAAATTAAAGACTCTTAGTCATGTTTTTTTAACTTTATGTATGAAAAATTGTCTACTAATTATAATGATTATCATGGTATCCTTCAATTAACAAAATCTAAAAAATAATCATAAACCCTTAAGAACATAAAGAACACTTAAAACTTCATAATTTTCAAATGAAAACACTGCATACTTAAGGAAGTAAAAACTTAGCAAGTTATATACCAAAATATATCCAAATGTGATAAGTATTAACATGGTATAATTATCTTCCATTAAATAACTAATAATCAAGGTTCAAAACATAAAGGTTAAAACCAACATCAAGAACAAACACCATCTTAAACACTTTATAATCATTCAAAACAACAAAAAACATACCTAGGTGTAGTAAGAACATCTTACCCTAGATCTAAGATCCAAATTAGAAAAATAAAAGAAAGATTAAATACCAAAACAAATCATACCATAAAGCTTCTTGAAGATTAGAAAAATTAAGAAAAATATTAGAATAAAGGAAAGTGAACTTATTATCAAGATTTAGAATGAAAAAAAAGGATAAAAATGTAGTTTAAGCTTCAAACATACAGGACAATAGGAAGAAAAAAAACTTAAGAATCAATAGAGAATAAAAATGAAGAATTATTGTAAAATTTTAGTGGTTTATGGTGGCAAAAATGGTTCCTAAGGATGAAGGTGGTAAAAAATTATAAATGAGAAAAAGAGAGACTTTAAGTTTGAAGAAGATGAGATGGAAGTATAAGATCAAATAAGAAAGGATGTGAAAGACATTTGTGGTTACTTAATCAAGCGTAAAGGGGTTCTATGGAAAATGTTAGTGGTAGAATATTTTGTTAAAAAAATATCACCGAATAAGGTAAGAGGTTGATTATAAAGAGGAGGATAAAGAAGAGAGAAGCACATGGGTTAAGGAGGAGGACGAAGAAAGGAAAGAAAGAAATATGCTAAGTGTAAAGGTAGAAGGGTAGATTATTGATTTAGGTAGATACTTTTATGAAAATAACAATGGATGAGTGGAGGATAGCCACATAGGGAAGAAAAGGAGTTTCTAATATTTCTCCAAAAAACTTATAATAAAAGGTTAAGATGAAAGGAAAATGGGTGGAGGAAAAAAGAAAGAAGAAAAGTTGGTTAAGGGTAAAATGGTAGCTTTCGCAAGAACATCAAACTTAGTTTGGCTACTTCATGGAGGGGAAGCCACGAAATGGTTAAGGTCTAGAAATAGTTGGTTATTATCCATATTAATCAATAATTAAATATTGGGATTATTCCTTATAAGATTACATAAATATTAGAGGAACAAAAGTTGCATTTGATGAATTATTATGGCCAAAACTATCTGAATAAATCAAAAGGTTAAAAAAATTGTTTTTAAATAAATTTATGCTCAATTAAAATAAAATATATTGAGATCTAAATTTTTATAAATTTTGAATAGCTAAAAGGCTAATTTTGGGCTTGAAACATTAAAATAGAGCTAAATAGGAAATTAATAGTATTTTCTTAGAGATATCTTATTGTTATTTTAAAATAGCTTAGAAGACCCATAAAAATATAATAATTCCAAAATTAAAAGAATTAAAATGATCTCAATAGAGTATGATAGCCTAAAGCGGCTCTGAAGATTTCACAAACATAAACTCATGAGAAAGAATTATGAAATGGAAATGAAATGTTGCTAAAAATAAAACAAGGATTTCATATTAAATAAAGATGTAATAAAATATTAAAAATAATAAAATTTTATTTTTAAATATAGAAAATCCTAAATAGGATAGGGTTTTTGAGAAATAGTGTATTACAATATACCTCTAATAAAATAAACTACACTCAATCGCCAACTATTATCTACCTCCTCCTTTATTTGTGTTGATTTAACCAATTTGTATAATTTGATGCAAAATGACATTAAGTATTCAACTCATGTATAATATTCTTTATAGATACCTATATTTCTTCATAGCCCTAATTTTCAGATAAGGTTCAATAGAACATCAATAATATAATTTAAACTATGAATCATTATTTAGTAGCTATTTATGGGATATCCTACATAAATTAAGATCTAGGATTGATGTCGAGTTCTTGGAGAATCTTCCTTATTTCGAAGAGTAATTCAGATCTCCATTTTGATTTCTCCTTGGAATCTGGATAGGAAACCAAGTACATAAAATGCACTGCCATCTTCCCAAAACCCTCCATCACCACTTCTGCTTCAGAACATAGGTGAGGGTTCTCATGAAAATACCTAAAAAATTCATTTAAGACATATATTTAGTAAGTGAATGCATTAATTTGATCTTATTCAAAAAGAAACTAAAAAGTGAAAATTGCAGTTATGATTATTCTTTCTCATTTTCTCATTAGCAGATAATAAATAACAATGTTGTGGCAGAATCCCTAACCTAGCATATTAGGAATTCAAACATGATTGGTGCATTATTTTTTACTTTTGTCTGTACTGGACAAGAATGGTACACTTTTATAAAGCCGAAGGTAGATCATATTAAGATAGGGAATAAAAAACGAAACTCACAACTTTATCTTGGCTTGTAATGCTTCGATTTTTTCCCATCGTGTTGTAGCACCAATGTTGAATTGTAGAATATCTTCTTGATTTCGGGCACCATGGAATTTTCCAATCTTCTTTGAAGCCAACACAGAGTTAGGATATATTACTGATTCACCATTGTCGTGTTTCCATAACTCTGTTGTTAAGATATTTTTCCTATTCACCTTCATCTATAGAATATAATTTTATTATTGTGTAAAATATAGAACAAAGGAATTATTATTTTTTTGTTAATAATCATATAAGATAATTGTTATATTTCCTCTAAAATATTTATTGGTGAAAATTTAGTCAAGTGGTTAAAGAGTGAGGTACTTCTTACATTAGACTTGGTCTTTTAGTATTTCTCTTATAATACTATTAAAACTTATGTTAATACTACTTAATAGAATCTTATTACATGTAGAATTCATTAACATATATAAGCTATTTCCAAATGCTACTAATTATATCATAAAAAAAATTAATGTGTAAGGTATTAAAATTACCTGATTTCCATTAATAACACAACGATCATCAACTTCAAAAGGGTGCATAACAAAAGCAAAGATGATCCCTCCAAACATAGCCTTACAACTATCTCCAATTATAAAACCGAAAGCTATGAAGGGGGCAAAGATAAGGGCTAAGGTATTTCTCTTCACTATTTCTGCAACAAGAAGCCAGATAATGGTCACCACAATGACTAGAAAGCCAGTTAAGAGCTTGTTCAATTGACTGATGGATTCTCTTGAGTTGCAAAGGCTACGACGCAGTGACCAACATGATCTATAAGCATGCATCTACTCAAAATGGAGAAAAATAATTTGAATTAGTCCCAATATTTAAGTAAACAAGTACTAGTATTAAATAGAACTATTCAATAACTATTTATAATTATGTATATGCATGCATGTAAATTAGGAAGTGTTACTCACCACCCAAATTTTGAATGTTTTATGTTCAACTCTATTTGAGTGCTTGTGTAGTATAGTTTTGTCCTCAAACACTAGCAAACGAAGCAAGACTCGTGCCTCTTTCTCTGTCAATTGCAGTTTTGTCTTTATGTCATCTTGACTTATGCCTCTACATATTATTTTAGGCATACATGAACAAAATGAGAAAAATGTCAAAATATATGAGATTGATGAGAAATTCACGATATAATTGTAAATAATTCAGTACATCTACCATATAACAACTTACACTATAATTGTTGCATTATGGTACTAATTTAAGCGAATATGCTAAAAATGGTAACCATGCAACTAGATGTCATCAAATACGCAAATACCTAATGTAGAAAGTTAATAAATGCCACCTCTACCATAAAAAATCTAGGTAACTAATTTCACATGTGTTGGTCTTAACTTATTACTTACCCACGCTAGAGCAAATTCACCCTAATTATTTATGAAAAGGGCTTAACTTAAATTGAAACCATGAAGACTCAACAAGATACCTTCATTCATGTTAACATGAATAAAAGAAATATCTAGACTATAAGAAAATATTCATTTGTGTATTACAATCAATACAAGGTAATAAACAATATACTAGAAGGGTGTATAAATACACACGTATATTTAATTGATTGACTACATATGTATATACCAAATAGAGGGAGTCTAAGGCAGGAAACCTCAGCATTCTCTAGCAAATTTAATTAGTAGTTAAAATCAATACTAAACCTCCAAGTGTAACATAACCGCAGATGTAGAGGACAACATATAATGTAAACTCTTGACCAAATAGAATATCATCTATAAAAAATGTATATTTTTATCCCAAAACATATGTATTTATTTTTTATTGTAATATGTAAATTAATTTTCATACACAGTTATATCGCCCTTACTAATGATGTACATTCTTATTTTAGAATATGTGTATTCTTATCGTGAAAAAATGTGTGATTATTTTATAACATATGTATTTCTCCTATATAGTTGTACAAATAATGATTGTATGTTTATATCTTGGAAGATATGTAGTTATATCCTAAAATATGTGTATATTTTTGGAGAACATATGTATTATGGTAAGATGTGTATCTTCACTTGATTAAATAAAAGATGCATATTTATATCCTATAAGATATGTATTTATATCTTAAATATTATACATTTATATACTAGAAAATATGTATTCTTTTGGAGAATATTTGCATTCTTATAATACAACATGTGTTTTATTTTAGTAGAAGCACTTTTATTTTAAAAAATATGTACTTATTTCCAGGCATGTATATTTCCTTTACCTTTTTATGAACAAAAAATGTGCATTTTTATGGTATAAAATTAGTACTCTAGTATTCTTAGTAGTGTATTATATTTATGGAGAATGTGATATGTATTATTGGTAAACATTTATTCTAGTAATGTGTATTATTGTAATAGCCCATTTTAAATCCTCCTAAAATAGTTTAGTAATGCTTTAAATATTATATTGAGTATTTAGTAATTAACCTAGATTTGAAAAGTTTTGGAAAAATATTGAAAAATGCCATAAAATATTTTTTCTAGTATACTAGTTGAATGATATTGCTGCATGTTAGTATACCGATTCATACAAAAACTACTTTGAACTGAACAAATACTAGTGGATTGGTTTTGAGATACATGTAAATTATTTTTTCAGACATTTTTTTATTATTATATTTTGATTCAAATTTGATATTATGGTTATGAAACTTTATAATTATTATATTTTTATGATGATGAATATTTTTAGATTTTATGGGATTATTCTAAGAATTTTTAGAATATTATTTTCAATTATTTAACCTCAATTCTACTAAAAGCTACTCTATGATATATTTTGTACTTTTTCTACCTAATTTCAATTATCCCTCTTTTTCCTCCCTTCCCCTTTGTGGTGTATTAGTAACAATCCTAAGTTGTTGGTATGCATAGATACTTCCCCTTCTGACTCCTCTCATTATAGAATTTCTTACATACTATAGCCATACACTTAACCTTATCCCCCAACCTTCTCTCCATCTACCCTCTAGCACTCAAGTGTTCTCAAGTCAAAATTTTCACTCTCTCCCCCTCCTTTCTAACTCATTGAGATTAGCCTTGGGATCTCCTTTTAGTTTGTTATCTATTTTAACACTTAATACAATATATGTTCATTTTATTCTCATAAAAAATTAGCCCAAGAATTTCTATCTTCCCATCACTATATTTTGTTATTAAAGTTGAAGAATAACCATGGTGCCCTAGAGCATTACCAACACCTCTCGTCACCATTCCATTTATTTTGCCTCTACTAATCATATTTTAATCTTTTACTTCATTATCACTTTGATTTTCTTAAGTAAGAGGGGATTAGATATAGGAAAAAGTTGCAAATTTTTCATTCTTCTCTTATTTGATTCTTAATTTTTTGAGGAGATTTATGTTCTTCCATTTAAAAAATCTATTCATGCATTTATTTTAGTTTAGTGTTTGGTGAAAAAGAGATTTTTACTAATTTGTGTTTGTGTTTCTCAAGTGTGTAAAAGGAGATAAAAATCTTAGATTTTGAAGCTAGGGTGTTGTCTTCTTTCTCTTTTTGTAGCAACATTTAGCCCTATATAAATTAATCTAAACGTTATAATGTGGTTTAGCACTTGAGTGTTCTTATTTTCTAGGTATAATGGTTAAATTAAGTATGATAAAGTATGCATTAAATGTTAATCATGAGAAATGTATGTGGTGCCTTGACTATAGCCTTCAATCTCTTTGGCTTATTTATGGTAGGAGTTTTTTTAAGCATATTAAGTTATCCCTTGTGCTTTTTTCTAATTTTTTACATGAGACATTGATATACAACATATGATAGGTGAGTATAAGAAGCATGTTGTAGGTCACTTTTGAGACACTAGGTAAATCAATGTATTTGAAGCATCATATGGGCTTGGTTTTGAAATTTTAAGCATAATTAAATTTTTTTAGTATCTTAGACTATTATTTGAGATGGCTTTGTACCATTTAAGTATGTTTGAAAGTGTTTAAATTGGATTGGAAATGTATAAATTTAATTATAGGTAAGCATGTTGGTTTTACAATGAAATCAATCCGCTAGTAGTGGGCTAAACTATTCCATTTAATAAATTTAGTGCCCACTAGCTAGTTCCTTACCCTACAAAAAAATTGATTATTTTGGTGCCACGGGCCTATTTAGGGGAGTGACTAGTCCATTTGTAGAGCTAGTCCACTTGTTTTCCCTTTACCAATCTACTAGTTCATTTGATGTTTTTCTTGTGTTCTAATTTTGTTTCTAGGTAAGTTTTTTATGCTTTAAAAGCTAACCATAAGTATTGACCATGTTTTTTACTTTAATCTTTTACCTTTGGTTTCTAAGTTGATTTTGAATACTTGAATTTTATAGCATGGTTAATAATGGTATTAAAGGCTTAGTGCTTAATGTTAGAATCTTATTAGATAAACATGGATTAGTGGTGGTGTAATGCCTTATGTTTGGCCTTAATGACATTTCTATGATTGGTGCAATGTCCTTAGAATTCTTTTGTCGTGATGGCTATGTCCCTGTGTGAGTTGTGCCTATAGTTATTAAAATCCTTATTCGATCTTATGATCTTATAATCTAATTCTACTATCCAATCTTAAGCCTCTAAATCTATCCTAGGTAGAATCTCAATTCTAACAACCTTAGGTTAGCAAGGTATAGCCTTTGTATTCTTTTGGATGAGTATTATGATAATAGAGAATGTGTACCATTATACTCAAATATGTGTACTATAATAATAGAGGCTGTGTATATATATCTCAAAAGATGTTTATTTTTATCATAAAAAATAAGTGTTTATATTTTAAAAGATGTGCATTCATATATTAGAGGACTTGTATTTTGTTGAGAAATATATGTTTTCTTGTAAGATATGTATGTCTTCAATACATATGTGCATTTTTTTATATAAAAAAATTGAGTAATATCAATATAAGTGATCGTTCATGGAGAAAAATATTTAAAAAAAATTGATATTATCTTTCACTTTTTCAATGATCCATATTAAGGATATTAATTTTTAAATTTAGAATTTTAACTATTTTCATCTTGCATGATGGATGAGGTTTCATGGTGTAAATTGTTGTTATACCATTAGTTGTGTTCAAAAATAGGTTTGGACCGAAATTTTAAACTTGATCAACCAGTTTTTTGGGATTTTTGTCCAAGACTTGACCGGCAATTTTGAGTACCATTAGCATCACATTTCTTAAATTCTTTAAGTTGGGATATAGACACAAATTCCTCTCAATTTTTTTTTATAGAAAATAATAAATAAATTACTATATAAAATAATATACTAAAAGATTTCAATGGAGTAAAAGATCTCATATATTGATGGCAACAATGTTGTTGTGAAATTTCAATGTTGCTATACTAAAATTTCAACATTCTTATAATAAAAATTTAATTATACTAAAATTCAAGTTATAAAAATAGGGATTCCATGTCGTAATACTTTTCCGTTGTTGAATGTTGCACTAAAATTTCATCGAAATAAAAGAGCTTCACGGGTGCCAATAAATATTACTGTAAAACATCAACAGTATTGCCCTAAGATTTCAATATTGTTGTACTTAAATTTTCTGCTATTCAAGTCTGTTTATGCAATTGCCTTTTTAAAGTATAAAGTTGAGGCACATTCTAACATTAACCATGACCTCACCTTTTATACGATCCATCCCTACTTCCATAGGTTGTACATGTCAAAAGAGCAACACTACCATATCATAAAGTGTTGTGAAAAGCATGGTGAGGTGCAAAACGAATTGAACCATTAATTCTTAATATTGACACCAAGCATTAATTCTCAATTAATATTCCCTCCCTGCCACGAAGATGATGCTAGATTTTTTTTACATGAATTGAAAGAAATGATTTAATGTTACTGGAAAGAAAATATATACACAATTTTTCAATTTTATCCTTCATATAATTATTTTAATTAGTAACCCAATTATATTAAGTTATGCATGTGTTAAATGATGATATATTATAAACTAATCCTATAATTCACCTATTCATATTGGATGAGATTTAATTTAGTGGTAAAAACTAATTTTTAGGTATCAGCGGTTTTAAATTCGATTTCCCTCTACCTTGTTTTAATATTGTAACACCTTTACGATGGCTGAATCTATATAATGATTTATACTTTTATTTAAAGACCTCATTTAAATTAAAAAATATAAATAAATAAATAAAATAATTCACCTATTTGTAATGCGGTAGGACTATAATTTGGGATGAACAAAAAATAAATCTAACATCATACTCGTAGAACTAATACAGTAGTGTTATATATATAGACACACACACAAACACAGACACACACACACACACAACAAAAATAAACTTGAGGGAAGCGAAGTAACCTTACTTGGGGGTATCTTGTTGATGGTGAGAATCATCAACAATCTTGCGCAGCAACTCTGAACCCGCGGTATCAATAAGCACTTTGTCATCACAAAACTCATCTCTAACATGAGGCAACCCTAGTTCTTCCATAGACTTCTCAAACCTAGTAACCAAACTCTTAAGGATCCACGTTGGTACTCCATTCTTCATACGGTCAACATTCTCTAGTAACTTCTCCCTTTCTTCTATTCCTCCAAAATACCACTCTCCTCCATTATCGATCATCTGGATTCCATGCAGATGCAAGATCGCATACTTTATCCTATCAACGAACCTATTGAGATGCAAATCAGACTCTAGCTTCAGTAAGAGCGTGTTCTTTAGAACCCAAAAGATGGAACCTATAAAAATAGCCACAAGGCTCTTGATGACACGGTAATAAACCATCTTATCTTTTTTTCTTTCCACGTACTTGGAGTCTTCGCAGAGGTCTGGGAGCCAAACAGTGAGAATGAAACTTAGCCATAAGAAAATATTCACGCTTGTTTTCAGTCCGCGAGCAAAGAAAACTACATTCTTGTGAAACTTGAACTTTACTTCAATCATGTAGCGCAATACAATATAAGTTACAAAGCGGATGATAGAGAGGCCACAATAGATTAATATATGGGCGAAACACGATTTCCAGTCAAATGAGTTTGAATCATGTCGCCGAATGATTCCCCGCGTAAGTAAAGCCCCAAAGCAAAGGAATATGAAAATTTCTGCTATGACCTTTTTCTCAATCTTTAGCTCTTTTCGCCACAATAAAGTGCTTAAGTTCTTATAAGACTCGATTTCTCTGTGTTTTGCATCTGATTTGGATATTTTAGTGGCTAGTCTGCAGGGCTTATGTGGATGCGTATTTGATGAGAGTTCACTACTGGAGTGTTCATCACCAGGTGGCATTTGTATCGAAATCGCAAGGGATTCATTTCTTCGTGTTTCCATGATTGATGAATAGTGTATTTTCTGTAGGAAAGTATAGTAGATGCTGAGGGAATCGATCAAGACTTGGTTCGGGCGTTGGGAATTGGACGGCAATGGCTGAATTTGTCCGTATAGAAGCCATGGATACAGCGCAGATACGCATATATATATATAACTGTAGTCATCCCCATTCTTTCATAGTTTACATTTTGTCCTGTCATTCACACCTAGGAACCGGTGGTCCCAACTTTGAATTTTCCGTGTCTCGGTAAGAAATCTACGAATAGTCTATCATTGACCTAACCTCAATGAATGAGAAGAAAAATGGGGGAAAATAATCTTTGAATGATATGAAAATACCAAAATAACCGACCTGCTGGATTCTAAGAGTCTGTTTGGTTTGAAAAAAATTAAGTGAAAAAAAAATATAAAGAAAAGAAAATTAAATGAAAGAAAATGAAAGAAATTTATTTTCTTTCCTTTGTTTGGTTCTTGAAGAAAATTTTGTGGAAAATTAAATTTTTGGAAAATATTTTTAGTATTTGGTATATAGAAAGAAAATTCTAAAAAAAGTTAAATGTTATTATTTAAATATTATTATACATTTAATGTTATTAAAAGTATTATATTGATATATAAAAAATTACATAAAATTTCTAAAAAATTTATAAAAACTCCATAAAATCAATACTTATTCCAATTTTTTTTTATAGAACTATTCGAAAATATTACATGAATAACTTATAATAATTTTTTTAAAAATAAAAAATATTTCATATTCATTTCCATTTAAAACATAACACAACAAACATAAAAAGGAAAAAAAACATAGCTTGTTACTATTACACTTGTATGTTCCGTAAAATATTAATTAGAGATAACAACGTATCGGGTACCTCTTATATGTTACCCAAACCTAATAAGAAAATATATACCAATATTCGTATCCAAATTTTGTGAGCATTTTTTTCCTGCCATATCTATATCTATATCCATTTATTCATAACCGTTTACATATCTATCGAGTAAAATTTATTAGGTTTCGGATAAAATCCATTCGATTTGGGATAAAATCTATTGGGTTTTGGATAAAACCCATTGGATTTCCAGTCAAATCCATCAAGTTTAAAACAAAATTCATTTAATGTTAGAAGTAAATACTTAGATTATTAAAATTTAATTATATCCGTTATCCAAACCCGATAATAAAAAATATATCTATATCTGTATCCAAATTTGGTGGGTATTTTTTTCTCCTCCATATCCATAATTACTTCTATTCATCTATATTCATTTATATATCCATCGGATAAAACATATTAGATTTCAATTAAAACCCATCAAATTTAAAATAAAATTTATTTAATGTTAGAATTATATGCTTAGATTATTAAAATTTAATTATGTCTTCACTTTTAGCCTTAGAAAATATATGTCAAATTATATAAATAAGAATAAAAATATAATTTTATATCGGATAAATGAATCCGAGTATGAATATAGATATAAAATCGGATAAAAATTTAAGAATTTATTATTCATATCCATACTCAAATCTAATAGATATTTTTTTATATTTATATTCATATCTAATAAATAAAATTGGTTTGAGTTTTTTATCAGATTTACACATTCTTTCTTTGTTTGAAGTCAATGTTTCTACTAATACCATACACACTATGCACACAAAGCTTAAAAATGCCTCCTTAAATATTGTGGAAGGTAGGAAAGAGTAATTATAACTATTGTATGAACTCATAATTTTTTAAAAAAAAAATATTTATAAAATATTCATAACATTCTAAACTTTCTACTAATAAGAGATAGAGTAACCAAAAATGAAATAAAATAAACCATCCTACTTTACTCACCAATGTATATATCAAGATCTCCAAAAAAAATAACAATGTGCATTATTGATGCGCTGTCGTATGCACAACAAATTTAATAAATAAATCCTAATTTCCAAATACATAGTATATGGCAAGAAAGAGTCGAACCCACAAGGAATGGTATATAATTAATAATTCTGTAATAGATGTTAAAACCCCAGTTATGCAATAACATATAATTCTATCATCAATATCTAAACTATGGATAAATAATAAAACATTGTACTCACTAATTAATGAACAAGGATAGGAAGTATTGAATATGGAATTAGGATATCAAATAATCATGGAGAAAATAATGATTCTAAATGATTTAACGTTGACCTGTAGAAACTCATAATAATTCATTTCTTTGCTTTCTCTCAATTCTAATAAATTGAATAAGCTCTTAATTTATCACCTAACCAATTAATAACCTAGATTAAGAGCGCTAGATTCAATTAATGGCAGCATTACGAATAGAAAGCAGTGAACTACGACCATAATCACATAAGCTCGGATCATGCAATCGTAAGAATTAATGGACAAGATTAATAATTAATCTTTTGCTACTCTGGAAACGTTAATTAACAATTACGTATTAATTTCGTTATCCTAGCGTAGATTAAGATCTAAACTAGATAAGTGATCAGTCTAATTAGTTTAAATTCTTAATCTATGATGCGAGATCATTCAATTCCGTCCATCAATTCAATTAAATTCTATCTAGAATCATGAATTCAAAATCCAAAACCTTAATTGCGTCATCAAATCCTCCTACCTTATACTATCTACATAATTGCAATAACACACGATTAAATGCAATAGTCTATAATTAACATCAATACTTACAAATAAATTAACAATGAAACATCAAACATGAGAAAAATAATAATGCAACAAAGAGAATTTATTTGCATTCAATCAAAAATCAAAACTTGCAATTAAAAGAGGAATGGAGAAGAACTTATCGAATTGAATTGCAGAGTGTTGATTGTTCAATTGAATACAATGGAGAGAAAGAGAATTGGAATTACAAATTACATGTGGTATCTAGAGAGTATAGAGAGAAAAGAAAATCCCATTCTCCAACTCCCCCGAACCACTTTCGAGTGTTCAAACTTTAGAAATATATCGGGGAAAAATAGCGCGAATGGTTACAAAATTTGAGAAAAACACGGGACCCCTGTGTTTTTCCTTGAACTCTGGCCAAATGCTGAAATTTTGTGTGCTGATAGAAAAACAGGGGCTGTGTTTAGGAAACACAGAGGGGCCGTGTTTCTTGTTCCTTCATTATTTCTTCATGAAATTTCAACACAATCTTCCCTTTGATATATATTCTTCATTTCTAGTCTTTTCTTCCATTGATTCCATATCTCTTGATGTGTTCTTTGTTGTCTTTTCTCTTTCCATCGATTTCTCCTTTGAATTTCTTCATTTTTATCTTTTCCTGCAAAATCTATCCAAAAGAGAAAAACTCGAGAAAAGATTAAATGTTATAAAAATAATGAGGAATAAATGACATTTTTACTTAGCAAAATAACATATAAATCTCATATATCAATTATCAATTCATAGTTATTAGTTACTAATTAAACAAGTCAAAGTGGTACATTAGCATCGTCAAAAATGTCAGAACCGAACTCCACACACAACCATATGGCTCTATGTTCGGGTGGAAGACCAAGAAATGTACGAGCAACACTGATGTTTACTGCAAGCTTCGTATATATTTCTATGGATGGAACTTTTTTTAACCTTTCTACCTTTTTAAGCTCAAAATACAGCTCAGATTCAGTAAAGTTACATGGATTTCCTCTATTAAGAGCTGCAGCAACTGGATCCATCCCTTGTTTTAAAGCCTTCATCTCCTCTAATACATAATCTCTCAACTTTCTTTTCTTTGTGGCTCTTGATCCAGATACACCGGCCAAAGGTGAGGTTACCTCATTATGTTGTTCCTACTCAGTGCTTCGATCCTCAGCTGTTGTTCCTTTATGTTCTAACCTCTCTAATCACATACGACTTTCTTTCAAACCAATGGACAAACTTCCAGTTACTCAATCCTTGCCAAATAAAATATCTAGCCTATTATAATTTTGAATAGGCTTATAAAAAAGCAGTTTGGTATCAGGATGAGCTTGTAAAAAAATATTAATTACATAAATTTAGAAACAATAATAATTAGCAATGACAATAAGAATAAGAAGGTTTCAGACTTACCAATATATATCTTTCCCAAAATGTTGCATCAGCTTCCACCATTTGAGTAGATTGATTAAAACCAAACCCACTCACTTGCAAAACTGTAGATGCTAAGGCATAATTCTTCTTGAGGGTCTTGATTTGGTTCTTTATATGGCTAACTAAGCAACCAAGCCCAAACTGAACACTAACTCCTTTAGCAATGTTAGTGTATGCCGTTCTTGAAAATGAGCCACCTATTTTTTGACCCAAGTGCATTTGATCAATTAATAAATCTATTAGAAATGTATCCATGTCTTCATCCCAAGTTAAATTTTTCTTCTCATTTGATGGTGTGTCACCACCAATGGGTTCCTGCACAAAAAATTATAAACCATGGATAAAATCATAACTTATTACATAATCAATAAGATAAATAATATAAAAACTTATATAATAATTTTGATGTTAAGTACAATTTCATTTAGAACACTTGTTGAATACAAATTTTTCCACATGTAAATTTAACAATAATGATATCTCTACCATTAGCTAGTTAAACTATCCGTCTACATTGAAGTTACAATTCCATCTCTTAATTTCTTGACTTCTTCACACTCTTTTGCTAAACTTGATGGCGCAACATCTGCTTGAGCGTTAACAATTCTTATCTTACTATCAACTTCTAAAATTAATCTTTCATCTAGATCTACTCCCATGAGATAATTATGTAAAATACATCCAGCTAAAACCATATCTACTTGGGTTTGAACATGATAGAATGGTTTAGTTCCACTTCCTAATATTGGAAAACATTTCTTCAGAACACCAAATGCCCTCTCAATAACATTTCTTAAGGAAACATGCCTTAGATTGAAAAGCACCCTTGCATTCTGAGGGCGTTGAAAGTTATATTCCTTCAGATGGTATCGAGTACCGCGATATGGTGTAATAAATCCTGTCTTCAACTGAAAACCCGCATCGCCTAAGTAAAATTTACCTGATGGCACTACTAATCTGCCCATGTCTCTAGATAAAGCATTGTTTAGTATCCTTGAATCATATGCCAACCCTTCCCATCCCAACAACACATATAAAAACTTCAAGTCAAAAGAGAAAGCAGCTAACACATTTTGTGTTGGAAAATCCTTTCTGCCATGATATCTTTGTACCACATTATTTGGTACTTTCACACGAAAGTGTGATCCATCAATTTCTCCAACAAAATCCTGTGTAAAAATGTTTAAAAAATTTATTAAAAAAATTTAAGTTGTAATGTGTACTTAGTCATTTATTTTATAATATGATGACATTTACCTTAAAATATGGCCAAAAGTTTGAGTTACTTGATATTCCATGAGGGAAGTAAGATCCATCGGGTTGTTGCAAAAAGACGTCTTCTAAAGAAATGATAGCATTCAACACTTGATGAAAATGTCAGCTTACCGTTTCACCAGACCGCCAGAAATCTAATTTTACCGACCAATTTTGCCTATTATGACCTATAATATTAAGAAACGTGGTCACTCTCTCCTCTACGCAGTTAGAATGAGTATCACTCAATCCCCTAGAATCCCTCAATATTGATACAAGTCTAGAAAAAGCCTCTTTTCCCATCCTCAACTGGTTATGACAATCATCGTCTTTTTCCAATGTAAGTCGATCTAAAAAAGCTCGTCGCTTATAATCTCCCAATTGAAAAATATCCCTATCAACATAATTATTAGGAAAAACTAATGATAATAAACTAGTAGCATATGCTCCATAGGTGGCCACACATGTTGCTTCCCATCTTCTTAATTTTTCCCATTCCTCCAATGAATTAGTTTAATATTAAATGATAAAAAAAAAAGAAAAAGTTTGAGAAAATGAACCATATATGTTAATTGAGACATGCATGTGGATTATTGAATACTTGAATGAAATATACTTAGCTTGTTGTGGTCACAAAATATAAAATATTCTCATAATACATTTCATAAAATATGTATAAAACCCAATAAGATACTTACATTAGTATTTTCTTAACATTCTATGGTATCATTTGTAGCAAATTGATGGTTTGTCAGCAGATTTCTCCACTCTTGGAATCTGGATCTTGAAATTGGATTTGATTCCTCACTAGTAGCCTTAATACATTAAAAATGAACAAACTCAATAAATGATATATATAGATTTATATATATATATGACATATTAAACACATGTTCATATTATACACATGTAATGCAAGGGAAGATTAAATGGGAAATGAATTACATTTTCCATTTGTGTGTGTGTGTGCTTAGTTGAAAAGTGAGGTCAGTAGAGTTAGTATAGAGAACTGGATGAGTCATGGAACATTCCAATTCCCATCAATAACGAAATTTAAAGCTAAATGGCAAAGATAACTTATTGAAAATTTTCATTCAAATGAGTGTCATAATTTAAAGCTAAATTTTCATAAATCTGTGATGCATGTGGCCCTTCATGGCTGCTAAATGTTTTGGTGCTAGACTCCGTATCATGAGAGGCCAAAGTAGCCCTTTTTCCCTGGAAGGAAATGCATTTTCCAATTGCTATCAAGTGTAAGTTCAGTAGTCTAGTATAGAATTTTTTAGTGGCTGTAGGACTAGTTAATGGAAATAGTCTATTCCTTCTGATGAAAAGACCTATGTTGTACATTCATTCATTTTCAAACCAGTACCACCATAGACCAAACCACCAGTTTCTTCGGTCGGTGGTGGTAAGTGATAATCGTATCATTCATTTTCATTTATATATATATATAAGTGCTAATAGTATGTATGTATGTATGTATGTATGTATGTATGTATGTATGTATGTATGTATGTATGTATGTATGATGTTGTTTGATTAATTTAAAATGCATTTTTTAGGTAGAAATTGGCCCTAGTTAGCTAATATTGGTAGATTGGTAATCTACCTACCTTGAATATTAAAAAGAACAAACTATAGTTCAATCTACTCTGCAGCAATATTAAAATTTACTAAAAAAAACCATGTCTGTGCATGAAAATTTACTAAAAATTTTATCAGCAATATTACAATTTTTAGATACTAGGTGTCCTTTTTTTTAGTATCCTAAGCATCCAACAAGACAGAAAAAGAAGGACGCGAAAGAGTTGGTGAGATTTATTCCCCTTCTTGTTCATATATTATTCAATAAGGTTAATCTAGTGATAATGTTAGCTTAAGTTGGATTGTTATTGGCCTTAGATTCTTAAAATTGATTTCAAAACTTTTATGTTCTTATGATTTAAATATGAAAAGCTAATTATTCATTGTACAACATCAAACTACCAATATTAGTCAACTTAGAACTTCAGAGGTTGGTAATAGCTTTTGGATCATGGTTTTAGCGTTGTACCACCCTTTTGTTAGATTAATTAAGTATTGTTTATCCTCTACGCCTTACTTAGGAAGGAGATTAGAAAGGTTATTTGCGTGGAATTAATCCATTAAAATGCAGTGAACTAAAGTGGTTATAGTAGATCTAATTTTGGATATGTGTTATAATATTTTTATGCATCTCAGTAGTTTTCATAAGTCATAATTAAATTCAAATTAATGTGGAATTCTTTTAAAAGTTCCTCTAGCCATATAAAGTCTCTGAAAAGGCAGAAGAAAGAACTACTATAGCTATTACATTAAATGTGAAAAAGGAAAAGGAAACTTCCTCTAGCCAGGTGACAAGTTAAATGAAAAGACCCATGCTGAGAAGGACAAAGCATCATCTTGTTTTACAGAGGATGATTTCAATAGGGATTGCAATTACTCTATTCCTTTTGATGATTCTGAACGGCCACACCCATACAAAGCCTCTCGAAAGGTAGAAGAAAGAACTACTACAGCTATTACATCAATTGTGAAAAAGGAAAAGGAAAGGGGGGTTCATTTTTTTCTTCTTCAGAAATTATTTGATTAGAGAGTAATTCCAATAGCCTATATATGGCATCTTTAATTTTATGAAGCTTAATTATGTGCTATTCACAATTTTTAACCAACTATTGCACATAACAGATCAAAAAGGTGCACCGCACTTACATAGTTTGTGCCTCTTTTATTTCCTTAAAAGTGAAAAAGATAGACAGACATTAGAGTGTATATATATATATATATATATTACATGTGATGGTTTGTTTTTGAAATCAGAAGGGTCTAGTTGGCTTGGTAAACACCTTATTCTTGGCCTCTAAAGTCATCTATCAGATTTCACTACTGTGAAATCTTCCTAAAGTTTTAGCAAATGTAAAAAGATATAAAACACCACTTGAAATGCTTTAAGATACTCTATATATATAATAATGTCACAAAGAAAATCAAAGCCAATCCGAACTCTAGGAAAACAATATAGAGAAATAATCAAAATCAAAACGAAAAACGTGATTACTTAAGAAACAAATGAGAATAAATATATATAAGCATAGTTGGAAAAACTAAGCCATTCTAACCTCCTGCTTCCCCCAAATTAGTAGTAAAGTATATCCTTAACAGGGCAATATTTTGGGTGAAGAGTGAATCAACTATATTCAACCCCAAAATGCATCGACCTCTTGATGGTAATCGAATTTGAAACATAATAGATATTGTTCTTAGATGCAACTACCAGTACTTTTAAAGACGAATATTATATACAGAACACTTTTATCCCGTATCCCAAACACTGCTCTACTTTCACTGCAGCATCTCTTTTATAATGCATTTGGATAATGATAGCATACGTATATATCCCAGCCAGGCTAGTAAAAATAAATAGAAGAATTAATGATATTACAACAGCACCAGTTCCAACAGAATACATGACCCATTAGATATTGGATTCACTTCAAAAAATTAATATTTTTCTTCTCTAATTTCCAAAAAGTTAATACAGACCAGTGATTGACCAGATTACTCTCAGATGCAGAAAAGGGTGATAACTAGAAACTTATGATGAGTTAGCATTATGGAAAACCAATTAGGTTTAATACTGTAAAGGTAAACCATGGTGCTGAGTAAGGCTCATGATCGAGGTCCGTTATCTGGATTGGAGACAGTCAGGTTAAAGGGGCTGCAGGAGGAGCAAAGTGGTGGTGCGAACTCATATAACTAGTTAAGGGATGTAGGGAGTCCATGTAATACAGAAGAAATGGACATCACCCAATACACCCCTAACTAGTTACATAAATCATCCCATAATCTACTTGGGTAGCTGTAGTGAATGAGAACATGATTTATAACCTCTTATTTTGTAGAGACTCTGATTAAATGTCTTTCCCCCCTATGTTTGATCAGATGTCCAGAAAATCACAAGAAATCTGCTTAGCAAGTAATATTTAACTCTACAAACCAAAATTTATAGCTGGATATCAGAATAGCCATTGTCCAATGAGTTGAAACAACACAACATGTAAAATGAGATAGGTAAGCTAGTTTATTTAGCAAGACACCTAATACACAGCAGTATATCCAATAGATAATCTACCCTTCAGCACCAATAATATTTTTTTAAAATATATATAAATTTACTGAATTCAGTTTAAATATTAAACAATACATTTAAAACTACATTTTAAATTTGATTCCTTCCCCTGTCTCAAACCATGACTAAAAATTAGCTGTAACAGCGCGAATAAGGGTGGCTCCCGTAACAATTCTAAATGGTGAAAGAAATGCTATAGCTAAACTTCTGATAGTTTGTGATTAACAAAATGCACAGACAGAAAGGCGAGATTCAATTCATCAACATTCCCGGCCCGAACGAAGTACAAATTGAGTAGTCGATCCCCGTGAAGATTAGGGCTATGGATATAATTTTAAACTATATTAACTTAGCAGATATATAATCATTTCATGTTAAACGAAATAAGATTAGGGATTCTAAATTCAATTGTTGCTAACTAACTTAACACATACCACGGAAGCTCGAAATGATAGACCAGCAGATTGAGAAGGCTAAGCCGGCGGCGGGTTGCCATGAAGCGTGGTGTTCACACTCGATAAACGCCCACGTGAAGCTTCTACCGAAATTATGGAGGATCCATAGGATGGATGGAGTTGATGGAGCAGAATGAAAGCTTCGATGGAGAACCAAGTACTTGACGAAGAAGAATGAAGCAGAGTAGGTAGGAGAGACTCGAGTCGGGGTTTGCAATTTTCATTCGTTCCTGTTATTTTCCTCAGGTTTAGCTTAGGAAAGTTAACAGGTATATTATTCCCCCACCCTTTCCATAGTATTTTCTTTCTTTACAATTTTCCTAATAACTAAACAATAGATAAATATTTTCCTTCTAATTTTTGTTCCTCACTATTTTTCTTAAACCAAACAAAGTCTAACTGTAAAGGAAAAGAAGCAGCACTGCTGATCGATTGAGCATGTCATATCGTGTTAAGGATTTCCAATCCATTTAGCATTCTTGTTAGTGGCTGCAGCCAAGCTAAATTGCATGCTGTCATGAAATCCGTTGAATTTGATCATACTGTACCTACAAAATGTTCCATTTCTTTCTATTCATATTCCGGCCTTTTTTACTGAACTTTGAATAGAGATGACAATCGGATAGATTTTATCCGAAATTCGAGGGGTCTTATCCGTTAGATGTATAAATAAATATGAATAAACACATATGGATACAGGTATGGAAAAAGTGGAGAAATATCTATCGGGTTTGAATATAGATATGGGTAAGAGATCATCAAATTCGTACCCATACTCGCATCCATTTATCGATATAAAATTATATTTTTACCTTTATTTAGATAACCTTAAATATATTTTTTAAGGTTAAAAATGAAGATATGATTAAATTTTAATAATCTAGGTATATAATTTTAACATTAAATAATATTTATTTTATACTAAATTAATTTTACCCAAAATTTGATGGATTTTATATGATAAATATTTAAACGGATATGAATATAGAAATAAAAAAATATATACATCAAATATAAATATAAATATATATTTTTTTATTAAATTTAAATAACCGACGAAGGATATCCAATTCGTTGCTACCGTAATTGTGAATGCTTGGAATTTTTGTTCCCTTGTAGGTACTAAATGTTATCATACCACGTATATCTCCAATCACAGACACATAGGATGTCGATCTGGAAATTAGTGCGTTCCTCCTTTTTCTAAGAAACTGGCCGGCATCCACCGACGGCAATGATCTGGTTTCGATCCGATTTAACTACACCTATATCTATTTAGTGCTCGTTTGGTACTAGGACAATAGTTGCTATCGTAGTTGTGAATGCTTGGAATTTCTGTTCCTTTGTAGGTACAAAATGTTATTATACTAAGTATATCTCCAATCACAGAGACCTAGGATGTCGGCCTGGAAATTAGTGCGTTCCTCCTTTTTCTAAGAAAGTGGCCGGCAGCTACCGATGGCAATGATCCGGTTTCAATCCGATCCGATCCGCTACACCTATATCTATTTAGTGCTCGTTTGGTACTAGGATAATAGATATATAAAAAAAATTATTTTTATATTTTATATTTTTATATAATTTATTTAAAATTAAATATTTTTATTTTAATAAATATCTATTTTAGATTTTAATTTAATTTAAAATAGGTATTTTATTAAAAATATATTTATTATTATTAAATATTTAATATAAAATATATAAAATAAAAATAATTTTTTTTCTCCTATTATCTCTATACCAACTAAGCCTTTAGACTTAGACTCATATTTAATCTATATCTGTCGAATCTTGAAAATTTAGATCTAGATCTAGATCTATCAGATCTAACTGGTGAATAGGTCTCAAACGGATCCTAAATAGGCCTGGCTATCTTTAAAAAAAACTTGAATAATTTATATAAATACAAATACATTTATGTTTTATATGTTTAATATATATTTTGTTAAAAGAAATTCTAAAGAGATTAACACTTCAAAAGATTTATTTTAACTTATCAAATAGTATTTTAATACTTTTAGAATAAATTATTATACATATTACTTATAAAGTTAATACACATAAATAAAATTTAAAAAATAAATAAGGAGTTCAAATAAGATCATAATAAGGATGACAACTATAAAATTAGTATGTATGTATGTATTAAATGGATCTAATGGGTCGGATTTAAGTCTAGAACTACTAAACCTAGACCCATTTAGGTATATATGTACCCAAATTCAACCTAGATCCGTCGGATCCAAAAATCATAGATCCAGACTCGCTTAAAATGAGACAGGTATGAGACCTATTGTTATCTCTACCTACAACAATACATTGGAAAACACAATATGTGGTGTAACTTAGATCTAGTAGTAGCAACTACTGGTTATAGATTCTGTAATATTAGGCCCTCATTCAATTGTGCGTTGGACTACTAATTAGTCCAGGTAATCAAATGGAACTAGCAAATAACAAATGTGGGAAAGTGAAGGGGATATGAGATGTCAGACATTCTCTACAAACTAAGAACCGATTTTAAGAGGTAAACTTATGTTATTATTATTCATTTTGAAAAAAAAAACAATCTAGTTTCTAGGCCTATTTGGAGTATGGGCCAACAAGGCCGCACTAATTAGGTTGAGAACTTAAAATTAATGTGTTTGTAAATTTTAGGTATGAGTAAAAATGATCACTCCTCTCTCCTCAAGGTGAGCGCCACTAGGGTTCCTCGGTGTTATGGTTTGCATGATCCTTCACTACAAACTTGCCTTTAACCCCAATTCGATGTTCTCACCCCTCCTTCAATCTCATGAATGATCCCATGCAAGTAAGATATTAAGATAATTTTTTGAATTCCCATTAGAAAATCGGAGTTAGTTATTTAGTCATAGAGTAAAATGATTCTATGAATCATGTCGATACATCAATGAAGGTATGAAATGATCCATAAACTGAGAGGAATGATGACCCTCAACATTAGAATTTCAGGGAAGCCCTTGTCACATAAGTTTCCAAAGTGACTTATTCAAAATTAGATGATTTGAAGTAGGAGGATTTAGATATGTCCTTTGATGAGGATTAGGAGGATAACACCACAATCATGGACTCACCATAGCCCCAAGTATGGTTGAACACTAATGAGAAATGTAAATTGTGTAAGTCTTATTATAGGTGCTTGATTATTAATATTTTTAAGAGGAATCTTTGATACAAAACTAAGGGACTTGTGGGTTCTTGATGGGGCTTACAAACTAATTGAGCTAGGGAGAGGATTTTTCCTAATGAAATTTCAAAAATGATCTAATTATGAGTTGGTCCTTTGTAGGGTACCTTTGACCATTTACCAATATTATCTTACCATCCAGAGATGGTCACCTAAATTTCAAGTGTCTGATACTTGTATCACTTCTACTCTTACATGGATTTGGATCCCATAACTACTAATTGAGATATAGGTTATTCTAGAGAAACTAAAGGAGGTTGGAAAATTGGTGGACAGATTTGTTTGTATTAACCAAAATACCACTATAGCCTCCAAGGGTCATTTTGCTTGGTTAATGGTGGATTTTGAATTCAGTAAGCCATTATTACTGAAGTTTTTGTTGGGATCGAACCATTGTTACATCATATATGAGGGTATTATCTTAATCTACTTTCATTACAGAATATACAAACATCTTCTCCATGACTACCTAACGCTTTTGGAGAATGACGAGTAAAGAGCTAAGAACGAGACTTCTATGCCAGAGTAATTTAAATCGAGGCTAAATGAAGCACCCAAGGAGCCTGACTCACCTTATGGGCCATGGATATTAGTTATGAATAAAAATATAAGAGGATAAGGGATGAGAAAGTAAAAGTTGGATAGAATTCTAAAGTTAGAAGATAGTATAAAGATGGGACTAGGGCTGGGAATTCTCATAAATTTGACTCCTTATCCATATACTAGTACACTAGGAGTTCATCATTCATGGCTCTAGAAGAGTTAAATAATGAATTTGGGAATTTTGATGATCATTATGCATTGATGGGGAGGGGATCATTATCTAAAAACAGAATTCATGAACCAAAGGAAATAGGAATTGCAGAGAGCGTGGGACCTAGCTCATACTATAAGTTGTAAGGCTCGCCTCTATTGAAACTCAAAAGTTATATGTGAACTAAAGTTGTGCTTATGGATGGAGGTTCCATGAGTTCTCCTGTAGGGTCAGAGGATAAGCCAGGAAACAAGTGGAAAATTGTAAGTTGCCATCTAAATCTCCGGCTAGTGGAGCTATTGTGGTTGCTAGTGAAAATAAACAATACAACACAAAGATTAATATATAGAGTGGCACTTTATTTGAACCAAAGCTCATTTTATCTTTAGGTAAAAATATGATAGCACATGGGGTGCATGGTGTAGTGGTGGATACAGGGCAACACAAGCCTCTTGTAAATTCCTCATCATTCCTCTTTTTAGTAATATGATGGCTAATATTATGTTTTGGAAGATGAGTCGGTAATGATGTTTTCCTTACTAGTTTTAGATATATTGTCTATTTTCATAATCCTATAGTTATGGTTCTTGTGGAAACTAAGATGAGTGGTGATAGAGTAGAGGTTGCCATTAGGAAGCTTGGTTTCGATGAAAATGAGAGAGTTGATGCTTTTGGATATTCTAGAGGTGTTTAGCTACTTTGGACAATAAGGTAGATGTTACTATTATTGGTGATATGCCATGAAAAAATTTAGATTTATAATTCTCTCCCTTTCTCCTTACCAAGGTGTATATTTCACATCTATTTCCACTTATGGAGGATTTCTATGAGGGCATCCTATCTATCACATAGGATATTTGGCTTCCATGGGTCGTTGGAGGATATTTTAATGGTGTTTCTTCACTAGTGGAAAGAAGAGGAGAGAGTACTCGCTAGTTATCTAGGTGTGTTCTTTATAATAGTTTCTTACATGAATACCAACTTGAAGACATTAGGTTTTTGGGACCTAGGTTCACTTAGAGAGGTAAAGGTGGAGGACATTTAATTAGCTCACATATTGACTTGATGGTGGCTAATCAAGAGCAACTTGACATTTTTTTGAAGGTTTGTGTCACTCACCTTATGCATATGCATGAGGACCTTATTATGCTCCAACTTAAATGAGAAGCTATAAGGTTGGGTCCTAGGAATTTTAGATTAAAGGTTTCATGGTTCACAAACCTTAGCTTGAATACAAAAATGGGGTACCTTTGGAATATTAGGGAGAGTGTTTCAGACAAACATGCAAACTATGCTTTTGGCCTAAAAGTTTGGAATCAATAAATATTTGTCAAAATTTTAGGAAGGAAAAAAAAGGTTGAGAGATTTCCTTAATGGTATTTAAAGGTTTCTCATTGAGCGATTATCCCCGTGCCTCTTGAAACTCAAAGATAAGTTGGTGGAGGAGTACAACATGAAGCTAGTGCAAGAAATAATCCTTTGATTTAATTAGTTAAGATTGGAAGTGGTTGTGCTTAAGGACCATAATAAAATAAATTTTCATTCTATTACTATCAAATGAAGAAGGAAAAATAAGTATCACAGATTAAAAAGGATAGTTCAGGCAACTGAGTGACTAGTGAAGCAAGGATGCAGAATATGGTATATGGACATTTTTTTTTATCACACTTCACACAAGATTTTGAATTATATAATTTAGGTGAGTGTAAAGTGGGTTTTCCCACATTTTAATCAAAGCCAAGGTTTCTCATAACTGGTAATGTGTTATATGATGAATCTTGACTTGATTATACAATTCCTTATAGTCATATTGGTTTAGTGTGTTCACATATAATATTGGTATCTTAAAATTATCAAAATGACTTATAAAATGGATTTTTCTTGGTAGAAATATGAAGGGCATTGTATGGATGATATGATATATGGTATGTTCTAGGAAAGGGCCTAAGGCCCTATTTAGTAATGGCTGAATCAATGGAATATATATATGTCTTTGTGACTTGGATTTAAGAAAACAATTTGGTATTGAAATGGTTTTTGACTTAAATTACTTGTACTCAATTTAGGCATAGGGAATTATTTAAATATTCTTGGTAAGTCTTGAGATATGAGTTGGCTTATGGAAGGTATTATCAATACTTACTTTTGTACTTTTTTTTTGTCCTTTAAAGGTATCTTAGTTTCTTTATAATTACTAATCTCTTGATGTTTTGGCTATGCTAACATTACAAGAGATTTTTCTAACATTGGAAACAATATTATTTGCTAAATTTTTAAAGAAAATGAGCTTTGGTAAAGGACCTTTTGCTTGATACTTTATACTTTTAACATAACAAACGCATCCCTACTTTATACTTATTTATACCTCCCTTTTAAACTCCTTTTGATTTTGATGGTAATTAATGCATAATTGGTTTAAAAATTATTTTAGTAGTGGGTGTCACTTAATTGACTTCCAATATTCTCAAACCTCTTTTAATAGTTCCAAAACAATTTTTTTTCTTAGTTCATGTCTATTTTTAGTTTCTTATAATTGCATAACTTATCGTGTTTATATTAAACTAGAGTATTTGTCCATGTTTTAACCTACAAGACTAATTGCATTTTTTTCCACTTTTAAATTCAATTTAAGGTTTTAATCATTTTTATAAAGTGGGTTTTGATGGAGAAATATGGATTACATGAGCATAAATTATGCCTTCTCTAAAAGAGGTTTGAACTACACTTTCCCTCAAGTTTTGAAGATTATCGATTCTCAAAATTTGGTTTATGTATTCAATTTGGTTTCAAGGATTTTTGAAAATTAGTAAAATAATTAGCTATCTTAAATATATGGTATATGTAATCAGGGGTAGAGCCAGGACTTCCACATGGTGTTCCGGGACATTACGGAACACTGGTGGTAAGGTAGTAAATTATTTTGTAGGACACTATGTGTTTGTTTTTCAGGCATTGAATATATATTATATATGTAGGACACTATATCAAAATATTATAATAGATGAATGGTTAGGTAAGTTAGGTCCCCTGTATTTCGACTCCAAGGTCCCAGGATTGAATCCCATGATTAATCAATATTAAATTATTTTGTAGAATCAAAACAACATCATTTTGAAATTTTTTCCCCAAACCCTTACCCATCAGCCAACCCTTTGTCTCCCTCCTTCAAGGTTAAGGAAACACGACTCGACTAGCATATATCTACTCCACCATTGCCCTCAACCTTCTGGCTTCCACCACGCAACTTAAGTTCGCCACTACTGCTAGTGACCACTGTTGTTCTTGCCGGAGTCCATCGATGGCGTTCCTTCCTCTTCCAGTCTTCTAATCTAATCATCCAGTTAGTATTCTAATTCTTACATTCTTATACTTTGTATAATCGCTACCCCACCTAGCTCCTACCCTACCACTGCGCATGTGAATGCTACCGGCTGCCTGCTGCTTTGATATCTACAAGTCTACAAGACTCTAACCAATGGAGGTTGAAGGAAGGAAGAAGAACAACATAGCCAACTCCAAGCTAATTTTCTGAAAGTGAGGAAGGTAAGATTTTAGTTAATTTGTAGTTAGTTAAATTATTTGTCATTAATTTGTGAAATCAGAATGTAATTAATTTATTTATATTTATCTTATTAATTGATTATATTTTTTTACTTTACAAAAATCCTAATTTATCTTATTAATATAGAAATCCTAATTAATTTGGTAGAAATCAGAACTAGTTTGTAGAAATTAGAATGTAGAAATTATTTTTTTAGATTTATAGATTGAATTATTTAATTTATTAGTTAGTTTTTGAATTAGTTTGTTATAAAATTATACTATCAATTAAGTTTTAGTCAATTCATTGAATTGTTTAATGTCTTAATTTAGGATGCAACGATACTTTTCAAGCCAGCCTAAAAATAGCTGACATGAATCTAATTCTATTAATCAAGTTATGTTACCAACTTCTAAAAACCAGGCACTCTCATCTTCAAGCCAGCCAAAAGAATCAAGATTCACTAATGAAGGTAAAGTTGATTTAGAAACTTTAGAATAAGATCATAGGTTAAGAAAAAAGATTTTAGATTTTCATCCGAATATTCAGGATGAGGTAAGAAGAACTTATCTTTTAAAAGGCCCTTGTCAACCTCGTACTCATAGCTTTCCTACAAATGTTATCAATGAGAAAAATCATCAATTTATTTCATCTTGGTTTGATGAATATGATTGGTTAGAATATAGTATAGCTAAAGATGATGCATTTTTCCTGCCTTGTTACTTGTTTAAAAGTGAATCTGAAGTTAGTGGTGATAATTTTGTGGGAAAAGAATGTATACATTGGAATAAAAAACAAAGGTTTGATGTTCATATTACTATTTCTAATAGTCCTCATTTTAAATATACTAAAAAAAATGCAAAGATCTTATCAAATAGGAGTAAAGCATTGAAGCCACTTTCATAAAACAATCCAAACAAGTCAAATCAAATTATCTTATCCATTTAGATGCATCTATTTAGGTTGTCAGATTTCTTCTTGAGGGGGGAATAATATTTAGAGGACATGATGAGTCGAAAGACTCTCTAAATTAAGGTAATTTTCTTCATCTTATGGAGGCTTTGAGTCATAACAATGAAGCTATAGCTAGAGTTGTGTTAGGAAATGCTCTAAAGAATAATAAGATGACTTTACCTAAGATTCAAAAGGATATTAGTTATGCATTTGCATATGAAATAACTAATGAGATTATTAATGAAATTGGAGATAATTTCTTTGGAATGAAATTTTGCATTATGTTGTTGCTAGGGGTATTGTTATGGAAAGGTTTGCTAGGATTGTACATGTCAAAGAGACAACTGCTTTATCACTTAAATCTGCACTTGAATCAATATTGAGTCAGTATGGATTATGTTTATCAAATGTACGGGGAAAAGGGTACAATGGAGCTAGTAATATGCGAGGTGAATTTGGTGGTTTGAAAACATTGATTCAGAATGAAAATCCTTGTGCTTATTATGTTAATTATTTTGCTCATCAACTTTAATTAGCTCTTATTGTGGTGGTAAAATGTCATAATGAGATTAGTTTTTTTCTTAGCAATGTTACACGGGTTGTGAATGTTAATGGATCCTCCAACAAGCATTAAGATTCTCTTTGAGATAAACAAGTTACTTATATAGCAAATGCATTAGAAGAAAGCTTGATAGAATCTGGTCGAGGATTGAACTAATAATCTGTTCTCGTAAGGGCCGATGATACTCATTAGGGGTTCTCATTTAAGGACATTTTTTAGTCTCAAAAATTTATTTTCTCCTATAATTAAGGTACTTGAAGACTTGGGAGTCGATAGGACATTTGATAAAAATGGGGATGCTACATTCTTATTATATGGATTACAAACTTTTATCTCTATTTTCCCATTACATTTGATGATAAATGTTATGAGAGTTACAGGTGATTTATCTCAAGCATAACACAAGAATGATCGAGACATTTTGAATGCCTTAGCACTTGTTAAAATTGCTAAGGAGCATTTATAAGAGATGAGAGATGATGGATGGGAAATTATTTTTAATGAAATCATTTTATTTTGTATTAAGAGAGACATTTATATTCCCAACATGAATGAGAAATATGTTAAGGGGAGTGATCAGCATGCTAAGCTCCGATCACTATAAATCTACATCATTGTAAATATGATTATCTCTATAGTGTTATAGACTTAAGGCTAAAGGAGCTTAATTGTAGGTTTGATGTGCGTGAGCAATGAATTGTTGAGTTATGTTGCATGTTTGCATCCTTCATCATCATTTGAAGCTTTTAACAAGCAAATTTTAATTAGATTTGCTGCTTTTTATCCTGATGATTTCTCTAATGCTGATGTTGTGGTGTTAGACAATCAACTTGAGAATTATATTAGAAATATTCAATCAAATAGCAGTTTTTATGGTTTGAAAGGGCTTATTGATATTTCAAGAAACTAGTGCAAACAAAGAAGCATAAGACATATCCTTTCTTCCATAAGCTTGTGAAATTGGCTTTGATTTTGCCGGTAAAAACTAGAAGCATCGAATAGGTATTTTCTATAATGAATTTCATAAAGACTGCATCAAGGAATAAAATGTGTGATCAATGGCTTCAAGATTGTTTAGTAACATTTATAAAGAGAGATGTATTTAATTCTATTATCAATGATGTTATTGTAAATCGCTTTCAAAGTATGAAAACTCAACAAATACTATTGTAAAACTATATAAAATTTTATATTTAAGCTCAAGGTGTTGATATTACTTAAGAGTATTATTTTATATGAGGAAACCATGAAATTTAATCCTGACTCCGCCATTGTGTGTAATACCCTAAAATTTTAAAACCTAGAATTTAATAATTAATCCTCATTTGGGATAATTTAATTTTTAAATTATTAATTTAATTATTTTGCAGATTTTTGATTTATAAAAATGGATATGATTATTTAATAAATTAAAATAGATATTTTTTATTTTATCATACTCGTTTTATTTAAATAATTTTTCAAACCCATATTTTAATAAAATTTCCCTCTTAAATTGATATCATAAATTTTAAATAAATTAATTTATTAAATTATTTTATCCATCAAAATAATTAAATACCCTTATTCTAAAAATTATGTTATTTTTATTTTTCCCTTTTCCTTTTTTTTTTCTCTCTCCCTTTTCCTCCTTCCTCATTTTCCTTCCTTTCTTCCTCCTTTGGGTCGCCCAGCGTGCCTTTTCCCTCGTTGGGCTATTAGCCCCTCCTCTCCTTTCTCTCCCTACCTCGTCTTCCAGCTCAGTGCCCCTTTTTCTTCTCTTCTTCTTCTTTCCTCCCCCAGGTGGGCTAACCCAATAGGTCCTTCCTTTCTCCTCCTCCCTCGAGCGCAAGCCAGCCCACTCTCCTTCTTTCTTCCCTGCTTGACCAACTTGCCTTCTTTCCTTTCTTCTTCTTCCTCCCTTCTCCTCCTTCCTTCACTCATCAAACCAAACACCCCCATTCCTGCAACTGCATGCAACCCTGCCATTACAGTCCTACTATAATCCCCTAAAATTTTAAAAACCTATAAATAAATAAATAACTTTTATTTGAGATAATTTAGCCTTTAAATTTAATTAATTTAATTATTTTATGGATTTTTTTAGTGTATAAAAGTGGATAGGAACATTTAATAAATAAAAATAAATATTTTATTATTTATCATACTCATTTTATTTAAATAAATTTTCAAACCAATAATTTTCCAAAATTAACCTATTTAAACCCATATAATTTATTACATTAAATTAAATTATTAAATAAATTTATTTTCTAAAAATATTATATTCTATTATTTTATAAATTAAATTATTTTAAATTCCCCTATTTTTTCCTTTTCCTTTTTCCTTTTTTTTCCTTCTTCCTCCTTTCTTTCTTTTTCCTTTTTCCTCCTTTGGGCTGTCAGGCCGGCCTGCCTCCCCCTCCCTTGTATGCCTAGGCCACAAGCCCGTTCTTCCTTCCCCATGCACAAGCTGACCCAGCCTCCCCTCTTTTATTTCTTTTCCTTCCTCCCCCAGCAACTAAGACGGCCCAATTCCTCTTTTCTTTCCCCCGGCAGGCCTAGTGCTCTCCCCCCTTCCCTTTCTTTTTTCTTCTACACCACAACCAATGCCCCTTGACCTGTCTTTGTCACCCATGACTACTACACCGAGCACCATGCCCAACCACTACAGCCTACCACCACCTACCTCTCTCTCTCTCTCTCTCTCTCTCTCTCTCTCTCTGTCTCCCTAGTCCCTTTTTTTCACCATTTTGGACTGAACCAGCCATGCACCCCATCACGCATGGCCTCCCTTTCCCTCTCCCTGCCACCCTACATGCTTCCACAATCAATTGCCTACTACCTATTCTCCCTCTTCTTTTTCTTCTCCTCACCAGCCTCTTTCCTACCCATTTTTTTAGCCCCTTACACCCCCAATCTCCTCCTCCCCATTTTCTTCCCCTCCATCTTTTCCCCTCTGTTTTGCACCACTGCCACCCTCCGCCGCACCAATCCCCTACACCACTCCTTCCTACACTTTACCTCAGCCCTGCACCACCACAACACCCCCGAGCCACCTTGCATCCCCCTTCTTCCTCCCCTCTTCTTTTTCCCTTCTTTTTCTCCCTTCTTGGCAACCACCCTGCACTGCCTCCTTCCGCAGCCTTCTCGCCGCCTCTACTACCACCTGAGCCACCAACCTACTCCCTACAACCTCCTCTACCACCCCCACATCTCCTTTGGTCAAAACAAACACTTGCAGCCCCCTATTTTTCCCCTCCCTTTTTCCTTCCTTCTCAAACCCATCCACTCTTGCATCTTACTTTACAGCCTCGCCGCTGCCACTGTCGCCACCCTTTTTCTACCGCCAACCTATCCTTGACAACCACCTACATCCCCTCTTCACTCTTGCACCCTTCCCATGTCCTAAATCCTCCCCCACCTTCCCTCTTTCCTAGCCCTAAAATCCTAACCCAAAATTGGCTCCCCCTTTCCCCTTTCATGCCATTTTCGACCCTCTCCCTCATTTATTTGCATGCAGCTCATGCTACACGAGCAGCATGAGTTGCTGCATTTCTTAGTTTATTTAGTTAATGATTTTAAGGTATAATAATATTTTAAGTTAAGTATTTCATTAATTAAGTGTTATAAAGTTTTATGCTTTGGTTTTCTTATTTCTAATATGATAAGTATGGATATTATTTTTAGGTAGTGGTTTTACTAATCAAAGCTTGAACCTTTAACTAGAATACCGGTAAGGTTTGATTCTTGCAGGATTTAAGGTAATCGTTAAACCCCACTTAAATGCATAGATAAACGTATGCTAGCACATTAGGGTTATAATATGTCATTTGCATGATATATATTGTTGAATGTATTATATGTGGTTGATTGTATTGATTGATAAAAAGGAAAGCATATTAGTTTATATGCCATGTGTGGAAATATTGCTTAAGGGAAGAGTTTGATTATTAATGAAAATGTTGAGTACTTTTCCATGTTATATTATGTTATTGTGATCATTCATGTATGAATAATATTATTTTGAGCCTAAGGACATTTTGGTAATATGTCTTGTGCAAGAATGTGGTCTAATATGTGAGTGCTAATGAGTATCATATTGAATAATAATACTTGGTGGAGTTGGATAGTGAGAATGGAGTATTAATATTACTATTTTATGTAGTGATGGTAATTTTAGAGGAGAAGGGGCAAAATGGTAATTTGCAAGTAAAAGGATAAAATGCTAATTTTATAAGTAAAAGGGTATTATGGTAAATTTAGAAGTTAAGGGTATTATAGTAATTTTGGAAGTACAGGGGAAAATAATAATTTTATAAGTAAAGGGATAAAATGGTAATTATGACAATCAAGAAGGGAAAATGGTAATTATAATAATGGAGAAGGGAAAATGGTAATTATGATAATAGAGAAGGGTATTTTGGTAATTTTGATAATGGAGAAAGGTAGTGTGGTAATTTGACCAACTAAAGGGCAATTTGGTAATTATAATAAATAAGATGGGCAATTGGCAATCTTTAAGGCAATCTTACTAACCAAATGAGAAATATGATAAGTGTAACAATTATGAAAGGTGATGAGTGACCTAATGAGTATGGAAAACAACTTGGTAACCCAAACCAAGTAAGGGATAGTTTGGTAATTATGCAACAAGGAGGGTAATATGGTAATTTGTCAAGTAAAGAAGGGATGGCTTAGCAATTATACAAGGGGTAAATGAGTAAGATGTATCTAACATGTCATTGTGATAATGGAATTTCGTAATAATACTCAAATAACACTAAATAGTAAGATAATGGTATTGATGATTAGTAAGTATCATAAGAACGAATCCCAAATCGGAAACTGGATGAGATTATGATGGCCTTAATGATTCATTCATGTTATGTTGGACAACCATGTGAATAAGGAATACCTAATGATATCATAACGATTGAAAATGAATAAGTATCTGATTATTTTACTTTTCATGATCACCTTAATTAAAACACTATTACTTAAAGTGAAAGACCTAGAGATTGGAAATGGTGGCTCTTTAGGGGTCGCTACCCTAAAGACATGGTTTAGCCCACGATTATTTTGGTATTTGCTTATGTGCCTTTGTGCCCCAGCCAGACCCTATATCTTACTCTATCTAGCTTTATGGACCTATTTAGGGGGTATAAATACTTATAAATTAGGTGTCCTTGTTGGTAGGGTACTCAGTAGCTTTATGCACCAGTACGACCAAGGTACATTTGCCTCCCTGGGTTGATGGTTGAAGGGTACTGAGTAGCTTGTATACACTAGTACAACTAGTGTGCCTTTGTATCCTGAGATCTTGATCTCCCATCCAAGACAAATAAATGGAATTGTTATACTAATTAAGAAGGGAAAACACTAATCATGAAAGTGAAAGATTAATTAGCCGGGTTCAGTTGAATTATGATTATGAGTACCGGTCCACCAATTATAATAGTGGCCCAAGAGTGTGTTGTACTAGAATATGTTTATGAGAACTAGTCCACCAGATATAATAGTAGCCCAGGAGCATGTTGCCTTGGATGATGTTTATATGTATTCCGGTTCACCGGCAATAATAGTGGGGGTCCCGAGCTCAATAAATCTAATTTGGATGTGAATAAATTATGGAAAAATACTAATCACTTATAGTGGAACACCATGTGCGTCAGGGCCAGATCAATCCACCGACGAATAATAGTGGCCAAGAGCGTTCTGCCTTAGAGATCGGTCCACAAGCAATAATAGTGGTCAGGAGCATTCTATCTTGTATGTATTCCGCTCCACTGGCTATAATAGTGGGGTTCCCGCACTCACATGGATATTTATAATCCAAGATGATTGATTAATGATGGACTAATGGCTTAAGGCCTAGAAGTATTGATTGTACATCATGACTTATTAATATTTGATGGCCTTGTTAAGTATGTGATTGTGGCATATGCATTTCTTATTATATATGTATATAGTTTTATTTTATGTCTTTCATTGCAGGCTTGCCTTTAAGTGTGTTTTAAAGGGTTATTGAGTACTATAGTACTGAAGGGTTCCATTCATGGGGGCCTTGTCTCTTCAATAGGTAGTGTTACTTGTAGGTCCTTTTTTAGGTGCTATTCAAGTGGGCAACAGGAAAGAGCGTAAGGAATTATCCGGAACTGTTAAGGTTTCACTCTTTCTCTTTTAAATTCTTGGTTTCAATGTAATTGTTGTTTTTGTAACTACCATTAGTGGGTTCTATCCTTGTAAGTTATTATTTACGCTACTCTAATTTAAATATAGGTTGAGTTTCTTGTAAATTATATTTTACACTTTTAGCCTTAGCACTTGCTACTGGAACGATAGAAGTGAACCGGTATGGTACTAACTGTGGCAGTAATATCCCTAGAATTCATAGTTTATTATTTTGCTTCCGCTAAAATGAAATTTTTCAGTAATGAATTTTGGGGGTGTTACACCTGCTCTCTCCCTTTCTCCCTATCCCCTTCCCTTCCATTTTTGACCCTACACAACCCGCCTCGCTTTCCCTTTCCTTTCCCTTTTCGTCATTCCGTTCCCTGCCATCTTCCCTGCCCCCTACAACCTATAGCCACCTCACTCAAGCCATTCCTACCCTCCTTCTTCCTTTTCTTTTCCTTATTTCCTTCTCCTTTGCTCTATCTTCTTCTCCCTCGAGTTCCTTGTTTCCCCCTATAGAACCTCTCTTTTCTTTCTTTCCTTCTCCTCTTGTCTCCCCTATTTTTGCGTCATCACCCTCAACCACCACCTCTAATACCCAATGGACCACCACACTAACCTATTGGTATCCCCTATTATCTCCCTACACCACCCAACAACCACCACTCACCCCCTGTAGCCACCCTTCCCTTCCTTTCTCTTTTCTTCCCTTCTCGACCACTACCTTACACCATCATCGTGCGCCGCCATCTCCCCTCTTCTGCCACTCCCACAACCACCCCTCAACCCCTTGACACATCCTCTACCATTCCCTTACCTCATCCGGCTGAGATATCCCCTACAGCCCCTCCTTTCTTCTCTTCTTTTTCCTTCCTTCTCATTCTCCTCCCTTCCTTCTCCCCACCTTTCCAGCCTTACCATTGTCGTCCCTACCATCTTGAGCCACCAATCTCCAATCCCCAACCATCACCTACACCCTATCATCTCTCTTGTGCCCAGCCGCCACCCTTACTCCCCTCCACAAGCCCTTAACCTAAGCCCCGAACACCCCTTGCTGAGACCTTATACCTTCCCTTCATCCACCATCTTCCACCGTCACTCTCTTTTGTATCTCCCCCTATTTTTGTGCATGCAACGTGAGACTTGTTGCATATTGTGAGCAAATATTGCTAATTTTTTAGGTATAAAAATAGTTAACATTAATAAGTATTTATTAAGCCTTTTGATAAAAATATACTCTTTTAATTTTCTTCTACTAATATGCTAATTTTTGTATTATTTTTAGGTAGTAATTTTTACTAATCAGAGCTTAAACTTTTAACCATAATTTCGGTAAGGTTTAATTATTACTGGAAATAAGATAACCATTATACCCTACTAAAATATATAGATATATGTATGACAGCACATTAGGATTTAAAATATATTTGTATGCGTGTTATGTGATGTTAAGTATAGTATGATTCATAGCATATGTTGGTAGGTGAAATGAAAAGCATGTTATATTATGAAATGTGCCATGTATAGAAATGATGGTTAAGGAAGGAGCCTTATTTTTAAATTAATGTTAGATGCATGTATATGTTATGATAAGCTAATATGGCCATTTGTAGTAGAGATAATATTAATATGATCCCTAAGGGAATTTTAGAAATTTTTATTGAACAAAGGGTGTGGCCTAAATAAGTATGTGTGGTAGGTGACAAGGGGTATTAATAATAAATAATAATAGTTGGTGGTGTTAGATGGTGCATATGAATCATGGGTATTAATATTTTATGTGGTAAGGGTATTCTAGTAAATTTGGCATAAGAAGGGCAAATTGGTAATTTTATATGGATAAAAGTGGTAATATGGTAATTTGATAAGTAATAAGGTCTTTTTGGAAAATTAACATAAAATAAGGGTAACTTGGTAATTTTATAAACATATGGGGGTAAAATGGTAAATTAATAAGCAAGAAGGGCATTTTGGTAATTTGGCATAAAAGAAGGGTAACTTGGTAATTTTATAAACATAAGGGGGTAACATAGTAAATTTATAAGTAATAAGGGTATTTTGGTAACTTGGTATGAAAGAAAGGTGACTTGGAAATTTTATGAGAAAGAGGGGTGATATGGTAATTTAGTAAGTAAGAAGAGTATTTTGGTAATTTGGCACGACAAGGGGTAAATTGGTAAGTTAACAAGTATGGAAGGTAATTTGGTAAATTAACACATATAAGGGGTGAATTGGTAATTTTAACAAGTAAAAGGGTAATTTGGTAATTTAACAAACAAGAAGGGTAATTTGGTAATATAACAAGTACAAGGGGTAAAATTGGTAATTTAATAAGCATGGAGGGTAATATGGTAGTTTAACAAATTCAAAGGGTATTTTGGTAATTATACAAGTATAAAGGGCAATTTGGTAATTCGGCAAGTAAAAAGGGGTAACTTGGTAACTTTACAAATAAGGGGCATTTTAGTAATTTTGTAAGTATAAATTGACTCATTGATAAATTGCATATAACATGAAAATGGATTAAATAAGCCTCCATAATAAGACATAAGGGATATTAAATAATAGAAAAAGGATTTATGGTCTTAGTAACACTTGCTTAAGTATAACCACATATATTGCAAGAATAGGGGTATTTCGGTAAATCAGTGAATATCATAAGGATAATGTATCGTATAGGGTTGAATAGACAATCAATGATATGATATGATGTTTATTTCATAATCATGCAAGAGGTGTCTTAACTATTAATTATGCATGAAAATGTATGCTAGATGTGTTAGAGGTATATGTTAGGGTTTATGCATTCAGTGATTACTTGGTATGGAGTACTTGGTTATATGACCTGTATTATAATTATAATATGATAACCTATTGTGGCATGTGGATAAGTGAAAATGAGTTCTGAAATGAAAACAAAGGATAAGAGGAAGCCTTAGCCTTAGGGGCATTTTGGTCATTCTGACTTAAGGTGCCTAAGTATAAGAACTTAAACTTAGGTTAGCCTTAGTGGACTATTTAAGTTAACATGGTTAATAATACTAATAAGGATTACTTAATAATAACATAAACAAATGAAAATGATTAAGTTTGTATTTAATGTGTTTCTTATGGTCACCTTAATTAAGACACTAATATTCAAAGTAAAAGACCTCGAGGCTGGAAATGGTGGCTCTTTAGGGGTTGATACCCTAAAGACGTGGTTTAGCCCATGACTGTTATAGATTTTGTTGGTGTGCCTTGGTGCCCCAACCAAGCCTTTCATCTTACTCTATCTAGCTCTACGGACCTATTTAAGGGTATGCATACTTATGGATTAGGTGTCCTCGTTGGTAGAGTATTGTATGTCCTCATGCACCAATGCAACCAAGGTACCTTTATGTCCCTAGGTTGATGGTCAAAGGGTACTGTGTTGTTTGTATGTGTCGGTATCACTAGTATACCTTTGTGTTTCTAGGTTCGTGATCTCCCTCTTGAGTTAAATAAATAGAATTATTATGTTAATGAAATAGAAAAATATTAATCATATAAAGTGAAAGATTATTGAGCTGGTCCCAAATGGGTTTTGTCTTTTGTACCAGTCCACCAGTTATAAGAGTGCCCATGAGCATGTTTCCCTAGAGGTTGTATATGTATACCTGTCTACTGGTTATAATAGTGGCCAGGTGCGTGTTGCCCTAAAGTTTATTTCGGTCCACCAACTATAATAGTGGGGGATCCCGAGCTTAATAAACCAAACCTTAGATGATAACCAATTATGGAAAGAATACTAATCATTTATAGTGGAACACCATGTGCAACAAAGCCAAACCGATCTAGTTGTGAGAATAGTGGCCAAAAGTCGTTTGCCCTAGAGATCAGTCTACGGGCTAATAATAATGGCCAAGTACGTTTTGTCCTGGAATGTATCTCCGATCCACCGGCTATAATAGTGGGGTTTCCGTACTCATATGGATATAATCAGAGAGATGATGTTAAATTGTATTTAATTAATAGCTTAAGACCAGAAGTGTTGATTTCGACTTTATGATCTATTATTATGGTATAAATATAGCCTTGGTACCTGTCTCTCATGATAAGTGTTGGAAATGTTAAGTAAATGGACTTGTGATATATGATTCATGCAATACGAGTCTATCATGTGTTGTTGCATTTGTTTCTATGCCTTGTGTACGTATTATTCTTATATACGTATGATGTGTTGCATACAGCCCAGCCTTTTAGTTTTGTGTAAAGTGTTACTCAATACTGTAGTATTAAAGGGTTTCGTTTGTGGGCCCCCGCCAATTTAATGGGCAGTCTTCCTTATAGGTTAGCCGCAGGTGCTATTCAAGCTATTATTAGGTAAAAGTGTAAGGATTATCTAAGAAGCTTTTCAGGGTTTCTCTTTTAATCTTATTATTTCTTTGTTAAATAATTTTACTCTTGTAACACTAATAGTGGTTTTTATATCTTGTAACGTTTTTAACGCACTACTCTAATTTAAATGAAAGTTTGAATTTGTGTAAATTGTATTCTATTCCTTTTTAACCTTAGCAGTTGATCTTGGAACGGTAGAAGAAAACCGGTCTGGTACTTAGTGTGATGGTAGCATCCCTTAAATTTACTGTTTTGCTTCCACTTAATTTTTAATTAAAACAAAAATTTTCAATAGTAAATTTTGGGGGTGTTATAGTATGAAGAGCCTATGTATCCTTAAATTTGGTTATAAGTTATTATGAGTATAGAAACTTATTTTTGTTTTGATCTTGATAATATGTGGTTTTAATATCACAATTAGTGCCTTATTTTTTGGGATAATCACGTTGTGATCAAGAGTTGCATTTATTTTATCTTAAAATTGATATATTGAAATAATGGATTGTATTAAAACTAGTGTTGGAAATGGTTATAGTTGGGGTTTTAAGAGAGATCCTTTCAAGAACCATGGTTATAATGGATTTATTTTGGGTTTTTGTGTGTTATTTTTTGTCACTACTAAATAAGGCATTAATAATTTAAAGTGGAAGGCCATAAGGTGAAATTTATATGTTCCTTAGGGTCACCCTTCTAGGGATAGGTTGGTAATGCCACTCATATTGTATTTTGTGTCAAATCGACACTAGATTTGACTACTTTTAGTTAGATTGACTAAGAGCCAATAAGTCTCCATGTTTACTCTATATGATCATACATGAACTATTAGAGGGTACACCCACATAAGGATTGGATAACTAAGGAGAAGAACCCATAAGAGAGATCCTCTACCTAGCTACCCCAAGAGTAATCCTCTTATGGATGTTAATCATGGCAAAAACATTACAATTAGTTTTGGTTGGAGTGTTTCATTGATCGAATTTAATGGATTGATATTGTTCCCACTCAAGTTAATAAAATGGTTAAATTGAGTTGTGTGAGTGATTTAAAGAAAGGAAAGTAATTGATTCTACATTTAAGTGTGTGTCACTATGTGATCATGTTATGTATCTTTTGTAGGCACATAACTTACCATACTTATATCTTATCATGCTTGTGATGTTTGTGTGATGTTATGCTTATCATGTCTATAAATTTCCATCATGATTTTAGCTGTGGTTTTTTAATGTTCATTGACTTAAATTGGGTTTTATTTTGACTTGGCATTCTCCTAAATGAGACCCTATGATGATCCTAATATTTGTATCAGGAGAGTAGATGGATTAGTGTAGGTTGGGCATGACTTTGATCAATGATGTTGACTATGTTGGGTTAGAGTAAATGCTATCTGGAATTGTTCCTTCCAGATATTAATGATTTTTAATAATAATAATAATAATAGAGATGTATATATTAATGATTTTTATTTGATAAGGATTAAATAGATAAAGAAAATAAAGAATATATAAAAGTGAATAATTAAAAAGAGTTGAAATAATTGTGTATAATAATAATAATAATAATAATAATAATAATAATAATAATATAGAATTTATTGCAATTTAATTATAGTTAGCTACATTTAGTATTATAGTTCAATTAGGTTTAGGTTTAGTTTTTATTATAATTTATTAGGTTAAGGGTTAGGGTTAAGCATTTATTATACTAAATATAAAAGTGAATAATTAAATGGAGAGGAATAATCGTGTATAATAATAATAATAATAATAATAATAATAATAATAATAATAATAATAATAATAATAATAATAATAGTGTTTTAATAATAATAATAATATAAGATTTATTAAGGTTTAATTATAGTTAGCTAGGTTTAGGATTATGGTTCAATTAGTTTTAGCGTTAGTTTTTAGTATAATTTATTAAGTTAAGGGTTAGGGTTTGGGTTTGAGTTTAGCATTTATTATACTAAATATAAAAGTGAATAATTAAATAGAGAGGAATAATTATGTAAAATAATAATAATAATAGTGTTTTAACAATAATAATAATAATAATATAGGATTTATTAGGGTTTAATTATAGTTAGCTAGGTTTAGGGTTATGGTTCAATTAAGTTTAGGGTTAGTTTTTATTATAATTTATTAGGTTAAGGGTTAGGGTTTGGGTTTAGCGTTTATTATACTAAATATAATAATTAATATGTGCTCTTATAACAAACTATTATATACATTATTCTAAACTCTACTTTTAATAGTATCATATTATTATACTTAGCCTATATATATATATATATATATAATCTTATTAATATCTACTTGATTTTACTATGCGTAGCTTAAACGATTTGATGGTAGTTTGATGTTCAGCCGGTTTCTTAAATATATATAACTAAAGATTATGTCCTTATTTTAAATAATGTGATGTTGTTAGTTTTACATAGTTGGTTAAGATCTGATAGAATATATTTATGATTTGTCTAGCTAGTTGAAGAACAGTTTACATATTCTGTAATTTAGATCATTTCGAGAACAACCTTGATGATAAGATTTAGTTGTTTTCATTTGTAGGTAGTGAGATGACATACCCTCCACCATATCTATGCATAGCGCTACATGCATATCTACAGACTCATGTCATATGGTTATATAAAGAGCTAGGTTGGTTGTATGCGAGTGGCTTATCCTATCACCCCTTCTATTTCAGTTTGTATCACCTACTATTTACCCTGCCTTAGACCGAGCCATGGGTGTTAGCTACATCTAATTTTTTGTATTGGTTTTCCCACCACATTGATGCACCACACCCGAGATTTATTGAGGGTGAGGTGTTTGCCAGAGAGTATGATAGGATATCAAGAGAGCTTATGGTCATTGATGATGAGTGGAGGTTTCGTAGCTTACCTCGGAGTATCCACCCCAGTTACCCTAGAGTATCCGTCAGTAGACTCTCTAGCGATGATGTCAGCGATAAGATGATATATAATGATGAGTGGACTTTCAAAGTTATAGTTGTTAGTCGGGCTCAACGAGGCTATCGGAGGATTTAGTTTTATGGTTATGCGTTTTTCTTTTTTAGGTGTTTAGGCTATAGCAACCATTTTATGTATATAGTGTTGTTATTGCTTTAATCCCGTAGTGTGTGTATGTATATATATATATATATATATAATAGCATGATACATTTGAGATTAATTCTTTCTAAGCATGAGCAATTTGTGAATTATTAAACTTATAATTCAATTGATTTGTAATAATTACTTTCGCATGGGATACATCTAGATTGAAAAACTATGGATCGGAAATGGTTGTCTATAAATCGTCTTCTAGAGAATATAACGAACAAGTAGAGTTTTTCATTAAGTTTGCAATTGAACATGCTCAGGACTCTAGTAAAATAGTTTGTCCTTGTTTGAATTGTGCTTATATTCAGCATGTCAACGGTGATGACTTGAGAGATCATTTTTTTGTGTATAGAATTGATACAAATTACACTTGTTGGATATGGCATGGGAAAAGAGAGTCTAAATATGATAATGACGATGTTAGGAGGGATAGTAGTGGATCATCATTTGAGAACTATAAGAGACATTCGTTAGAGGAGATGACTCCAATGGTTGAGGAAAGTGTTCGCGATTATCCAAAAATGTTCGAGAAGTTATTGAATGACTTATAGAAACCATTGTACGGTGATTGTAAGACATTTATTCGATTATTTGCTACTTTAAAGTTGTACAACTTAAAAACATGTAACAGATGGAGTGATAAGAGTTTCACAGAATTATTGACACTTGTAAAGGATATACTTCCTAATGACAACGTTCTACCTAATCGTACCTATGAAGTAAAGAAGATTCTATCCTCTATAGACATGATTTATGGTAAGATACATGCATGTCCTAATGATTGTATTTTATATTGCAATGATAATGCATTATTAGATAGTTGTCCTAATCCTGAATGCAAATTACCACGATACAAGAAGAACAAGGTGTCCACTAAGGTGTTATGGTATTTTCCTATAATAACAAGATTAAGACAGATGTTTAATGATGTTGAAGATGCCAAGAACATGAGATGGTATGCTGATGAGAAGATAGATGGTGGGATTCTTAGACATCCATCTGACTCTCCATAATGGATGACAATTGATAGCTTGTTCCCTGAATTCGGTAAAGAAATAAGAAATGTGAGCCTTGCACTTTCTACGGATGGAATGAATTCGCAAAATCAAGGCACCTACAGTTTATGGCCGGTAATTTTGGTTATATACAATATACCTCTGTGGCTCTATATGAAACGCAAGTATATGATGTTGTCTTTACTCATTTCAGAGCCAAACTAATGGGGAATAATATTGATGTTTATTTGGCACCTTTGATTGATGATTTGAAGTTCTTATCGGACATGGGCATTGAAGTATTTGATGCACATAGTAAAGAAAATTTCATGTTGAGAACAATGTTATTCTATACTATAAATTATTTTAGGGTGTGTGGTAACTTGTCAGGTTATAGTGTGAAACAACATTATGCATGTTCAATATATGAGGAGAATACTTCATTTGTTCAGCTAACACATGGCTGAAAGACTGCTTTCTTGGGAATCGTAGGTTTTTACCAAAGAATCATCATTATCGTAGGTAAAGAAAAGTGTTCAATAGCTTCCGAGAAGAAGAGCAAGCACCAATCCGGTTGATAGGTCAACAAGTGTGGATAAAGATGAAACATTTGAGTGTCAAGTTTGGAAATAAGAATAAAGATAAGCCTCTATCAATTGGGTGGAAGAAGAAGTCAATATTCTTCAACCTTCCTTATTAGGAATCTCTATACGTGAGACATGCCCTTGATGTGATGCATATTGAGAAAAATATTTGTGAAAGTCTTGTTGGTTCATTACTTAATGTCCCACACAAAAATAAAGATGGCATCAATGTTCGAATGGATATGGAAGAAATGGGTATTAGATAGGAACTGGCACCGCGAGACAATGGAAGAAGAACATATTTACCACCGGCGTGTCATACTCTTTCCAGAAAAGAGAAAATTTTATTTTGCCAATTCTTTCACAGTGTCAAGGTTCCAAAAGGGTATTCTTCAATGTCAGAAGGCTCATGTCGATGAAAGAGTTGAAATTAATTAACATGAAGTCGCATAATTGTCATATTTTGATGTGGCACCTGTGCCGATAGCTATACGTGGAATTTTGCCAAAGTGTGTTCGAATTACTGTTACGAGGCTTTGTTAGTTCTTTAATGCCATTTGCTCTAAAGTCATACATACTGATAATTTTGATGCCTTGCAAAGAGGGATTGTAATCCCTCAAAGTTTTAAAAAACCAATAACTTAATAAATACCTTTTATTTGAAATAAATTAGCTTTAAAAATTATTTAGTTTAATTATTTTATGGATTTTGAGTATATAAATTTGGATAGGAGTATTTAATAAATTAAAAATGAATATTTTGTTATTTTATCATATATTTTTATTTAAATAATTTCCCAAACTAATATTTTACTAAAATTATCCTTTTTGAACTAATATATTAAATTATATTGAATTAAATTATTAAATTAATTAATTGATCAAAAATATTATATTTTATTATTTTCTAAATTAAATTAAATTATTTTTCTCTATTTTCCATTTTTCCTTCTTTTCCTTCTCCTTCTCTCCTTTTTCTTCTTTCCTTTTCTTTTCTTTTTTTCCTGGCTTTGGGCCTCCAAGCCTGGCCTGCTCCTCGCCTGTGCTTGGGCCTCCAGCCTGCTCCTTCCCCTCCTCTCCTTCTCTAGCGCATAGCCTAGACCCCCTCTTCTTTTTTTTCTTTCTTCCCTTCACCTTGGACCAATCGACCCTGTCTTTTTCTTCCCTTCCCCGCCCTGTCTTTTTTTCTTTTTTCACTTCTTCTTCTACGCCTCGACACAACTGCTCCCCGACCCGTCGCCATCGCCACAACCGCCTATGCCTTGGGCACGCCGGCCACCGCCCACTACCACCACCTGCCTCTCTCCCTCCCTCTCTCTCTCTCTCTCTCTCCTCTGTACCTCTTTTTCTTTCATCATTTTGGAAGCTGACAGGCCATGCATACCCATCAAGCATGGCCACCCTTCCCTTTCTCCCCCTTCCTCTCCCTGCCACCCTACCACCTCCCTACCGCCCTAAACACTGCCACCTATTCCCCCTACCCTTCCTCTTCTTTTTCTTCTCCCCTTCATCCATTTTCTGCCCCATCCTTTCGAGCCCCTTACCCCCGACCTCCTCTCCTCTCTCATTTTCTTCCTCTCCCATTTCCACCCCTTTTTTTGCATTGCCACCACCCTCCGCCACTCCAGCCGCCTCACCAACCCCTACACGCTCTCTGCCACCTTCCACCTCAGCCTTGCGCCACCACAATATCCCTCTCAAGCCATCCCACAGCCCTTCTTCCTCCCTACCTATTTTCTCTCCATTTTCCCCATCTTCTCGGCAATCCTCCTGTAACGCCACTGATCGCCATTGTACGGCCACCTCTGCTGCCACCCAACCCACCATTTGACTCCCTGCAACCTCCTCTACAATCCCCATACATTGTTTGGCAAAAACAAGTCCCTGAATCCCTTCATTTTTCCCTCCTCTTTTCCTTCCTTCTCACCCCCTCCACCTCGACCCACCTCGGCAACCAACTTCGCCACCTCACCGCCGCCGCATCCGCCGCCCTTGGCCACCACAAACCCATCCCCAGCATCCACCTACACCCCCTCTTTACTCCTGCACCATTCCCTTGCCTTAAATCCTTCCCCATCTACCTTCTTTTCTAGCCTAAAGACCCCAACCCAAAAATAGCCATTTCACCTTCCTTCACCCTCCCCTTCGATCGTTCCTCTAATTATTTTTGCATGCAGCTCATGCTGCATATGCATCATAAGTTGCTGCAATTATTGGACCATTTTTATTAAAAATTTCAAGGTAAAATTATATTTAAGCTAATTATTTCATTAAGTAAATTTTATAAGGTCTTATACTTTGATTTTCTTATTTCTAATATAATAATAATTGATATTATTTTTAGGTGTTGATTTTGCTATTTAAAGCTTGAATCTTTAATGGGATACCGGTCAAATTCGATTTTTGTAGGATATAAGGTAATCGTTAAACCCCACTTAAACGCATAGATAAACGTATGTTAGCACATTAGGATTTTTAATATGTTATTATGCTTGATATTTGTGGTTTAAGATAACATATATATTTGCTTGTATTGATTGATAAAAAGTAAAGTATGCTAGTTTATATGCCAAGTGTGGAAATGTTGTTTAAGGAAAGAGTTTGACTATTAATGAAAGAGTTAAGTACTTATCCATGTTATTTCATGTTATTGTGACTAATTACACATAAATAATATTATTGTGAGCCCTAGGGGCATTTTGGTAATATTCCTTGTGCTAGATTATGGCCTAATATGTGTGAGTGATACTGAGTATTATATTAAAATATAATGATTGGTGGAGTTGGATATTGTTAATGGAGTATTAATAGTATTATTCCATGTGGAAATGTTAATTTAATAAAAGTGGTGGAATAAAGGGGGTAAAGTGGTAATTTTGAAGGCAAAAGGGCGATATGGTAATTTTATGATCAAATGGCAAAATGGTAATTTTGTAAGTAAAGGGGTATTATGGTAATTTTGGGAGTAAAAAGGTAAAGTGGTAAATTTGGGAGTAAAAAGGACTATGGTAATTTTGGAAAAGAAGGAAAAAATGGTAATTTTTTAAGAAAAGATAAAAAATGGCAATTTTGGATGTAAAAGGGTAAAATAGTAATTTGTAAAGCAAAAGGGGTATTATGGTAATTTTATAAGTAAAAGGGTATTGTGGCAATTTTGTAAATAAAAGGATGTTATGGTAATTTGGAAGTAAGGGGTAGAAGGATAATTTTGTAAATAAAAGGATATTTATGACAAACTTGGGAGTAAGGGGTAACTTGGTAATTATGATAACAATGGAGGATAATTTGGTAATTAAATTATGATTAAAAAGGGGCAACTGGATAATTATAATAGAGAAGGGTAATTTGGTAAATTAACCAACAAAAGGATAAATTAATAATTATAAATATGGAGAAGGGTAAATTAATAATTGTAATTATGGAGAAGGGTAAATTAATAATTATAAATATGGAGAAGGGTAAATTGGTAATTATAATTATGAAGAAGGGTAAATTAATAATTGTAATTATAAAGAGGGGTAATTTGGGATTTATAATAATTGAAAAGGGTAAAATGACAATTATAATAATTGAGAGGTGTAAAATGGTAATTATGATAAAGGAGAAGGGCAATTTGATAATTTAACCGACTAAAGGGTAACTTGGTAATTATTTAACCAACTAAAGGGGCATAATAGTAATCATGATAATGAAGGAGGGTAATTTGGTAATTTATCCAACTCAAGGGCAATTTGGTAATTATAACAAAGGAGAAGGGCAATTTGGTAATCTAACCAACCAAAAAGGAAAATATGTTAAGGTTAACAATTATGAATGGTGAATGGTTATCTAAAAAGCGTAGGAGATAACTTAGTAACATAAACCAAGCAAGGGGTAATTTGATAATTATGCAACCTTAAGGGTAATATGGTAATTTGTCAAGTAAGGAAGGGATGACTTAGCAATTATATAATAAAGGGGTAAATAAGTAATTTGTACCTAACATGTCATTGTGATTGTGGAATTTTATAATATAACTCAAATAACGCTGATTAGCAAGGTAAGAGTATTTGATAATTAGTAAGTATTATGATAACGAATCTTAATTCAGAATTACATGAGATTATGATGGCCTTAATGATTTCTCTATGTTATCTTGGATAACTGCCTGAATAAGAAACGACTAATGATATTAGAACTATTGAAAGTGAATAAGTATCTGATTATTGTGCTTTTTGTGATCACTTTAACTAAGACATTAATACTTAAAGTAAAAGACCTCGAGATCAGGAATGGTGGCTCTTTAGGGGTCGCTACCTTAAAGACGTAGTTTAGCCGATGATTATTTTGGTATTTGCTGGTGTGTCTTTGTGCCCCAGCCAGGCCCTATATCTTACTCTATCTAGCTCTACAGACCTAGTTAGGGGGTATGCATACTTATGGATTAGGTATCATTGTCAGTAGGGTACTGAGTAGTTTTATGCACCAGTACGACCAGGGTACCTTTGCATCCCTGGGTTCGTGATTGAAGGGTCTTGAGTAGCTTGTATGCACCAGTACAACCGGTGTACCTTTGTGTCTTGGGTTCTTGATCTCCCATCTGAGGCAAATAAATGGAATTGTTGTGCTGATTAAAGAAAGAAAAAATACTAATCATGAAAGTGAAAGATTATGAGCCAGGCCCAGTTGAATTATGATATCGATTACCGATCCAGTGGTTACAATAGTGGCCCAAGAGCGTGTTGCCCTGGCCAATGATTATGAGTACCGATCCACCGGACATAATAGTGGCCTAGGAGCGTGTTGCCCTAGATGATGTTGATATATATTCTGATCCACCGGCAATAATAGTGGGGGTCCCGAGCTCAATAAAATCAGTCATAGATGTGAATAAAGTTATGGAAAAATACTAATCAGTTATAGTGGAACACCATGTGAGTTGGGGCCAGACCGGTCCACCGGTGAATAATAGTGGCTAAGAGCGTTTTACCCTGGAGACCGATCCACCGGCATATAATAGTGGTTAGGTGCATTCTGCCCTATAAGTGACCGATCCACTGGCTATAATAATGGAGTTCTCGCACTCATATAAATATAAAATATGAGATTGATTGAATGATGATGGAATAATGGCTTAAGGCCCAAATGTATTGATTTTGCACTATGACATGACTTAAGGGCCGAAAGTATCGATTGTTCATAACGACCTATTGATATTTGATGTGATTGTTAATTATGTGAATGTTATATGTACACATCTTGTTATATATGTATATAGCTTTGTATCATGTGTTACATTATGGGTCTGCCTTTAAGTATGACTTTAAAGGGTTACTCAGTACCATAGTACTAAAGGATTCCATTCATGAGGCCCCTGCCTATTCAATGGGTAATGTCCCTTGCAGGTTCAATTTCAGGTGCTACTCAAGTGGGAAATGGGAAAGAGCATAAGGATTATCCGGACTCTTAGGGTTATCCCTTTGCCTTTACTTTCTAGTTTAAATGTATTCCTTGTTCTTGTAACCACCATTGGTGGATCCTATTCTTATAAAATGTTTACTTGCGCTACTCTGATTTAAAATGGTTTGAATTTCTAGCAACTGATATTTTGTTCTTTAGCCTTAGCACTTGGTATTGGAACGGTATGAGTGAACCGGTCTGGTTCTAAGTGTGGCGGTAATATCCCCGAAATTCACCGTTTAATATTTTGGCTTCCGCATTTATTTTAATAAAACGAAATTTTTCAGTAGTGAATTTTGGGGGTGTTACAGGGATTGTGATTACTTTATGCGAGCTTGAAATGTACTTTTCACCCTCATTCTTTGATATTATGGTACATCTAACCGTTCATTTAGTTTATGAGATAAAAATGCTAGGACCTTTTCATGGACACTGAATATACCCCTTCGAATGGTTTAAGAAGTTGATAAAAGATTATGTGAAAAATCGATATCGGCCCAAATTGTTTGCCCCTAATACCCTGTCCCAAGCATGTTCAAATGCAAACTTGATGAAAAACTCCACTCGTTCGTTATATTTTCTAGACAAACGATTTGCAGAAAACCATTTCCGATCCGTAGTTTTTCAATCTAGATGTATCCCAAGTGAAAGTAATTATTACAAATTAATTGAATTATAAGTTTAATAATTCAAAATTTGCTCATACTTAGAAAGAATTAATCTCAAATGTATCATGCTAATATTTGTGTGTGTGTGTGTGTGTGTGTGTATACTAACACGTTTCCAAAAAGATATTAATACTCAAACTGCTCATACTTAGAAAGAGTTCATATATATACATACATACATACATACATAGCAAAACATTATACAATGGTTCAAATTACAAAAGATATACATACTACGGGATTAAAGCAATAACAACACTATATACATCAAAAGGTTGCTACAGCCTAAACACCTAAAAAGAAATTGTTGGGTTTTGTTTGGAGAGACACGAATGGCTTGCTCATATGTTTTATATAAGAAACTTTTGGGAACCTGCATATTTTAAAGACTTGTTTATGGGAGGGCTCGTAAGAAGAACTTTAAGATCAGAGAGTGATACTAGCTTTTTTGGAAATTTCACAAATAAACATTCTACTTTGGTTTAGGTTTATATGTGCTATGAGAGTTCATTATATGGAAAAAAGGTATAAATAATTGGAGCTAAATAAGGTATCAAACTTTTCATATCCCGAACTTAGGATTCCCCTTACATTGGAGGAGCATGCATATGGGGTTTATACCCATACTATATTTTTTTAGTTCCAAATTAAGATTTTATCTTATTCATTTTCATGCAGGCTTGATGATTTTATAAGGAAAGGTGATTTAGAGATTGATGTAGTAGGTAAACTTGGTATGTCAAATTGTAAGAGTAATTTTCGGGTGGTATACAATACAATAAACCAAGATATTAAGTGATCTTGTAAGTTGTTTCAGAGATGTGGGATTCTATGTAGGCATATACTTTGGGGTTTGAAAGGAAAAGGAGTAGACCATATTCCTACTCAATTGATAATGAATTGGCGGATTAAAAATGACCTAATTAAAAAAAACCCAATCTATGACTTAAAAGGAACCCATTAGATCAATGTTCCAAAGGTGATGATATGTGGTCTACTTTGAGAAGGTTATGAACTTAAATATTTGAATGTGTGAGACTAGTTGAAGGGAAACAAGAAGGTATCCATGAATTTATAAAAGTTCATGAATATTCTAAGAAGGAATGGAGTGACAAGAATAGTAGTGATAAGCATCCAAGCAAATCACATATCTTTAAATCCTTAATTAGGATAAGTTCTTTGAGTGAAGTTACCATTCAAATCCCATGTCAATCCAAAAACAAAGAAAGCAGAAATAGGATCAAAGGGAAGAAAGAAAAGGCAATTGAGCAGCAAAAGAAGATGACAAGAAAGTGCAAGGCATGTGATGAGTATGTAGGCCATGATAGTCGGAATTGTCCTAGAAAATCAAAATTAAAATCAAAGGTAAAACACATCATTCTACTTCTTGATCTCAACTTGCAATATTTTTTTAATTCCTAAGTTTAAATTGCAACTAATATCAGTTTTTTATATGGTAATGACATATTTTGGAATGAAAGACAGGATTTGGATGTCAATTTTTTAAAGCTCACGAAGGATATTGGTCCTTGATGCTTTTCGTTGTAGTTTACATGATTGTGAGAAGTTGATTTTTAGAGTTCTATAATGGGCAACTCAAGGAGTAGTGACACTTTTGAATCATGGAGGATTTTTTTTCCATCATATTTTATAATTAAATGAATGTATATTTCATGAGTATGTTTTATTTTTGTTGAAACGCACATGCCTTTAGATGGAAACTAGTGTTTAGGGTTTAGGTTTTACAGGGTTGAGGGTTGAGTGTTGAGGGTTTAGAGAGCTTAAGGTTTTTATGGTTTAGGGTTTAGAGTACTTAAGGCTTAAAGGGTTTAGGTTTTAGAGGGTTTATGAATTTGGTTTAGGGTTTAGGGTTTAGGGATTAGAGGGTGTAGGGTTTAATGTTTAGGGGTTAGGGGGTTTAGGGTTTAGCGGATATTGGGTTTAGTTGTCGAGTTTGGATATAGGTTTATATTAGTTTTTTTCTGATATTTTTTAAATCTTGATTGTTGCTCAAATATTAATCTAGTGGATAAGAATTGTTCCTATATTTATATGTTAATAAAGGTTTATATTGTATTTCATCATGTCACTATGCTTAGGTGGTTATTGTTCCTTGTTGGTATCAATTCCATCTCAAACCAATATCTTCAGACCATTTACTACTAACTATTCTTTTCAATTTCATCAATAATCCCAAGCATTATCAAAAACAGTTTTTGTAGGTTACCTCTTGCATTCAAATCAAAATGAAAGAAAAAAAAAATTATTGAAAGCAACAAATTAAAGAAAAGAACTTGATAAGTTACAACTTTACAATGAACGATGACCTAAGCTCATTTAATAATTTAATTCAGACCTTTTGAACCACATGTTGTAATTGAACCACTCTCTTTTATGTAATCTAGCTTGTTGATTAGTTTGATATATATTCTCATTTTTGGTTTTAAATGGAGTTCTCAATTGATTTTATATAGTATGAGTTAGGTTCTAAAAAGAAATTGAATTAAAATAAGAACCAAATGTTGGAATACTATGCGTAGTAATTGAAATGAAAAAGTAAATATATTGAATGAATGAAATTTGTGAAAAATACTTATCAAAAATATTGTTGTACTGCAAATATAACCGCCGCCTTGAAATGAATTACGGCTAGACCTTTTGTGTATTTCTATATGTTGGTGTGTCCCTAAGGTTAATACAATGACTATCCGATCTCGTGCACTCAAGATTGAAGAGTAAAAAAATTGCATAAACTTACCCATTTAAGCTTCGAAAATAGAGAGCATTAGATGAAAGGGTGCTCCAAGTTATTATTTTTTTCGTGTAAAACCGCCACAAAATTTGAAATTATATAGCACACAAACGTGTCCAACCACAACCACCAATACAACATTTGAAATTATATAGCACACACACGTGTCCAACCACAACCACCAATCCCTGTAGAATTGATTGACTCTCAATCGTAAATGGAAACGTTTAAAAAATTGAAGGGGAAATAGGAACCGTAAAGACCTAGTAAAAAGAGAAGAAAAAACGTAATAAATTTTTTTATAAAAAGAATGTTGGGTTCAAATCAATGTGGGTAGAATGGTATATAATTTGAGGAAAATTATTCCTTTCCACAAATGTAGGATAAGGAAGAGCCCTCACAGAAAAAGAAACACAATACATTTTGCTATTTTTCAACACTTAAAACTAGTAATTTGCATCATGGGATAGATTAAATGAAGGGTTATGATTACACTAATTAATAGAGAAATTAAAATTTCTCCATTGAAAACCCTTGTACCCTCCTTTGTTTGATAGTGAATTACGGGAACATTGAAAATGTGTCGTTTTGTATTTCCAAAACATTTCTAGGGCTGAAATCGAATACAATACATCTTTTTTTCTAAAATTAAACCAACAAAAAAAACTAAAACAATGTCATTTTAGAATGTAAAATTAAATCTTTGTGCATGTACAAATATCTCGTCACTATTAATAGAAGTACTATCTTTTCTAATCAAATAAAATATGACTACTACATTTTATTTTATTAACCAACATCAGCAGCCAAATCTTAAATCATTATGTCTCCTCTATTTCTTTTTTTAAGGGATTTTTTCCAATGACCTTATTTTAAAAAGGAAAAAATTGCTATTTTTTTATTTCAATATGTATAACGTGCAAGCATAATTCAGTTTTCAAAGCTTTTTAGAGCAGGTTCACAGAACCCTTTTTTTATAATAAAAATCCTTCATTTATTTATTTATTTATATCCTTTTGTGCCTTGAAAATTAAATTCGTGAAAAACATTTGGCCTTTTTTTTTATAATTGGTCAAAAGCTCCACAAAAGAGTACAAAACAAAATAAGAGAGAAATACTTCTGACAAGCAATCCTACACCGCCACTCTCGAGAAGAAACAAAAAAGGCAGAAAAACAAAACAATGCGGCTAACGGCCACCCAAGTTTTAAAATCTGCCGAAAATCTAAAAATATTTGTCTCTTAGGCACATGCTCCTTAGTAACACCAACCCAAGATAAATCAGTGTGTTCATATTAGGACTTGGACATTTTAGACAATATCATCAACAGCGTCGGTGAAGTATGGACAAAATATTTAGCTAGCTAAATTTTAAATGTAGATAGCTCGGAACATGATGTGAGGTTATCAAAAAGAAGGTGGAAGGAACATTCATCGGTCGTTTTTAAAAAGTTTCAAAATTAATTTTCATTCCGGTATCAAAATTAAAATTAATATTATTTAATTAATTCTTTATTAAAAATTTATTAATAATTAAAATGAATTAATATAGATAATAAATTTATTTTTTATTTTTCTTTCTTAATTTTAGTTAATTTATCTATTTTTTAAGAATATAATATATATATATATATATATATATAATTTTTTTGATACTTTCTATTGTTTCCTTTTTTAAAAATTTTAAAAAATAATATTTTTTTAATTTTTTCTCTCTATTTTTTTGCTTTCGTCTCTGCCAATGTTGTCGTTGGACAACTCATTTTTCACAATTTGTCATTTATCTCTTATCTCTCTCTCCAAATACTTCTCCCATGTTTGGAGACTTGTAAAGTGAGGCAAGGGACGACACCTAACTGTCGTCTTCATCTTAAAAAGGTTTTCCATTTCAAATTTTTTATTAGATTTTATATTAAAATTATTTAATTAATTTTTATTAAAAAATTAATTATATTAAACAAATTATCACTGATAAATATTAATTAATATAGATAATAATTTTAAAATTTTTTTCTCTAAATTTTAATCAATTTAATCTATTTTTTTAAATATATATATATATATTTAAATTTTTTACCATCTCCATTTAAAAAAATTTTAAAAATTATATTTTTTTTCATCTTTATTTCTCTGTCCCCGTCTCCACCGTCCCGTGCGCGTGCAATGCGGCCGCTTGTGAATACGGCCATTTACGTCAAAGAGAAAGCTTCGGCCACACCAAAAAGTGGCCAACTTGTTAGTGTTGTTAGAGAGGGCTGGATTCCTTCTCTGCTTTTAGAGAGCCAAATATTAGTGAAAGAAAATAAGAACACTATTGTCAGTTACAGCATGTTGGCGGTCCCGTTTGTAAGGAGTAGTGCTATTTATCTAAACTTTAAATTTAATTAAAATTTTTTTTAAAACAATATACATATTAATACATTAATTTTAATTTTTATTAATAATTAAATAACATAAAATAATAATAATATATTATAAAAAATTATGGCATAAAAGTATAATAAATTTATTATTAGTATTATTTTTATTATAATCATCATTATTGTTGTTATTATAATATAAAAAAAGATTTACATTTTTGTCCTAATTTTATTTTAAGTTTTATTATTATTAGTTTGTATTACTTAATTATTAAAAAATAAAATTAATACACTAATATATATATATATATATTTGGTAAAATTTGATTTTTAGTTTGAGTTTAGAATTTGGGTAGGTAGTATTATTCGTTTGCAAGCATGTTCTAATTGATAAGTGTTAACTTATGCCTATTTTTTCATTTTACTTTGTCATTTAGACAGCTTTGAATTAGGGATAATAATTTGCTAGTAGGTTTGGGGCTCTGTCGTGAAGAAAGTTCAAGGGAAGAATTTAGGGTTTAATTTTGGGAATAGGATGGGGATGGGTTTAGGGTATCCATCCTCAAATTTTTTCTGAATAATTATATATATATATAATTTTTTTATAAAATATAAATTAAAATTATATTATAAAAAAATAGAATCAGATATCGATGGTGGAATTAGAGATAGGATTGGGTTTCAAGATCGATGATAGGGTCTGATTTTTAAGGTCAAGGAATAAATCAATGATAAAGTCGGATATGAGGATTTGATCTTTCCATAAAATAGGGATGAAAAAAATTAGAGATCGGAATGGATTTTGAAATTATTTATCTTATCTGATTCAGAGATGAGGTTTCAGTTCCAACTCTCCCCATTGAAATCCCTATATCAAATGAATAGATCTAAATGAGCTCAAATTTTATTGCATCACAAGGTAGAAATAACTTTAATCACAACTTGCAAATGAACTTATATACTACTAAAGCTACAAAAATAAATATCAGATAAATCTTAAGATTACAAAATAAATGAAATAATTAAGCAATGTTGATTAAAACCTAATGTCAAATAAATTTCAAATCCTAAAATAAATTATTTGAACCCCTAGATCCCGATAAACTTAAACTTAACCAAAAATGAAAAATGAACTCAACCATTCCTTCATCTACCAACACAAAACATTAGATAAATCTAAAATCCTAAAATGAATAGACTAAACTCTTAGATCTCTTAAACTTAAACACAAATTAAAAATGAGCTTAATAATATTTTAATAAACAAATGCTAAATAATAGATAAATCCTAAAACCTTAAACCCATATTAGCTTAAATATAATCACAAATTAAAAATGAAATTGCCCAAAAATAAAAAGTAACTTAACCAAACTTTAATCTACAAATGCTAAACATTTGATAAATCTAAAAATTCTAAAATAAATCAAATAAACCTCATGCCTTAGGTGAGCTGAAACTTAATCATGAAATGCAAATGAACTTCACCATTGTTTATAAATGTATTAAACACAACTTGATCTACAAACACTAAATATTAGAAAAATCTAAAACCCAAAAATAAATGAAATAAACCGTTGGACTCAAATGAACTTAAATTTAATTGCAGATTAAAAATGAACTTACCAAATATATAAAATAAAAAAAAAACTTAAACATGCATAAAAAAAATTTGAATTTAATCATAGCCTAATCTACAAATGTAATAAACCCTTAAACCTACCATAGATAAAAAAATGATCTCAACATTTGATTAAAAATAAATTACTACTCTCTAATCTACAGATGACATGCATAAGATAAATCTAAAACCCCTAAAACAAATGGAGAAAATCCATAGGCCCCCATGAGCATAAATTGGGCCACAAATGAAAAGTGAACTTAAATTAAAATAAAAACAAAGAAAAAAGAATTGAACCAAAGAAGGAAATAAAAAAGGCTAAACATTTGATAAATCTAAACCCTACAAGAAATGGAATAAATCCTTAGACCCAAGTAAGCATGCACCTAACCACATAATAAAGAAGAACCTAACTATACCCTAACCCCTAAACCCCACTTCCCTAAGTAGCTATGTTCATAATATTTTTGTCTAGAGATAATGATGCTTTCGCTTTTCATGGTTGAATTAGAATCCTTTTAAAAAGCATAAGATCGAAGACCACATACAATGTGACCCATAACATGTGGGATCAGCTTCAATGGCGAAAGGCTGCATGTAGTGCTAGAGTTAGGGCATTTAAATGATGTCCTGGGACACATTAAAATCCACAATAATGCAAACAAATGTATTCTCATACTATTAATTTATACTAGTCTATTGGTTAGTGCATCCATTGATATATGGCAAAAGACTAGGGTTTGAAATCCCAATGGTGCACTGATCAATGGATACCTTTCTCTTTTACTTATAGTACCTTTCTTTACCTTTATCCAATAGTATTTTTCTTTACCTCTTTTAGCTTTATTCATTTTTTATTTGTGTAAGAATAAATTTATGTTTGCTATATTAGTCTAAGACCGTTGAATTTAGTATTTTAGTTAGGTATTTGTTTCATAATTTTTCCAATAGATTTTACACTTATTTTATAATTATTTTGAAAGGTTTACAATTATTGGTTTTTTAATCACCATTTAAAATAAAGTGCTTTCAAAATAAATAAATATTTATTCAAATATCTAAAAATTTTATTTTATTTTAATATTTATATTAGTACATTATTTATCGAATGAATATAGTAGGGATGTAGTTGCCAAAAATATAAAGCAAGTTATGGAAGCCGACAAACTTCGATACTATTGCGCAAAAAATTCTATCATAGTTCGCCGTACAAGTATTTTGGGCATATTCTCTTATCGCAACCATATTTTGGTCGGTACTTGAGTTGGTATTTTCATAATCGTCCACAAAGCATTATTAATTCACGTAATTAAACAATTACTAAATCAACTCAACATTTAGAACACGCAAATCAAACATCATTTTTATCGGTTCAGATTCCTTGAGCACCATGGCAGACCCCCAAATGAAGTTTATTGAAAATTGTCTGATTCCGGTTTCTGAAAGGTTGCATGCACGCAAAGGAGCGAGTTGCCGACGGGCTCATTCCTTTATTCCGATAGCCCAACATATCGTAATTCTATACATATATCTATCCATCTATATATCAAGATCAGTAAACATGAAGTCCAGGCCTGGTTCAATGTATGTCGATCCTGAGTATAAGCAGAAGTTTGTCGTAAACTACTTTTCCACACAAAACTGTCGTCCACGTTCGTCGGCGCCTTCACCACTCACCGTCTCCGCGAGAAGAATACGGGGACCCACAGCCGTCTTCATTTTCTATTAGAGAGGAGTCTAGCGCAGTATAGGAAATTAGTAAGAAGAAGCGGGACAGGACGGTGACTTGCAGTACAGTACAAGAAGTCGAGAAGAAGAAGCGGAGCACGGAAGTCTGAAAACGAATGTCGTTTATAATGACTGATTGGCACATGGCCCTTATCTATAATGAAAGATTATTACATGCAACGAGTGTATGCTCTCAACTAGCTTCTTTTTCATACAATTATAATATACTTATAATAATAAAGCTATTTTATAATTGTATTTGTATAATTATAACTATAACACAATTAATTATACCTATATTATAACTATGCTAAAAATACACCTAAAATATACTAAAGATATACGGATTTGGTACAAGCATTAATATTTCCCACTCGCGTGGTATATTCATATTAATTATATATATATATATATATATATATATATATATATATATATATATATATATATATAATGAGAAATAACTTTTTCAGTGATAATTAAAAACTAGTACTCTTAGGGCTTGTTTGGTATGGGAGAAATAAGGGTAGAAAAAAATTCCCTCTTATTTTGTATCTTTTATGTTAAGTATTTAGTAATAATAAATATATTTTTAATAAAAATACCCATTTTAGATCAAATAAAGATATAAAATGGGTATTAATTAAAATAATAATATTTAATTTTAATTTGATTATATAAGATATGTAAAATATAGGAATAATTTTTTCACCCCTATTACCCCCGAACCAAACAAGCACTTAGTTGAAAAAATTACTTATAGCAGGTGGTGAAAACTACTCTTAGTAAATAGAGAAAATTACTACAAGTAGTTTAAAAAACTATAATATTTGTGTGTTAATAAAAAAGGTTGTAACCCTTTTGTAAATACTATCTATTTATATTTAAGGTTTGGAAATTACCTATAGTAGATGGTAGAAACTAATTTTTATAGGTGGAAGAAACTATTATAAATCTTAAAAAAAAAACTATATTATTTGAGTGCTAGAAAAAAATTGATGGTATTTTTGTAAATATTAGATTTTAATATTTTCGGTTAGCACTATGTGATAGAACATGCTTAACTGTGAAGTTCTTTAGAGGTAGATTTAAAAGGAAAGAAATATGCACCTTATTGATGTAGATATTTACATCAATCTTTCTAAGCTTCCACCATCTATCACATAATACGGGGGATTACATACTCCTCCACTCAAAGAATGCAACATTCTCATTGCACTTTAACTATATATTGTCTCATTATATATAGTTTATCCCCATAATTGTTCTTACTAGGCTATTAATCCTAGCTCATCTATGTTTATATCGTGATCAGTGTTTCATTTTGATACTATCTATAGCCTATAGCCTCACACTAACCATGGGTCATTACCTCTAAGCCTTTTAGATTGATGACTAACCCCACAAATCAACACGAAACCTACCTTTCCAGTATACTTTTTTTTATCCACTCACATGTATCCCATAAAATTTTTTAGGATCTAACCACCCTATAGATTACTCCAAGACAAGTGCACTTAACTATGGAGTTCTTAAGTAACAAATTTTAGGTGGTCATAAATATCCTTTTAAGATTTTATTATCTACCACATAACTTAGGGAATCACAAGATCTAGATTACACAAGTTAACTCTCATTCTTTCCACAATGTCGAATGACATGCAAGAAACTCCTTTAAATAGGCTAAAAATGATCCTAAAACAAATAATATATTAGCAATAGAATAAAAGATTACATGTAAACTAAATTAGACTAAAAAATCAAATTAAATATAATAGAAAAGTACAAAACTTGTTTATGTCACATAAGCCCCCATTTTTCCTTTCATTTCACTGTACAATCATTGTTTGCATGTTTATTAGGATTGCATCCTCATGTTTCCCCTATAGAAACATCTTCTCTTTTGTTTTCCACCATCTTAGATCATTCGTAGTATATTCATATGATGCTTGATTCCAACATTGATAAATGTAATGAAAGATTATGGACAAAGAAAGTATGATTTTATCTAGAAATTATTGAACATCATTTATATTAAAAAAAATAAACCTCTAAATAATCACTTATTTTGGATTGAATGTAGTATCTGACTATCAACACCATCACTACAAGAAAGGTAATTAGTGGTAATAACAACTTAGATCAACAAATCTAAATATATGTCAGCATTCTATACAGTATATTCCATAAATACAATCACATTATATCTCTACTATCCGGGGAAGGGATTTTAATAATAGTTATTTTATAGTTTTAATAACAATTTTGAACCGTTATTAAATCGTCCGTTATTAAATCTTTAATAATGGTATATCCGTAATAAAAAAATATAAAGAACTACAAATATGTGCGTCAAGTTCATATTTAATAACGGTTTTCAAGTCAAAACCGTTGTGAAAAAGAAAGTTTTAATAACAGTTATTACAAAATATATTATAAAAATATGATCCAATTAGGTTTTCAGTAATTGATTATGCATTTATTAAATCCTAATACATATTAAATGAGCATAAATTTGAGATTGAATACATAGTTTTAATAACGGTTCATAATAAAAACTGTTTAAAACTATATGTTTTTTTTATATATTTTTTTGTTGTTTTGTTCCTATCTACATACACACTTGTATATTCAAATATTTATTAAATCTACAATGTAAAACAACATCAATTCATATATATATGCATTTCTTCCTCCCAAATGATACTCCACATTTTCAATCAAGCTCTAATTAATATGTCTGAATACACTGTGCATACCGAGGAGTGAAAATTAGTAGGCATACCATAATTAGGTAGCTCTACACTCAAAATTAAAAAGTTCATACATCATAGCCTAGAAGACTAAAAGACGTAGACAAAATACAAACTTGAACATGCATGTAGAATATAGATCCCTAGCTAATATCGAATGTATGAGTGCACGTGATTGGCTCATTGGTCTCTAACTTCATCAATTTCATTAGCATTGTATTTCTAGCCTCATGAATAGTCATCGGTGAAAAACTAAAACGCCCAAATTTCATTAATATACAGTTAGCACTTAGGTCAAGTACCAAATATATTTTTCATGATTCATTAATGGAAAAATATGGAAAAGCAAACATACATGGCTTGGATCTATGTTGACCAATCTGTTCTGGACTATCAGATACATTGCTCTACATATATAGTATCCATAATCATCGCCGTTTTACTGTTGTAGACACTATCAAATGAATTTAGTTAGCCCTCTAACTATTAGATGTTAATTTAAATTAAAAAAATACAAAATAATTGTCTTCCTACTTACCATTACAGGCTCATATTGAAGACTCTTTGAGTCTGGGACACCATTCCCACCTCTCCTTTGATACGCCATCTGTAGTGTCCTAATAAATAGAGTTGGATACACAATATTGAAAGTATATATACCACAAATAATGAAAGTAGAATATATGCATAAATAAGCTAATGAAGTATACAGTGAAAAGTATACTAATATGTCGATAAATTCCTTCCCACCACGACAAGCGACTTCAAAAGGCATGTCATAGGTTTGAAAGGAATCAAACACATAGACTTTATTTAGATCAAGTTAGACGGCGTATAAAACCCAATGTTCATATACGAGGTGAGGAATGAGATAAAGCTTGTTATGTCTCTCAATCAAAATGTTATCCGTTAAATAGTTTATGTGCCTACCCTATCTTATTGTAGTACTATTAGCTATGTAGTATGGACACACAAACACAATAGAGGACAACATTCCCTCAATCGCAGCACGACTAGCTACCAACCTATGGACGATAATAACAATGCATATTTGTTAATAACTAATAACTTCTATTAGAGGTCATAAAAATTTTAATAGTACAAGAAGTACTAAAATCTCAAATATAAAATAATACTTACATGACATAGACGACAACACTTGTGGTTGACATCCATTCCCGATTATAAGTGTCGCTTATATTCACCGTCGATACCATGTAAGTATCATTGTCCCTTCCAACATACTAAGGAAGACAATCAATCAAAATATAATTGTCCCTGAGGTAGTTTTGGGCATAGAAATACAATAAAGCTTGTGTTGGTGGAGGTTGGCTCTTCTCTGAAGAAGGAATCTTTTGTGGGGCAACTGATTTTTCAGATTTAACTCTCTTTCCTTTAGCAGTGCATGCTTTTGTGTTGCTCGTTCTACTAGTACCTCTTTTGGTTTTACTAGTAGGAGCAGTCTTCTTTTTTTATTCCTTAATTGATAATAATAAATGAAATATATATTGAGCATATATATATATATATATATATATATATATACATACATATATATAAGGTATAAACAGTATAACTAATAAATAAGGTCTAATGAAGGTGTCGAATGTCAATACCTCTTTAGTAGTGAGACGTATCTGATCTGCAGGCTAAGGCACGAAGCTTCAATGAACTTCTAGCACTATGGAGGCCACATTGCCCTCTTTATAATAAGGTAAGGGCGCACTGCCAATGATTGGAGTATCAATACTCACCAGCCTTGTATTTAGGGATAAGTCATACCCATGGACTGTTTGCATTTGGGTATTATGACTGATGCGTACCCTTCCTTTTGCCAAAAGATTTGAAAGGTCATTCGCTAACAAGTTTTATTTATGCAAACCCTAAAATAAAATATTACACATTCTTAATTATTTATTACACCAAATAAATTTAACAACAATTTATAGTTTGTAATGCTTACCTCGGGAAGAGAAGAAAGACATGCATCAGCTTCACAACTGTCTCTAACTCTATTTATATTGGGTATGTCAAGCTGATCATGGTTGATTGAATTAGATGGCTTATACCCTTGAGATTTAATAAATGACAACTCTTGCTCCATTATTGCCATTTGTTCAAATGCCATGTTCAATTTCTGGGTGAGGATGGCCACTTGCTCATTAGTGCTACTAGAACCACGAGATCGACCACATACGCTCGTTCTCGTAACACCTAATCCAAGAACCCTATGTCTTCTAGGGTGTTCTACAATTCCTGTAGCTTGAGACACAATATTATATTGGTCCACCCCGTCCTTAGCATCTGACGTTTGAAGTTCGTTCTGTAATGTATACAATATATGTAAATTTAGCTTATAGAAATAAGCAAAATATAATAGTTTTCTAAAAGAAAGCTAAGTAGCTAGGGTTCTAGATATCAATAAACTTATAATTTTTTGGGCTACAACACCTACATCTTCATTAATATATCCATCTTTTATTGTTCTATCCTTCTTCCATAATGTATTAATATTGATGGCCGAGGTAAATGGATCCAAGTCATGGGCTAGGAGCTATAAATAAAAAAATAATCTTAATTAAGAATATTATTATAAAATTCGACATTTATATGTAAATAGATAAATCAAAATCGCATACCAACTCCTCTTCAAGGCCTGCATAGCCTTTGCGAACCATATTATGCCAGTATTTATTCTACTTCACACTCTCTTTATTTTTGGCACTTTGTTCCTATGTTAATTACAAGCCAAAATATAGTCACATGGTTGTTTCAATATTAAGAATAATATTTTTAGTTAAAAATTTTAATTGTTATCTAACAAATACCTTAAAATCCTCTGAAAGACGATATGTAATAAATTGGTTCCAACTTTCTTGATTGATGAAACCATATTGTTTGGGTGGGTTTTGCCTTAGAGAACCATCCCTCTTTCTATACATTTTTCTAAAAGCTAAGTATGACCTAAATGTTCTTAGATGCTCCCCACAATGTCTAAGAAGCCATTTCTTTCTAGTCTTCGATACATTGAAGACTCTCTGCAAAATAAAATATATAGATATATACCAATGTTAATGTATTAAAATTAATAACATTTGACATACAAAAATGATTACATAATCAAAAATATTTACTGTGATTTCCTGCCAAATATACTCCTTATGACCCTTTGGAACCTGCTTCCAATTATTATAGGAGATAGGAACACGATTACGGGTAACAAGTGAAATGTACATTAAGAACATGTCTGCGTAAGGGCCAATGGAAATATTGTAAGTATTCCATCCCAACTCGACTAGTTCTCCTTTAATCCTCATGTCTATGATGATTCTCATAATAGTAGGTCATCTTTTCACTTCTTCATCACTATTGTCCCTATCAATGTTTTTATTGGTCATATCTCTACAAAAAATAAATAAATAAATTATGTTAGAATGTTATGTATTGACCATAATGTACCACTATATTATCGATACAATAAATATCCTATGGGGAAGGTTGAAAAATGCATTTATAAAAACCAATACACATATCATATGTTACAATATTATTACCCTCATTGCCTTCTTTTCCTTCCTTTTTTCCCCTTATTTTAGGATTGGTTTCAAGATCTGATACATATATTACTTTATGATGATCATCCCTGACATATATTTCCTCCTCATTAATTTTATTGTTATCATCGTTCAATAATCGAGTTGCTTGCACAATTGAGACACACACTTTCTTCCAATTGGCATCATTTTCATTATCACATTCATTGGCATTTCTTTTCTTCATAGATAGTACCACATACCATCTATTATCAGCAAGATCGGTGACATAGAGTACTTGTGTTGCTAAGATGAATGGGTCTTATTTATGCCCTATCCTATTGCGATCTACTGATGTGAATCCATCTTCATATCTAACCCCATAGCTATTATCAACCCATCTACAACCGAATACAGGGACTTTAAATATAGTATAATCTAACTTCCATATATATATATATATATTCAATCACACCATAATAATTCATATCTACATAGGTTGGATTCTTATCTTTCGCACAAGCAACATGTAATGCCTCTGCCACTAAAGTCACTCCACTATTCTACATTGTGCTCTTCTCATCTTGTTCTTTTGCATAAAAAATATAACTGTTGATCACATAATTAGTATATGAAAAATATTCATAGCGAGGGTTCTAAGACAACCAATGCAGGGTTTCGAAAATCAAAGTTGGGGAATGCCCGATGAGTGGAATGATGCAATCTCTTATCCAATCGATAAAGGAAAGATTATGTTTATCGATTATTCATTTCTGAGTCTTTGATGGATTTTTAATCCGTAAACAAAGCATATGTTCTTCTACGACTGAACAACATCAATGTTGTGTAATACATATAGATGTGTTTTACCGAACATGTCGGAGTCTACATGCCCAAACTGTTTGCCCCTAATACCCTGTCCTTCAATTTTGCCTGCATCTTGTGTATGCAACTTTATTTATGAGGACACTAAGGATGGTATATCAAAGGAGAGGTGGAAATGGTGTCCCAGACCCAAAGAGTCTTCAATATGAGCCTATAATGGTAAGTAGGAAGATAAATATTTTGTATTTTTTTAATTTAAATTAGCATCTAATAGTTAGAGGGCTAACTGAATTCATTTGACAGTGTCCACAACTATAAAATGACGATGATTGTGGATACTATATATGTAGAACAATAGATCTGATAGTCTAGAATAGATCAGTCAACATAGATCCAAGCCATGTATGTTTGTTTTTCTATATTTTTCCATTAATGAATCATGACAAATATATTTGGTACTTGACCTAAGTGCTAACTGTATATTAATGAAATTTGGGTGTTTTAGTTTTTCACCGATGACTATGCATGAGGCTAGAAATATAATGTTGATGAAATTGATGAAGTTAGAGACCAATGGGCCAATCACGTGCACTCATACATTCGGTATTAGCTAGGGATCTATATTCTATATGCATGTTCAGGTTTGTATTTTGTCTACGTCTTTTGGTCTTCTAGGTTATGATGTATGAAATTTTTAATTTTGAGTGTAGAGCTACTTAATTGTGGTACGCCTACTAATTTTCACTCCTCGGTATGCACAGTGTATTCAGACATATTAATTAGAGCTTGATTGAAAATGTGGAGTATCATTTGGGAGGAAGACATGCATAAATATATGAATTGATGTTGTTTTACATTGCACATTTGATAAATATTTAAACATATAAGTGTGTATGTAGAAAGGAACAAAACAACATAAATATATAAAAAAAACATATACCTTTAATAACAGTTCTTATTAAGAACCGTTATTAAAACTATGTATTCAATCTCAAATTTATGCTCATTTAATACATATTAGGATTTAATAAATACATAATCAATTACTAAAAACCTAATTGGATCATATTTTAACAACGGTTTTTGTAATAACAGTTATTAAAACTTTCTTTTTCACAATGGTTTTTACTTTAAAATCGTTATGAAAACCAGGTTTTTAACAATGGTTTTTACTTGAAAACCATTATTAAATATGAACTTGATGCACATATTTATGGTTTTTTATATATATTTTCTATGACGGATATGAACCATTATTAAAGATTTAATAACAGACGATTCAATAACGGTTCAAAACGGTTATTAAAACCATAAAATAACTATTATTAAAATCTCTTCTCGGGATAATGTAGCCATAATGTGATTGTATTTATCGAATATACTGTATAGTATGCTGACATATATTTAGATTTGTTGCTCTAAGTTTTTATTACCACTAATTACCTTTCTTGTAGTGATGGTGTTGAGAGTCAGATACTACATTCAATCCAAAATAAATTATTATTTAGAGGTTTATTTTTTTTTAACATAAATGATGTTCAATAATTTCTAGATAAAATCATACTTTTTTTGTCCATAATTTTTCATTACATTTATCAATGTTGGAATCAAGCATCATATGAATGTACTGGAAAGGTGAGATCCTAAAAAGTTTCATGGGATATATGTGAGTGGATAAAAAAACGTATGCTGAAAAGGTAGGTTTCGTGTTGATTTGTGGGGTTAGTCATCAATCTAAAAGGGTTAGAGGTAACAACCCATGGTTAGTTTGAGGCTATAAGCTATAGATAGTATCAAAGTGAAACACTGATCACAATATAAACATAGATGAGCTAGGATCAATAGCCTAGCAAGAAAAATTATGGGGATAAACTATAATGAGACAACAAATAGTTAAAGTATAATGAGGATGTTACGTTCTTTGAGTGGAGGTGTATGTAATGCCCCATATTATGTGGTAAATGGTGGAAGCTTAGAAAGATTGATGTAAATATCTACATCAATAAGGTGCATATTTCTTTCCTTTTAAATCTACCTCTAAAGAATTTCACAGTTAAGCATGTTCTATCACACAATGCTAACCTAAAACATTAAAAATCTAATATTTACAAAAATACCATCAATTTTTTTTTTCTAGCACTCAAATAACATAGTTTTTTTTTAAAGATTTATAATAGTTTCTTTCACCAACTAAATTTAGTTTCTATCATCTACTATAGGTAATTCCCAAACCTTAAATATAAATAGATACTATTTACAAAAGGATTACATCTTTTTTTTTTTAACACACAAATACTATAGTTTTTTGATCCTAGCTCCAATTACTTTCTCTACCTACTAAGAGTAGTTTTCCCCACCTGCTATGAGTAATTTTTTCAACTAAGTGCTTGTTTGGTTAGGAGGTAATAGGGGTGAAAAAACTAATCTTATATTTTATATATCTTATATAATCAAATTAAAATTAAATATTATTATTCTAATTAACACCCATTTTAGATCTTAATTTGATCTAAAATGGGTATTTTATTAAAAATATATTTATTATTATTAAATACTTAATATAAAAGATACAAAATAAAAGGAAATTTTTTCTACCCCTATTTCTCCCATACCAAACAAGCCCTAAGAGTACTAGTTTTTAATTATCACCGAAAAAGTTATTTCTCATTATATATATATATATATATGTATGTATGTATGTATAATTTGAATATACCATGTGAGAGGGAAATATTTAAGGTCAATTCAATGCTTGTACCAAATCAGTATATCTTTAGTATATTTTAGGTGTATTTTTAGCATAATGATAATATAGTTATAATTAATTGTGTTATAGTTATAATTATACAAATACAATTATAAAATACTTTTATTATTATAAGTATAATATAATTAATTATAGGTATATTATAATTGTATGAAAAAGAAGCTAGTTGAGAGCATACACTCGTTGCATGTAATAATCTCTCATTATAGATAAGGGCCATGTGCCAATCAGTCATTGTAAACGACATTCGTTTTCAGACTTCGGCGCTCCGCTTCTTCTTCCCGACTTCCTGTACTGCAAGTCACCGTCCTGCCCCGCTTCTTCTTACTAATTTCCTGTACTGCGCTAGACTCCTCTCTAATAGAAAATGAAGAATTTAACCAACAGCTGTGGGTCCCTGTATTCTTCTCGTGGAGACGGTGAGTGGTGAAGGCGCCGACGAACGTGGACAACAGTTTTGTGTGGAAAAGTAGTTTACGACAAACTTCTGCTTATACTCAGGATCGACATACATTGAACCAGGCCTGGGCTTCATGTTTACTGATCTCGATATATAGATGGATAGATATATGTATAGAATTACGATATGTTGGGCTATCGGATTAAAGGAATGAGCCTGTCAACAGCTCGCTCCTTTGCGTGCATGCAACCTTTCAGAAGCCGGAATCAGACAATTTTCAATAAACTTCATTTGGGGGTCTGCCATGGTAGGTTAAAAATTCGATCCTAGCAATCTTGCGGGATAGTAGGTTAAAAACTTTAATGATTTTATTTTAGGAACCATAGAGAGTAGCCTTTATAATGGTTTGATATTTTTTAACTGTTATCCAAAATTTTCACCTGCATTATCTGATCCAAACATATTGCATACATTAATATTGCTAGTCAAAACTCATGGCTACGATCAGGGGTGTGCAAAACCGGATATCCGTATCCATTCGGATATTTTTTTCGGATATCCGCTCCGCATTTTTTAGACCGGATATCCGGGATGCGGATATCTGAAAAATACAGACCGGATATGAACCGGATTCGGATATATCCAATATCCGTATGAAAATACTATTTTATCAATTTTAATAACTTTTGCTACAATATTTTTAAAAATAAAGATCGTATATCAATTAATATTCATATCTATATTCATATAAATATCTTATTTTATCTAAAAGAAGTATTAAAATATTATTATAAATATTTGAAATATAAAAATAAATAAAATTTTAAAACTTAAAACTATAAAAATACAATAACATGATGTATTATTGAAATAATCAACAAAATATCGGATATTTTATCGGATCGGATAATCCAAAAAAAAAACCGGATATCCGAATGTCGGATATCCTTTTAGAATAAAATCGGTTCGGATATCCAAAATGTCGGATCGAATTTTTAAATATCGGATCGGATTTTCGGATCTCGGATTTTTTGCACAGCCCCAGCTACGACATGTTAGAAGGATCAATACCCGTAGCAATGATTTATAGGATTCATTATAAAAGAATGAAAAATGCATTCAAATCTAAAGTAAAAATTCAAAGTATAAAAGGAGAAACCCTAATGCTTTAAACTGATACCTCTAGATCAAATGTAGTTGTTCTAGAAAAATCAAATGGAATGAAATAACCATTCTTGAATAATGGTCATTAGAAAATGTAGCCCCACCCCAGGAAGGCAAACCGCAGCCAATAGTTCCAAACCCAAATACAAAATTAAGTCAAATAACTAAATTTGATGATGGAACGGTAAGACTGAGTTTCAAAAGAACTCAAAGCCTAAGATATTCGGATGATGCATCAACATCTTCAACCATAGACTTAGGAAAAGTTTCAAACCTCCCAAAAGTTATAAATCTAGAAGACAAAGACCAAAAAAGGAATTCAATCTCTGAAACACCTAGAGCTTCATTCCAATTAAGGTGCAAAATATGAAACTAGAATTCCCAAATTTGTCTACCAAAAACCTAAATTGAAGAATCTGAACAAACAAATCAAGAAACAAATACACCTCATTCTCCAACATACTCTGAATTAACATAAAACATATTAAATGTTTTGCAAAAAGAATTCATAATTGACAAAGAATTCTTCAAAAAAGATTTTTATTCTGATGAAAACGCAAAAAAGAGAACATGGTTCTTTAATCATTTCTTAGAACAAAGACAATAAATTCAAACTGACTATTCTGAATTCATGCAAAACAATAAAATCAAAATTATATTCTTTGATTTGTAAACAAAGGAACATAGATTATCCATTCAAAACTACAAATCCTGTAACCATTCAAGAAAAAACTAAAACCTGGCAAACAGATAGAGGGACCATTGAGTCTGAGCACCCAACTCTGTAAAATATTAAAATAACTTCTAGTGAAAATACACTTGAATTAAAACCATTAAGAATGCCAAAAGAAGAGCAAACTGAAAATGTCAAAAACATTCTTCTTCAAAATAATTATACAAACATTCATCTTAACATAATTGGAATCCCAAATAAATATGATGAATCAAATAGACCAAACTGATAATGATGAATCACAGGAACCAATCCTGGCTCATATTCATGATCCATTAACATCTATGTCAATAATCCCTAGATAAACAACCCCTGATTTAAACCTTGAAATCAGACCAAACAAACTTGTCCAACCAAACTACGAAACATCTTCCTTGTATGAATGGAACATAGATGGGATGTCAGAATACAACATCCTAAACCTTCTACAACAAATGACCATGGCAGCCAATACCTATAAAACTCAAACCAATATTTTTGATAGAGCCATAGTAGAACTCTTGATAGCAGGGTTCTTAGGACAATTAAAAGGCTAGTGGAATTTTCACTTAACATCGGAAGAACAAAATCAAATCCTGGATGCCATAAAAATTGATGAGATAATGAAATCATCTTTGAAAATGGTGAACCCATATCTGATGATGTTGCATCCCTTATCCTTTCCATTTCTCTGCACTTTGTAGGAGACCCTTCACACCTCAAAGACAAAAACACAAAATTACTCTCAAATCTTAGATGCAAACATCTAAATGATTTCCAATGGTACAAAAACATATTCCTAACTAGAGTAATGCTTAGGGATGATTCAAACCAACTATTCTGAAAAGAAAAAGTTCTAGCTAGACTTCCACCCCATTTAGGTGAAAGAGTTAAAAAATAAAATCAAAGAAGCCCATGGAAACCAAATTCCCTATAATAGATTCACATATGGTGAATTAATTAGTCTCACCCAAAAAGAAGGTTTAAGAATATGCCAAGACTTAAAACTGTAGAGACACTTAAAATGGAAACTAGACAAAACCAAACAAGGACTAGGTTCATTTTGCAAATAATTTAACATATTAGGAACCTCAATTAAACCAAAAAAGTGCATAGGTAATTGTAAACCTGTATATCATAAGAAATAAAAACAAAAATCCTTACTAGCACCGTAAACAACAAAACAGATACCTTATTATCAAAAACCAAAATCAAAACCTCTGAAAATGAATGCTATAACCTACTTTAAATGTGGTAAGAAAGGTCACATTTCAAAATATTGTAGGTTAAATAATCAAATTAAAGAATTAACTTTAGGTGATGAAATAATAGAGAAAATTCAAAACCTCTTAATTGAATCCTCTAAAAATGAATCTCAAAATAAAAATCAAACTGATGATCTTCAAATTGATGAAATGGTAACTTCATCCTCCTCTTCATATTCTTCTGACCCAGAACACGAACCATTTATGAATCAAATGAATGTGTTAACTAAGGAACAAAGACTGATGATAGAAATTGTCCAGTATATTCCTGACCCTCAAAAACGAAAGGAATATTTAGAAAAATTGGTTGAATCTTTGGAACAAAATGAACCAAAACCATCAACTTCAAAGATTCTAATAAAACCAACAAATACTTATGATTTAACATCAATACTGAAAAGACAGCAAAAATCAAAACACACTATTCCAACAACTTCTGAACTTCAACATGAAATAAAAGAAGTCAAAAAGGAATTAAAACAAATACAGCAAAACAAGAAAGTGATAGCCATATCATTCAAATTTTATTATCAAAACAAATGGAATCCAGTGAACAAAATGAATTTGAAGATGAAAAAATCCAAAATCTTCTTGTCCCTGAAGATTTTTTTTAAATTTTTTAAAAGAAATAACCTCTAAGAAATATATCATAAATATTACCCTCAAAGTATCTGATGACTTTCAAATTATTTCAGTTACCTTATTTGATACCGACACTGATTTAAATTACATAAAAGAAGGAATTATTCCAAAAAAACTCCTATCCAAAACCATAAAAAGCTGTATGCAGCAAATAACTCCAGACTTAAAATTAAGAACAAATGTGAAGCAAGTGTTCTTTGCAACAACCTACAAATCAAATCAACATATTTGATAACCCTAGATATAAGTCATAGCATAATCTTGGGTACCCCATTCATAAATTTAAAACTCCTTATAAGGTTAACTTAACAGGAATTTCATTCAAAACAAAAGGAACTAAAAATGTCCTTTCATTCTTAGAAATTCCCAAAACTAGGAACTTAAATTTGTTAAAAGAAAATTCGATTTACCAAAATCAAATCGATCTCCTTGTCCCAGGAAAACAATCAGATTTAAACTCATTAAGACAAAACATATCCTTAACCAGGATTCTGCATCAATTAGAAACAAAATTGATCAAAGACAAGATTTTTCAAATACAAAATCAAATTGAAAAAGAAATATGTGCTGACCTTCCAAATGCTTTCTGTTCAAGAAAAAATCATATGGTTGACTTGCCATATAAGGAAAATTTCAATGAAAGAAATATTCCAACCAAAGCTAGACCAATATAAATGAATTCTGAATTAATTGAACATTATAAAAGGAAAATTCAAGACTTGGAATCAAAAACCTAATCTCAAAATCTAGGTCACCTTGGCCTTGTGCAACCTTTTATGTTAACAAAAATTTAGAAATTGAAAGAGGAACACCCCAATTAATAATCAACTATAAACCATTGAATGATGCATTGAAATAGATTAGGTATCCAATTCCAAAAAAAAGACCTACTCCAAATACTTCATTCAGCCTTAATATTTTTAAATTTTTATTTGAAATTTGGTTTTTGGCAAATTCAAATTTCACCAAAAGACCGATATAAAACTACTTTCACTGTTCCTTTTGGGCAGTACCAATAGAATGTAATGCCATTCGGATTAAAAAAATGATCCTTCAGAATTTCGAAGAATCATGAACGATATTTTTAATCCTTATTGAAATTTCTGTATAGTCTATATAGATGATGTCCTTATTTATTCAAATTCCTTAGACCAACATTTCAGATACCTTGGGATTTTCCTTAGTGTAATAAGAAGAAATGGGTTAGTCGTGTCTGGGTCCAAAATTTCTTTGGATCAAACTAGGATTAGGTTCTTAGGCCATTATATTGAGTCTGAAACCATAGTCCCAATAGAAAGGTCTATAGAATTCCCGCCTAAATTCCCAAACAAAACCCAACTCCAAAGATTTTTGGTTAGTCGCAATTATATCTTGGACTTCTGTCCAAATCTAAACCAGATCGCAAAACCCCTTCATGTCCGTCTTAAAAAGAAACAAAAACCATGGACTCAAGCCCGCACTAATGTTGTTAAAAGAATCAAGGCCCAAGTTCAGTCAATTCCCTATTTGCACTTGGCCAACCCAAACCTATTTAAAATAGTAGAAACAGATGCTTTTGAGATTGTGTACGGTGGTATACTAAAACAGGCCCAAGCCCAAACCTATGAACAATACTTAGCCTAATCTAAACAAACCCAAATCCATTCTGAATCCATTGTCTAGTTCACTTCCGAACATTGGAACCAAACCCAAAAAAACTATTCCACATTCAAAAATTAAATACTGACTATAGTCCAGTCCATTAGCAAATTTAAGTCTGATCTTTTAAATAAAAAATTCTTATTACCAATTGATTGTAAGTTCACAAAAGAAATTCTCCAAAAAGATGTCCAAAATATAGCCTCCAAACAGATCTTTGTAGGTGGCAGGCTATCCTCTCAATCTTCAAATTCGAAATTGAGTATATAAGGGAAGAAACCAATTCATTACTAGACTTTCTGAAGCAGGAGTTTCTCTAAAACAAACAAAGAAATGGCTCCAAAGAAGAAATGCAAGGAAAAAATTCAAGAGGTTCTTGCTCCAAAACCAATCGGATTATGGTACGAGGCCACTCTCGATGATGAAGCAACACCTTCATCCCCAAAGGATGATGATTCAAAACAAGATATACAAAAATGGGTGAATTCACTCAAGAATTCCCCAGAAGTGCTCAAGGCATTACAAAAAATGGCACAAACTATCTAGAGTTCCCAACTTGGACACTCAGGTACGTCTTCTAAAACTGTTTTAAAAATTGAGGAGGGTTCTTCAACTCCAAAAACCCCTTCTCAAAAACAAATTTCAAAAATCCCTTTCCCACTTTTATCAAAATCGATTTTGAAAGAACTGGTTTCAAAACCAAAAGAATTTCAAAAACGATTTGAATATTTTACCAAATTGCCTTTTTAAACTATTTCAAGCTGTGAAGATGGATTTTATAATCCAGATCCCTTCACTGCTTTAAGAAAATTGTGATGTGGATGATGTTTCAAGCCATAGGAAGTAACCAAACCCCAAATCTACTACCTTTCGATCCTTCAATATACAGGATCAGCCACATTCAAACATTTTTCCTTACCTTAAACCTAGGATGAATTTATATATTCAACCTACAAAATCCATAAGATAATTCTTCCTATGGATTAGGGTTCAAGCCTCAAACATCCCTGTTGGCTTCTCGATTCATACAAATCTAGCCTAAACACTAAAATCCTTTAATTATTGGGACTATCAGTAGGCCTGGTACAACACTTTCTACACCGAAAACTCCAGAAAATCACACTCTTGGTTGATTTTCTTTCAAAACTTCACATAAAAAGAGATACCATTCTAGTTCATAAAACGGTAGAAAGATTTCGGATCTATCCCTAAGATCCTTCCTTTCTAGGTATCAGAATCACTTGATACCTTCAAAACCCTTTTCAAACCTTCAAACAAAGATAGGATGTTACCCCTATCTTCCATTTCTACTCCAAATTCTTCTGTCCATGAATATTTTCATGGATTGTAGAGATCCATGAAATTGATGGAATCCCCACTCTGGTTTGAAGATTCAAAGTAAAATGGTGGAACAAGTTTCAAGCCTTCGACAATGTCTCAAAATATATCATCCAAAATTGGATTAAATCAAAGCAATCTTCACCACCAAAACAAATTTAGGCTAGCCCTTCAAAAATAAAATTCCTGGCCCAGAAATCAGTCATTGTGGCGAAGCTAGTTGCGGCAAAATCAGAAGATGAATATTTGGCCATCCTTAGCCAAATATTGTTATAGGCAAAAAGACATCTTCATCATCATCATCCTATACTCCAACAATAAATTTTGGAGATGAGAATGAAGATGACTGTTACAAAATACTCCCGAGTATTTCTTAACAGTATCATACGTATTTCTCCATCAAAAGGCATACCAATGGCACACACCAAAAGTAAAGATAAAGTGGCAGACAAAGAATATTTTGCCAACAAAAGGACGCATCGAAAAACAAAAGGCGTAATCAACAAAAGCAAAAAGGACAACATCTTTTGACCAAAAAGCAGAAAGGGGAAAAACAAAAGCGACCGAAAGCAAAAAGAGAAAAAAAAAACAAAGGAATCTACGACAAAAGTACTTTACATATCAACTTTTGTATTTTTCTAGGCTACTTTTTACTATTTACTTTTTATTGTACACATATAAGTACACCTTTTACTATGTACTTTCGGTGGTTTATTCTCGAACCACTTTTCAAATGTTGTAATAATTAGAACCATTCTATCTATAAAAGGGGATGTTGGACTTCATTTTGGGGGGATAGGAACACTTTTAGAGAAATAACGCTCTTTTAAGAAAACACCGATCACCCAAAATATCGTTGTATCCCAGATTTCAAGTCAATAAAACTCTCAAATTTCAAAATCCTTCATTTCCTTTCCTTATTTCTTATCAATTTCGAATAGCTAATTATCCTTCAAATTTTTCTGTTTGTTATTCTTCAAGTATTTTGTTTCTTTCCCCAGGTTATAGGTATATATATATATATATATTAAATTTACTAAAATTAAGAGAAAAATATTTTTAAATAATTATCTATATTAGTTAATTTTAATCATTGATAATATTTTTAATATAATTGATTTTTTAATAAAAAGTAATTAAATAATTTTAATATAAATTTTGATAAAAAATTTTTTGAAAGGGAAAACGTTTTCAAGACGAAGACGATAGCTAGGTGTTGTCCCTGCGCCTCACTGTTCATGAGTCTCCAAACGTAGGAGAAGTATTTGGAGAGAGTGACAAGAGATAAATGACGAGTTGTGAAACATGAGTTGTCCAATGAAAGCATTGGCGGAGACGAAAGCAAAAAAATAGAGAGAAAAAATTATAGAAATGTTATTTTTTAAATTTTTAAAAAAATGAAACAATAGAAAGTATTAAAAAAATTATATATATATATATGTATATGTATATGTATGTATGTATATATATATGTATATGTATGTATGTATATATTATATATATTTTTTTAAAAATAGATTAAATTTACTAAAATTAAGAAAGAAAAATAAAAAATAAAATTATTATCTATATTGATTCATTTTAATTATTAATAAATTTTTAATAAAAAATTAATGAAATAATTTTAATAATAATTCTAATAACTGAATGAAAAATATTTTTGAAAATTTTTAAAAACGACCGATGAATGTTCCTATCGCCTTCTTTTTTATAACCTCACATCATTTTCCAAGTTATCTACATTTAATGGTTAGCTAGCTAAATGCTTTGTCCATATCTCACCTACATTGTTGATGATATTGTCTAAAATGTCCAAACCTACATTGTTGGTGATATTGTCTAAAATGTCCAAGCACTAATATGAAAACACTGATTGATCTCGGGTTGACGTTACTAAGTAGCGCATGCCTAAGAGACAAATGTTTATAGATTATGGGTGGATTTAAAAACTTGGGTGGCTGTTAGTCGTATTGTTTTGTTTTTCTACTTTTTTTGTTTCTTTTTTAGAGTGGTAGCGTAGGATTGCTTGTCAGAAGTATTTCTCTCTCTCTCTCTCTCTCTCTCTCTCTTTTTGTACTCTTTTGTGGAGCTTTTGACCAATTATAAAAAAAAGCCAAACTTTTTGTACGAATTCAATTTTCAAGACACAAAAGGATATAAATAAATAAATGAAGGATTTTTATTAATAAAAAAGGGTTCTGTGAACCTACTCTAAAAAGCCTTGGAAACTGAATTGTACTTGCATGTTATACATACTAAAATAAAAAAAAATTAGTTTTTTCTTTTTAAAATAAGGTCATTGGAAAAAAAAATCCTTAAAAAAAATAGAAGGGACATAATGTTTTAAGATTTGACTGCTGCCGTTGGTTAATAAAATAAAATGTAGTAGTCATATTTTATTTGATTAGAAAAGATAGTACTTCTATTAATAGTGACAAGATATTTGTACATGCACAAAGATTTTATTTTACATTCTAAAACGACATTGTTTTATTTATTTTTATTTAATTTTATAAAAAAAAGATGTATTGTATTCAATTTTGGCCCTAGAAATGTTTTGGAAATACAAACTGACACATTTTCAATGCTCCCGTACTTCACTGTCAAATGAAGGAGGGTACAAGGGTTTTCACTAGAGAACTTTTAATTTCTCTATTAATTAGTGTAATCATAACCCTTCATTTAATCTATCCCATGATGCAAATTACTAGTTTTAAGTGTTGAAAAATGGCAAAATGTATTGTGTGTGTGTTTTTTTTTTGTTTTTTGCAAGGGCTCTTCCTTATCCTCCATTTGTGGAAAGGAAGAATTTTCCTCAAATTATATACCATTCTACCCACGTTGATTTGAACCCAACATTCTTTTTATAAAAAAATTTATTACATTTTTTCTTCTCTTTTTACTAGGTATTTACGGTTCCTATTTCCCCTTCAATTTTTTGAACGTTTCCATTTATGATTGAGAGTCAATCGGTTCTATAGGGATTGGTGGTTGTGGTTGGACAAGTTTCTGTGCTATATAATTTCAAATTTTGTGGCAGTTTTACACTAAAAAAATAATAACCTCGAGCACCCTTTCATCTAATACTCTCAATTTTCAAAGCTTAAATGGGCAACTTTCTACAATTTCTTTACTCTTCAATCTTGAGTGTACGAGATTGGATGGTCAGTGTATTAACCTTAGGGACACACTGACATATAGAAATACACAAAAGCTCTGGCCGTTATTCATTTCAAGGCAGCAGTTATATTTGCAGTACATCAATATTTTGGATAAGTATTTTTCACAAATTTCTTTCATTCAATATATTTACTTTTTCATTTCAATTACTACGCATAGTATTTCAACATTCAGTTCTTATTTTAATTCAATTTTTCTTTAGAACCTAACTCATACTATATAAAATCAAATGAGAACTCCATTTAAAACCAAAACTAAGAATATATATATATATATATCAAACTAATCAACATGCTAGATTACATAAAAGAGAGTCGTTCAATTACAACATATGGTTCAAAAGGTTTGAATTGAATTATTAAATGAGCTTAGGTCATCGTTTGTTGTAAAGTTGTAACTTCTCAAGTTCTTTTCTTTAATTTGTTGCTTTCAATAATATTTTTTCTTTCATTTTGATTTGATTGCAAGAGGTAACCTACGAAAACTATTTTTGATAATGCTTGGGATTATTAATGAAATTGAAAAGAATAGTCAGTAGTATATTGAAATACCCCAGAATTTATTATTTTGGAAATAAGTCATTAAATACGGATTATTGGGGAATTTATTTCATATATTACTCTTTTTAAAAAAAAAGGGATTTTGTAGGGAAAGCTAATAGGAATTTTGAGATAATTTATAAAGGGTATCTTTATATATATATATATTTTTTTGGGCCCTAAATTAGCCTAAAAAGGAGGATAAATATTTTATTTAATTATTTAAATTTTCTTACTCTAAGTACCCAAGGTAAATACTCTAAACATTTATATAAAATAAAATAACATAAATAAACCTTTCCTTCTTTTTCTTCCTTTTTCCTTTTCTTCTTCCCCCCCTTTCTCGTCGTTGGGCCAGCCGTGGCCCAACTCCCTCTCCTTTCTTCCTTCCCCCGTGTCCCAGCGCCGTTCGGTCTCCCCCTGATAGTAAAACGCAGTGTTTCGCCCCTCATTCCGCCGAAACGCTGCACCCCGATTAATGAAAGTAACCGTTGCCTGCCAGCTACTCGACGCCGCGCTTTGTCCAAAAACTCACCAAAATGCCGCGTTTTAATAAGGCATTTTTTTTCCGTTGCTGAACCGGCCGGTTTCCCCCCTCTTTTTTTTCCTTCATTCTGGACTGTCGGTCCGGCCTCCTCCCCTCTTCTTCCTCCCGCGTAGGACCTGCAACACGCCGCCACCCCTGTCTGCATCGACCGCCTGTCTGCGCCTCCTGCGTCGCTACCCCCCTTTTTCCTACCCTGCCAGCCACCCTTCCTCGACTAGCTGACACCCCCATCACCCCTAGGCCGCCCCGCATGTTTTCTTCCCTTTTCCTGACCAACCCACAGGTCTGCAATGGCAGACCTGCGTCGGCCTGATATCGCCGGCCGGCGTGCCGAACCGCCGCCTGACCTACCCTCCTTTGTTCCCTCTCTTGATTTTCCCTATTTCGAGCCTATAAATACCCCCCAAAGACCCAGCTTCAGGGGTCTTCGAAACAAAAAGCCCAGAAGTCACCATTGCGCCGCCCCTATTTCAGATCGCCACCCCGTCGCCGCCGCCCATCGCCACCGCTTGATCCACCCCTGAAACCCTTCCTTGCATCATCCTCCACCAACCCAGGCCTCCCTCACCCCTCGGTTTGCTCTGCATGCGCCACCCCAAGCGTGCAAAGTGCCCTTCCCGACCAAGCCCATCTAGAACCCCGCCGCCCTTCTCACCATCGCCCACCGCCGTGCCGCCACTTCCAGCACCCCCTCTACCTTCTAAAACCACCAAAGGAGCTTCCCCAACCTCCCTAGACCCTCTGTTTCCCCTGCCAACCTCTCCTCTTCCTTCCTTCCCCCTCCACCACTTCTTCACCTTCCATCTCCCCCATCGCCGCCGTCGCCGCCGCCGTGCGCCGTGCACCGCCACCTGTGCCACCAGCACCCCTAGGTAGTCCTCTAAACTCCCCAACCCCTAAACCCTTATTATACAAATGCTAATTATTTTTAGTAGCATTATTAGTATTATTCTTACTATTATTATTATTATTACTATTACTATTATTTAACCTAACCTTGAAATATTTATAACTATTAGTATTACTAATATTAGTGACCTATAACTTTAGTATTATTATTTTAACATCATGATCGTTATTATTAATAGTATTACTATTCTCATTATTATCATGGTTATTATTATTATTATTATTATTATTATTATTATTATTATTATTATTATTATTATTATTATTATTTTCGTTCCTTGTCACTATTAGTAATAATTCATATACCACTAACCTTACTATCGCTACTACTATCATCATTATTAGTAACATTGAACTACCACCATTAATAATAAATATTACTATAATTTCTTTTAAACTATTGTAGCTATTAAGATTTACTTTTATTAGTAGTATCTGGATTAGCCACCTTAAGAATAATGACCATACCCTTACTTATAAAAGTAATATTTTATTTTTAGCCCTAAAGGTAAGTTAAAGATAAGAGTAAGGTAGAAGATTAATGTTTGGTTAGAGGAAAATTAACCTCTAGTGATCCCCTCTTATAGGCGAATCAAGTTGACATCCGGAGGAGGCGTAGGAGCGTGCTCCAAGACCGGTGTCGTGTTAGGTAAGGACGAAGCTATGGCCTTGTGCTATGTGTAGTATAATGTGTTGATGAATGATGAGTATACCATGATAATGTGTATTATGCATGTGTTATGAATAACCTGTTTTGTGTAGCGCAGCGTGGATAATGACGTATGATGTGTGTGCCTTATATTATATGAGTATGACATGTTCTATGTTGATATTTGATGTTGATGATGTGACATGATATGTCCCTCTAGGACATGCATGCTAGGGTTGGTAGCGTGAAATGATAATAAAAGAACACGGGAAAGTGGACATTTGGGAAGTTTGCATGGGGGGCTAGATCTTGCATGGGGGGCTAGATCTTGCATGGGCATGATCCCTACGTAGGGAAAAGTTGATTTGGGTTGTAAGTAAGAGTTGGGAGAGTCTAAGAGTGATTGGAGACTTGGGTGCAAAATTTTACGTGGGTCGATGTAAGGGTGTCTAAGGGGCCTGATTAGGGTTTGAGAGAGGATGGGGAATTTAGAGGGTACAAGGGTAAAAGTGATCAAGGAAGGATGGAGTATGGGGTTGAGATTGAGAATTCACTCATATAAAGGATGAGTATGGGTTTCTAAATGAGAGAAGAGGCTTTGGGGTGAAAGAAGGAGGTTACTTGTTGAGGAAGTAAAGTGCTAGGGTTTGGCTTGGTCAACTAGGGTTTTAGGTGGTCAGCTGGGTTTGTCGGACGCATGTGAACTAGGGAGATAAAGTATTACATTTAGGGAATCTTCTAATAAGAATGAGGTGCGAGATGGAGAACAAAGTGACGTTTAGGTAAGTAAGAAAGAGTTGGGCCACATAGGTCCGATTAGGGCCTCCGAGGAGGAACCCTAGAGGGATGAGGACATGCGGAGTCGATATCATATGTGTTGGGATGGCCTCTAGCCTTGGGGATTGTGTCCTACTATATGCTACTTTACCTAAATCTACGGGGGATGGATGTCAGGTGTGAGAAGAGGTATGAGTCTCAAAATATGGGATAGTCCCTCTGGAGGGGAAGAAGTAGAGTATCAACTGCATGCATGTCAAGGGTGTGATGTGATTCAATAAGACACGAATAAGACATTAATTATGTAAAGCGAAAGACTGATGAGCCCGACCCAGTCCGGTCCACCGGTTAGAATAGTGGCAAGAGGTGTTTTGCCCTGGGTGTTGATTCCGGTCCACCGGCTATAATAGTGGTCAGAGGCGTTCTGCCCTGAGTGTTTATTCCGGTCCACCGGCTATAATAGTGGGGGATTCGGGCTTGACACACCCAAACGAATAAGTTAATCCATGGAAAAATACTAAGTACTTACAGCGAAACACCATGTAAGTCGGGGCCAGTCCGGTCCACCGGTTAGAATAGTGGCCAGAGGCGTTCTGCCCTGGGTGTTGATTCCGGTCCACCGGCTATAATAGTGGTCAGAGGCGTTCTGCCCTGAGTGTTGATTTCCAGTCCACCAGCTATAATAGTGGGGTCCTCGCACTTACATGGATAAATGAAGAGCGTGTGAAAAGGACTTATTATCATAATGAGTAATAACGGATAAAGTACAAGTATGAAATTAGCCTTCCTCTTGCTCGTCTTTGTGTGTTGTTGATGTGTTGAACATGTATCTTGTGGTGTATGTGCCGGCCTTAGATCGTCTGTTACCTTACTCAGTACGTAGCGTACTGATCATCCGTTTCATGGGTGCTGCTCATTCCCACGAGCAGAGGACCCATCTAACCTTGTGCAGGTAGGAGACCACGTGTTCGATGCCTACGATACCTACGAGGCATCAGGTGGGACCGAGTGATAAGTCTTTCCTGGTTGGGGCCGAGAGCTAGTTGGCCGGACTCTTTTATTTTCCTTGTTGTCTTCTATCTTAGCTTGTTGCATTTATATTATGTTTGTATTTTGAAAGTGGGACTTTTAAGTTGTAATCTTAACGACACTCTGTTGGTGGTTGACACCTCGTTTTCATGAACGCTTTGTGATAACGGTGCATTTATGTTTGATGTTTCTCATTTATGACTTTTTGATTTAGCCTTAGCACTTAGCATCGGGGCGGTAGGAGTAAACCGGTCCGGTGCTAAGTGTGGCGGTAACACTCCCAAGTTTATAGTTTTAATTCATTTGCTTTGCGAAAACATTTGTCTTAAACGAAATTTTTTCAGTAATAAATTTGGGGGTGTTACATATATGGTCTGAAGATAGTGGTTTGAGATGGAATTGATACTAACAAGGAATAATAACCACTTAAACACAGTGACATTACGAAATACAATATAAACCTTTATTAAAATATAAATATAGGAACAATTATTATCCACTAGATTATTATTTGAGCAACAATCAAGATTTAAAAAATATCAAACAAAAAAACTAATACAAACATATATCGAAAATCAATAGCTAAACCCGATATTTGCTAAACCCTAAACCCTAAACCCTAAACCCCCTACCCCTAAACACTAAACCCTACATCCTCTAATCCCTAAACCCTAACTCCTAAACCAAAAACATAAACCCTCTAAAACCTAAACCTTTTAAGCCTTAAGCCCTCTAAAACCTAAACCATAAAAACCCTAAGCTCTCTAAACCCTCAACCCTTAACCCTCTAAACCCTCAAAACCCTACACCCTCCAAACCATAAATCCTCTATACCCTAAACCCTAAACACTAGTTTCCATCTAAAGGCATGCATGTTCCAACAAAAATAAAACATACTCATGAAATATACATTCATTTAATTATAAAATATGATGGAAAAAAATCCTCCATGATTCAAAAGTGTCACTACTCCTTGAGTTACCCCTTATAGAACTCAAAAAATCAACTTCTCACAATCATGTAAACTACAACGAAAAGCGTCAAGGACCAATACCCTTCGTGAGCTTAAAAAAATTAACATCTAAATCCCATCTTTCATTCCAAAATATGTCATTACCATATACAAAACTGATATTAGTTGCAATTTAAACTTAGGAATTAAAAAATATTGCAAGTTGAGATCAAGAAGTAGAATGATGTGTTTTACCTTTGATTAATTTTGATTTTCTGGGACAATTCTGACTATCATGGCCTACATACTCACCACATACCTTGCACTTTCTTGTCATCTTCTTTTGTTGCTCAATTGCCTTTTATTTCTTCCCTTTGATCCTATTTCCACTTTCTTTGTTTTTGGATTGATGTGGGACTTGAATGGTAACTTCACTCAAAGAACTTATCCTCATTAAGGATTTAAAGATATGTGATTTGCTTGGATGCTTATCACTACTAATCTTGTCACTCCATTCCTTCTTTGAATATTCACGAACTCTTATAAATTCATGGATTCCTTCTTGTTTCCCTTCAACTAGTCTCACACATTTAAATATTTAAGATCATAACCATCTCAAAGTAGACCTCATATCATCACCTTTGGAACATTGATCTAATGGGTTCCTTTTAAGTCATAGATTGGCTTTTTTAATTAGGGAATTTTTAATCCGCCAATTCACTATCAGTTGAGTATGAATATGGTCTACTCCTTTCCCTTTCAAACCCCAAAGTATATGCCTACATAGAATCTCACATCTCTGAAACAACTTACAAGATCACTTAATATCTTGGTTCATTGTATTGTATACCACCAGAAAAGTACTCTTACAATTTGACATACCAAGTTTACCTACTACATCAATCTCTAAGTCACCTTCCCTTATAAAATCATCAAGTCTGCATGAAAATGAAGCAGATAAAATCTCAATTTGGAACTTAAAAAAAATATAGTATGGGTATAAACCTCAGATACATGCTTCTCTAATATAAGGGGAATACTAAGTTTGGGATATGAAAAGTTTAATACCTTATTTAGCTCTAATTATTTATTCCTTTTTTCCATATAATGAACTCTCATAGCACATACAAACCTCAACCAAAGTAGAATGTTTATTTGTGAAATTTCCCAAAAAAGCTATTATCACTCTCTGATCTTAAAGTTGATCTTAGGATCCCTCCCATAAACAAGTCTCTAAAACATGCAGGTATCCATAAGTTTCTTATATAAAACATATGAGCAAGCCATTCGTATCTCTCCAACCAAACTCAACGATTATTCCTAGCTACTTACACTCAAACTCCTTAGGTTCAAGTTGTAGACTCCACACACATGTAAATAACTTGTTTATGAGATAAGAGTCCCAAATTGAAGTACTAATTTTTTCAGGCAATTTATTCATAATGTGCCACATGTAGAATATATGTTGATTCTTCTTGAAAACCTTCTCTATGGCAATTTTCATTGTTATTATGCAATAAGGATCAATATTCCCTGTGGCACTCAAGAATTTCTCAAATAACCATTAAAATGGCCCAATAATTTCATGAGCTATTAATCCTACTCCAAATGTGACACACTTTTGTGGTGATCAACCCTAGTAAATGGCGCAAAAAATAAATTGTACTTATTTGTGCCATAAGTATAATAAAATGAAATCATATAACCAAATAGAAAGTAATTCTTCCTAAATATAGGATCAACCCAAAAATCACAAAAAAGGACTCCACTATTATTGACCATATAATCAAAATAATATCCACTCTATTTCTCCCTCTTCTTACAAAAGATTTCCACAAACATATCAGAAGCAGAATCTCTAATGTAACACTTCACATCCATATAATGGTTCTTAAAATCCTATAATGAAGCACCCACATTCTCATACCCTCCCACGTGCTCCTTAAATAACCAAAATGATTTGGATGCCGCAATATTCATCCTAGAATTATCTATAATGAACTTCTTATGCATGATATTCAAATTCCTCCCCTCTTTTAGAAATTATCTAACACTAGGGGTAGCTAGAAAGTGATTATGTCCTTCATAAAAAAATTCAAACCACGTAAAACCCTTTGATGTTGCGCTTAATACATATTCTAGCTCTATAACTCACTATATTAACCATTCTCCTTCTAGAAACACCTTAACCACTACCTTGGTTACGACATATATTTCTCGATGTCTTAAATCCTTCCCTAGTATAAATAAGTTATTTTAGTGTGACAACATTACACAAGACTAATAGACACTAAAATCACAAGTATAGGAATAATTCTTGTAGAATTTAATCCCATCATCTAATGATTCAAATCTCATTCCTACAACAACGGCTCTTTATGGTGAATAACAGGGTATCTATTCCTTTACTATTCCATCGAGAGATGTTAGGGGTATTGATTTGGGAGTGAATAACTTGCTATCAACATCATTTAATTTTAAGGGAGAAGAAGAATCTTGTTCATCACTCATAACTCCTATACAATAAAACAAATGAATCTATCACAAACAAGAAAATTAAGATGAAAGAAAGTATATGAAGATCAAACTAATAGCAAAATTCCAAATATGGATTTTCACCCATTACTACTATCTAATCCGCTTCTATTATGAAACGAACAAACACATATTGTAATACACTCTTCAATTTTGTATAATATAAAAGCATAATATCATGCCTGGAACTTTTGGTTAAATTTAATAAAGATATCAAATAATTCAATATTTCAATTGTTTATGTCCATTATAAATACTTACACTTGTAACATGCAAAATGACCAATATCTACTATATAATCCACTGTAGAAAAATAAATCTAAAGTAAACAAGATGAATAGAAGAAACAAACTTTAAAAACTCTATAGCTCAATTATTTGCAAATCAAACCTGAAATAACTCTGCAACTCAAGTACGCGTATATGAACTCTACATAAACAAAACATATAAATGAACATTACTAAGAAAACTCTGAATTGACTAAACTTTAACCAAACAAGAAGGTTAAGTAGGTGGAGCTACATTTGAACCATTTGAACCAATTTGAACATGATAAAGCTAAAACCAAAATAAGTCATTTTACACACACAAATATAGGGTAACTAACAATATACTAGATGATAATGTAAGAACATGAAGATACTTACTAAATCAACATTGTAAGTTGAGGATCGACTCAAGTTCAACCAAATTACATTATTCAAAGTCACTTTCAACCAATTTGACCTAAACCACACAGAAACAAAAAGGGCCAAATACACACAAAAATTTAGGGTAATGAACACTAGATTAGATAATAATATAACAACAACAAAGATACTTATTGGTTTAATGTTGTAATTCATGACTAATTTCCAAAGTAGCTTAAGAAATTTTTTTTAAGAATAAATGGCAACAAATGATAGAGAATGTGGAGTGGTAATGATTGGTAGAGAAAGACTGAGTGAGGATACTTGACAATTTGAGGGGGAGTAGATGAGAATATAGAGTGTATACAATAAAATAAAGCAAAAGGGGACCATTGAAGGATGGCTATAAAATGGCCAAAAATATAGATTGGTGAAATTTACAGCTAAAAGTGAAGAAAATGAAAGAAAGAATGTGAGCTTCGGATAGGTGAAGATGAGAAGCGGGAATAAGAAGATAGTGGTGAAGATGAGCAAAACGTGAATATGGATGCAAGGTCGAGGAACAGAGGATGAAGGATGGCTGCGAAATGGATGAAAATGTAGTTTGGTGAAACAAGTAAAAGATTTATGAGTTGGTCGAGAATAGGATGGAGGATAGGAGATTCAATTGGTTGAAGATGACGAGAAGGATATGGATGGGGCAGTAAAGAAGAGCAATAGAGTATGGACGTGAGTTGGTTAAGGAACACGAGTTGGCTAGGGATGAAGAATGTGAAAGTAGCAAGTGACAAGGGGAAAGGAAGACAAAAATGGATACATAAAGAATGAACAAATCATTCATTTCATGTAATCGATCGCTTATATATCATTAATTGGAGTGATCCAACGGTTATCAAATATTTCTATGTTTGTAAATAAGTTTGTATTAGACCCTATATATATATATATATATATATATATATATATATATATATATATATATATATATATATATATATAGTTAATTCGCTTATTTTTAGTATAGATATAACATCTTATGTTTAAATATACTAGTATACGTTAATGTACGAAAATGTTCTTGTATATCAGTGGTCACATACATTTTTTTTTAAATTTTAGCCGAAACGTTCTCAGCTAAGCACCGATGTCTCCAAAATGTTTCCAGCCTCCAAAATATTTCTAGGTTACTATATATAGATAGTAGGTTGTTTCCATGCTTACCTGACAATACCTATACAGTGTAATAGTTCACACCATATTATACTATATAAATGGTATCATATTAATGACTTTAAAATATAAAGAACCATAACCATTTTAGAAAATTTAAAGATGACTAAAAAATAAATTTGATTGATGAGAATTGAAGAAGATGAAATTCCAACATAATCGAGGAAGAAAAATAAAGAATCATTGAGAAGGATTGAAGAATTAAATATCAGAGGACAAAGAGTAAGGAGGAGGAGAAGGAGAGAAAATATGTGTCAAGAAGACGAAGATGTTCTTTCAATCAATTTTCTTTAAATAATTATTTTTAGTTTTTGCTTAAAAAATTGCTAGTGTTGTGCTTGTCACATTCTACATGGATATGGAAGTATACACACTCTTATTAACAGACACACTAATAAAAACCCTATTCTTAGTAAAAATATTTTTGGTAATAACAAAACAAACTATACACTCAATATGAATAGGGCCATTATGAAAAATAAATGATAATTTTAATTAAAATAAATATAAGGGTACTAAAAATACATTTTAAAAAAGTTAAAAACATATATTTAGATACAAAAAAGATTGATGGCAATGCTCTTTGATTTGGGAAAAATATCGCTGCTAAAGCTCTTTGATAAAAGAAAATGATTGTTGCTAAAGTTCTTTAATAATGAAAAAGGTTGTCACCAAAACTTATTCATCATAGAAATAAGCCATTGTAAATGCTTATTAGAGATAAAAAAATCATTACCAAAGCTAACCAAAATAATTGCTACAAAAACCATTTAGTAACAGAACAAGTTCATTACAAAAAATTTTAATGATGAGATAAATTGTTGTTAATGCTCCTCGGCAACGAAAGAATTAATTTCCTAACAAAATAGGTAATAGAAGGAGTTGTTGCCAAAAAGCTTTAGCAAGAAAAAGGAAAATTAACTTAACTAAACGCACCATTTATTCATTAAAAAAATTATTTATTATACCACTAATACATACACATACACATTTACTATAAAAAATAATCCATTGGATTTTCAGCAACCAAAGGCTTCTTGTTTCTAGCCACCATATAGTTAGACATTAAGAAAGTTTTAGTAATCGAGGATGCATGCTCCAAAAAACACCTAACAATAAAATTATAGTGGACCTGAATCTGGCTACCCAAGTGTCCACTATGCAACAATGGACAACCACCATACCCTAATGTAGGAGCATCTCCATCTCATGCTTCTCATGTTGAAGGTCAAGAGTTAGCATATTTGGAGATGGTATCAATTGTTATTGAAAATCTTGAACACCTTCATAATAACCCTAACAATGTTTCCTTAAGTGATTCTTATAGGTATTATATATGTTTATAAGAATAATAATTCACCAAGGATATCTAGTGTGCAAGACCATGACAATGCTAGGATTACAAAGTTGCATGGAAGATAAAGATATAAGACATGAACCTTGATTACTTGATTATTCAATGCATTATCATGGTTAGGGTTTATGTAACTTTAATATTTTATATATACTTTGTAATATATTGTCATTTGTAATTGTAAACCATTATAGATATAAAATATGGGTGTGCACTAGTTTAACCTTTTGTTAATTAGGCTAGTTGGTTTGGGCTTAATTAATAAAGGATAAGCTAGGCCTACATATATGTGTGTGTGTGTGTGTGTGCATGTGTGTGCAATGGTGCTTGTACATTTGGTATAAAATTAATGAATTAATGAAAGATTTAAATAATTTCTTCAGAAGATTTTGACCTCCCTTCCTTACTCTTCAAGAGAGTTTATCTTAACAGTTTAGGTATTATTCTCTAGAGAAAACTTTATTATTTCTCTTTAGAATCTATTTAATCATGGTGAAGATCAAAATTCCAATTGATTATTTGGTTGAAGATGACTTCATACTTCAAATCCTACTTTAACTTTGAACATTATTCTTCTTCAAAGAACAAGACAAAAAGATCCTACATTATGAAGCATAATTCTTCTATTTTCTTCTACAAAAATTTTGGTATCAAATAAAGGTCTTTAGTTTGAAAAATACTTGGAGGATAACACATCTTCAAAGTGGAAACAAGCAAACACATAAACACCAACTTCGGTTGAGGTTCTCGATCATTCTTGCTATGATTCTTTGAAGCTTGATTACTTTTCTTATAATCTTACATGCATGTGTATAATATTAAATGGACAAATGTGGATATAGATAATGTGATATGGTGATCTTGAATTAAATATTGAATGTTTACATGTTAAGAACCCAACCAAAAGATAGTAGTTGCATTTAGAGGTTTGAGTGGTTTAAGGAATAAAGTGCATGTATGTGTTATTTGTATTTGGATTGGTCTTGAAAATAATTATTATGCATGATGTTTCTTGTGATTAAGATAGTTTTGCATGTTGAATAAATACCTTTGATCATTGATTAAAGTGCTTGAGAACTAATTAGGTTTGAGTGATTTAAGGAATTTTGTTGGCTGCGTGTCTTTTATTTCTGCAAACATAATGTAACACCCTAAATTTTACTACTAAACAATTTTGTATTACAGGGGAAACATATAATCAAAATACTCAGTGTTACCATTATAATTGACATAAGTTTGGTTTACCATACCATTATTGCATCAATTATAAGGCTAAAACCATTCAAAGTAAAACAGAGTAAGTAGAAACAAGAGAAGCTTTATAAATATAAATATGAGTTTGGAGATTAACTCTAGGATAAAATAATAAAATACAACAAAAAGGGATATTATTGATTAAAGAGTCTAAAAGGTATTCAGGTAAAAACATTATCTGGATAATATGACTCTTTGTCCAAACATCCAGTACAGGAAAAGTCAATCCTCCACATACAATAAATCAAAGGTAGCAAAATCATCCACCTATTCCTCAAAGACCCACACGAAAGCATCCGGGTCATGTACTCATGGGAATGAGTAGTACCCATAAAAAGGATGGTTAATACGCTATGTACTAAGGAAGGTAAAAATATAGTCAAATCAGTGATATATTTAAATACATACATTCATAGAAGATGATCAATACACGTGTGGAACACATAAAATATCACAAGGTAAATACTAATCCAAGACTCTTTACTAGATATAACCATTTCCATTCTTTTATTTATGTTAAGTTTAGGGATCCTACTATTATTAATTTGGTGGAGAAATTTGAACCGCCTTTTAGGGACAATATACTTGAGCCACTATTATTATTCGATGGAATCGATCCATAAACACATCTTAATGAAAAATGCTCCTAAGCTAATATTCTTAAACTTGTAAAATGATTTGAAACATCTCTCAGGGACAACACACCTCAGCCACTATTATCATCCGATGGAATAAACCTATAAACACCTTTGTCCTGATTCACGTACTCTACCACTTTAAACTATTAATATCTTATTCATTAGGTAAATTATCTCAAATCATATTCTTATTTATGATGAGTATAGAGCTCTACTATTTTTAATCAGATGGAACGAATTGAAGCAACTCTCAAAGACAACACACCTGAACCGTTACTATATTTGGGTGGAAAATACCTATAAAACACCTCTTGAGGCAAAATGGTCTTGAGCCACTATTATTAAATTAGTGGAATGGTCTGAAACATCTCTGAGGGACAACACCTATGCCACTATTATCGTCTAGTGGAATAGACCCATAAACACCTAGCCTGACTCATATGGTCATTTACTTTAAATGATTAATGTCTTATCCATGTTTGATTTAATAAGTAAAAAAGCATGTTTGAAATATTTAAGGCATGTCATGAAATCATAAGGCTATTCTCTAGGTTTAAGACCCTTATATTTTCCCAAAACCCTAATTTAACAATTTTTATTGTAACTCTTCTTTTGTTACTCTTTTAACCACCAAATTTATTACCTCTTCCTAAAATGTTATTATTATCAACATACTCAAATTTCAAGGTCTAACTCTAAGGTCTTGAAGATACAATAATAACCCTATCTCATAAATTACTATTCTTGGGACTTATAAACCCTAATTTTACAAATCCATCACAACTTTTCTTGTAGGGATAAAGAAATTACCATATTTAATAAAAATCTCCAAAACACTAAGGTTAACAATATATTCAAATTTTGTGGTCTAACTCTACCATTTCACACATGTACTAATAACCTCCTTATTTTAGGATTACTATTCCCACATCAAACCATTTTTATATTTTATTAAACTTAAGTTATTCACAACTACTCTAAGCACTTCATATAAACACCTCATATTATTTTTGATTATGTAAAACCAAAATACCATGATGCTCATATTTAAATCACATTGACCAAAATTTCCCTTATCAATGACAAACTCTTTTTTCATGCAAATCTTATATGTTTGGTAACATTATCTCTAAATCATCCATTTATCACCATATACTTTATTATAATATTTTCATACTCAGCATGCCTTACTTATCAAACCCATGATACAATCATAGTTCATACCAAGGGGTTTTTTTTCCACATAAAATAACAAGACCTCATAATCATTACTTACTTATTTTCTATCACATAATATCAACCATATGTTATAACATTAACAATGTTATATTCATTCACACAATAGTAATAACATAGTATCACAAAAAAATATACATAGCACTTAAGAATAAAAAAACCCTAGACTATGATAAGTATCCTTACAAAAATACCTTTTGTCACTAAGCACACAAATCCTATTCCGCCTCTTCCAAAACCATGTGGAAATCATCGAAGAAATATTAATAATTGTAATAATAAACCATTGGGATTAAACCGCATAATTAAGTAAATGTTTAGGAAATGGAACTGTGTGAGAATGGTGGATTAAACAGAGACAAACCATTTTGGGAGAGCAACACTGGTAGATACTGAAAGAAGGGGAATGATGTTCAATGGTTGGGGCCAAGTGGTGGAGGGTGTTGTGTGGTGTAGGCTGCTAAAAGTGGAAGGGGTCCATAAGTGGAGGCTGACAAATTTGGAGTGGTGGCTTCATGTGAAGTTGTGGAAGAGGTGGAGGGTGGGATTCCATTGAAGCTACCGAAGGGGAGGTGGGTGCATCGGTTATTGGTGCAGTAGCTAAAGAAGAGAGGAAAGGGGGAGGTTATGGGTGTTTAGTTGAAGGTTGAGAGGAATTGGTGTGGTGGTTGTTGCTGCAATCAAGGAGAAAGAAAAAAGTGAAAAGTTGCATTATGTTTGGTCAATGAATGGGGATACTAATAGAAGATTTGCCAATTAGTTGTGCAGGGTTTTCGATATAGGTTATCATAGTTGGTGGAGGTACCTCGGCTAGGCTCATTAATTGGGTTTTTTAAGTTGTTTTAGAGGCAACTAAGAGGGGGAGAAGGAGGAATAATGCAATGCTATTTATGTGGAAAACAAAAGGGATAGAAGAGAGAAGGGTCATGGAATTTAGTGATGGGTTTATATATACATGCACATGCATAGAGATGAGAAAGGAGTCGGGTTGTGATTAACTAAAAATTTCAACCTCGACCCTTAAGTTGAGGAGGGGGAGTTGATGGGGGTACAAGGTAGGCTTCGCTAAGGAGGTGTTGTGCATGCAAGGGGAGGGGATGGGAACCATTTAAGGAAAATATGATGAGAAGGAGAAGAAAAAGAAAAAGGAGAACAGGGATATGGTAAGGGTTTAGATTTAGGTTTAAAATAATTTAGGTTAAGGTATTAGGATAACTTTATTGAATGATCATCCCAGATTAGTTTATGTTATAAAATAAATTAATAACCTGATATAAATATTAGGTTTAAGCTAAGATATATGATTATGGAGTTAGTATAAGATTGAAAAATAAAATTTCTAAGGTTAGAATTAAGTTACAATATTTATTACTTGTGATTACGGTTAGCTAAAATTGGAGGTATTATGACACTAAGGAAGGTGATCTCAGAGGTTAAATCGACCAAAGTTGCTAATATACTACAGGGGACTACCCCCTTAAAAGAGAGAACGTGAAACCTATTTCACCTGATTTGAAGAGATCTGGGTACAACTCGAGCATATCCTTCTTGGTCTCTTAGGCCACCTCCTCTACTCCATGCCGACTCAAAAATACCTTCACAAGCAGAGCTAAACTCATTCAAGTCTGTCAAATATTTGTGTTTAGAATCTATAAAGGCCTCTCCTTGTAGGAAAAATAGTCATTGAGCTCAATCTCATTTAGTTTGATTATGTAGGATAGATCTGCAATGTACTTCCTCAGTTGGGAGATATGGAAGACATTTTAAACTTGGTCTAACTATAGTGGAAGCATTAGGTGGTATGCAAACTTATCAACCTTATCAAGAATCTCACACGGAGCAATGTATCTAGGGCTGTCTCCTCAATCATCTCTAATCCAAGTACTACAATCTCGCTGACGTCGCTCCAACACAAGGGTGTTTAGCACTTACATCCATATAGTGCCTCAAAGGGTTCCATCCCTTTACTAGCATGATAAATATTGTTGTATGAGAACTATAACAAATGTGGATGCCCCTTCCAACTACCTGGGAAATCCAAAACACACTCTCATAGCATATCCTTAGCTAATCTAAATAGTTCTCAAAGTCTACCCATCTGTAGTTGGGTGGAAGGCGGTACTCATCTTAAATGTCGTACCCATAGCCTCTTGCAACTTGCTCCAAATGTATGAAAAGAATTCTAAATCTTGATTGAAGACTACATCTATAGGTGTACCATGCTTACTCACCATAAACCTTATATATGCACCAGCCAGCTGATCCATACTCCAATTCGACTTCATCAGCACAAACACTACTACTTTAGTCAGCTTATCAATGATAACCCAAATTGTGTCTCACGCACTATGAGTCCTCATTAATACACTCACAAAATCTATTGAGATGGAATCCCACTTCCACCTTGGAACATCTAAAGGCTGAACCAACCCTATAAGCCTTTGATGGTCGATCTTGACTTTTTGGTAGGCCAGAGATCTCAACACAAACTTTGCTACCTCTTGCTTCATGTGAGGCCACTAGTAGATCCTCTTGAGGTCCTTGTACAACTTATCCCCTCCTAGATAAATGTAATATAGAGTATAGTGACTCTCCTCTAAAATCTAGTACTTCAAATCAACGTTACCTTAAGGTATACACCATCAATCTTTGTAGTGAGTGCTACCATCCTCCTGTATGAGGAAACCCTTAGCTCGACCATTCTGAATCTTCTATCAAATCCTCTCGAGCTTAAAATCCCCAAGCTTTCCAGCTTTGATCTCATCAAAAGCTATTAGCATAATCATCAAAGTGCACATCCAGACCTCAAAGTCACCATAGTGGATCATCTCTATTTTCATCTCACTATGCTCTTCTAGCAATCGACTAGCCACCACACAAACACTGAAAGAGTGTGATGTCGCCTACTCAAAGCATCTACAACAACGTTTGCCTTACCCTCATGGTAGGTTAACTCAATATCATAGTTCTTCACCAACTCTACACATCTCCTCCACCTCATATTCAACTCATTCTAAGTGAATATATACTTGAGGCTCTTATGGTCAATGTAGAATATACATTGAGTCCCATAATGATAATGCAACCAATTTTTAGCATGAAAATAATGGCTACCAACTCTAATTCGTGCATCGAATAATTCTACTCATGTTCAACTAACAAGAAGCATAAACCACTACCTAACCATGATGCATCAATACACAACCCAACCTGTGCTTCAACATATTGCTGTAGACCTCAAACTCGTCTGATCCTGATGGTAGAGTCAAAATTAGTGTTGTAGTCAACTACGGCTTCAACTCCTAAAATGCTCCCTCACATGCATCATCCCACTAAAACTTGATCATCTTCTTTAGAAGGTTCATCAAGGGATGATCTACTTTTGATAAGTCCTAAATAAAGCATTTGTAGTACTCGACCAAGCCTAGGAAACTATGAACCTAGGAAATGCTAGTAGGTGCCTTCCACTCTATCACTGCTAAGATCTTTGATAGATCCATTGTGACTCCTCCTATTGACATCTCGTGTTAGTGACAATATTGTATATAGGTGTTTCTCGTGATCCTCTCTACTCTAAATGTATACCCATATATCATCTATGAAAACCACCACAAACTGATCAAGGAACGACCAAAAAATCATTGTCATCAAATCGATAAGGATGATAGATGCATTAGTGAGTTCAAAATGCATCATTGTTAACTAATAGTGCCTCTACCATGTCCTAAAAGCCGTATTCATAATGTATTTCACGACGATGTGCAATTTATGATATCCTGACGTCTATTCAATCATTGAGAAGATCGAAGCACCCCAAATCTGGTCAAACAAGTCATTAGTCCTCAAAAGCGGATAACACTTCTTCACTATTAGCTAGTTCAAACCTTAATAGTCAATGCACAAATGAAGGCTCTCATCCTTCTTTTTCAGAAACAGAACTGGTGCTCCCCATGGAGACATACTTGGGTGAATGTATCCGTGCTCCACTAAATCCTCTAGTAGAGTGTTCAACTCTCTCAAATCTACTAGTGCTTTCCGATAAGACGCCTTTGATAGAGGCTCGACCCCCGATACCAAATCAATAGTGAAGTCTATCTCACATACCAGTGACATACCTATAATCTCCTTGGAAAATACATTAAGAAACTCTTAAGCAACCAAAATATTCTCTAACACTGACATGTCCTTGTTTAGCTCCTAAACTATACACAAATACATGGAGTAACCTCTCTACACCAAAGAATATAATGTATAGGATAATATAACCGTCATCTTAGGCTCAGGCTTGCATACTCAATAGGATACCTTAGCACCTTGAAGTCCCCACGACACAAATGGCTCTTTTGAATAATTTATCATTTCCTTATAACTCCCCAACATATCCATCCCTAGGATAATGTTAAAGTCCTAAAGGTCCATCTCAACCAAGTCTGCTAGAAATTTTACCCTGCTTATCTCTAAGGCTACATCTGAGTAGAGCCTAGTACAATTCAATCTATCCCTAGAAGGTAACATCATAGAAATAAACATAACCAAAGATGGAGATAAAGTAGCTCTAGCAATACATGAAGAAGACACAAATGATATAGATGTCATTAAATTGAACAACACATAATCTGGTAACCAAATGATCGAGAATGTATGAGTGACCAAATATAACTGTCGATCAACCTCTGCTTGTCTTATGACAGTTAGGCACCTGCATGACCAACCTCCCTAGTATCCTCCAAAACCCTAGGTCTATCCTTCTTTGTGAATAAATGGGAGAGGCCCCTATGGTCTCCTCTTAGCCTCCCTAAGCTAACCAGTAGCTAGGGAAGGGCCCCTTTTTTGTTTTTGTTGTGGCGGGTAGGCTCGCTACTAGTAGGCCTGCTACTACAGTATCACTAGTCCCTATTGTTTGTACTCAATCCACCGACACTAAAACTCAAATGACCTATGACCTAGCTAACCACACGCTCTATACTGAATAAGAGTGCCCTGATAGTCTCACCCTGGATGGTCCTATTCAAAAAATTAATTCATGAAGTGCCTCAACTGACCCAAAAATATACCTTGACCACCCATATGACCCTGGTGTCATAACTGAACCCTTAATGATTTATTTAACTCCTCTGTAGAACCACTAGAGGTCCTCCTCCGTAGAAGTATATCCTTCCTCTAGAACCTTGTGTCTCCAACTTCCTCTTCCCAATATTGAAGGTTGATCTTGAGCTAATGTAGTGATGACACAAGCCCACTCATATAACATGGCTAAGTTCTGGAAAGTCATGAGACCTATCATCCTTCTAATGCTAAAATGGAACCCCATCTCAAATAAATATACCACCATCAAATCACTGACTACAATCCTTGGCACGAACATCAATTACTCGGTGAATTGGGAATGGTATTGCCTCATGGTTATGTTCATTTGAGTCAGTTATATGAACTTATTTAGCTTATCCTTCTTAAGACTCATGGTAAAACTTAGCACGAATTACTGCATTGAAGTTCTAATAGGATATCTATAGTCCTCCCAGTGCAGATGACCTACTGACCAAGTGTTAGTGACTCCTCATAAGAAGAAAGCTACAATGCTTGCCTTTTAAGCAAGTTATCAATCAACTGCCTCATAAATTATATCTATGTCATGGATATATCCTTTCAGGATGACTAAGTTCTCTTTACTGGTGTAGATAGGAAGTGATGTCCTATAACCTTTCAAAGCTAGTTCTCTCTGACACCCTCCTATAGGCAATGCGGAGGTGGCTGTGGCGTTCGAGGTTGAGGCAGTCGTTGGATGAACTCAACCAATAATGACATTAAGTGCCATGCTCATTTAGCTATAACCACAAGAGACACATTAAGAAAAAAATTCCTATCTTAATAACACATAATACACATAATCACATTAGAAGGTAACCAAAGCTACTCATTCTTGATTTGTCACAAGTTAATCCAAATTTTTAAAGAATTAGGTTTTCCTAAAGTATGAAAAAGATCGATAAAATCATATAAGGAATCCTTTGAAAATCATTTTTTTTAAATAAGGTAATCAAACCCTAAGTTCTAATACCAACATATAACACCCTAAATTTTACTGCTAACTTTTTTTGTTTTATAGTAGAAACATATAATCAAAATATTCGGATATTAATTGAAGTAAGTTTGGTTTACCATACTATCCTTACATCAATCGCAAGGCTAAAACCACTTAAAGTAAAAAAAAAAGTAAGTAGAAGTTAGAGAATATTTATAAATATAAATATAAGTTTGGAGTTTAAATCTGGGATACAATAATAAAATACCAAAAAAAGGGATGCCATGGATGAAAGAATCCAAAAGGTATTGGAGTAAAAATATTATCTGGATAACATGACTCTTTGTCTAAACACCCAATCTAGGAAAAGCCACTTCTCTCAATACAATGCATCAAAGGTAACAAAATCATCCAACTGGTCTTCAAAAATATGTACAAAAGCATTTAGGTCATCTGCCTAAGGGAATGAGCAGCACCCATAAAATGGAAGGTTAGTATGCTATGTATTGAGAAAGGTAACAATAGTATAGAGTTAAGGATATAGTCAAATGCATACATTCATAGTAGATTATGAATAAACATATGGAATGAATAAAATATCATAAAGTAAGTACTAATCTAGGCCTCTTTATTAGATATTACCATTTTTATTCTTTTATTTACGTTGAGTTTAGGAATCCCCCTATTCTTAAATCAGTGGAACAGCCTAAAGCACCCCAAATTAAGTGGAGTGTTATAAGGATGGATCCAGATACTTATATCAATATGGTATACTATCCCTTTTGTGATTCTATCCTAATAACTCTATAGTTAAGCTTGCTGCCCTGAAATAACTTTTAGGATGGGTGACCCAATGAAAAGTTTTGAAAAATTTCTAACAATTTCTCAAGAAGACTGTGAATGGAAAAATAGCATGTTGGAAAGACTTTTGTTGATTTGTGGGTCCATAAAATCAATCTAAAAGTGCTTCAAGGTAACTCGGGGGTGTTACAAATGGTATTAGACCAAAATCATGACTGTATGTTGAAATTGGATGAGCTAGTTAGCTGCCTAACGTGATGATTCTTGGGATAAACTGTATTAATACAGTTAGTGATTGAGGTACAACAAGGATGTTGTGTTATTTGAGTGGGGGTGAATGCAATACCCCAAATTAAGTATATTGTTATGATGATTGATCTGGTTACTTATGTCAACATGTTATACCATCCTTTTGGTGATTCAATTTTAAGAACTCCATAGTTAAGCGTGTCAGTGGTGGAGTAATTTTTAGGATGGATAACCCTCCTGGGGTGTTGTAAATGGTATAAGAGCAAAACTGTGACCGCATGCTGTACTTGGATGAGCCATTTAGTTCCATGATGGGATGATTCTTGGGATAAATTGTATTAATACGGTTAGTAGTTGAGGAACAACAAAGACATTGTGTGCTTTGAGTGGGGTTGAATGTAATTGTAATACCTTAAATTTTATTAGAAATAAAAGATAAAATAATGAGTTATTAAATAAATCTAAAATATATGTACACTTTATAATAAAAATAATAATACCAATTATGAAAATAAAAATGACACAAAAAATTTATTATTTGGAAGCTATTTTAATTAACTAACCTAAAATAAATTATAGATAAATTATGGTAATTTTTAAATTAAAGTAAATTATTTTAATTATTATTTTTATTACCCATAAATTTTTAAAAGCCCAAAAAACCCTACTATCTCTTATTTTCTTTTCCTTTCCCCATTTCCCCCATTTTCCTCTCTTTTCATTTCTTTCCTTTTCTTCCTTTCTTTTTCTTTCTTTCTTCCTTGCTGTCTGTGTTGCAACCAGCAAACTGAGTAGGCCCGATGGTGTAGGCCCTCTTTTTGCCCTTTCTTTCTCTTCCCCTCCTTCCTTTAACTGACCTAAACCATTCCTCTCTTTTTCTTCTTTCCCGGGGCAGTGGCTCAAAAATGCATGCACACTCCCCCTTCTTTCCCTTTTATCCCCCTCTCTTTTTCCTTCTCTTCCCTTTCTACCCTCACCCCTAACCTCATGCTTGCCAGAATCCCTCCCCCGCTACCATTTCCATAGCTCCCCTACCTACTCCCCCTCTTCCCTTCCCTTTTTCGCCATGTAGGGCATGCAAGCTAGCATGTCCTTGCATGCTCTCTTCCCCTTTCCTTGCACCTTGTCACTTATAAAAGTCCCCCCTACGCCTGCTTATACCACCTCCTCTGCCACCACTTACAAATAGTTACCTGCCCCTTGTTCTCTTCCTTCCTTTACCCTCATCCTCCCTCCCTATGCCTATAAACCCCCATCCTATCCTTATCCTCTCTTTTCTGCCCCAATCTCCCCTACCACTCCTCCTCCTTCCAAAACATCAAAAATTTCCACCACCTCCATTAGGTCATGCAACTGCCTTATCTCCATCCCTTCCTCTTCCATGCACCTCGTTACACACACTAAGCCCCTCATCTCCCCTTCCTTTTCCTTCCTTTCCTCTCCCCAAACATATAAAGTGGGTAACTCGAATTACCCTTTACACCACTACACACAACCAATGCCACCTCGAGCCACCATCACCATTGGACATTCCTTCCTCCATGCCCTCCCTTCCAACATAAGAAGATTTTATCATGCCACAAACCTTCTCCACCACCCTTTCCCCCCTCTATTTCTTTCTCCCTTACTCTTAGGTGCGCCACCACAAGCACCATCACTATCGTGGCAGCAATACCTCCACCTACACTTAACCCACCCTAAGTAACCCTACCTTCCTCCTTCTTCCAACCCCAAAAAGCCTCCTCCTCGCATCACCACTACGGTCGCCGCCACCCTCACCTTTCCTTGTCTATTCTGGTTACATTTCTCTCCTTCCTTACTTATTTTAAGAATTTTATCTTAGTATCTTCTATTATTACAATTATTATTATTATTATTATTATTATTTTGGTTAAGAAAATAGGGAAAATAGGAAAAAAGGTAGAAAAAGAGTAAAATGGCTAAGTTAGATGTTCTCATTTTAGGTATTGAATCATCAATCACCCATGAGGAGGTGTAAGATCTTATTGCTTCAAGACTAGAGCCAATAAGGTAAGGATACATTTATGTTAGGGTTATACTTATGTGTCTTAATTGTGCAATAAATGTACTTATATGAAATGTGTGTATATTTAAATGTGATCTAAGTTTGGGTGCAGCTTGGCTTGCAAGGACTTAAGGTAATGATGTGTGTGACTGAAATACCCAAAAATTTTAATTCTGGAAATTATGGCCAATTAAGGATATATTAGAGAAATTGCTTAAATAAATGATTTTATTAAAATTAAGAGAGTTAATTGGGGTAAATCAAGGGGAAAATAATGAAGAATTTAATTAGGGAAAAATTAGGGTATTCTATTAATTAACATGAAAGTTAAGGAAATTTATCCAAAATAGGCAAATTAATCTAAAAAAAAGAATTTAATTATTATTATAATAAGTATTATTAATTTTAAATAAAATAATAATAATACTACTAAATATCCAAAATACCCAACCCACATATTTTTTTCCTTTTCTTTTTCTTGTCTTTTCTTTCTTTTTCTTCCTCTTTTCCCCTTTTTCTCTTCTTCCTCTCTTTCTCTTTTCTTTTTTTTCTTCCCCCCGACCTGGGCCAGCCCATCGTGCTGCCTAGTTTCCCTGCGCAGCTTAGGCCCGCGTCGTTCCCCCCTTTCTTTTTTCTTTCCTTCCCTAGCTGGTTCGGTTCTTTTTTCTTTTCTTCTTTTTCTCCCTGAGCCACCTGGTCCCTAGCCCTTCTTCTTCCTCGATGCATGGCGGCAACCAAGGAGCTGCAACCTAGCACTCTACCGGCCACCATCGCTGCCATCGTCCTCCTTTTCCTCTCCCGTCACTTTCTTTCACTAATTCAGCCCCAACCGACCCTTTTCCCCTCTCCCGAGCACCTTTCCCTTTCCTGTTCCCTCTTCCCTCGAGCTTGCATCCCCTGCCATGGTAGTGCCGCCTCGACTACCACCATTGGCGACATGCCTGGCACTTGCCACCACTTGTCTCCTTCCCCTTGTTATTACCTACCCCAATTGGTCTATATATACCCCATAGCCTGCCTCAATTTGAATTTTGATCTCGAAACCCAAAAATCCACCATTCTCGCCGCCGCCTCATCAGACGAGCCCTCTACCGCCTCCGCCTATCGCCGCCAGCCAAAAAACACCCAGAACCGATCCTTGCACCACCCTATACCTAACTAGACCCTCTTTTCCCCTCGATTTTCCCTGCACGAGCCACCCCGGCCGTGCAAAACCGCCAACCCAATCAACATACTTTCACCCCTCGCCGTCCTTCGCACCGCCGCCCACCGCCTATTCCACCGCCCCCAACGCCACCCCTACCCACCAAAACAACCAGGGGAGCCTCCTCTACCTCCCCATACCCCCATCTTTCCCTGCCTCCCTCTCCTTCTCCTTCTCCACCTTCCACCACCATTCAGCCACCGCTAGCCACCACTTCCGACTGCACCACCCCCTTCATTCCACCCCTCTTCACCTACTGCACCTTCCAACACCTCAAACACCCCTCCACTTCCTCTCTCTTATCCTATATGTCCATCTTTCCCCTCTCTCTCTCCTCCACCGCCACCGCCGTCGCCGCCATGCGCCGCCGCCGGTTCCACCACTAACCTTAGGTGGTGCTCTAACTTTCCCAACCCCTAAACTATTTTTTTTATAAGTGTTAATACTTTTATTTAATATTAATAGTATTATCCTTAATATCATTATTATTATTATTCTTATTATTATTAGTTTTGTATTATTATTGTTATTATTATTACTATTACCATTATTAATATTATTATTATGTATCACTCTTATTACCTAACCTAATTTTAGAAATTCTTATAATTAGGGTATACTATTTGAACGGGCTATAACTTTAGCATTAAAATGGTTATCCTTATTATTATTAATATTATTATTATTGTTATTGTTGTTATTATTAACAACTTTAGTATTAATATAGTTATCTCTATCATTATTATTATTATTATTACTACTACTACTACTACTACTACTACTACTACTACTACTTAACCTAACTTTATGATTTTCCTAACCAATAATAACATTATCATTAATAATGGCCTACAAATCTAGTGTCATTATGATTAGGACTTTTCCTTGTTTACTATTATTATTATTATTATTATTACTAACCTCATTATTATTCTTACTATTATTACTAATAATAGCTATGGCCTATTATCATTATCTTTACTATTATGGTAAACGTTTGAACCCTTATATTACTATTACCATTTTTATTATCATTACTATTTTTATTATTCTTAATTATTATTATTATTATTATTATTATTATTATTATTATTAATTCCATTATTATTATTATTATTACAACTTACCCCTAACTTTATTATTATTATTACTATTATTATTATTATTATCATTATCACTATCATTATTTCCTTACTAATATGGTTAATACCAACCTTCTCCATCATCACTTTTATTTATTAATATAAATATTTGGACCCTTATATTATTATTATTATTATTATCATTTTGGTTACTATTATCATTGTCATTGTTATTATTGTACTTAACATTTGTATCATCATCATCATCATCATCATCATCATCATAATCATCATCATCATCATCATCATCATTATTATTATTATTATTATTATTATTATTATTATTATTATTATTATTATTATTATTATTATTATTATTATTATTGTTATTGAAACCGAAGTTGGAGTATTATCGTTTTGTCATTAAAAAGGAAGAATACATAAGCCTTAGTATTTTACTATTTAATATTAGAATATCATTAATATATTATTCCTAATACCTTTAGCACTAACATTGTTACTATGGTATCATTATTAGTTATTACTACTATTATTGTTATTATTTTATTACTATTATTGTGACAAAAACATTTGAACCCTTATATTATTATTATTCAAAATATAAATTTTATCATTATTATCTTTAGGAATATTTGTACTTTGTTGGCATTGCAATTATTATACTATTATTTTAACCCTAACACTATTATTAGACTTAGCCTTAAAAACGCTAGGGTCTCTATCACTATAAGTATTAGCATTACTATTATTATTATTAGTATTATCACTATTTGTCTATAATTAGTATTAGTACTATTACTAGAAGAATAAAGCTATTAGGTTTATAATATAAGTATAGCAATAAATATGAAATTAAACATATTTTGACTAGTAATATCTAGTAGGCTAACTTGAAGATAAAAACTCTAGTTTTCACGTATAATGCTTCCTTTAATAATAATAATCCTAATCTTAGACTAAAATAAGGAGTAATGGTACTTTTTGTAGGAGGGAAACTAATCTGTAGTATTTTCCCTCTTATAGGTGAATCGAGCCAAAACCCTAAGGAGTCGTAGGAGCGTGCTCCAAGCCCGGCGTCGCTTTTGGTAAGGATATAGCTAAGGCCCATGTGTGTTGTGTGACTTGTATGAATTGGATGATTTATATCATACTACGTCATGTAATACATGAGTGTTATTAACTTGTCTTATGTGTAGCGCAGTTTGGAGTAAGGTATGTTTGTATATGTTTTTGTGTGACATGTGTGTTATATGTATGTATGGTGATCATGATGTGATATGTTATGGCCCTCTAGGACATGCATGATAGGACCATTGATAATATGATATGAAAATGAAAGGACAAAAATAAAGAAAATGAGAAGTGGGTTCGCTAAGGGGGATATGAGGTTGACCAAAATACTTCATGATCCGTGAGAGGAAAATTAAAAAGGGAGGAATGGCCAAAATGAAGGAGAGATGGGAACCATGCATAGGAGCCTCAAAATTTGCATGGGGACTTTAAGAGTTTGCATGGAGTGGATAAATCTTGCATGGGGAAGATCTTTATGTGAGAAAAGTTGTATTAGGGTGTAAATAAACTAAGGGGAGAATTGTGGAGTGGTTGGAGACTTGGGATGAGAAATAGTACGTAGGTTGGTGTAAGGGTGCATAAGGGACCCAATTAGGGTTTTGGGGATAAAGCACTAATCTGGAAAATGTGGAAGTAAAAATGATTAAGGGAGAGTGGAGTACGGGTTAAGAGTGGAAATTTATTTTATAAAGGGTGATTATGGGTGCCATGGGAGGGGAGAGATATTGGGTGAAAATAGAGAGGTTACTTGTGGGAGAAGAAAAGTACTAGGGTTTGGAGTGGCCAACTAGGGTTTTTCCGGTCACTTGTTTAATCGAGGGGTAAGGTGATATGATTTGGGATTGGATCTAAATGAGATAAGGTGTGGGGTGATTAAATGGAGTAACGGTAGTGTAAGTGAGAGGAAGTTGGGCCACATAAGTCTAATTAGCGTTTTCAAGGGAAAACCCTAGAGGGTGATAGTAGGTAGGGTTGATGTTATAAGGTGTTGGGCCTAACCCACACCCGTAGGAGTTGGGTTTTTCATTAAGTGTATGTGTACAGGGAAATGGGTGTTGGGGTGTGATAAGGGGCGCAGGAGTCTCAAGATATAGGACGGGCCCCCTTGGGAGAATAGAAGTAGAAGATAGTTCACATGCATGTCAAGGGTGAAAAGCTTATTCTAATAAGAAACAAATAAGATACTAATTACTTAAAGAGTAATATTGTTGAGCCGGGCCCAGACCGATCCACCGGCATAATAGTGGCCAGGTGTCGGGGTGCCCTGGAGACCGATCCACGAGCATATAATAGTGGTTAGGTGCGTTCTGCCCTGTAAGTGACCGATCCACCGGCTATAATAGTGGGGGATCCCAAGCTCAACAAACCAAACATTATGTTGCCAATGAATTATGGGAAAGCTACTATATACTTACAGTGAAACACCATGAGAGTCGGAGCCAGACCGATATACCGGTATAATAGTGGCCAGGAGCATTCTGCCTTGGAGACCGATCCACCGGCATATAATAGTGGTTAGGTGTGTTCTGCCCTAAAAGTGACCGATCAACCGGCTATAATAGTGGGGTTCCCACACTCGCATGGATTAATAAAGATTATGGTGTGAAATAAATATAATTAACAGATATCTACAAGAAAGTAAGTCTGACTAGACCATAGCTGGCCCTCATCATCTATATTATTACATGTTGCCTATGTGATTGTGCTATGTGTGCCATGTTGTATGTTTTGCCTTAGCGCATCTGTTACCTTACTTAGTACGTAGTATACTGATCACCCGTTTCATGGGTGCAGCTCATTCCTACAAGCAAAAGACCCATCTGAGCTTGTGCAGGTAGGGGATGATGTCTTCGATGCCTACGACACCTACGAGGCATCGGGTGGGGCTAAGCGTTGAGCCTAATCTTGACTTGGGGATCAAGAGCGACTCAGCCGGACTCTATTTCTTTTATTGGACCTTGTATTATCATATTTTAGTTGTGTTTTTTTTGTACTATGCTTTATGTTTGAAAAACTCTAGTTACGTACTCTTTGGTTTGTAATCCTAAATCGCACTCTGATTTCTGTATGACTTGTGTTTTATTAATGATTCGTGTTAATTGTTAACTTTATTTAGCCTTAGCACTTAGTACTGGAATGGTAGGAGTGAACCGATCTGTTACTAAGTGTGGCAGTAATGCCCCCAAGTTTATGATTTTATCTCTTCGCTTCCGCTAAACCCTTTTAATTAAACAAACATTTTCAGTAAATTTGGGGGTGTTACAGTGACCCTCACTGCTTTTTTTTTTAATATGTGTTTGTAAAGTCTTATCATCTGATGATGTAGGTCTTATGCATTGAAAAACAGTATATTTAAGCCAAGTAGTCTTAGGTGGGGCTTGGGTGTCCAAGGTAAATGGAATAAAAAAGTGAGGGATAAAGTACAATTTTAAGAGGGGAGTATTCTAACTATTCCTTAGAATATGGTGGAGTGATGAAAAGGGTTATTGATGAAAAGAAGGGTTAGGATAAAAACTTTGCATAGGGAGAGTGGGCTTTAAATGGTGGCAAGATTAACTTGGTGGGACTTTATTTAGAGGTTGAATATAGGGAGGAGAGTGTGTTATGAGTAGTTGGGGGATATGGGGGAGTTTGGTGTGTGGAAAGATGGGAAAGTGCATGGGGGCACAAATTAGGGTTTTAGGGGTAAACCTTAAGGATATGGTGTTATCGTGGGCAGAAGTTGATGGAGTTGGGTTGTGCACCGGGGTTATGATGAGGGGTATACCATGTGGAGGGATGTGGGTTCATTCAAATGGAGGGCATAGTTGTGTAATAAAGGGGTACGAAAATAAAGGGGATATTAGGGTTTTTCGAGGTGTCCATTTGGGAAAATATCATCACATGTGGGGGTTAAGGGATTAGGGCTACAAGAATTTAAAGTAGGTGTGACCATGGTGATATGTACTTGAATTGTGGAAGCTTAGGACTAAGTAAGAAGAGGAGAGGCTAGAGCCATGTAGGCTAAAAATTAAGGTTTCAAGGGGGAAACCCTAGAGAGCTATGGTGATCATAAGTGGGGGGAAATAACAACAGGCTATGACCTATGAGTATAAGGCTTCTAAGGGAATGTTTGGGTTGGTTGATAATGTTGGGGACTCTAAGGATCATTAGGGAGTGTGGATGTCTCAGGTTAGGGGATTAGGGTTTCCATGAGGTCAAATTCAACAGGGTGGTAGTAGGTCAAGAGTCTTCCTTGGTTTGTGCATGGTTGTGTGTGTGATATCTGAAAAATAAGACACGAATAAGAAATTAACCACTTAAAGTGGAAGATCATTGAGCCAGTATCGTGTGTAGGATATTTACCAGTGCATCGATTAATATATATAGTCAGGTGCATTTTACCTTGGATTTTCTTATATCGGTTAACTATTAGAATAATGGGGGTCTAGAGTTGAAATAATGGAACCATTGGATGTATTAATATATAGAAAAGACACTAATCAATTACAGTAGAACACCACATGGGTTAGGATTGTGTGTAATATATATACCAATCTACCGGTTATAATAGTAGTTAAGTGCATTATGTTCTGGATTGTAGTATACTTATTGGTTCACCTATTATAATAGCAGTTAGGAGCATTTTTCTTTAGATTGTATCAAGTTTATCAATCCACTAGTCATCATAGTGGTCAGGAGTGGTATACCTGGGATGACATAGTTACTAGTCCACTAGTCATAATAGCGGGGTCCTCGAACCTACATGGATATAATTTTAGAGATGCGTAAACACTGCACTAATGGCTTTAAACTACGATAGGGTAAAGGATCTAACATAATCAGTTGTGTGTATTATATATGTAGCCTGTTTTGCTATGCTTTAGCTTAACTGTATTGTTACCTTACTCAGTACGTAGCATATTTATCACCCTTCTTATGGGTGATGCTCATTCCCATGAGTAGTGGACCCTCCCAAGTATGTGTAGATAGGTGATGATGCTATAGAGGACTTTGTTGCGTATGATAATCTATTCGGGGCAGAGTGGTGGCATGGTATTCCAAGTTGGGGCTGGAGAAGGTTCATGTCAGACTTATTTCCTACTATCATTTTATGTTTTTCCTGATAGTAGAACTGTATTATGTTTTTCCAATATTTTCTATATTGACACTTGAATTTCTTATGTTCTAGAATTTTTGCTATGTCAATATTTAACTCTTTCACATTATAAATTATTTCTTTTATGGTATTACAATTGAGTTTATTGTTTTAGCCTTATGGATCGTATGAGGCTGGCCAATGGCCAGACTTGTACTGATCAAGGCAATAACACCCCCTTGTGGTGTGTGATTTTAGGGACAAATAAAAATTTTCAGTTGTGATTTTAGGGGGTTACAGTAGTACCCCAAATTAAGAGGAGTATTATAAGGATTGATCTGGCTACTTATATTAACATGGTATACCATCCTTTTAGTGATTACATTCTAAGAACTCTACAGTTAAGCATATTCATCGTGGAGCAATTTTTTGGATGGGTGACTTGACCCTCCTTTGAAGTTTCAGAAATTTTTCAAAAATTTTCTCAGGTAGCACGTGAGTGGGTAAAAAGAGTATTGAACGGACTCATATTATTCTATGGGGCTAGGTGATCAATCCGAAAGTACTCCAAGGTATCCCCCATATGGTTGTATTAACTCGGATATTACACAACATACCTAAGCTACTATTATCATTTGGTAGAACAGATCCATTAACACCTCTTAGGGCAAAATACTCCTAAGCTACTATTCTTAAATTGATGGAATGGTTTGAAACACTTCTCAGAGATAACACACTTGTGCCACTATTATCATCCAGTGGAACATACCCATAAACACATCGACCTAACTCACATGATATTTCACTTTAAATGATTAATATCTTATTCATTTTTTATTTAACAAGTATAGAACATGTTCAAAATAGGTAAGGCACATTATGAGATCATAAGGCCATTCTCTATGGTTAAAACTCTTATATTTCCCCAACACTCTAATTTCACATTTTCATTATAACTATTCTTGTGTTACTCTTTTAACCACCAAACTTAGTACATCTTCCTTAAATATTATTCTTATCAACAAACTAGAATTTCAAGGCCTAATTCTAGGGTCTTGTTTAGATAATAATAACCCTATCTCAAAAATTACTATTCTTGGAGCTTATGAATCTTAATTTAACAAATTCGTCATAAATTTTCTTGTACGGCTCAATAAAATACCATATTCAATACAAATTCCAGAAACACTAAGGTTAACAAAATATTTGACTTTCATGTTCTACCTCTACCATTTCACACATATGATAATAGTCTCTACCTTTTAGGGTTAATATTCCCACATCAAACTATTTTCATACTTCATTAAACTTAATTTATTCACAGATACTCTAAGCACTTCATATAAATTCCTCATATTATTTTGGATTATGTAACACCTTAAAATACTCACATTGACTAAAATATGCTTATTGATAATAATAAAAAAAAACCCTTTATTCAAGCACATCTTATATGCTTGGTAACATTATCCATAAATCCTCCATTTATCACCATATAGTTTATTACAATATTTTCATACTCATCATGCCTTAATAAACCTATGATACAATAATAGTTCATACCGAGGGTTTTTTTCCACGTAAATTAACAACCCCAGATAATTATTACTTATTTTGTATCATGTAATATCAACCGTATGTCATAACATTAAAAATCATATATTAAATCACATAATAATATCATGGTATAACACATAAGATTTAATAACACTAAGCAATCAAAAACCTATAATATGACAAGTATCCTTACAAAAACATTTCAGTCTTTAAGCACACAAATCCTATTCCGTTTCTTCTGGAACCACAGGAAAATCACCTAATAAATCATAATAAAACACCTTTAGGATTAAACCACATAATTAAGAAAATGAAATAGTGTGAGATTGGAGGATTAAACCAAGACAAACCACTTTGAGAGGGCAATAATGGTAGCCACCAAAACTATAGGAATGATGTTTGGTGGTTGGGGCCGAGTGGTGGAGGGTGTGGTGTGGTGCAAGCTACCAAAAGTGGAAGGGGTACATTTGTGGATTCTACTAAGGTTGGATTGGTGGTTGTTGGTGAATATGTGAAAGAGGAGGAAGGTAGGATTTGGTTGAAGCTGTCAAAAGGGAGGTTGGGGCTATAGTTGAAGTTGCCAAAGGGTAAATGGTTGCATCGGTTTTTGGTGCAACATCCAAGGAAGAAAAGAAAGGAGAAGGTTGGGGAATATTTGGCTAAAGGTGGAGGGGATGTGGTGCAGTCATTTTTTTTATAGCTAAGGAGAAATAAAAAAAAGGGAAAGGGTTATAGTTTGGTGAATAAGGATAGTAATAGAGTATTTGGCCCTTAGTTGTAAGGGCTTTTGGTATAGTTGGACATAGGTTGTGGAGATGCATTGGTTGGCCTTCTCGGTGGGGGGTTTTGAGGTATTTTTGAAGTGGCAAGGAGATGGAGAAAGAGGTAGAATGTGATATTATTTCTATAGAAAACAAAAGGAAGAGAAGAGAGGGTGGTCGGGGTATTTATTGCTAGGTTTATATATGCATACAGATGCACAAAGATGAGAAAGAGGGGCTTGTGAATGACTAAAATTTTTAACACCGACCCTTAAGATATGGAGGGGGGGTTGATGGGGGTAGAGGGTAGGCTTAGCAAGGGGGATTTGAGCACGCAAGGGGAAGGGAAGGAAACCGATTAGGGGAAAATATGAGGGGAAGGAGAAGAGAAAGATAAAGGAGAAAAGGGTGATGGAATGGGTTTAGATTTAGGTTTAGGTTAAAAATAATGTAGGTTAGGGTATTAAGATAAATTTATTAAATGATTATTTGGGATTAGGTTTAGGATAGGAAAGATATTAATAATCTGAATTAAAAATTAGGGTTAGGATAAGATTTATGATTAAGGAGGTAGGGTAAGATAAAAATATATATTTTCTGAGGTTAAAATTAGGTTATGATATTAATTACTCATGATTAAGGTTAGCTATAATTTGATGTATTACACATAAGTTATGTCTAGTCCATAATTTGGATACGTTTTTAATGAGTTACATACACATAACACATAAAGGTTAGTGTTTCGATTTTACTTTAGTTCCATTAAAATACCCCAAAAACTTTAAATAAATAAAATATAAAATGGTCACTAAAATGTTTAAATATAATTCAAAAATCTAGTAAGAAGAATTACAATCTCAACCAAGCCCTCAAAATATTATTTAGAACTGAATAATATTAGGTGTAACATACTTCATTCCAAAACTAATCTAAGAAGGAACCGATTATCTCAACGCACTAACCCAAAGGTTCCTAGGCCCATCAAGCAAATCATCTTTATCAGTCAACAATATCACCTGAAAAATGGATCCATAATAAGTGGGGAGTAACACATAGCTTAAATATACACAAAATATAATTTAAAAATAAATTACACCTTTTGAGTAAGGTAATTTAATTTATTTATTAAATTCCAAAATAAATTAGATGAATTACATATAAATTTCTCAAATCTTATTCTTAATTCCTTATATTATTGAGGATAGTAAAATGTGAGTATTTTAATTAATTTATTAATTTATACATCTACCTAGAGTATATTAATATACAGGAATTATGTAGAGGGAAGAGAACGTTATAGAACAAAGAAAAGCCTCTAGTCGTTCTACCCAAGGTCACCTAGGGAAACTCTCTAGTCGGTCATGGAATGCAAAAGTTGGATAACATATAAATAAAAATTTCACTAGTGTGCACACCCCCAAATCCAGAGCCTTAATTACAACTCGGGGAAAACTCGCTAGTTGGTTGTAAATAAGGATGAAGAGGATGAAACCCGGTAATAAAAATGTAACGATAAATGATGAGCAAGTAGGTTCGGAGAAACCCTTTAGTCAACCCAGAGGTACCAACCTAAAGGCTTTCTTACACTCATTTCCCTTATCTTTCATTATAAGTATTTAATATTTTATTTAATGGCTTTCATATAGTACATAAAATACATAAAAGTACATCACCATTATTCATCCATGTATATATATAGTTATATCCATTTCCAACATAATAAAATAACAAAAAAATAATTTAAGCCACAAATTTTATCAGTAGATAGTAATATATATTCAATCCGATTAGAATCCTTATATGTGTATACATCAAGGAATGAATTTATCACCTAATTATTTATAATCTAAAATGTTTCCCTCACTCCAAAATTTTCCAAGTTAATCTATCATCATTGTTAAGAATGAGAAGTTCATTAGAGGACAAAGACCATTGTCTATATACTAATTACCAAAGTCATTTACTAATAGTACCATGAGAAAAATTAAATTATTGAGTCATACTAGTGGTCAAAATTTTATCAAACTCACAACAAATTTCATTATTTATTAATACTAACTTACACATATAAAAAATATGCTAAAAGAACAACATAACTGGTGGTACTTGAACAATATTAAAAAAAAATAACTACAAGAATGAAACCAAGAAGTTGTCAATGATTAGTCGTGACATCATGGCACTATGTAAATGTATATGCATGTGCATGCCTGTTTATATGTAATTGAATGGTATGTGCAATTTTAATAATTATTTAAATAGACATTAATCTATAATATTTTATTTAATCACCTTGATCATGTCAACGATTCCATGTATAGTCTATCCTTATACAAAATTAAATTATTTTACTGCATGTATTGTAAATTTATCTATAAATTATATTATATGTATATTTAAATTATGAGTTACCTCTAGATATTTAGGAAAAGATTAAAGCCACAAAGATAGTCTTCACTTGGTATCCATGAATCCGTCAACACTCTCTTAGATATCGATTGATAAATATAAAACAAATATTTTTATATTAATAAAAATTACAAGTATATTATGTATACTCGTGTAAAAATAAATTTTAATAATATTAGATCTCATGAGCCTTGTCAATACTTGGATGAAATAATAATTACTCTTGATTAGTAAAGAAGGATTGGAAAATTTAGTTGCACTACTAAAGGGGAATGGTGGTTGAACATGACTCATAGTAATTGGAGAAGGAGATTAGCAGATAAAGGAAAATTAAATTAGAATATGATTTGTGCGCATATGTATATATATACATATATACAGTCAGACACATGAAAATTTTATTAATTATAGTTGGAAAAGGCTACTTGAGCCGTAAATCTTTCCAACTCTATGGAAGACATAGTCAAGTGAAAATGATTAGTAGTGTGGTTATATACATACATTCATTATAAATATTATTATTATCATCATCATCATCATCATCATTTGGCCTATATAATTATGAGTCCAATTTTTATCGAATTAGATCACGATTATGGATTAAAGTTGGACTCATTCCATATAAAATTAGTTTAAATAAAATAAAAAGTTTTTAAATAAAATTACGAGTGTTAAAACTCACCCTCATTAGAGAAAGTTTTATCCTCATAACCAAAATTAACGTACCTAATTCAAAAAGTTGTGGGGTACTTCTCTCTCATTATTTCGCAATTTCCTAGGTTGCCTCCTCATTCTTCTAATTCCTCCGAAGAACCTTCACATGTGGGATAACCTTATTCCGCAATGATTAATTCTATCAGTCCAAAACTTTCACTAGCTGCTCTTCATATATCAAGTTTTCTTCTGGGTTCATGAACTCGGTTTCAATGATATGGGTGGGATCATGTCTATAATCCCCTAATTGTGACACATGGAAAACATTATGGACCTTGGCTAGCTCAGTCGGTAAAGCTAACTAATAAGCTACTTTATCGATCCTCTCTAAAACTTCATATGAACTGATATATTTTAGGCTTAGCTTGACCTTCTTCCCAAATCTCATCACTCCTTTCATAGGAATTACTCTCAAGAATACCTTATCTCCAATCTCATACTCCTCAAGTCTATGATGTTGATTTGCATAAGATTTTTTTCAATCCTAGGCTGCTCTCGTTTTCTCCTAGATGACTCAAACTTGTTCCATTTCAGACTTTTATCATCTTAGTACCTAATATAATAGTCTCACTGATATCATTCCAACACGATAGGCTCTGGCACTTTCTCCCCCAAAAGGCCTCATACAGTGCCATTTGTATACTAGCACGGTAGATATTGTTATAGGAGAACTTAATAAGGCTCAAGCATTGATCCTAAGTCTCCTAAAACTCTAGTACACATGCTCTCAGCATATCTTCTAGAGTTTGAATGGTGTACTCTGTCTGACTGTCTATAGTTGCATGGAAATCTATGTTGTACTTGAGTTTTGTCCCAAATTCCATCTACAACTTGCTCTAAAAGTTAGATAAGAACCTTGGGTCCCTGTCAAAAATTATGCCTTTAGGTATCCCATGCATATGACTTACCTCTCGGACATAGGCATCAACCAATTGCTCCATGCTCCATGTATCCCTCATGGTAATGAAATAATCCACCTTTGTCAATTGATCCACAACAACCCAAATAGAATTTTAACCTTCTCAAGTCCATGGAAAAAACATCATAAAATCTATTGATACAAAGTCTTATTTCTATCTAGGCACCTCTAGCGATTACAAAAGTTCTCTAGACCGTTGATGTTGTACTTTTACTTTCTATGAAGTTAGGCACATAGAAACAAATTATATCGCCTCCCACTTTATATTATTCCACCAAAATTTCTTCTCAAGATCCTTATATAACTCGTCACCTCTTGGATGTACCAAATGAGGTGTGTTGTGTGCCTCTTCTAAAATCCTTGTCTTATTCTCTTTATCATTGGAGACACACCTCCTTCCTTTAAGTCGTAGACTCCCATCATCATAAATCTTAAATTCTTGAGCTCAACCCTCTTCTTTTGCTTTCTTCAAACTCTTAAACATAGGGTCGTTTGTTTGGATTTCTCTTATTTCATCAAATATGGTAGGCGTAAGGCTCATAGCACTAAGCATGCTAACTACTTCGCTATGGTACACCACCTAAAAGTCAAACTTTTTAAAATCTTCATGAAGCTCTATAGGTAACACTAACACCATATTTATGGAATGGTTTGACTACCTACTCAATGCATCTATAACCATATTTGCTTTCCCTTCATGGTACTAAATCTCAAGGTCATAATCCTTGATGAGTTCCAGCCACCTTCTCTGTATCATGTTAATTTCTTTTAGTGTAAAGATATATTTCAAGCTCTTATGGTCAGTGCATATCTTACATGATGAACCATACACGTAATGCCTCTATTATCTTTAGTGAAAATACCATCGCAGCAAGTTCAAGGTTATGTGTTGGGTAATTCCTTTCATTAGTCTTCGATTGCCTTAATTTATAAGCAATCACCTTCTCATTCTGCATCAACACACAACTAAGACCCTTCTTAAAGGCATCACTATAAATCTCAAATTCCTCTACTGTAGATGGTAATGACAATATAGGTGTTGAAGTTAGCTTCAACTTGAGTTCTCAACAAGCTTGCTCACATTCATCACTCCAATGATACTTGGTGTTTATCATCATCATTTGAGTTAGAGGTTATGTTAACTTGGAGAATTCATTCACAAATCACCTATAATAACCTACTCATACAAGGAAGCTTGTTATTTCTGTGACATTGGTTAGCCTTTCCCAATCAAATACCTCTTGGAACTTCAATGGATCCACTAATACTCCTTCATTAGAAATCATATGGCTAAGGAAAGCAACCTTCTCAAGCTAAAACTCACATTTTGAGAGTTTGACGTAACCATTTTTGCTTCCTCAACATATCCAGGACCAATTATAGATATTTCTCATATTGCTTCTTATCCTTTGAGTATACTAGGATGTCATCAATAAAGACAACAACACAATGATCTAAGTACTCATGAAAGGTTATGTTCATCTAATTCATAAACACTATTGGGGCATTAGTTAACTAGCATCACTCTAAATTCATAATGCTCATATCGAGTTCTAAGAGCTATTTTAGGTATATCCTTCTTCTTCATAGGGATTTGGTAATAGCCAGACCTCAAATCAATCTTAGAGAATACACCAAAATCCTGCAACTAACCAAAAAAATTATATCCTAGGAAATGGGTACTTTTTCTTGATCGTGACTTTATTTAACTACAGATAATTAATACACAATCATAAGGTCCCATATTTCTTCTTCACAAATAAAATTAGTGCTCCCCAAGGGGAAACTCTTGGCCTGATGAAACCCTTCTCCAATAATTCTGCCAATTGCTTCTTCAACTCGTGTAGCTCTATTGGTGTCATATGGTAAGGAGCCTTAGATATGGGTGTAATTGGAAGCAGAAGGGCTATCTCAAATTCAACATCTTGTTAAGGTGGCAAGCCTGGTAGCATTTTAGGAAAAACATCAACGATAGGTATTTTATCCAGCGCCTCCTCCATGGTCAAATCTCACACACAACATAGATATACTCTATCCCCCTTCTTCATATGATTCCTCACTCTCCTAGCTGAGATGAGTCTTACTCCAGGTTTGTTTACAATGCCCTGATAAGAGATGCATTTTCCTTTCAGTCCCTTCAAGGACACTTTTTTCTCCGTACAATCAAATGTAACTTGATACTTGGCTAACCAATCCATCCCAGAATGAAATCAAATTTAGTAAGGTAAAATTGGATAAGGTTACCTAGTAAGTTGGTCCCTAATATGCTAATATGAGCATTCTTAAAGACATTAGAACATGGAATGTTCTTTCTAGAGGGTTTAGTGACATATGTGGAGTTGGTTGATGTAGGAGTAAAGTTTTCCTTCATTATAAATGTAGTGGATATAAAAGAATGAGATGTACCTGTATCAAAAAGTATAATAGCTGGTAGAGAGTTTACTAAAAAAAGTATCAGTAGCAACATCAGCATTTGCCTCAGCCTCTTCCCTGCTCATGACATATATGTGCCTCTAATTTCCTAAATTCTAATGGTTATGAGTATTTTTATTATGTTTCTATTGTTCAAGTTCATCTCTTTGCCGATAGTGATTATTTCCTCCCTAACTGCCATGTGGTGGAAGGTTAGGGTTTCTTCTATTTATCTTCTAGACTTACTAGGGGCACTCATTAGCTTTGTGCCCATCCCCCCAACAAATAAAATAGTAGATGGGAGAACCATCACAATTATCTCTAAGATGAATAGGTTGGGTGCACCTCCTACAACTATCTTGATCCAACTGAAACTTCCCTTTATATTGACCTCCTCCATGGTAGCATTGACCTTTGTCATCATTGTAGCTACAATCATCAATCGTGGGTCTCTTGTCTCCTCGATACTGATGGGGATTTCCTCCTATATCTCTCTTGTTGTGTATCCCTTGGAACTCCTCCTCCTACTCCTTGATGATATGATACAAATCCATGGCCCTATTGTAACACCTCAAAAACTCACTATTTTTTTTAAAATAGAAACACTTAAATTAAAACCAGTAAATTCTAGGAATGTTACCGCCACACTTAGTACCAGACCGGTTCTCTCCGACCATTATAGTATCAAGTGCTAAGGCTAAGGAAAGATTGTCATTAAAATCAAACCAAGAGTTCATAAAGAACTAGAAAGATCATAACATTATAAATCAGAGTACGCGAAAAGAATTTTAATTCATATCCAAAAGATAAATAATATTACAACCAATAAAAGATTCATATAAAATATTCAATACAAGGTAATAAATCAAAAAGGATAAATCTGATACAAAAAAAAATAACAGGAGGAAATAGATCACATAAAGGGTGAATCCAACCACACAACTCTTGAACTATGAACTAGACACAAAATCCACACTCAGCCCCGCCTGATGCCTCACCCACCTACATAAAGTTAAAAGGGCTTTCTGCTCATGGGAATGAGCAGCACCCATAAAGAGGCGGATCAGTATGCTACGTACTGAGCAAAGTAACCATGCACTAAGGCCAACACATATAAGCACATAATCTAAATTGAATAATAAAAACAACATACTATTATTTTAGATAAATAGATAAATAAATAAAAGCTATCTAAAGTCTGGATTAATTACTTATTAATCTCTTATAGATACTCTTTTCACACCATGTTATTTATCAAGCTCATGCGAGTACATGAACCTCCCACTATTTTAGCTGGTGGCTCGATCACATATAGAGCATCATGCCCTAACCACTATTATAGCTGGTGGATCAGTCACACATAAGGTAAGAACCCTAACTACTATTCCTTACTGGTGGATCGGTTTAGTTCCTACTCACATGGTGTTCCACTATAAATACTTAGTATCTTTTAGGTGTCTTAGCAAACTCAAAGTTTGGTTTATTGAGCTCAGGATCCCCCACTATTATGGCCGGTGGGCCTGAAACACATAGGGCATACACCTCCTGACCACTATTATTCGTTGGTGGATCGGTCATATATAGGGTAAAACCCTAACCACTATTCCTAACATGTGGATCGGCTGGAGCTGACTCAATAATCTTTCACTTTAAACAATTAAGATCTTAAGTGTCTTATTTAGAGATTTTATCCCTAGACATGCATGACTAACTCTCCCTACGCCTATCCTCTAATGGACTCAATGCATATCATCATACTCCTGCACCTCCTAACTTGCCCCAACATCCTTTTCTCCATATCCTATATCACACTAGAAGTCCAACTCTTAAGTATATGGGTCAAGGCCCACTACCCTACTCTTCCAAGTCCACTCAATACCTCACTCTAGGGTTTTATCCCAAAACCCTAATTTAAACCTATGTGGTCCATCCTACTCCACTTCACATGACCCAAATTGTTTTAACACTCCAGACTTCAAAATTCTTATATTCAACCCTCACCATGACACCTTACTCCTCAAGTACACATGTGGTCCCCAAAACCCTGGGTAGCCACACCAAACCCTAATGGCCACAAAAAACCTTAGCTTCCAAGTGTCCACGTGTCACTCTTCCATTTCTCACATTCCACTTCTTATTTTTCCATGCCAATCATGCTCATCCTTACTTGATCATTTTCATCTTCCTCTTATACTTCACTTACCCTCATTTATTTCTCCTTTTTACCACCTCCTAAAATTAGGGTTTTTCCCCCAAACCCTAACTAAGTCTCCTATGTACCCTTTTATTGTTCAACGTACTATTTTTCCCCCATAGCCTCCAAACACCCAATCAACTCATCCACTACCTTCCTTTCATCTCAAATCAACTTTTTATACATAAACTTTACTCCCATGCAGACACTAACCTCCCCATGCAAGCCTTCAAACTTTCTCATGCAAAACCCTAAACTCCCATGTAAACCTTAGATTCACCAATGCAAACCCTAGATCCGTTCATACAAAACCCTAGATTCCTCCATGCCAAACCATAAATTCTGCCATGTAAAACCCTAGGTTCTCCCAGGCACATCCATAGATTCTTCCATATGAAAACCTAGATTCTTCCCTACGTACTTAGATTCTCCCATACAAAACCATATATTAGATTATCCCATGAAACACCATATATTAGATTCTCCTATGCAAAATTATAGATTCTATTCTCCCATATAACACCATAGATTAGATTCTCCCATACAAAACCATAAATTAGATTCTCCCATGCAACACCATAGATTAGATTTTCCCATGCAAAACCATAGATTAGATTCTCCCATGCAACACCATGGATTAGATTCTCCAATGTGAAACCATAGATTCTATTCTCCCATATAACACCATAGATTAGATTCTCCCATACAAAACCATATATTAGATTCTCCCATGCAACACCATAGATTAGATTTTCCCAACCATAGATTCTCCCATACGAAACCCTAGATTCTCCCATACAAACCATAGATTCAATTCTCTCATGCAACACCATAGATTAGATTCTCTCATGCAAATCATAAATTCTCCCATATGAACCCTAGATTCTCCTATACAAACCATAGATTTAATTCTCTCATGCAACACCATAGATTAGATTCTTTCATACAAAATTACAGATTGTCCCATACGAAATCCTACATTCTCCCATACAAACCATAGATTCAATTCTCTCAAGCAACACCATAGATTAGATTCTCCCATGCAAAATCATAAATTCTCACATACGAAACCTTAGATTCTCCCATATAAAGCCATAAACTCTCCCATGCACAACCATAGATTCTCCCACTCTTTTATGTTATTTAAAATCCCCTTTTTATTCATCCACTCATGTACCATTAAAATACTTAGGTCAACTCACGTCCCTTGGTTAACTTATACCCCTTTGGTCAACTTACTCCCCATGGTCAACCTCTTTCCCTATTGGTCAACTTACTTCCCTTGGTCAACTTCTTTCCCCATTATCCTTGTTCATCCTTTCCCCCACACAATACCACATTAAACATCCTCACATGCATGTCTTAAAGGGTCACAACACGTTACATCACATTCCATATCATTTCACCACATATACATATCAACATACACAATGGGAAGGCATATAAGCATACCATAACTCCAAGCTACTCCATACATAAAAATAATCAACATAAAATAGTCAACTAATAGCACATGATACACATCACAACATTATACAAGGCATCCAAGGCATATAATACACACAACACAAATAAGGCCTTAGTTACACCCTTACCTAAAACGATACCAGTCTTGGAGCATGCTCCTATGCCTCCTTAGGGCTTTGACTAGTCTCATCTATATGAGGGAAAAGCTAAAGATTAAATTCCCTCCTAACAAAATACTGTTATTTACTAACTTATTCTAAGACTATATTTTTAATAAAATAATACCATATTAATAATAATGACATTAACTAATTAATAATTTTGCTAAAGATATAAGAAACAACAGTAATATTGTAAAAGTTGATAATATAAGGTTTGAAGACTTTACCCTAATAATAATAATGATGATACTAAAATAATAATAATGATGATAATAATAATAATAATAATAATAACAATAATAATAATAATACTAAAAACACTAATAATAATAATAAAGATGATTTAAAATAAATAGTGGGATAATGGCTTCAACCCTTCACCAAAATAATACTACTAATAATATTAGTAATATTAATAGTAAAATAGTTATAATAATAATAATGAAATAATAATAACGATTGCGAAATAATAATAATAATATCATAGACTGAGAGTAAAATGAAGTAGGGATTCGACTCTACTTTAAAATAATAATAATACTAATAATAGTAATATATTAGGAATAATTAAAATAAATTAAAATAAAATAAATAAGGCTTTTACACATAGTGAAAAAGGGTTGAGAGAGTTTAGGGTTCCACCTTAGGCTGATGGTGATAAGCGGCAGCAGTGGTGGTGCACGGCAGTAGTGGCAGTGGCTGAAAAAAGAGAAGAAAAGGGAAAAAGTTGAGGGCTGGGAAAATGAGAGGGAGAATGAAGATGGAAGTAAGGGTGGTTATGCTTGTCTAGAAGGAGAGGAAGAGAATGAGGGTGGCAGCACAACCAAAGGTGGCGACGCACAATGGCGGTGGTGGTGGCCGAAAATGGAAGAAGGAGAGAAAGAGAAAAAGAAAGGTGGGGGAGATTAAGGAGGGTCTGCAAGGGTTTTTGGAAGGTGAAAGAGGTAGTGGCAGCGGTGGTAGTGATGGTGAATGGTGGCACGAAGGGTGGCAGAGGTGGAAGAAAGGGCTGATCGGGGAGGAAACTTTACACAACCGGGGTAGCTTGTGTAGGCAAATCAAGGGATATGGGAGGCGTAGTTAGTTAGAGGGTGGTGCAAGGAGGACTTAGGTAGGGAGAGTAGGTGGCGAAGTTGGCTGACAGTAGCGAATGAAGTGTCTGAAGTGGCGGCGGTGCACAGGAGGGATTTTTGCTGGGTGGTGGGAAAAAGTCCTGAGATTGAGCTAGTGAGGGGTATTTATAGAGTTTAGAGGAGAGGGTAAGGTCGGTAGGATGATGAGAAAGTAAGGTAGGTAGGGTTAGGGTTCGACGCTTGGCCAGCACAAATTCAAATCATGGCAAGGCATTTGTGCAGGAAAAAGAGGGTTTTGTGAGGAAGAAAAGGGAGGTGGGTTGGGTCGTGTTGACTGGCAATTCAGGGGAAGAGAAAGCGAGGAAAATTGGCCGGTCAGAACGTGTGTAACCGGCGGCACAATTCCTAGAGACGGGCAGTGTTGTAGGTTAACGATGGGAAAGGAGGAAGGAAGAAGAAGAAGGAAATGTAGTGTGGATTGGGCGGCTGGGGAAAAGAAGAAAAGAAAAGAAAAAGGAAGAACCGGCCAGTTGGCGTGGTAATGGGGGAAAATAAATGAAACGCAGCGTTTCAAACCTAGGCCGCACTGAAGGAAGAAAAAGAAAGTGACGGGCCACGGAAATGCTAGGCCCAAATCGGAGAAAGAAGAGGGAAAGAAATGGAAAAAAGGAAGAAAAGAAAGAAAAAGTAAAAAGAGAAAAATAAATAGGCTGGCTATTTAAATTAATTTGGATATTTTGGATATTTAAAAATAATAATATTTAAATAAAATAATATTTAAATCCCTGTTTAGGCTAATATAGGATTTTTAAAAGGTTTTTCATAAATTCCATTTTAATTAGCAAATCACACTAATTTTCTCTAATTAAATTATTTCTAACATTCCTAATAATGTGGCCCTATTTATTCCCTCTTATTTAAATAAAAAAATTTATTTAATTAATTTCCAAAATAAAATTCTTAATTAGTTAAAATACCCAAATTTATTCCTAATTAAAATATTTATAAATTTCTTCTTAATCTTCCCTAATTAACTCCTTTTAAATTTTATTTATTTAATTAATTTTCATAATAAATCCTTAATTAGCTATAATTTTTAAAATTAATATTTTTGGGGCATTTCACTTGTCATAAGCCTTCTGACAAGTTTGGGAACAAATACCCTCAAGGGACCTCTAGATTTTGAAAATAATTCCACCTTAGAACCTCCTAACTCTCTCCTCCTCTATTGCCACTAACATAGGGGTAAAGCGACAAAGCTCAGTGAACTTATCAACATATTCTTGAACAATCATCTTTCCTTGTTTCAACCAGAGGAACTCTTCCTTCTTCTTCCACCTCAAAGAAAATGGGTAGAAACGATCTTGAAGCCTCTCTAAAAATATTAACCAAGAAAATCCAGGCTTAGCAAAACATCTAGCCTTCACTATAGACCACGAATCATTGGCCTCATTACGCAAATAATAAGCTCCGAGTGTGACCTTACGATCATTAGGGATTTGGGAGACTTCAAATAAATTTTTTATTTCACGAGCCCATCCTTCCATCATAATTGGGTTTGTAACACCATCATAGGTAGGTGGGTGATGCCGATCAAACCTATCAAACAAGGTATCACCTTCATTGCATTGCATATTAGCGTCACCCAAGTACAACACGACTTCTTCTAACTTTTAAAGTCGCTCAACATCCTCATGATACCCATTACATAACATCCATCCTAACTAAAGTGTAGTTAGGCTCTCTAATATCTAGCAGTCAATACATCCAACACTATCGGAAAACAAGCATAAGATCATAGGTAAATAATCAGACCAACATCAATAAGTAAAAGCTACCCCCTAAAAGTTACCCATCCTCACAATAAATTATTATTGTTGTTGTTATTGTAATCCCCCGAAATTTTAAAAGCTTATATTTTAATAAATAAATTTTATTTTGGATAAAGTAGCCTTTAAATATTTTAATTTAATTATTTTGTATATTTTTGAGTATATAAATTTGGATATAAATATTTTATTATTTTACCATGTCCCTTTTATTTAATAATTTCCCAAACCATTATTTTACTAAATTATCCATTTAAACCCTTATATTTTAATTATATTAAATTAAATTATTAAGTAAATTTATTACCCAAAAATATTTTACTTTATTATTTATAAATTAAATTATTTTAATTAAAACCATTTTTCCTTTTTCCTTCTTTTTCCCTTTTTTTCTTCTTTCTTTTTGTCTCCTTAGGCCACCAACCGGCCTGGTTCTCTTCCCCCCTGTGCGATTGGGCCTGGCCCATTCCCCCTGCCTCCTTCCTACACGTTGCACGGCCGCCCCTCCTCCTTTCTTTTCTTTCTTCCTCAACCGGCCCGTTTTTTTCTTTCCTTCGGCCGGTCCACCCGTCTCGCCCAGCACCCAGCACCCCCAACCCTTTCTTCTTCTTCCTCCATCACCGGTAATAATCCCGCCCACCCTCCACCATTTTCACCACCCAACCTGCAGCTCCCTCTCCCCCGTTGACTCCCCTGTCTCTCCCTCTCTCTCTCTCTCTCTCCCTCGCGTCATTTTCTGGTCCCACCTCCCTGTCTCCCTCTCCCTCTCCCTGCTGTCACCTTTCTCCCCCTCTCCCTGTAACCTCCATTCCCCTACCACCCTAACGCCATCCCCGAGTCCCTATCCCCTCCTCTCTCTCCTTATCCTTTTTCTTCATCCTTTCCTAATCCATTCGGGCATTTTTCGAGCCCAAAATTCCTTCCCCGATCCTCTCTTCTTTCATTTCTTCTCCTTCCCTCTCTCTCCCCTTGCTTTTGTTTCGCCACCAATATCCGCCGCTTCTGCCGCCTCAACCACCACCTTCATCACCTCCTGCCACCCTCTACCACCCCCTCGAGCCATCACAGTCTCCATTGAGCCACCCCGTAGCCCATTCTTCCTTCTCTCTTCTTTTTCTCTCCCCTTCCATCCCTTCTCGGCAACCACCCTGCGCAGCCCCAATCCGCCTCCTATGCCGCCACCTGAGCCACCACAATAATCACTACAACCCCCTCCACCACCCCCAATACTCCTTTGGCCGAAAACATCACCCGCAGGCCCTTGTTTTTCCCCTCCATTTTCCTTCCTCACCAACCTTTCATTTCGACCCCTCCTTGGCCGCCACCTTCGCAGCCCCACTACCGCTGTCTCCGCCGCCCTTAGCCGCCTTCAACCCTTCCCCGACCACCACTTACACCCCCTCTACACTTCTGCACCATTACCTTGCTCTAAGTCCTTCCCCACCGTGCCCTTTTCTTAGCCCCAAACCACCAACCCGAAAATACCCATTTTCCCTATTTCCACCACCTTCGAGCCTCTCTTTTTATTCTTTCTTTGCATGCAACTCATGCTGCATGAGCAGTATGAGCTGCTACCTTATTTTATTGATTTTAATATTAATTTTAAGGTATAATTATATTTTAAGTTAACTATTCTATTAAGTGTTATAAAGCCTTATGTCTTGATTTTTATGATTTCTAACATAATAAACATTGATATTATTTTTAGGTGTTGGTTTTGATAAATCAAAGCTTAGACCTTTAACCGAAATACCGGTAAGGTTCGTTTTTCAAAAACCAAAGTAATCGTTAAATCCCACTTAAATGTATGGATTAACGCATGTTAGCACATTAGGCATTTTTAATGTGTATTATGATTGATATATGTTGTTTAGTATATTATATGTGGTTCTTGTGTTGATTGATGAAAAGGAAGCATGATAGATTGTTGCTATGTATGGAAATATTATTTGAGGTGATAAATTGGTTGTTAAGGAAAATGTTAATTATTATCCATGTTATTTTATGCTATTGTAATATTTAATACATGTTTAATATTTTGTAAGCCTTAGGAGATTTTATTAATGTACATGGTACAATAATGTGGCCTAATCTATATATGGGTGTTAATGAGTATTGTATTAACTTTAAAAGTTGTGGATAATGCATTAATATTAATATTTTATGTAGTAATAATAATAATAGAATATGAGTGGTGTGCTAAGGGGTATAATGGTAAATTTTAGTAAAAAGGGGTATTATGGTAATTTTGGAGGCAAGGGTAAAATAGTAAATTTGTTAATAAACGGATAAAATGGTAATTTTGGAAGTAAGGGGTAAATTGGTCATTTTGGAAGTAAGGAGGGTAAAATAGTAATTTTGTAAAAAAAAGGGGGGGAATTTGGTAATTTTGTAATAAAATGGGCAATTTGGTAATTTGTAATAAAAGGACAATTTGGTAATTTTGTAATAAAAGGGTAAAGCTATAATTTTATAATTAAAGGGTAAAATAGTAATTTTGTGATTAACGAGCAGAATGATAATTTGGAAATTAAAAGAGGTAAGATAGTAATTTCATAATTAAGGATGAAGGGAAATTTTATAAGCAAAAGGGCGATGTGGTAATTTTTGGGGGTTAAGGGGTAAAATGGTAAATTTGAAGGTAAAGGGGTAAAACAGTAATTTTGTAAATCAAAGGGGTAAAAGTGGAAATTGGAAAGGATTAAATTGGTAATTACAATAATTGAGAAGGGTAAAATAATAATTTAATTAACTAAAGGGTAATTTGATAATTTAATAATGGAGTAGGATAGCTTGGTAATCATGACAATTAAGAAGGGAAATTTGGTAATTTAAATGACCAAGGGGTAATTTGATAATTAGGATAAGGAGAAAGGGTAAATTGGTAATTTAACCGACCAAGGGTAATTTGGTAACTTTGATAATGGAGAAGGGTAGTTGGTCATTAATAATAGAGGACGGTAATTGGGTAATTGACTAAATAAAGGGTTAATTTAATAATTAGGATAATGAGGAAGGGGTAATTTGATAATTTGACTCAAGGATAAGTTATTAAGTATAATAAAGGAGAAAGGGCAAAGTGGTAATCTAACCAACTAAATGGAAGGTATATTAAGTGTAATAATTATTAAGGGGGAGTAGTAACCTAATAAGTATGAATAATAACTTGGTAACCTAAATCGAATAAGGGGTAACTTGGTAATTTGTAACAAGGAGGGTAATATGATAATTTGTCAAGTAAGGAAGGGATGACTTAATAAATTTAAATGGGGTAAATGAGTAGTTTGTATCTAATATACCGTTGTGATTGTGGAACTCAGAATATGATTCTAATAATGTTGATTAATGAGATAGGATTATTTGATGATTAGTAAGTATCACGAGAACGAATTCTAATTCGAAATTAGATGAGTTAGGATGGCCTTAATGATTCATTCATGTTACCTAGGATAACCATTTGAATAATAAATGTCTAATGATATCTGAACAATTGAAAGTGGATAATTATCTGACTGTTGTGCTTTTGTGATCACCATTAATTAAGATACTAATACTTAACGTGAAAGACCTTGAGATCGGGAATGGTGGCTCTTTAAGGGTCGCTACCCTAAAGACGTGGTTTAGCTCACGATTATTTGGTATTTGTTGGAGTGCCTTTGTGCCCCATCCAGAACCTATATCTACTCTATCTAGCTCTACAGACCTAGTTAGGGGGTATGCATACTTAAGGATTAGGTTTCCTTATCGGTAGGGTACTGAGTTAGCTTTATGCACTAGTACGACCAGGGTACCTTTGCGTCCCTGGGTTACTAGTTGAAGGGTACTGAATAGCTTTTATGCACCAGTGCGACTGGTGTACCTTTGTGTCCCGAGTTCTTGATCTCCCTATTGAGGCAAATAAATAGAATTGTTGTGCTGAAAAAAAAGGGGGAAATACTAATCGTTAAAGTAAAATATTAATGAGCCGGGACCAATTGATTTATATGATAAGTACCGATCCACCGGAAATAATAGTGGCCCGGGATGTTTTGCCCTGGATGATGTTCATGAGTATTGATCCGCCAGATATAATGGTGGCCTAGGATGTTTTTACCCTGAATGATATATATATATATATATGTATTCCGATCCACCGGTCAAAATATTAGGGGTCCCGAGCTCGATTAAATCTGATTAAGATGTGAATAAGTTATGGAAAAATACTAATCATTGAGATAATCGATTATTGATGGACTAATGGCCTTCAGGCCCGAAAAAGTATCGATTACTCATTATGGACTATTGATATTGGTTGACTTGTTAAGTGAGCAAATATATGAAAGTGAATGTTACGTATCCGCTATTAGTATCTGATTGAATTATTAGATGTGCGAATAAATGGATCCGAATATCATGTTTATACCTATGGTTATATATGAATGTAGTAGTATTTCATGTGTGACATTGCGTGCCTGTATTTTAAGTGCTTTTTTAAAGGGTTACTCAGTACCGTAGTACTGAAGGGTTTCCTTCGTGGGGCCCCTGCCTATTCAATGGGTAGTACCCCTTGCAGGTTGTAATCAGGTGCTATTCAAGTAGGCTCACAGGAAAGAGCGTAAGGTACTGTCCGGAAATTTTAGGGTTTTAATTGTCTCTTTCAAATTCAATGTATTTGTTATTTTGTAACCACCGTTGTTGAATATTTCTCTTGTAAAGTGTTTACTGCGCTTCTCTGATTTTTAAATGCTTAAGTTTCTTGTAAAATGATATTTTACTCTTTTAGCCTTAGCACTTGGTATTGGAACGGTATGAATGAACCGGTCTGGTACTAAGTGTAGTGGTAAGACTCCCAAAGTTAACTGCTTATTAATTGCTTCCGCAAAGTTTCTTTTAACTAAACGAAATTTTTCAGTAGTAAATTTTTGGGGTGTTATAGTTATTATTATTATTATTATTATTATTATTATTATTATTATTATTATTATTATTATTATTATTATTATTATTATTTCCATCCTATTTCTTTTTATCCTTTTTTTATTCTAACCTAATAGTTTCTAGAAACACCAATTACTACAAAATGGAATCAACCACCAAAGTAGTTGTGGATCATTCACTCTGATACCAATGGAAAGACGCTAGAGACATTAAATAAATAAAATATAAGATGGTTACTAAAATGTCTAAAAATAACTTATAAATCTAGTAAGATAAATTACAATCTCAACCAAACCCTCAAAATATTGTTTAGAACTAAATAATATTTGATCTAACATAGTTCATTTCAAAACTAATCTAAGAAGGAACCGAGTCTCTCCATGCACTAACCCAAGGTTTCGAGCCTCATCAATAAAATAATCTTTATTTGTCACCACTATCACCTTAAAAATGGATCCACAATAAGTGTTGATTAACACATAGCTTATATATATACATAAGATAATTTAAAAATAAATTAAAACTTTTGAGTAAGGTAATTTAATTTTTTATTAAATACCAAAATAATTAGATGAATTACATACAAATTTAATGTTCAAATCTTATTCTTAATTCCTTATATTATTGAGGATATTAAAAATGTGAATAATTTAATTAATATATTAATTCATACATCTACTAAGAGTATATTAATTTATGAGAATCGTGTAGAGGGAGGAGAATGTTGTAGAACCAAGGAAACCCTCTAGTCATTCTACCAAAGGTGACCCAAAAAAACCCCCTAGTCTGTCACAGAATTAAATTTTGGCTAACATATAAATAATAGTCATTAATGTGCACACCCCCAAATCCAAAGCCTTAATTACAACCCAGGTAAAATCCTCTAGTCAGTTGTGAATAAGGATGGAAATGATGAAACCTAGTGAAAAAAAATATAATGAAAAATAATGAGCAAGAAAGTTTAGGGAAACCCTCTTGCCAACCCACTGCTTGTATGTTCTTCACCTCTATACTAGGGGTACCAACCCAAATGTTATTTTACCCTCAATTCTCTTATCTTTCATTATAAGTATTTAATATTTTATTTAATGGTTTTCACATAGTACATAAAATACATAAAAGCACATCACCATTATTCATCCTTGTATATGTATAGTCATGTCCATTACCAACATAATAAAATAACAAAAACATAATTTAAGCCACAAATTTTACTAGTAGATAGTAATATATATTCACTTCGATTAGAATCCTTACGTGAGTATACGTCAATGAATTAATTTATCACTTAATTATTTATATTCTAAAATATTATCCTAACTCTAAAATTTTCCAATTGAATATAGAATTGTTATTAATACCAACTCACTCATAAACAAAAATATGCCAAGAAAAAACAACATAACTAGTGGTACTTGAATAATAATAATAATAAAATAACTACAATAATGAAATCGTGAAGCTGTCAATAGAATTAGTCGTGAAATCATGGCACTAAGTAAATATATATGCATATACATGCCCTTATATATATAATTGAATGGTATATGCAATTTTAATAATTACTTAAATAGATATTAATCTATGATATTTTAATTATTCACCTTGATCAAGTCAACAATTTCATGTATAGCTTTTCCTAATGGAAAATTAAATTGTTCTACTATACTATAAATTTATCTGCAAACTATATTATATATATACTTAAATTATGAGTTACCTCTATATATTTAGAAAAAGATTAAAGCCGCAAAGATAGTCTTCACTCGGTAGCCATGAATCTGTCAACACTCTCTTGGATACCAATTGATAAATATCAAACAAATATTTGTATATTAATAATAAGTATAGGTATATTATGTATACTAGTATAAAAATAAATTTAAAAAATATTAGACCTCATGAGTAGATACCTAGTTGAGCTAATAATTACTCTTGATTGGTAAAGCAGTTTGGAAAATTTGGTTGTACTACTAAAGGGGAATGGCGGCTGAATATGACTCATGTAGTAATTAGAGAAGGAGATTAGTAGGGAAAGGAAAATTAAATTAGAAGATGACTTGTGTGCATATGTATATGTATACATATACACAGTCATAAACGCACAAACTTTTATTAATTATAGTTGGCAAAGGCTACTTGAGCCTCAAATCTTGCCAAGTCTAACAAAAGACTTAGTCAAGTGAAAAGGATTAGTAGTCTAGTTTTATATACATACATTCATTATTATTATTATTATTATTATTATTATTATTATTATTATTATTATTATTATTATTATTATTATCATCGTCATCTTTTGGTACACATAATTATGCATCAAGTTCGTACTGAAGTGGATCATGGTTATAGATTAAAGTAAGATTCATTCTATAGAAAATTTGTTTAAATAAAATTGCAAGTGCTACATCCATTGCATAATAGAACATAGAAAACATACATAATTTTTTTTGGAAGGTGTCGAGTGATTAGCTATAGTTTTTGTTGAATTCTATATCAAAAACTTAATAAGAAACATGTAAGGTTTCATAATTCCTTTGTTTATTTGTGGTATATTTGATTTTGGTTGTGTCTTTAATTCATTGGTGTTAAAAAAAAAATTTGCAAGAACCAACCAAAAACTAAGGAGGAATCATTACTTGATTCAAGTTTCCAATTGAAACCCTAAAGATTACTAAATCTTTTGTTGAGTGTGTTAGTAAGTTGATTAACATGGAGCAAGAACCAAATTTTCAAGCCATTTATTAGGTAATCTAAAATCTATCAATCAATATAGCTGCAGTGATGCTCAAATTCAACAAATTTTTGTAATATAAACTCAATTCCAAAGTATGGAATCTTGATTTGATAAGAAATATTTGGTTCAAAATATGCAAGAGCAAAAAACGTTCTACAGAGATCGAATGGGAAGTGTAGAAAAACCAATCAACATAGCAAGAGGGATATATTTGAACTTATGTGTATGATATGAAGAAGAGTCACAAATGAATAGAAGTAATTGAAGGATCTATGATCCTCAATAGGAGCATCATAAAAAAGAATAAAAATGTATCAAACTTGATCTTCCTAATTTTGATGGTAAACTTGATATTGAGTTATTTCTTGAGTGGTTACATGAGGCAGAGGCTATATTTGAATTAAAAAATTATCATGATGAGAAAAAGTGTAAATTAAGTACTCTTAATTTTAAGAATTTTGCTAGGATATGGTATGATAACTTGAAGTGAACTAGAGAAAGAGAATGTAAATATAAAATCAAATATTGGGATAAGCTTAAGAAAAAATTGAGAAAAAAATTTGTACCGAAAGAGTAAGTGAAAGATAATTACATTAGATTGACTACTCTTAAACAAGGACTTCTAAGCGTTGAAGACTATGTTAGGAAATTCAAGAGTTTAGCATTATATGGGACACATATGAGAAAAAAGAACAAACATGTGCTAGATTTCTAAGTGGTCTTAACATGATGACTCAAGACAAAGTTGAAATTTTTTTTATATGATTTTCTTGATGATATGATTAAGCTATTTTCATATTTGAATAGAAAATCAAGTATACTTAGCCTCATGCTAAACAAATTACTTCTTCTATAAAGTAGTACCCTAGTAGACAAGCTGCACAGTATGGGATGAGTACCTCAAGCTCTACAAATGTTGAAAAGAAATAGGAAATTAACTGAGAGGATAAAGGAAAGGCCAAGGTAATGAGGTATCAACAAACAAATGCTTTAAATGTTGAGGATTTGAACACTTCACTAGATAATGTCTCAATCAAATAATGTATTCTATACAAGAGATTGAAACTAAAGAGAGTTGTGATGAAGACCCTGAGTTTGAGCAAAATGAAGTCATTTCAAGTGAGTCTGAGGATGAAGGAAATACTTGTTATGTGTAAAGAGTTCTTCAAATGTAAGTTAATTAGCAACCTAACCAATGAGAGAAGATATTCAAGACTAAAAGAAGTGCTAAATTTATATTTGACATATGATAATGAATTCTATGCCATCATAAGGACTTAGAAACATGGAATCATTATTTGAGACATAGCCATTTGTTTTGCATTAAGATCATGAAAGTCTAAACTATTTGCATGGCAAAAGAAAAATTAGTCCTAGGCATGGAAAATGGGTTAGTTTCTTACAGTCCTTCATGTTTTCTATTAAACATTTCAATGGTAAATAAAACATAGTAGTAGATACATTATCAATGAGATCTATGATACTTTTCATGTTTGATGCTATATTATAGGTTTTGAAATATTAAAAGAGTTATATGAAAAAAATGAAGATTTCTTTGAAATTTATGATCCATGTAAAAAATTAGGGTCATGGTAATTATGTAGTTTAGGATGACTTTATTTTCAAACTTAATAATTTGTGTATGCCTTGTTCTAGTGTACGTGATTTACTTGTTAAGGAAGTACACGAGGGGGTATAGATGGTCATTTTGGTGTTCATAAAGGTGTAGAGATATTACAAGAGCATTTGTATTGGCCATGAATGATTAAGTTGGTTCAAGCTATTATTGGGAAATGTGTGACTAGTTAAAAGAGTAAGAGTCTCTTCCATAAAGTTTTACATACTCTAATTATTCCTAGGTAACCATGGGAGAGAGTTAGTATGAAATTTATCTTAGGGTTAACAAGGACAAAAAGTAAAAATATATTCTATTATGGTAGTAGTTCATAGATTTTCTAAAATGACACATTTTATTCCTTGTAATAAAACAAGCAACACAACTCCTGTGGTACATTTATATTTTGAGGAAATAGTAAGATTACATGGTATTTACAAGAGTATAATATTAGATAAAGATGTGAATTTTGTGTGTTAATTTTGGAAGATGCTTTAGCATATGTTGGGTACTAAGGTGTTGTTTAGTACATCTCATCATCTACAAATGTATGGTCAAAACGAAGTGACTAATAGAACCTTTGGAACTTTACTATGAGGATTAGTTAATAAGAATACAAAAGATTATGATATAAAACTTGCACATGCTGAATTAGCATATAATAAGAGTTCTTCTAGTAAAACTCAGTCAAGTCCATTTGAAGTTGTCTATAGAGTTAATCCTTATTTTCCTATTAATGTGATGCCATTAAATAAAAGTGATATTAATAACGATGATACTAAAGAAAGAATTAAATTCTATAAGAAACTTCATGAGAAAATTAAGAATAGCATTGTGAAATCTAATGCTAAATATCAAAATCAAGAAGAAAAAATATATAATTACACAAGTGTTTTCACCAGGAGACATGGTATAGTTACACTTAAGAAAAGAGAGATTTTCAAATTTAAGAAAAAATAAAATAATTCCAAGAGCATATGGACTACTTAAAATCTTAAGAAAATTTAGAAATAAAGCTTATGAATTAGAGCTACCTAAATACTATAGGAGAATCTATAGGACTTTCAACTTTGGTGATTTATATCCTTATTATAGTGATACTAATTTGAGGACAAATTCTTCTTTACAAGGCGAGAATGATGCAAGACCATCTCCATCTAAATCTTCTTATATTGAAGGTCAAGAGTTAGCATATTTGGAGATGGTACCAATTATTCTTGAAAATCCTAAACACCTTCATAATAACCCTAATAATGTTTCATTAAGTGATTCTTGCAAGTATGACATATGTTTGCAAGAAGAAGAACTCACTAAGGATATCTAGCGTGAAATACAATCATAATGAAAGGGTTAAAAAATTGTGTGGAAGACAAAGCTACAACATATGAAGCTTGATTACTTTATTATTCAATTTATTATCACGATTAGGGTTTATATAGCTTTGATATTTTATATATATTTTGTAATGTCTTATCATTTGTAATTATAAACCATTATATATATAATATGGATGTGAACTAGTTTTACCTTCTATTAATTAGGTTGGTTGGTTTAGGCTTGATTAATAAAGGATAAACTAGGCCTACATATGTGTATATATATATATAATGGTGCTTGTGCATTCAATAGAAAATTAATTAATGAATGAAATGATTTAGAAAAATTCTTAAGAAGATTATGAACTCCCTTCTTTACTCTTCAAGTGTGTTTATCTTGAAATTTTAGGTAGTATTCTCTAGAGAAAACTTTATGCTTTCTCTTTAGAATCTATTTGATCTTGGTGAAGATCAAAATTTCAAACGTGTATTTGGTTGAAGACGGCTACAATCTTCAAATCCTACTTCAACTTTGAGACAAAAGGTCCTACATTATGAAGGATAATTCTTATATTATCTTCCACATTATACCTATAATAGAAATTAAAATTTCATAAAATTTTAAAACTAAAAAAAAAACTACCTTGGCCTGATCAATAAATTTCAACATACATCACATCATAATGTCTAGTTGTAACATTGTATCTATATTGAATTGATCACTTAAGAGGATTTACACTAAAATTGTTTGTAAGTTTCCTACAAAAGCTGACAAACTACTTAAACCTCATTCTAAAAAAGATTCCATTAATATCATCATTTTTTTGAAATTAACTTCAAGGGGATAGTAAACCTTCAACATGGCATCCTAAAAAGACCTAATCCATTTTGCAGATTCTTTTGGATTAGTTGCTCCCACCTACAGAATGTGGTTCAAGATTAAATAATTTGTAAAGGAAAAAAAGAAGAGGACACAACCCATCAATGGGGGGAGATTAATAGAAGGATTGTGAGTTGATGTATTACTAAGGGTACAATAGATTAATTAGGCTTTAGAATTTTAGTGAATTTCATATCATAGCAAGTAATAGAGAAAAAGTTGTAGGATTAGAGTATGGTATAACATGGGTCATAAATGACATTTTCTTGAAGTAGAAATAAACAAAATATATATCACTTTTTCAAAAGTTAAAATATATCACAACATAAAATTTAAAGATTAAGTAATTACATATAATGAAAAAATGATAATACCAATGTGGATGATCAATAATAAAATAATAATTTCCATTAACACAAAAATTGGTTCAAGAATAAATTTGAAGTTTACATACATGAAAATATATCAATTTTAATTTATGAGTTTAAGGTTTTAATTTTATTTTGACTGTTTTATATTATTTAAATTTTATTTCTAATAAATATTTTATTAAACTTGTCAATTCATTTTATGATTTTATTGATGGTTTTGAAATCATATTGAAATTTTTTTAATTGTTGTCATTGCAGATATGTTATTAATGAAAGTTTGATTTCTATTAATCTATTCTAGATAATTTCTTAGTGTTATGGCAAAATAAGTCAGTTTATACTAATTATAGGATTTTTTATGATAAGGCAAATGTAGATTAACTCTTTCTTTTGACATGAATATAGAGAAATGTAAAACTACAAGTGCACAATGATCTATATCATTTTTATCACACAACATTGATGACTTATAACTACAAGTGCACGGTGTTGGAGTATTATGCAAGGTTGATCCTACAAGGATTAGGAAGTGAGCAATAGGAGAGTGAAAAGATCCCCTATGTCTAGACTAACGATAGGGGAAAATGATGTCTAACTCTAAATGAAAAGAAAATGTGTAAACTCAATCCAATTATAATATAAGAACAAGTGAAATTTAGTTAGAGAAATGGCTAAGGTTTTGGTCAATCCCCCAACCCCAATGTGATTAAATATTAACCCCAAATCCTGAATTAAAACACTTTGTCATGAATGCCAACAAAAGTATGTAGTGTAATGCTCTCTCGAGCCACTACGCCCTATTTTTTTATTAAGACTCATCTATCTCTAGTATGAATGCAAAAATAGGCAATGCATTATTATGTATTATATTCCCTTTTTTAGTTTAGAAGCAAACCAACGTCTCTCAAATTTGTGGTTTAATCTCTAGTCATGCTAATGGAGTCCACTCTAACTCATCACTCGAATCTCATCAAATTTATCTAAATAATAATATAAAAGTGATCAATTTTATTTATTATTCCAATTAAATTATTAGCACAACACATATGATATGGAATTATATTGGGCAGGGTTCAAATTTTCAACACATCTAGATAAGGGGATTTCCCTTCACCTAGCCATGGATCAATTAACCAATCGTGTCTTTTATTAAGCTCAATATCTTAAAAATAGAGAATACCATCAATTGAAAAAAATTAAATAAAATCCAAAGGAAAAATACAATAACTTCTTTATTCAAGATAATAAATTTACTTGTTTATCTGTCCGACCAGGAATAAGAAATTGAGATCAAGAGATGAAAGATTGTAGATGAATTAGAGGTGGGATTGGATTAAGCGATGCCAAAAAAATAACCCTAGATCTCTCTTTAGTGCTCCCAAAATCACTGTCTTTTTATCCCCTTCATTTTCTTCTCAAATTGAATGAAAAATGGGTTTATATATACGTGACAACCTATTAAAACAATCGTGTAAATCAACACAACAATGTCGTGTCGTTGTTTTAGCTTTGTGTATATTTTGTATTTTATCCATAACTTCTTTATTTAACTTTGGATTGAGCCAATTTTTGATGCATTGGAAATTTAACAAAAAGATACACAACTTTCATATTCAACACTTTTCTAAATTCAGATCACATCATGGTTGTATTTGTAAGTCTTTATTCCTTTTCATATTATGAGCACTCGCGTTTGCTTCTATTTTGTTCCAGCTAATGCATTTTAGCTCCTTTTAATTCCATATTTTTGAAATACCTACAAAATATGATCAAGATAAGTAAACAAGAACAAGTGGACTAAAGTATGAAAAAAATCATCATATAATCACACTAAATCGTCATGTTAAAGTTCATATGATTGACATAATTCATGCCTATCAACCATCATTAGGAAATAAAATATATGTAGTAACATTTATAGAAGATTACTCAAGGTTCTATCATATATGTCTTTTATTTTCTATAGATAAAGTTATGCATAAGTTTAAGACTTATAAGTTATAAGTAGAATTACAAAAAAAAAAAATAAGAACACATGGCTTATATCAAACAAAGTATTAAGTATGAATATTATGACCCAAGTTTGTTTAAATATTTATGTATAGTGCACGAAGCACAAAACCAAAATGGTGTGGTTGAAAGAAAAAAAATTATTCTTGAAAGAAATGTTCAACTTCATGAGTCCTCACTTTAGTCTAAGTAACAATTTATAGGGTGAGACCTTGTTAATAGGATTCCTAAGAAAAGGAAGAAGATTATTAGTTATGCACTTTAGCATAAAATGAAACATAATTTCAAATACTTAAAGTAAGGTTATTAGGAAATTATGAAACTACAAGAATCAAAAAGAAAATTTTAAGGTGAACTTAAGTACATCTTTATTGGTAATGTCAAACACAGCAAGGTAATTTGCTTTAAGAAATTATGAATCAATGGATTTAAAATATATAATATGAATTTAATTAACATACAAGTCACTACCAACACATGACAAGCAAGGACAATCATCTTATCACACAATTTGCTAGTTGTTTGATCTTTTATATTTAATTACTTGGAATTGATTTTATTGAAGTGCGTTATATAATGGGTATTAATGCAGTCTAAATTTTATTTTTTTTAGGCTAACCTTGAATTTACAATTTCACTAAACTCTTAAGAGTTAAGCATAACATATAAAGAACTACTGAATAATTTACCACCTATATTCAACTTACAAAGAGACAAAATTGCCACATGCTCTAATCACTCTTACTAAAAGTTAGTCTTAAAGGGTAGACCATTAAACTTCACTAATATACACATAGAAAAGGTTTGAGGTTATATAAATATAATTCTAAAATTAACACAAATATATAATAAAATGTTAATTTTCAAAAGTAAAATAAGTAGGGTAGAACCATTAATGAAAATAGAATGTTGGGTTGCTTTCTTCAATTAATTCCATAAAAAATTTTCTATCAAAATGTGTTCATAGATATAATATTATTGAAAACCCTATTTGAATAATAAGTTGGGAATTTTAGACGAAGTTTATTTTAAGCGAAAAGGGGATTTGGAATTTAAATAAGGACGGGATTTAATCTATTCCTTTGTTTTTTAAATGGAAATAAAATTAAAGAGGGCAAGGATAATGGATGAAATGCCCCGAAAAATTCTAATCTTAAATATTATATTTAAATGAGGTTTTATTATAAAAACATTAATTAAATAAATTACTTAATTACAATAAAAGGAAATTAATTAGGATAAATCAAGAATAAATTTATAACTATTTTTATTAGGAGGAATTTGGGTATTTTAACTAATTAAAGATTTTAATTTGGGAATTAACTAAATAAATTATTTTATCTAAAATAAGAAGGAGAAAATAGTTCCAACTTAATATTAAGTTTATAAATAATTTAATAGAAGAAAATTAGGGTGTTTTGCTAATTAAAATGGAATTTATGGAAAATCTTTTAAAAATCCTAATTTAGCCTAAAAAGGGATTTAAATATTATTTTATTTAAATATTATTATTTTTAAATATCCTAAATATTCAGATTAATTTAATTAGCCCTAATCTAATTATTTTTCTCCTTTCCTTTTTCCCTTTTTCTTTTTCTTTCTTCCTTTTTCCTTTCCTTTTTCTTTCTTTTTCTTCTTTTTCTTTTTCCTCTTCTTTTTCCCCGAACTGGGCTACCTGCGGCCCAGTCTTCCTTTTCTTCTTTTTCTTTGGCCTAGCCCGCGCGGCTCCTTCCTCTAACTCCTTCCAGCACTGCGTTTTGCCTCCGTTTCCACCGAAACTCGTCATTCGATTTAATGACTCCTCCTACGTCGCCGAACCACCCGGTTCTTCCTCATTTTCTTTCTTTCTTTTTCCTTTGCGAACCGCCCGGCTAGCCGTCTTCTTCTTCCTCCTTTCCCCGTCGTCGATGACGCTACAACGCTGGCCGCCATCAATGGCATCTCCGGCTACGGTGATTAATACCGGCCGTTTCTTGCCTCATTGTCTTGCTCTTAACTCCAGGAATAAATTGGCATAATTATTGGATGTTATATCTCGCCCGTTTCCTCTCCCCAGCCTCGCGAGCTGTCGAATCAACCCAAACGTTGGCCGACCGTTTTCTGCCGCCGGCTCCCAAATTCTTGCACCCCATAACTTCCTTCCGACCCCCAAAACCTTATTATCCCATCTACCATCTATAAATAGCCTATTTATGGGAGTTTTGGAATTTTTTCTTCCCCGAAAACCCTAAGCCAGAGCTGCCGCCACCTCTACTTCAAAAGTGTCGTCCACCGCCGTTAGCCAACTTCAACGCCACCTCCGCATTCCAAGTTCTTCCCTGAAATGCCCTCTAGTTAACCAAACTATTTTCAACCTTCGATTCTTCTTGTACGAGTCTCAATAACCATGCAAAGTTGGCTGCTCGTTTCGCCGAAATTTTGACCCCGAAGCCTTAAACCACCGTCCGCCGCCGTGCGCCGCCACCTTTGGCTGCACCACCACCATCATTTTGTCCCTCTACTCCTACGAAACCATAAACACCTCTTATATCACCTCAATTCTCCCTATCTTTTTCCCAACATCCATCTTTCCCTCTTTTCTTCTCTTTTTTCGGCCACCGCCGCCGCCGCCGTGCACCACCGCCAGTGCCGCCTATCCCCACCAGCCTAAGGTTGAACCCTAGACCCTCTCAACCATTTTCCATATTATTATAAGCCTTGATTTAATTTATTTCAATTATTTACATATAAATACCATTATTATTATTCTTAATATTTATGTTCTTAATATGTTTTATTAATATTATTAGTAGTATTATTGTTTTTATTATTATTATTTATGTTGAGGGCTGAAGCCTTATTGTATTTTAATTCGATTTTATTATTATTCCCCTTATTATTTCTTTTATTACTATTATTAATATTAATATGTTATAAGTATAATTATTATTATTATTTTATATTTCGAATTTCTATTATTCTTATTCCATTATTATTAATGCAAATATCTTACCATTAGTATTGTTAATAATGTTATTATTGTTATTACTATTGTTATTATTATGATGATGATTATTATTATTATTGTTATTGTTATTTATATTCTCGTTGATGTTAGTTTTATTATCTTTGATATTATTATATTAGTATTAGTATTATTATTAGGGTAAAGTCTTTAAGCCTATATTATCAAGGTTTATAATATCTCTATTATTTTATTTAGCAAAGTTAGATTTTGTTAAGGTTATTTTATTAGTATGATATTATTTGGTCAAAGCCCTAAGGAGGCGTAGGAGCGTGCTCCAAGACCGGTGACATTTTAGGTAAGGGTTTACTAAGGCCATTGTGTGCTTATATGCATTATGTGCTTCATATGCTATGCATTCTATGTTTATGATTATTAATTATGTCGTATATGATATGACGCGGAGTTGAAGTATGTTTTGTATGGCATGTGTATTATTTATGTATGTTAATATGTGTTGTGACCCTGTAAGACATGCATGTGAGGATGTTGATATGATTTGTGCGGGGGAAAAGGATGAAAAATGAGGATGGAGAAAGAAGTTGACCAAGAGATGTGAGTTGACCTAAGTATCTTAATGATTTATGGGTGGAAAAATAAAATGGGAAATGTAGGGTTTCGTGGGAGAGAATCTAATTTATGGTTTGCTTAGGAGATTCTAAATTATGATTTTATGTGGGAGAATCTAACTTATGGTCTTGTATGGGAAAATCTAATTTGTGGTTATGAATGGGAGAATCTAATCAATTGTAAGGTAAGGACAAATCTTTGGGTTTTATACGGTTTGAATTTAGGTTTGTTATGGATGAATCTTCGGTTTTGTGTGAATTGAATTTAGGATTTTTTATGACGGAATCATGGTTTGTATAGTGGTATTTATAGTTGTATGGAAATATTAGGGTTTTCATGGTGGCATTGATGGTTGTATGGTGGTATCAGGATTTGCATGGTTGAATTTAGGGTTTCACATGGAATTTTAGGATTTGCATGAAAAAGGTTTGAAGGTTTGCATGGGGAGACTAATGTCTGCATGGGTATGAAATTTACGTGTGGAAAGTTAATTTGGGATGTAAGGAAGGTAATGTAAGTGTTATTTGGGTGTTGAACTATTTTGGACAGAAAATAGTACGTGGAGCATTATGAGGGTACGGAAGAGACTGAATTAGGGTTTGGAGTAATGAACTCTAGGTTGTTGTGATTAACTAAGGTTGGAGTGGATAAGTGTGGTTTGTTATGATTAACTAAGGTGTGGAGTGGCTAATTATGGTTGGTATGGTTAAATAGAGTTTGGAGTGGTTAACTATGGTTTTTTGTGGTTAATTGAGGTATGTGGTGGTTGATTAGGGTTTTTGCGTTATCATGTGTATGTGGTGACTTAAGTGTAATTATGATGGTGAAATTTTATGATTTGTGATGTGTGATGACTTATGCATGTCCAGGGTGAAATCTTTGAATAAAATATTTAAGATATTAATCACTTAAAGCGAAAGATTATTGAGTCGAGTCCAACCGATCCACCGGTTAGGAATAGTGGTTAGGGTTATTACCCTATGTGAGACCGGTCCACCGACAATAATAGTGGTTTGGACTTTGTCCCGCAAGTGTCCAGTCCACCGGCGAATAATAGTGGGGGACTCGAGCTCAATAAAAATGAACCCGAGTTTGTTAAAGACACTTAAAAGATATTAATTACTTACAGTGGAACCCCACGTGAGCAGGAACCAGACCGGTCCACCGGCAAATAATAGTGGTGTGGATTTTGTCCCGCAAGTGACCGGTCCACCGGCAAATAATAGTGGTGTGGACCTTGTCCCGCAAGTGACCGGCCCACCGGTTATAATAGTGGAATGTTCCTATGCTCGCATGGATTGATTAAAGGCATGGTGTGAATCGGATTCTGATAAGAGATTTATTAAACAATTAATTTGGATTATATGGGCCTTTGTACTTTTACCTGAATTGTTCAAATACCTTTATATTGTTATGTTGGATTATGCCCTGTTATTAATCTGCATGGATTATGTGCTTATGTGTCGGCCTTAGTGCTCGGTTACCTTACTCAGTACGTAGTGTATTGATCACCCTTTTCATGGGTGTTGCTCATTCCCACGAGTAGTATGCCTTTCTAAATTTGTGCAGGTGGGCGAGATATCAGTTGGGGCTGAGTGTTGAGCATGTTTGGCTCAAAGTTCGAGAGTGTCGTGGCCATATTCATTCTTTACGCAATTTCATTCCTTTTGTTATCTCTTTGGTATAGTATTTACCATTTTCTGATTCAGTATTCGATTGAGTATTTTAATGAACCTTTTATCGGTTGTAAGTTTAATTCTCTTTTGGAAATGAGTTACATTTCTTGATGCGTACTATGATTTTGTTTTACAACCGTTTAATGATTATTTGGAGTTTAGTTTGTATTAATTTTGTAATTGATTGTTAATCTCTTCTTTAGCCTTAGCACTTGGTACTGGAACGGTCGGAGAGAACTGGTCTAGTACTAAGTGTGGTGGTAACATTTCCAGAATTCACGGGTTTTAAGTATTTCTATTTTAATTACTTCCGTTTTTTTATTAAAAAAAAGTAGTGAATTTTGGGGTGTTACAATGGGAATCAAAAGCCCCAATTCCTAAGAATTGATTATGTGGGAGAGGGTGGTAATTTAAGGGAGGAATGGAAATCAATATGTAATAGTAAAAAAATCAAATACTTTATAAATTAAAAAAATTCTAAATTAAAAAAAAAAAAGATGCAAAAATAATTTCTTATAGTATTCTCGTTCTCATATACCAACAGATAATTTTTGTTATTCATGTATTACACCTATAGTGTACCATAATTAGGAATGGTGATAAGTAAATTAATTTTTAATCATTTATTCCAAATCATATTCCCATTCTATTATCCCTAAACTTTATTTTTATAAAAAATGTGCCTAATCCTTCCCCAACCTCCTTAATGATAAAATCAAGAAGAAGAAAAAATCTTAATGGAGTTTAAATGAAACTAAATAAAGATTGAATCAACCACCATAAAATGTGATTACTCCAGAAAGTTGAATATATAGGATACTAATATGAAGAAATTATAGAAGATAGCCAATGTAACAATCATAACATATATAGGGTCATCAGTCATACAATATCCAAATTTCAAATCTTCAATGGTAAAAACATATCTAACAAGATGAAAAATTACTATGTAATAGAACCAAGAAGGAAAAAAAATTATTATACATAAATATTAATTTATAGAGCTATAAAGAGATGAGAAAACTATACAAAATTTCCCCAAACCTTACGTTTGTTTTTCCTATACTTTAGTATCCTCCCTATCTTCAAAATCATAATTGTCTCAATTTATACCTCCACCATTTTCTTCATAACTCCTTCATCATCATCGTCATCTTCTTCTTCTTCTTCTTCTTCTTCTTCTTCTTCTTCTTCTTCTTCTTCTTCTTCTTCTTCTTCTTCTTCTTCTTCTTCTTCTTCTTCTTCTTCTTCTTCTTCTTCTCCTCCTCCTCCTCCTCCTCCTCCTCTTCTTCATCTTCGTCTCCTCTTTTTCTGCTTCTTCTCCTTCTTCTATTTCTTCTTCTTCTTCTTCTTCTTCTTCTTCTTCTTCTTCTTCTTCTTCTTCTTCTTCTTCTTCTTCTCCTTCTTCTTCTTCTTCTTCTTCTTCTTCTTCTTCTCCTTCTTCTTCTTCTTCTTCTTCTTCTTCTTCTTCTCCTCCTCCTTCTTCTTCTTCTCCTCCTTCTTCTCCTTCTTCTTCTTCTCCTCCTCCTCCTCCTTCTTCTTCTTCTTCTTCTTCTTCTTCTTCTTCTTCTTCTTCTTCTTCTTCTTCTTCTTCTTCTTCTTCTTCTTCTTCTTCTTCTTCTTCTTCTTCTTCTTCTTCTTCTTCTTCTTCTTCTTCTTCATCTTCTTCTCCTCTTCTTCTCCTCCTCCTCCTCTTCTTCATCTTCTTCTCCTCTTCTTCTCCTCCTCCTCCTCTTCTTCATCTTCTTCTCCTCTTCTTCTCCTCCTCCTCCTCTTCTTCATCTTCTTCTCCTCTTCTTCTGCTTCTTCTCCTTCTTCTGTTTCTTCTTCTTCTTCTTCTTCTTCTTCTTCTTCTTCTTCTTCTTCTCCTTCTTCTTCTTCTTCTTCTTCTTCTTCTTCTTCTTCTTCTTCTTCTTCTTCTTCTTCTTCTTCTCTTATTCTCCTCTTCTTCTTCTCCTCCTCCTCCTTCTTCTTCTTCTTCTCCTCATCCTCCTCCTCCTTCTTCTTCTTCTTCTTCTTCTTCTTCTTCTTCTTCTTCTTCTTCTTCTTCTTCTTCTTCTTCTTCTTCTTCTTCTTCTTCTTCTTCTTCTTCTTCTTCTTCTTCTTCTTCTTCTTCTTCTTCTTCTTCTCCTTCTTCTTCTCCTTCTCGTTCTCCTTCTCCTCCTCCTCCTCCTCCTCCTCCTCCTCCTCCTCCTCCTCCTCCTCCTCCTCCTCCTCCTCCTCCTCCTCCTCCTCCTCCTCCTCCTCCTCCTCCTCCTCCTCCTCCTTCTTCTTCTTCTTCTTCTTCTTCTTCTTCTTCTTCTTCTTCTTCTTCTTCTTCTTCTTCTTTTCACAATAACTATTCACTTTTACACACCTCCCCCATGATTATTGTTTCACCATGCTCCAAACCACCTAGTCAGTTTTGCTCGACACCCTATAGTTATTGACTAAAGTAGCGATAAGTGGAATTGGGTTACAAGTGTGGGCAATTCAATAGAATAGGCTAAAGCACAAAGGGGTTAACAAAGGATACAATGTTAAGGTTAGGCTTCTGGCTAATGTAGATAACAAGAAAAGAAGTTTTGCCTCTATCATTTTAAAGTATGCCTAAGTCATATCTGTTTGAAGAAAACTAATGTAAGTTCTAGTTTCACACTAGAGGACTGGCTCAGGAAGGCCAGGCATCATCACCCTCTCATTTTCGAAGGTCAAAAGGAGACTTTCATGGTGGGACACATATAGAACAAATGGAATAAGACTGTATTTGATATGTCAATCATAAGGCTCAAAATCTCAATCAAGGTCTAAAATAAGAGTCAGCTCTAATCCTTTAAATCATAGAACAAATTAACAAATAAATCATCCACAATGAACCACAAAGAATACCCAATGCATGCATGAGCTTCAATTTCACCAATATACTTACACATATTTTAAAATAGCGCAACTAAATAATTTTAGTGCAAAATCAAATTCATTTTTAAGAAAACTTCAAAAGGTTTCAAAAAGTTAAGGTAACTCAATGCAATGTCATGTTAATTAATCTTTAATCTATATCAATGAAAGGTCCATTTCTCATGGGGTCACGCCTACTAACAAATGCAAGCCAACCAACTCAACCCAACAAATAATGAACATCACGCAACAAACCCAAGTGGGTTGAACATGATACATCCTAATAGTGGATACTTAGAATTCCCCACTTAACCAAAGTATCATAGCGCGTCCCATTGGTTGTCACTAGCAAATTGAATACCATGAACATTGAGCTCATTAGGTAATAGAATGGAAGCATTACCTCTATAACGGCCCAAAGACAAACCTTTTCCAGACCGAGAACACTTGGGAACCATAGTCAATTCATAATTCAATGTCAACAAGAAATCTACACAATCCCAAATTTGTAATAATTAATACCAATTGACAAAGCATGAGAATTTTCTATTAGTTCATTGATTATCCTAAAATAGAAAAAATAAATGGAAAAAAAGGAAAAAAGAGAGCATGGGTTTCCTCCCATGAAACTCTTATGTAAAGGTCATGAGCTCAACCCCTTAAACCTTAGTTAGGAACATGGATTGAAAAGGGAAATGGTGCCCAATTTTTTGATTCGATCAGATGCTTAAGCCATTTCCCATTAACCTTAAATCCTCCCATGGCCTCACTCCAAACTTCAATAGCTTCAAATGGATAAGAGATAAACAAAAGAACCAAATCGCCTTCTCAAACCTCTCATTGGAGAATATTTTTGGCATGCCATCTTTTCGTTCTCTCCTTATACATCCAAGTTTTCTCATAAGCATCCAATCTCAACTCAATGAGCTCACTCAATTGGAAATTTCTTCGTTCTCCAACGGCCATTAATTCATAAGTAATTACTTGAATCCCCAAAAAGGAATTGTGTTCAAATTCAAGTAGTAGATGACAAGGCTTCCCATATACCAAATGAAAATGTGTCATTCCAATTGTAATTTTACAAGCAGTGCAATAATCCCATAAAGTATCATTTAATTTCATCGACCAATCCTTTCTTGTTTGAGCCACCATTTTCTTAAGTATCTCCTTAATTTCTTGATTAGTAATTTATACATTTCCACTCATCTAAAGATGGTATGGTGTGGCTATTTTATAAGTAACACCATATTTCTTTAGGAGTGCACCAAAAAGAAGATAGGTGAAGTGAAAACCCCCACCACTAATTACGACTCGTGAGACATCAAACCTTGGAAATGTGACCTTTTGGAAAAGTCAAACCACTACCTTAGCATTATTTGTGGAAGAATCCACTACCTTGGCCCATTTACAGACATAATCTAATGTAACGAGAATATACTTGTTGTGGTATGATGATGGAAAATGGCCCATGAAGTTGATTTCCCATACATCAAATAACTGAACCTAAAAGATGTTATTCAAAAGCATTTCATTTATTCTCAATATATTACCCATCCTTTGACATCAATCATAAGACATAACAAACTGTTTAACATCCTTGAAGAGGTTAGGATAATAGAAATTGGCTTGAAAAAATTTTGAAGTTGTTTAGAGGTGCTAGAATGTACCCCATAAGGTAAACAATGGCAATAAGATATGACATATCTAACTTCTACATATCCTTCTTCTTCGTCTTCTGCTTCTTCATATCCTTCATCATCATCATCTTCTTCTTCTTCTTCTTCTTCATCATCATCATCATCATCTTCTTCTTCTTCTTCTTCTTCTTCTTCTTCTTCTTCTTCTTCTTCTTCTTCTTCTTCTTCTTCTTCTTCTTCTTCTTCTTCCTCTTCCTTCTCCCGTACTTTGGCTTGCGCACTACCATTCCCTCCACCGTGCACCCCTCGACTGCCACTCACTATCCTTTAGCCAATTGAACGACCACCAAGGTCAACCCAACCTTCCCCCTCCCCATCGTCGTCCATCACCGCTAACCACTGCCTCTTTTTCCTTCTTCTTCCCCTCATGCATCGCAACATTTTAGAGTGCATAGCTTGTGCACCGCCTTTTGCATGGTTGTGCAATACTTAAATCTCTTTTTGCACAGTTGTATAACTATTGCACCACCTAGACATGCGTCTTTTCTCCTCTCAACTTGTTGTGCACTATTTCTACACGGTCGTACATCATTTTTTCTCTCGACCAGAAGCTGCACCGCCTACTGCATAAATGTGCACCTTCCTATTTTTGGTGTGTACCCCTACTTTCACCCCAAACCTTGTTTAAACACCACCAAAATTTAACCATATCTCTACCACACATCCCTCTACACATCCACACATCTCAAGCTCCCATTTGACTAAATTTATATCTATTTTTACCCTCTTTACCTCAATTTCTCCTTCAATTTAACTCTTCGAGCCTAACCATGAATTTTATTATTTTTCGTGGGTAGTTATTTTGTAGCGTCGGAGGAGGAAGTCTAGGATTTTTATGCTTAGAATCTAGTGTCCTAATTGGTAAGTGTTTATGGTTTTGATGTTATTTTCTTGTATGGTTATGTGTGTTTTTTAGGATATTGTTTATATATGATGTAACATATGTTGATATTGATATTTTGTGATGATATGAATGCTATGTTGAAAGAAAGTAAGATTTGGTGAGAAGTACCATTATGTCATGATTTTATTGTAATAATTTCATATTTGTGAAATTATATCTTATGATACGAAGTATGGGTTTAAGGATATTATGTTATTGAAAGAAAGTAAGAATGGACAAGAGGAACCATTATTCTTTTATTATGATAATGTTGTAATTGTGGAAATATATGTATTATGGTATGAAATATGGGCTAAGTGAGTTTTTATTAAATGGACTTAAGAATTCTCATGAGGTATGATGATTAATTTTGGACTTGGAAAATAACATGTATGGAAAAAAAATAAAGGTGTTATTTGTGCTTAAGGGTAACTTGACCATTATGGGATAATAAGGAAATTTTGGTATTTCATGTGTTAGGAGGTTTAAAATATGGTAACAATAGCATGAGGAATTCATAGGAGTATTATTATTATTTGGGGTCATTAAATGTTTTAATGGCTAATTTGGGGCAAACTATCTTGTAATGATAATACCATTATTCTATGATTAAAATTTAGAGGTTATCTATTGGAATTAGTAATCATGAAAATTTCATGGGAGGTGTTATGATAATTCTATGGAATTTGGGTCTTGGATATTTTGTGATTAACATATCAGGATGAGATTACTAAGGTATACTTATGGGAATTAGATCATGCATATTGGGTATGATAAAAATGAGGGAATTTGGAGATGATATAATATAAGTTGTGTGAATTAATCAATATAGGAGGATGAATACTAAAGAGTGTGTAATTAGGATTCAAAAGGATTTAAGGACTTGGACCTATGGTATGTATATCTATTTTAATGTGTTCTATGCCTGATAATCAACCTTAAATAAGATACTAATCATTTAAAGTGAATGAGCATGTGAGTAGGGCTAAGGTGATCTATTTTTCTATATGTGTGTGTGTGTGTATCATGTTCCACCAGGGAGAATAGTGACTCAGGAGTATTTTTCCCTGAGAAGATGTTTTTAATCCCCATTCCACTTCCACTAATAAGAATAGTGGCTCATGAGCGTTTTGTCTCGAGAAGGTGCTTCAGTCCATTCCACTGAATTAAGAATAATAGGGTTCCTACTCATCGTGAAATGAAAATTTATCGTTATAACTTATGGAAAAGATACTAATGATTTAAAGTGGAAGAATATGTGAGTCAGGATAAAGGTGATTTGTATATATATATGTATTTCCATTCCACCGATGAGAATAGTGGCTCGGGAGCATTTTGCCCTGAGAGAATGATTTTAATCTCTATTCCACCAAAAAGAATAGTGGCTCAAGTGTGTTGTCCCCGAGAAGAGTTTTAGAACTTTCCACCGATTTAAGAATAGTGAGGTTCCTACACTCAAAGTATATAAAAAAATAAAAATGAATTATACTTAATAAAGGAATTTGAATCATATTATGCCTTATGAGATGTTTCATATACTTGGTTATTCTCTTATTATCTAATTTGAAAGCATGTGATATTTATATCACTATTTCGATAATATTTTTCCCTTACTCAATACGTAGTGTACTAACCACCCATTTTATGGGTTTTGCTCATTCCACAAGTAGAAGGCCCTAAATCTTGTGTGAAGGTTTTAGAAGATCAGATAGGTGAGTATGCTGCCTATGACGCCTTATGTGGGGATGAGTGGCTTCATCTATGTTAGGTTCGGGTGAAGAGTATTTGTTATCTGGTTTATATATTTAACTAGATACCCTTTTTGGACTCCAGATCCATGGTATCCCCCTTTTGTATTTTGCATTGTTAAAATTGGAGTTAGACTCCAAACTCAGTATTGTACTATGAATGCTCTTTTGTTTCTAATTTTCTTGTGTTACTTTAAATGTTTTAACCTTGTGATTGATTAAGGATAGTTGTATAAGCTAGAATTATGTTAATCACGGTAGTAACCCCCACTATTTTACTTAATTACTTCTACTGCAAAATAAAATTTTTCAATAGTAAAAATTAAGATGTTACAGTTGATAGCGATGGTGATGTGCTGACTGCCATAGATTTACAAACCAAATTAGCCGATAGGTAGATTCTAGGTTCTCCTACTATATTTTTCCCAATAGAAGCTAGTTCCATTCTTATAACATTGTTTGAGGTGGAGTTATTATCTTAGGAAATGGTGCTTTGTGCAGATTTGTTAGGATTGGGACTATAAGGGTGAGAATGTATGGTGGTGTGGTTAGGACATTGTCTGGTATTTGTCATGTTCCTGACATGACTAAGAGATTTATTTTGTTGTGTTCCTTGGATGTCAAAGGTTATATTTGTGTCATTGAGAATGGCACGGTGAAGGTTGCTAAAGGGTTTGTGGTGGCGATTGTTGGCAAGCAGGTCAGGACATGATATAATCTTGTTGGCATAACTATTGAAGGTATAATTAGAGTGACATTAAGAGTGTCTAACTTAGATATTGTTGGACTTGGTTTGATTTAAGTGAAACAAAAGAGTTTCATTAGCACTATTGGGGGATCCTTCTATTATAATCGGATCACATCTAGATCTATTACCTTTTATGAGTATGAATTCCTTCCTAACATGAAGATAGAGTCGGATAGTTTGCTAGGGATTCATAAAAGATGGAAGTTGTTGTTGATCTAGATAGTATAGATTCTTCTAGTGAGGAGGAATTTAGGCAACAGGTGGAGCAAGTGGGTGTTGCTCTAGGAAGAGCTAATTATGCTTTGAATACTACAGTTTGTAGTATTGGTGTGCAAGGTCTAGTGTTCAACATAGGGTTTATTAGTCATTGATTCTTCCTTGTGGTATTATGCTGGTGTTACTGAAGAAACGTGGTCTCTTTGGCAGACTCAAACATTGAATGTGATTTTTCAATGGTTATTCTTTTATGTGTGTCTATATTTTGCTTGTTATAGCAAAAGAAATGTCTAAGGAGAAGAAGTTGAAGACTTTGGATATGTCAAAATCCAAAGTGATTGTGGTAGCTTTCTTAGTCATTGGTGTTGTGAGCATATGTGAGGTGAGTCTCTTGAAGAAACCTTGGTTAGGTGTGGTGTAGATTATGAAGTACTTGGTGCATACAGTATCGACTTGTATTGAGTACGTGTTATCGACTACTCTATTGACGAGTTACTTTGATCTTGGTTATTTTACTAATGATCAGAGGTACACTAATTTCTAATGTTCAACATTAGAGGTTCTAAAGTTGTGTGTTTGGCTATGATAGAGGTTTTTTATGAATTCATGTGGCTTGGTGGTTTAGTATAAAAGTTGAGGTTTAGTCATCATGATCCATTCGTTCATAGTGATAGCTAGAATGCTATCTATTTAGCAAAGAATAATAGTTCTTTTCATCATCGAATGAAGCACATATCCAAGTTACTATTGTTGTAGGCAAAGTTGTGTTAGAGAAAGTTGGTACTTTAGATAATCTAGATAATATGTTAACAAAACCACTAATTGTGGGTAAGTTCCACTATTTCTCAAACTTGATTAGTATTCGTAGGCTATAAGGCCTTTTGTTGGGCCTAGGGTTTTTATAGCGGTATTTACATGTCATGCATCACAGATACTATGTCAAAGTGGAAAAGTATGAGCATTAACTAGGTATTTGATGTTCAATAAAACATTGTGTTGGTTTGTACAGGTAGTGGAAAAGCTTGGGGTTAATATTTGGGATATGTGAGAAACACGTGGATCCTGTGTCGACCTTGTTTTCTCACAAATTATTTTGATACATTTTTTGAAAAAAAAAATTCAAGAGTAAGAAAATTAACATGAAGGTCCTATGTTTACTAAACAAGGACTGTGTTTTTTCTTTATTTTCAAAATATATTGTTTTGCCCCATAGGATTTTTTTATAGCATAAAAGAGATGTGAGAGAACTATAACCATCAAGTCATACAACTCAACTTCTTCTTATTCTTCATAGAATTATCTATTGATTAGAGAATTATAAATGTGTGTAATTAATTAATTGATTAGTTTAATCATGTTGTAATTATATAAGAGCACAAATAAAGATATCTATCTTTTCCTCAATTATTTTGTTTTATGGTTGAATCCTCATTTTTTTGTAATCTCGTTAGTTCCAATCTTTGATTTGGATCCATTCAATATATGCTATTCTATAACATATATTTATGAATTGTACATTCACAATATGTAAAAAAGATATTCACAACACTCCCCATTGGATGTACATCTTCTTACATTTACAACATTCCTCCTTAAGAGTACATATTTAAAATACTATATCATTAAAAACCTTATCATAAAAATACAGTGGTATAAAACCATGGTTAAATAAAAGACTAAAATTTTCTCTCCCTCAACTTAGTATGTCTCTATCATATGTCATATTATGTATGATCCTATATGTTTGTGTAAGTACACATTGATAGTGATTAAATTTTAAACCTTTCCAATAAAACCCCTATTAGGGATAAAAATTTGGCCTTTGTACAAATATATGTGTCACTAAATTGACTTTTAGATCATTTATTTATGAATGCCCACTTATAGCCAATTAATCTGACTCCGTTAAATGTTGGACTTCTTTTCTATATATCACACTTATTAAGCAAATGTATTTAACTATTCAAACTCATTTATCCAACAACTTTCCACAATGAATCAAGAATAATTCTCATTTTCACCCATTTTCAATTGTAATTGTTTAGGTAAATGCATCACTAATGTCTACCCCATATCATCTTACACCAGTATAAGGATAATTCATGTATATTTCATTTATTAGTATAATATATTCATGAATTATATCCATATGGTCATGTCAACTCATTCCGATAAGTTATTATTATTATTATTATTATTATTATTATTATTATTATTATTATTATTATTATTATTATTATTGTTATTGTTATTGTTATTGTTAAGGATTATAACTCTTCTTTTGAAGATTTAACCATTTGGGCCCATATTATATGCTTTTAGTGTTTTGTGTCTTAATTATTATTTACTTATTTAAATTCACCTTAATAACCTCTATGTGAGTTGAAAATGTAGTCAAAACACGTTTAACTTTCATAATATCTAGACCATAATAAGTTACATCAAGTAAGCATAAGCACCATCAAGTGCACTATCAATTTCCTTTAGGACCATAGCTCATTAAAGACATCTTCTAAGTATTTGCTTGCTATATAATCTCAATGTCCTCCTTTCCTCCCTAAGTTGAGGAAAAAACATAAATAACCTTCTTTGTAGCTTAATTTTATTATCCATAGGGGAGCATAACTCCATATAAGACTCATCTAAAAAATAAAATAAGCACATGGTTTGTTCAAATTAACCTAGCTTAAGGGATATTGTGATATGGGATTGGTACATACCAAAAATATTTGCATGCATATATCAATTTTAGGCCTTAGTAACAAGGGTCTATAAATCAAATGCATAATTAAAAACTCTATCAGGTCGTTAAGCTTCCAAATTGAAGTATTGATTGCATTTCTATCCTAATTGGATGGTTATTTACTTTTTTGTCAATGTAATACTATTAATTATAAGATATAACATGTGACCTTATATCGATGCATCATTATATATCATGGTATATTTATTTGGCCAACATGTTTCCACTTGAATTATGTAAGGACATAAGAGTGTTTTCTTTTTTTTTCCCCACATCATAACGACTTAATTATAAATTTGTCAAGAATAATATGTTGTTCATATAAAATCATTAGTTAAAAGAATATTTAGGATTATAAATGGGTGCTTATGCAAGTTTCAATGATATTTCCTATCATTAGTGCACTAAAACGATCTCATTTCTCATGCCACAAAGATGATATTTTAAGATCTACTAACTTCTTGTTATTGCCCCCTTTTAGCTTTTCACATATACCAAATTCACACATTCTGTATTTATCATGAACTTACTCCTTCTTGTTATTGATTGTGACAGTACTACCAAATACTCCTAGTGAAATGCCCCAAAAATTATAATTTTTTTATTTATTATTAAATAAATTTTTATTGTTTAATTTTATTCATATAAAAGGATATTAATTAGGGTAAATTATTAAGAAATTTATAATTATTTTAATTAGGAGAAATTTGCGTATTTTAGCTAATTAAAGATTTTATTTTAGAAATTAATTAAATAAATTATTTTATTTAAATTAAGAAGGATAAATTAGTTTCAAATTAATATTAATTTTATAAATAATTTAATTTTAGAAAATTAGAGTGTTTTGCTAATTAAAATGGAATTTATGGAAAATCTCTTAAAAATCCTATTTTGGCCTAAAAAGGGATTTGAATATTATTTTATTTAAATATGATTAATTTTAAATATCCCAAATATCCTATATAATTTAATTTACCCAACCTCCTATTTCTTTTTCTTTTTTTCTTTTTCCTATTCTTTTTCCTTTTCCTTTTCTTTTCTTTCTTCCTTTTTCTTTCTTTTTTTTTCTCTTTTTTTTCCCATTTGGGCCTGCCCTTCCGTGGCCCAGTCTTCCCCATTTCCTTCCTTTCCTTCGGCGTAGCCCAGCCCGCGCGACCGCATCCTTCTTTCTTCCTCGCCGCGCCGTGTTTTATCTCTTTTCCCCCTAGAACGCTGCGCTTTGATTAATCATTTTACCGTTGTCGCCTGATTGGTCTCTTCTCCCTTTCTTTCTTTCTTTTCTGCCCCGAACGGCCCGGTCTAACCCACCTTTCATCTTCTTCCTTTCTTCTTCCTTCCATTCGCACCTACAACTTCATCCCGATCGACCGAAAATTTCTTCGGTGACTACACACGTTCGCTGCCCACTTTTTCCCCCTCTCTTCCACGTCAAATCACTGACCACACCTGTCTGCCCACGTCTCCCATTCCTCACACGATTTCCCTCTCCCCTGACCATTTGCAGACCACGATCAGGGAGTGCGCCGGCTGCCATTGTCGGCCAGTGCCCACTCCTGCCTGCCACTCCCCCCACTTTCCCTTCGACCCTAACTTCCTTTCAAGCCTATAAATACACCCCATAGTAGCGTGAGTCGAGTTTTTTGGTTGATGTTTAGAAAATACCTTCCTTCATGCCACCGCCCCTTTAGACCCCACTTTTGCCGCCTCCTGCCAACACCGCCACCATTTTTTGCCACCTACGCCTTCCCTATACCACCCTCTAACTAACTAAACTACAAGTACCCTTCGATTCATCCTTCACAAGCCACCCCGACCGTGCGAATTTCCCTTCTTAACCAAACCATTTCCTGCCACCGCCGCCCTTCGAACCAGCCTTAGCCACCTCTTCTACTGTTGTTGCCCCTCCTTTCATCTCCAAAATTATGTTGCAGACCCTCATCTATCTCCCCCTACCTTTCTTTTCCTCTTTCTCCCTCTCCTCCTCTCTTTCTCTTCTTATTCCCTATTCGGCCACCACCGCCACCGCCGTGCACCACCACCTTTGGCTGCGCCACCACCATCATTTTGTTCCTCTCCTTCTAGGCTATCATAATCACGCTTACTTCCACCCTCCCTCTTCTTATTTTGTTTCCAACCTTCAAATTTTCCCATTTTCTTCTCTTTTTCTAGCCATCGCCGCCGCCGCCGCCGTGCACCACCACCGGTGCCACCTATCCCCGCCAGTCTAAGGTTGAACCCTAGACCCTCTCAACCCTTTTCCCTATTTTTACAAATCGTAGATTATTTTATTATAAATCCTATTATTCTTATTATTTCCATTTTTAATATGTATTATTATTGTTATTAATATTATTGTTTTTATTATTATTCTATTCAGGGTTGAAACCCTATTGTAATTTTTAATTCGATTTTAGCACTATTACCCTTATTATTTCTATTATTACTATTATTAATATAAATATGTTATGAGTATAATTATTATTATTATTTCCTATTTCAAATTTCTATTATTCTTATTCCATTGTTATTAATACAACTATTTTACCATTAGTGTTGTTAATAATGTTATTATTAATATTATTATTATTACAATATTATTATGGTTTTTATCATTATTATTATTATTATTATTATTTCATCACTATTAGTATTACTAAATTTGGTTATTTATTTTACTAATATTATTATTATTAGAATTATTATAGTAAAGGGGTCGAAGCCCTTATTTCACTTTGTTTTGAATAATGTCCTTGTTATTATTATTGTTACTATTATTATTATTCTTATTTATATTATCATTGATATTATTTTTATTATCTTTGCTATTATTATTTTAGTATCATTATTATTATTATTAGGGTAAGGTTTTCAACCTTATATTATCAACTTTTTAATATTTCTATTATTTCTATATCATTAGCAATGTAAGTAATTAGTTAATGTTATTTTATTAATATATTAGTATTATTTATTTAAAAACCTAGTCTTATAATAAGTTAGTGATTAATAGTAATTTTTTATACGAGGGAATCTAATTTTAGCTTTTCCCTCATAATAGGTGAAACCAATCAAAGCCCTAAGGAGGCGTAGGAGTGTGCTCCAAGACCGGTATCATCTTAGGTAAGGGGTGCTAAGGCCATATGTGTATTATGTGATTTTATGCTATGCATGCTATGTGATATGAGTTATAGTGTAATTCATGTGAATATTGAATAAGTGTTATGAACGCTGCATATGATTATGGAGTTGAAGTATGTTCGTGTGAATAAATTGTGGCATAAGAATTATGTGTATATTTATGTTATTATTATTGTATGATGTGGCCTTAAGACATGCATGTTAGGGTTGTAAAATAATGATGGGGAGTGTAACAATGTGGTGTTAAGGTTTCGCATGAAATGGCATGGTGTTAGGGTTTTGCATGAAATGGTATGGAGTTAGAGTTTTACATGAAATGGTATGGTGTTAGGGTTTTACATGAAATTGTATGGTGTTAGGGTTTGCATGGAATTGCATGGTGTTAGGGTTTTGAATAGTGGTATTAATGTTACAGGGTGTTAGGGTTTTGCATGGTAGTATTAATGTGGCATGGTATTAGGGTTGCATGGGAGTTAAGGTTTGCATGGAAGTATGGTTTACGTGGAGTTAGGGTTTGCATGGGGGCTAGTGTTTGCATGTAAGTGTGGTTTACGTGGAGTTAGGGTTTGCATGGGAGCTAGGGTTTGAATGGAAGTGTGGTTTACGTGGAGTTAGGGTTTGCATGGAATTAGGGTTTGCATGGAGTTAGTCATGCATGTCTGGGCCAATGTTTATCAATAAAATATTTAAGACACTAATCTTTTAAAGTGGAAGATTATTGAGCCGGGTCCAGACCGATCCATCGGTCAGGAATAGTGGTTAGGGTTTTACCCTATATGTGACCGATCCACCGACTATAATAGTGGTTGGGACATGATGTCCTATATGTGACCGGCCCACTAGTAATAATAGTGGGGTGACTCGAGCTCAATAAACACAAACCAGAATTGTTAAAACTCTTAAAAGATACTAATTACTTACAGTGGAACACCATGTGAGGAGAAACCAGACCGATCCACCGATTAGAAATAGTGGTGTGGACTATTGTCTCGCAAGTGACTGATCCACCGGCGAATAATAGTGGTGTGGACTTTGTCCCGTAGTTGCCCGGCCTACCGGCTAAAATAGTGGGGTGTTCTTGTACTTAAATGGATTTGAAAAAAAGGCATGGTGTGTATCGACTTCTGATAAAAGAAATACTAAATAATTAATCAGGGTCTTTTTGGGCCTTATGTGTGGACTTGTTGATTATAGGCTATGGATTTCACTATATGCCTTTATGTATCATATGTGTGGTTTGTAATTGTATATTGATTATTATCCTAAATGATTTGATGTGTTATATGTCGGCCTTAGTACTCGGTTACCTTACTCAGTATGTAGTGTACAGATCACCCGTTTCATGGGTGCTGCTCATTCCCACGAGCAGAAGGCCCGTCTGAACTGTTGCAGGTAGGAGATGCTACTTTGATGCTATCGATGTCTATGGGACATCATGAGGGGCAGAGTGATATTTTGTCTCGATCAATCCCTAGAGTGATGTGGCTGTTTTCCCTTTTAATTCATGACTCATGTTACTTTTATTATGTTTGAGTAGCAGAAACAATTTTGTTAATGTTGTTTAGTTATTATCTGGAAAAACAATAGCTAGTATTTCGAATTATGTAAGGCTTACGCATACTCTGATTCTCCTTTTTATAAATTTGGATTATTAATGATGTTGTTGGTAGTGTTTTTATTAGCCTTATCACTTTGTACCGGAACAGTAGGAGTGAACCGGTCTGGTACTAAGTGTGGCGGTAACATCCCCAGAAATTTACGGTTTTAATTTACAAGTATATTATTTTAAAAGAATGTGTAAATTTTGGGGGTGTTACAAGTTGGTATTAGAGCAGTTGGTCCTTTTGACCACGCTCGTTTTTGAAAATAAAATTGGATTACGAAATTTTTATTAGATTTTGAAGTGTGTTTCGAAAGCTCTTCAGTTTCTAATCTTTTTAAGCTGATACTACGAGTTGGTATCATTCTCAAATGAATTTGATTTACAAAGTTTATTTGGAACTTGAAGTGTTTTCTCCTTTAATGAAACCATCCTATTGTTAAAATTTCGAAGTCCGGCCATAGTGAGGAACATATGGGTAGATTAGGGATTCTCAAAAAGGAGACAAATAGAAGATGTGTGTGCTTGGAACCAATAGGTTCATTTCTAATCTTACTTTTTTCTGTTATAGCTTCCGATGACAACGAACGAATGCCTTGGACGATTAGAGGAGGCCATTATAGCCTTCCTAGAGTTTACCCAGCGTTATTAGCCCCCTCGTCTAGCCGAGGGAACTGGTGAAGATTGGCTTCGGAAGGTCATCGGACATCACTCTCCTACCTACTCCAGTGAGGAGGACTCGGTAATCCTCGAAGAGTGGATCCGAGACATGGACCACACCTTTGAAGAGATAAATTGTCCACCAGCTCGTCAGCTCAACATTGTAGCATTTTTCCTTAGGGGCGTAGTAGACGCCTGGTGGGTGGAGCATCATACCCAAAATAGGCCCTCAAGACCATTCTCTGTTCCAGATTCTATCCCGAGAATCTGAAGAGGGACAAACTCCGAGAGTTCATGTAGCTTACCTAAGGATCAATGACGATTTGGCAGTATTATGGTCGTTTCACAGAATTGCTCAAATTTTCCCTAGGTATCGCCGCCAGTGAATCTACAGTGGTGTTTCAGTTCGAGCAGGGGTTGAACTTCAGTATTCCCCAATTGCTAGGTGCAATGCCCTCTACCGATTTAGTGATGTTATACGAGCACGTTTGCATCGCCGCCACCTTGATCCAGGAGCATAATACCATCCTCAAGAAACGGAAACACGAGGACCAGAATTCGAGGAGTAGGACACAACTACGAAGGGAAGGTTATAATAGACATCCATCACGAGATCGTAGCAGAGGCCAAAGATCTTCGAGAGAGCTTGCATGCAGAAGATGTGGCCGCATTCACCCAGGCAGAGATTGTAGAGGTGGACTCGTGACCTGCCTAAATTGTGGCAGGTGAGGCCATAGAAACTTTGAGTGTCGAGGACCTTTTTCCTCTCAGCAATCTAAGGACCAGCAGCTCCAACAACAAGCACTTGTTCTAGTTGATAAGGCAGATCGAGATATCCGAGGGAGACCTCAGGGATCAAGATATTTCTCTCAAAAATAAAGCCATTCAGGGGGCACCTGCATGTGATCAACCAGATGGAAGGAGACCACCAGCTAGATATCTTTCCAGGTATGTACCAGATCCTTTTTTGGATACCTATTTCCATTGATTTGGGTTTTCTTTAGTAAGTTTATTCCTAAGGAGGTACTTTATATAGGCATTAGTGTTAGTATGGTCTTCTTAGCTACTTAGAGCATTCTTTCCCTAACCCTAGTAGTTGTAGGAGACTTCGGGGGCGAAGTCTGTTTTTAAGGAGATAGTGATAAAATGCCCAAAAATTATAATTTTATTATTTATTATTAAACAAGATTTTATTATTTAATTTTATTAAAATAAAAGGATATTAATTAGGGCAAATTAATAAGAAATTTATAACTATTTTAATTAGGATAAATTTAGGTATTTTAGCTAATTAAAGATTTTATTTTAGAAATTAATTAAATAAATTATTTTATTTAAAGTAAGAAGGATAAATTAGTTTCAAATTAATATTAATTTTATAAATAATTTAATTTTATAAAATTAGAGTGTTTTGCTAATTAAAATGGAATTTATGAAAAATCTCTTTAAAATCCTAATTTTAGCCTAAAAAGGGTTTTAAATATTATTTTATTTAAATATGATTAATTTTAAATATCCCAAATATCCTATTTAATTTAATTTACCCAACATCCTATTTCTTTTTCTTTTTTTCTTTTTCTTTTTCCTTTTATTTTCTTTCTTCCTTTTTCTTTATCTTTTTCTCTTCTTTTTTTTCTCGTTTGGGCCTACCCTTCTGCGTCCCAGTCTTCCCCTTTTCCTTCCTTTCCTTCTGCGCAACCTAGCCCGCGCGACCGCACCCATCTTTCTCTCTCGCGGCACCTCGTTTTATCTCTTTTCCACCTGGAACATTGCGCTTTGATTAATCATTTTACCATTGCCGCCCGATCGGTCTCCTCTCCCTTTCTTTCTTTCTTTTCTGCCCCAAACCGCCCGGTCTAACCCAACTTTCTTCTTCTTCCTTTCTTCTTCCCGTCGTTCGCACCTACAACTTCATCCCGATCGGCAAAAAATTTTGCCGGTGACTACGCACGTTCGCTGCCCACTTTCTCCCCTCTTCCACGTTGAATCACTAACCACACCTATCTGCCCACTTCTCTCATTCCTCACATGATTTCCCTCTCCCCCAACCATTTGTAGACCACGATCGGGGAGTGCACCAACTGCCATCGTCGGCAATTGCCCACTCCTGCCCACCACTCCTTCCATTTTCCCTTCGACCCTAATTTCCTTTCAAGCCTATAAATACACCCCATAGTAGTGTGAGTCAATTTTTTTGGTTGATGTTTAGAAAATACCTTCATTCGTGCCACCACCCCTTTAGACGCCGCTTTCGCCGCCTCCGGCCAACACTACCGCCATTTTTGGCCATCTACGCCTTCCCTACACCACCCTCTAACTAACTAGACCACCAGTACCCTTCAATTCTTCCTTCAAAAGCCACCCCAACCATCCGAATTTCCTTTTTTAACCAAACCATTACCTGCCACCGCTGCCCTTCGAACCACCCTTAGCCACCTCTTTCACCACTGCTGCCACTCCTTTCACCTCCGAAATTATGCTGTAGACCCTCCTCTATCTCCCCCTACCTTTCTTTTCCTCTTTCTCCCTCTCCTCCTCTCTTTCTCTTCTTCTTCCCTATTCGGCCACTGCCGCCGCCGTGCGCCGCCACCATCATTTTGTTCCTCTCCTTCTGGGCCAGCATAATCACCCTTACTTCCACCCTCCTTCTTCTTATTTTGTTCCCAACCTTCAACTTTTCCCCTTTTCTTCTCTTTTTCTAGCCACCGCTGCCACCGTCGTACACCATTTCTGGTGCCGCCTATCCCTGCCAGCCTAAGGTTGAACCCTAGACCCTCTCAACCCTTTTCCCTATTTTTACAAACCTTAGATTATTTTATTTTAATTATTCTAATATAAGTCCTATTATTATTATTATTATTATTATTATTATTTCCATTTTTAATATGTATTATTATTGTTATTAATATTAATGTTTTTACTATTATTCTGTTGAGGGTTGAAGCCCTATTGTAATTTTTAATGCGATTTTAGCACTATTACCCTTATTATTTCTATTATTACTATTATTAATATTAATATGTTATAAGTATAACTATTATTATTATTTCCTATTTTGAATTTCAATTATTCTTATTCCATTATTATTAATATAACTATTTTACCATTAGAGTTGTTAATAATGTTACTATTATTATTATTATTATTATTATTATTATTATTATTATTATTATTATTATTATTACAATATTATTATGGTTTTTATCATTATTATTATTATTATTATTATTTCATCACTATTATTATTACGAAATTTTGTTATTTATTTTACTAATATTATTATTATTAGAATTATTTTAGTTAAGGGGTCGAAGCCCTTATTTCACTTTGTTTTGAATAATGTCCCTGTTATTATTATTGTTACTATTATTATTATTATTCTTATTTATATTATCATTGATATTATTTTTAGTATCTTTGCTATTATTATTTTAGTATCATTATTATTATTATTAGGGTAAAGTTTTCAACCTTGTATTATCAACTTTTATAATAATTCTATTATTTCTATATCTTTAGGAAAGTTAGTAATTAGTTAATGTTATTTTATTAATATATTATTATTATTTATTTAAAAAACTAGTCTTATAATAAGTTAGTGATTAATAGTATTTTTTGATAAGAGGGAGTCTAATTTTAGCTTTTCCCTTATAATAGGTGAAACCAGTCAAAGCCCTAAGGAGGCATAGGAGCATACTCCAAGACCGGTGTCGTTTTAGGTAAGGGGTGCTAAGGCCATATGTGTATTATGTGATTTTATGTTATGCATGCCATGTGATATGAATTATAGTGTAATTCATGTGAATATTGTTTAAGTGTTATGAATGCAACATGATTATGGAGTTGAAGTATGTTGGTATGAATAAATTGTGGCATGAGAATTATGTGTATAATTATGTTATTATTATTGTATGATGTGGCCTTAAGACATGCATGTTAGGGTCGTAAAATAATGATGGGGAGTGTAACAATGTGGTGTTCGGGTTTTGCATGAAATGGCATGGTGTTAGGGTTTTTCATGAAATGGTATGGCTTTAGAGTTTCTCATGAAATGGTATGGTGTTAGGGTTTTGCATGAAATTGTATGGTGTTAGGCTTTGCATGGAATTGCATGGTGTTAAGGTTTTGAATGGTGGTATTAATGTTGCATGGTGTTAGGGTTTTGCATGCTGGTATTAATGTGCCATGGTATTAGGGTTGCATGGGAGTTAAGGTTTGCATGGAAGTATGGTTTACGTGGAGTTAGGGTTTTCATGGGAGTTAGGGTTTGCATGGGGGTTAGGGTTTGTATGGAAGTGTTGTTTACGTGGAGTTAAGGTTTGCATGGGGGTTAGGGTTTGCTTGGAAGTGTAGTTTACGTGGAGTTAGGGTTTGCATGGGAGCTAGGGTTTGCATGGATGTGTGGTTTACGTGGAGTTAGGGTTTGCATGGAATTAGGGTTTGCATGGGCGAATGTTTATCAATAAAATATTTAAGACACTAATCTTTTAAAGTGGAAGATTATTGAGCCACGTCCAGACCTATCCACCGGTGAGGAATAGTGGCTAGGGGTTTACCTTATATGTGACCGATCCACCGGTTATAATAGTGGTTAGGACATGATGTCCTATATATGATCGGCCAACCGACAATAATAGTGGGGTGACTCGAGCTCATTAAACACAAACAAGAATTGTTAAAGCTCTTAAAAGATACTAATTACTTACGATGGAACTCCATATGAGCAAGAACCAGACCGATCCACCGATCAGAAATAGTGGTGTGGACTATTATCCGGCAAGTGACCGATCCACCGGCGAATAATAGTGTTATGGACTTTGTCCCGCAGGTGACTGGCCCACCGGCTAAAATAGTAGGGTGTTCCTGTACTTGCATGGATTTGAAAAAAAGGCATGGTGTGTATTAACTTCCGATAAAAAGAAATACTAAATAATTAATCTAGATCTTTTTCGGCCTTATGTGTGGACTTGTTGATTATAAGCTATAGATTTCACTATATGCTTTTATGTATCATGTGTGTGGTTTGTAATTGTATGTTGATTATTATCTTGCATGATTTGATGTGTTATATGTTAGCCTTATTACTCAGTTACCTTACTCAATACATAGTGTATTGATCACCTATTGCATGGGTGTTGCTCATTCCCACGATCAAAAGGCCCGTCTGAACTGTTGCAAGTGGGAGATGCTTACTTTGATGCTATCGATGTCTATGGGACATCAGGAGGGGCAGAGTGATATTTAGTCTGAATCAATCCCTAGAGTGACGTGGTTGTTTTCCCTTTTAATTTATGACTCATATTAATTTTATTATGTTTGAGTTGCAGAAACAATTTTATTAATGTCGTTTATTTATTATTTGGAAAAACAATAGCTAGTATTTTGAATTATATAAGGCTTATGCGTACTCTAATTATCCTTTTTATAAATTTGAATTATTAATGATGTTATTGGTAGTGTTTTTCTTAGCCTTAGCACTTGGTACCAGAACAGTAGGAGTAAACCGATCTAGTACTAAGTGTGGTGGTAACATCCCCAGAAGTTTACAATTTTAATTTACAAGTATATTGTTTTAAAAAAAATTGGTAAATTTTGGGGGTGTTACACATAGACCATATTAAGTTATCTAGAAACTTAGTTATAATATCATACACAATTTTTCTATCCGATTGTTTCTCTTTAGAAAACCCCTACATAGGTTTATCATGCCACCTACATGTGTACATTCTTGTCAATTATAGTACAAAAAACTCCATTCTTAAAATAGAATATACAATGGCATTTCATTTAGATAAATGGATCTTTTAGATTGCATTTTAGTCTACTAGAACCATTTAGCCTATACCATTAAGTTACTTATATTAAATGAGAAACTTTGCCTTAAACCATTAAACTAATAACTGAATGGGAAGCTTCATCTTTAAACCATCAAATTTCTTATTAAACAAGAACTTTAGGCTTCAACCATCAAATGCCTTTACCTAAGAAAACTATAATATAATGGGGAGGCTATTGTAAATACTCTAGTTAATTTGGTAGAGGTAGAGATGCAATTATGGTAAGTTTTAACCACTACTAATAACGAAGGAGGTGCATGGTCTCAGAATCACGTGGCTAGTGAATTACACACAAAACCATGATTACTACTTCATGGTTCAAACAAATATTTTATGAATATTGTAAAAATTAAAATTACAAAAACTAAATTATAGGACTTAAAATTATATAAATAGAAAGTGCAAAACTAAAATTAGTGTTTAGGATCATAAATAACCAAATAGTTAGATCTTTTGGATCAAAATACACATGAGGTATTCAGTACCATATGTTCTTCTTTATTGGTAGAGCATAAGCCTTGAAAGACTTTTAATTATTTGATCTCTTTGATCAAATTGTACAGATTGTATTCAATCTTTGGGATCAAATTATGTGTAAGGTCTTCAGGACCTTAAAATCAATAAGTGAAACATTTGGCTTCCACCTAAGTTATGTCATATCCTTTTATACCTTGGGTACTTGTATTCATGCTTTTACTGACACTTGTGTCATTACCCATTCATACTTTTGATATGTGGGAAAATTTGAGCCACTTCTAGTGGCCCTTTACTAACTTTGGATAATGAAGGTGTGTACTACATTCTTCAATCAACTTCAAGTGATCGAATATGTATATAGTGATTAGTGATGAGATCGTCAATCCATTACTTTTATGTACACTATGATGGGTAATGAGATTATCAATCAATCAATCAATCAATTTTAAAATTTATGTAATTTTTTTAACATTGTCACTTTAGGTGATTTTCCATTATCTTCAAGTGATAGAGATCTACATATGGTGGTGAGTGATGTGGTTGTCAATCCATCACTTTTGATATTTGAATTAATTATATTATAACTAATTCAAGTTTATTGAAAGAGACATTTTTCGCCTTATATTATTATTTACCTTTATCATCCATATTATAATTTGAAGGGAGGTCATCAATAAAGATAGATATAATTAAATAAAATACATATGTACAATATATGCAATTAGAATTGATAATTAAAAAAAACAATTAGCATAAGAATAAAGCAAAGGGGAGATAAAAATAAGATTTCCTTATTTCGAGCCAATTCTAAACCATATTATATCCTCATTAAAATGTTTAATGAATCCATATTAAGTGGGGGGGTCAATATCCTAGAAATTTTCTTGACCGTAAGATTTGTTACATACATAACCTTTCATACACCTTAAAAATTGAAATCTCACATAAAAACGAAAAAGAGTAAGTTATTCATGTGTGACACATAATAATTATATCCATATGAAATGATAACTAATGAAAATAGATCACTCCCTTTTGTTAAGCACTAATCAAAATTGATGCCAATTCTATAGTCATTTGCTTATAAGCATCCTAATGTTCCAAATAAAATCAACACAAATGCACATATATTTTTTTTCATGTAGAGCATAATTATGTTGATAATATGTTGTGGTATTGAGGAACTCAAATATAAATAATAAGACAAGAAATAGGAAAAGGGATGAGAGAATTTCTTATTCATTCATACATATATGTTATCTTACATATACAATTCACCATATCTCATATCTATACTTATTACATCCATTATAAGAAGAAGTTAAGGAATATGGAAGACGGTGAAGTGAAGGACATGTAGAGTTTAGATGTTATATACATAATGAAAAGAAACTATTATAACTAATGGAAATAATGGGAGCACTAAATTTATAATTTAATACAACACACAAGCATAAATTATAAATCCAAAATAGGTAAATAAATTTTCACAACACTTGAGGCTATTTTAGTATTTGGTTTTCTCAAATCTATATAGCTAGTGTTTAATTTCATCTCCCTCCATTCTTGAGGTAACTAATCAATATATATGTATATCCTTGTTCGTTCATGTGTTTTCCGTTAGATATGGAAATGGAAGGGCTGTCTGTCGGGTATCATCGTCTACCGCTACTGAGAGGCTGACTCCTTACTTTTACAGCCAGATGAGTTCTGCTGTAAATGTGAGCTACGGTTTGTTCTGCTACGTTCCATTCCTGGTAGTAGCCTTTGCAGATTGAATTTGCTCGTAGCGCGTTCAGCGACATTAGCACGGTACGCTGTCCCGGTTTGAGGAACTTTAGCAAGGCTGCTGTCATGTTGTCGTTGATATTCTGGGTCATTATGCCAGAGAACGAAGGCATCGGGTTTACACTAAAAGATTAGCCAAGGGTGGAGGACACCGCTACAATTAATCCGTAATCTGTCGTTAATTACTAGGAGATATTATTACTAGTAAGTGATGATCAGATTCTCTTTCTTATTTATGTATTACTAGAGTCAGGAAATTCGTGGTACAGGGTTTTTATATTTTATGTTTGCGGTTTTTTTTTTCTGTTTTTTGAAATCAAAGATATTTCATGTATTACGTATATCATCTGAACTGTCAAGGAAACGATCATTCCATAAGGAATGATCTCCTCTCCTAAGCTAACTGAGCTAGACGGTGCACAACAGCATTCAACAAACGTGGTATGTGAACAATTTGGAAGTGTGGATACAGAGCAAGAAATTTCTACACCTATTTATACGTCTACTGGCCTTTCAAGAGCCCCTGTTGTTGATTAAGGCAGCAATCACAGTGGAGTCTGTCTCAAAATAACCTTTTGGAACTCTTTTCTATTGCTAATTCCACATCCAAGCAGCATGCTTTGAGCTCTACCATAAGTAATTCGATACTCGTCCATTTTTGCAGTGAAACACACGTCCTCTAGAGTCTCGAATGAGGCTCCCATGCCGATAACCACCGTCAATATTGCATTTTACAAATTCATTACTGACCAGCGATTGTGTGCATCAATTCGGTCCAATTACGAATTATGCAGCTCATTGTCTTCATCTACTGGACTAGTGCACTAGGTGAAGAACATTTGTGCAACTACAATAATGCTCCCCACTTTGAACTCAATACCGTCAAAAATTATTCTGTTTCGATGTTTCCTTATAGCCCATATGATTGAGCATCCCCATTTGACAACTTCTAGCCTTCTATTACTCATAAGGGCAGCTTGAAGCAATCTAGAAGAATGTTTTTGTGCCTTTACTGTTATACTCCAAAATTTGTTATTAAAAGATTTCGTCAGGGGAAATCATAAAAATAAAATAATAGATCTTATTGTAACAGTGAGCATAAAATAGTACTTCCTATATTCAATCCATGCCGGATGTAAAAAAAAAAACGTAACTCACAACTAAAGATCAAGTGTGAGAATCACTTGATTTTGGGTTATAAGATTACAAAACAAATAATATGAGGAGATTAAATACACTACAAGCAAGTGAGATTAAGAGTTAAACTCTGAATAAACAACAAATAACATCAGATAGATACCACTATATGACCATACCTAATAATCACTCACCACAAGCAAATTAGCAATCAAAGAACAAAGATAATCAACAACTTGTAAAACATCACAATCTACTGCCCCAAAATCAATGGGATCAACACAATGGCACAATTAATGCTAGTATATGATGGACTAGTAAGCATAAATCACTCAAAGACATAACATGATTTAGGTAAGGCAAGCACGTGCGATTATGCATATACCACAATTAACATGAAGATATACGATACATCATCATGCTTAAATACATACGACAAAATAGATATTACAAGTATGTGTTCAACAAACACAACAAAGGAAGATATCATTAGATAAACTAGATCAAGATCTTTACTTAGTGACGACACAATCTAGTCTTATTACTTAGGAGATGATAATGACATAAATCACATTCATAGGACAAAATGCTCCTAGGACACTGTTATATCCAGTGGAGCAAAGAATGAGATAACAACTCACCCTAGGGCAATATGCACCTAAGGCACTAACTGACCTCAAATCCTAAGTATGCATATCCGCTATAGGTTGATTGAACAAATAAGTATAGAGTAAACTAGGATCACCATAGTTCCGTAAAATTAGGAGATAATTATTGCAACAACCCAAAAATAAATATAAATCATCTGTTATTGCAACAAACAAGTCGCTCAAACGTTATAATAACCCAGTCAAAATAGTGTAACTATACAATTCAGTCAATGCTCATGTGTTCTTCCACATTAATATTAATATTTTATGCTTAAAGATAACCAAAACTTAACATTAAGGACCATACTTAAACATTTTGATGAATTCATTTTAGCCCTTGGTTATTAAACATGCTACTAGAGCTATTCTAAGGTTGAATAATAAAAGAGATTATGCATGCAATGATAAAACAAGTGCACAACTTAGGTCAATAATTGTGTAAATAATCAAGGCCATAGAAAAGCCCATATCCCATTATCAAAAGTAAAGCATAAGATTCATGGGTACACTTAGAAACTATTTAAGATGCACTAGAAGGAAAATAAAGACTAAGGAAAAGACATTAAGGGTGAAAAGACCAAGACACCCTTATTTAATCCTAATATTTTATCTAATGAATTTACCTACTAATTAAACTCATTATTAAACCATACCTAAGACACCACTTAACCACTTTCTTAGGATTACTTTAATCCTAGTTTCAAGTTCTAGGCTTCAAGAATCACACATAAAATGACCAAAATACCCCTAAGATTTTTGTGCTCATTTTAAGACCTTGTTAACTTAATTAATTATTTTAGGCTAACTAGCACTAAGCAAGGTTAACTAATCAACATTATAATGACTTTATAATCATAGTATAGATTCAAACAGCCCTAAAGGACAACATGTATAAAGATAAAATACCCTTCCCTTTACCTAAAATACTTCTAAACTTGTTTTAATTATAATTTCACTCATACAACTCTAAATTAATACTTATAATTTATGAAATTGTATGTAAAGGACCTAATAAACATACTGACGACCTCTAATTTTTCAAAAAAAGTCCACTTTTATGACCATTTTCACCCTTAGTAGTACAAAAACTTGAAAAATGAAAAGCTTGGCCTTAACTCCAACTTAAACCCAAAATCATGGCAACACTACTAAATGCTAAGACACATATATTAACCATGTCATATAAAATTTTAAAAACATAATGCCATGCATGAATATACACTTAACATTTTAATATGCTTTCTACTTAAGATATTTTCACATAAAATGATGACAACACATAAAATATTAATATAAGCTAAGAAGATATATGGAATTATGCCAAAATATAAATAAGCATGCTGAACATGGAAAATAACATACATACCATATAATATAACATGCTTAATCACACTATAAATTTAAGACAAATATTAACACATATATCAAGATATACTCATATCCACTTCCTTCTTCTATCACCTCTTGATCACTTAATAAGAACATAATAACAAGTTAGAAAAATGAAGGAATTTAGCAAGGATGGATGACGAAAAGAGTAGGAAAAATAAGAGGAGAAAACAAGAATGAAGAGGAGGTGTTCAAGGGGAGGATTTTTAGCCACTTTCAATCCATTGCAACCACTAATAACCACCACCACCACCAAAAGCACCACCAACCAACTAAGAAAATACAAAGAGAATAGGTCACTATTATGCTGGTTTGGAGCTATGAAAACCAAAGAAAAGAGGAGTAAGTGGGGAGTTAGTTGTTGGGGAAAAAAAGGAAGGAAATGAAATATTGCGATGCAGAAGCATCCATAAATCTTTAAGATGATAAAGATTTGACATACTTAATTATGGAACATATCACATTATATATCTTTGATAATGATATTAATAATATAGCTAACCTTAATGAGTTTACTTTAGGTCATTCTTGTAGGTATGTAACATATTTGCAGGAATTAGATCAAGCCATTTAAAATTTCATACATAATATTTCATGTGTTACAAGCTATTATAAGGGAGTTATTATGCATGAAATTCAACTCCATAAGTTAAGAAGCCTAGTCAAAATTTCAAGTCGGCATTATTGTTTTGATTAGGTTTATTTTTAGTTGTTTTCATGTGCTAATTAGCTTACTTTGTTTGTAATAGTTTTTGTTGAATCATGTATTATACAGGTTATAATTGATGGAGATATGACCTAGAACCAATCATACTTATTGATTTGTATTAATAGATTTAGTGATTATGCTTGTTAATAAAGAGAGATCATTTGATGTTATTTATTCAAATGTTGTTATCCCTTTGAGTAATTATTCTTTATGTAGATAATCGAGTATGTGAATAGATTGTAGAACTCTACTAAATGATAGAAAGATTATTATTCAAGAACTATAATATGTTAGCATGGTCATGTGCAAATGAGGTATCGTTTGTTTAAGGTTAGTCTTACTTGAAAATCAAGAAAATGTGTGATGGAACATAGCAAGGATGACACGATCAATGCCTTGCATTCAATCTAAATATCATTTGACAAAAAGACAAATATACGGATTATAAATAGGTTGTGTTGAGCATATGACATTTGCGTAATTTGGGTAGTCATAACATCTTGATGGAGACCTATTATGATTGTGGGCTCAAAAAGAGTTTTATCCCAATGCTAACATTACATGAACCTATAGGTTCACACACTAAAATAACTATATAATAAATTGATTATAATTTAGGTAAGATGAGATATTAATATGATTAATATCTCTTTAAAACCCAAGTGGTTTTAATGTGATTAAAGCCCAAGTCCAAATCAATTACGATAGTTTAGGTTTTGAAATAAATCCCCAATGATCTAGATTCATAGTGTATGGATATTTGTGGAGATGTGACGCAATTTAGACTCACTCAATGAAACAATTTTAAAACCTAGTGATTGGAGTAGTCACAAATTGGATCAAGAAGTGGAACAAATCATCCTCATCTTCAAAGCAAAATTTATTCAATTAGTAACCTAGTCTGGGTGGCTAATATGTTTTTTTCTTAATCTAGCATGTGTTCTTGGGTTTATTTTATCCCTCCATTTTATTCTACAACATTATTTTTGTTGGCTAAAATCCTTCAATAATTACATAATTAATACTAGTTTATATGCTAATTAGCCAAGTGTGTGTAATATGGCTCAATTAGTAGGTTAGTTAGCAATGTAATACTTCCTATGTAAGCATGGTTGTCAACACATTGTAACATATGGTTGAATATATTAAAACCTAATATAAGTATTACAATGGTTAGTCCTCTCTTTTCTAATTGAATAATCCTACCTAAGAATACTTAAAGTAATCTTATATAGAGTGGCATTCAAAGGTTGAACTTCTTGTTGAATTCTTTATCAATTCTTTCTTGAATATCTTCTTTCTTTCTTCTCCATAGCAGCCATTGATCCTTCACATTCTTTCCTTCATTTAAATCTTCAAAAACCATTAGAAGACTCATGCCATTTTGGTATTAAAGCCTTGGTTGGCTTTCCACTAAAGTCGATTGCCAACTATTCCTTTCTTCTACTTCCACACATTTTCTCTTCTAGAATTTACTATGCAAGTCCATGCATGCTTGGTGATCTTCAACTTCAAGAATTTAGTTTGATCAAGCCTTGCAGTACTTATTCAATGAAGACTCTAATACTTCTTCATCCTTCTCTTCAAATCTTCAAAGTTGAGTTTGAAGATTATCTATTCTTCAACCAAAAAGTCAAATATTGAATGTAAGTATTTTATCCTTCTTTTCTTATTTCAACCTTTTAATCCATTATTCTTCAACTTCTATTAGCTATCTTCAAATGGTCTTTGCATCTTCAATCCACTCAAGGAACTCTTGATCTCTACCCGTGTTTGTCCTTTTTCTTTCTCCCTCACTGATGTCTTCCTTTCTCCATCTTTGGTTTGAATAAGATTTTGTAGATTCAAACACCAATCTTTGATTCTTGATTGATTTGTATCAAGCAAGAAACTCATATATTTGTTCAGTTTGTATGAGTGTCATTTTTGATATTCGACTACTATTATCTTCCTTAACATTAATCACACTTAGAGAAGAAACTTTTTTCAACCAAAACTCATTCTTCCCAATCATTTTATTTATGTTTCTTACTTCAAGCAAGATTCTAATCTTTATCCACCAAGATTACATCTAAGTGTATCAAGAATTTTTGATAACATATTCCAGCACTTACCTTCTATCATCACCTTCTTCTCACATCTAAGAAGCTTTCAAGATCCTTGGAACACCACCAAGAAGCCATCAATAATTAACTTCCAACAACATTTAAGTAGTGTCGAGGCATCATCTAGCAAGAACTACAACCATGGGTGAAGAGGTGTCGATAAAGACTATGTGTGATACTCTTCAATAACTTGCAGCAAGTGTACATGCCACTAATGCAAAATTTTAGTAGCTTCCTTCCATTCAAAGTCAACTCTAAAGGCTAGAATCAATTTTTGTTGTTCAAGAAACTCTTCAACACATATACAATACCATAGAGGCTACTAATGACCGAGTATAACGCATGGAGAGGAGAGTAGTCCAAGCTCATCATGGGTTCATCAATAATTGAATGGAGTATAAATAAATTGCATAAGAAAATGGATCCAATGACTTCAGCTCGACCAAAGAGGCAATGTAATTCATCTAACAAGGTACAACCATTTTAAAGATAAAGGTATAAAGCTCAAACTCCCTAATTCTTATGGTGAATTAGATGTTAAATTAATTTTGTTAATGGTTGCATGAAATTAAAGTAATATTTTAGTTTAGAGAGTTTGATGATGAGCTTAAGTGTAAATTATCAACTCTCAAATTCAAAAAGTTTGTTAGGGTTTGGTATGAAAATCTTAAGAAAACTCATGAAAGGTAAGATAAAAGTAAAATCAAATTTGGAAAAAATTAAAAAAACACCTGAGAAAAAAATTTGTACCTAAGGAGCATGAGCAAGAGATGTATATCAAATTAACTTCTCTTAGGCAATGACTTCTTAGTGTAGAATAATACACTAGGGAATTTGAAATACTATTACTCTTATGTGGCATGAAAAAAAAAGTAACAAAAGTGTGCTAGATACTTAGGTGACATTAATAACTTGATTAGAGACAAAGTTGAAATGTTAGCCTATTATTCTCTTGATGATTTAACTAAGTTAGCCTTGAAATGTGAAAGACAAACTTAGTTCACTAAATCCTATACTAAGACTAGTGCTTCAAATTCTAAATATATCCAAACTTATTCGAATGCATCTACATTAAAAATTGGGATACATATCTATTCAGCTAATGATAAAAAGACTAGAGATGAAAAAGGTAAAAATAAATTCTGTGAGATATCCAATAAGAAATGTTTCAAATATAAAGGATATGGTCACTTTACTAAAGAATTTCCTAACCCAAGGGTTTTGACCTTAAGTGAAATTAAAAACATGGAATCTTGTATTGATGATGATGACCCAAAAACCAAATCTAATGACTATGTATATCTAAAGAGAATGAAAATCCTTATTTTGTACTTCAAAGGGAATTAAAAATACAACCTAATTATAAAACTATACAAAAGGATAAAATTTTTAAAATGACGTGTAGAATTGGAGATAAGGTTTGTAGGGTCATAATAGATAGTAGTTCATGTACTAATGTTGCTAGTGAAAAAATGGTCAAACAACTAGAGCTAATTACTACTGCACATCCTAGAACATATTCATTATAATGGTTTGATAAAGACAAAGGATCTAAGGTAATTAAAAAAACCCTAATTACTTTTTGCATTAGTGATTACCATGATGAGGTATTATGTGATGTTTTTTCTATAGATGCTTATAATATTTTACTAGGAAGGCCATGGCAATATGATATAAATGCAACTCATGATAGTGTGACTAATGAATATGTTGTGCTTAAAGATAAAAGAGATATAAGTTGAAACCATATCAATGTGATTATGTACAACTACCCAAGATTAAAAAGAGCTTATTCTTATATGAACAAGAAATGATTAATTACATTGAGGAAGAGGGTGTTTGTTATGACTTAGTAGTGAAAGAATCTTAGTTTAGGGATAAAAAGTCTAACAATTCAAAACTTGATAGTTTTTTTGATGAATATGATGATGTATTTTCAGATAATTTACCTCCTAGACAACCACATATTAGAGTTATAGAGCATGATATAGATTTAATTACTGGAATATCTTTACCTAATTGGCCTATCTAGAGATGTAATCCAGAGAAAGCTAAGAAATTGCAAAGAAAAATTCAAGAACTAGTGAATAAAGGTTATGTGAGAGAAAACATGAGTCCTTATTGTTTACCTACCTTATTAGTTCCTAAAAATGATGGTACCTAGCATATGTACATAGAATCTAGAGTCATAAATAATATAACTATCCGGTATCATTTTTCTATGCCTAGACTTGATGATATTGCTTGATGAACTTTGTGGTGCACGTATGTTCTCCAAAATAGACTTAAGAAGTGGTTATCATAAAATGAGGATTATGAAAGGAGATAAATGAAAAAGAGCTTTTAAAACTAAATATGGTATGTATGAATGGGTTGTTATGCCTTTTGGGTTATATTATGCACCTAGTTATTTTATGAGACTAATGAATGAAATTCTTCTTGCTTTCCTAGGTAAATTCATTATAGTTTATTTAGATGAAATATTTTTATATAGTAAAAATGAACATGATCATCTTGTACATTTACGGGACCTATTTGATGAGCTAAGGGAAACTAAACTTTATGGAAAGTTAGACAAATGTGAAATTATGCTTCTGAGTATAGTTTTTCTTAGTTATATTATTAGTGGAGTGGTTATTACAGTTGATTTTGTAAAGATATAATCTATTCAAGAGTAGCCTATTCCTAAGGAATTACATCAATGAAGAAGTTTTCATGGGCTAGCTAGTTTCTATAGGAGATTTATTAAAGATTTTTCTACTATAGCTGCACCTATTACTCAACTCATTAAAAAAAAAGAATTTATTTGGGAAAATGAAGCAACTAAATCCTTTGATACTCTCAAGAATAAATTATATAGTGCTCTTATATTATCTATTCTTAATTTTAATGTCCTCTTTGAGGTAACTTGTGATGCTAGTAGGGTATGTATAGAAGAAGTTCATTTACAAGAAAAAGACCTATATCATACTTTAGTGAAAAGCTAAACAGTGATAAATTGAGCTATTCTACATATGATAAGGAATTATTTGCCATCATACGAAGTTTAGAGACATGAAATCATTATTTGAGACCTAGACCCTTTATATTACATTATGATCGTGAAAGCTTGAAATATTTACATGGTCAAAACAAAATAAGTACTAGACAATAAAAGTGGGTAAAATCTTATAATCCTTTATGTTCTCTGTCAAAAACTTAGATGGAAAAGAAAAGTTAGTAGCCAATGCTCTCTCTAAAAGATCTATATTACTTGTCATGTTGGATACTAAAGTGCTCGGTTTTGAAATGCTAAAAGAAATGTATCCTGATGATGAAGATTTTCATGAGGAATATCAGGCACGTAAAGTATATGGAAACCATGATAATTATAAAATACAAGATGAATTCTTATTTAAAATTAACCAAGTTTACGTACCGAGATCAAGTACAAAGGCTCTACTCATAAAATATGTACATGAAGGAGTTATAGCATGCCATTTTGGTACTTAAAAAACATTAGATATATTGCAAGAAAATTTATATTAGCCAAGCATGATAAAAGGGTGTACAAATTATAGTAAATCAATTTGTTTCTTGTAAAAAGAGTAAAATTTTCTTTCATAAAGGCTTATATACACCATTATCTATGCCTAGTTAACTATGGAAAGGAGTTAGTATGGACTTTATCTAAGGGTTTCCTAGAATAAAAAGAGGTAAATATTCTATTATGGTCACGATAGATATGTTTTCTAAAATGGCTCATTTTATCCCATTTAATAAAACTAATGATGTCACACATGTCGCTAATTTATATTTCAAAGAAATTGTGAAACTATATAGCATACCTAAAAGAATTGTTTTGGATAGGGATGTCAAGTTTCTTAGTTACTTTTGGAAAATATTATGGCACCTATTAGGAATTAAATTATTATTTAGTACTTCACATCATCCACAAATTGATGGATAAACTAAAGTTATAAATGTACTATTGGAACTTTGTTAAGAGGATTAGTAAGTAAAAGTACTACAGATTGGGATATTAAGTTAGTTTATGCAGAGTTTGCTTATAATCAAAGTACTTCGAGTACTACATGTTCAAGTCCATTCGAGATTGTGTATGGAGTGAATCCTTATATACTAATTGATATGGTACCCTTGAAGAAATGTGAACTTAAAAGATATGAGGCCAAGAAATGAGTATATTTCTTCCAAAAGATTCATCAACAAATCAAGGGGAACATAGAGTGAGCCACTACTAGATACCAAAAATAAGCTAACAAACATCTCACTCAATAGGTATTTTCTCCTAATGATTTGGTGTGGTTACATTTGTGAAAAAGAAAGATTTCATAATTTAAGAAAACATAAAGTAATGTCAAGAGTATATGGATCATTTAAAATCTTTAAAAATTTTGGAGAAAATGCTTACGCACTTGAACTTCCAGGATCATATGGTGGTGTTTTGAGGATATTTAATGTTAGTGATTTGTCTCCTTACCTTAGTGATGTCAATTTGAGGAAAAATTATTCTCAATTAGGGCAGAATGATGTAGAAGCATTAATAGATCCTCAAGATGATAAAATTTTGGTATACTTGATCTTGGAACTGATCAAATTATATATCTTTGATAATGATATTAATAATATGACTTAATGAGTTTACTTTAAGTCATTCTTACAGGTATGTAAAATATTTATAGGAAGAAGATCAAGCCATTTAATATGTCAACATACATAAGATTTCATGTGTTACAAGCTATTACAAAGGTATCTATTGTACATAAAAGTCAACTCCTCAAGTCAAGAGGCTTAGTCAACATTTCAATTTAACATTATTGTTTTGATTAGGGTTCTTGTTAGTTGTTATCATGTACTAATTAGCTTACTTTTTTGTAATGGTATTTTTTGAATCATGTATTATATGGGGTATAATTATATTGTTAATACTAGTTTATGTACTAGTAATCCATGTGTGTATCATGTGGCTAAATTAGTTTGCTAGTTAGCAACGTAAGACTTCCTATATAAGTATGGTTGTCAACACATTGTAACATGTGGTTGCATATATTGAAATCTAATGCAATTATTACACTTAGTTAATCCTCTTTTTTGTGATTGAATAATTATACCTTAGAATAGTTGGAGTAATCTTAGATAGAGTGACATTCAAAGGTTGAATTTGTTATTTAATTATTTATCAATTCTTTCCTTAATATCTTCTTTCTTTGTTATCCATAGTAGTCGCCGATCCTTCACATTCCTTCCTTCATTTAAATCTTCAAAAACCATTAGAAGACCCATGCCATATTGTTATGGTGGTTTGGAGGTAACAAATAATGTTCGAGCAACAGAAATGAAAGATGTTGGTGGTTGTAAAAAAAAAAAGAAAAAAAATGAGCTCAGTAAAGCTGTAGTGGAAAGGGAAATGGCATAGGCCATTAGCTTCCACAACACAACCAGTTACACTAGAGGAAGTAGACAAGTGGGGGTCTATTGCTAGGCATAAACGCCCATATTTGCATCAAGAAAACAGAAAACATAGGTCGGAGAGGTGTTAGTGTAACACCCCACTTCTCGAAAACTTAACTTTTGTAAATATTGATGTTGATTTATGAGTTTCAACCTATAACTTTATTTTCATTAGTTTATTTCTTTTAAATCATGATTCTCCCAAATGTTTGATAAGTTTCAATTTTTTATGATTTTATTAGTGGTTTTGAGTTCATATTTAAATTTAATTAATCATTCGTTGTTGTGGATAATTCTAGATAAATCTATTCACAAATATGAATTTTATTTAGTTCATATGATTTGATTTTTGTTTGAAATTTATTTATAATTTTTTCCAATGTTTTGATTTTAGAATTCTGCACTCATTTTCAATTTAAATTCATTATTTGATTACAACTTTGTTTTGAAGTAACATTTCATTAATAAAAATTAATTATTTTATATTATAAATTCCCTTTAAATTTTTAAATCATTTTTAATGATTTTTATTTGTAGGAAATATTTATGTCTTTAAATTAAATTATTTTTTCATGGTCTAGAAGATCTCAACAAAAATTTAAATTAAAAAGAGTTTCATAAATTTTTTATGATTTTCTTCCATAAATTATTTTTCTTTCTTTTTTTCCTATTTTGGTTCATAGAGGGATTTTTCTAAAAATATATTAAATTTATTTTAGTTGCTCAAATTTTTATGAAAATATTTCTCTAATGTATTTTTTATATTATTTTGGACTTGTATTGCTATTTTTAATAAGTGTTACAAATGATTTAAGATAAAAGATTTTATTGATCAAGTCTTGATTTTATTTGAAAATATATTAATATATTTCTACAAGTATTTTTGCGAGAAAAAAAAAACCATAATTGAAAAGTTCTTTTAAGTACTTAATATCGAGATATTTGTAATAAATAAAAAGACCAAACCTATCAACCAAACAACACCTCCACCAACACCCTACATTTCCTTAATTTATATCTTTCTCATTTTTATTTTGTGTGTGTAAGCTTTCGAGGTTTGATGCACTCAAATAATTTAGGGTAGAAGTATCTTTTATGCTCAATATATTAAAAAATATTTCTCCCACTAACTCACATGCTATATAACAAAGGGTAGAAGATGAACCTACAGGCACAATGGCAACCATATCCTACATATATTAGAGAGAAGGTCACCTATTTGAATAATGCCCTGCTAATTGTATCTCACTGAATTATGTAGGAAATTTATCCAAAGGTTGACACCATTAGTATGGAAACACTTATAGCCCCAAGTAGAAGCACCATCCAAACTTCTAATGGTTAATCAACATAACATGCACAACCCTATCAACCAATACTAAGCGTAGAGAAACTACCAGCCACAACAATCTCATCCGCCACAAAACAACCCTCCACTGTAACAACATTATTCAAACTGGAACTACTAGAATGCGAGTTCTCCTCTTCTTAATTTAGTTGCTAGACTAATTCTTTACTTATTTACCTCGTAGGTTATATGTTGGATGAAGAATTAATCAACAATCTTTTTCTTTTCTTTAACCTTCTCACATGAAGGTCTTGTTCTCTCTCTCTCTCATTCTCATAAATTTGTGAACCTAAAAAAAGAATAATTAATGCAAATTATGTTCTTTAAATGGTAAAATTTTATATTAGTAAATTCAGGCCTAAAATAATAAAGTATTACATAGCAATCCCATCTTTACTAATAAAAAGTAGCTAAAAAAGATCAATTTAGGAAAATAAATATGTCACACTATGCACTTATCACAAGTTATCTAGCTGCACCATCTAGCAATGTTATGATATATATGTTCATTATTAAAAGAATATTAGGTTTAGGTAAGAAATTACTATGTTGTGTGTTCTATTTGGTCCTCTATCTCTTTATGTAATTTGGAAATTACTCAATTACTAGCAAGTAGACAGAAAAAAAAAATAGGGCTACACATGTTAGTTTTACACAATGCCTTCAAATATTCAGGACTAGCCTGCATAGGACTTATCATGGTGGTTGCATAATTATGTCAGAAAGATTTTATTAAATCATCGTTGTTGGATTTATCGAATGATTGGATTGCTAATGGCACTCTCTCACACACACACACTCTTATGCATTCTCTTATGTAAGAGACATGTACTAATCTTATTATTTATTTAAGTATAGGAATACACTTGAGGATGATAGTGATATTTCCCATGTTGACATTGACAATGAATATTGAATTATTTGTGGACATATAATTGTAATTAGTCAATGTTTGGACAAGAAGACGCTGTTCCTAGTTTTAGAAGTATTTTTGTACATCTTTTTGAACAAAAACACTTGACAAGAGTGTTTTGCCAATAATATTTTAGACAATGGTGATGTCTTTTTTTGATATTTTGAATAATAGTTTGTCTTTTTGACAATTGTATTGGAAAAATATACAATTGAGGAATTATGAATCTTATATTGATTATCAAATAAATATGCTATTACCATTTGTATCTAATTAATATATGCATATGATGTATATTTAAATAGGGTATTATGACTGTAACAAGTTATAAAGTCATAGTAGAAATAATATTATTGTGGAGATTTTTCATTATTGGCAAATAAGTTATTACCAAAAATAGCATATATAAAAATATTTTAGTAGCAACAAAATAGTTGTTGCAAAAAATAGTATATCATTACAATGGACAATAGGAAACTCATTGTAAAGAATAGCATATTATTGGCCACAAAAAAGTTGTTGCAAAAAGTTATACATTATTGGGAACAATAAAGTCATTGCCAAGTATAGTACATTATTACGAACAAGAAAGTCATTGCAAAAAACATGGCGTATTATTGGCTACAAAAAATTCTTTGAAAAAAAGTACATTATTAGCTACAAAAAAATCATGGCAAAAAACAGTATATTAGTCATAACAAGATAGTTGTTGCAAAAACTATTGTATAGTGTTGGCTAAAAACAAATCGTGGCAAAAAATAGTATATTATTGACAATAGAAATATTATTACCAAAGATTGTATCTTATTAGTAACAATTAAATCATTGTAAATATAATTATACTTTAACATTTATGTCAATAATTTATGATAACAAAAAAATATATACACTTATTTATCGTTGAAAAATATTTTATTTTTGCCAACGACAAAAAGATTTTGCAAAAACTTTTAGCTATGCTATGATACACTATGATAGGTTGTTGTTGCCAAAAATACAATATTGTAGGCATAAATATTTTTGTCAACGACATAATCCATTGCCATAAATTATGTTTCTTTTAGTGCCAAAGGATTAGAAGTATTTCATGCATAAGATTCTGTAGGAGAATTCAACAAATTCCTTAATTGAGTAGGAGAGAAGACTTAACCCACTAATAAAGGAGGTGGTAAAAAAGAACTATAAAGTGGCTTGATATTGGTATCATTTATCCTATATCATACAATAATTGGGTAAGCCAATAAGGTGTGTAATAAAGAAATGAGGTATAGCTATAAGTATAAATTTTGATACTAAAATAAATCCCTACATGAATAGTTAATGGGTGGAGACTCTTTATGGATTATAGAAAACTCAAAAAATACATCTAGAAGAACCATTATACCCTCCCATTTATTGACTATATGTTAGATAAACTAATAAATCGAGATTTTTATTACTTCCTTGATTGATATTTTAGGAATAACCAAATAGTCATTGCCCCTGAACATCATCCAAAAACAACATCCATATATCCATATGGTGCCTTCACTTTTCATGGGATGTCATTTGGTCTATGCAATGACCATGTGACTTTTATGTGGGGTATAATGGTTATATTCTCTAATATAGCAAAGGAAAGGAAAATGTTGAAATCTTTATGAATGGCTTCTCTAATTTTGGCGATCGTTTTGATGACTACCTAACAAATATAGAACAATTGTTAGCTAGGTGAAAAGAGACCAACTTATTACTTAACTAGAAAAATGTCATTTCATGGTTCAGGAGGGTATTATCCTTGGTTATATAGTCTCTCTAGAAGGCTTGGAATTTGACAATGCTAAAGTGGAAATTTAATACTGTAACACCCCCAAAATTCACTACTGAAAAATTTCGTTAATTAAAAGGAACTAGCGGAAGCAAATTAATAAACCGTGGATTTTGGGAGTACTACCGCCACACTTAGTACCAGACCGGTTCACTCATACCGTTCCAGTACTAAGTGTTAAGGCTAAAGGAAAAATAAATACAATTTGCAAGAACTTCAACACACTTAAATCAGAGTAGCGTATCAAATGTTTACAAGGATGAAATCCACCAATGGTGGTTACAGTATCAACATATACATTTAAAACCATAAATTTCAAAGAGAGGGAGAAAAACCCTAGTAGTTCTGGATGAGACATTACTCTCTTTCCTGTTGCCCACTTGAGTAGCACCTGAAAAGACCTGCAAGGGACACTGCCCATTGAATAGGAAGGAGCCCCACGAATGGAACCCTTAAGTACTACGGTACTGAGTAACCCTTTAAAGTCCCACTTAAAAGCAGGCCCGCAATGTAACACATGAAATAAGCTACATACATATATAACATTCACATAATTAACATTCACATAATTAACATTCACATAGCATATCAATATATCATTACGAACAATCGGTACTTACGGTCTTAAGCCATGTCATAATGAAAACTCAAAACAATCAGGCATTAAGCTATTATTCCACTATAAGTGATTAGTACTTGCCCACAATTTTATCCACATACATAACTAGTTTTATTGAGCTCGGGACCCCCACTATTATTGCCGGTGGACCGGAATATATATAAAATCATCATCCAGGGCACAACGCTCCTGGCCACTAATATAACCGGTGGACCGAGATATATAAAGAATCATCATCCAGGGCACAACGCTCCTGGCCACTATTATTGAAATGCCTCAAAAATTTCTAATTTTGTAAAAAATATTTAAATGATTTTTATTAGAAAAATTATTTAAATAAATTAATTTTATTAAAATAAAAGGGAATTCATTGGAAAAATTAAGAAGAATTTTGTAAGTATTTTTATTAGAGAAATTTTGGTATTTTGGATAATTAAATATGTTATTTTGGAAATTAATTAAATAAATTTATTTATTTAAAATAAGAATGAGAAAATAGTTTTAATTTAATAATAATTTTATAAATAATTTAATTGGAGGAATTTAGGGTGTTTTGCTAATTAAAATGGAATTTATGGAAAATATTTTAAATATCCTAATTTAGCCTAAAAAGGGATTTAAATATTATTTTATTTAAATATTATTATTTTTAAATATCCTAAATATTTAGATTAATTTAATTGGCCCCAATCTAATTATTTTTCTCCTTTCCTTTTTCCCTTTTTCTTTTTCTTCTTCCTTTTTTCTTTCTTTTTCTTTTTCCCCGACTGGGCCAGGTTGCGGCCCGGTCTTCTTCTTTTTCTTCCTTCTTCGGCCCAGCCCGCGCGGCGCCCTTCGTCGCCCTTCCAACGCTGCGTTTTGGCTCCGTTTCCTCCGAAGCTCGTCGTTTCATTTAAAAACCTTACCTCGTCGCGCCCGACCGCCCGGTTCTCCCTTTTTCTTTTCTTTTCCCCAGCCGACCGGTCCGCCTCCCTTCCTTCTTCCTTCTTCCTCCTTCCTCCTCCGTCGCTGCGACGCAAGCTTCGACCCCGTCTATGGCTTCTCCTGCTACGGTGATTAATACCGTCCGTTTCTTACCTCATTGCCTTCCTCTTAACTCCAAGAATAAATTAGCATAATTATTCGACGTTATCTCTCGCCCGTTTCCTCTCCCCAGCCCCGCGAACCTTCGACCGAAACCAAGGAATCGTCGGTCGTTTTCTACCACCGGCCACCCAAAATCTTGCATTTAACACTTCCATGTCGACCTCCAGCTCCTCTTTATCCATTCCAAAATCTATAAATAGCCTAATGGTAGGACTTTTGGATTTTTTTTCATCCCCGAAACCCTCGGTGAGAGCTGCCATCGTCGAGACTTTAGATGCCGTTTCCTCCGCCGATAGCCAACCTAAGCGCCACCTCCGCATGCCAAATTCTTTCCTGCAACGTCCTCTAGCTAACTAAACTATTTTCATCTCTCGATTCTTCTTGTACGAGCCTAAATAATCATGCAAAGTTAGATGCTCGTTTCGCCGGAATTTTGACCCCGAAGCCTTAAACCGCCTTCCACCGCCGTGCGCCGCCACCTTTGGCTGCACCACCACCATCATTGTGTCCCTCTCCTCCTGGGAAACAATAAACACCTCTTATACCACCTCAATTCTCCCTATCTTTTTCCCAACATCTATCTTTCTCTTTGTTCTTCTATTTTTCCGGCCACCGCCGCCGCTGCCGTGAACCACCGTCGGTGCCGCCTATCCCCACCAGCTTAAGGTTGAACCCTAGACCCTCTCAACCATTTTCCATATTATTATAAGCCTTGATTTAATTTATTTCAATTATTTGCACATAATTACCATTATTATTATTCTTAATATTTATATTCTTAATATGTTTTAATATTATTTGATGAGAAATTTTATGCTGAATTGTACTTGCAGGGTGGAGAGTGATAATAAAATAATTTTATTGTTAGTTTCGAAGTTTAAGTTATTAATTGAATTATTATGGGATTATTATCGTTCTTCTTCTTCTTATTATTATTAATATTATAATTATTAGAATAATTATTATTAACGTTTTATTATTTATTCTGGAAAATCTTAGGCCCTAATTTTGTATTAACATTCGCACTTATTTATTTTAGTATTATTGTTTCTATTGTTCTTATAACTATTGATAATAATATTATCAGTATCTTTATTATTTTAATATTATTATATATGTTATTAATTTTATTATTAATATTAAATAAATGGTAATTCATTAGTTATTTTAAAAGCTTATATGTTATTGTTATTGTTATTAATATTATTATTATTATTGTTATTATTATTTATATTCTCATTGATATTAGTTTTATTATCCTTGATATTATTATATTAGTATCATTATTATCATTAGGGTAAAATCTTTAACCCTATATTATCAAGGGTTATAATATCTCTATTATTTTTATATCTTTAGCAAAGTTAGAATTTTGTTAAGGTTATTTTATTAGTATGTTATTATTTGGTCAAAACCCTAAGGAGGCGTAGGAACGTGCTCCAAGACCGGTGTCGATTCAGGTAAAGGGTGCTAAGGCCTTTTATGTTCTTATGGGCATTATGTGTTTCGCATGCTATGTATCCTATGTATTATTATGATCATTCTGTATGTGATATAACGTGGATGATATGACGTGGAGTTGAAGTATGTTTTCGTATGGCATGTGTATTATTTGTGTATGATCCTGTAAAACATGCATGTGAGGATGTTGATATGATTTTATGTGGGAGAAAGGATGAAAAAGGAGGATGGGAAAAGAAGTTGACTAAGGGAAGTGAGTTGACCTAATTTTATGAATTTATAAGGAATAATCTATTGCATGGTTTTATTTGGAAGAATGTAATCTATGATGTTATATGGGAGAATCGAATTATTGTTTGTTTGGGAGAATCTAATTTATGATTTTAATTGGGAGAATCTAATTTATGATTTGTCTGGTGAAATCCAATTTATGGTTTTATATGGGGAAGTTTAATTTATGGTTTGGTATGATTTTATGTGAGAGAAATTAATATATGGTTTGTATGGAAGAATTTAATTTATGATTTGATTGGGAGAATATAATTTATGATTTGTTTGGGAGAATCCAATTTATGGTTTTGCTTGTGAGATTCTAATTTATGATTTTATGGGGAAGAATCTAACTTATGGTCTTGTATGGTAGAATCTAATTTTTGGTTATGAAAGGGGAGAATCTAATCAATTGTATTATGTGGAAAAATCTCTGGGTTTTATATGATTTGAATCTTTGTGTTGGTATGGATTGAATTTAGGGTTTTTTTGTGAATGAATCTTTGGGTTGTATATGGTTTGAACTTAGGGTTTGGTAAGGATGGATACTTAGTTTGGTATGGATGAATCTTTGGGTTTTATATGGTTTGAATCTAGGGTTTGGTATGAATGAATCTTTGGGTTATGTGGAATGAATTTAGGTTTTTGTATGATGAGATTTTGGGTTTTGCATAATGGTTAATGGTTGTATGGTGCTATTAGGGTTTGCATGGAAGTTAATAATTGCATGGGATGTGTAAAGTTTGTATGAGAGTGAAGTTTACGTATGGAACGCTGATTTGGGATTTGAGGAAAGTAATGTAAGTGTTGTTTGGGTGATTGAACATTTGAAGGGAAAATAGTGCGTGGAGAATTATATGGGTACGTAGGAAACCGAGCTAGGGTTCGTGTGGATAATTAGGGTTTGGTGCAACTTCTTAGGGTTTTTGCGGTATCAGGTGTTTTTTGGTGATTAAAGTGGAGTCATGATGATGGAATTTATGAGTCACAATGTGTGAAGTGTTAAAGGAGTGATTCATGCATGTCTAGGGTGAAAGCCATTGAATAAGATACTTAAGACACTAATTATTTAAAGTGGAAGATCGTTGAGACGGGACCAACCGATCCACCGGTTCGGAATAGTGGTTAGGGTTCTTACCCTAGGTGCAACCGATCCACCGGTAATAATAGTGGTTAGGGTGTTTACCCTATGTGTGACCGATCCACCGGTTATAATAGTGGTTAGGGCATGATGTCCTATGCGTAACCGATCCACCGGTTATAATAGTGGGGGTTCCCAAGCTCAACAACCGCAAACCAGAGTTTTGCTAAAATGCCTAAAAGATACTAATTACTTATAGTGGAACACCATGCGAGCCAGGGCCAACCGATCCACCGGTTAGGAATAGTGGTTAGGACGCGTAGTCCTATGTGTTTCCGATCCACCGGCTATAATAGTGGTTAGGGTATGATACCCTATGTGCCTCCGATCCACCGGCTATAATAGTGGGGGCTTCTGTACTCGCATGGATTTGATATAAAGCTTGGTATGTATCGACTTCCGATAAAAGATTAAGTAAATGATTAATCTGGATTATATGGGCCTTTGTACTTTTACCTAAATTGTTCATATACCTTTATATTGTTATGTTGGATTATGCCCTGTTATTAATCTGCATGGATTATGTGCTTGTGCGTTGGCCTTAGTCCTCGGTTACCTTACTCAGTACGTAGCGTACCGATCACCCTTTTCATGGGTGCTGCTCATTCCCACGAGTAGTATGCCCTTCTGGTTTGTGCAGGTGGGCGAGATATCAGTTGGGGCTGAGTGTTGAGCGTGTTTGGCTCGAAGTTTGAGAGTGTTGTGGCCGTATTCATTCTTTACGCGATTTAATTCCTTTTGTTATTTCTTTGGTATAGTATTTACCATTTTCTGATTAATTACTCGATTTAGTATTTTAATGAACTTTTTATCGGTTGTAAGTTTAATTCTCTTTTGGAAATGAATTACATTTCTTGATGCGTACTCTGATTTTTTTTTACAACCGTTTTATGCTTATTTGGAAATTGGATTGTATTGATTATTTCTTTTCTTAGCCTTAGCACTTGGTACTGGAACAGTCGGAGAGAACCGGTCTGGTACTAAGTGTGGCGGTAACATTTCCAGAATTCACAGGTTTTCAGTGTTTCTAATTTAATTACTTCCGCTTGAAAAAAAAAGGTAGTGAATTTTGGGGTGTTAAAATTATAACCGGTGGACCGGGATATATAAAGAATCATCATCCAGGGCACAACGCTCCTGGCCACTATTATAACCGGTGGACCGGTACTCAATATCATAATCATCTGGGCCCGGCTCATTAATATTCCACTTTCAATAATAGTATCTTTCCTTTCTTTAATCATCACATCAATCATATTTATTTTCCTCGAACGGGAGATCAATAACCCGGGACACAAAGGTACACCGGTCGTACCGGTGCATATCAGCTACTCAGTACCCTTCAACCACGAACCCAAGGATGCAAAGGTACCCTGGTCGTACTGGTGCATAAAGCTAACTCAGTACCCTACCGACAAGGACACCTAATCCATAAGTATGCATACCCCCTAACTAGGTCCGTAGAGCTAGAAAGAGTAAGATATAGGGATTGGCTGGGGCACAAAGGCACACCAACAAATACCAAAATAATCGTGGACTAAACCACCTCCTTAGGGTAGCGACCCCTAAGGAGTCACCATTCCCGATCTCGAGGTCTTTCACTTTAAGTAATAGTGTCTTAATTAAAGTGATCACGAAAAGCACAATAATCCGATACTTATTCACTTTCAATCATTCTGATATCATTAATAGTTTCTTATTCAGAAGATTATCCAAGATATCACAGAGAAACCATTAAGGCCATACTAATACTCCTACTTGGCTAATCAGCATTACTTGAATCATATTATAATGTTCCACAATCTCAAGGACATGTTAGGTGCAAATTACTCATTTTCCCTTTACTTATATAATTGTTAAGTATCCATTCCTTACTCGCCAAATTACCATATTACCCTTTAGGTTACATAATTACCAAATTACCCTTTTGTCCAATTTAGATTACCAAATTATCTCATACCCTTTTTAGATCACCATTCACCCCTCATAATTGCTACACTTATCATATTTCCCATTTGGTTGGTTATATTACCAAATCGCCCTTCTCCTTTGTTATAATTACTAAATTGCCCTTGAGTTGGATAAATTACTAAATTACCCTCCTTCTTTATCATGATTACTATTTTGCCCCTTTAGTTGGTTAAATAATTATCACTTTATCATTTAATTGACTAAGTAACCGAATTGCCCCTTTAGTTGGATAATTACTAAATTGCCCTTCTCCTTTATCATAATTACCATTTTACCCCTCTCAATTATTTTAATTGTCATTTTACCCTTTTTAACTATCATGAATCCCAAATCACCCTTCTTCATAATTACCAATATTAATTTACCCTTCTTCATAATCATAATTATTAATTTACCCTTCTCCATATTTATAATTACTATATTACCCTTCTCCTTTATTAAAATTACCATAATGCCCTTTTATTGATTAATTTACCAAGTTACCCTTCTCTGTTATCATAATTGTCCAATTACCCCTTTTTAATCATACTTTAATTACTAATTTATCCTTTGTCGTTATCATTATTACCAAGTTACCCCCTTACTACCGGATTTACCATAACATCCTTTTATTTACAAATTACACTTCTACCCCTTACGTTCAAATTACCATAATATCCTTTTATTTATGAAAATTACCACCATACCCTTTTACTTATAAAATTACCATTTCGCCATTCACTTGTAAAATTACTATATTGCCATTTACTTATAAAACTACGATTTTGCCCCTCTTCCTCCAAAATTACCATAATGCCCCTTTACTTGAAAGTTACCATCTTTTCCTTTTCTCATAAAATTACAATAATACCCTTAACTTATATAATTACCACAATACCCCTTTTTACTTGTAAAATTACCATGTTGCCCTTTTCCTCCAAGATTACCCTAAAACCCTTATTATGGTAATTATTGTAAGTAAATTATCATTTCACCCCTTTCCTTTGAAATTACCAAAATACCCTTTTGCTCACAAAATTACCAAAATGCCCCTTTCACTTATAAAATATCCACTTAACCCTTTGTTGCACCACTTTTACAAATTTACCACCACTACATAAAATACCACTATTTGCACTCCATTCTTATCATTTAACTCCCCAAACTTGTCATCATTCAACACGATACTCATTAGCAACTACATACATTAGATCACATACTTCATAACCATAATTACTAAAATACCCTTAGACAATAATATCATTCATGCTTTAGCAGCATAATACATCATAAACAAGCATTTAACATTTCCATCAATAATCAACCTCTTCCTTAATTATCATACCTACACATGACACAAAAGCTATCATGCATTTCCCTTTTTCTTTCAATCAATGTAAACAACCATTTATATATCATGCTTGGCTCACAAAACATACATAAAATCATGATAAAATTCTTAACATGCTAGCATACGTTTCCATGCATTTAAGGGAGGTTTAACGATTACCTCGGTTCCCGCCAAAAACAGACCTCACTGGTATTCCGGTTTAAGGTTCAAGATTCAATTATCAAAACCAACACCTAAAAATAATATCAAGGTTTATTATGTTAGAAATCATTAAAAAAAATCAAGACATAAGGCTTTATAACAATTAATAGCATAATTAACTTAAAATATAATTATACCTTAAAATTAATAAACAAATAGATTAAGAAGTCCAAAAACTCATGCTGCTAATGCAGCATGAGCTACATGAAAATTTATGGGGAGGAGGGCTTGAAGGAGGGTAATAGAAAGAAATAAAGACAATTTCGGGTTAGGATTTTTGGGCTAGGAAAAGAGGCATGTGGGGGTGGATTCAAGGCAAGGGAAGGATGCAGAGGTGGAGAGGGGGTGTAAGAGGTGGTCGGGGACGTGTTGATGGTGGCTAATGGTGGCGGAGGCGGCGGCAGTAAGGCTGCGAAGGTGGCAGTCGAAGTGGGGTGTCGAGGTGCAGACTGGCGAGGAAGGAAAAGAAAAGGGAAAAGGGAAGGGGTGAAGGGGCTGGTTTTGGGAAAGTAAAGTATGGGGGTGGTAGAGGAGGTTGCAGGGAGGATATTGGTGGTCTGGGCGGCGGCAGAGACGGCCGGACGGCGGAGAACGGCGGTGTTACAGGCGGCTGTCGAGAAGGTGAAAACAGGGAGGAAAAAAAAGGAAGAAGGGAGAAAGAGGGTTGCGGGATGGGTTGGATGGTGTTGGGGCAGTTCAGGGCGATAGTAGAAGGGTGAAGGAGGCGGTGCAAGGGCTGGGTAAGGAGGTCGTAGCGGCGGAGGGTGGCGGCGTGGAGAACGAAGGGTAAAAAAAATGGAGGGGAAAGAAGAATGGAGGAAGGGAAATCAGGGGAGAAAGATGGCTCGAAGGGAATGGGAAGAAAATGGTTGAAGGGGAGGAGAAAAAGAAGAGGGAGGGTAAGGGGGTAGATGGTAGGGCATAGGGTGGCAGGGAGGCGGTAGGGTGGTAGGGAGAGGGTGGCGACGGGGAGGAGAGATCTACCACAATGGCTAGGGTGTAGGGGTGGCTTGGCTCCAAATATGGGAGAAGAGGACGGGGTAGAGAGAGGGAGTAGCAGGGGCAGGTGCGGTGGCAATTACAGGTGGTCGGGTGGGGGTTGCAGGTGGTCAGGCGGCTGTCGACGCCTGGGGAGAAGAAGAAAGGAGAAAGGAAGGTTGTGGCGGCCGGTCGGGGGAGAGGCAAGGAGGCTGGCCGGTTGGTCCAGGGGACAAAGAAAAAAAAAAGAAAAGGGGAGGCCGGCTGGTTCAAGCACGCGGGAGAGAGGGGGGAAAAGAAGAGAGGGGGAGGTGGGCCGAGGCCCACTGTGCGGGGGAAAGGGCCGACCTGGGTGTGGTGGCCCGAGGGGAGAAAAAAAGGAAAAAGAAAGGAAGAAAGAGGAAAAAGGGAAAAGGGGCAAAAAAGGAAATGAGAAAATAGGAAAAATAAAATAAATTAATTTATAAAATCATAAATGTAATATTCTTGATAAATTATTTAATTTAATAATTTAATTCATTATAATCTAATATATTAATTTAAAAAAGATAAGGTTAGTAAAATATTAGTTTGAAAAGTTATTTAAATAAAAGTATCATGATAAAATAAAAAAATATCTCTTTTAAATTTACTAAATATTCCCATCCCAATTTATGTACTCAAAATCCATAAATTAATTAAATTAGATAATTTTAAAAGTTAATTTATTTCAAATAAAAGCTATTTATTAAATTATTGGTTATCTAAAATTTTGGGGGATTACAAATATCCCCATTTGTGTGAAACTCTGATTTAGACATCCTATAAATAAAATTTATTATTACGTTTAATTAATTATAGAATTATTTTAGAGTTGCATATTAAAATTTTTGTTTGTTTTATTCTTATTGATTTTTGTTAAAAAGTGGGCTAGTACGTTAAAATTTAAAGGAAATATGATGATGATGATGATGATGATGATGAAGATGATGATTGTGATATATTAAGTAGATATAATTATTAATATTTAATAACCTCCTAAATTTAATTGTTATTATTTATTTAGGCATTAATTTATTTTGACCTTAATCCTTTTTTGTTACTTATTATTTTTCTTTAATCCTAGACCCAACCCTTTAACTAAACCCCCCTTAGTTGAAACTCTACAGTATAACCAAATAGTACTCATCTAACTCAACCACACCACCCCTGCACAATTGCCTCTATAATTTTATGTGGTTCCCTTTACATTTACTTTTGCACAAACAAACCCTATCATTGAACCAACCCTACACCTATAGCTTTGTTTGTTGTTGCACATAAACATACCCCTACATGCCTTGTTCCATTTTCCAGTCGTTTGCATGCCCTACACCCAACACGGTTCATCCCATCACCCACGCCCTCAGCCTATTGCATAGGTTTCCTTACCTCACCTGATTTTCTTTCCTTATGCACCAAACCTCTACATGATTATTTCTTATCACTGAAACCCAACCCTCTCCTTTGTCCATTTCTTTCTTTCTTTTTTGGATATCCTTAACCTTTATTTTCTACCTCTCTTCCTCTATTTTTTTTCCACAACTCTCTTACTTGTTTTGCTCCATCACTCTAGCCCTAGTGCCCAACTCTTTTCTTACCCTACACCGTGCACCATTGCACGCTACCAACACCAACACCGTCCCCTTTGGTTCCTCGTAGTCCTTCATCATTTGTTCTCCTCTTTGTCTTATATTTGTGCCTCAACTAGGGTACTTTAAACAAACCCCCCCATCACGCTTTCCTCACTCAAGTTCTAACAATTAGCACAATCATGTTTGATAGGTATGGATTATTTCAATTATATGGAACTTTAACAAAAATCATTAGTGTGATTATGTGATGATGTTTATATAATTTATTCCACTTGTTCTTATTTATGGATCTTGATTATATTATATAGGTATTTGGATAAAATAGGATCAAAAGGATTTTAAAACAACATATGCATAGTAGATAATTTTGTTAGCTTTCTAACACATCAAAATTTGGCTCAATTTAAAATCAAACAAAGATGTTATGGTCGAAATAAATAACTTGGTTAAAGTTGAAACAACCAACACAAATCGTGTCACTTGACATCGGGGGTGTTGATGTGCGATAAAGAGTGTTTTAGTGTTATTTGACTTGATTAGCATTGTTCTTCTCAATAAGTAGGTGTGCATATATAAGGCCACATTTACTCAGTTTTTGGAGACCCTATAAAGAGGAGAGCAACAATTTAGGAGCACAAAAGAGAGAAATAGGATTCTTCTCTTTACATCACCTAATCTAATTATACCACCAATTCATCCATAAAATATAGCAAGATTTAAGAGATGAGACAGAGTAAGCTCTATTAACATAACTAGAGATCAAACCACAAAGTCGAGAGATGTTGTTTTGGCCTCTACAATCTACAAAAAGGGAATAAGGATACTTAATAATGTATTGTCTATTTTTGCTTTCATACTAGAGATAGATGAGTCTCAATAGATAATAGGGTGTAGTGGCTTAAGAGAGCATTACACTTCTGAGATCATAACTTGTATTTATGTGTGTAGTCTAGCATATATTGTTGTATACATGTGTTGGAGAAGTTTAGAGCCACAAGGAGATCAAGTGAGAAAATATGGGCCCCTATGTTTGTGAACATGATTCGTGTTTTCTTGGTATACTTGGTCCCATACTATTTTGGAAAAATTTGAGAATTTTGGGAAAAAAAAGGGCCCTCATTTTTTGTAAACATAGACTATGTTTTTTCCTATTTTATACCATTTTCTTTTATCATTTATGTACTTCCATAAATATATGAGTATGAAACCCTAGTGACAAGTGGTGTGCTGTCGAACCTATCTAAACTATCCCCTCTTATATTTTCTTATCTTTTTTTAGAGCATTGTGTACTGAGTAATATTGTGAGGATTTTTTTAATTATCCTTATGTGTGAAATAAAGAACATTTTCCCCCTATTATTGTGTTTTGATTCTTATCACAATTAGATATTGGAATTTCTTGCTTGCTTGTTAGATCACATATTAGAAATTCACGTTTGGTCAAAATTTTCCCTACAATTAGTATCATGTCTTGGGTGTGTGATCAATTTGTATCACTATGACATTTATAAGTTTTGAAATTGAGAGATTTGATTATTTTTTTCAAATTTGGGTTCTAGTTTTCCCTTACACTCATCCCTCCCAAAAAAAAAATATTACAAATAAGGGTTACAGGCTCAGAGACCTTCACTCCCTTAGTGTACCTAAATGTTTTATTGGAAATAAAATTGCTCTTAAGCTATACCCAATTAGAAAGAACCCAAGACCATATCCATATATAAGCCCAATTAAGGTTCTCTCATAAAATCAATTGGTAATAGGAAGGGTAGCCCACTAGACTTATATATTGATCTAATTCCCTCTTATTTATCAATGCGAGAATCTGTTCATACCCGACAATCCTCTCCTCAAACAAACTAACACATAGCCTCCCCTTATCGAGAAAAAAACACTTCATCGAGTTAACTACTCATCTTTACTATGTTAGTGAGGGCATTCTTTCTGTGGAGCACTACAGTATTACCTTACCTCAAGAGCTCATTTATCTATCTAGACCAACTCGACCTTTTGAATAGAGTATTAAACAACTTCCATTCACGATTTTGAGGATATTCGCCTAGGTTCTGAACTAGGCTTTGATACCACTTCTTGGAAATAAAATCGGGCCTAGTCCATGCTTAATTAAAAATAACCCAATACCATATCCATACGTAAGCTCAAGTAAGATTCCATCCTAAAACCAATTAGTAATAGAAGAAGTATCCCTCTAGACTTATATATTAGTCTAATTCCCTCTTATTTATCAACGTGAAACTTTGTTCGTACCCAACATGTTTGGATGTCACTACTCAAAATAATTTAGCCACTATATGAAATGCACTTACTCTTTTAAACAGTGATAGTATTAGTACAACTTCATTGTAATGAGTAAATTACAATACTGTTGAAGAGATAACAAGCCCACATTACATGTAACGTACAAATAATAAGAATTATACCCAAAAGCATACAACAACATGCAATAACAACATCTAAATAGAAGGATCCCACATTTCAATAAGCAATATTAATTTAATCAAAACCTTGGCAAGGGCACTAGAAATACATGCTCCAAATTGTAGAATAATTACAAGATACCAACAAATCCTATCTTGTACACAACATGGTAATTGTTAGATGTCATCAAATGATCTAACCTTTATCAAGCCAATCCTAATCTAATTATTAAAGATGTATTATGGTGGGTGATTAATCCAATTATATCAATCAATAATCAAATCTTGAGTGAAATATAATCTCATATCCAATACAATGATTGTCAATGAGGTGTTACCAAATCAAATCACTAAATTCTAAGGCAAAGCTCGCCAAGGAAGCCACACAACATATCAATCACCCATACTAAACCTTAACACCTATGTCCTTAAGTATGTGTAGCCTCTATAAGGTGCATGGAATAATAAAAATGGGCCCTTTGACTTGAAAGGCCAACTACGCACTCAAGGGCCTATTCCAAGGCATAAGATCCCTTTCTAAACTCAAGTATTTTTATGTAAATTATTAGTGTCCTATTCATTTCCATATTATTAACCAAAGATACCAGGATCCAAAATCAATAACAACTTAACCATCAATCAATTGAATCAAAGAACCATGAGGGTTGCACCATCACTAAGCCATCACGACATAGGATTAGCCATACAATTAAAGAATCATAAAGTGTCAAATTTTCACAAAAAGTTATAATAAATCCTACACACCCAATTCAACCCCTCTTCTAGAGTGTGGTGCAAAAATAAAAACATGTCCCCATCTTCTATAGAGCTCATATTAGTATTTGTTCGGCTAATATACAAACATTTAAATTAAAGCATCATAAACAATGAGGAAGAAATCAAAAATCAAAACCCCCATATTATTAATTTATTTTTATTAATGACTAAAATAGATTTTCAAAACCCACCTATTAAAAATTTGAATCATCCTATGCTAGCAACAAAATGGTTTCAATTCGTCTACCACCTGATCTAATGTCATTATTAATGGAGCTAAACACCAATCCACTGCCTACATTGTCTCCCTTCTCATTTTATCCCTAAAAAATTGCTATGCTCTATCGTCCCCTCAACTTTGATTCTTCAGTGGTATATTTATATTATTATAGCAAATAGGTTATTGTATTTTTAAAGTGTAGTGACTTGCTTAATGCACATTTGTGACTTATGTTTATTGGCATGATATATAATTTATTTTTCTTCTTTACATTACTATTCTTATTTGGTGAAACAAATCTTTGCTTTGTTTAAGCATAAAGTTTATTTTGATAATATTGGAATTGGGAGAATCAAAGATTTACATAGCTGTTATGTTAGGTGAAGCATCAAATTTCATTTTATTTTTCTTTTTGATTCTCCTAAATATAGTAACGTAAATTTTTTCCTATTTCTTGTGATACAATCATATTTATGAGTGAAATAGTGCATTAGAATGTTCTTAAGTTTTTTTAGCAAGGAATTGACCGTACAATTATACTATAATTGTGTTAATATATTTTATATTCAAATAATTATATATTTTATATTCTTTAGGGCCTAGATTTTAGTTTAGGATAGAAACTCCAAAATTGTTGAGATAACCAAACATCAATTATTTTTATTCATATCACATAGGCTAATTAGTTGTGCTACGGTGATTATTACTTTTATTTTCATTATGCTACTAATATTTTGTTAAATCCCTTTTGAAATTAATTGCAACTTGCTTTTGTTTTTTTTTTGTTTGTCATTATCAATGATGTTTAATACCTCATCTATTATTAAAATAAAGTTTTTAAAGATTTTTATGATAAATTTTAACTATTAATATATTTAACTATGCTTAAAAGTTATAAAAAAATAGCATTAAAGTACTTTTCAATATGAAAGTAAAAAATATTTTCTTAAAGCATAATACTTTATATTTTATAAAAAATTAATAGTCAAAATTTATTATTAAAATTTATAAGAATTACTGTTTAGAGATGAAAGCAGCATGGATTAAACATCTAGATTTAACCTCTCAAAACACAAAAAAGAAAAGAAAAAGAATCAACTAGAGTACCGTTGATGGCGCATTATAACAAAATTTGGAAACTAGTTTTGGTAGTTGGCAAGTAAGGGTGCCTTTGAGTAAATTCGCTGTCCGTCACATTCAACTTAAACAAAACTCAAAACTACGGGCTTGGGGCATGAGCAACTTCATGATCTTTTATGGTACACGCTGACAAATAGACTGGGCAGCAAATAGATATATTTCTCAGCTTATTACTTCATCCATAAGATCATGCGTATATGGCGGTAGAAATCTTACCAATGAAGGAAATAAATTTAAATTTTAAGTAAAGAATTATTCTTTCAGATTTTAATTGTAAATAATTTTTATAGTATACTAATTTACATTATGATATAAAATTAAAAAAACAATATGCTTTATATTATGAATAAGAAGTAAACAAAATGAAACGGAATTAATTCACACGGGTCTATTCATTTAGCTACTTTATCCCAGTCCGAGGTAGTAAAGCTTCTATTCCCAATCCCAATTCAATCGAAATTAATTGAGAATGGAAAGAGAAATGGCTAAAAAGTAAAAACGGACAAATTAGAAAATGGATATGAAGGCTATGAAGCGAACCTTATTGGTAAGGAAGGGCACTTTCAAAAGAAATCAAGCAAACCGGTGGAAGGAGCAAGTGGGGGGATTGATTGTTGTTTTCTCCGAGTCGGAGAGAACCCCCACCCCAAGAGGGCCAGCACAGAGCTCCAACTGTCTCTTCTCCTCTCACTACTGGCTCTCCTCTTTGGGCCGTCCCTATCTAGAATCGTTTCTTGATCTCTTCCTACAGGTTCCCCTCTCTCTTACTACTTTTTTACTGTTCCTGTATTGTTTGAACAGTGAATATTTTGAATTTGTATCGTGTAATTTGCATTTATGCTTGAATTTCGACCTGGGTAGTCATTATTTTTGTCTAATCTAAGTGGCTTTGTACCCAAAGTGGTTGATTTCTTGCTTAATTTGTGGTGTCTGACTTGTGGCTGTCTTTTCTGTTACTTGCTGACTATACTCAACTGATTAGGGTTCGTTGTATCGTATCCCTCTTTTCGTTTGAGGAAACATTTGGGATTGTGATGTTTCATGTTTGTGTATAGTAAAGATTGTTAAAATTTTGGGTCTGACTTATAGAACTTGGACTCAACTCTCTGTTCAACTGCACTAAGTATTTGATTGTTGTGGGACTTACTCAGTTGATGTGAGCAAAGTTTGTCTCTGGAAATTGTTATGTCCCGCATTACGTGAAATAAAAGGATTTTTTTTTTCCGTAGTTGGGATCATTTATGGGCAAGTCTAGTTTTTGATACACTGGTCTATTTCAGATCCAACCAGCCCGGAGGGCGGACGGCCTCATCTTGAGACACTTGGTTTAAAATTTGACCAATTGATGTTAAAGGAATTGCTTTCTTGGAAAGCATATAATCCAGATACATTATATTGTTCATATTACGCACTCTGTTGAAGATTCGACTGCTAGATGTGAGGAAGCTTGTGTTTTCATGTTTGACCGTAAGCTCAGCCCCTGCTTGCTCATGTTCGTATACTGTCCACATTTTTCACTGACAACAAACCACAACAAAGACCGCTCAAGCAGCAGAGATTGCAAGTAAGGTCTTCTATTATTGAGTGGTATTTGGTGTTGAGTTGGATTGGGCATTGGCCGATTACTATGGCTGTTGCCACAAGTGGCAGCAAAAGCAGCAGATCATTGACTCAACCGTTCAATTGTTTCAAGGTTGGGAGCTTAAGTGAGGCTATAATAGATGCTAACCAGACTGCATGTCTGAAAAATCGATATATTCTTGGGCAGCAGTTGGGTTGGGGACAGTTTGGTATCATTAGAGAATGTACTGATAAGCTTAATGGAGATGTATTGGCGTGTAAATCCATACCAAAAGATAGGCTGGTTACACAAGAAGATATGCGCAGTGTGAAGCTTGAAATTGAGATTATGACTAGGCTATCTGGGCATCCAAATGTCGTGAATCTAAAAGCAGTTTATGAGGAGGAAGATTATGTCCACTTGGTGATGGAACTTTGTGCTGGTGGGGAGCTATATGATCAATTAGAGAAGAATGGAAAGTACTCAGAGGCTGAGGCCAAGGTTCTCTTTAGGCATTTGATGCAGGTGGTCATGTACTGCCATGACCATGGTGTTGTGCACAGAGATTTAAAGCCAGAAAATATTCTCTTGGCTACCAAGGCTTCATCATCACCCATCAAGTTGGCTGATTTTGGTCTAGCTACTTACATCAGGCCAGGTAAAAGCATGTCTTCTTCTCTTCCTGCATCTCTTTCACCTTTCATTGGTCTGCATGAATGCTGGTTGGTTAACGGAAGTTCCTGGATACGTTCAAGCAGGAGAAAGTCTACATGGGACAGTTGGAAGTCCATTTTACATTGCTCCTGAGGTTTTGGGCGGAGGTTATACCCAAGCTGCAGATGTATGGAGTGCAGGGGTCATTCTGTACATTCTTTTGAGCGGGAATCCACCATTTTGGGGCAAGACTAAGTCTAGGATATTTGATGCTGTTCGAGCGGCTGATCTTTGGTTCCCATCTGAACCTTGGGACTGCATATCGGAACCTGCCAAGGAATTGATCAAGAAAATGCTTTGTGTTGACCCTTTAAAGCGTTTGACAGCTCAGCAGGTTTTAGGTTAGTTCTAATATATTGCTTATGTAGTGTAGACACTTTTCATATTTATATAGTAGCGTCCTAAACAACATAGGAAGATGGCACTTCACTGTTTACAGCTGTTATAGGTTTGTATTGAGAATACCAACAAAAACTGACCCGATTTAAATCCAAGAAATTGTAAACCCAAAACTATTTGACCTATACTTACCCAAGACCTGATACAACCTGAGAATTTGTAAAGTAGAAACAGACCTGACCCAACCCAATAATTAATTGGCTGATGATTACCCAAGATCCAACATATTATATTAATACTATGATTGAAGACCAATTGGATTAGTTTACTTATAATTTTATGTGGAAAAAAATATATATTTAATAAAGATTGATAATTTTGTTAATATAGTAATTTATGCTACAATTATTGAGATCACTTTAAGTCTAAATGAAAATGATGTCATAACAAAATAAAATCCAAAGTTGAAACTTGACATAAGTCCTAATCAATTTTAAATTGTAACTTTGGGGAAAAAAATGATTTAATCCTAAAACCCAGAAGATCCCAACAAATGACCCAATCTCCTGCACTGTCATTTACCCACGAAGACTATCTAAATTCTAAAATGACCAAAAGTTGTAGTGACCAGAGCCAAAAACACTTAAATCTTATCCAAGTCAAATGCACTGAAGGGATAAATTATGCTGAATTCGAAAATAACCCACCCTGATCCTAACCCAAAATGGTAGAAGAATTCATCATGACCCATATTTGATTCAAAAGGATAGAATAACTTGAAAATACCCAACCTAAACTCGATCTAAGAGGACAAAATGACCCAAGGTTTCCTAAACGCGAGATGACCGGATACAAACCTAATGCAATCCAAGAAGATAAAATGACCAAGACTACACTATCTCTTATATACCCAGTCCTGCCTGATTGTCACTTCTTGTCATAACATTGATTGTAGGTGAAGTAGGGTGCTGAAGGGCATAATACTCCATGTTTTGCAGGGTTTGGGAAGGGATTGAGGCAATTAAGAATAAGATATACAGGTAGGCAACATTTATGTAGGTATGTAAGAATTGTGTTGAGAACTAGAGTTTTTTTTTTGTTTTTTTTTTGGGGGGGGGGGGGGTAGTAGGTTCATACTTCTGTTATCTTAATTTGTAATTTTGAAGCCAATTCCTTTCTGCTTACTTCAGTAGGAGGTTATATGCGTCTTAATCCTCATTTTGTGCAAGTTATTACTATTACTATTACTATTACTATTGTTATTTGTGTTTCTGTGACAGAATTCTGTTCTTATATTTGTCTAGATCATTCATGGATGGGAGAAGAGTCCCTGGGTTTGGAAGAACCGCATGAATTTCAAACACCCTCTCAGAGCCACTTGGAGTCCCAGGAAGGTTCCCATTCTGTCACATTTATGTCCAGGGGCCAGGACTTCAGTTTTGACACCAGGTCACACTCACATGGTGAACCTCAGTTCGCATGCAGATCATCCTTTTCTGGGTTCCTTGTGGAGCCATCAACACCATGCCTTATATCTGCTGAATTTCCTTTCCGTTACAGTGACGAGTTAGCTTCTGAAGAATTTTCAACCCCTATGTCTTCCATGCCTAGTTTTGCATTTTTTACTCCTTCCTGTGAAATCAAGTTTGGAGGCCACACAGTAGATCAGTCGGCCAATTTAGCGAGGGTTGCTGCAGTTCAGACAGGTATATATATATTCACACACATACGTAGCCAATTCATATGTCACCTTCCTATGCTAAAAGTCTGCTTCCATTCATTACGCAGAGGCAGGATTTGGAGGGATGTTTATGCCTCCCAATTCTTCACCTTGTTTAGTGAATGAAACTGGGGATATGAAACAAGTAACAGCTGATGCTAAGAGAATGGAAGGATCTGGGTGTAGGACGTCTGCCACCCTCAACAAGAGGAACCGAACAATCAGTCTTGGCGAGTTTGATCAGCTTAATATCATGGTGACTGAATCAATTATTCGATGGGCATCATGCACTAATCTACCATCGGCTGCGTCACTTAGGTCTTCCCTTGTATGCTGAGACATTGGCCTGACTGCGTGAAGGGTCGTGGGTGAGCGACTTTTGACTATCCCTAACTGCTAAAACATGTGTGCTCATTGTAGTGTTTGCTGTGTTGTGCCGAAGTATTGTGTTTTGGTTTTTCATCTTGATTTATGTTAGGTGGTATCATGTAAGTCATGTCTAATTTCTGATTTCGGAGAGAGATGATATTCTTTTGGTTGCTTGAGCTGGAACACAGGCTTTTCTCAAAAGGTTAAGTTGGTTGTCTTGTCAAAAGGTTGGTTTTTATGTCCAAGTCTGTACAAAAATTCTCGAATATGTATAACGCTTCTGTTATTTTTGTTTTGGTGACAATGTTTTAGTAGTAGTCTTTTTAATTCCTCCGATTTGAAGTTTGAACCTGTCAAGAATAGTTAACGTATTCCTGCCTGGATGAGATATACAGGATCCTTGCCTAACAAACAAATTTTCTGCTCATGCCTAATAAGATGTTCTGACCGGAAGTTGATGCATTAAAAGTTTAAAACAGTATGCCAGATTGATTATACAGGTAACAGGTCAACCGGTTGATGAACGAATTTCTCTCTAAATTATTTCTTTGTTTTCAGAATATCTAGTTAAGCCAGTAAATAACTGCATGCCTATATCAGCAGCTTGGATACCTTTGGCACCTACGATCATATTAGACAAGATTATTACTTCCTTTCATCCGTGAATGGGTAAAGAAATCAACCATCATTTTAGTATCTCTCGAATTTTAATCCTCATAAACCGTGTATTTGAAATGATAATTAGTTCTATAGAAGTATTCATTTCGGTTCAAACAAATGCTTAATTAAATGAGTACTTTCCAAAGATTTTTTTCCCTATTTTAAATTCATCTGCGTAATTCCATCCAAACAAAGGTCTATTTTAAAATATCTTCTATTTTAGATTTGGTCTAAATAAAGATCCGTTAATTAATGTGTTTAAACAATGATTAAACTATTTAAAGAAATATTCATTTTAATGCAAATAAAGCCTAATTAAATAGGTATTTTTTGGGAAGAAAATTTCATCTATTTTAAATAGACTTTGTAATACATGAGACATTTTCCTTTTCTATTACCTTATACCAAATGAGCAATAATTTTTTTTTATACTTACAACTCATTTAAAAAGTAAATTCTTATAGATTATTGTTATTGCATTAATAAATAATTTTGTAAAGGCTCTGCTTAGGAGAAAACTAAAAACCAACAGAAAGCAAATTGAAATGTCATTTATTGATTTTTCTTACATTAAAAAACATTGTTGTAAAAAAAAAATAAATCCTAATACATCTTATAAGAGTTACCTTAAAGGATATGTTATATCAAAATATTTCTCAGGACGACAAATGCTAAATGTTCGAGAATGGAGTCGACCTACTGACTCACGCTACTAGAATGTTGGTGTTTGTGCTATACAGTGGGCAGGGGGTCTAATTCTACCATATCACGGGGGTTATACAGTGATTTACAGGCTGTGGTATAGCTGGTACAGCAAAGTGGGGTAAAAAGTAGGGTGGTATAGTTATAAATAAGTAAAAAAAATATTTTAAAAAAATTATCTTTAATTTTACCAGTTGAAAAATAAAAATAATTATATCAAAATGTTGTTGAGATTTTTTTCTTCTATAAATAGACACATTGATATATATTTAATGTAATTTTTTTAATAGTATAATATAAATACAACAGTGAAAAAATATCAATACAAATATTAGTATATAACAATGGTGAAAATCAATACAATAGTAGTGAAATATTAACGGTAATAATGAATTAGTTTATTGTTAGGATTTGATGCACATCAATAGGTATATTATATTTCTACCTTAATCATTATTACCGTTGATATTTGACCATTATTATTATTGATATTTTACTATTATCACTATTGATATTTACTATTACTGCATTGACTTTTACCATTGTTATGTATTAATATTTGTTTTGGTAGGTTCATATCCTTACTGACTTATGTCACAAGACAAGATATTGGGTAGACGATAATGTACGAAAATGTATTTGTATTTGACACTATTGATCAAGTTATCAATACTATTGCTAACTAGGAAGGTCTAGCTCTAATGACACACTCGATAGAAATGCTAGATGTTAGTCATGTCATTACAACCCGTTACTATATGTTATTTGCATACTACTCATTGAATGCATGCAATTCATTCCTATATTTAGTAGTGCAACATGAAATTCAAGGTTCTGAACATGAAGTGACTATATGGTTTTTGCAAGACATGCGTCACTACATATCGGTATGTGGATATTTTATATCTTTTCTTTCCATATCAATATTATAACAATGCTAGTTCTTATAATAATTTTTTTAATAGGTATATCTCTTGGATAATTTTTCACTCCCACCACTGCATACAAATTAGAATAGATACCATGCTAGTAGCATTTTAACATGAAATATACTATATTCTTCAAAATTCTAATAATGACGCTATTTGGTACATGATGACACACAAGAACTACATCCTTTTTCTTTGGACTCAACTTTTATCTAGAATTGGTGTAATATTTTCTTAGTTTATTTGTATTTGACATTTGATACATGCACATGATAAATTTTTATTGATTATATGAATTTTGCAAGACATAAGTCACTACATATCGGAATAAACTTTTATCTAGAATGGATTCCATACTTTTTTCTTATTTTATTTATATCTGACCATTGAAACGTGTTGAAAAATGAATTTTCATTATTTTGTGTGCGTCATCTATCTTTGGACTCAACTTTTATCTAGAATGTATTAGTACTTTTTTCTTAGTTTATTTGTATATAACCATTGAAATGTGTTAAAAAGTAAATTTTTGTTGATTTGTTTGTATTATCTATCTTCAAACTCAAATTTTATCTAAGATTATTGTAATTTTTTCTGAGATTATTTGAATTCAACCTTTGAAATATATGCATGATGAATTTTCCCCTATTTGTGTTCATTTCCTTGTTACTCTGCCATGATGGGTTAAGTATCTGACGTATGTAAATTAGATATACTTATATGTTTTTTAGCTTAAGTATCTTAGTGTTCAGTGTTCAATGTGAGTTGGATGATATTTTCTTAATCATGAGATAAAATAAAAACTACATTATATAATTGTAACATACATATTTTAATCAAAGTACACAACCATACATTAATAAATCAAGCTCTATCCAAATGCCCACGCGTACGCCCACGCCTACACGCCTAGCTACAGTACCTCCTAAATTATGTACAAGATTTTCAATGCATGTAAATAGTTTCTAATAATTTGGTGTTGGCTCACCCCTCCAATAGAAATGACGAAGAGTTTTACGTGCTTTTGTTAAGGTGTCTTTCAGTGGAAATTTCATGCTTATCATTTGGATGTTCAACCAAATATTCCTTTATCATTGCCAACACTTACCTATGACTTCTAGTAACATACTAATCCATATAGTCATAAGCCACATCCCATGGGTATTGAGCCGATGTTTCGAAAACATCTGATTCCAATATGTTTTTATGCTTCAAGAACCATTAGCTAAGCATGTGTGTGTAATGAATTTTGGGTTTCTTGAGGGAAACTTCTGTACGTGTTCCTAGTGGGCTTGATAGGCTCCTCAAGGATCATTTTTGTATATCTAAACTAGCGTACCACTCAATCTAGCATATACAGTTCAAATTTATTCAAATAGTGTAAACTACTATGATATAATACCATAGGATAATTCCTATACTGATTAGCTACTCCATATGGATTACAAATGATGTATCACAAAAAGTTAAACTAAATATGGATATCACTATATTGTAAGAATATGATAATTTGAACACTATATTGTAAGAATATGATAATTTGAACATACCTTTGACACAAGCATAAGATTAATCTTATTATGAAATTACTCAAGCTTCTTCAATTTATTATCGAATTTATGCCCACAAAACCACCTCATACAATGAGGTTGGTTGGGATCATAATCAGATCGTTACACTCCAAACCTTAGAAAGCATTCATAAATCCATGTTTGTTATAGTATTCATTTGTGAGAATTATAAGTAATGAATCTAAGTATGTAGTATATATATATATATATATATATATATATATATATATATATATATATATATATATATATATATATATATATTAATTATAAAATTACCTATAATAGAGTGACATATCGCAACATCTAAGCACAGTCAGCTCTAGAAGCCATACCAAGCTATCGATATAGAAAAGAATGTGTGGGTGCACCTTATGCATAACCTTCAATATGACTAAGATCTTAGAAAATGAGGATATAGTATGGATTAAATTTATCAACCAAATTATCCACAAATAATGATAGTGTGTGTTTTGAGTGAATATTTGAGCACAACATAATATTATGTTGGTTTGTATATGTGTAACACCCCCAAAATTCACTACTGAAAAATTTTGTTTAGTTAAAAGAAAATTAGCGGAAGCAAATTAATAAACCGTGAACTTTGGGAGTATTACCGCCACACTTAGTACCAGACCGGCTCACTCATACCGTTCCGGTACCAAGTGCTAAGGCTAAAGGAGTGAAATCAAAATTTCCAAGAAACTTAAGCATAAATTAACCAGAGTAGCGCGGTAAATGATTTATCAGAGTAAAATCCACCAGTGGTGGTTACAAAACAACAATATAGTGAATTTATGAATTTTAAAGAGGCAAATTGAAAACTTAACAAGTCCGGATAGTTCCTTACGCTCATTCCCGAGACCCACTTGAAAGCATCGAACAAGACCTGCAAGGGGCACTGCCCATTGAATAGGCAGGGGCCCCACGAAGGGAACCCTTCAGTACTACGGTACTGAGTAACCCTTTAAAAACGCGCTTAAAGACAGGCACGCAATGTCACACATGATATACTAGGATAACCGTACATAACGACATATGTAACTATAACAATCAGATCCATACGTTCACGTATTCAACAGGTCAACCAAATATCAATGGTGTAGACATGACATTCATCTTTGTCCAATCACATACTTAACAAGTTAACCGAATATCACTAGGCCATAATGAATAATCGATACTTTAGGGCCTTAAGGCCATTAATCCATCATTAATCAATCATCTCAAATTTTAAATGTCCCTGTGAGTGCAGGAACCCCACTATTATAGCCGGTGGACCGGAAATATATACAGGGCAAAACGCTCCTGACCACTATTATTCGCCGGTGGGTCGGTCTCCAGGGCAGAACGCTCCTGGCCACTATTATTCGCCGGTGGACCGGTCTGGCCCCGACTCACAAGGTATTCCACTATAAGTGATTAGTATCTTTCCCATATCTTATCGATTTTATGTTTGGTTTGCTGAGCACGGTAACCCCCACTATTATAGCCGGTGGACCGGAAATATACAGGGTAAAACGCTCCCGACCACTATTGTTCGCCGATGGCACGGTCTCCAGGGCACCCCGGCTCCTGGCCACTATTATTCGCCGGTGGACCGGTCTGGGCCCCGGCTCAGCATCTTCCTCTTTAAGTGATTAGTGTTTTAAACGTATCTTATTCGGAAGTATTCCACCCTTGACATGCATGGCTAACTATATCCACACTTATCCTCCCAGAAGGGCCCGTCCCATATCTTGAGACATCTGCACCTCCTAACTCTGTTCTCTCCAAAAACCCTAACTCGGGCCTATGTGGCCCATCCTTCTCCGTAGTACACATCCCGACTAATTCAACACCCCACACGTCACGACCCTTAGATCCAATCCTCACTATCTACCCCACTCATTCTCTTTTACTTATATTATTTTCTTTTTCTTTTTCTACCTTCTCACATTAGGGTTTCTTCCTAACCCTAGTTGGGTCTCCTACGCACCCTTATACCGTCCCACGTACTATTTTTCGCCCGAAGCTCCCAGACACCCAAACGACACTTCTGTTACCTTCCTCACATCCTGAGGTAACTTTCCACACGTAAAGTCTGCCCCCATGCGGACTCTAACCAACCCATGCAAATCCTAGTTTCTCCCGTACCTACATTAGCCAACTTACTTCCCTTTGGTCATCTTTCTCTCTCATTACTCTTTTTCATGCCTCCATACCCGACTACCACAATAATTATCCTAGCATGCATGTCCCTAAGGGCCACATCACATCACATCATAACACATAGCATATCCATATCAGCACATACAAAAAAGAGCACATGAACACACCTTGGTTCCAAGCCATACCACACATGAGACAATTAAAATAGCAACATATAGGTCTCGACATAAAAATTATACAAGGCATTCAAGGCACGTAGGACATATAGCACACATTTGACTTTAGCTACACCCTTACTCGGTTTAGGTTACCGAGCTATCTTTCACATAAATTAGGCCCCTAGACGTCCTTTATAACCGTTACATTTAATATATTCCCCATTTAGTTTGTTAGATTATCAATTTACCCATTTCCTTTATTATAATTAACAAATCACCCATTAGTTGGTTAAATTACCAATTTACCCCCGTTCATTATCCTAATTACCAAATTACCCCTCTAGTTGGTTAAATTACCAAATTACCCCTCACATTTGTCATATTTTCGATTTTACCCTTCTCCATTATTAAGTCATCAAATTACCCTTTAATTATTTAAATTATTATTTTTACCCTTCTCAGTTATTATAGTTACCAATTTACTCCTTTCCAATTTCCACTTTTACCCCCTTGATTTACAAATTACCATTTTACCCCTTCACCTTCAAATTTACCATTTTACCCGCTTAACTTCCAAAAATTACCATATCACCCTTTTACTTATTAAACTTCCATTTATCCTTAATTATGAAATTACTATCTTACCTCTTTTAATTCTCAAATTACCATTCTGCCCGTTATCCCAAAATTACTATTTTACCCTCTAATTATAAAATTACAATCTTACCCTTTTATTACAAAATTACCAATTATCCTTGTTATTACAATTTACCAAATTACCCCTTTCATTACAATTTTACCAAATTGCCCTTTTATGATAAAATGTCCATTTTACCCTTTTATTACAAAATTACAATTTTAACCTTTTATTATAAATTACCATTTTGCCCTCTTCTTACAAAATTACAATTTAATCACAAATTACTATTTTACCCTTTATTCAAAAAATTACTATTTTGCCCCTTTAATTGTGAAATTACCAAATTACCCTTCTATTTCAAAATTACCAGTTTATCCTTTCACTTACAAAATTACTGACTTGTCCCTTTTTATTATAAAGTTTCAAAATTGCCCTTTTATTATAAATTACCAAATTTCCCCTTTTGTTACAAGATTACCAATTTATCCTCCCCCTTAAAAATTTACCATCTTACCCCTTATCACTCCCCTTGTATTAAATTATTATTATTCCTACATAAAATATTAACTTAAATCTCTCATCTTCAAATCTTATAATTAATGTAGCATTATTAACACCCATATATATTCTAGGCCATAATCGTGTACAAGATATATTAACAAAATTCACAAAGGCTCACAAAATACTAATCATGCAATAAAGATCACAATACCATAATAAAACATGGATAATACTTAACATTTTCATTAATAACTAACTTCTACCTTAAACAATTTCTCCAAACATGGCACATAATCTATCATACTTCCTTTTCATCAACCAACTCAAGAAAACATATATAGTATACTAGACAACATATATTAAACATAATACACATCAAAAATGCCTAATGTGCTAACATACGTTAATCCATATATTTAAGCGGAATTTAACAGTTACCTCGATTCCACAAAAAACAAACCATACCGGTATCCCGGTTTAAGGTTCAAGATTTGATTTATCAAAACCAATACCTAAAATAATTCAAAACTTATTATGTTAGAAAACCAAATCATAAGGCTTATAACACTTAATTACTCAAATAATTAAACTAAAATATTTTTATACCTTAAAAATATTAAGTAAGCAAGCCAAAGAGGGCAGCAGCTCATACTACTCATGCAGCATGAGCTGCATGCAAAGAGAGAATAAAATGAGGGACTCGAAGGTGGTGGAAGAAGGGAAAAATGGGTATTTTCGGGTTGATGGTTTGGGGCTAAGAAAGGAGGGATTTCGGGGAGGATTTAGGGCAAGGTGATGGTGCAGAAATGTAGAGGGGGTGTAGGTGGTGGTCGGGGAAGGGTTGATGGTGGCTAATGGTGGCGGAGGCGGCGGCAGCAAGGCTGCGAAGGTGGGGGTCGAGGTGAAAAACTGGCGAGGAAGGAAAATGGGGAGAGAAAAAGAAGGCATTTGGGTGATGGTTTCGACCAAAGAAGGATTAGGGGTGGTAGAGGAGGTTGCAGGGATTATTATGGTGGCTTAGGTGGTGGAGAAGGCGGCGTAACGGCGGCGAATCGGGGCAGCACAGGGTGCTTGCCGAGAAGGGGTGACAGGGGAGAGAACAAGAAGGGAGGAGGAAGAATGGGCTGCAGGGTGGATCAACGGGGACTGTGGTGGTTCGAGGGTGAGGCAGAGGGTGGCAGGAGGTGGTTTAGGTGGTGGTTGAGGTGGAGGAAGCGGCAGAGAGGGGCGGCGAAACAAAAACAGGGGCGATGAGGGAGGAGAAGAAAGGGAGAAAGGAGAGGCTCGGGAGCAGGGGGAAAGGCTCGAAAAAAAAGCAGAAAGGGCAGGGAAGGAGGGTTAAATAGAAGAGGGAGAGAAGAGGAGTGGTAGGGCGGCTCGAGGGGTGTCGGTAGGGTGGTAGGGGAATGGAGTTGCAGGGAGAGGGAGAGGGAGGTGTCGGCAGGGAGAGGGAGAGGAAGACAAGGATGGTGGGGCCGGTATGGCTGGAAAAAGACGAGAAGGAGAGGGAGGGAGACAGGGGAGTCACCGGGGGAGAGGGAGCTGCAGATCCGGCAGCGAAAATCTCGCCGGAGATGAGGGAGGAAGAAGAAATGGTCGGGGCTGGGCGTGCAAGGGTGGATCGGCCGAAGAAAGAAAAAAAAAAGCAGACCGGTCGAGGAAGAAAGAAAAGAAAGGAGGAGGGGGGGGGGGCGGCCGGCTCGACGCAGGAGGAGGTAGGAAACTGGGCCAGCCCAATCGCGCAGGAGGGAAAGAGGGAGAGGGCAGGCCGGCTGGCCGGCGGCCCAAGGAAGGAAAAAAAAAGAAAAAGAAAGAAAAGGGAGAAGAAGGAAAAAGGGAAAAAGGGAAAGGAAAATTATTTTAATTAAAATAATTTAATTTATAAATAGTAAGGTAAAATATTTGTGGGTAATAAATTTATTTAACAATTTGATTAAAATTCAAGGATTTAAAAGGGATAATTTTAGTAAAATAATAATTTGGAAAATTATTTAAATAATAAGAGTATGATAAATTAACAAAATATTTATTTTAATTTATTAAAATATTTATACCAACTTTCTCCTTCTTCTCAGGCGACAACAGCCCGACCCTCTGCAGCTGCCGCCCGACCACCTGCGCTTGCCGCCGCACTTGCCCCTGCTACTCCCTCCCTCTACCCTGTCCTCTTCTCCCCTCTTTTGAGCCGAGCTACCCCTGCACCCTATCCATTTCTGCAACTCCCTCCTTCCCGTCACCACCCTCTCCCTGCCACCCTGCCGCCTCCCTGCTGCCCTATGCCCTGCCATCTGCCCCCTTGCCATTCCTCTTCTTTTCTTCTCCCATTCGGCCAGTTTATTGTCCCATTTTCGAGCCATCTTCTTTCCCCCGAGCTCCCTCCTCTCTCCTCCCTTCTTTCCTTTGTTTTTTTTTTCTGTTTTCTCCCTGTGCCGCCGCCGTCCGCCACTCCGACCGCCGCACCCAACCCCTGCGCCGACTCCTGCCACCACCCCCTACTGCCCTGCATCCCCACACCGCCCCCTTGAGCCCTACACTTCCTCCCTTCTCCACCCCTTCTTTCTCTTCTCCCCATTTTTCCCCTTATCACCAGCCATCTTCACCGCCTTGCCGCCGCCGTATCCGCCGCCTTCAGCCGCCGCGAAACCATCCCTGGCCACCACCAACACCCCCTCTTCACTCCTGCATCCTTACCTTGCCTCGAAACCTTCCCCAACCACCCTCTTTTCTAGCCCAAAAACCTCAACCCGATCATGGCTCATTTTTCCTCCTTCACCCCTCTTCGAGCCATTTCCCCACCCATTTATGCATGAGACTCACGCTGCTCATGCAGCGTGAGCTTCCTCCTTGTTTTGGGTTTATTTTGGAAAATTTTTCAGGTATAATGATAATTATTTAAAATGTTTTATTAAATAAATTTCTTTTATAAAGTCTTACCCTTTTTATTTCTTATTTCTAACACGATAGTGATGGATGTTATTTTAGGTGTGGAATTGCTAATTGTGCTTGATAAGGGTTGATAATTTTGCGAGATTAAGGTAACCGTTAAATCCCGCTTAAATGCATGGATTAACGCATATTATCACATTAGGCATTATTAGTGTGTATCATGCTTGATATGTGTTGCTTGGCATATTATATGTGGTTAATGTGGTTGTTGATGAAAAGGAAGCATGATAGATTGATGATGTGTATGGGGATAATATTTAGGGTAATAATTTGGTGGTTAGGGAAAATATAAATTAGTATCCATGTTGTTATATGCTATGGTGACCTTTATTACATGTGTAACATTTTGTTAGCATTAGGGGGAGATTTTAAAAATGTATATTGTATATGAGTATGGCCTAATACATGGATATGTGCTAATAAGCATTACATTAATTATAAGAGTCATGGGTGAGACTTTAAGGTTAATACTTCATGTAGTATTAATAATAATTTAATAATAAGGGTGTGTAAAGAGTAAAATGGTGAATTTGTTAATAAAAGGAGAAAATAGTAATTTTGGAAGTAGGGGGGTAAAATTGTAATTTTGTGAATAAAGGATGAAAGAGTAATTTTTGTAAATAAAAGGGGCAATTTGGTGATCATGTTAAAAAGAATGGCAATTTGGTAAATTGTAATAAAAGGACAATTTGGTAATGTTATAATAAAAGGGTAAAATTGTAAATTTATAATTAAATGGCAAAATAGTAGTTTTATGATTAAAGGACGAAATGATAATTTTACAATCTAAGGGCGGAATGGTACTTTGGAAGTTAAAGGAGGTAAGATAGTAATTTTATAATTAAGGATAAATGGAAAAGTTATAAGTAAAAGGGCGATATGGTAATTTTGGGAGTTAAGGGGGTAAAATGGTAAATTTGAAGGTAAATGGGTAAAACGGTAATTGGGTAAATCAAAGGGGTAAAAGTGAACATTGGAAAGGAGTAAATTGGAAATAATAATTATTGAGAAGGGTAGAATAATAAGTTAAATAACAAAAGGGTAATTTGATAATTTAATAGTAGAGAAGGGTAAAATGGTAAATATGATGAATGTGAGGGGTAAGTTGGTAATTAAACCGACTGGAGGGTATTTTTGTAATTTTGGATAATGGAGTAGGGTAGTTTGGTAATTATGACAATTAAGAAGGGCAATTCGGTAACTTAAATAACAAAAGGGTAATTTGGTAAATTTAATAACGGAGAAGGGCAAAGTTGTAATTATGATCATATGCAAGGGTAATTTGGTAATTTAACCAACCAAAGGGCAATTTGGTAATTTTGACAATGAGGAAGGGTAGTTTGGTAATTTGACCAACTCAAGGATAATTTATTAATTATAATAAAGGAGAAAGGGGCAAAGTGGTAATCTAACCAATTAAATGGAAAGTATATTAAGTGTAATAATTATTAAGGGGGAATTGATGTCCTAATAAGTATGATAAATAATTTAGTAACCTAAATCGAATAAGGGATAACTTGGTGATTTTGTAACAAGGAGGGTAACATGGTAATTAATCAAATAAGAAAGGGTGACGTAGTGATTTTATAAGTAAAGGGGTAAATAAGTAGGTTGTATCCAGTATATCATTATGATTGTGGAATTCGTAACATGGCTCTAATAGTGTTGATTAACGAGGTAAGAATGTTTGATGATTAGTAAGTATCACGAGATGAGTTTTAATTCGGAATTAGATGAGTTTAGGATGGCCTTAATGATTCTCCTATGTTATGTTGGATGACCATCTGAATAAGAAATCTCTGATGATATCTGAACGATTAAAAGAGGATAATTATCTTATTGTTGTGCCTTTCTAATCACCCTTAATTAAGACACTAATACTTAAAGTGAAAGACCTCGAGATCGGGAATGGTGACTCCTTAGGGGTCGCTACCCTAAGGACGTGGTTTAGTCCACGATTATTATGGTATTTGCTGGTGTGCCTTTGTGCCCCAGCCAGGCCCTACATCTACTCTATCTAGCTCTATGGACCTAGTTAGGGGGTATGCATACTTAAGGATTAGGTGTCCTTGTCGGTAGGGTACTGAGTTAGCTTTATGCACCAGTACGACCAGGGTACCTTTGCGTCCCTGGGTTACTAGTTGAAGGGTACCGAGTTGCTTTTATGCACCAGTGCGACCGGTGTACCTTTGTGTCCCGGGTTCTTGATCTCCCTATCGAGGCAAATAAAATGGAATTGTTGTGCTGAATAAAAAGGGAAAATACTAATTGTTAAAGTGAAGGATTAACGAGCCGGGACCAGTTGATTCTTTATATATCCCGGTCCACCGGTTATAATAGTGGCCAGGAGCGTTGTGCCCTAGGTGATGATTCTTTATATATCCCGGTCCACCGGTTATAATAGTGGCCAGGAGCGTTGTGCCCTGGGTGATGATTCTTTATATATCCCGGTCCACCGGTTATAATAGTGGCCAGGAGCGTTGTGCCCTGGGTGATGATTCATTATAAATCCCGGTCCACCGGTTATAATAGTGGCCAAGAGCGTTGCGCCCTGGATGATGAGTTATATGTATTCCGACACACCGGCCAGAATAGTGGGGGTCCCGAGCTCAATAAAGTTTATTTTGGATGCGAATGAGTTATGGAAAAATACTAGTCATTAAGACGATTGATTAATGGCCTCAAGGCCCGAAAAATATCTCGATTACGGATCATGGCCTATTTGATACTGGTTGATTGATTATTGAATATATGAAAGTGAATTTTACGTATACGCTATTAATGTATGATTGAGTTATTGGATGTACAAATAATTGGATCTGAATACCATGTTTATACCTATGGTCATATCTGAATGTAGTAGTGTCAAGTGTAATATGGCGTGCCTGTATTTTAAGTGCGTTTTTAAAGGGTTACTCAGTACCGTAGTACTGAAGGGTTCCCTTTATGGGGCCCCTGCCTATTCAATGGGCAGTACCCCTTGCAGGTTGTATTCAGGTGCTATTCAAGTGGGCCCTTGGGGAGAGCGTAAGGTACTGTCCGGAAATTTTTAGGGTTTTAATTTGTCTCCTTTAAATTCAACGTATCTGTTATTTTGTAATCACCGTGGTTGAATGTTTCTCTTGTAAAGTATTTACTGTGCTACTCTGATCTTCAAATGCTTAAGTTCTCGTAAAGTTTTATTTTACTCCTTTAGCCTTAGCACTTAGTACTGGAACAGTATGAGTGAACCGGTCTGGTACTAAGTGTGGCGGTAATACTCCCAAAGTTCACGGTTTATTAAGTTGCTTCCGCTAACTTTCTTTTAATTAAACGAAATTTTTTAGTAGTGAATTTTGGGGTGTTACATGAACACACCTTGGTTCCAAGCCATACCACACATGAGACAATTAAAATAGCAACATATAGGTCTCGACATAAAAATTATACAAGGCATTCAAGGCACGTAGGACATATAGCACACATTTGACTTTAGCTACACCCTTACTCGGTTTAGGTTACCGAGCTATCTTTCACATAAATTAGGCCCCTAGACGTCCTTTATAACCGTTACATTTAATATATTCCCCATTTAGTTTGTTAGATTATCAATTTACCCATTTCCTTTATTATAATTAACAAATCACCCATTAGTTGGTCAAATTACCAATTTACCCCCGTTCATTATCCTAATTACCAAATTACCCCTCTAGTTGGTTAAATTACCAAATTACCCCTCATATTTGTCATATTTACGATTTTACCCTTCTCCATTATTAAGTCATCAAATTACCCTTTAATTATTTAAATTATTATTTTTACCCTTCTCAGTTATTATAGTTACCAATTTACTCCTTTCCAATTTCCACTTTTACCCCCTTGATTTACAAATTACCATTTTACCCCTTCACCTTCAAATTTACCATTTTACCCGCTTAACTTCCAAAAATTACCATATCGCCCTTTTACTTATTAAACTTCCATTTATCTTTAATTATGAAATTACTATCTTACCTCTTTTAATTCTCAAATTACCATTCTGCCCGTTATCCCAAAATTACTATTTTACCCTCTAATTATAAAATTACAATCTTACCCTTTTATTACAAAATTACCAATTATCCTTGTTATTACAATTTACCAAATTACCCCTTTCATTACAATTTTACCAAATTGCCCTTTTATGATAAAATGTCCATTTTACCCTTTTATTACAAAATTACAACTTTAACCTTTTATTATAAATTACCATTTTGCCCTCTTCTTACAAAATTACAATTTAATCACAAATTACTATTTAACCCTTTATTCACAAAATTACTATTTTGCCCCTTTAATTGTGAAATTACCAAATTACCCTTCTATTTCAAAATTACCAGTTTATCCTTTCACTTACAAAATTACCGACTTGTACCTTTTTATTATAAAGTTTCAAAATTGCCCTTTTATTATAAATTACCAAATTTTCCCTTTTGTTACAAGATTACCAATTTATCCTCCCCCTTACAAATTTACCATCTTACCCCTTATCACTCCCCTTGTATTAAATTATTATTATTCCTAATAAAATATTAACTTAAATCTCTCATCTTCAAATCTTATAATTAATGTAGCATTATTAACACCCATATATATTCTAGGCCATAATCGTGTACAAGATACATTAACAAAATTCAAAAAGGCTCACAAAATACTAATCATGCAATAAAGATCACAATACCATAATAAAACGTGGATAATACTTAACATTTTCATTAATAACTAACTTCTACCTTAAACAATTTCTCCAAACATGGCACATAATCTATCATACTTCCTTTTCATCAACCAACTCAAGAAAACATATATAGTATACTAGACAACATATATTAAACATAATACACATCAAAAATGCCTAATGTGCTAACATACGTTAATCCATATATTTAAGCGGAATTTAACGGTTACCTCGATTCCACGAAAAACAAACCATACCGGTATCCCGGTTTAAGGTTCAAGATTTGATTTGTCAAAACCAATACCTAAAATAATTCAAAACTTATTATGTTAGAAAACCAAATCATAAAGCTTATAACACTTAATTACTCAAATAATTAAACTAAAATATTTTTATACCTTAAAAATATTAAGTAAGCAAGCCAAAGAGGGCAGCAGCTCATACTACTCATGCAGCATGAGCTGCATGCAAAGAGAGAATAAAATGAGGGACTCGAAGGTGGTGGAAGAAGGGAAAAATGGGTATTTTCGGGTTGATGGTTTGGGGCTAAGAAAGGAGGGGTTTCGGGGAGGATTTAGGGCAAGGTGATGGTGCAGAAATGTAGAGGGGGTGTAGGTGGTGGTCGGGGAAGGGTTGATGGTGGCTAATGGTGGCGGAGGCGGCGGCAGCAAGGCTGCGAAGGTGGCGGTCGAGGTGAAAAACTGGCGAGGAAGGAAAATGGGGAGAGAAAAAGAAGGCATTTGGGTGATGGTTTCGACCAAAGCAGGATTAGGGGTGGTAGAGGAGGTTGCAGGGATTATTATGGTGGCTTAGGTGGCGGAGAAGGCGGCGTAACGGCGGCGAATCGGGGCAGCACAGGGTGATTGCCGAGAAGGGGTGAAAGGGGAGAGAACAAGAAGGGAGGAGGAAGAATGGGCTGCGGGGTGGATCAACGGGGACTATGGTGGTTCGAGGGTGAGGCAGAGGGTGGTAGGAGGTGGTTTAGGTGGTGGTTGAGGTGGAGGAAGCGGCAGAGAGGGGCGGCGAAACAAAAACAGGGGCGATGAGGGAGGAGAAGAAAGGGAGAAAGGAGAGGCTCGGGAGCAGGGGGAAAGGCTCGAAAAAAAAGCAGAAAGGGCAGGGAAGGAGGGTTAAATAGAAGAGGGAGAGAAGGGGAGTGGTAGGGCGGCTCGAGGGGTGTCGGTAGGGTGGTAGGGGAATGGAGTTGCAGGGAGAGGGAGAGGGAGGTGTCGGCAGGGAGAGGGAGAGGAAGACAAGGATGGTGGGGCCGGTATGGCCGGAAAAAGACGAGAAGGAGAGGGAGGGAGACAGGGGAGTCAACGGGGGAGAGGGAGCTGCAGATCCGGCGGCGAAAATTATTTAAATAATAAGAGTCAAATATTTGTGGGTAATAAATTTATTTAACAATTTGATTAAAATTCAAGGATTTAAAAGGGATAATTTTAGTAAAATAATAATTTGGAAAATTATTTAAATAATAAGAGTATGATAAATTAACAAAATATTTATTTTAATTTATTAAAATATTTATACCAACTTTCAAACACTCAAAAATCCATAAAACAATTAAATTAAAAATATTTAAAAGCTAATTTATCCAAAATAAAATTTATTTACTAAAATATAGGGTTTTAAAAATCCGGGGGATTACAATATGTGTCGGAGAAGTTTGGTATAGTATGGAGTACTATGTAAGAAACACGAGGGAAACGTGTTAATGAACATAGTTTATGTTTTTTATAGAAACTTTCAATGTGTTTTGGGCAAAATTTGAAAGTAAGGAAATAAATATGGGGGTCTTGTGTTTCCGAAACACAAACCGTATTTTTTTCTTATTTCTAAAACACATTGTTTTGCCCTGTACGGTTTTTTCTTCTATAAAAAGAGACATGTTAAAACCCTAGATATTAAGAGTCGTGCATCCCAACTTCTTCTTGTCCATACAATTCTTCATTAAAAAAGAATTGTATATTTATATAATTGATTGATTTATTAGTTTAATCATCATGTGATTACACAAGAGCACATATAATGATCTCTACTTTTTCCTTAATTATTATATTTTGTGATTGATTCCTCAATTGTGAATTATCTTATTAATTCCTATTTGGTTTGAATTTTTATAAATTTATCTAATATTGCAACAATTTGGTATCAAAGTTGCGATGTTGAAGAGATCCGGTTATCGGGATGGATACAAGATTTTATTTATTAAACCAGTTGATTGGTGTTTCAAGGAAAAAATGAATGTACTCTTAAGTTCATTTCAAAATAATTTGACCATATTAAAATTATTTAAGGAAATCACATCCTTATTTTAGGAATAAATTTGATAAATTGAGATTTTGAAAGACAAATATTCCAAATATTGGTCCTTCACATATGGATTTGGTGTCCAATTGAGGTGCTCGCTGAGTTTTTTTTTTTGGTTAGCGTATGATTTGGTTGTTCCATTTGGATTTTAGTGTAGAGTGTTCGATTGGATTTTGGTTGAGGTGCTTGCTGTAATATTTTGGTCTTTCTCGTATGGATTGGGTGTTCATCTCAGGTGTTTGAAGTAGATTCGATGCACAATTGCTAAGGGTTTTCATTTCGATTTTGTTATAGGTTTTGGAGTCATAATGGTGTTGACGGATAACCAGGACCAAGGTCAATACGCTATGTACCGATCAAGAGAACAATACTATCAAAATAGGGATACAAATAGCATATACTTTCACATTAAATCATAAGTGAATAACCAAATAAATGAAACATCTCATAAAACATAAATGATCCAAATTCCTTTATTAAGTAGAATCCATTTTCATTCTTTATATACGTTGAGTGTAGGAACCCTACTATTCTTAAACAGGTGGAACGGTCTGAAAAACCTTCTCAGGGACAACATACTTGAGCCACTATTATCATTCTGTGGAATGCATCTAAAAACATCATATTCTCAAGGTAGCACGCTCCCGGGCCACTATTCTCCCCTGTGGAACGGGAATACATACATACATACATACATACATACATACATACATATATATATATATATATAGATAAATAGATCACCTTGGTCTTGACTCACGTATTCAACCACTTTAAATCATTAGTATCTTTTCCATAGATTATGTTGTTGTATTTTCAATTCACGATGAGTAGGGACCCCACTATTCTTAATCCGGTGGAACGGACTGAAGCACCTTCTTAGGACAAAATGCTCTCAAGCCACTATTATTTCCGGTGGAATGGAGATTAAAAACATCTTCTCTCACATGCTCTTTCACTTTCAATGATTATTATCTCATTCAAGATTGATTTTCAGGCATAGAACATATTAAAACAAATATACATATAGTATATGTCCAAGTCCTTTCAAACCCTAATTACACTCCCTTTATCAATCAATCTCCCATGTTGATTATTCATCCATCTTATAAAGAGTCATTCTCAAATATAATCATTATTATCGTGGCCATAATGTACGGTCTAGTTCCCATAAACATACATTAATAAACATATCCTAATGTATTACTCACAGGAATCTCCAAAATTCTAAATTTCACTGTTTATCCATAATACCTCATATAAAATTTACCTAATTACCAATTCCAATAGATAACCTCATAAGGCCAATTATTAATGATGTATTTAGAGTTTGAATAACCTCTAGAATTTACACATGGAATAATGATATTATCATTATAAGATATTTTGCCCCAAATTATCCATTAACTCATTTAAGGACCCCAAACAACAATAATACTTCTAAGAATTCCTCATACTATTATTATCATATTTTAATCCACCGAACACATAAAATACCAAAATTCCCTTAACACCCTATAATAACCAAATTACCCTTAAGCACAAATAATAATCTTCATTTTATTAAATCTTGTACCTTCCACACATATTATTTTCCAAGTCCACAAATTATCATCATACCTCATGAGAATTCTTATATCCATTTATCAAAACTCATTTAATCCATATTTCATACCATAAGATATATTTCCACAAATATGACATTATCACAATAAAATCATAACATAATGGTACCTCTCACCCATTCTTACTTCCTTTCAACATAATATTCATATCATCAAAAAATATCATGATCAACACATGTTACATCATATATCGAAAATATCATGAAAAACACATATAACCATACAAGCAAATAACACCAAAAATCCTAACCATTATATAGTATATTTAACAACTAGGCCACCGGACTCTAAGCATGCAAATCCTATACTTCTTCCTCTGAAGCTACTAGAATACTACCTACAAAACATAAAAAAAATTCATGGTTAGGCTTGAAGAGTTAAATCGAAGGAGAAATCAAGATAAATAGGCTGTGCAGCCCTGGTTGAGAGAAATGATCACACATGGCTAAAATAAGATTTCTTGATATTAGAATCAAATTAAGGCATTAATGACATGGGATTAGGATAAGAAAATTTTTGTGGTATTACAATATGTCCCAAATTAAGTAGATTTCAAGCGTTCGAGGTGACTCGGGTGGATTTGCCTTGATGAGCAATGATGTTGCTTGCATAGTTGTCAGGATTGGGATAGTGAAGGTGAAAATGCATGATTGTGTGGTCATGACACTTTACAATGTGATACATAACCCAAATATGACCAAGAACCTCATATATTTGAGTTCTTTGGATTGTTATGGGTACTAATTTGTTATTGAGGATGGTACATTGAGAGTTACAAAAGAGGCTCTAGTGGCGATGAAAGGAAATCATGTCAAGATATTGTATAAGTTGGTGGGTTCCACTATTGTAGAGATAGCTATTGTGAAATCATTAAGGCTTTCAGAATTAGATTTTATGAGACTTTGCCACATGGTATTGGGAAACATAAATGTCAAGGGTTTGATTGAGCTCTCTAAGAGGGGGCTGTTGGATGGATAGAGTAGAGGTATTATGGAATTCTCTAAACACTGTGTATTTGGCAAGCATGAGAGGGTTATATTTTCAACAACTAAGCATAGTATGAGAGGGTCTTTTGAGTATATCCATTCGGGTTTGTGGGGTCCAATGAGAGTGGTTTCCAAAAGTGGTTCACTGTACTTACTCACATTCATTAATGGCTTCTCTAGAAAGGCATGGGCTTATTTCTTAAAGTATAAGAATGGTGTATTTAGTGTTTTCAAATATTGGAAGACCTTGATAGAGAAGTACGCCAGGAAGTAGGTTAAGTGTCTCAAGATAAATAATGGTCTTGAGTTTTTTAGCATAGTTTCACCACTTTATACCAATAACATGGGATATAGAGACACCGCACTTGTGTTGGAAGACAACAACAAAATGGGGTTGTTGAGCAGATGAACATAACCTTATTGGAGAAGGCTCAATACATGTTATCATAGGGAAGGTTAGGTAGAGACTTTTAGGCTGAGGTAGTTCATATGGCAGCATACTAGGTTATCCGATCACCGAATCGATTCATTAATTTGAAGAAACCTAAGGATTTATGTTTTGGTAAGCCAGTTGGTTACTATGATTTTCATGTCTTTGGTTGCCCTACTTATGCTTATGTGAATGATGGTAAACTTAAGCCTAGAGCCAAGAAGTGTATTTTTCTTGGCTTTACATACTGAGTGAAGAGGTATAGGTTATGGGACCCAACTACATCTAAGTTCTTAACCAGTAGGGATGTTACCTTAAATGAGTATGTGTTCCTTTAGAAGATAGAATCTTATGATGGTGTCGCTAAGAAGGAGAAGCGGGATAGTGCTTCGGGCTAGGTGGAGGTTCACATTGAGTTGGATGATAGAGACAATTCTAATAGATCTTCCTAAAGTGGGTGGATCCAGGCAATAAGTGGAGTAAAGGGGAGTTGCTATATGTAGAGGACAGAGGATTGAAAAACCTTCAGTCAGGTACAATTATGAAGAATTGGTTGGCTATGCTTTATCTAGTTCATAAATTATTATTGATGTGCATGAGCCAACATTATTCTTAGAGGCTATTGAGAATACTGATTCTGCTGAGTGGGGTACGACTATGGAGGAAGAGATGGAGTCCTTATTGAAGAAACATAAATGAGAACTTATGAAGGCATCGAAGAAGAAAAAGATTGTTGATTGCAAGTGGGTGTACATGTTCAAATAGGGAGATCCAATGGTTGAGAGACCAAGGAACATGGATTTTTTAGTTGCATGTAGATTTAGTCAGATTCTAGGTGTGAACTATAATGAGTTATTTTCTCCTATGGTCAGACATACTTCTATTCATACCTTATTTGCACTTGTGACTATGCATGATCTTGAGTTGGAGCAGTTGAATGTTAAAACTATATTTTTGCATGGTGACCTTGAGGAGGATATTTACATGTGATAGCCTGATAGGTTTGTGATAGAAGGGTTACGTGATCATGTGTGTCTATTGAAGAGGTCACTATACAATATGAAGCAATCTCCTAAATAGTGGTGTAAATGATTTGATCAATTAATGATTAAGCATGGTTTCTCTAGGATTAAGTATGATGGATTTGTGTACTTAAAGGAGATGGAGGGTAGGTCTTTTGTGTATCTTTTTTTATATGTTGATGACATGCTTATGGTAGAAAAAGATATGTCTATGTTGATAAGGTGAAGACAATGCTGAAGAGTAAGTTTGAGATGAAGGATCTTGGAGTTGTGAAGAGGATCCTTGACATAGAGACCATTAGAAACTGTGAGTATAAGCTTTTGTACATGTCATAGGGTTCCTATGTGAAAAAGTTGTTGGAGAGATTTTATATGATGGAAGCTAAGATGGTGAGCACTCTATTGGCTACTCACTTCAGATGTTCTGCTTTGGAGTGTCCCAAATCTAAAGAGGAAGAGGATTTCATGGCGAGTGTTCCATATTCGAATGTTGTTGGTTGTATCATGTACACTATGGTATGTATCCGACTTGATACTACTCAAGCTTGTGAGTTGATATATGGTGAATCTAAGAAAGGCTCACTAGAAAACAATGAAGTGGATCCTTATATACTTGAGAGAACAACATCATCTTATATTGAGTAAGGGAGATCAATTGGTTCACTAGTTGGGTTTGCGGACTCTGATCATGGTTGAGAACTTGATAAAAGGAGATCCACCAGTGGTTATTTTTTCTATCTTGGTGATTCAGCTATTAGGTGGAGGCCTTTCTTGTATAATATGACAACCTTGTTCACTACTAAGGTAGAGTATATGGTTATGATAGAGGATTTTTAGGAAGCCTTGTGGCTTGGTGGTTTAGTATGAGAGTTGGCATTTGTCATGGTGCTCCATTTGTTCATGGTGATAGCCAAAGTACTATTTTTTTTTAGTAAAGAATCAGAATTATTTTCATCGTCAAAAGAAGCACATTGACATAAAGTATCACTTTATTCAGGGTATTGTTGCTGTAGGCAAAGTTGTATTAAAGAAAGTGGATATTTTGGATAATCTGGATAATATACTACTGAAGCCACTGGCCGTGGGTAAATTTGAGTGTTTCTCAAACTTGATTGGTGTTCATAGGTCATAAGACCCTTTGTTGGGATAGGGTTTTTATAGAGATATTTATATGTCATGCATCACAAATACTATGTTAAGGTAGAGAATTGTGAGTTTTGACTGGGAATTTGAGCACAACATAACATTGTGTTAGTTTGTGCATGTGTTGAAGAAGTTTGGTGTAGTATGGAGTTTTATGTAAGAAACGTAAGAAACATAGGGGCGGGGGGTGGGGGTACTGTGTTAATAAACACAGTCCGTGTTTCTGAGAGAAAATTTTGATGTGTTTTCGGCAAAAGTTGAAAGTAAGGAACTAAACACGGGGTCCCGTATTTCCTAAACATACACTGTATTTTTTCCTTATTTTCGAAATACGTTATTTTTTCCCATAGGGTTTTTTCCTTCTTTAAAAGGAGACATTTTGAAACCCTAGTTGTTGAGAGTCGTCCATCCCAACTTTTTCTTATCCATATAATTATCCATTCAAATAGAATTGTGAACTTGTGTAATTGATTAATTGGTTAGTTTAATCATCTTGTAATTACACAAGATCACGAATAAAGATCTCTAATTTTTACTCAATTTTTCTATTTTGTGATTGAGTCCTCAATTGTGCATAATCTTGTTATTTCTGATTTAGTTTGAATCTCTATACATCCACAATAAGTCTACAACAGATAGGCCAGTCAATCATAATAGGTATCTAATCGTTTTTTCCTCACTCCCTAACTAGTATGATTCACATACTTCTTGTAGCCATTTATATGGAAGCCTTCTCTTTCGGGTCACTTCATTCACTTGCTCCTTTTCCATCCTAAACAATACACCAAATATACACCAATCATTTGGCCACATGCATCACCTGTTGAAATGCTCAAAAACCATAATTTAGGAGATTATGATAAAATAGGGACTTATTAGGGAAATTAATTAAATATATTATTTGATTAAAATAAGGGGATTATTTAAAGAAAAAAAGAGAGGAAAATAATAAAGAATTTAATTGGGGAAGATTAGATTATTTTTCTAGTTGAACATAGAATTTAGAAAAATTACCCAAAATATCCTAAATTATTATAAAAAGGAATCTAATTATTATCTTACTAATTTTTATTATTTTTAAATATTCAAAAATACCATAATATCTTAAACACCCCAACCAACCTATTTTTCCTCTTTTCCTTCATTTTCCCCTTTTCTTCCTTCTTTTTCTCCTTTTTGTTTTTCCCCTCTTCCTCTCAGATTAGGCCACGATCTCGACCCAACTCCCTCCTCCCTCTCTTCTCTCCCCCGCACAGCCCAGCTCGCTTTTTTTCCTTTCTCCCTCGATAGCCTGGTCTCCCTCTTTTTCTTTCTTTTCTTTTCCCCCCAAACCAGTCAGCCAACCACCTTCTTCTTCTTCCTCCCTTTTCCCTCCCACGCATTGCAGGTCAAGCTTGCAACTCTACACCGCCTGAACTACCCTACCACCGTACTTTCGTACAACCCCTCTCCCCTATCTCCCCCATCCTTTTCCTTTCCCATTCAATCCAAACCCCCTACACTTACCCCCTCACACGCTTCCTTCCCCTTCCTCTTTCCCCCACCTGCCGACCTGTGCCTTGCAAATCGCAGGCTCATACCGGCATGCCACTACTAGCCTAGGAGTCTACCTTACCTGCCCCCTTATCCTCTTCCCCCCTTTTTATATCCTCCCTTCAATGGCCTATAAATACCCCATACTGATCTAATTTAGCCCTCTTTACTCTACCTAGAAAATTCAGCATACTTCGCCATCGCCACTTTAGATGATGCCCCGGCCACCATCGTGCAACACTGCCGCCTAAAACACCACCCAAACCCTTCCCTGCATTACCCTCCACCAAGCCAAACCACTCACCCACCCTGGTTCCCCCTACACAAGCCACCCAATCGTGCAAAAGTTGGCTGCTCGACTTGCCACTTTTCACCCATTGTCACACCTCTTGCCACCATGCGCAGATGCGCTGCCTCCTCCGGCACCATCACCACCTCTCTTGCCACCCAATCCACTCAGCAGAGCCACCCCTACCTTTATTTCTCCCTTTCTCCCTCTCCTTCATCCTTCCTCCTTCTCCACCACCCTCGGCCACCACCACCACCACCACCTACGCCGCCGCCCTTGCTACGCCACCACCACCACTCCAACCCTCTCAACCCAGAGATTCCACCACCACCACAACCACCATCTCACTCTCACTCTACTAGCCCTAAAAGGACACCTCTCCAACCCCCCACTTCCTCCACCGCAGCCGTCGCCGTCGCCGCCTAGTTGCCACCTCTACTAGATTGTGGCCTAACCTTCCTAGCCTTAATGATAATTATGCAATTATTATTCTAACCTTATTATTATTATTATTATTATTATTATTGTTGTTGTTGTTGTTGTTGTTGTTGTTATTGTTGTTGTTGTTGTTGTTGTTGTCATTATCATTATCGTTACTATTATTATTATTATAACTAATACTGTTAATAACACCTTATCATTAACCAATATAGCTACCTAAACCTTTTTTGGCTAATAATAGCATGATTAACTGTTTTAAGGATAATATCATTATTTTTACTAATAAAGCTACTATTATTATTAATATCCCTAATACTAGACTATAATAAAGGTAAGTAGGAAATAATGATTATGTTGATAAGAGGGAAGTTAACCCTACCTCTTATAGGTAAACCAAGTCCAAACCCTAAGGAGGCATAGGAGAGTGCTCCAAGTCCGGTATTGTTTTAGGTAAGGATGTGGTTAAGGCCTAATATCTACATTATGTGCTTTTCATGTTATGTGTGATGGGATATTTGTATACCTTATGTGATTATGACTACTTACTTGTAGCGCAGCGCGGAACTAAGGTAAGTATATGTGTTCTCTTTATGGCATATATAAAATGATAATGTATCATGTGACTTATGGTGCTTATGTGATATGGCCCTTTAGGACATGCATGCTAGGAAGCTTTAAAAGATATGGTGTGGTGGTGGAAATATGAAAGGGGTAAAGGAAGTGAGTTAACTAGATAGAAGTAAGAATGACCTAATTACTTATGGATGGACAAATAAAAGGATGATATGGACAAAATAAGAAAGTGAGGTGAATCTTGCATGGGGAGTCCAGAGTTTGTATGGGGATGATTCTTACGTGAGAAAAGTTTATTTGAGGGATAAGTAAAGTATAGGGAGAGTTTTTTGGGTGATTGGAATCCATTGGTGAAAAATAGTACGTAGGTTGATATACGGGTACATGGGGAACTTGGCTAGGGTTTGGGAGGAAACCCTAAATGGAGGACATTGTGGAAGGGAGAAATAATGGAGAGGATTGGAATATGAGGTAAGAGTGGAAGGATGTCACATGAAGGGTGAATGTGTGTCATGTGGAAGAGGGGATGGTGAGTGAGAGTAATGGAGGGATAACATATAAGAAAAGAGAGGTACTAGGGTTTGGGGTGACCAATTAGGGTTTCATATTCACATGTGCAAAATGGGAAGTAAAGTGGGATGCTTAGGGATGAATCAAGTGAGGTGATGAGTTGGGGGAAAGGAAACGTGGGTTGTGTGAGATAGAGGAAGGTTGAGCTGTTTCTAGGGAAAACCCTAGAGAGCGATAGTGAGTTAACTCAGAGATCTAATGATTAAGTTAACCGGACTGTAACACGACCTATGTTATTTGTATTTCTTGTATGGTTTATCTGTATAGTTACTTGCTGGTGTTATTTTTACTCTGTGTATGGCCTTAGCTGCATGGTTACCTTACTCAGTACATAGCGTATTGACCACCTATTTCATGGGTGCTTCTCATTCTGATGAATAGAGGTCCATTCTGAGTTTGTGCAAGTAGGAAACGTCGTTTTCGATGCCTATGATGCTTATGAGGTGCTGGGTGGGGCTGAGAGTTGACCTTTGGGACTTGGCATGAGAGCCCAAGAGACCGGCCTCTTCTTGTTTATGTTTTTCGTTTTATTGTGTTTTACCTTTTATCTCCATGGGGGCTTCGACTACGTAACCCTTTTTCAGTTGTAATGACTTTTAATTACACACTCTGATTCTCTCATTATGAATATTTTATTTTTCTATGTTTCTCTTCCTTACGTGTGTTTAATGATTTGTGAAATTATCCTTAGCCTTGTGGTTGGTACGAGACTGGCCGAGGCTAGGCTTGTACTAATCACGGCAGCAGCACCCCCGTGCTTGTGTTTGTTTTAATTAAAAGAAAATTTTCAACTGTGACTTTTGAAGGTGTTACACCTTTCATCTCTAAATGTAATAAATAACGATAAACTCATAGCCTTAGTGTATGATTTACGTCTAAAAGGTTGACTTTCATTTCACCCCATGGCATATGAAAGTTGTTGGTATCTATCAACCTTCTCTCCATAAAGGTTGATATAAGTGGCAGGTTGGCGTGCTCAAATGTGCAGGCTAGAAGGTGTGATAATTAAATTTCTCATATGAGAGTGATTATCCTTTAATTTACGCTTTCAAGAAATGTTTCCAACACCTCATATCTAGTGTGGATCTTTGGACAACCACAATTCTAAAAAAATAAAAGGAACAAATGTAAGGAGTACATGATAGTTTACACATGAAATAAGAACTAAGAATCACTAAATAGGCTAAACATACCTTCCCAAACCATAAATCTAAAATAGTATGAATGCCAAAGCTTGGGATCAAATTAGGAATTATTGGACCTCCGAGACATGGCTCAAGTAAGTAACATTCATCCTTCAGTTGTATACCCCATTAATCTTCACTGGCATCATCATCATCTCTATCTATCTATCTATCTATCTATCTATCTATCTATCTATCTATCATCACCATGAAGTACATATGTCGATGAGGATGTCTGATATAGAACCACCCGCAAAAACTAGGTGGGCTAAGGATGATGGTACTTTCATGTTAGTCAGTGTTGGCGATATAAGAAAATATATTTATTTTTTAGATAATATAAAATTTATGTACCTCAAACCTCCATACCTCAAAATTCCTAAATCGACCATTAATGATGGATGACCTACATAGTCTGTAAATATTGGCATGGTAGAAGCCTGATGACTAAACCTTGGTTGTTCAAGAGCTTTTTCATATTCTTGTTGTTCGGCAGCTTCTTTTGATTCTTGTTAGCTAGATTTTTTACCTCATCATAATCCTTTAGTAAGAGTTCTTTGAAGACTTATCAGACAAGACATCAGAGTAGGTTATGTTGTAGCGTTTCTGCTACATCCTGGAGAAGAGGTAACAGGACAATCCTCTATCATATCTAGTATTCTGTCTTATCTACGATTCATTTGAATTTCAATACCAAAACTACGTCAATTATAATTAAATACATGAATGACAAGTAAATGGTTATGACAAAAACAAAAAGTAAACACCTAGGTAAGAGTAATGTAATCGTTAGATATTATAATATCAACCCATACTATGATATCCAAAGAAATATATATACCCATCTTTATAGCCAAAAAATTTATTCATATATTGTGTTTAATATAAATTTCTCAACAACTTTTGATTTATTTTATAAGCATCATAAATAATGTTTAAAGATTTAAGAAAATTTATATAATCTTATAAATAAGTCCTCTAAATATATTAATTAAAATAATATCCTTTCAAAGTTATTCAAAATAAACTATCCAAAATTATATAATATACAAACTCAAAAAAATTTGTATATACCTGCCATTATGACATAATCATAAATAAATCTTAATAAACCTAACAAACTAAAATAAATATCTATATAACATCTAATTAAACACTTATCTCTCCTAACACCTTTAAATTTATATAATCTCTTAAACTAATCCTCTATTATATTAATTAAAATAACAACTAAATATTTATGAAGTCAAAATACATCAATAATAATTTTATTAATTACTAGGAGCAGTTTAGTATAATATAACAACTAAATACACTTAATTATCCAAATACCGACGGTATCTTACAAAATACATCCTAACGGTAATCTTTAACAAATACTTACTCCACCACCGTTCGTTCTTATCAAATCCCTTACTCATCTACCGATTTTTTTTTCCGAAACTTTTACCTTAGGACAAACTTCCGAAACGATGACCCCCTCCAAAATTTATCTAAGACCTTCTGCGAAAATTAGCAAAACAAACAAATCGAATAAAAATATAAACATAGCTAATCTATTATAAAAAAAATTAATATAAATATAAAGAGATCTAACAAATTTAATTAATATATTAAAAAATATAATTAAAATATAAACATACACTTCCCCTAACAACATTTTCTACCCATCCCTCCCCCCATCCAATAACAGTTTTTACCCATCTCGCTCCCTCCCATGGCATTTTCTGTTAATCCCATCCCTCGTCTAACAACATATTTGGCCGATCTTTTCCTCACCTCACTAACACTTCGTGCCATTTCCTTTCCATCCCCAACCCAATGAGAGCTTTTGCTGATCTCACCCCCTCCTATGGCAGTTTCTGTTGATTCCATCCCTGTCCGATGGCATATTTGGCTGATCTTTCCCTCATCCTACCAACACTTCATATTATTTCTTTTCCTTCCTCAATGACATTTTCTACTGATCCCTCCCCCCACCAACGGTATTTTTTTACGGATCTCACCCCCTCCCATAACATTTTCTATGGATCCCAACCCCCATCCAACCACATATTTGGCAGATCTTTCCCTTAACCCACAGGCACTTCGTGCCATTTCCTTTCCCAACATTTTTTTTACCGATCTTGTGTCATTTCCTCCCTCCCACTTTCCCCTTACCCCACTAACATCCTACTAATAGATTTAATATTTTCTTGAGTTTTTCTCTTTTGGATAGATTTTGCAGGAAAAGATAAAAATGAAGAAATTCATAGGAGAAATCGATGGAAAAAGGAAATGAAGTAAATAACACATCAAGAGACATGGAATCAATGGAAGAAAAGACTAGAAATGAAGAATATATATCAAAGTGAAGCTTGTGTTGAAATTTCATAAAGAAATAATAAAGAACAAGAAACACGATACCCTCGTATTTCATAAACACAACCCATATTTTTCTGTCAGCACACAAAATCTCAGTTTTAAAATTTCAGCATTTGGCAGAAAATTTAAGAAAAAACACAGAGGTCCTGTGTTTCCCAATACAGATCGTGTTTTTCTTAAATTCTATAACCGTTCGCGCAAAATTTTCCTTGATATATTTCTAAAGTTCTCAACATTTGACAGGTGGTTCTGGGGAGTTTGAGAATTAGATTATCTCTTTGTCTCTATATTCTCTAGATACCACATGTAATTCATAATTCCAATTCTCTTTCTCTCCATTGTATTCAATTGAACAATCAACACTCTGTAATTCAAGTCGATAAGTTCTTCTCCATTCCTCTCTTAATTGCAAGTTTTGATTTTTGATTGAATGCAAATAAATTTCCTTTATTGCATTATTATTTCTCTTAATTTTAGTGTTTCATTGTTAATTTATTCGTAATCATTGATGTTAATTATAGATTACTACATTTTATTGTATGTTATTGCAATTATGAAGATAGTAGCATAGATAGTATAGGATAGGAGGATTTGATGATAGAATTAGGGTTTTGCTTATGACAACGTAATTTAGATTTATGATTCTAAATGAAATCTAATTGAATTAATGGACGGAATTGAATGATCTAGCATCATAGGTTAAGAATTTAAACTAATTAGATTGATCACCTATTTAGTTTAGATCTTAATCAATGCTAGGATAACGAAATTAATACGTAATTATTAATTAACGTTTCCAAAGTAGCAAAAGATTAATTATTAATCTTGTCTATTAATTCATATGATTGTATGATCCGAGCTTATGTGATTATGGTCATAGTTGACTGCTGTCTATTCGTAATGCTGCCATTAATTGAATCTAGCATTCTTAACCTAGGTTATTAATTGGTTAGGTGATAAATTGAGAGCTTATTCAATTTATTAGAATTAAGAGAAAGTAAAGAAATGAATTATCATGAGTTTCTATAAGTCAACATTAGATCATTTAGAATTATTCTTTTCTCCATGATTATTTGATATCTTAATTCCATAATCAATACCTTCGTATCCTTATTTATTAATTAGTGAGTAACGTGCTTTATTATTGATCCATAGTATAGAACTTAGTGAGAGAAGTAAATGTTATTAAATAACTAGGATTTTAGCATTGATTACAGAATTATTGATTATATATCATTCCTTTTGGGTTTGACTCCTTTTTATCATCTACTACGTATTTAGAAATTATGATTTATTTATTAAATTTGTTGTGCATACGAATATGATAATCGATTACATTTTTTTTAAGTATCTAAAATATGATAATGGATAATTTTATCTGAATTTTATTTAATAAAAACCATTAGGTAAAGATCCAAGAAATAAATTTTATTTTTATACAAATTTAAGTGAATAATAATAATTTAACATATTTATTTATAAAATGTCATCCGTAAATGAAAATGGAAAAAACATAAAAAAAGAAATTATAAAGATGTTGCAAAAATTTTAAATATAAAATTTTTCAAAGATCTTATCGATCTCATAAAAATAAATAAATTCATAGACGTAAATATTTTCTACAGATAAAAATTATTAAATTTTTGCTACTATAAAAAATATATAAATATATATTAGACTTAAATGCCTTTAGCAACCAAAAAAATTAACGATTAACGACTAAAAATTACATTGGTTGCTATAGATATACCAATAACAATGACTTTTAATGGTAGTCGTTAATAATATATCAATAGCGACTAGACAAAATTTTCGTCGCTAAATTGGTCGTTAATGCACCAGTTTCTTGTAGTGAACATCAAAGGATTATATTAGTATTTGGAAAGCAAGTGTTTTATGCCAAGTAAACATATGTTTTTCAAATAATGATATATATATATATATATATATATATAGAGAGAGAGAGAGAGAGAGAGAGAGAGCCTCCTTATCAGGTGATATTGGTCTTTCTCTCGCTTTCAACTGAAAGTACCGTACGGAAACTACCTTCATAAAACATGATAAGATGGATCATGTGTTGGTCTAAAAAGGGTATTGTTATATATAAAACAAATTTTTGCTCCGTGAAAAATAATTTCCGAAAGTGACCTTGATATCTGTAATTTTGTGCAATCTAACTAACATCACATCGGTAAAATTTACCGAAGGCCGACCTTTCCATCGGTAGAAAATGCCGATGCTTGCCCAATACCTAAGACCAAAGGTGGCAAGGCTGGCCATTCTTATCGGTAGAAAATGCGGAAACCCTCAAACCCTTTCTTTCGTCTCCTTCGGTAATTTCGGCTGAATACCATTTAGCCCATCGATACTAATTGTCGATGCCCCCAACCCCTTTTTTTTTTCTGTTAGATCTGGTTTTCTTCGGCAATTTCAGCCGAACACAAGTCAACCCATCGGCAATAATTGCTCCTTTTTTTTCCATTCTATACATCTAGAATTAGAATAAAATTTAGAAATAATTTTTATCTATAATTAAAAAAATTTCATAATCTAGATCTATAATATAAATATTTTGTACAAAAATTTAAATTCACATATTTACAAATAAATAAATAAATAACTTTAATTAAACTTATAAATTTATGCATATTATAGCAAGAGAAAAAAATTATTAATAAAAAATATTAATTACTTACCTTATGTAGGGAGAAGAGAGAAGGGAGAGTTGCACAAAATTTTATTTCGAAGTAGAGCGACAAGAGAGAGAAGTAGATTTTAAAAAAAAAACTGTCGGCACATTTGACACCAGCCTATGACTACATAAGGGATAAGGGTAATGTAGGAAAAAAAGGTTATTATTTTCTGTATAGTAAAATGATGTTTTCTAAATAACAGCTGCGGTCTAAAAATTCAAACCACTGTTTCAATATGGATAATAGCATATTCGTACCAAGAAATCAAAGACTAAGTTGACTCTTTAGAAGGAGTAGGGTATCACGCATAGTTTTAAAAACCGGACCGGTCATCGAACCGGTCTCGTAACTGGTTCACTGGTTTAGTGGTCGAACCAGTGGTTTGGACTGGTCGAACCAGTGGTACATTTTAAGTCAAAAAATATGAAATATATAGAAAATTAAACTCTACATAATTTTGACCGGCTCCCGACCGGTTTTTTGACCGGTTCTAAGACCGGTTTTTTGACCGGTTCACCGGTTTTCACTGGTCCGACCGGTTTTTGACCGATTTTCACTGATTTCGAGATCTTAAAAACCGGCACATGAAATTTGACCGGTGACCCGACCGGTTCACCGGTTCACTGGTCGGACCGGCCGGTCCGGTCCGGTTTTTAATACTAGGGTATCACGACGAGTGGTGTTGATGGTACTTGGTTTGGTTGGTAGGGACGGCGGTGTGTTGTGATAATGGTGATGGATGGGGTTGAAGTTAATAGTATACAATAAAATATTGATTCTTATGCAGATAGGAATTTATTGAATCTTGAATCGAACAATACACAAAATTAATGGTATATAATAATTTTATAATTTTATATATTTATCGATAATATATAAGTTATCAATAATATTTATCGATATTTATTAATATTGACTAATATTTTTTACTATTTAAAAAAAATATGATAACGACCATAATTTATAAAATATAATTTGTAATACTTTAAAGTTGTAACATCGTAACCCTAATTTTATTGCTCGATTAGGGGGTATAATGGAGGTGGGGTAGCTGTAGTCACTAATAGCCCATGCTAATCTCAAGGTGCTTATCCTAACTCATAGTAACTCATAACATGAGTTGACTTATACTAACCATGTAAAATATAAACACAACTCACCTAACCCATAACCATAATTATATGGGTCAGGTTACATAAGTCATGACAAATTACAAGTTGACTAATACTATTTCATAAAAAATATCAACACAACTCATCTAACTATAAACATAACTCGAGGAGGGAGTATTACATAGGTGATTGATCGCCCTACCCATTGAACGTCCATATCTCCTAAATCTTATGTGATCTCAAGATAACTGCAACCACATAATTAGAAAGTAAAGCGGACCAGTTTGGCTCAGATGGCCTGTCCCTTGAACTCACTATTCCCCTCTGCAGAATCACATGCGACGGCCGAAGTTCCAAGCCTTCTCTGCCTTCCGTGGTGGTCGTCTTGAAGTACCAGGAAAAGTTTACTGACCAGAAAATAAACCCATGCCCATCATACTGCAATCCAAACCGAAACCAGACTGTTTCTCCCGATAGCAACTCAAAGTGACATACAGATATCAGATGCTTATGGCATTCGTCTGAAGACATTGGATGGCCGCAAGATCATGATTTCGTATCATAACTTTGCATACAATGGTGGAGGAAAAGGGATTGGCAGCAGTACAACGATTACAGATGGTGTACATAACAAGGATATTTCAGCAAGTTTTGATCCGAAAACAGTACGCATTCCGACAATCAACACCGCACCAAGCTAGTTCCACGGGTGGCCGTTTCGGCATTTCCGCTTTTCAACTACAAGGATTGATGTTGTCCCAAGTCTCGAAGGAGATATCAATGAAGAAACTATTAAGGTATAACGCATCTATATCACTCTCCTACCAGAAGAAAATTAAATGCATGCAATCATCACATCTTCCTTTACGAACTCCCCGCCATAATCAGTCTAGAAGACGACCCTAAAAGCATATCGTAAAACTCAGTTTCTATCTGACCTTAATTATGTGTAACAATATAAAAGTAGGTTATTTTACGTCTGATTAAGTATATAAATGGATGTAGAATATTTTATGTATTTGAGATCATTTCGGATGATTTCGGTAATCGTGATTTTGTAGTTGGATATACTTTACTTATAAAATATTATTTATGTCTATTAATTTTTAAGTTACATATAGAAAAATATTCTTGCAAAATTATATTTAGGACCTAAATGGGTTGAAATGTAAATATGGAAATTTTGCTTTAATTTTATTTATCTTGGTTATCCCTTTTAAATTTTATACACAAAAGATGTAATTAAGGTATGCTAGTTAAAACTCATATCAAATGCTTGTTAAAAAAATTAGAATATATATATATAGGTTGGAAATGAGTAAATAAGAGGATCTAGAAATTTTCATAATTTTAGAAATAATTTTGAAATTTATTTTTGTAATTACCTTATAAGCTTATTAGTTCATAGTCAAGTCAAATTTGTATATATCAAACCTTGTTTTAAATGAATGAAAATTTACATGTGAATTTAGAATATTACTTTAAGGATTCCACAAATTTTCATTCATTTATGAGCTTATTTGGTATTTTTCTTAATTTTAGCCTCTTTATTGATCTTTCCATCAGTAAAAATAAACTATAAATTCTAAAATTACTATTTACCCACAAAATTTCTTCCCCGCATTTCCATGATCAGATTTTACATCAATTTGATTATTTTTCCATTCAGTCAACTAAAATTTGAGCCAAAGTCGCCTCCTCACACATCCTACCCATGTTACTTGTATCTTTTTGGCTTTTCTTGCACCAACCTTCTTCACTTGCATTCCCCATACTTCAACTTGACCTCCCCTACCCCTGGATAGACCTACACTTATTCACCCCTTTATCTTGATTGTTGGGTTGTCATAACTCTTACGCACTCTCCATACTTTCTTTTATACACTCAACCACCCACCCCTTCATTCAAGTGTTGAATAAGCAAGCCCCCCTTTCTCTTGGCATCACATTTCAATAGTCTTCCTCCCCTATTATACCTCATTTATCTTGCAATATTTTCACATAGCATTTCTCTCATTTGCTCCTCTTGGTTGATCCTACCCCTCTCTTCATTTTGGTTATTTTTGCTAAATATTATTAAGCCTGTTGAGTGTAAACAAAACCCACACCTCTCTTGTCTCCATTCTCCTTTTTTTTCCTTCTTGATCCCTTATCTAGCCTTGTTATATTTTCTTAAATATAAAAGTGTTAGATTTTGGACAAAATTTGAAGAGTTTCCTTTTCCTTTTTCTTTTTATGGTGCGTCAATCCTTATTGGGTATAACTCTCATCCTTTTGATTTTGATTATTATATTGTTTTGTTATTCTAAAATGTGTTAGATTATGATTACTTTTATTGGATTTTATATCTTTAAAGAGAAGGAAGAGTAGTAAGGAGCTAGGGCTTGTGGTGCTTCTTCTTATTTTTATTTTTTTATTGGGAAGGAGGTAACTCATATATTATTACTAAATATTTAAAAATCATATGAAAGCATATTTGGTTTTCCTATGTTTAAGTATAGTTTATGTTTCATTATAATTTCATGAAAAGTATACATGCACCATATGTTGTTGTTAATTTCTCTAAGTATCTAAACATCTACTTTTATGCAAGAGTATTTTAATATATGTATGATAACATTCTAGATTAGGGTTGTATTTAATGAAATAATTATGCACAATTAGGGTTTTATGTGCTAAATAAACCTAATTATATTTTAGGGGAAAAATGAAAAACTTTAAACTTTTAAATTGTTTTATAATTGTAATTTTATATGAAAGTTTCTATTTTAATGTAATTTATTCATACCATGAATTTCACATAATTCTAATAACAACTGGTATTAAAGTGAGAAATTATTGAGTAAATCATGTATATAATATTTTGGTAATTTTTGACTTATCATGCCTAAAAATGTGAATAATTAGACTAAGATGACTTTAATGGATTCTTATGTTGACCTTAATGTTAACTTTAACTTTTTCTTGGATTATTGACCTTAGGTTCGACTTAAATACTTGAAAATAAAGGAAAATGATTAAGTATGAAATTGGAATCATTGTGTGTTATGTGATATTTTATAATCATCTTATTGAGATATTAATATTTAAAGTGGAAGATCTCAATATTCGGGAATGGTTGCTCTTTAGGAATAGCCACCCTAGAGATGACGTACATGCCCTCAATTTGGTTTAGTGGTTTCATCGGATGCTTTGATATTTTAGCTAAGGCACAAGTGTACTCTATAGGTGACCTATGGACCCTATAGGGAGTATCGATATTGTAACACTCAAAAGTTTACTACTGAAAAATTTTGTTTTACAGCAAAAGCATATAATCAAAATACCAGGTGTTACTATCGTAATTGACGTAAGCCTAGTTTATTGTACTATCCTTACATCAATTACAAAGCTAAAACCATTCAAATCAAAACAAAGTAAGTAGCTTAAAAAGAAAGTAGAAATGAGATATTCTTTATAAATATAAATATGAGTTAGGAGATTAACTCTAAGATACAATAAAAAAAAATACAATAAAAATACATACCATGGATTGAAGAGTCCAAAAGGCATGTGGGTAAAAAACATCATCCAGATAACATGACTCTTTTCCTAAACACTTAGTACAAGGAAATTCATTCCTCCCCCATATGATTCATCAAAGGTAGAAAAATCATCCAATTGATCCTCAAAGATATGTATAAAAGCATCTAGGTCATCTGCTCATGGGAATGAGAAGCACCCATAAAAAGGATGGTTAGTATGCTATATACTAAGGTAACAATACTGTTGAGTCATGGATGAAATTGAATACATACATTCATAGAAGATGATAAGTACAAGTGAGGAGTACATAAAATATCATAAGGTAAGTACTGATCTAGGCCTCTTTATTAGATGTAACCATTTTCATTCTTTTATTTACATAGAGTTCAGGGACCCCGCTATTCTTAAAATGATGGAACGATTTGGAGTAGCTCTTAGGGACAACACACCTAAGCCAATATTATCATCTGATGGAACGAATCAAACACCTCTTAGGGCTGAACGCTCCCAAGCCACTTCTCTTAAACCTTTGGAATGGTCTAAAATATCACTTAGGGACAACACACCCGAGCTATTATTATTATTATCCAATGGAACGGACCGATAAACACCTTGGTCCTGATTCACATTCTCTTCCACTTTAAATCATAAATATCTTATCCATTAGATTACTTATCTCAAATCATATTCTTATTCATGATGAGTATAGGGTCTCACTAATCTTAATGCAGTGGAACGAACTAAAGCACCTCTAAGGGACAACATACTCGAGCCACTATTATCATTTGATGGAACAAATTCATAAAACACCTCTTAGGAAAAAATGCTCCTGAGACACTATTATCATCTGGTGAAACGAATCCATAAAATATCTCTCAAGGTAAAATACTCTTGAGCTACTATTATCATCTGATGGAACATTCCCATAAATACCTCAGTCCGACTCATATGATCTTTCACTTTAAATGATTAATATATTATTCAAGTTTGATTTAACAAGAACTAAACATGTTTAAAACAATCAAGGCACGTCATGATATCATAAGGCCATTCTGTAGGGTTAGGACCCTTATATTTCCCCAAAACCCTAATTTCATACTTTTATCATAACTCTTTTTTTTTGTTACCCTTTTAACCACCAAAATTAGTACTTCTTCCTCAATTATTATGATTATCAACATACTTGAATTTCAAGATTTAACTCTAAGGTCTTGCACATGCAATAGTAACCTTATTACAACAGCTTATTATTTATGGGGCTTATAAAATAAAATTTCACAATTCCATCATAACTTTTCCTGTAGGGCTCAAACAATCACAAGATTCAATATGCATTCCTAGAATACTAACATTAACAACATATTTGGATTTCGTGGTATAACTCTACCATTTCATATATGTGAGAAAAGCCTTCTCATTTTAGGGTTACTATTCCCAAATCATATCATTTTCATACTTTATTAAACTTAGGTCATTCATAACTACTATAAGCACTTCATATAAATTCATTAGCATATTTTGGATAATATAACACCTTAAAATACCATGATTCTTATATTTAACCCATGTTGTCCAAAATGGCTTTATCGGTGACAAACCCTTATTTCATGCAAATCTTATAGGTTTGGTAACATTATCCTCAAATCCTCTATTTATCTCCATATAATTTATTATACTCGTTTTCATACACATCAAACCATTAATTAACCCATGATACAACTATATTTCACACCGAGGGTTTTTCCATATAAAATAACAATACCACATAATCTTTACTTACTCATTTTCTATCATGTAATATCAAATGCATATCATAAAATTAACAATCATATATTAATTCACATAATAAAAAAAAACATGGTATAACACAAAAACATGCATAACACTTAGCAATTAAAAATCCCATACTTTACAAAAACAACTCTAGTCTCTATGCATGCAAATCATATCCCGCCTCTTCCAGAACTATGATGAAATCACTTGAGAAATTAGAAAAAACACCATTAGGATTAAAGAACATAATTAAGGAAATGTATGGTTATGATAATGGAGGATTAAATTGAGACAAAACAATTCGGGAGAGAAACGGTGGTAGATACTAAATAACGGGAATGATGTTCGATTTTTGGGCCAAGTGGTGAAGGGTGTGGTATGGTGCAGATTGCCAAAAGTGGAGGGGGTGCACCGATGGAGGCTACCAAAAGTGGAGTGGTGGTTGTGGAAGTATTTGACAAAGAGGAGTTGTGGATGCAGGTTGTTCGTGCCGCAACCAAGGAAGAAAAGAAAAGAGAAGGTTGGGGTGAAACTACCTTAACACCCCAAATTTTACTACTGAAAATTTTCGTTTTAAGTATATAATCAACTAGCTAGGTGTTACCACCGTAATTGACATAAATCCAGCTTACCATATCTTCCTCATATCAATCACAAGGTAAAATAAATAAGAATGTAAAACATGATAAATAGAAATTTAAGGAAATGTCATAAAACATTAGATAAAATTTGGAGATTTACTCTAAATACAATAATCTAAAATATAAAAGGGATATCATGGATCTAAGAGTCTAAAAAAGTATCTAGTAGGAACAAACGTCTAAATAAATTAACTCTATGCCCATAATCCTAATACCACAGTTACTCCTCCACATATAACTCATCAAAGGCTACACACTCGTCCAATGGTTCAGCCTCGATCTGCATAAATACATCTGGGTCATCTACTCGTGGGAATGAGCATCACCCATGAAACAAATGATCAATTTGCCATGCACTGAGTAAGGTAACAATATAGTTGAAATAGGATTACACATAATACATGAATTCACGTTAGAGAATAAGCGTACATAAGATAATATAAAATAGTGCCAGGTAAATAATGATTTCAAGTCTCGCTATATAAATATATCATATTCCAATCTTTTATTTATGTTGAATTAAGGGAATCCACTATTTTTAAACTGGTGGAACTCTTTGAAACACCTCTCGAGGACAATATACCCGAGCCACTATTATTATCCAATGGAACAGACTCAACACCTCTTAGAGCAAAAATATTCATGAACCACTATTAATAAACTAGTGGAATAGTCTAAAGCACCTCTCAGAGATAACACATTAGAGCCACTATTATTATCTAGTGGAACGGACTCAACACCTCGATACTAACTCATATAGTCTTTCACTGTAAAAAAATTAGTAAGTTTTCCATAAATATTTTATCTCTTAATTGTATATTTATTCACGTTGAGTATGGGTCTCACTATTCTTAATCTGTTAGAACAGACTGATGCACCTCTCAGGGACAATACACTTGAGCCACTATTATTGTCCGATGGAACAGATCTATATAAACACCTCGGTCTGACTCACACGATCTTTCACTTTAAATGATTAGTATCTTATTAGATTTTATTATGTATTCAAGATTCTCATGCAGGACTCATATAGGTATACAAGACATATACTTGAATACATAAATGTGACCACAAAATTATCCTCAAATGACCATAATACACTTAGGGTAGTGATACGTTGCCGTATACACAATAAATTTAATAAATAAATCCTAATTCCAAATATTTAGTAGATGGCAAGAAAGAGCCCACAAGGAATGGTATATAATCAATAACTATGTAATCAATGTTAAAACCCCAGTTATTTAATAACATTAATTCCTATCACTAAGTTATATATTATGGATAAATAATAAAACAAGTTACTCACTAATTAATGAATAAGGATAGGAAGGTATTGATTATGGTATTAGGATATCAAATAATCATAGAAAAAAGAATAATTCTAAATGATCTAATGTTGACCTATAAAAACTCATAATAATTCATCTCTTTACTTTCTCTTAATTCTAATAAATTGAATAAGCTCTCAATTTATCACCTAGCTAATTAATAACCTAAGTTAAGAACGTTAGATTTAATTAATGGCAGCATTACCAATGAAAAGTAGTCAACTACGACCATAATCACATAAGCTCAGATCATGCAATCGTACGAATTAATAGATAAGATCAATAATTAAACTTTTGCTACTTTAGAAACGTTAATTAACAATTACGTGTTAATTTTGTTATCCTAACTTTGATTAAGAACTAAACTAAATAGGTGATCATTCTACTTAGTTTGAATTCTTAACCTATGATGTGTGATCGTTCAGTTCCATCTATTAATTCAGTTAAATTCCATTTAGACTCATAAATTCAAATTACGCTGTCATATCTGAAATCCTAATTCCGTCATCAAATCCTCCTACCCTATATTATCTATTCTACTATCTTCATAATTGCATTAACACACTATTAAATGCAGTAACCTATAATTAACATCAATGATTACTAATAAATTAACAGTAAAACCATAAAAGTAAAAGAAATATTAATACAATAAAGAGAATTTACTTGCATTCAATCAAAAATTAGAACTCGCAATTAAGAGAGAAATGGAGAAGAACTAATCAACTTGAATTGCAAAGTATTAATTGTCCAATTGAATACAATGGAGAGAAAGAGAATTGGAATTGTGAAGTACATGTGTTTTCTAGAGAATATAAAGAAAAAGAGAGAATTTAATTATTGAAATTCAAAAACCGAATGTCTAATCTCCAGAATTGTCAAAAAATATATCAGGAAAAAGTTTGCTTGAGCGGTTACAAAAATTAAGAAAAACACAGTCTGTGTTTTGGGAAACACGAGTCCTTGTTTTTCCCTTAATTCTCTATCAAATTCAAAATTTTGAAAACTAAGATTTTTATCTTCTGGCGGAATAACATGGCCCGTATTTAGGAAATAGGGGGTATCGTGTTCTTTATTCCTTTGTCATCTCTTTATGAAATTTTAGCAAAATCTTTCCTTTGATATATATTCTTCATTTCTGGTCTTTTCGTCCTTTTATTCAATATCTCTTCATGTCTTCTTTGCTTCATTTCCTCTTTCCTTCGATTTCTCCTTTGAATTTCTTCATTTTTTTATCTTTACCTGCAAAATCTTTCCAAAAGAGAAAACCTCGAGAAAAGATTAAGTCTTATAAAAATAATGAGGAATAAATGATATTTTTACTTAGGATAATAACATATAAATCCCATATATCAAATACCCCCATGCTTAAATTGTTGCTTGTCTTCAAGCAACATCGCACAAAAGAAACATCAAGGATTACAAGTGAGATAAGTTCTGAACTACAAGAACTGTAGGATTGGATTTAATCATTCATGGAGTTTAACAATGCATTGGGTCTTAAAACATTTATAAATCACAAGAGAGAAACTTTGAAAATATTTTGGATCACATATCTAACATACCCAATAAATAGTTTTATCAAATGCTCAAGTGATTAGGGAATGATAATTAGTATAGTTAATATCTCACCATGCAAAGCTAGATTAAGATTAATGAAAGTTAAATTAGTAGATTTTTACTTTTGGTATGTGTAAACGCTCATACTTATATGTCTAGGGTAAAATGTGTTTACTCTCAAATTTTCTCTAAATGATTATGATTATCCATATGTTTTCCATTACTCTCAATTCGTCATTGCTTAACAGAAATAAAGTATATAAGAATCAAAATGTCTTAAATTTGGTTGTAATGGGGCTAGGGTTCTAAGGTGGGATAAAATTTTGGGATTGTAGCTAGACTCTATTAACTAGAGAAGAAATTTCTTTCTTTCCATTAAATCACAATTCTTCCTCCTCTCCCTTCACTTCCCTTTAAAAAAATCAATTCTAATTTCAAACCCTTCCATTCAACCAAATAAATAACAAAAGACATGAATTTGTTTTTTTAATGCTTAGCTACTTTATCTATTATTTTTATGATATCCACACCCCATGCTTAGATTTCACCTTATTAACAAAACAAATGTTCTCTTTGAAAATTTATTGCTCCATTAGTCATAGAGTAAAGAATGAAAATGCATATGGAGATTAGTTGTTAACAAAGGTTAGATCAATAGAATAAGGCTTTAGGCTCAAAGGGGTTATGCAATGGATAACAATTTTTAAGGTAAGCTATTTGGTCTTGTAGCTAACAAAGAAATAAGAGTGTCTTTATCATTTTCAAATATCCTAAAGTTCTATGTAGTCTTGAAGAGTTGTAATGGAAAATTCTAGTTTCACATATCATTGGAGAACACACACAAAAGAAAAAATATATTTTGGATAAATAATGTACCTATCGGTTAGGCTCAAGCACTCATAATGTTATATCTACCCATTTTGAATTTTATTTCATCTCATTCATAATCAATGCATGGATTGATTTCTAACCACTCTAACCCTTTTTCCTTTACCACTATCACAATCTCAATTTATGTTTTTAAGGTTTTGGAAGATGGTGATCAAATCAATTATTATGATTTAAAAATAGCTTTTGTCAAAAGCTTTAGTCCCATTACTTTGCTTACGCAATGAATGGATAAATCAAATCTAACACTTCTTGTTTAGATACGAATAAAAAAAAACTAACACAAGATCACATAATTAGAAAACAAGTCACATTAATGCAAACAAATAAAGAAATAATAAAAAGACATGCAAACACACCAACAGATACTAACATCAACTATATATATACCTCCAAAAGTTCATCCTCCCTACTTAGCTTGTTCATTGTCCCTAATGAACTAACCCATGCAAAAGAAGAGAGGAATGAGAAAGGATTTATGAAGGAGGTGGTGGTGGACTCCTAGTCCCAATATTAGACAAGAAAGACACACTCAAATGACACACAAAATAAGAGAAAGTTATGAATACACATAAAATGGCAAATATTCACAAACACAACACACATGAAATAATGAAAAATCATAAGTATGAGATAAGAAAAAATTATTTACAACACTTGGGTGTTTCCTAAGTAGTAATGTCCCAATATTTCAACCTTCATAACTTGGAGCGGTAAGATCTACCACCTCCAAGTTTCTCACACAGTGTCCCTCATAAAAAGGTTTGAGACGGTGTCCATTCACTGTCCACATTGTTCCTATCTTCTCACTTTTAATCTCTACTACACCATGAGGAAACACATTAGTCAAAATAAATAAGTCGATCCATCTCGGCCTTAATTTTCTCGGAAACAACTTTAAACAAGAATGATACAATAAAACTTTTTGACCAATCTTGAAATTGTTCCTAAGAATTAACTTATCATGAACTACCTTAGTTCAATCTTTGTATTGCACTGCAGTTTCAAAAGCATCATTTATTATTTCCTCAAGTTCTTGTAGCTGAAGTTTCCTATGTCTTCCAATTTCATTTGACTCCATGTTACATTTCTTTATAGCCCAAAAAACTCTATGTTATAATTCAACCGAAAGGTGATAAGGCTTACCGTATATCAGACGATATGGTGACATACCAATTGGAGTTTTGAATGTTGTGCGATATGCCCAAAGAGCATCATTGAGGTGTAAGATTCAATCCTTCCTTGTCAGTTTCACCATCTTTTCTAGAATTGATTTGATTTTTTGATTGGATATTTGAGCTTTACCATTTGTTTATGGATGATATGTTGTGGAGATTCAATGCATCACATGATATTTCTTTAACAATTCTTCTATCGTTCTGTTGGATAAGTGTGAACCTTTGTCATTTATTATAGCTTTTAGCAAGCCAAACCTTACAAAATTTTAGTTTGAAGAAAATCTGTAACAACTTTAGCCTCGTCAGTATGGGTGGCCTTTGCCTCTACCCATTTTGACACATAATCTACAACAACAAGAATGTATTTGAAACCAAAAGATAATGGAAAATGACCCAAACATAAAAAATTTCACATGCAATAATAGGGTTTTGTGGCATTTCATTTTAGGACCTAATCCTCCAGTCTTTTGACAATTTTTACAAGTTTTGTAAAACTCATGAGCATCCTTAAATAGAGTAGGCTAGTAAAATACACTTGCTAAAATTTTATGAGCTATTCTTTTAGGACCAAAATGACCCCCACAAGCATAGTTATGAAAAAATATTAAGACAGAAAGAATTTCATTATCAGGAATACACCTTCCAATGATTTGGTCAGCACATTGTTTCCATAAATATGGACATCCCACACAAAATACTTTGCTTGACTCTTCATTCTATCCTTTTTTGATTTAGTAAAATGTGAAGGAAATACCTTTGTAACAAAAAAATTTACCATGTTAGCATACCATGGTATTTCATTTCCAATTACGTGAAGTTGTTTGTCTAGAAATGCTTCATTAAAGGGTGTCTCAACTTCAACCTCCTTGATTAATCTACTTAGATGATCTACTACTCCATTTTTTGCTCTTTTTTTTTTTTTATCTTTGATGTGTAGGTTGAATTCTTGGAGTAGAAGTATCCATCAAATCAATCTTGGTTTTTCTTCCTTCTTTGACAATAGATATTTCAAAGCTTCATGGTCAAAATAAACAATAATATAAGTGCCTAAAAGATAAGAATTAAATTTATCTAAAGCAAAGGCAATGGCGAGAAGTTCATTCTCTATGGTTGCTGGGATTCATTCAAAGTGCATGAGGCATAGTATATCACATATGGATCTTTCCCAATCCTTTGACCTCAAATTGCACCAACAACATAGTTAGATGCATCACACATTAATTTAAATGGAAAATTCCAATCGGGTGGTTGCAGTATGGGTGCACTAATCAATTTTTCCTTTAGATTCTCAAATGATTTCTTACATGCATCATCGAAATTGAACTCCATTTCTTTTTTAAGAAGCTTACACAAATGTTGAGCTATTTTAGAAAAATATTTAATGAATCAAAGATAAAATCCAGCATAACATAGGAATGAACGCACATCTTTAATGGTTGTGTACTACTTGGAGAGGACTAACCCAACTATTATCAAAAATTGGATAAATGACTCCCACAGACAACAATTTCAACACCTCTTTCTTTACTACCTCCATCATAATCGGATTTAGCCTACGTTGTACTTGTCTACTAGGCTTAACACCATCCTCCATTAAAATCCGATGCATACACACTAAAGGACTAATACCCTTAATATCAACAACCATCCAAGAAATGCCCCAAAATTTCTAATTTTAAAAATTTTAGTTAAATAAGGTTTTATTAGAAAATTAATTAAATAAATTATTTTTATTAAAATAAAAGTAAAATAATTAGGGCAAATCAAGAAGAAATTTATAAGTATTTTAATTAGGAGAAATTTGGGTATTTTAACTAATTAAGAATTTTATTTTAAAAATTAATTAAATAAATTTTATTATTTAAAATAAGAAGGAGAATATAGTTTCAAATTAATATGAATTTTATAAATAATTTAATTGAATAAAATTAGGGTGTTTTGCTAATTAAAATGGAATTTATGAAAAACTTTTAAAAATATTAAATTAGCCTAAAAAGGGATTTAAATATTATTTTATTTAAATATTATTATTTTTAAATATCCCAAATATTCTAATTAATTTAATTAACCCAACCCACTATTTTTTCTTTTTTTCTTTTTTCCCTTTTTCCTTTTCTTTCTTCCTTTTTCCTTTCTTTTTCTTTATTTCTTCTTTTTCTTTTTCCTCTCCTTTTCCCCGTTTGGGCCTGCCCCTCCTGCGGCCCAATCCCCTCCCTCCTTCCTTTCCTTTGGTTAGCCCAGCCTGCGTGACCGGCGCCTACTTCCTTCTCCCCAGTGCCGCGTTTTGTGTTTTGTTTTCCCTGCGCGCTGCGTTTCACCCCCGCCATTTTAATGATCGCCGCCTGGCCGATCTCCTCTTCTTTTCTTTCTTTCTTTTCTTCCCCGAATCGCCTGGTCCAACCCCCCTTCTTCCTTCTTCTTCCTTCCTCCTTCCCCTGCTGTTGAGCACCTACAACTTCGTCGCCCGCCCTGGTTTTTTGTTGCCGGTTACGACCATTTTGACCAGCCTTTCTCCTTCCTCTCTCTTTCCCTTGACTCGCTGACCCTTTTGACCCAACCAACGCTCCCTCTTCTCACGCGATCCCCTCCCTTTTTCCCTGCGCATTCCCCTACCCGAAACTTACTCCCACAGGCCAACCTTGCTACCGTTAACCCTAACCCAACTTGCTTACCCCCTATCCAACCCATAGAACCCTAACCTCCCTTCTGAAATCTATAAGTACCCCCCATAATCAGCAAGGGTCGAGCTTTTGATTCTTGCCCAGAATTTCCCAACCTTACCGACGCCGCCCCTTCAAACGCTTCTTCTGCCACCTTCGGCCAACTCCGCCACCCGCTCCACCTACCAAACTCTTCCTTGCACCACCTTATAGCTAACCAAACATCCCATATCCCTTGATTCTTCCTGCACAAGCCACCCCGGCTATGCAAAGTAGCCCCCTCGACCAACCCATTTTCTCTCTCTACCACCCTTCGCGCTGCCGCCCGCCACCAATTCCACCATTGCCGCCGCTCCTTTCACCTTCCAATCTATTCTGCAGAGCACCCTCTACCTTCTCCTACCTTTCTTTTCCTCTCCCTCCCTTTCCCCCTCTCTTTCTCTCCTTCTTCCCCATTCGGCCACCACCGCCGCCACCGTGCACCACCACCCTTATTCTGTCCTTCTCCACCTGGGCAACTCTAAACACCCCAACCCTCACCTTCATTGTCCTTATTTTATTCCCATCCTTCAACTTTTATCCTTTTCTTCCCTTTTTTCGGCCACTGCCGCCGCCTCCGTGCACCACCGACAGCGCCCCCTATCACCACAAGCCTAAGGTTGAACGCTAAACTCTCTCAACCCTTTTCCCTATTTTTACAAGCCTTAATTTATTTTATTTCATTTATTTGAATATAAATACTATTATTATTATTATTATTATTATTATTATTATTATTATTATTATTATTATTATTATTATTATCATTATTATTATTATTATTATTATATATGTATGTATTATTATTAGTATTATTGTTTTGGTTATTATTTTTGTTGAGGGCTGAAGCCCTATTTTAATTTTGATTTTGATTTTATTATTATTAATCTTATTGTTTCTATTATTACTATTATTATTATTATTATTATTATGTGTTTATTATTATAATTATTATTTTTATTATTACTATATTGAATTACTATTATTATTATTTCATTATTAATATTACAACTACTTTACTATTATTATTATTATTATTATTATTGTTATTATTATTATTATTATTATTATTATTATTATTATTATTATTATTATTATTATTATTATTATTATTATTATTATTATTATTATTATTATTATTATTATTATTATTGGTATTACTATCCTATATAGGGCTGAAACCCTATTGTGCTTATTTTGAATTATAGTAGTAGTATTATAAATATCAAGTCTTATTATTATTAATATTATCATTATTTTTATCATAAGCATTTATTATCATTATTAGAGTTATTATTATTATTATTATTATTATTATTATTATTATTATTATTATTATTATTTAATAAGTTTATTATTATTCAATGTAGGGTAGAAACCCTACTTTATTTTATCTTCAAATATTATCCTCACTATTATTACTATTATGATTATTATCATTTTTGCAATATTATTATGGTTTTTATCATTAATATTATTATTATTTCATCATTATTATTATTTCATCATTATTATTATTACTAAATTTGGTTATTTATTTTACCAATATTATTATTAGTATTATTTTGGGTAAAGGGGTCGAAGCCCTTATTTCACTTTGTTTTTCAATAATGTCCTTTTTATTATTATTGTTACTATTATTATTATTCTTATTTATATTCTCATTGATATTATTTTTAGTATCTTTGCTATTATTATTTTAGTATCATTATTATTATTAGGGTAAAGTCTTTAACCCTATATTATCAACTTTTATAATATTTCTATTATTTCTTATATCTTTAGTAAAGTTAGAAATTTATTAATGTTATTTTTATTAATATGTTATTATTTTGTCAAAGCCCCAAGGAGGCTTAGGAGCGTGCTCCAAGACTGGTGTCGTTTTAGATAAAGGTGTACTAAGGCCTATTGTGTGTTGATGTGCATTAAATGCCTTGTATGTTATGTATCGTATGTTATTATTGTAATTATTTCGTATATGGTATGATGTGGAGTTCAATCATGTTCTTGTGTTGTTATATGGCATATGTATCATGTATATGTGATGATATGTGTTGTGGCCCTATAAGACATGCATGTAAGGGTGTTGATGTGGTTTGTGTGGGAGAAAGGATGAAAAAGGAGAATGGGGGAAAAAGTTGACCAATGGATGTGAGTTGACCTAAGTATTTTAATGATTCATGAGTGGAAGAATAAAATGGAAAATTTAGCATTTCGTGTGAGAGAATAAAATCTATGGTATTGTATAGGAGAATCTAATTTATGGTTTTGTATGGGAGGATCTAATGTATGGTTATGTATTGATGAATCTTTGGTTTTATATGGTTTGAATTTGGGGTTTGGTAAGGATGAATCTTTGGTTTGGTATGGATTAAATTCAGGGTTTAGTATGGATGAATCTTTGGGTTTTATATGGTTTGAATCTAGGGTTTAGTATGGATGAATCTTTGGTTTTATATGGTTTGAATCTAGGGTTTGGTATGGATGAATCTTTGATTTTGTGTGGATTGAATTTAGGGTTTTATATGATAGAATCTTGGGTTTTGTATGGATGGACTTAGGGTTCTGCATCAAAAATTCGAAAGGTTGCATGGGATGTATAAAGTCAGCATGGGAGTGAAATTTATATATAAAAAGTTGAATTGGGATGTAAGGAAGGTAATGTAAGTATTGTTTGGGTGTTTGAACACTTTGGATGAAAAATAATATGTGGAGCGATATAAGGGTACACAGGAGATAGAGCTAGGGTTTGTGTGGACAATTAGGGTTTATTGTGACTGCTTAGAGTTTCTGTGGTATCGTGTGCATTTGGTGATTAAAGTGTAATTATGAGGGTGGAAGTTATGATTTGTGATGTGTGAAGTGTAAAGGGAGTGATTCATGCATGTCCAAGGTGAAAGCTTCCGAATAATATATTTAAGACACTAATCATTTAAAGTGAAAGATTATTGAGCTGGGTCCAGACCGATCCACCCGTCAGAAATAGTGGTGTGGACTATTGTCCCACAAATGACCGATCCATCGGTGAAAAATAGTTGTGTAGACTATTGTCTTGCAAGTGACCGGCCCACCAGCAATACTAGTGGCGTGACTCGAGCTCAATAAACCCAAACCAAAGTTTGCTAAGACACTTAAAAGATACTAATTACTTACAGTGGAACACCATGTGAGCAGGAACCAGCTGATCTACCGGTTAGGAATAGTGGTGTGGACTATTGTCCCGCAAGTGACCGATCCACTGGTGAAAAATAGTGGTGTGGACTATTTTTCCGCAAGTGACCGGCCCACCGGCAATAATAATGGGTGTTCCTATATTTACATGGATTTGATAAAAGGCATGGTGTGTATCGACTTCCAATAAAATATTAATTAAATAATTAATCCGGACTATAAATGGGCCTTTATATATGTACCCGAATGATTGATCGATATTATGATATCATGATGGCCTTTATGTTCTTGTATTCTTATGCATGGTTTATGTGATTTTATGTGTTGGCCTTAGTGTTCGGTTACCTTGCTCAGTAGCGTACTGATCACCCTTTTCATGGGTGCTGCTCATTCCCACAAGTAGTATGCCCTTCTGACTTTGTGTAGGTGAGCGAGACATGAGTCGGGACTGAGTGTTGAGCATGTGTTTTGGCTCAAAGTTTGAGAGTGTCGTGGCCGTATTTTCTCTCCATGTGATTTTATTTCATTATGTTATTTCTTTTGTATCGCATTTATTCTTTTGTGATTTATTACCTTGTATGGAGTATTTCAAATAGACCTTTTTATTGATTGTAATATTATTCCCTCCGAGGAATTTTGATTTCGCACTCTAATTTCTATCTTATTATTGTTTATAAACTTTTACGCATACTCTGATTTTTTATGTATGATTCTTTCTAATTATTTATGAACTGTTGGTTTGAGTTTAAATGTTAATCTTTTCTTTAGCCTTAGCACTTGGTATTGGAACGGTCGGAGTGAACCGGTCTGGTACTAAGTGAGGCGGTAACATCCCTAGAATTCATAAGTTTTAATTAAAATTCTTCCACTTTCAAAAAAAGTAGTGAATTTTGGGGTGTTACAATCCATCCCAAAGTAGATTTATAATTCTTCAAAACATTAACAAGTTTTGCTTCTTATTTAGGTGTTAGGTAACTAGAGATGATAATAGAAAGGGTATCTTTTTCTCCCAAAAATGCATACTTTAGATGGTCCGATAAAGGTTTCAACTCCACTTCTGGTGCTTACTCTATGGAAGGTAAAGGTCTATCCAATGTCAATGGTAAATCCACAAATCTTCCAATTCTACCAGGACATGCTCCAAAAGCAGCCACTATCTCTTTGATCTCCTCATCAACATCAAACTTCTCATTCAATTCTTTCAAAAATTCAATTTCTATGCATTAGTTAAGGTTACTTCTAAGGGATCTTCATATGATAATTCGTAAACCTTTTCAGTCAAATCTTCAATAACATCGATCATAGAGACTGATTCACCATCTGCAGGATATCTCATGGAGTCATACATGTTAAACCTAATGACTTCACCATCAAACTCCATAGTCAAAACTCCATCATGTACATCAATTTTTATTTTTGAAGTTTTCAAGAATGGTCTACCTAACAATATAGGAGAAAAGTTAGATAAACCATTATCCTGCATATCTAACACATAAAAATTGGCAGGGATACTAACTCATTCACCTGAACTAAGACATCTTCAATTACTCCTTCAGGATATGTGTTAGATCTATCATCCAACAGAATAATAACACGGGTCTCCTTTAAAGGACCTAGACTTAGTGCATTAAAGATAGATAAAGGCATCACATTAATTAAAGCACCTAAATCAAGCATACATCTTTCAGACCTCTTGTTTCCAATCTTGCAAGGGATGGTGAAAATACCTAGATCCTTGCATTTTGGTGGAAGTTTCCTTTGCAAAATTGCTGATACATTCTCTCCTGTACTCACCTTTTCATCCCCCTTTAGTTTCCTTTTGTTAGAACACAAATCCTTAAGGAATTTTGCATACTTTGGCACTTGTTTAATTGTATAAATGAGAGGGATATTGACCTCCACCTTTCTAAATATGTCAAACATCTCCTGTCATTAATCAACTTCTTGTTTCTTGCCAACCTACAAGGAAAAGGAGTAATAATTTTAACAGGAGTGGTAGACTCACCTTTAGTTACCTATGGAGAATTTTTATTTTTTTCTTCTTCAACAACTGTCTCATCTTATTCTTTGCTTATTTCTTCCTCTTCACTCTCTTGCCTTGGACCTACCAATTGTTTTCCATTCCCAGTTGTGATAGCACTAGCATTTTCCCTAGGATTCCTTTCTGTTTGACTTGGGAATTTTGAGGGCCCTTGTGCTTGTAATTTCCTAAGGGAATATTCCAATTGACTCACTCGATTCTCCAAGTTCTTGATACCATTTTTAGTTTCTTGTTGAAACTGAAATGTATTGGTAGCCAAAGATTTCACCAAATCTTCTAAAGGCATTCCTCCTGATGGTTGTTGAACTGGTGGCGGAGGTAATGGTTGAAATGGTGGTATTTGGTGGTTTGGTGGAACTTGAAATAATCCGGGAGGTGGATTTGATCCTTGTTGATTTTGATAAGCTAGTGGTCAAAAACATGAATTACTACCTTGTTGATTTTTTTCCATACCTTAGGTTAAGATGATCCTTGCTTCCTAGATTGTATGTTGGAGCATAAGGATCATTCCTCTTTCTTAATTTTTGTCCTCTAATAGCATTCACTTGTTGTTCTTCCTGCAAAGTATGACACATATCAGTAGGATGACTAGTAAAAGAACAAATTCCACATACCTTTGTAGGAATTTTGTCACCCATAACTTTCTCTACCGAAGATGTCAAATTTGATACTTGTGTTTTCAATTCAGCAATACCAGCCTCTTCCACCTATTGAGACAAAGAAGTACTACCCCTACTATAATATTGAGAGTTATATGCCATATTAGTAATTAATATTTTAGCTTCAGTAGGGGTTTTATCAACTAATGCACCACCACTAGCAGCATCTATCATGTTTCGATCCATAGGAGATAATCCTTCATGAAAGTATTGTATTAATAATTTCTCACTAATTTGTTGATTGGGGCAACTACTGCATAACATTTTGAAACATTCCCAATATTCATGCAGTGATTCTCCTCCATCTTGCCTAATACCACAAATTTCTTTTCTTATGTTACTTGCTCTAGATGAAGGAAAATATTTTTCAAGGAAAACCTTTTGCATATTAGCCCAAGTATTCACAAATCCCACTATTAAGTCATATAACCATTCTTTTGTTACATCAGCCAAAGCAAAAGGGAAAGCTTTAAGTTTAAGTTATTCTACACTTACTCCATTCTGTTTCATACTGGAACATGTGATATGGAATTCCTTAAGAAACTTGTTGGGATCGGTGAAACTTCCTGAACCTATTGAGTTGTTGTTCCTAAATCCTGTAAAAATGGGTAAAGCACGTATTAAACCAAGTTTGATCTCACAAATATCATTTTCTACAGGATAATTAATGTATAAAAGGTTAGGGTTGAAAATAGGAGTAGCTAGCTCCTTGAGAGTTCGATCTGCCATAGGTGGATCAATGTGATAAGGTGAATTAAACAAACCCTCTACGTGATCTTCTTCCAAATCTGTAGAATTTATTTCAAAAGGTAATGGAATATCACGAGCGTATTCCAATCTCTTTCTTTTTCGGTTTGCAATAGGAGAAGAATAATTAGGGTCTATTGGTAGGATGATTTGTCCTTGATGCTCAACTGCAAACAACCTCAAATGCGAGTGCCTGAGGATTATACACAATTAAAGAATTGATAAGTACAATTGGAGAATTATTAAAAGAAAAAATAAAAACAACATCAAAAATCGAAATAAATATTATAATTGTCATTCCTCGGCAACAACACCAAAATTTTGATGTGTTGTTGTATGCACAACAAATTTGATAAATAAATCCTAATTCCAAATATGTAGTAGAGGGAAAAAAGGAGTCAAACCCATAAGGAATAGTATATAATAAATAATTCTGTAATCAATGTTAAAACCCCAGTTATTCAATAACATTAATTTCTATCACTAAGTTCTATACTATGCATAAATAATAAAAGCAAGTTACTCACTAATTAATGAATAAGGATTGGAATGTATTGATTATGGTGTTAGGATATCAAATAATCATGGAGAAAAGAACGATTCTAAATTATCTAACATTGACCTATAGAAACTCATGATAATTCATCTCTTTACTTTCTCTTAATTCTAATAAATTGAATAAGCTCTCAATTTATCACCTAGCCAATTAATAACCTAGGTTAAGAACGCTAGATCCAACTAATCGTAGCACTACGAATGGAAAGCAATCAGCTACGACTATAATCACATAAGCTCGAATCATGCAATCGTATGAATTAATAGATAAGATCAATAATTAAACTTTTGCTACTTTAGAAATGTTAATTAACAATTACGTGTTAATTTTGTTGTCCTAACTTTGACTAAGATATAAACTAAATAGGTGATCAATCTAATTAGTTTAGATTCTTAACCTATGATGTGTAATTTTTTGGTTCCATCTATTAATTCAGTTAAATTCCATTTAGAATCATAAATTCAAATTACGCTATTATATCTAAAATCCTGATTCCGTCATCAAATCCTCCTACCCCATAGTATCTACTATACTATCTTCATAATTACATTAACACACTATTAAATGCAGTAACCTATAATTAACATCAATGATTAATAATAAATTAACAATAAAACCAAAAAATTAAAAGAAATAATAATACAATAAAGAGAATTTACTTGCATTCAATCAAATATTAGAACATGCAATTAAGAGAGGAATGGATAAGAACTTATCAACTTGAATTGCAAAGTGTTAATTGTCCAATTAAATACAATGGAGAGAAAGAGAATTGGAATTATGAAGTACATGTGTTTTCTAGATAAAATAAAGAAAAAGAGAGAATTTAACTCTGGAACTTCAAAAACCGAATGTCGAATCTCTAGAATTGTCAGAAAATATATGAGGAAAAAGTTCGAGTGAGCGGTGTAATCCCCCAAAATTTTAATAGCATATAATTTAATAAATAAATTTTATTTGGGATAAATTAGCCTTTAAATCTATTTAATTTAATTATTTTATGGATTTTTGAGTAAATAAAATTGGGTATAAATATTTAATAGATTAAAATAAATATTTTATAAGTAAATATTTTGTTATTTTATCATACCCTTTTTATTAGAATAATTTTTCAAATCATTATTATACTAAAATTATCCTTTCTAAATCCTTATATTTCAATTATATTAAATTAAATTATTAAATAAGTTTATTACCCAAAATTATTCTATTTAATTATTTATTCCATTTTTCCTTTTCTTTTTCCTTTTTCCCCTTTTCCTTCTCGTTTTTCTTCTTTTTCTCTTTTCTTTCGTTTTCTTTTCTTTGGGTCGTTGCTAGCCTGGCTTGCCCTTCTTCCCCTATGCCTAGGCCTGGGCCTGGCCCATCTCCTTCTCTTACGTCGAGCCTAGCCACCCCCTCCTCCCTCCTTTCCTTTTCCTATCCTTAGCCCGGCTCCTTCTTCTTCTTCCTGCACGTGAGCCGGCCGCCCCTTTCTTTTTTTTCCTTCTTCCTGGACCGGGTCGGCCCGTTTCTTTCCCCTTCGGCCGGTCTGCTCGCCCGCCCAGCACCAACCCCCTCCCCCAATTATCCTTCTTCTTTCTTTCCTCTTTCTTCTTCCCCACTCCCTGCCATCGCCATTCCTTCTCCCTCTCCCTGCAACTCCCTCTCCCCCATTGACCTCCCTAACTCTCTCTCTCTCTCTCTCTCTCTCTCTCTCTATCTCCTGCCATTCTCTGCCCCATACCAGCCCCACCATCCTCTTTCCCCACTCCTTGCCATTGTCATTCCCTTCTCCCTCTCCCTGCCATGGCCATTCCTCTACCACCCTAATGCCATCCCCGAGCTCCCTATCACCTCCTCTCTCTCCTTATTCTTTTTCTTCTTCACTTCCTGATCCATTCGGGCATTTTTTTCGAGCCTTATACCTTGCCCGAGCCCCTTCTTTTCTCCCTTTCTTCTCCTCCCCTCTCTCTCTCTCTCTGTTTTTGTTTCGCCACCGCAGCTCTGTCGCTTCCGCTGCCTCAACCACCACCTACACCACCTCCTGCCACCCTCTACCTCACCCCCGACCGATCATAGCCCCCATCAAGCCACCCCGTAGCCCTATTTTTCCTCCTCTCCTCTTTTTCTCTTCTCTCCCTCCCTTCTCGACGGCCACCCTGCACCACCGTGTTCCGCCGCCGTCCCGCCGTTTCTGCCGCCAACTCAGCCACCACATTACTCCCAACAACCCCCTCTACCACCCCCATCCTCCTTTGGTCGAAACCGTCACCGAAAAGCCTCCATTTTCCCTCCCCATTTTCCTTCCTCACCAGCCTCCATCTCGACCCCCTCTCGGCAGCCCCTCTTTGCGGCCTCTCTGCCGCCACCGCCGCCACCTTTAGCCGCCGTCAACCCATCCTCGACCACCACTTACACCCCGTCTACACTTCTGCACCATTCCCTTGCCCCAAATCCTTCCCCACCATGTCCTTTTCTTAGCCCCAAACCATCAACCTGAAAATACCTATCCTTCCCTACTTCCACCACCTTCAAGCCCCTCATCCCCAATTCTTTGCATGCAGCTCATGCTGCTAATACAGCATGAGTTTCTACATTTCTTGATCTATTTGTTTAATAATTTTAAGGTATAATTATATTTTAAGTTAATTATTCTATTAATTGTTAAAGCCTTATATTTTGATTTCATAATTTCTAATGTAATAAGTCTTGAATTATTTTTAGGTATTGGTTTTGATAAATCAAGCTTGAACCTTTAACCAGAATACCGTTAAGGTTCGTTTTTACGAGAATCGAGGTAACCATTAAATCCCACTTAAACGCATGGATTAACGTATATTAACACATTAGGATTTTTTTTAATATATTATTATGCTTGGTTCGTGTTGTTTAATATGTTATATGTGGTTACTGTGTTGGTTGATAAAAGGAAGCATGATAGGATATATGATATGTAGGGAAATCATATTTAAAGTAATAATTTGGTTGTTAAGGAAAATGTTAAGTATTATCCATACTGTTTTATGCTATTGTGATATTTAATATATGTTTAATATTTTGTGAGCCTTAGGGGGTTTTATTAATGTATATTGTATAAGAATATGGCCTAATATATATATGGGAGTTAATAAGTATTGTATTAACTATAAGATTGTGGATGAGGCATTAATATTAATATTTTATGTAGTAATAATAATAATTTAATATAAGTGGTGTACTAAGGGCAAAAAGGTAATTCTTAATTAAAAAGGGTATTATGGTAATTTTGGAAGCAAGGGTAAAATAGTAAATTTGTTGATAAAATGGTAAAATGGTAATTTTAGAAGTAAGGGGGTAAATTGGTCATTTTGGAAGTAGGGGGTAAAATGGTAAATTTGTAATAAAAGGACAATTTGGTAATTTTGTAACAAAAGGGAAATTTGGTAATTTTATTTTTAAAAAAGGGCAAATTGGTAATTTTATAATAAAAGGGCAATTTGGTAATTTTGTAATAAAGAGGCAAATTGGTAATTTTATAATAAAAGGGAAAATGGTAATTTTGCAAATAAAATGGATAAAAGTGAAAATTGGAAAGGAGTAACTTGGTAATTATAATAATTGAGAAAGGTAAAATAATAATTTAATAAAAGAAAAGGGTAAAATGACAATTTAATAATGGAGAAGGGTAAAATGGTAAATATGATAAATGTGAGGGGTAATTTGGTAATTTAACTGACTAGAGGGTATTTTGGTAATTTTGATAATGGAGTAGGGTAGTTTGGTAATTATGACAATTAAGAAGGGCAATTTGGTAATTTAGATAACTAAAGGGTAATTTGGTAAATTTAATAATGGAAAAGGGTAAAATTGTAATTATGGTCATATAAAAGAATAATTTAGTAATTTTGATAATGGAGAAGGGTAGTTGGTAATTGATAATAGGGGACAGTAATTTAGTAGTTAACTAAATAAAGGGTTAATTTGGTAATTAGGATAATGAGGCAGGGTAATTTGGTAATTTGACCAACTCAAGGATAATTTATCAATTATAATAAAAGAGAAAGGGTAAAGTGGTAATTTAACCAACTAAATGGAAAGTATACTAAGGGTAATAATTATGAAGGAGGATTAGTGACCCCATAAGTATGAGAAATAACTTAGTAACCTAAATCGAGTACGGGGTAATTTGGTAATTATGTAACAAGGAAGGTAATATGGTAATTTGTCAAGTAAGGAAGGGATGACTTAGCAATTATATAAGTAAGGGGAAAATGAGTAGTCTGTAACTAACATGTCGTTGTGATTGTGGAATTTTGTAATATGACTCAAATAATGCTAATTAGCGGGGTAGGAGTAATTGATGATTAGTAAGTATCACGAGAACGAATTCTAATTCGAAATTTGATGAGATTAGGATGGCCTTAATGATTCTTCTGTGTTACCTTGGACAACCATCTAAATAAGAAATGTCTGATGATATCTGAATCATTAAAAGTGAATAATTATCTGATTATTGTGCTTCTGTGACCACCCTTAATTAAGACACTAATACTTAAAGTAAAAGACCTCGAGATCGGGAATGGTGGCTCTTTAGGGGTCACTACCCTAAAGACATGATTTAGCCCACGATTATTTGGTATTTGCTGGTGTGCCTTTGTGTCCCAGCCAGGCCCTATATCTACTCTATCTAGATCTACAGACCTAGTTAGGAGGTATGCATACTTAAGGATCAGGTGTCCTTGTCGGTAGGGTACTAAGTTAGCTTTATGCACCAGTACTACCAGGGTACCTTTGCGTCCCTGGGTTGATAGTTGAAGGGTACTGAGTAGCTTTTACGCACCAGTGCAACCGGTGTACCTTTGTGTCCCGGGATCTTGATCTCCCTATCGAGGCAAATAAGTGAAATTGTTGTGCTAAATAAAAAGAAAAAACACTAATCGTTAAAGTGAAAGATTAATGAGCCAGGACCAGTTGAATTATATGATTAGTACCGATCCACCAGAAATAATAGTGGCCTAGGATGTTTTGCCCTGGATGATGTTTATGAGTACCGACCTATCGGATATAATAGTGGCCCAGGATGTTTTACCTTAGATGATATATATATATATATATATATATGTATTCCGATCCACCGGTCAGAATAGTGGGGGTCCCGAGCTCTAGTGTGTGATAAGGAAAAATAGAGGTGCACGACCATGTGAGAGGCCATGTGCGAGTCATGCACCTCATAAATATACAATAAAATTAAGGGAAGAAGAGGAGAAAATGATGGTGGTCGACGACATCGGTTGGCGAGGTAGCCTTGGTGGTTGATCCACCAAGCTTTGGGCGATGCTTGGTGGTTGTGGGGGTGCACGATGATGGTGGTGGTGGCATGCATGCAAAACAAAGCAACACAATGCACGAAGAAGGAAGAGGAGGAGGAGGAGAAAGAAAGAAACAAATGAAGAAAGAAAGAAAGAAAGAAAGAGAGGAGCTCGGGGCAGTGTTCGATAGAAAAATGGGTCAACAATGAGACAATAAATAAGGAAGGACAAGAGGCCTTGTTTAGTGGTTTACTTGGTACCGTTGTACTTATGGATTTTGTTTTATATTCCCCTACTTATTCAATGGATAGTTTTTAATTTGAAGGAATAGTTTGAGAGTACAACTTGATAACTTTTGGTAAGGGTCAAAAGTTAGGACTATGTGGTGTCCACTCTGACATCTTTTGATCTAGATATTCCTTAGACTCTTATTTCCCCTTCTATATTTCTTTATCTTATTAGTTGTAACTCATTTGAACTACCTTTTGTTATCATAATAGTTTAGTATTGTAATAAAATATTTATCTAATTCTTATAAATTGTTGTTCTTAATCTAAGCAAATAAAAGTTTTAATGTTAACACTTAGCATAAGAAAGGTATAAAAACCATACTTATACTAAGTGTAGCAATAACACCCTATATTCTTAATAGTTTAGCATCCATAATTAACTCTTTATAAAGAAATTTTCAAGTGCTAAAAATAGGAACGTTACACATGTCAACCACATGATGCATGCTACGTAGAAATAACCACCTTTGCTCTTCTTAGATAGATAGAACTCATTAAGGCTCTACTTCACAACTCTAGGTTGAATTCAAACACAAAGCTAATGCCTTGTTTGATGTTGGGACAGGGCTACAAGGATCCTCCACTACTAATATGATGGTGACTGATAAAGGAAAAGGAGAAGGTAATAGGAAAAATAAAAAGGAAAACCTAAATCCTCATATTTGATGGCTATAGAGATGGAGGAAAGCTCCAATATAGATAAAAAAAGTGAGAGAGAGAGAGAGAGAGAGAGAGAGAGAGAAGGAGGGAGGGAAGGAGAAGATAGATTAATCAAAAACTAGAGGTAGGGAAATGTTTGGCAAACCATCGAGCCATAAGAGAAGGAGGGAGAAGGGTAAGTGAGAAAAATAGAGAGAGATGATAGAAGCGGATGATTAGGGCATGAGTTAGGATGATAAGGATGGGCCAAAACTTGGGCCTAAGCTCACATTTTACTTTTCCCAAAATCCTTAGCCCAAAATTGTTTTATAAGTATCCTCTTTTCATGAGGCTTAGGGAGTACAGTTATGAACTAACACCACCAAATCCGAACCAAATGTTAATAGGGTTTTAAAATTAGTGATCATCATCGAATTTTAACTCCTACATCCTACAAAAGTACTAATCACCGCTTCTTAATTACAAAATGTGATTGTTTTAGCTATTAGATCAATTTATATATGGTCTAATAGCCCCTAAGTACTCTTATAGAAATATAAAATTGATATGATCGTATGTTGGTGCGAGAAGTGGTACTTAATATAGGAGTACTTAGTTAATAACATTCAAATAAAGGGTATGATCGTCCCATGAAAATAGGAGATATCCATGCAATTAAAAGTAAAAGCATAATTTTAGGAGTTTTAGCTAGATGACTAATATATATATATAATAACATTATGGATTAATAACATTCACAAAATTCTACATCAAGCAAATATAACCGAATCCAAGCCAATGAGCACTCTAATGGAAACTACATTTTAATCAAAACCTACACCTGATTCTACAATTTTTGATGATAATGTATTTCATAGTATTATTGGTTACTTGCACTATCTTGCAGTCAGAAGACAATATATTGCCTTTGTTGTCAACAAACTAGCTCACCATGTATAAACTCCTACAGTTACTCATATACAGGCCTTGAAAAAGAATCTTATGGTACCTAAAATTCACTATATCACATGGACTTCATCTTACCAAGTCTTCAAATAGGAATCTTATTGGATTCTGTGATGCAAACTAGTTTGGTGACACAATGGATAGAAAATCTACCAGTGTATATTTAATTTACTTTGAGCCTAATGTTATCTCCTGGTCTTGTAAAAAAGTAGCCTAAAATTGCATACGCATCCATAGAGGCTAAATATCCCACAATTTATAGAACCACTCAAGAGTTAGTATGGATTTGGTAGCTGCTTTGGGAGCTAGGAATATCAATCACAACTCCCACCATCTTCTTTGATAACACTGGCGCCATGTATCTATGTGTCGATCCAATTTACCACTCAAGAATGAAACACATTGCCATAAACTATCACTTTGGTCGTGATCTTATTACTAACAAAAAAACTACATGTCTCACATGCTCTAACAAGTCACTAGTTGGTAGATTTACTCACCAAGCCTCTATCATCCACCTGTCACCATTTTATCAAAGATAAGATTGGAGTTCTTGCATATACATCCATCTTGAGGGGTTGTTTAGGAGTAGTCAATCAATAACTCTCGTATAATTGTTATAAATATCCCATGCAATTAGTAAATATCCAAGTAATTCAAAGTAAAAGCATAATTTTAGGAGTTTCGGTTAGCTGACTATTATATATACATACTTACTACTGTAAATGCTACCGAGTGTATTATGGATTAATAATAATAAGTAATCCTCTTCTTCTATACTTAACTCCATTCATGGGTTGTCTGATCTTAATTGCTGTATTTTAGGTATGGATTTCTCATGGGCTTGAATGCCCTATCAAATATGCCGCATAGAGTGGAGACGCCTTAGAACTAGGATATCCTAGGGCCCTGCTATGAGACTTCTTAATTAAGTTGTAAATTTTGAATAGTCCCTACCATTGATCTAAATTCTTTTGGATACATAGCTACCTTTGTATTATTCCTTTATAATCCCAACCAACACCAACACCAATTCTATTGCACTATGATGGCTAGTAGGATAGGCTTAAATATAGACCTTTACCTAATATACTAGTTTATGAGCATGTTGTCATGGTCTGTGAATTGTCTCAAGCATCTTGCGAATGGTCCATACTAATATGGATGCTCCCTTGTTTCCTAACAGTTTTTAATATCAATATTATGTTGTAGGCATGACTCAGTGATCCTTCTATACATATCTATGTGATATTATTTTGAGATGTTGCACATATTCAGCATAATGCTCAATAGGAGTGTGTATTGGATGATGGCCTCACCAATGGTACTAGGACTGAAACCTTTGAGCATGTAACACCATGCACCCACAAGTAAGTTAAATGAAAAATAAAAAATATTTTAAACATTAGTATTAAATTTTATGCTAGAAATCCTAAAATAATGTCCCTAGTTCCAAAAGAAAAAAATATATTACAAAAGAATAACAGTTGATGACAACAAAGCCATTAGCCTTTATAATGCTAGGATGGCCTTGAATGATTCCTAATATAGAAACTAAAATATACAACTCTCTTTAACGACTACTAAGATAAAATAATAGAAATAATTATATTTTCCGATGTGGAAGATAATGAATGATTTATCCTTCACAATTCAAGACCTTTTTGCTTTTGTTATTGAAGAAGAATGTTGATTAAAATAGAGATAAAATTCAAAGTTGTAGAAGTCTTCAACTCAAACGTACAATTGGAAGTTTTTGATCTTCACCATGATCAAAATAATTCTAAAGAGAAATCACAAATTTTTCTAAGGAACAATACCTAAACTCTTTCAAGATAAACTCGCTTGAAGAGGAAGGAAGGGAGGTTTAAATCTATCCAAGAATTTTGGCTTAACTTTCATTCATTCATTAATTGATTTCCCCTACATTGAATGTACAATTTCCATACATACACACACGTGCGCGCGCGCACGCACACATCCACAAACACACACATATGAGGCCTAGCTTAACCTCCATTAATCAAGCCCAAATCAGCCAACCTAATTAATAAAAGTTAAACTAATAGACGTCCATATGGTATACATAATAGTTTACAATTACAAATTACAAGATATTGCAAAATATACATAAAATATCAAAGCTACATAAAACCTAATCATGATAATACATTGAGTAATCAAGTAATCAAGCTCCATATCTTCTAGCTTTCTCTTCTATGCAACTTTGTAACACATGCATTATCATTGTCTTGCACACAAGATATCCTTGGTGAAATCTTCTTCTTACAAACATATATAATACCTATAAGAATCACTCAATAAAATATTATTAGGATTATTATGAAGGTGTTCAAGATTTTTAAGAACACTTGGTACCATCTTCAAATATGCTAGCTCTTAGCCTCCAACATGAGAAGAATAAAATAGAGATGTTCCTACATCATTCTCATTCAAATAAATAAAAACTACAAAACCAATAGCAATTTTTGATATATGTTATTATTATGTATATACAATCATTTTTAATATCAAACTTCTCAATCGCTAATTTATGCATTGTATGTTACTAATTACAACTTACAAGAAGTGATTATATCATATAACTATTGTTTTTTAGAGACATTTTATGATAGTGTTATTTTTATTTTAAAAAAAAACTATGTAGGATAATCGCTTTCATCAATAACTAGTAATGATAATATCGAAGTACTACTTTACAGGTGGTATTGTCACCTTATGACATCTTCACGTATAGCATTTGATATGAGAAATATGAGAAAATTTATGACTTTCATGCATTTGAACCGAATTCTAGAGTAGCAATCACGTAGAGCTGTCTAGTTTATTGGCTACCAAAAACAGTGTCCCAGAAATTGATAGAATTGACCTTTATCATTATAGCAAAAAACACAATCAATAAAGGCACAATATAGCCATGGTGATGTAATGATAATACAATATTATAACCAAAATAATAAACCAAAAATTACTGAAAACAATGAATAAAAACTCTCATTCTTCTGACTATCAAATCATTGAATTTGAGGCATACACACCCAATATCGTCAATAAAATGGGAAGATTTGCGTACTTTCCTGAAAATGAACGAAGCTCGAAGCGTGACGGTGATTCAAGGCATGTGAATAATTCATGACTATGGTTAGAGCTGTAAATGAGCTGAGCCAGTTCGGTATTCGGCTCGGCTCGGCTCGTTTGTTTAGTTAAACGAGCCTAAAAGTGAGGCTCGGGCTCGGCTCATGCCCAAACTCGAAAAAACTCGATTCGGTTCATTTTTTGGCTTTGGCTAGTGAGCTCGGCTCGGCTCGGCTCGTTAAAAGCTCGGTTCGGCTCGTTCGTTTAGTTAAACGAGCCGAGCTCAAACATTAATTAAACGAGCTGAACCCAAGCCTAAGGGTATTCGGCTCGGCTCGGCTCGTTTACAGCCCTAACTATGGTGAATTGTAAGGCTGTGTTGACTCCGTTGTTATTTGCCTCTATTCCCCGTCACCATCCTTATATACGTGTTGTGTGCAGCTCTCCTGCCGCTCCTATAATCTAACTTTTAAAAATTATGTTTTTAGCAAAAAAAATAAATTGTTGTTGTTGTTGACTACTCGGCTCATAATAATTACACAAAAACCTTTTCTTTCTCTTCTCCAGCTTAGTTTAATCTTTGTATATCTCTTAGTGGCTAGTTAGCAGGTTGTATAATTGGGCATAGATGATAATAATGATATATTGGCCATCGACAATTAAATAGCCGTATGCACCCAAAGATGAGCATATGTGATAAGGAAAGATGGGCGGTAAGGAAGATGTAGATATTAATATAATTAATTATGAATTAATATAATGGAAAGATGAGGAGAGAGGTAGATATTAATGTCAGCCATTTCCTAAATTATAACACGATCAGTAAAACGAAGAAAAGGACAAATACATAAAGAGAAAAACAAAATTAATTGACGAAAGATTCAAACAAAATATATTATAATATAAGAAAAGGTAATTAAGCTGTAAGACGTCATAAGGAAAGAATTGTTAGTATTAACCATTTTCTAACTTGTAGCGGGATTAATAAGAGAGAGAGAGAGAGAGAGAGAGATTTTGTTTTGTAAAAGGAAAAACCAAATGAATTAAGGAGTGAGTTAAATGTATAATATTGAATATAAGACAAGTTAAACTAAAAGAAAAAAATATAACTATCTTTTATCAAAAAGACAAAGTTTGAGATTTTTTTTTTAAAAAAATTATAATATAAATTAGAGGTGACAATCAGTTTAGATGGGTTGCATTTCGGTTGGGTCATCTTCCTGTCAGATCATTTGCAAGTTATTTTTCTTTGTAGATTGGTTATGGGTAGGATTGTAAATGAATTGAGCTAGTTCGATATTTAGCTCGGCTCAACTCATCAAAAGCTAGATTCAACTCATTCATTTAATTAAATTAGTCGAATTTGAGCCTCACTTTTGGGCTCTTTTATTAAATGAGCTGAGACTGAGTTTAAAAAAGTGAGGCTTGGTTTATTTTTTGGCTTTGGTTCGTGAGTTTGGTTCGGCTTGTTAAAATTTTGGCTCGGCTAATTCATTTAATTAAACAAGCCTAGCCCAAGCCTTATTTTAGGCTTATTTAGATAAACAAGTCGACTTTGAGCCCAGAGGTATTAAGCTCCAGTTGACTCAGCACGTTTACAGCCCTAGTTATACGTCATGTTGAGTAATTTCAGGTTGAGATCATTTCAAGTCATTTACTTATTTAGTTAAGATCAGGTTCAAGCATAGGTCGTTGCCGACCTAGGTTATCAAGTTAATTTGCCAAGTTCAGTTAGGTTTAGGTTGAGCTAGTTCTAGTTACTATTGTTTTAAACTTAGGTTGTTTCGGGTTAACATGATGAGTCATGTTAGGTTCAGGTAGTGCTAGCTTGGGTTCGGGTGAAGGTAGCTTAGTTTTGAGTCATTTTACGTAAACTGAATGGTTAACATGATGGGTTGGCCAAGGTTTGGGCCAAACTAGTCTCAAATAAGATTATTTTGACATTAGGTCAATCCAAATTAATTTAACAATGGGAGACAAGTTTAGATTAGGTTTATTTTAGGTTTGAGTCAATTTAGGTCAAATGTTTTGGTTGTTAATTATTATATTAGTATAACCTTTTGATGTCATTTATAATATGAAAAGAGTGGTGGATTTAGAATATGATTGATGAAATAAGGATACCCAAGATAAAAGTAAAAAATAAAAATAAAATTTATAAAATAATATATTTTTTACAGCTTTAAATAAATAATAGAACATGTGTTTAATATATTTTTTTTATTACTATCATAATAAGTTAACATAAAATCTAGACTAGTTTTGATGGGTCGATATCAAGTCAAATAGTTGTCGGATTGAGTTGATATTAGATTAGTGTTGGGTTAGGTTATAGTAAGGCCGGATTTCAGATTCACTCGAGTCACAAGTTGGATTTAGATGAGATTGGGTATGGGTCAAGCCACTTATTGTTGGATAAGTATCAATTCGAGTTAATAGTCGGATCAGGTTGGGTTGATCAATTTTTTGAATTTTCATGGGTCAAATTTCTTTTGAAACAGATCCAATTAGGGGTGGGTCTTGTGGGTTGAATCAACTTTTATCTACTCTAATATAAATATAAGCGTTAAAGATAGAGACATAAATATTAATAGTTTTCTAAATTATAGTTGGATCAGTAAAGGGAGAACATTATAAATTTTATACAAGGAATCAACGAATGAACTAAAAGTATATTATATTATATTATATTATATAAAATGATAAATTTTATGGGACAATTAAGGATTCAAAAGCATATAATTATATGTTATAAATATATAGATGCGGGTTCTCTGTAAATTAAAAGTTTGCAGCAACAAAAAAAAAAAGAATTTTGACAATTGTTAGTCAATGAGTTGCTTTGATAATAAATCAAAGAATTTCCAAAAACCATTTAATTGCCTAAAATGAGAAGTGAATCACATGACTAGCTTCACACCGAAAATTTACCAAAACCCATGTAGTTACCAAGACATAAGTCACGTAAGTAATATCAAATGAATTTGTCAAAAGTCTTCTAACAAAGTCTTCCAACCACCATAGACGTTACTTTGGTAGTTAATTGCAAATTTACCAGAAGTCATTTAATTACCATATGTTTGGTGATATATTGAAAAATAACCAATAGTTAACTTATTGGAGAATTATCTTTATTAATATAGAGATTAATCAAAAAGACCATAGTTTATTAAATATGTCTTGTAGGTAGAAAGAAAGGAAATAAATAAAATATAATTTCAAAAAAGGTAAATTATAATAAATAAAAAAGTAAACATGTAAAGAAAAATATAAATTCTAAGAAAATTTGAAATTATTTTGAAATTATAGCATAAAAGTCCTAATATTCACAACATTTATATATAGATTTTTGTAACATTTAAATTATAAGCTTTGAATTTATATTATTACAAGAGTATATCATATATCTATTATTATCATAAGATATTATATTATAGGGTTGGGATGGAAGATGGAAGCCTTGGAGCATGAGAATGGAACAAGGACATTTAGAATCATACTTGAGAGATAAGAATTAAAGGGGAAGTCAAAATTAACCGCAAACACTATTATGCAACTGGTTATCCCATGAGTATGGTATAATCGATTATTATAAATTGAGATCAAGAGGTGTCGTGTGGTTTCTTTTTTAGTCTAATTGAAAGGGCTTCAATTATTTTTCATAAGGATCTAGGTTTGAATCACAACACCCAAGTATATATTTGAAGTGTGAAAGGATATATGAATTTTATGAAATGACTACATTAATCTAGGCAGTCATAATGTGTGAGTTAGATTTTTCATGCTAGCAAAGGGTAGGGTTGCTGGCGACATCTAAAACAAGTGTATTGCCTTTAGAGAGAAAAAGGTGTGGTGGCACACATGTAGATAAGTTAAAGTTTTTTATTTTGTTAAAAATTTTAGTAATAGATTTATATTTAATTTTACATATAAAAAAATAAAATAATTATACCAAAATATTGTCAAGATTTTTCTCTATAACTAAGATCCCACATATTAGTATACTTTTGGTATAAAAAAAATTATATGGTGAAACATAAGTATATTAGTAGTAAAATATCAGTGCAAATATTAGTAAATAACATGGTGAAACATCAATGGTAATAGTGGTGAAACATAAGTAATAATAACAGTAAAATGTCAATAACACTAATGATTAAGGGCGAAACATGAAGGCAAGTATGATAAAATATAAAGCCAAATCTAGTGAAATATGAAAATAACTATGGTGAAACATAATAACTTAATTTCTTAGGAAACATCAATCATTAATGAAATTTAATATCAAATACAGTAAAACATGAAGAAAATAGTGATGAAATATAAGCATAATGATGGTGAAATATAAAACAATATTGGTGAAACATGTAGACAAATATAGTAAAATATTACAAGTTAATTTTCTTCAAAAATCACAACTAATATTAGTAAAATAAAACAATCACCATGAAAAAATATGGAGATAACTATGGTAACATATGAAGACAACAAAAATAAAACACATGCACAATAGTGGTATATCATCACATAATAGTGGTGAAACATGACAAATTAGTTTTTTTAGAAAAATCATAACTAATATAGGTGAAATATGACAATAACTATGATAAAACATGGAGGGAACTATGGTAAAACATAAAGGCAACATCAATAAAATATAACATAATAGTGGTGAAACATAACATAATAATGATAAACACAAAAGTATAACAATGATGAAATCAATTTGATAATAAAACATCAAAATAACACTGTAAAATATAAGTATAATTATGGTGAAACATATTATGATTCCCCGTTTCTTTCACCTTAATTACCTTGGATAATTAGCCTCGATAATCATTTATAACTATTATAAACTCTTATTTTAATCCTTGTATTTGAAACTTATTCATTTCATGAGAATCATTAAATCACACTAAAATCCATTTATGTAATTATATGATTTTGATAATTTTATGCATATTTTAATTCATTTATGCTCCTAAAAAATTTTGATAGCAAAGATTTTAATATATTTAGGTTTCTAAAATCATTTTGCATCTTTCCATAATTTTTGATGATTCTTGGAATTTATTTTCTATTTTGTCCAATGAATACCCATTTTTTACCTTATAGACAATTTAATTACCTAAAATTAATTATAATCGACCTCATAACTATCTTTTTGAATCCCATCCAACATTTAACAAAAAAAATCAAATTTGGACTTATTTAATTTTCATCCAACAAAAAAATGGACTACTATTCTATAATCATTCTTTTTATGATAATTTCTTACACTCAACCTTAACCTAAAGCCTACCTATACTTAGCACTCAACTATTAATTAAGTCTAAAAATTCTCTCTCTCTCTCTCTCTCTCTCTCTCACACACACACACACACACACACATATGTGTGTGCTTGACCACACTACCCTTATATGTCAATCTCTTACTTTCATTTTTTTTTCATTTACAAGCATTACAAAAAATCCTATGAAGTTTCCTTTTCTCTTCCTCTCCATTTTACCTCTAAAATTCTGAATTTTCTAGGCTTGGTTTCCCAATTTTTTTCCTTATTTTTTTCTTTGCATTAGATTATCTCCATACTAACCCTTTTTGAGGTTTAGATTTATTTGATCATTCCTTAGCATGTTCCTTTTCCTTTTCCCTTCATTTTTGATTTGTTGATGTCCACTAAAGTGTGATGTCGATGTTTTGTTGTTGCCTTTGCTAGTTTTTTTGCCAACTTTGTTTCCATTTCCACTCTTAATTTGCTTTCTTTAGCTTTCTTAATTAATTTGGTTTAGATCCTTAAAATTTATTCTAAGTATTTAGATGTAAACTTTTATTAAAAGTGGAGGTATTCTTGGTTAATCATTTCCTCTAAGTTGCATTATTACAAGACAATGGCTGATTTCCATTTCTCATCATAACATTACAAAACTTTTGTTTTTTTATTTGAATTTAGAGCATAGGATTTAGGTAATATAATCTAACGTTAAGAATTAGATTTAATATGTTAAGGGTTTGGTTACTTTAATTTCAACAATGATGTTAAGTAATTATGAAAATCATGACGATGTGTTTTAAGTGTGAGCATACATTTATTCTCATGATTTTTTGTAAAATATGACATTTCATGATATTCAAGGTCTTGACCGCGATGATATGTAAACTTAGGGTTGTGCAAACAATCTAGGATCTTAATAATCCAATATGATATTTAGAATATTCAGCCTAATTTTGGTAAAGTGATATTTGACATTTAAGATATTAGATCTCTAATAGAAGTATATAATCCAAAAAAATATCCAATAATTTTTTAATTATTTCAATAGTACACATGTTAAGTTTTTTTAATTTATTGATTTTTTTAATTTAAACTTTAGAATAATATATCAATATTCTTTTTACATAAAATAAGGTAATAATATAAATATAGATATGAATATTAATTGATATACAATTTTTATTTTCAAAAATATTCTTGTAAAAGTTATTAAAATTGGTAAAATTTTACTTTCATATGGATATATAGTATCTTATACATTATCTTAGTCACATTTTTGAATATCTAAAATTATATTTTTGATCTAAGGGGCGCGAAACGAATGTCTAATCTGGTGGATATGAGTATCCAATTTTGAACAACCTCAATCATACTTGTTATGTGTTATTTTTGTTAAGCATATTTTTATAATATTTATTACCATCTATATAAGTATATTTGTGATTATCATGAATGTTGGTTGACAAAAAAGTAAAATAAAAAAATGAGCATGTATGGCTTTGTCTAGCTTTCATTGGTCTTTCAAGGTTCATTGGATTGCTTTTATTTTTTAAGCATGTTATAATATGTGTTTTATTATATATAAGCTTATGTGCGAATTTGTGGTAAAAACATATTTATAATGAATTTATGGTTTTTAGGGCATATTCTCTGCTAAGGGTAAAATTGTCATATTAGTAGCTTTTTGCAAAAATTTGGTAGTCCATTATGTTCATTACATCTTTTAATTAAAATTTAATATATAATATGATAAGGTTTGGAGCTTTATAGAATTAATTTTTATTTGTAGAAGTTTTTAGGTGTTTTACAATGTCTAAGGATATTTTTTCCCTTCTACTTTAATCCTAGAAATTTGACCTTAATAATTTTTATTGAGGTGAAAGTAATTTAATAATAATGAGTGGTTTCCTTAGGTAAAAATAATACTAGTAGTCATTAAAATGTAAGGAAACTATGAGTAAATTGGTTATTTAAGGTTTATTAGAGTTTGATATCCATTTTAATGGACTAAGTGAGATAATATATTAAGCGTTAGTATACATCATCATTACCTAAACTTAGAAAATAAAATGGATTAAATCCAGGATATTAATTCTAGGGGCATTTATATCCATTTACATGTATTATAATTTCTTATGCTTTGTTTACCTTCAAAATAACCTTAAGGACCCACATAGGTATAACCTTAAGTTGGGTAATCTTGATGAGTTAATATGGAAGTGCTACAACTAAATTAGGGTTTTCATGGGATTTGAAATAAATCTAGAGAGGGGTGAATAGGGTTAACTAAAGAGGGGTGAATAGGGTTAACTTAATAGAAAATAAAAAATTAAAATTTTGACATAGGATTTAGAGTGGTTCATAGCCAATAGTTTTCTTACATTCAATACCAAAGGTCATCCATTTGGATTTTAAATTTTTATGACTTGTATATGAATTATCTCCTTACTACATTTATGAGCCTTACAATCTTAATGAGATATTTGAGAATTACTTACAACGTAACATATTTATCTCCTCTAAATTCTACACTTATAATCTTTACAAGAATGATAAGCTCACTCACAAAACCCATGTAATGCTATTTCAAGAAGGGTGGATGTGATTACAAGAATTATCACTAGAATAACGATAGGAAAGTTGAAGAAATTTGAATAAGATATAATCTAGCTAGAATATTAAAATGAATGAGTGTTTATAGCTAAGAAGAGAGAATAATTACACTCTTTATAATTCTCAACTAAAAATTGATATTATAAAAGTGTGAGTTGAATTATTGAGAATAATTTCAAGAGAGTAGAAATTGATTGTGCAATAAATTAGGTCTCAAAAGATATAGTTAATTCTCCCAACAACTACTATATATACCTCAAGTCAATTAGGTAGTATCTAGGGCATAAGTAATATGGTTTTTTTACAAATAACGGTAGAATTTTCAGCATTTAATGCTAACAAATTGATCAATCAAAGCTACCAATTGATTAATTAGTCTGACTAGTCAATCAATTGGTATAATCAACTGAATGGTTATGCTCAAACCTCAATAAAAATAGTCATTGCTATAACTAGTTGATTCTTCAAACTGGTGGATCAGTTTAAGTTGTGCATTTTTGGTCCTTGAACATATTAAAAACCCATTAATGGTTGTGCAAACTAAGGGCTTGGTTGGTAAAACCGATTGATCGATTTGGAAAAAAAACAGATCAATATATTCAGGGAGAGGAAAAAACAAGTTTGCAACCAATTTAACCCATGACCTAGTTAGACAAACCAGTCGATTTGTTTTGAGAAACTAGTCAATGTGTTAAAGCCAAGGCAAAATTGATTTAGGAAAATTTCAACCCTTAGCCTAATTCAGCAAACCAATCAAATGGTTTAGGGGCCAGCCAATCGGTTTACTAGAAACCATTTACTGTGTTAAAGTTGAGGAAAAATATAAAATTTCCTAAGGAACTAGACGATCAATTTTTCAAAATAGTTGATCAGTTTTTAAGGTTTTATGAAAGGGTAAAATCCTAGATTGAAAACACAAATGTGTTGATCTATTTAAAAATCAATAGATTGGTTGTAGATGGAATCAAGAGTTTGCAAAAAAAAAAACTTAGAAGAAATTTGGATGTTAAAATAAAAGATGAATTCATTTGAAAATGAATTTAAGAGAAGAATGTTAACACATTATAAAGAGTTAGATCCAAAAGTAAATTACTCAAACTCAACCTTACGAGATTAACCTAAATATAAAGACTAAACACTTTAAGCTTGATTATTTAGGTATCTTATGTAGGTCTCCTCTTGTGCTTAATTACTTGATTGATCTATTAAGTCTTGAGCTTGAGAGAAGGTATTAATAAGTGAACTTTAAAACTTGATTACTCTTTTAAGCTTTACACTTGAGTGATAGTTTAAATGAGTTTGTGTTTGTTATCCTTATGAACATTATGATACATGCATATATAATCAAACATTATTAGATCCTTAAAAATGTTTGTTATCATTAAAATGAGGATAATGGAATTGATCAACATAGAAGGTTAAAAATCTTCTCATTTTTTATGATGACAAACAAAAAGTATAAAAGTGAGTAAGTTAAGGGTACAAAAGATGAAATATGCGAAAATTAGATTATATCCCCTATTATTTGCAACTTTTAATAGGGATTCTCATATTCTCAATTTAGGGAGATGAATTACAACATATTACGTACTTATCAAAGGCTTATCACTAGACTAAGTATGAGGAGAAAAAGGCCAACGTGTAGGAGAGGGTTATCTTTGCTCTATAAGAGTTGGAGGAGACTCCATGAAAGTGGAATGATCGAAAGGCTCATTATCCTAAGGGATGTCCTAGCGAGGCGACTAGGAATGGTTTTGGCTTCCTTGGAAGGGACTTAATCAATTCCCGTACCCTCTATAGTGTGTCAACAATATTATTTTGTTTATTCATAATGAAAATGGATAAATAATAACAAAAAGAAAGAGAAAAATGAAGCATAATAAGGCTAATCACTAGGAATGAAGAGCAGTAAGTGAAAATGAGTAAGGGGTGTTCACACATAGTATAACAAGTTAAACAAGCTAGAAAATAACTCTAATCACCCAAATAAAACACATCAAATCACAAAATTAATCTATAGTAAAGTTAGGGTTTTTGAACCATTCACCTAGTGAATATATCATTGTTGTTGCAATGCAACTCAAAATTATACTTCAAAACACTTAGATTTCCTCTAATGTTCATGGCAATACTTTGTGTAATACCCCAAATTTATTGCTAAACTTTTTGTTTTAGTGAAAGCATAATATAAACATAAACGGGTTTACCACCATAGTTGAAACAAGTTTGGCTTACCATACCATTCTAACATAGAACACAATGAAAAATAGTTAAGACTTAAAAAATGATAAATAAAAAATAAAAGAACTTCCATAAATATTAGATAAGTATTTGGAGATTAACGTTGAATACAATATTAAAATACATCAAAAGAGAGCCTGTGGAACTAAGAGTCCCAAAATGTATACACGTAAATGCTAAAAATATGATAACATGACTCTATGCCCAACCTTGAAATATAAGAACCACTCCTCCACAAATAAAGCATCATATACCAAAAAAGCATCCAAAGGGCCATCATTGACCAGCACAAAAATATATAGTTTGTCTATTCATGTGAATTAGTAGTATTCATGAGAAGGATGATCAGTACACTACGTACTGAGTAAAGTGATAATACAACCAAAGTAAGGATTAAAAAGAATTATATAAGTTTACATCAAAGAATAAGCGTACATGCATGATATTATAAAGTGGTATGAGGTAAATAATGATTCTAAAACTCATATTTAGGTACAAAAATAAAACATACTTTTATTTATGTTGAGTTCAAAGATTCCACTATTCTTAATTCGATGGAACAGACCGAAGCACCTCTTAGTGCAGAACACACCTACACCACTATTATCATCAGGTGGAATAGACCCAACATATACTAGAGAAATATACTCATAGTCACTATTTTTAAACTGTTGGAATGATCTAAAGCACCTCTACAGTCAAAACAAACTTAATCCGATATTATCATCTAGTGGAACGAATATAACACCTCGATCGTAACTCACATAATCTTCCACTTTAAGTGGGTAATGTCTTATTCATTATTTATTTATCTCATAATAATTTTCTAATTCATATTGAGTTTAGGGCCACACTATTTTCAATTCAATGGAATGGGCTAATACACCTCTCAGGGCATAGCGCTCCTGAGCTACTAGTATCATCTAATGGAATGGACACATAATACTTTTGTCTGACTCAAGTGATCTTTCACTTTAAGTGATTAACATCTTATTCTTTAGTAGTTTATATTAATATCATTGTGCGGGAATTATGTACATATACATAACACATAATTTAAAGCACTTAAGGTACAACCATATAGTTGTGGGGGCATTCCCCAAGGAAAAGGTCACAATTTTCTAAAGAAATCCTAATTTCACATTATAAATATAATCCCTTCCATACTACTCATTTATCCACCAATTTTAGCATACCTTCCTCAAATATTATTATTATTATTATTATTAACATATATAAAAATCAAGGTCTAACTACAACATCTTACACATGTGATATCAACTTTATCTCTGGAGTTATTATTTATAATACTTATGAAGCCCTAATTTTACAAGTTAGATATAAATTTTCCCATAAGAATTAAATAATAAAAAAATTTAACATACATTCCTAAAATGCCAATATTAACAATATATCTGATAATCAAGGTCTAAATCTAATGTATTACACATAAAATAATAACACCATCTCTAGGATTACTATCCTCAATTGAATCCATTTTCTCATTTTATGTGACTTAGGTCATTCATAATTACTCCAAATATCCCCAATAATATTGTAATCCCCCAAAATGTTATAGAACCTATAATTTAATAAATAGCTTTTATTTGAAGTAAATTATCTTTTAAAGTTATTTAGTTTAATTATTTTATAGATTTTTGAGTATATAAATTTGGATATGAGTAATTAATAAATTAAAAATAAAGGTTTTGTTATTTTATCATATTATTTTTATTTAAATAAATTTTCAAACCAGTATTTTACTAAAATTATCCTTTTTAAGCCCATATATTTAACTATATTAAATTAAATTATTAAATAAATTTATTATCAAAAATATTACATCCTATTATTTTATAAATTCAATTATTTTACATTTTTCCATTTTCCCATTTTCCTCTTCCTCCTTTTTTTCTTTTCCTTCTCCTTTTTCTCCTTTTCCTTATTTCTTTCTTTTTCCTTTTTCATAGCTTTGGGCCGCCAAGCTAGCCTCATCCCTTTCCCTCCTTGCATGCTGGGCTAGGGGCCCATTCCTTCCCCCTCTCCTTTCTCTCCCTCTCCCGCGTGCGCACAACCCAGACCCCCTCCCTTCCTTTTTTTTCTAGGTCGGGTCGGCCCGCTCGCCCTCCTACGTACGTCGGCCTACACCTCCCTCTCCCTTTCTTTCTTCTTTCTCTCCCAACGCCTCGACCCAGCTTCCCCGACCTGTCTTCATTGACTAGGCCTACCGCCTCGGGCACACCTGCCACCGCGCTGCTGCCACCACCTGCCACCACTACAACCTCCCTCTCTCTCCCCTACCTCTGTCCTTTTTTTTCACAAATTTAGACCTAACAGGCCATGCACCCCCATCACGCATGGCCTCCTCTTTCCCCATCTTTCCTTCCCCTACCTACTACCCTACCACCTCCCCTGCCACCCTACACACTGCCACCGGCCGACCTTCTGCACCCCTATCCTCCCTCTTCTTTTTCTTCTTCTCACAAGCCCTTCCCTGCCCCATTATTTTCGAGCCTCCCCCTTCCCTGATCCCTTTCTCTCCTTTTTTTCTTCTTCCATTTTCATCCCCATTTTGTGTACCACCGCTGCCCTCTGCCAGCTCAACCGCCTCACCAACCTCCTAAACCAACTTCTGCACCTCTCTACTCCCGCCCTGCACCACCACAACGCCACCCAAGCCACCCCATAGCTCCTCCTTTCTCCCCCTTTTCTTTTTCTCCCCATTTTTCTCCTTCTCGATATCCCACCTGCAACCCCACCGTTCGTTGCCGTCTGGCCACCTCTGCCACCACCCAACCCACCATTCAACTCCCTGCAACCTCCTCTACCACCCCCACACCTTCTTTTCCTGAAACCAGCCCCTACACCCCTCCATTTTTCCTCTCTCTTTTCCTTCCTTCTCAGCCCAATCCCCTCCTGCAGCCCACTTCGCCACCTCGCCTCCGCCTCCCTTGGCCACCAACAACCCATCACCAGCCGCCACCTACACCCCCTCTTCACTCCTGCACCCTTCCCTTGCCTCCAAACCTCCCCCATCTATCTTCTTTCCTAGCCCCAAACCACTAACCCAAAAATAACCAATTTTCCCTCCTTTCACCCCCTCTTTGAGCTTCCTCCTTTTTATTTTGCATGCAGCTCATGCTACATAAACAGTATGAGCTGCTACATGCTTTAGTATTTTAGTACAAAATTTTTAAGGTATAATAGCATTTTAAGTTAAGTGTTTCAGTAATTAAATTTTATAAAGTTTTATGCTTGGATTATTATTTCTAACATGATAAGTTTTGATATTATTTTTAGGTGTTGATTTTGCTATTTAAAGCTTGAATCTTTAATCGGGATACCGGTATGATTTGATTTTTGCAGGAATTAAGGTAATCGTTAAACCCCACTTAAACGCGTGGATAAACATATGTTAGCACATTAGAATTTTTAATACGTTATTATGCTTGTTATATGTTGGTTAATATAATATATATAATTGCTTGCATTGATTAAAATAAAAGGAAAGTATGCTAGTTTATGTGCTATGTGTGGAAACATTGCTTAGGGAAAGAGTTTGGCTATTAATGAAAGTGTTAAGTACGTATCCTTGTTATTTTATGTTATTGCAACCATTTATGCATGAATAATATTATTATTAGCCCTAGGGGCATTTTAGTAATATTCCTTGTGCTAGATTATGGCCTAATATGTGTGGGTGCTAATAAATATTGTATTGAAATATAATAGTTGGTGGAGATGGATATTGTTAATGGAGTATTAATATTATTATTCCATGTGGTAATGTTAATTTAATAAAAGTTGTGTAATAAAGGGGGTAAAGTGGTAATTTTGGAGGCAAAAGGGTAATATGGTAATTTTATAAGTAAATGGAAAAAGGTTAATTTTATAAGTAAATGGGTATTATGGTAATTTAATTTGGAAGTAAAGGGGAAAATGGTAATTTTATGAGTAAAGGGGTATTATGGTAATTTTGGAAAAGAAGGGCAAAATAGTAATTTTGTAAGAAAAGATAAAAATGGTAAATTTGTAGGTAAAAGGGTAAGATAGTAAATTGTAAAGCAAAAGGGGTATTATGCTAATTTTATAAGTAAAAGGGTATTGTGGTAATTTTATAAATAAAAAGATATTGTGGTAATTTGGAAGTAAGGGGTAGAAGGGTAATTTTGTAAATAAAAGGACATTTATGGCAAACTTGGGAGTAAGGGGTAACTTGGTAATTATGATAACAATGGAGGATAATTTGGTAATTAACTTATGATTAAAAAAGGGCAATTGGATAATTATGATAATAGAGAAGGGTAAATTGGTAAATTAACCAATAAAAGGGCATTATGGTAATTTTAATAATGGAGAAGGGCAATATAGTAATTATAAAAATGTAGAAGGGTAAATTAATAATTATAAATATGGAGAAGGGTAAATTAATAATTATAATTATGGAGAAGGGTAAATTAATAATTGTAATTATGAAGAAGGGTAATTTAGGATTTATAATAATTGAAAAGGGTAAAATAGCAATTATAATAATTGAGAGGGGTAAAATGGTAATTATGATAATGAAGAATGGCAATTTGGTAATTTAACTGACTAAAGAGTAAATTGGTAATTATTTAACCAACTAAAGGGGCAAATTAGTAATTATGATAATAAAGAAGGGTAATTTGGTAATTTATTCAACTCAAGGGTAATTTGGTAATTTATCCAACTCAAGGAGAAGGGCGATACGGTAATCTAACCAAACAAATAGGAAATATGATAAGTGTAGCAATTATGAGGGGTGAATGGTGATCAAAAAAGCATAGGAGATAACTCAGTAACCTAAACCAAGGGTAATTTGGTAATTATGCAACTTGAATAGTAATATGGTAATTTATTAAGTAAGGAAGGGATGACCTAGTGATTATATAAGGGGTAAATGAGTAATTTGTACCCAACATGTCGTTGTGATTGTGGAATTTCATAATATGAATCAAATAATGCTAATTACCAAGGTAAGAGTATTTGATAATTAGTAAGTATCATAAGAATGAATCCTAATTCGGAATTAGATGAGATTATGATGGCCTTAATGATTTATCTCTGTTATCTTGGATAATCGCCTGAATAAGAAACGACTAATGATATCAGAAAGATTGAAAGTGAATAAGTATCTAATTATTGTGCTTTTCGTGATCACTTTAATTAAGACACTAATACTTAATGTGAAAGACCTTGAGATCAAGAATGGTGGCTCTTTAGGGGTTGCTACTCTAAAGACGTGGTTTAGCCTACGATTATTCTGGTATTTGCTGGTGTGCCTTTGTACCCCAGCCAGGTCCTATATCTTACTCTATCTAGCTCTACGGACCTATTTAGGGGGTATGCATACTTATGGATTAGGTGTCCTTGTCGATAGGGTATTGAGTAGCTTTATGCACCAGTACGACCAAAGTACCTTTGCGTCCCTGGGTTCATGGTTGAAGGGTACTGAGTAGCTTGTATGCATCGGTACAACCAGTGTACCGTTGTGTCCAGGGTTCTTGATCTCCCGTCTGAGGCAAATAAATGGAATTATTGTGCTGATTAAAGAAAGGAAAAATACTAAACATGAAAGTGAAAGATTAATGAGTCGGGCCCAGTTGACTTATGATATTGAGTACCGATCCACCGGTTATAATAGTGGCCCAGGAGCGTGATGCCCTAGCAAGTGATTATGAGTACCAATCCACCGGATATAATAGTGGCCCGGGAGCGTGTTGCCCTGGCAAGTGATTATGAGTACCGATCCACCGGATATAATAGTGGCCTAGGAGCATATTGCCCTGGATGATGTTGATATATATTCTGATCCACCGACAATAATAGTGGGGGTCCCAAGCTCAATAAAATCAGTCATGGATGTGAATAAGGTTATGGAAAAATACTAATCACTTATGGTGGAACACCATGTGAGTCGGGGCCAGACCGGTCCACCAACGAATAATAGTGGCCAGGAGCGTTTTGCTCTGCATGACCAGTCCACTGGCGAATAATAGTGGGGTTCCCGCACTCACATGGATATAAAATCCGAGAGATGATTGAATAATGATGAAATAATGCCTTAAGGCCCGAATATATTGATTTTGCACTATGACATGGTTTAAGGCCCGAAAGTATCGATTGTTCATTACTACCTATTGATATCTGATGTGAATTTTAATTATGTGAATGTTATATATCTACACATCTTATTATATAAGTATGTAACTTTGTATCATGTGTTACGTTGCGGGCCTACTTTTAAGTGTGTTTTAATGGGTTACTCAGTACCATAGTACTGAAGGGTTCCCTTCGTGGGGCCCTTGCTAATTCAATGAGCAGTGTCCCTTACAGGTTCTTTTTCAGGTGCTATTCAAGTGGGCAACGGGAAAGAGCGTAACGATTATCCGGACTTTAAGGGTTCTCCCTTTTGCCTTTACTTTCTGGTTTAAATGTATTCCTTGTTTCTGTAACCACCATTGGTGGAATCTATTCTTATAAAATGTTTACTTACGCTACTCTGATTTTAAAATGGTTTCAATTTCTAGCAATTGATATTTTGTTCTTTAGCCTTAGCACTTGGTACTGGAACGGTATGAGTGAACCGGTCTAGTACTAAGTGTGGCAGTAATATCCCCGAAATTCACTGTTCTATATTTTGCTTCCGCTATTTTTTTTAATAAAATGAAATTTTTTAGTAGTGAATTTTGAAGGTGTTACAAATATATTTATCATATTTTAAACCATTAAAAAAACTAAAATATTAAATATTCCACATTTAACTTATATTGACCAAAATACCTTTAAAGATATCAAAACGCCTACATTTTACAAAAACACTATATGTCCAATATCATTATTTTCCAATTATTAATTTATTACGTCACCATAAATCTTAAATATACTCATTTTCCTCTTACCAAAATTTATAAAACTCATATTACAATACTATATATCATACTAATTCACTTTGGGGTAACAACATAAGAAGTATTACAACAGTATTGTATATGTGCATGCTTTCTCATCTTACTCAATTTCCATCATATGATACCGCATTATCACATAATAATATCAAACAAATCAAATTATCAATATAAAAAAATAAACATGTGACTTCATATAAGGTACACATAACATGCCAAAAGCTCCTAACTATAACATGTATCCTTACTAAAAAGACACCAGTCTCTAAGCACATATAGGCCTAACCCACATCCTCTGAGACCTATGGAAAATTATCTAAAAATAAGGATAAAATATAATTATAACTTAGAAATAAAACCAAGTAAAGGTTAAGGTAAAGAAAGGTGGAAAAATGGAGCAAAACCAAATCATGTAAGTGTCGAATAGTTGTAGCAGAACTTTGTGCAACAAAGAGTGGAAACACTTAATGCCAAAGTTAAGGGGGGACAAAAGGAAATAGAATCCACTAGTAAGGAAGTGGAAAGGAGGAAGTTGGAAGTATTGGGGTAGATTCACAAGAAGTCTAAGGCATTTGGTAGTTATGCAGTGCTAGATGAGGGATGATTGGCATGCATTTGTGATACATATGGGGAGTGGTTTATGGGGTGATTTTTGTGGTTAGTTGTTGGAAAAAATTGGTGGTTCTTAGTGGTTATTGGTGTCAATGGTTGGTTGGTCTCCAGCATCAATGGACAGGGAAGGAAGGAAGGAGAAGAAGAGCATGTTTCTTGGGGCTAGGTTCTCAACGATAATGGAGGAAGGGAGTGATTTAGATGAGAAAATTAAATGAAGTGAGGAAGAGAATGGAGGGTATATATAGAGACAAATAGGTTGTATATGGTGAACAAAAAAGATAAGGAGGCATGCACGAGTTCAAGGTAAGGCATGATCGGGGGAAATTGTTGGGAAAAGTTTTCAACAAAACACATCCCTTGAGATGTGCAAAGTGATGGTGGTGATGATGAAGGTTGGATAGGTAGGTTTTGGGTGCAAGCATGGGAGAAGGAACTTGGTCAGGAGAGAGAGTAATATGCAAGGAAAGAAGGAGGAGGAAGAAGAAGGAAGCCGAGAAGGAGAAAAATAAAAGAAGAAAATAAGTGTAGGGTTAGGATTAGAATTAGGTTAAAATTTTAGATTAGGAAATTAGGGTAAAATTATTTATCAATCATTTGTGATTTGGTTTAAGTTAAAAATGTTAATGATTTGAAATAAAGATAAGGATTATGCTTAGATTTAGGATTAAGATATTAGGGTAAAGTAGAAATATTAGTTTCCCAAGATTATATTAGGTTAAGATATTAATTTCTTGAGATTAAAATTAGATAAAATTTATGGTATTACACTTTGTTTGTAAGATTTGGTAGAGAAATGAGAGATTTGGATGAGAGAAAGGGTGAATGGCAATGAGGAGTAGTTGAAGGATTTGATAAAGTGAGTGTGAGGGTTTAATATATATAAACGAGATTATATTAGGTTAAGATATTAATTTCTTGATATTAAAATTAGATAAAATTTGGGGTATTACACTTTGTTTGTGAGATTTGGTGGAGAAATGAGAGATTTGGATGGGATAAAGGGTGACGAAAATGAGGAGTAGTTGAAGGGTTTTATAAAGCTAGTGTGAGGGGTTTAATTAAGGTAAAATAGTCCTTATATAAAATTGGACGAACTATTAGATTAGTTTGAAAAACCTATTAACAGTTCTTATGAACTAGTCAATCGGTTTGCAAAACCCATTGACTAGTGTAGTCTAGTTTTGACAAATAAAACAACACTCCCATGAACTTGTTTGAGAGGGACACATTACTAGGTCCCTACGACACATCGATCGGTTTAAGGGATAGTCGACTAGTCTCAATAGGTGCACAACATTTTATTCAAGCATGAAAAATGATTAAATCATGGAATAAAACATGCACTTTATACTCAAATTAAGCATGTTCATCATTAACCATTAAATACTTTTCACAAGCAACATTCTTTTCATGCATTGAAACATCATGGTTTCATAAAAACAAGAGAAATAACATGAATTAAATATGTTTCATCCCATATTCTCTCTTAATGATTATGAATCTTTTCTCATTAAGTGGTTCTGTAAATATGTCTCCCCACTAATGCCATGTATCCACAAATGATACACTCACATTCCTTTTCTTGATATGATCTCTTATGAAGTGATGGCTTATCTCAATTTTCTTAGACTTAAAATATTGGTTGGGATTCTTAGTGAGACAAATCGCAGTAGTGTTATCACATATAATGGAAATCTTATCATGTTTAAGGCTATAATCACTCAACTAATGTTTCATCCAAATTAATTAAGCACATTATGATTCAATGGTATTCCTCTTCCACCGTAGATAATGCAACACTAGAATTTTTTTCTTACTATACCAACTAAACGGTGCTTCACCTTGAAATTAACAGCTCCCCAATTTAGTCTTTGATGTAGGAGCATCCTCTTCAAATGATATAAATATGCTACTTTAATTTTTCTAAGTTAGGAAGTGCTAAAACACTCCTAACTTGGACAAAAATTATTAGTTAAGCTTGTAGGCAAGCAAGCCATACATGAGCCAACAAACCACCACCTTTTGGCATAGCTTAGACTCCATCCCATGGCTTGATCTCAGCTAAAGGTACTCCACACCCTAGACCTTCTAATTATTCTGCAAGGGTAAATTTTTCTATCCACATCAAACGATCAAGTTTTCAAGAAAACAAAACACACAAGGTCAACTTTACAATAGCCATACACGTCCTTGAGCCACATAAAAGAGGAGGACAAATCAATGACTGGTTGATTGACTTAATCATAGGTTAATTAGCAACTCATACTCTATTACTCAATCGAAGAGCATGGAGTACAGACATGGACAAGAGAGTTTTAGCTTGTCTTAGTTAATCTACTTTAACTAATTATAGTTAGTAGTCACTTAAAGTTGATGTATTATTTTTATCTTCATTATAACTCCCACAAGGTTGATTGAAGTACTTATGGCATATTCTATTTTTTAGTTTCAAACCAACTAGATCAGTAGAATGCTAATTGCACCTAGTAATTACCTTAGCTAGTTAGCAGGTTGCTAAGTAATAGAGAAACCAAATATGTAACTAAGTAGTCATGGGGGTTTAGGAGAGTCTTTTTATACCCCAAGGATTCTAACACACTTCCATATAGTTGTTAGCTCCCCCTTGAATCATATTCATAATATCTGTAACACCCCAAAATTCACTACCTTTTTTTAAAGAGGAAGAAATTACAATAGAAGTATTTAAATTAAAACCCATGAATTCTGGTGATGTTATTGCCACACTTAGTACCAAATCGGTTCTCTCCGACCGTTTCGGTACCAAGTACTAAGGCTAAAAAGATTAACATAAAACTTAAACCAAGATTTCATAAAATGAATTAAAGAGATAATAACATAGAAATCAGAGTACGCATAAAGAATTATTATTCATCTTCAAAAGAGAAACAGCTTACAACCAATAAAAGATTCTTTTAAAGTACTCAATGTAAGGTAATAAACCAAATTGAATAAATCTGATACAAAATAAATAATAGAAGGAATATAAAATAACGAGAAGAGTGAATCCGGCCACATATATACTCAACGCTCAGCTCCATCTGATGTCTCGCCCACCTGCACAAAGTCAAAAAGGGCCTTATACTCATGGGAATGAGCAGCACCCATGAAAAGGGTGATCAGTACGCTACGTACTGAGTAAGGTAACAGATGCACTAAGGCCAATACATAAGCACATAAAATTATATAAATAATGCAGAAGAAATAAAAGAGCATAATCCATCATGATAATATAATATCATACAATCATTTAGGTAGATACATAAAGGCCCATTTATAGTTCGGATTAATTATTTAATTAATCTTTGATAAGAACTCATTTTACACTATGCTTTTTATCAAATCCATGCGAGTATAGGAACCCCACTATTATAGCCGGTGGACCGAAAATGCACAGTTACAAATCCTGACCACTATTATAGCCAGTGGACCGGAAACGCACAGTTACAACATCATGCCCTAACCACTATTATTCGCCGGTGGACTGGTCTGGGCCCGGCTCAACAATCTTCCACTTTGAATGATTAACGTCTTAAGTATATTATTCAAAAAAATTTAACCCTAGACATGCATGAATCACTCCTTTAACACATATCCTCCAAGTCCACTCCACATCTCACTCTGGGGTTTTATCCTGAAACCCTAATTTAGGCCTCAGTGGCCCATCTTACTCCACCTCACACAACCCAAATCATTTTAACACTCCACACACCACAACTCATAAATAACATCCTCATAATTACACTTTAATCACCAAGTACACATGATACCACAAAAACTCTAAGCAGCCACATCAAACCCTAATTGTCCACACAAACCTTAGCTCGGTCTCCTACATACCCTTATATTGCTCCACGTACTATTTTTCACCCAAAGTGTTCAAACACCCAAACAACACTTATATTACCTTCCTCACATCCCAAATCAACTTTCCACACGTAAATTTCATACCTATGCAAACGTTACACATCCCATGCAACCATTCGAATCTTTCATACAAAACCCTAGAAATCCCACGTGAAACCCTAGATCCATCCATACAAAACCCTAAATTCTTTCATGCAAAACCAAAGATTCCTTCATACAAAACCATAATTCAATCCACACAAAACCAAAGATTCATCCATACCAAACCCTAGATTCAACCCGTATAAAATCAAGGTTCATCCATACCAAACCCTAAATTTAATCCATACAAAACCAAAGATTCATTCTTACCGAACCCTAAATTCAAACCATATAAAATCATAAATTATATTCTCCCATACAAAACCATAAATTAAATTCATCCACACAAAACCCTAAATTCCCCATTTTATTCCTCCACTCATAGATCATTAAAATACTTAGGTCAACTCATTTTCCCTTTAGTCAACTTACTTCCCATTTTCCATTTTCAACCTTTTTCCCACATAATACCACTTTTATACATCCTCACATGCATGTCTTATAGGATCACAACACATATCATCACATATCATAATATTTCATCATATATAGTACACATGCCATACAAAAACATACTTCACTCCATGTTATACCACATACGAAATAATTACAATAATAAACATAGAATGTATATCATACAAAGCATATAATGCACATCAACACACAATAGGCCTTAGTAACCCCTTACCTAAAATGACACCGGTCTTGGAGCACGCTCCTACGCCTCCTTAGGACTTTGATAAAATAATAACATATTCATAAAAATAACATTAACAAATTTCTAACTTTACTAAAGATATATGAAATAATAGAATTATTATAAAAGTTAACAATATAGGGTTGAAGACTTTACCCTAATAATAATAATAATAGCAAAGATACTAAAATAATATCAATGTTAATATTAATAATAATAATAGTAACAATAACCAAAATAATAAAAATAACAATAATAATAATAATAAGGGCATAGTTCAAAAATAAAGTGAAATAAGGCTTCGGCACCTTTACCAAAATAATATTAATAATAATATTAGTAAAATAAATAACCAAATTTAGTAGTAATAATAATTATGAAATAATAATAACAATAATGATAAAAACCATAATAATATTACAAAAATAATAATAACCATAATGGTAATAATAGTAAGGATAATATTTGAAGATAAAAAAAGTAGGGTTTCTACCCTACATAAAAAAATAAACTTATTAAATAACAATTATAATAATAACACTAATAATAATAATAATAATAATAATAATAATAATAATAATAATAATAATAAAAGCTAATGATAAAAATAATGATAATATTAATAATAATAAGACTTGATATTTATAATACTACTACTATAATTCAAAATAGGCACAATAGGGCTTTAGCCCTATATATAGAACAATAATACCAACAACAACAACAACAACAATAACAACAACAACAACAACAACAACAAATAAAACAACAACAACAACAACAGCAACAACAACAATAATAATAATAATAATAATAATCGCATAACAATAATAATAATAATAATAATAATAATAATAATAATAATAATAATAATAATAGCAAAACTAATAGTAAAATAGTTATAACAATAATAATGAAATAATAATAATAATAATTTTGAAATAGCAATAATAATAATAATAATAATAACATATTAATATTAATAATAGTAATAATAGAAATAATAAGAATAATAATAAAATCAAAATAAAAATACAATAGGGCTTCGGCCCTCAATAGAAATAATAATAAAAACATTAATGCTAATAATAATAATAATACATATTAAAAATAGAAATAATAATAATAATAATAGTAATATATTCAAATAATTGAAATAAAATAAATTAAGGCTTATAAAAATAGGAAAAAGGGTTGAGAGGGTCTAGGGTTCAAACTTAGACTGGAGGTGATAGGCGGCATCGGCGATGGTACACGGCGGCGGCGACGGCGGCCGGAAAAAGGGAAGAAAAGGGAAAAAGTTAAATGCTGGAAAAAAGATAGGGAGAATTAAGGTGGGAGTTGGGGTGTTTAAGACTGCTTAGAGGGAGAAGAGTTGAATGAGGGTGGCGGTGCAGCCAATGGTGGCAACGCACGACGGTGGTGGTGGTGGCCAAATAGGGAAGAAGGGGAGAAAGAGAGGATGAGAGGGAGGGAGAGGAAAAGAAAGGTAGGGGAAGCTAGGGGAGGGTCTGCAGAATAGAATGGGAGGTGAAAGGAGTGGCGGAAGCGGCAGAAGAAGTAGCTAAGGGCAACGCAAAGGGTGGCGGAGATGGAAGAGAGGGTTGATCGGGAAGGGAAGTTCGCACAACTAGGACGACTTGTGTAGGAAGAATCGAGGGGGATGGGTAGTTTGGTTAGCTAAAGGACGGTGCAAGCCAGAACGAGCGGCGGTGTTGGCCGGAGGCGACAACAATAGTGTCTAAAGGGGCGACGGTGGTAAGGTCAGAGAATTCTGGGTAAATAACCAAAACTCGATACAAAGCTCAAACTGGGGGTATTTATAGATTTTAGAAGGGAGTTTAGGGTTTTGTGGGTCAGTAAGGGGATAAGCAAGTAGGGTTCCGATCATCGGCGGCAACAAAGCCGACGAAAATCCAGGTCGTGGTAGGGAGGATGATTCGCTGGGATGAGGGAAAACACGCGAGAAGAGGGTGCGTTGGTTGGGTCAAAAGGGCCAGCGAGTCAGGGGGAAGATAGAGGAAGGAGAAAGGCCGATCAAAATGGGCGTAACCAGCGACGAGATTTTCGGGCGGGCGGCGAAGTTGCAGGCGCAGTTCAGCAATGGGGTTGGGCAGGTGCAAAAGAAGAAGAAGAAGAAAGGTGGAGGGAACCGGGCAGTTCGGGGAAAGAAAGAAAGAAAGGGAAAGAAGGGCGGACCAGGCGGTCGGGCACGAGGAGGGGGATTTAAATAAAACGTAGAGTTTCGGTGGGAAAGGAAGTAAAATGCGGACGGTGAGGGAGAAGGAAAAAGGTCGGTCACGCAGGCTAGGCTATGCTGAAGGAAGGAAGGAGGGGGACTGGGCCGCGAGCTGGCCCAGGTTGGGGAAGAAAAGAAAAAGAAAAAGAAAAGAAAAAGAAAGAAAAAGGAAGAAAGAAAAGGAAAAAGATAAAAAGGAAAGAGAAAAATAATGGGTTAGGTTAATTAAATTAATTGAGATATTTGAGATATTTAAAAATAATAATGTGTAAATAAAATAATATTTAGATCCCTTTTTAGGCTAAATAAGGATTTTTGAAAGGTTTTCCATAAATTCCATTTTAATTAGCAAATCACTCTAATTTTCTTCAATTAAATTATTTATAAAATTTATATTAATTTAGAACTATTTTCTCCTTATTATTTTAAATACAATAATTAATTTAATTAATTTCCAAAATAAAATCCTTAATTAGTTAAAATCCCCAAATTTTTTCTAATTAAAATACTTATAAATTTCTTCTTGATTTGCTCTAGTTAATATCCTTTTATTTTAATAAAAATAATTTATTTAATTAATTTTTATAATAAAACCTTATTTAACTATAATTTTTAAAATTAGAATTTTCGGGGCATTTCAATGCCCATGTACCAAAAACTTGAAGCTTTTAGCTCTCATTTGCATTCAAAGTTTAAGTGAATGACTTTGCCTATATCTCCAAAATCTCACACTCTTTATACTTAGAGTTAACACCTATGTTGATGAATGTGAGTATTTGATCTCAAAAGTTACTTGGAGGTCAAATTCCTATTTTTTTCTTCTCTCCATCCCCTCTCCATTTTTTTATTCTTGGTGGTCCATTCCCTATCCGTCATTCTTCTATGATTATTTCTACTAATTATTTAGCTTTATACATCAACCTTCCTATAAACCTTTTACCCCACACAATCCACATCTGAATATTCTAAAAGGTCTAATGGGGTGTCACTATGGTAAAACATCATAGGTTATATATGTCAATTAAAAATCTAAGAATCCTCTTAACCACAATTAAATGAGATTCATTGGGATTATATTGAAAACTAGCACATAAGATGCTAAATATGATATCTGACCTAGATGTCATTACATAACAAAGTAATCTAATTATACCTCAATGGAACTTTTGATCCACTTTTTTATCAGCTTCATTCAATTCTAGCTTGATTTTTGTAGCTATGGGGGTATTACAAGGCTTGCTCTTGTTCATCCCAAATTTCTCGAGCAAATCCTTGGTGTACTTCTCTTAGTTAACAAAAATTCCTTTCTTAATTTTTTTAACTTGAAGTCCTAGGAAGTAGGTCAATTCTCTCATCATGCTCATCTCAAATTCACTTCACTTCATTTTAGAAATATCATTACATAATGATTTGTTAGTAGCACCAAAAATGATATCATTAACATCAATTTGAACAAGAAAAAAGTTTCTTAATTTTCTTAATGAACAAGGTTCTATCAATGTTTCCTCTTTTAAAGCCTTTTCTAATTAGGAGTTTACCAAAACCACTCATGCCAAGCTCTAAAAGCTTATTTTAAGTCATAGAGCACTTTTTTGAGCTTATACACAAGATTGGGTTTTGATACATCCTCTAAACATGGATGTTCCTTATAATAGAATTTTTCTTCAATGAAAACATTTATAAATGCACGTTTAACACCCATTTAATACAATGTAAATCACATAGAATATGAAAATGCAAGTAACATATATATAGCCTAGAATTTAGCTATGAGGATAAAGGTTTCTTTAAAAGCAATGTCTTCTTCTTAGTTATACCCCTTGACAACCAATAAAACTTTGTCTCTAACCACAATTCCCCCTCATCTAGATTGTTTCTAAACATCCATTTAATTCCAGTGATGAGTTTATTTTCAGGCATAAGGATTGGTTCCCAAACCTAAGTTATCTCAAGTTGGTTAAGCATATATTACATTTCCATGAGCCATTTTACATTGTTTATGTCTTCCAAGTGAGACTTTATTTTTATTTAAGATAAAAATGCAAGATTATTGAAATGTTACCTAGAAATGAGTGCTAGGGGTGCTCATAACTAGATATTTGTATCTACCAGATCTGATATCCGTTTTTCTTTCCTTAGACTGGATATCTAAATTTCTAGATATTAAAAAGTACAAATCATATATGGAAAATATATCGATATATTCGTTATTTGTATGAAAATATTATTTTAATAATTCTAATAACTTTTACAATAATTTTTGTAAAACAAAGATCGCATATCAATTAATATGCATATCTACATTCATAGGAGTATCTTATTTTATCTTAAAATAATACTAAAATATTATTGTTAAAGTTTAAATAACAAAAATAAATAAAATTTTAAAACCTAACACTATAGAAATATAATACTATTATATATTGTCAAAATAATCAAAAAATATCATATATATATATATATATATATATATATATATATACTAAAAAATGCAGTTAAAATCGAGTATCTTGAAGGTTGGATATTCTTTTGACAAAAATTGAATTGGATATCCTAAATATCAAATCAAAATTTTTAAATATTGGATCATTTTTTGGGATCCCTTTTTTTTTACACAACCCTAATGAATGTGTAGCCACTCCTCTTGATGTGTCTCAAATGCTATTGAGGATGTCCTTATGCATATCTCTAAGATCTTAGAAGATCATTTTGTTGCTTGTCCTCTTGTTGAGTAGTTGGAGATCCATCATCATCTTCACCTTGGTGGTCCTAGATGTTTGACTTCTCTTTTTCTCATAAGCTATCCACTTGTATAGTAGGATCTACATTTTAATCTACCTACTAAACACACAAGAGAAAAACTCATCAAACGCAACATGAATGGATTCTTCAACCAACATGGTACACTTGTTGAAAACCTTATAAGATTTACTACATAGAGAATAGCCAATGAAGATATTTTCATATATCTTCATTGGCTTTAGAGTTAAACTCTCCCAAATTACTTTTCTCATTATTTAGAACAAAGCATTAACAACCAAATGTGTGAAAAATATCCTACCTTTGGTTTTATTACCCTTTTAGAGTTTATAGGTGGTATTCTTGAGTATGGCATGGTTGAGATTCATGTTCTTTACGTAATATGCAATTGATACAGCTTTGGCCAAAAAGTACTAAGAAATCTTAGAGTCGCATGGCATATTCCTTTATTCTTCCTCCAAGGTTCAGTTCTTCCTTTCCACCACACCATTATGTTACGATGTCCTTGGGGCTGAGAAGTTGCAAAAGATGCCATTTTGATTGTAGAATTCAGTGAATGAAGCATTCTCACAGTCCTTCCTATGATCACTCTTTATGGATTATATCATTATCCCCTTTTCTACCTTAATTCTCTTAGCAAGCATAATAAACACATTAAAAGCATCATCTTTAGTAGAAAGGAATAATGTCTAGTTACATTAGGATTAATCATCAACTATAACTAGTGCATATTTACAACCACTCATACTATAGGTCCAAGTATGCCCGAATAAATAAAAATGAAACAATTTAAGTGGTTTGTATGTGTTCACAACATTTTTTGGTGTAAAAAAGATTATGTTGTTTCCTTTTATGGCATGCATCATATAATTGATTTTTTTTTTTGCAATGTTAAACTTTAAAATACCACAATCTAGGTCTTTTCTAGCAATTTTGTTCAATAAATTTATACCACATATGAAATTCTTTTATTCCATAACCATGAATCATTGTTAGTTGCACTCAAACATGAATTATGCAACTTAATTTATTTAACATCTAGCATATACAAATTTTTAAATCATAAGCATACAAATAGGATAAATTTATCAATGCCATTAGATATCATACAATGTACATGAGAGAAATTAACAAGGAATCATTTGTCATATAGTTAGCTAATGTGAATTAGGTTATGTTTAAGGCCATCAACCAAGTAAACATCATCAATGAAGGGTTTATAATTATTGATACTTATGCTACCAAACACTAATGATATTTCATTTTGAATAGTCTCTAAAAGTGACATTACCTTCATCATATAACATCAACTTTGAGAACATGATCTAGTCACCCATCATATCCCTCAAGCACTCACTGTCTAATAACCATTTATATCTTATTGTTTTGACTTTAAATCATACCTAAAAACATAAATGTATTCCTTTATTGTTGTTCTTATTTCCCTTGCTTCATGCTATTTTTTTTCCTATCTCATTTTTGAACTCATAGTAATCCCAAATGACATGACCAAATTTTCAACAATTGTGGTATTTAATATTTTCATCTTTAGAAGCTTCCCTTGGTATTCTTGGAGATCTTGATATTTTTCTTCTACCTCTTCATACTCTATCTATAAGGAACATCTTAAATTATTCTGATGATAGCTACATCGTCCTCATTCATAGGAGTACCTTCTTTACATTATTCCTCCTCTTCTTCATCTTCCTCAATGATGATTTCTTTTCGCTTTGAGGAGGTGGAGGCCTTTAAAGAAAAATTCTTCTTCTTCTTCTCTTTGATAACTTTATCAATCTTGGAATCATAAACCAAGAGTTTTGGTAAGAGTTTTTCAACATTCATTGTTGTTAAGTCTTTGGCCTCTACAATTTTTGTTACTTTAGGTCCCATCTTTCAAGAGAGATTACAAAAATGTCCTTACTTGCTCTTCATCGGTGATTGATTTCCCCAAAGCCTTTAGATGATTAATGACAATGGTAAAATGGTTGGTGAGAATGGTCATTGATTCTCCTTGCATTCTCCTTACTTCATTGCATATAGCTCATGATGATTAATCATAGTGGTAAAATGGTTGGTGAGAATGGTGATTGATTCTCCTTTTATTCTCCTTGCTTCATTACATATAGCTCATATTCTCTAATGTTGAGAGAAATTTGTCACTACCTCACTTAAATCATCCCATAATGAGTTAAGATAAATTTACCACATATTTCCTTTACAGTGTTGCATGCTTGAATTCAATGATACTCCTTTTTCCTAAACCTATATTGGAGGATCATGATTTCTTTTTCATTAAAGGTGATAGTCCTCTTATCTACATCAGTGATTACTCTCCTTATGTTTCCACATGTTCGCCATTGACTTATTTTGTGATATTGATTGGTCCTTCAATTACAATTAACCACATATTGTAGTATTGTGACTTGATGAATAACATCATTTTGTTATTCCAATAAGAAGATTTCTCACCATTAAATAATGGTGGCATGGTAGGGGAAATGTCTTCACTTAACATATTGAATCCATATTTGAGCTTAATCTTTACACCTTAAATTGTTAGATCCTGTAACACCCCCAAAATTCACTACTGAAAAATTTCATTTTATTAAAAGAAATAGCATAAGCAAAATATAAAACATTGAATTTTGGGAATATTACCGCCACACTTAGTACCAGACCGGTTCGCTCATACCGTTCAAGTACCAAGTGCTAAGGCTAAAGAACAAAATATCAATTGCTAGAAATTCAAACCATTTTTAAATCAGAGTAGCGCAAGTAAACATTTTATAAGAATAGATTCCAACAATGGTGGTTACAAGAACAAGGAATACATTTAAACCAGATAGTAAAGGCAAAAGGGAGAACCCTAAAAGTCCAGATAATCCTTATGCTCTTTCCCGTTGCCCACTTGAATAGGACCTGAAAAGACCTACAAGGGACACTGCCCATTGAATAGGCAGGGGCCCCACGAATGGAACCCTTCGGTACTACGGTACTAAGTAACCCTTTAAAACACACTTAAAAGCAGGCCCGCAATGTAACACATGATACACCACTATACCCATACCTAACGACAGGTGTAAGCATAATAATCAGAGTCATGCATCCATATACTTGACAAGTCAATCAGATATTAATGGTGCATACATAAATATTCACTTTCGTACATCGCATACTTAACGAGTCAATCAAATATTGATAGGTCAAAATGAACAATCGATACTTTTAGGGCCTTTAAGCCATAAATCCATCATTAATCAATCATCTCGAAGTATAAATGTCCATGTGAGTGCGGGAACCCCTTATAGCCAGCGGACCGGAATACATACAGGGCAGTACGCTCCTAACCACTATTATTCGTCGGTGGACCGGTCTCCAGGACAAAATGCTCTTGGCCACTATTATTCACGAGTGGACCGGTCTGGCCCAGACTCATACGGTGCTCCACTATAAGTGATTAGTGTCTTTCCCATGTCTTATCATTATTACGTTTTGTTTGCTGAACACGGAATCCCCCACTATTATAGCCGGTGGACCAAAAATCATGCAAGGCAAAATGCTCCTGCCCACTATTATTCGCTAGTGGACCGATTTCCAAGGCACTCCGGCTCCTGGCCACTATTATTCACTGGTGGACCGGTCTGGGTCCGGCTCAACAGTCTTCCTCTTTAAGTGATTAGTGTCTTATTCGTATCTTATTCAAAAGCATTTCACCATTGACATGCATGGCTAACTATATCCACACTTATCCTCCCAAGAGGGCCCTTCCCATATCTTGAGACTTCTGCACCTCCTAACTCGCTCCGACATCCTTCCCTTATTCCACTTACTCACACCCGGTGCCCGACTCCTAACTGTGTGGGTCAAGCCCACTCACCACCTTATCCTATAGTTTCTCCAAGAACCCTAATATGGGCCTATGTGGCCCATCCTTCTCTGCCCTACACATCCCAAACTATTTCGACACCCCGCATGTTACGACCTTAGATCTAACCCTCACTTTCTACCTCACTCATTCTCGTTTATTTTTATTATTTTCTTTTTCTTCTTCTGTCTTCTCAAGTTTGGGTTTCTTCCCAAACCCTAGCTCGGTCTCCTATGCACCCTTATAGTATCACTTTACTTAACTATTAATATACCTCAATAATTAAACACAAAAACTCCCAAAATAATGTGGAACTCACGCTGCATGAGTAGCATGAGCCACATGCAAGTCGATAGGGAAAAAGGATCAAAGGTAGGGGTAGAAGGGAGGAAGGGGTGTTTTTCGGGTTGGGGTCTTTAAGCTAGGAAATAAGGTAGATGGGGGAGGATTGGAGGCAAGGGAAGGGTGTAGGAGTGAAGAGGGTATGTAGGTGGTGACTGGTGATGGGTTGTTGGCGACCAAGGGCGGCGGCGAGGTGGCAAAGTGGGCTACAAGAAGGGATCGGGTTGAGAAGGAATGAAAAAAGAGGGGAAAAATGGAGGGGTGAGGGGGGTTTTTTCGGCCAAACAAGGTACGAGGTGGTAGAGATGGTTGCAAGGTGTGGATTGGTGGTTTGGGTGGCGGCAGAGGTGGTCGGACGGCGGTGAACAAAGGGGCTACAGGTGGGTTGCTGATAAGGGAGAAAAATGGGCAGGAAAAGAAGAGGGGAGGAAGGTGGAGTTGCAGGGTGGCTTAGACGATGTTGTGGTGGTGTTGGGTGGGAGTAGAGGGGTGTAGAAGGTGGTTTAGGGGGTTGATGAGGCGGTTGCACCGGCGAAGGGCGGCGGTGGTGCACAAAACGAGGATGAAAATGGAAGAAGAAAAGGAGAGAAAGGGATCAGGGAAGGGGCAGGCTCAAAAATAATGGGGTAGGAAAGGGCTTGTGAGAAGAAGAAAAAGAAGAGGGAGGATAGGGGTGCAGCTAGCCAGCCGGTGGTAGCGTAGGGTGGTAGTGGAGGTGGTAGGGTGGAAGGGAGGGGAGACAAAGAGGGGGGGAAACAGGGTGTGAGGGCTGGTTTGCAAGGCTGGCTAGGTCCGAAAAGGGGAAGAAAATGACAGGAGAGAGGGGGTTGTAGTGGTGGCAGGTGGTGGCAGTAGGGTGGTGACCGGCGTGCCCGAGGCGACAGGCATGGTCGACAAAGACTGGGGAAGCTGGGTCGAGGCATAGGAGAAGAAGAGAAAAAAAGAAGAAGAAAGGGAAGCGGGCATCAGGCCGGACGAGGAGGGGAAAGGGGAAACTGGGTCGGCCTAGGGTGAAAGGAAGGAAAAAAACGGGGGAACTGGGTTGGGTCGAGATGTGCGGGAGAGGAGGAGAAAGAGAGGGAGAGGGGAGATGGGCCAGCGGCCCAAGCACAGGGGAGAGGCTGGCCTGGTGCGGCAGCCCGAGGGGAGAAAAAGGAAAAAGGAAGGAAAGGAGAAAAAGGAGAAAGGAAGGAAGAAAAAAGGGGGAAAGGAAAAGGAAAATTGGGAAAATAAAATAAAATAATTTATAAAATATTAGAATATAATATTTTTGGAAAGTCAATTTATTTAATAGTTTTAATATAATATAATTAAATATATGGGTTAAAAGGGATAATTTTAGTAAAGTATTTATTTGGAGAGTTATTTAAATAAAATAAGTAGGGTAAAATGACAAAATATTTATTTTAACTCATTAAATATTCTTACTCAATTTATATACCCAAAAATCCATAAAATAATTAAACTAAATAATTCTAAAAGCTAATTTATTTTAAATAAAAGCTATTTATTAAATTATAGGTTTTCTAAAATTTTGGGGGATTACAGATCCTTTGAGAGATGCCTATATTGATAATAATAGAAATAATCCTAACATGAAGAAAATTTTAAAATTTTGACAATTGATTTAGAGTTTTTCAAGAGCCAATAGCTTGTCTACATCCGTTACCAAAGATCTTCCCTTTGCAACTTAAATTATGTGACATGGTTATTGATGATTTTCTCACTAGGTTTATGAGCCTTACAATTTCAATTGTTTCTATGATAATAATATACAAATTTATTTATTTACTTTCTCCGGATTCTAAGCTTAGAATCTTTACAAGAATGATAGACCTACTCACAAATCCCTTGTAATGAGTTTTAAGAAGGGTGGTTGTGATTATTAGAATTCTCACTAGAATAATGATTTGAAGTTAACTAATTTTGACAGGGATGTAATCTAGATAGAAGAAACAAGATATTACATTGAATGAGTGTTTATCGATGAAAAGAATGAGTAATTACAATTTTGAGAAAACTCAACTAAAAACTGAGATTATGAAAAGGGGAGTTGAGTAATTGAAGATTAATTACAAGAGAGAATATAAATTTATTGTGTAATAAATTAGATCTCAAAAGATATATTTAACTATACCCAACAAATGTTACATATCCCTTAAGAAATTGGATAGTCGTTGAGGCAAAAATAATATAATCCTTCTATGAATAACGGGTATAATCATCAGCATTTAATGATAATTGATAGGTCAGTCAAGATTATTAGTCAATTAGTTAGCTAGATCAGGCAATCAGTTGGTATAACAAAACAAATATTTATGCTCACGCCAAATTGAAAATGTTATTATTTCTATAACTAGTCGATTAGTTTAAGCTGTATAATTTGTCGTTGAACATATTAAAAATCATCGAACAGTTGTGCAAACTAAGGGTTAGGTTTGTGAAACTAGTTGATTGATTTGGAAAAACCATTCAATGTGTTTAGGCTAAGGTAAAAAAGACAAGTTTTTAACTAATTTATCGCATGGCCTACTTAGACAATCTAGTTAACCTATATCAACAAATAGTAGATCAATTTTAAGAAGCCAATCAATATGTTAAAGCCACAACAACATTGATTTTTTGAAAATTCAACCCATATCCTAATTGAATGAAAAGGTTGATATGTTAAAGTCAAATATAATTTCATGGAATAAAATTCCCTAAGGAACCATTCGATTCAATGCTAGGGTTTTTAAAAGTTTAAAGTATTGGTTTGAAAAGACAAAAGATAAACTAATCGACTAGTTATGGTTGGAACCATGAATTTTAAAAACACTTAGGAAACATTTGGATATTAAAATGAAATATTAATTCATTATCAAATGAATTCAAAGGAAAGAATTTTAACACATTCTGAATAACTAATACCAAAAATGAAAGCTCAAACTCAACTTTATAAGATTAGCCTAAATATAAAGATTCAACATGTGAAGCTTGGTTATCTAGGCATCATATGTAACTCTTTGCTTGATCTTGGTAACTTAATTACTCTCTTAAACTTTGCACTTGAGCTAAGGTTTGAATAAGTGTGCTTTAAAACTTAATATCTCTTTTAATTTTTGCACTTGAGGGATAGTTTGAGTGTGTGAGTGTTTATCATCCTTATGAACATTATGGTGCATGCACGCTTAATCAAACAATGTTAGATTCTTAAAAATTTTGGCTATAATCAAAATTGGGATAATGACATTGATTAACCTAGGAGGTCAAAAGAATATTTGTTCCTTACTTTAAGTTGGGTTGTTTGTGTAATTGAACACTAATATAATCTTAACTATTATATTATAACACCATAACACCAATGTTGATATAAATTTGTAACGTTGGATAATGGTTTGGGCCTTCATGCCTCACTAAATAATATTAGGCCTTTAATGGCAATGAATAATGTTGAGTATTTGTGTCATGTGAATAGTATTGGACCTTGAGAAGAATGGATTCTAATAATGTAATGGTTAAGTGTTGAATGTTTATAAGTGTGTTAATATGGTTCTTGCTATGTGTTTACTCAATCATCTAAATAAAGTATTAATAAGTAAAGTGAAATACCTCAAGTTTGAATTTATTACAACAAATCATCACATAAGCCACTGGAACATTCATGGCTAATAAGCAAAAATCCCATAGCTAAAATATTTGTCCATGAAAATTTTAGATGCCACCTTCTGTGGCCTATAAGGCCGTGAAAAAAAAATGTTAGCTACAAAAAAGGAGATTTGGTGGCTGCAACTGATGGAATTAGCCATAAGAAATTGGTGATTCATATCTTGATAGTCACGAGTAGTCTCTCGTGATACACATGTCAATAGCCATAATTAGTCCTATAGTACACATATCGATAGTCACAAGTAGTCTCTGACACACATACCGATAGTTATAAGTAATCCCATAGTACACATATCAATAGTCATGAGTGGTCCTGTGGTGCATGTGTCTATAGCCACGCGTAGTCATGTGGCTGTGATACACGTGTCAATAGCCACGAGTAGTCTCATACCACACATATCGATGATGGTGGTGGTGATGATGGTGATGATAATAGTAATAATAATAATAATAATAGCAACAAGTAGTTATGTGGTGTATTTATCTATTAATAATAATAAGTAATTATTATTATTATTGATCATCCCATCCTGGAACTATGGTTAGATCTCATCTCGATAGCATGTTTTCGAAGAAACTTTCTATGAGATTACCTATCTTAGAACTACTCTCAATCAAGCACACTTAACTATGAAGTTCTTCAATAATTGGCTTCCCTTAATAAATGTGCAATTTGTTTATATAAATAGTTGTATCAAACATTTTAATCCATCTCAATTAGACATTACCTATATTATGTATTACACATTTTTTCCATAATTACAAACACATATTCATAGTTTTCAAATGGCCACACATTTTTTTTATATGATTACACATTTGATGCATAATTAAAAAACATTTCCTAATAGCTATAGTAATATATTTTTTTTTTGGTAAGAATAACCATAGTATGTTGATATATATGTGTGTAGCTTTGTGCATGTGTGTGTATTATTTAGTATTCCATAATTTATATACACATTTAATTTAGGAGACAAACTAATAATTATTTAATTTCATTTTTTATTAAAATCAGTAAAAAAGTGAAAGATAGAAAATATAATAATCATGTATTGGAAATTTGTTTTAAAATGACCTAGTTAATTCTTAATATGGTGTTTACTTTGACATATTAACATTTAAATTACATACATGCATATATTAGTCAATAAATTTTCTATACATTAAAACTATGATCCAAATTAATAATTAGTCATTTTTGCAAGTCATCCAAAATAATAAAAATGCTAGGATGAAAATGTAATGTATTATATATACTTTTAAAAAAAAAAAAAAAAACTTGATCAAATTAATTCATACTATAGTCGTATTTTTATTTTTACTTTTATGTTAAGCTATGGCTAAAAAGGTATCGACTTTTGTTATATATATATATATATATATATATATATTCGCATGACATCTAAGGTGAGTTAACCACAAAAATATTTTTTGTCGTAAAGTCATGGCAAAAAAGCTACAAAAGTGTCAATTTATGGCAAATTCATGGCAAGTAGCCACATAAATATTCTTTCGTAATAAGTTCATGGTGAGTTAGTAATAAAAATATATTTTGCAACAAATTCAAGGCAAGTTAGTTAAATATATATATATATATATATATATATATATATATATATATATATATATATATATATATATATATATATATATATATATATATATATTTCTATATCAAATTCATGATAAGTTGTCCATGAAATATCTTTTCGTAGTAAATTAGCCAACGGAATATCTTTCTGTCACAACTTTGCTGTAAATTGGTCACAAAAATATTTTTTTGTCACCAATTTGTGGGAAGTTATCCACAAAAAAAAAAATCATGTGGATATTCATGGCAATTTATACATGAAATATCATTGTATGGCTAATTCGTGGTGAGTTAGCAATGAAAGTATTTTTTTTCGTAACAAATTTATGGAAATTTAGTCACAAAAGTAATTTTCCAAGGAAAATTCTCAGCAAGTTGGCCACAGAAAGTTTTCTCTTGGCAATTTATGATAAGTTAGCTACAAAATTTTATCCTTGTGACAAATTTATAATGAGTTTGTCACAATAATACTTTTTTGTGGAAAATTCATGGTAACTTTATCACAAAATTTTTTTATTTTGTGGCAAATTAGTCATGGATATATATTTTTGTTGCAAAAAGGTGAACATAACCACTAAATTTTTATTTTTTGTGGCTATTTTTACCAAAACTACAATCTCATACTTTGAATAAAAAGTTTGGCCACCAATTTTTGCCTCACGTGGTCATTTTTGTAGCCTATGCAACCTTTTGTAGTATCGACAAGTTAGGAGTTTTCACTTTATAGTTTGCCTAGTTGTCGTTGTGCACTAGTTAAGGTTCCACGTCTATTTTATTGCAATTCTACATAAACTCTAAAAAGGTATCAATAATTAAGGATAATATAGGGAAGTGGATTCGATAAGTGAGATTTAGCCACTATGGTGCCCCATACCTATTACCATTGAATGCCAAAACACTATCATTTGTCATTTCATTTATAACCTGCTCAAGAAATTAATTTAAAAGAGCTTTGTGTGGTGTGGATAGTTATCTCTTTGTGTAATACCCCATATTTTTGTAAGGTTTATTAAACTGGAAGTTATGGTATTTATTAAAATTTAATAATGTTTGATTTAATTTGAAACTATAATTGAATTTGAGAAAAAGTTAGATTTTAATAAGTTTTGAAAATTAAATAAAATGAGATTTTAGGTGAATCGATCAACTAGTTCGTTGTTTTAGCAAAAGGGTTTTGCTCGACCAAACCAATCAATTGGTTTGGAGAACCGATTGACTGATAGGCCAAACGATCAACTAGTTGATTGGGCTGAGTATATTTCTAAACCTCAATTTTATTAGAAAATTTTTTATACCAAAATGGAACCTTGATAATCTCACTCCAAGCTGTTCTCTAGAGATTATTAGCCCTTCTTATTATATATTTGGCTCTAGCTACTGCCTCAAACTGATTCAATGGTTTGATTTAGACAACTAAGGGAGAGGATGACCTTACCCTTGTGTTATTTCACCTCTATCCTCTGAACAAATCTAGAATCATTACTTTGGTTCCTGACTATCTTTACTGATCTAGTAGATTCCCTTCCCCGCTAATCTTCCATTACCCTTCGTGTTTTTGACATTTTCTAGGCAAATTAGACCTGCATTCCCCAAAAAATTACAAGTTTAGCTCTAAAAGGGAAGTTAATCTATCTTTGATAAATCCACCCATTCGGCTCAAATTTGAATAATAAGATTAGGGTTTTTGATCTATTTCACAACACCACTCATCTTTGAATTGATTTATTGGCTATAGATAACCCTAATCACTCATCCTTCTAACTTTTCTTTCAGCCTCCACAATATCTAAGCTCTTTAGCACTTTTATTCTTTCCTCTCCAATTTGAGCTTGCTTTTGAGTTCTTTCCACTCTTTTGATCCTTTTTCTAGCTCCTTATTGTTTTATCTTTAAGCAAGGGAGGGTTAGATTTAGGAGGAATTTGAGCTTCACTTAGCATAATCTCCCTCTATTTTTCTCTTAGGTTCGGTAAGCTTGTTTTTCTCTTTAATTCGAGTTCTAAGTTGTGACAATATTTAATTATTTCTAAAGTTTAACTTGTTATTTTTAAAGGTTTTAGAAGTTGAGAACCTTCAAAATTGAGTTTTCTCATAAGTGGAAAATTTTGCTAAAACAAGAAGTTATTCTTACCTCTGAAATGTGGTTTGATTAAGTATGTGATGTGGTGAATTCTTTAGAGTGTTATATAGGTCTGCATGAGAGTTTGGCTTCATATTGATGAATGTTGATTTATTGTGAATCTTGAGAAAAAAACCATGATTTTAGAGAAATAAGGTTGATTGGATTAATTATAAAGCATGTTTTAGTTATGAGCTGATAAAGTATTGGCATTAAGCTATGATATTTTTTGGTCTGGATGTGGTATGATTATTTGGAGTGATTTGCATACAAATTGTCACTTATGTGATTTTTAGGGGCACAGATTGATTGGTTAGATCAAACAGGTCGACTAGTTCTTAAAACAGTCAACTGGTTGACACAAAGTGATCAAACGGTGAGTTTATAGTGACCTTGGTTGCTCTCTTCTTAAACCCATTAATTGGTTTGGTAGAACCAATCAACAAGTCTCAGAACATTTGACTAGTTTAGCCAAACTGATCGACCAATTTGAAAGAAACCTAGGTTTGGCTGAGACAAATCAATCAACTAGTTGGTAAAACCAATCGATTGGTTTGGCCATATTGTGTGATTTTGATCTTTTGGCTTTGATATGCTTTAAGACTATGCATAATATTACTATACGATTCCTTAATAAATGAAATACACCTTTTGACATGGATTGAAAACCTAATGTATGGATTAAATGAATCATAATTTATGGATTACTCAATAGGTGTTGTGAAGGCCTTAGTGAAGAAACCCAAATAAGTACTTTATGACCTTAAAAGGTAATGTAATATGGATTATTAGCCTAAAATAGATTATCCTAATGGATTGATTAATATTAGTTAAGCCTTAATGGAAATCCCACCACATGGTTGAGAATAAAAATGGCTAAGATGGAATAAGTATATGAATGTATTACTTGCATGATGTATGGGCCTTGTATGATCATGTAACCTTGGTAAATAACATATTAATCACTTAAAGTGAAATACGATCAAGTTGTGTATGAGTTTAGGTTACCCAATCATTGATTAGCTATCAAAGCTTAGTCTACATTTAGGTGTTTATTGGTGCCTTCGGACAGGATCATAGTAGATCCTGGTACCTTACCTACCATAAACATTGATGATGTACTAGGTGAGATCGATACTAAAAGGTTTGGTTACCTAGGTGGTTTTTGGCTTCGACTTGACTTTATGTCCATTTATGGTTACTTGGCTTAGGTCAAACTTTATGTCTTTTGGTTGGATAGACTTTCATGGTATGTGAGACTATGGAGTGGTGCATAATCCATCACTCGATAAGAATGTGGATATAGCGGGGAAAAAGGAAAGGAACGGGAAGAGAGATAATTCCTTATCAATAAATGATCTAATGGATTATGTAACTTAAAAAAATAGACTCAATGGGAAACTATGTGAATGGATGATAGAAGCCCTAATAATAGTTACAATAATCTGCCTAGTAGATTGCACATTGTTATATATGATATTGTATTATAACGATAAGCACGATGAGTCGGATGTGGTATGAATCCCTGATGCATTATATGACCATGATAGGGTATGTATATCGATTTATATGGCATAAGGATGAAATTCTCTATATTATGCTAGAACCTTGTGTGTGTATGACTCCCGTTGAGGAGTTAACTTAGTTTGTTTAGTACAAAGCGTACTAATGTACCCGTTTGCTCGATCACCTACTCATTCCCACTAATAGAGGGTCATGTGCATGTTTTTAGAGATGGTCAGTGCCTGACCTACCTTATGTTGGGCACGGATTTTGGGAGCATGAACATCCGTAGATTTCTATACGATCCTTGATGGGTCGGAGGTTTAGGTCTACGCCCTACTTTTATTTTCTATAGTTTGAAATTTTGTACTTTAGCTTAATTTCTTTCATGTATTTGAATATTTAGGGACCATCGAAGTCTTCTTCTTGTGAACATATTCTTTAATATTCTCACTATTAGTTTTAATGTGATTTAGAGTCTTTAATTTTTTTATTTGTATTAGCAAATAAAAGTGTACTCTCTCAATCTTCTATCTAGAATGATAACATTATCACAAATACTATAATTGTGCAAAAAGATGGTTTAAATTGTATACCATCTATGGTCACACCCTATTGTTGTAGTGATTAGTGTTATGTGTCACTATATATGTGTAGGTAGTTATTGCTAAGTGGTACCCTATGGATTCTTATGAATAAGGATTAGTAATTGTAAAAGTCAGCCTTGACGTGTTATCTTGTTATGTTACTTGAGTTGTTGTATGAGTGTTATAACATGATATTCTTTTATGTGCTAGTCATGCCTTATCATATGTATTATATGTGTGTTTTTGTTATCATATGCTATATTATCATATTTTCACACGTTGGTAATATGTGTTGCATACTACTGTTTTAGAGTTAGTTGTATTCCTCAGTATGAATCATGTACTAATAATGTACTATTATAATTGATGTGTTGTAAGTTTTTTTTATATGATCCTATAAACTTTAAGAAGGTATCATCAGTGGAGTGACTTTGATTTTTCTTTGATATTAGGGTTAAGAGCGACAGCTATCCATGGTGTCATATGTTATGTACCCTAGATCTTATATATCTCTTTTGGACTCTTTTGTTGTATTATTAGGAGTTCAATCTCTATAACTCTATACGTACTTCTTTTATAAAAAAGTCTTTTGTTGTTACTATTTATTTTTGCTTGTTTAGGTTTTATTATTATAGTATTCGGAACGAGAATATTACGCACCAAAATTATAATAAATGTGGCGATAATATCTATTTATTTAATTTTTATACTTTTACTAACAATAAAAAATTTTCATTAGTAAAATTTAAAATATTACATATATAACTATATTTTTATATCATTTTTTTAAACCGATAGTATACCAATATTGACCTTTATGTATAGAAAAAATTCTCAAAATGTGATCGTATAATTTTTAAATTTTTTTAAATGACCCTAATTAAAAAATAAATTAAGTTTTAAAAAGTTTTAAAAAAAAACTTACATAACAAACGATTATACCATACATAATATGTTATTGGTTACATGTAAACCGATAGGAATTAACTCAATATTATTCTAGTCATTCATTATTACCCCCTCCATTTTACGCTATAAAACATTAAGTTTTTACGCTCATATTAAAAATTATTAAATTTTAGATAAAAATGTATCTACTTTTACTAATATAGCATCGTATTAAATTAATACATTTACTTATTTAATTAAAAAAATAGTAGACGGTTAAAATTGAAAATAAAGCATTTAATTATTGATATCTTTCATAAAATGAATTATATTATAAGACAAAATCAAAAAGCTAATATATCTTATATTGCAAAACAAACAAAGCATTAAGGTTAAAATATTCAAGACTACACCGTCTAATCAAAAAAGTAATTAAGACGATGAAACTTCTCCTAAACAAACAATATAATATATTATGTAATATTTTTTATTAAAATCTAGTATCTTATAATTATATTTTCAATGATTCTATATCTTAGAAATATAATATATTATATTATTATTCAAATATTACCTAAATCTATATAGAAATCATAATAAAATATTCAAGTACAAAACTAATAACCAACAATGACGACGACACCGCCACCGTTGCCGATAATAATAATAACAATGATTATTATTATTATTATTATTATTATTATTATTATTATTATTATTATTATTATTATTATTATTATTATTATTATTAAAATCCTTATGCGAATTTGAATGGAGTTTTTGTGGATAGGACCGAATTCATTGATCAATGTCCAAACCCTATTTCTGTTGATCATCATTTGAATTCACAATTGATACCTAAATTTCCTAAGGTTGCTTTCTTACCTGAATCGAGAGTTAGTTTGATTGATATTGCTGATGTACCTATTACTTCCTATCTATCTCTGAGCCATAATGCAGTTGGAGGGCTTGAAGTTGAGGGAGGTGTGAATGTTTCTAATCAAAACCTAATTCAACAATATCTAGGACTTCCACTGGTGTATCTTGGAGGGAAAAAATTACTTTCAATCGTAGCCCCAATCAATGTATGCCCCTAAATTATGTGTCTCCACATATTGAAGATGGACAAATTGTGGTAAATTTGGTCAAATAGGAAGTTGATAAGGAATTGGAGGAATGGCAGCATACTTTGATAGGCTATGTTTATGGTCATGATCTCACTTTCAATCAAATGTTAGGCTTTGTTAAATCTCAATGGATTTGTGTGGCTCCTCCTAAAATTATATGCCATGATGATGGTTTCTTTTTATTTAAATTTACTTCTACTACATATTGTGAATGGATATTATCACAATATTGGTCTTATTACAGCAAGCCATTAATTCTAAAAAGATGGCAAAGGAAGTTGAAGCTCTCAAAATCTAAATTGCAATTTATTCCTTTGTGGGTTAAATTACCACAGCTACCTTTAGAGTATTGGTCCTCTAAATCTTTGAGTATGATTGCTAGCTCAATGGAGTCCCCTATTTGCACTGATGTTATTACCTGTAGAAAGGATAGGATTGCTTATCCTAGGGTGTTAGTTGAAGTTGATATCAGAAAACTATTGTGTGAGTCCATTTTGATCGGAGATCCTAATGGTTTTATTATTAATCAAACAGTTCAGTTTGAATGAAAACCATCCTTCTGTCATCACTACCTTGATCCTTCCCCTAATGACCAAACCTGCTGGAAACTCCAAAAGAAAGCTGTTATTGCAGAGCCTCAAGTTGATCAAGAATGGAAGGTAGTTAGGGACAGAAGACATGTTTCATCTTATAAGGATGGTTATGCAAATGAAGGGGTTCTAAAGTCTAAGAAGAGGGAGTTTGCACATCCTGGATCAATAAAAGAGCATAGGTCTAATTCTTTTATTTACCCAAAGGATAATGACTCTAGTTCTCATGATGTCCTCATCAGTGGTAGTAGTGGTAATCAGTTTCAAGCTCTTAGAGACTTTAATGATGCTTTTTCCCTGGGTCAGATTCAAGAACTGATAGGGCACCCTCATAATCCAGGTGTCCATGATTGGTAGTTGGAATGTGAGAAGCATTAATGATCCATCCAAACAAAGGGAGGTTTGTGGATGGATCAAAAAACACAAGTGCTCCCTTATTGGTTTATTGGAGACTAGAATTAAAGCCAATAAAGCTGATAATATTAAAGCAGGTTTAGTAAGGAATTTGATGTGGTTAAATAACTATCAGAGTCATGACAATGGGCGAGTGTGGTCAAGACTCTAGATGGTAAGGTGTAGTTTCCTATAGGTTTTATCTATGCTTTCAACATTGGTTCAGTGAGGAAGAGTCTATGAAATTGGTTAGAAATAAATAACAGAATCTCACAACCTATGATTTTAATGGGATATTTTAACATCATCCTTCACCATTATGAAAAGCAAGGAGGGAACAATCCTTCTACTCAGGGCATGCTTGATTTTTCTCACTACCTTAATCTGTTGGGTCTGAAAGATCTTAAGGGCCATGGTTGTTTTTTCACCTGGATGAATAAAAGGAGTAGGGATGAGGTCATTGCTTGTAAGCTTGATAGGAAAATGGTGAATGTGCCCTAGCTTAATTTGTTCACAAATTCCTCTGTTACCTTCAACCCTCCCATGTTATCTAATCATTGCATTGTTCAAGTTCATATAGGGTTTCACTCTACCAGGAAGAAACCTTTTAGGTTTAATAATTTTTGATCTGAAGACCCTCAATTCTTGGACATCATAAGGGCACACTGGGATGAACCTTCAAGTAGTAACCCTCTACTGCATATTTTCAAAACTCTTCAAAGACTGAAACCTATCCTTAAAGAGTTTAATAGGGTTAAATATGGTTCCCTAGAGCATAAAATGGAGGAGGCAAGGAAGGCATTAGCTGAGTCTCAACAGAAGGTTCTACTGGACATTAGTAATAATGATCTTAGAACTATAATGCATGAGTGTGAAGACCACGTTAACAAAATATTAAGAAGCTATGAATGCTTTCTCAAATATAAATCCAAAATTCACTGGTTGAATGTGGGGGATGCAAACCATAAATACTTCTTTGCTAGATTGAAGGGGAATCAAAATCTAAATTCCATTCAGCAAATTCACCTCTGATCCTGCTTGTATCTCAGACTCTTTTCTCACCTTTTACAAAGGGCTTCTTGGATCTAAAGGGAGTAGCACAGGTTTGGCTAACCCTGTAGTTATTTCTCAGGGTCCTGTTCTTCTTGATACTCATAAATATCAACTCCTCTCTCCAATTTCTTCTCAAGTAGTTAAGGAGGTTGTGTTTGCTATTGGAGATTATAAAGTCCTTGGTGTTGATGGTTTTACTAAAGTTTTCTTTAAGAAATCATGGGAGATTATAGGGACTGATATCATATATGCAATCCAGAATTTCTTCATTATTGGATATCTTCCTCCCCAACTCAATATCACCTCTCTAACCCTCATTCCAAAAAAAAAAAAAAAGGCAATGCTATGAGGGTAAGTGATTATAGGCCTATTGCTTGCTGTGGTGTTTTATGTAAGATCATTTCTAAAATTTTAACTGCCAGACTGCAAACTTTAATGCCTTATCTCATCAATCAAGCTTAATCTAGTTTTGTTAAGGGCAGGCATATTGGTGAAAATTTTTTGCTAGCTGCTGAATTGGTTAGGAAATATTCTCAAAAGCATATCTCTCCTAGATGTATGATTAAAGTTGACATTAAGAAAGCATATGATTCAGTTCACTGGGAGTTTTTGTAGCAATTCCTCCATGCTTATGGTTTTTCCCTCCAAGTTGTTAGATGGATAATGGACTGTGTAACCACTATATCATATTCTCTTTATTTAAATGATGAGTTGATCAGACCTTTCAAAGGTCAACAAGGGCTAAGGCAAGGGGGCCCTTTCCCCTTATTTATTTGTGTTGGTGGCTGAGTACCTTATCAAATCTCTCAAGTTTTTGTGGCATGATAAGGATTTTAAAGGTCATCCTAAATGTAAAGATTTGAAGATTATTGACCTAGATTTTGCAAATGATATGCTCCTCTTCTGTAGGGGTGATTTTAAGTCGGTTAATAGTCTCATCAATGTAATTAAAGACTTCTCTTATAGGTGTGGTCTTCTTATTCACCCTCAAAATAGCAACATATATTTTGGGGGTGTGGATGATGCAACAAGATCTCATATCCTGCACCAAACTAATTTCTCTTAGGGTAGTTTTTCCTTCTCATATTTAGGGGTTCCTCTTTCCTCTATAAAGCTAACAACCTCCCAGCTCCAAGGTCTGGTGTAAAAAATAGCAAAGAAACTTACAGGCTGGCATTCCCATTTGCTCTCTTATGTTGGTAGAACACAGCTACTGAAGTCTGTTATTTTTAGTTTCTAGCTTTACTGATCTCAAGTCTTTATCCTCCCAAGGAAGTTGATCTAGCAAATTGAATGTATGTGCAGGCAGTTTCTATGGACTAGGAAAATAAATTCTTCAAAAAAAGCTTTGGTAGCTTGAAAGCAGGTCTGCTTACCTAAAAAGGAAGGAGGTCTGGGTTTAATTGATGTGCATCAATGGAATAAAGTGGCAGTGAGGAAGATGCTTTGGAACTTATGCTGCAAAAAGGACTCCCTTTGCGTTGAATGGGTTCATTCTATCTACTTAAGCTCTCAATCTTTATGGTCCTTTACTTCGGTTCATAAGTGATCTTGGTAGTTGTAGCAAATCTTTAAACTCAAACATCATTCTCATGACTTCTTCTCTAATTCTCAGTTTTTAGAAAAAATCATAAAGCATGATAGATCTTACAGTATTAAGAGAATGTATGATCTTACTAGGCACCAGGGTGAAAAATTTTGGTGGTGGTATATTCCTTGGTGTGGTTTGGCTACTCCCAAAAACCAATTCATTACCTGGCTTGCTATTCAAAACAGGTTGATGACCAAGGTAAGATTGAAGCAACTAAATCTTATTGAGGATATTGAATGCATCTTGTACATGACAAGACAGGAGGAGGACATCAAGCACCTTATGTTTGACTGTCCTTATAGTTAAGAGATTTGGATGAAGATTGGGAAATCCTTTAATAAGAGGGATCATATCCAATCATGGGAGACAGAGCTTAAAATATTGGCTAATAACACAAAGTAGTGCAAGAAGAAGAAGGACATGCTCAAAGCCCTTTTTGTCACATTCATAAGGTCCATTTGGTAGGAAAGGAATGCTAGAATCTTTAGAAATAAATATCGATACTCCAATCTGCTTCTTAAAGATATTTGTTTTGTAGTGTCAAGTAGGATATTTGATTCACATCGTAACAATAAGTATGACCAATGGAAAGATTGTATAGATGCATTGGCGGTCTAATTTAGTTTGTACATAGCTTCATTTTTTGTAGTAATAAAAATCTACTTACCCAAAAAAAATTATTAATAAAAATTATAACAATTATAATCATTAATATTATTTAATTAATTATTATAGTTAATTAATAGTAATAGTAATATCAGTATTTAATTATTATAATTATCATTACAATTATTATTTTTATTATATATCAATATTAATCCTGTTGCGAATTTGAATGGATTATTATTAAGATTTTATTTATATTAACATTATTATTAATTGTTATCATTATTATAATTATATTATTACTTTTAATATTTTTATTATCAAAAATCATTATAATTTCTAATAATCCTTATTATTAGTATTATGCTAATATCGTTACCATTATTATTATTTTTCATTATAATTGTGGTGTGACTTATTATCATTCATAATCAATGTTGTTATTGATCATTATCATTATTATTCATTATTATCATTACTAATCATAAAATTTCTCTCTATTATCAATAATTTATCATCATCATCATCATCATCATTAGTATTATTATTATATAATTATTATTATTAATTTTTAAGTATTATCATCCTTATTATTGATTAATAGCGATTATTATTATCATTATTATCATCATCAGCAGCAACATCAGTGTCATCATCATAATTATCATTATCATCATCATATATTGTTAATAATTATTACCAATTAGTATTATTATTATTATTTGTTTTATCTAATTAATAAAAGGATGGTAATTACAATAAATATTTATGGTTATAATAATGACAATATATTTAACAAAATCATACTAGATCAAAATAGAGCAAATCATATCATGTCGAGTAAAAAAAACCATTAAATGACCATAATGAACCCTAAATCTTCGAATTTGGGCATGTCTTGCTAGGTCATACTGCATCACTCTTATACCACTTCTAACCATCAGACTAGATAGTACTCGCATGGAACATTTTAAATGAAGGAAGAATCCCTGCTGGCAAATAATACTTTAGAAATTTGGATACATGTAAACTTAAGGTCACCCTAAAATGGCTACAAAAGTATAAAAGAAAACTCAAAATAAACCTAGCTTGTGGTATAAGGGCAGCAGGTACTGGAGTGTTTGGCCATCCCATAAAGGTAAATGTTACCTACATATGTGGGTTTCTAGATGTAAGAAAAAGGGTTTGTGATGCCAAAAATTCTATGTATACAAAATCAGCAGTCAATTATATAATTTTCTATCCGTTCTATACCAGAAAGCAAACTAGTCGGGTAGCATAATTGTGCTCTGGCTCACCATATTTTGTGTGTTTCCTTTTATCCAGCCATGTCTCGCCCTACCCTCCAATAAGTCCTCTATCTGCATGGCATAATTTCACATGAACAAGGACCCCATCTGCATAGTATAATTTATAGTGGATAAAGACTCTATCAGCATAGCATAATTTCAAGCGGATATCATGGCATAGGTTTTGGATATAAGAGGAAGGGCAGGAAGTTTCAACTTACATGCTGAGTTGTCACTCATAGACATTGAGAAAACTTAAGTGTCATTCAAAAGCAAGCCTCTGAGTCCCCACCAATGAAGCATATTGACCTTTTTTTGCCAAAAGCTGGAAGTGAGTTCCAAGCTCTGCAATCCTTCCATCTGAACAAAGTGCAATTTGATGGGCATTTTGAACTGTGCTCAATCTGTGAGCTATTACCAATGTTGTTCTGCCTTTCATAAGATGATTTAGAGCATCTTGGACCAAGCGTTCACTGACTGCATCCAAAGAACTCGTGGCCTACAATATATAATTTAATCATCAACAGCTTATGCAGAGCCCATGGGGAAACCATACAGCAAGACCTAGCAACAACTGATTTATCGTTTTGCTCTGGTTTATTTGCTCCAGATTACTAAATCACCCCACCCCCCCCCCCAAACAAATATACATGATATTTAGCAAACCTAACATTTCTTACTCCATCTGCTCCAATGAATAAATAAAGCAGTGGCCTGATATATCTCCAATTTAATAAGGACAAGACAACGGCATATGTAACTGATCAGGAATTGTAATTAAGAAGTACCTCATCAAGAATCAAAATTGGGGCATTTTTCAGAAGAGCCCTTGCAATTGCAATCCGCTGCAAATACAGAAATAAAATAATGATTCTCCCTCTGCAACAGTGCAGTTTGTAAATAACAGGATAGCAATGCATCTGCAAAATCATAATACCTGTCTTTGACCCCCACTCAGCAGACCTCCACGCTCACCAACTGGAGTATCATAACCCTATCGAAATCAGATGCAAACTTAGAAACCAAAATGAGTCTTATCAGAAACTAAGTCTCGCATAAGGTGACAAACCTGGGGTAGCGATATTATGAACTCATGAGCATTTGCAGCTTTAGCTGCCTTTATTATGTCATCCTTAGACACAGTCGCATCTGGTAGCCCGTATGCAATATTCTCAGCAACCGAAACTGAGAAGAGAACTGGATCCTGCACAAAGCACTCAAATAGGTAATAAAAATGGGCACCTAAATAGCTAAGAATGATCTCAGACTCTCAAACAATCCACACGTGCTCTATGAGATGAGATTTTTAATTTTCCCTACAGAAACAAAAGCTTAATCTTGGAACTATGTGCTGATGGAAAATGTAAGATGGATAAAGATTGCTTCACTGAGATGTACTTGATTCACGATAGAAACCACTCGAGCCCATTCACTCTTGTCAAATGTCCTGATATCCTCTCCAGCAACAGTTATGCGACCACTGGTCGGCTGCAAAGTGAGAGCAATTAGTTTAGAACATTCCTGTAAATGTGTTCAAATAATAAGATAAAATATTGGCACAGGATGGGAGAATTAGTGGATGGATAAAAAAGGCACCTCATAGAAGCGAGCCAACAGCTGTACAATAGTACTTTTCCCGGCACCACTTGATCCCACAAGAGCAGTTATAGATCCGCATTTCAAAGTGAGCATGAGGTCATTCAAGACCTCGACATCAGATCTCAAAGGATAAGAAAAGTGCACATCTGCATGAAGGATAGCCCAACAATTTCACGATCCAGTTAATGCATGTGCCATTGAAAAATATCAGTCAGAAACAGACAGCTGATGCAGGGGATCATGACTTTAGGAGGACAAATACAATCCCCACAGAGAAAAAAAAAATTGCAGAACTAGAAACAAATTAAACTCAAGCAAAGGACAAGTCAAAGTCCAAATAGTAAAAGTACATGATTTGAAAAGGAGGAAATTAGTAAAAGCCCTTGGCTTGCAGTGTGCTGGTATTTTGTAATTCTAGCTCCCAGGATCTGATCAGAACGATGTAAAAACATATTTCAAGAACTAAGTTGCAAAGATAAAGTCAAATCCTATATATATCAAGGAAAATGGACTAAAGTTTCCCTTTAAAACTAACTCATTATTCTCTTAAGTTATGATACTTAAAGTTGAAGAGACATACACAAAGGGAGCAAGGGAGTTAACTTCAAGACAGATTGCTAATATAATAGGAGGCAATGCCTTAATAACCTTCAAGACAGATGTCACCAGACCAAGCAAGGTTACGAACATCACTGGATGATTTGAGAGCAGCCATGTAACGCATATAATGGGAATGTAGTTTCTCATCAGATCCACCCAAAAGAAATAACCTAAGTCTCTCATCATGAATATCATCTGGCTGAATCTCTCTTTCTAGGCCATATGCAAGGGCATCATCGATCTCTGCTCCACAGAAAATTGAATTTATCCTCTCCACAGCAGCAAGTGACCCACGAAGATCTCCAAATGTGTTCACAAGACCTTGTACCTGGAACACATTTTGTTAGGCAGGACATAATGAGAATGATTTGAAAGGAAATCCTACACCTTTATTTCTTAGAGCAGAGCAGACTCACTGCAAATGTCAGTGTAAAAGTGTATCCAATGAAAGAAGCCACAGTGCCAACAGAGAGTTCACCCTGCAAGAAACATTAAAAAAAAAAGTTATATTAAACTGCCTAATGAGAAAAGTGACCCAACTTTGGAATACTTTTAAGGTTGAAATATGAGAAGGTTGATACATAAAAATGATTGTTCATGAACACATTTTCACCCAAAGAAAGCAAAGTGGAATGTCACTTGGAAGAATCTGGGGACATGGATTACTCACCGCTTTAACTTTGTTTCCTCCAAGAAAATAGAGGGTCAACAATGATATATAGACTGCAACTCTTGTCACCGACTCATTGATAGATTTGGATGTCCCTAGCTTGGTTCCACTCAACTGATAGTCAAGAACCTGGCAACATTTTTAGAAGTGATATCATGTGAATTAACTTTTCCTGTCAATCAGAATCTCCGTGCTTCATGTAATAAGTATGAGATACAAAAATCAGTATCACCTGACCACCAAACATGGACATTTGACGCTTTTCTCCACCAAAAGACCTTACCTGATGAATAGCAATTTACAAGCTATTTAAAAGAAGAATCCAAAGGAGAAATTATGTTGAATTATATGTGCAAGCATCCACCAGAAACCAGAAGGTAAAAATGGAAGGGCAAGAATAATATGAAGTGCATCAAAAGCATACAGTACGGATGGCTGAAAATGTTTCTGTTACACAGTCTGACATCGATGCTTGTGTCAATCCATGAGCTCTGAAGACGGGTACAGTTGACCTCTTATATACAGCTGTGGAGGAAATATTCAGCAAAACATGTGTGAGTTTCCAGGAGTAGTAAGAAGATGAGCAGAGTGCATGACAGCAAGACAATTAAGAACTACGACAGAGTGGCCAGTTTTTTTCCAGAGAGAACAGTCATAAAACACATATCAAGGCCTCAAGTCATCATCTCCTCATAGAAAAAGGGATTATTAGCAGGGTGGCACCTTTGATTGCTGAAACTATGAAATTTAATAAACAATGGAAATGACTAAACAGGCCAGAGCAGAAGCAGAAAATATACACCAGTGAAAACATCCAAATCCTATTATATCCCTTAATGTCTCCCGAGTTTTATACACAAAAAGAGAATATTAGACATCCAAATGGGAATTCACATGAATTTAAAAAAGAAGGAAATCAAGATCACAGAGACAATTGCTGCATTTAACATAAACATATAGAAAGTCTAAATTTGAGGAACTTTTTTGGTCCGAAAATGAATTCCAGATTTAATTAGAAGTACGTGCAATCCCAGGGTAAGTAAACAGTATCCTTCCAACAAAATGTCAATAAATATTTGCATCACTTTCCAGTTGAAGTGTCAATGATTCCATCTAATCAACCCATATTTCATAGCAATGCTAAGAGCCAATACAAAAGTTGACAAGAGTGTATCATTTAAGAAACAGAAAACTACCATATCTCACAAGCATTAGAAGTAAAGACAAAAACCGTTACTAGGGTCTCACTTCTTGGCTCCAGTTCTTTTGGTATGTAAAGGCCAAGCACCTCAAGACATGCCATGCTAGCTGAAGAAGGTGTACTCACCAACTAAAATAGAAACTGTAAGCATCAACAGCCCCAAAATTGGAGCAAGTTGGGGTGAAACTGTGAAGAGGATACATATGGTCCCAATAACCTGAAAGGGAAAAATTTTCCACATATATAAGATCATGCAAAAAATAAAAGGCAAAGGCTCTAAATAGCTGTAGAAGCATCTCAAACTTGAAGAGATTCAATTTTTTAGCTTACTTTCTTTCAACATCAAGTAAATATAAAAGGGAGCAAAGCGATCACACTACTCATATCATTAAAAGCAACTACATCAATAAACGTAAGCATAGAGGTCATTTCTGTTACTTGAAGCATAGCTTGCCTCAGAAAGTGCTCTGAATCCACGGTCTCGTGAAATGTTTTCACTCACAGCAGTTTGAACAGAACCCAAATCTGAGGTCAACAAACCAGTAAGTTCGCCAACCTAAAAGAAGAAGAATTTATATTTAAGCTCATGGTAATAAAATATTATTGGAGAAAACATCGTGTAGGTCTTGAAGGAATGATCAAAACTGAACCACAAGTATGTTAATCTATTAGAAACTACAATTCAGAATATCAAACTACCATCATCCAAACATTGAGAAATAATCCCTTTAGAAATTATAACGAATTAAAAAATAAAAAACGGAAATGACAACAGGTAAGCACAGCATTTGTGACATGCTATAGAACACATTTTATTCCTCCAAAATAGACCACTACTGCATCGAGGGTCGGAAAAGGGTCGGAAAAGGTAAATACTATTCCTTTTTTTGGACATAACTGCTGCAAGATGGTGAGGTGGCCAATATATGAGCCAATCTATAAAAGTTAAAAGAACATAAAACAGTAACAATTCAAACAAAATTCAAGAACCAGGAAAATAGTAACTTGGGATTAATCTTCAGAATGCTAGTCCATAAAGCTTTGTTGCTGTGCATAACTTGCAGCATGTTATCATGTACTTCAAGTTTTCCATGTCTTTTTTTCTTTTCTTTCATTTTCTTCCTTTTAGGCTCCATTTGATTCTAATAAAATTTTGAGGAAAGAAAATTAAAATTAAAATACTTTATCTTAAACTTTCCTCAAAGAAAATCAAATAACTAATATTTAATAATTTTATTCATCACTATTTTTCTATCTCACTAATTTATGTAAACCAAACACAAAAAATTGTTTTCCTCTTCATTTTCTTTCTTTTCTTTAAAACTTTCCAAAAACCAAATGGAGCATTAATGTCACCAGACATAATGTAATGATATGCTGTATCACAAGCCTGGGTGGCAGATTATGGCCCCTAGGTTCATCCGAAATATCTCTTTTACCTTCAAATATATTATACAGGATGTCAGAAAAACTGATGCTGTATTATTTCTAATTCCTCTCCAAAGAGTGATGCATTTTCTGATGAATTTTCTAAGATGAAAAAATATAAATATTAACCTTTTTCCATGTTTAGCCCTCCAACTACAATATACAATAGAAATGAGTAAATGAAGAATTTTAGCAGAAGTAAGATTCTATACATATAGCCAAGTGAGATCTCAAGCATTTTAAAATAGAGGGTGGGGTAATGGAAAAGTCAACATGTACCTTGTAACGATCAAAAAATTCTACCTGCAACGATAAAAGACACAAATTAACATGAAACAAGGACGAGAATCCAGAAGATGGTGAACTAAGAAATCGGCACACAAAGATTTCATCTGGCTCATATTGCAAACTGTGTCTTATGTTGCACCACAGCATTAAAGAACAATATAATAACTCCGATCTATGCAATGAAAGTTGGAACTTCTGCATGCGACATCAAATTTGGATTTTGCAGCTTCGCAGCATTATACACAATCAATAGGAGAAAAATGGAAAGTCAAGAACATAAACTGAGCTAGTGAAATTACCTTTTGAATCAATACCCTTCTAAATATATGTGCTCGTAAAACTGACATAACCTTTTCCCATATAGTAGTCAGGTTTGTAACAAATAAAATTGTGAAAACTGGTTCCAGTGCATACAACACCGCGACCTTGCCAAGTAACTTCCATAGAGGCTCAGGCCTCGCCCCTATTAGTACCTCAAAAAATCTACCTGTATGAAATTTCCAATACATAGTTAATCAGTCATCTAGCCTGAGAAGTAATTGTGCACGGGGTGAGAGACATATGAAAAAGCAGTCCCTAACTTAACAATCCCCTGTTGCAATTATTACTACGCATCAAAACTCACAGGCTCGGCCAATTTACATAACAAGAAAGCATTCATCCACCACATTGTCCAGATTATCCTTCAATACTTTCTCATTTCATTTACATCATAAGGGAACTCCAAAAGGGGAGAAATATATCTTTTAAAATTTAAAGCACCTTGACAAAAATTCGAGCATACTCAACCTAGTTCAATGATTCGACCTGAAATGCGATCACGCCATACAACACACAATTAAAGATATATCTCTAACATTATGGAATAACCATAGTGGACAGCTATCCTTCCTCAGTCCTGTCCACACTCAAAATCATAGGAATATTTAGACATCAGACACCAGTACCTGAAAGAATAGGCATGGATAGAGTACAAGTAGTACATCCAATAAGAGTACAAGCAGCAACAAGCAGTCTCAATTTATGCTTCGATAACAAACTCCACAACAATCCCCAACTAATCGCATTCTTCGATTGCTCACTCTCCCTCCTCAAATCCACAAACTTAGTGCTCGGATCACTTACAATCGGGTCGGACGCTGGTCCAGATACGTAAGCAGAGGTTGAGAGCTTGAACTTGAGTCCAGTGCTAGTTGAAAGGCGGAGAAGGCGGGCAGGGGAGAGAGAGAAGATCGGGAAAGGGCGTCGATGGTGTAGAGAGATGAGAGAGAGACATTGAGAAGAAGAAGGAAGGGAGAGGGTTGGCGAAGCCATTGCCGACGAGAGATCAGAAAATCATCGGTCCGAAACTGCTGTCCTCTCATTCGTGAATTTTTGTATTCACTGTCAATAAGTGTCGCGGACATTGGACTTTTTTCCCGAATTGGATTTTGTTATTTAACAAATAAATTGTTATTCGGGGAAAAATAATGTTTTCCATTGCCACCGCGACAATTATCATTGTCGTCAACCCCAACCAGGAACAACTATTATCATTCATCAATCTACGTTGTGGCTCTCCCACCCATAATTATTATCGTTATTTCTTTTATTATTGATAATTATTATCTTTGTCTTTTTTCAAGCACAGATAATTATTGTTGTTGTCATCTACGTCTTCTGTTATCCAATTATATTTAGTGGTAATATTGATATTACACACTTCAGTTCATATGGTATAAGCATTTGAGTTCTCGGACAAATAATTAGGGTATGGGTACCATATAGTCTTAGATGGGTAGCAAATACTGAGCACGGATAGCAAATAAATATATAATCTTATGTTTAGTTATGGGTAGCAAATAAGTACATACAGCTCGAGTTCTGCTCCAGTATAGGTAGTAGTACTACATAATACTTCATTGGAAACAAATAGATTGCTTCATTATTTGTACCGTTTAAAGTCATATTTAAACCTACTTCCTTCCTTCTTAGTCTTAGTTATATAGACATCAATAAATAGATTCCAATTGATATTTTTTTAAAAAAAAAAAACAACTTCACTCCTTAGTTATCCAATAACACAATAACTTCATATTTAAATTTTTTTTTTAAAAAACTACAAATATCAAAGAAGAACATTCACGATGAACAATGAATTCAGAAACCTTTTAAGCTATAATGAATTTGGAACATCAACAAGTTACGATGAGTTCAGAATCCAAATAAACTATAATGATGGGTTCAAAATCCTAATAAGATACGAAGTAAGATTTAAAACCCCAACAAGATGTAGATACACAAAGAAAATACAAATGAATTTTCTAAATATTAATTACAACTTAGACGAAGAGGTAAAATAAGTATTTTTATTATTGTAAATTGTTTTAATAGATTTGGTTATATAAAATTAATACTTTTCCTTATCACATTATTGTGCTCAACTCTTTTTATAGGATATGAAATATATGAATTTTAATTATCAACAAAGAGTGTCAAAGAAGCAATCATATAGGTACCAATGATCAATTATATGGATGTTATATGTTGCGTACACATGGGATACCATCTATGCATGAGATTAATACTTACATTTATAACTAAATATCAATCCCCCTGTCAGTTATTCATCAAATACTGGAAGAAACTTAACATAAATGGGTCCATTAATCCACTAACACTACAAGAAGCAATAGAGGTTGCACGTCATTTACTCTATATTTTTATGGAAGTTGTTATGAGCTAGCCACTAGCAATATATAATCAACTGACAAGAGAAATATTTAATATTGTTTTTTTTTCTAGAGAGCACCTCTTTAGTAACCACCATTACGACATCATAGGGTTCACCCAATGAACTCCACTATAAGAGAACCATCTAGTTGGGAGTACACAGAACAACAATCTTCAAGTCATTAGGGATCAACATAAGTTCAGGTAAGTCATCTCTAAGTTGAGGTTAGGGTCGAGGTTGGGCTTAAGGATGACAATCAGCCTTTATACTGTCAAGTCAATTATAATTTTCATATGTGAGTCAAATGAATCGACATATAGCTTTGTATATAAATACTTAGTATAATGTATTAGGAGATATGAAATGTGGTTTCAGAGCATTGACATATATTATACTAAAAAACGAGGATTGGTGGGTTCAGATTAATGCTAACTTATATTACGAGATATTAGATAGATGAAAGAAGTATGATAATGTATTTGTATATGACATCATTGATTAAGTTCTCAATACTATTGTTCACTAGGAAGATCCAGCTTCGATGGCACACTGGATGGAAATGCTAGATATTGATCATGTCATTGCAACCCATTATTGTGTACTATTTGCATACTACTTGTTAAATGCATAAAATTCATTCCTATCTTTAGTGGCACAACATGGGATTCAAGGTCCTAAAAATGAAGTAACTATATGGTTTTAAAAGACATGGATCACTACATATCAGAAGGTAGATGTTTTTTTATCTTTTTTTATATCAATATTATATCAATGTCAGTCTTATAATAGTTTTTTTGGCAGGTATATCTCTTGGACAATTTTCCACTCTCACCACTGTATACAAATTGGAATAGATACCGTAATAGTAGTGTTTCAACATAAAATACACTATATTAGTCAATATCTTTGGACTCAACATTTATCTATAATTGTTATAATTTTTCCTTATTTTATTTGTATCTAACCTTTGAAACATATTCATGATAAATTTTTGTTGATTTTTATTTATCACTTATCTTCAGACTTGATTTTTGCTTAGAATTGTTGTATTTTTTTTCTTAGTCTATTTGTATTTGACCTTTGAAACAACTCCATGATGAATTTTTATTAATTTGTGTTTATTTCCCTGTTACTTTGCCATGATGGCTTAAGTTTCTAACCAATAGTAGTTGGATTCATTTGTATGTTGTTGAGCTTAAATACCTTGGTGTTTGATATGGGTTGGATGATATTTTTCTAATCTTGAAATAAAATAAAAGCTACATTTTATAATTTTAACATATATAAAAGCTAGTAATTTGGATCTAGATCACCCCTCCAATAGAAATGACATACAGTTCTACATGCTTTATTAAGGTGTCTTTCAGGTGGAATTTCATGCTCATCATTTAGATATTCATCCAAATATTCCTCTATCGTTGTCAATACATACCTATGAGTTCTAGCAACATACCAATCCATATAGTTAAGAGACACATACCATGGGTATTAAGCCAGTAGTTCAAAAACATCTAGTCTTAGTCTGTATTCACATCTTAAGAACCATTGGCTAAGCATGTATGCTTAATCAACTTTGTGTTTCTTAAATTAAGGACATTTTTACGCGTTCTTATTCGGCTTAATAGACTCCTTAGAGATCACTTGTATATATCTGAATTATCACGTCACTCAGTCTGACGTATACGGTTTCACTTTCTCCAAATAGTATAAAAATCGTGAAATAATGCCATGGGATAATGCCTATATGGATCATATACTCCATATGGATCCCAAATAACTTGTGAAAAAAGAATTAAACTAGATACATATATCATTATAATAAATATAGTAAGAGTGTGATAATTTGAGCATTCCTTTGACGCAGGCATACAATTAATCTTTCCCTAAAATTAATCGAGTATCTCCAATTGATTGTCGAATTTATTTCCACCAAACCATCTTATACAATAGGATTGGTAAGGATCATAATCACATTATTCCACATTGAACCCCAGAAAGTATTCATATATTAAATTTTATTATAATTACAACTAATGAATCCAAATATGTAGTATATATATGATGGTTATAAAAATACCTATAATAGAGTGATACATCCCAAAATTTGAGCAACATCAACTCTATATACCATACCAATATGCCTATATAAAAAAGTGTGGCCACACCCCCATGCATAACCTTTAACATGACTAAGATCCTAGAGAAAGATGAGATAGTATAGATTAACTTGATAGCCAAAATTATTAACAAATAACGATGGGCCAATCAACCATAATAGGTACCCAATTGTTATTACATCATCTCCTAACTAATATTATTGGCATATATCTTGAAGTTATTTAAATGGAATTCCACCCTTTTGAGTCACTTCATTTACTTGTTCCTCTTCCATACCAAATAAGGCACCCAACACCAATCAGATGGCCACGTGCATCCATTTTTATCTCTAAATATAATGGATCACCATCAACTCGTGGGTCTAGCATAAGATGTGTGTTAAAAGGGTTATTCTCATATCACCCCATGGCATATGAAAATTGTTGGTGTCTGGCTACCATCTCTCAATAAAGAAAGGTATAAGCAGCACATTGGCATACTCAAATGTATAAGCTGGAAGGTATGACTATTCAGTTTCATAAATGAGAGAAATCATCTATTGATTAATGCTTCTAAAGAAAGTTTTTAACACCTCTTGTATAATTTGGATCATCGAACAACCATGATCCTAAATAACAAAAGAAACAAACGTAATGAACATATGATAGTTTACCTGGGAAATAAGAAATAGAGTTATAAATGTGCTAAACTTACTTTTGTGAGCTATAAATCTAAAGGTGATTGACCACCAAATCTTGGGATTAAATCATGGATTATTGGACGTATGGGATATGACCCAAGTAAGTATCATTCATCCTTCAATTGTATACCCTGTTCATCTTCACTAGCTTCATCATCATCCCTCTCCTCATCATTATCATCATATATATATATATATATATATATATATATATATATATCATCATCATCATCATCATCATGACGTAAATATTTCGAGGAGGATGGATGATTAATCATGTAGATTAAGGATGCTGGCAAATTTAATGATGATCTGGAACCACCCACAATGACTGTGTGGGTTGAGGATGATGATACATCCATGTGAGTCGATATTAGTGATGTAATAAAATCTATATATTATGTAGATAATAAAAAACCTCCATGTCCCAAATTTCTTACATCAGTCATAAATGGTGGACGACCGGTATAGTTCACAAAATATTGGAATGGTAGCAGCCTAATGACCAGACTTTAGTTGTTTTTTAGCTTCTCCATATTCTTGGTGTTTTGCAACTTCTTCCACTTGTTGTTGCGTAGTTTTTATTTATCTCATTGTAGCCCTTTGTCTAATGTTTTTCTAAGACTTCATGGATGAGATATGAAGAAGCGGTAAGCTATCATGTATCATTTCTATTATGTCATGAAGAAGCGGTAAGAGGATGACCCTTTGTCTTATCTAATACTTTGTCTTGTATGTGACTCATCTAAATTTTTATGACAAAACTACGTCCATTATAATTAACTAATTAAGTACATGAATGACAGATAAATAGTTATGATAGAAATAAAAAGTAAGCACATAGGTTAGAGTAATGTAATTCTTAGATATTATGGTATTAACCCATATTATGATAGCTAAAGAGATATCAACTTGTAATAACCCAAAATTTACTGCTAAAAAATTATTAAATAGAGAGATGCTATTCAGACATAAATGGGTGTTACCTCCGTAATTGATATAAGTCTGGCTATGAACCATCCTTATACCAATTACTAGGCAAAAGTATATCAAAATGTGAGACATGATAAATAAAAAACGAGGATACTCCATAGCATAAGTAAGATTTTAGGGTTTACTTTGAAAGTGGAAACAAAATACATAAGGTAAATATTTCAAACAAGAATGACAAAGAAGGAAAATTGGTTTAAAATAATAACCGGATAACATAGCTCTTCGACTCCCAAACCGGCATAAGAAGATATCACTCCACCCTGATCTGAACATTGTGAGCAACATAATCATCTAATGAGTCCTCATTTACCTACACAGGCTCAGAAGGGGTCTTTACTCGTGAGAATGAATAGCACCCATAATAAGCATGAACAGTACGCTACATAATGAGTAAGGTAATAATATAATCAAGAAGGGTCACATAAGATCATAAGACCACAATAAAAGATAGCATGCCCATTGAAATTTTTTATTGATTTATTTATTACTCTCCAAACTGTACAATAATAGTGTAGTGATACTTGTTCTTGATTTTATTTATGTTGGGTTTGGAGACTCTACTGTTTCCAACTAGTGGAACTGTAATCTAGTATAACTCCAAAGTAGGATGCTCCTTACCACTATTCTCAACTGGTAGATTAGTAATTAAAAGACAACTGGTCCTGACCCACGTGATATTCCACTATAAGTAATTAATGTCTTATTAAGAGTTATGATCATTCAATGGTATAATTAACTTGATTTCGAGACCCCACTATTCTCAACAGGTGGAACGGTAACAAGGTACAGCCTCAAGGTAAGACGCTCCTAGCCACTATTCTCATCTAGTGGAACGGACAAGTACAACTGGGCCCAACTTAGGTGATCTTCCACTTTAATTGATTAGTGTATTAATCATATTTTATTTATTTCAAGGTTATCACAAAGTCATGTACCCATACTCATGTAAGGAACTAACCCAACACATACCCTAAAACAAACTTTCTTCCCCTTAGAAACCCTAATCTCACAACCCTAGAATATTCTCTCATTTAGTTCCCCATTAATCCCCAATTTCCCTAATAAATCCTAACATATTATTATGAACCACATATTCAAGAATCACATATATTACCCATGTGTTACACATGTGATAATAACCAACCCCTAAGGTTATTATTCCAGCCTCCTACTAAAAATCTTAATTTCTCATACCTAGCATAGTCCCTTATCTAGTACTTGTTTAATTTCCAAATTCCATGCATAGCACATGATAATAAATCCATACGTACTATTATTAACCATTAAATCAAAATCCATGTCCTAACTCCTACATCTTACACATATGATAATAACCTACTCCTAGGGTTAATATCCAGGCTTCCTCCAAGACCCTAATTTCTTATTTTGGTCACATCTTATTCCCTAGAGCTCAAATAACTCCCAAAAAATCCCATCATTTACCTTATATTCAATCCCTAGTTCCAATCTCGCACTTTTCTCGCATATGATCATGACTCCACCCCTAGGTTTTACTAATCACACTTGTGACCTTTCCCTTCATTTATTTACCATAAACCCTTTATTTTCACTCCAATTATCTCATATAGTACCCTTAACCTATTTTGAGTCAGCTAACACCCTAAAGTACTCAACATGCCACTTTTTAATCATATATACCAAAATTCCCCTAGATCACTAGAATATCTATTTTTACCTTCCCTAAATCACATGACTCCTAACATGAAAGACTCTTCAAATTTCCCCACATAAAATATCATTAAATGCATAGCCATGATTATATATAAGTACTTTGTATTCAACACATTTATATTTGCATAGCTCTCTTACCTTCTTCTACCGTCATGCAAAACAACACTAGAGTCGTGTAATATTTTGTACCATGTCATCACACATCAACACAACAAGGACATATATTATAACATAACAAAACCCTATCTATGATAGTATCCTTACTAAAGCGGCTTCGGTCTCGAAGAATGCAAGACCTAAGTTTCCTCATCTGCTATCATTTGAATATTATCTAGAAATGATGACATACAAAGTTTAGACTTTTTTCCTTTTTAAAGACTTTGACATATATGAAGACTTTAAGAGGGGAAAGGAAATGGAGGTAATTGAATTAGGAAGGATTGGGTAGGGAAGACTAAAATAGGGGAAAGGAAATGGAGGTAATCGAAGTGAATAGGATTGGGCAGGGTGGCGTATAGCGACGGTGATTGCAACAAAGGTGTTTACAAGGTGGGAAAGGGTTGGCAGCTAGGGTGAAGGTGGTATTGGTATTGGTAATGATGGGAGTTAGTGGCAGTTAGTGGTGGTGGAGATGGTTGTCAGCGATGATGCAGGGAGGAGAGTGGGCAAGAGGGGGGAACGAAGGAAGGGGGAAAGGAAGGGATTAGTATGGTGGTGATGCTGGCTTGGGTGCCTACATGGGGTGGCTTAAGTATGGTGGTGGAAAGGAGGGACACAAGGGGGTTGGTGGAGGTGTTACATCCAACCGCGACTATAGGTGCAAGAGAGAAAAAGAGGAGAAGGGTGGCACAACATAGGGTGTTAGTGTGGTGTAGGTAGGGAGGGGAGGTTGGCTAGGGAATGTTAGGAGGTGAGGGGTTTTGGCCAGTGGAGTGGGTGGTGGAGCTGAAGGATAGGTAGAGAAGGAGAAGGGAGGAAAAATAAGAGAGGGTTTGGTTGGATGGCTCAATGGTGGGAGAAACAGAAGAGAGTGGGTGATCAGGGGTATATATATATATAGGTAAGGATCAAGGAGGAAGGGAACACGATAAGAGGGGAGGCGCCGACTTTAGCGTGCATGGATGCAAGGGAGGAAGGATGGGGGTTTAGGAGTAGGTGCAGGGTGTAGGGTACAGGGGTGAGGGATGTGTAGGAAGGTTGTGGGAGAGACTATTTGGTGTAGAAAAGGGAAGGGAAGGGGGCGAGGAAGATGATCGGCAAGAGGAGGAGGAGGAGGAGGAGGAGGAGAAGGAGAAGAAGAAGGAGAAGGAGAAGAAGGAGAAGAAGGAGGAGGAGGAGGAGGAGGAGGAGGAGAAGAAGAAGCAGAAGAAGAAGAAGAAGAAGAAGAAGGAGGAGGAGGAGGAGGAGGAGGAGGAGGAGGAGGAGGAGGAGGAGGAGGAGGAGGAGGAGAAGAAGAATGAGAAGGAGGAGGAGGAGGAGAAGAAGAATGAGAAGGAGGAGAAAGAGGAGAAGGAGAAGGAGAAGAAGGAGAAGAAGGAGAAGGAAAAGAAGAAGCAGAAGGAGGAGGAGGAGGAGGAGGAGAAGGAGGAGGAGGAGGAGGAGGAGGAGGAGGAGAAGAAGAAGAAGAAGAAGAAGAAGAAGAAGAAGGAAAAGAAAGAAGGAGAAAAAGAATAAAGAAGAAAAAGGAAAAGAAAGAAGAAGAAGGAAGGAGGAAGAGAGAGAAAAGGGAAAATTTTGGGTGTGGGATTTAGTTTAGGTTTTAGGGTTACATTTTTAGATAAGTAAATATAAAATTTTATTTATAAAATTTTTAGGTTTGGAATTAGGTTAAAATAAGATGAATAAAAAAATTCTAAATATTAGAAATTAGGTAAGGTTAAAATATTGATAAATCAAAATTAAAATTTTATAAGATTTTGGGGTATTACATATATACCCAACTTTATAACTAAAATCGTTATTGATCTATTACATTTTACACAAATTTTCACAACAATGTTCAATTTATTTTATAACCGTCATTGAGTAAAGATATATTAACACTAATTGCTACTCAATTTTATACACTAAACTATCAAAAATAGTTTATATAATAAACTCAACAAAAGTTGTAAATACCAACCATCAACAATAATCCTATTATATATAAAATAATTCTATACAAATAGTGATTCTTAATAAACTTCATTAACCTAATAAAATAAACAAAAAATTTGGTCTTGGTTATAACAACACAGATATATAACACCTAATAAACCAAATAAACCAACACAAATATTTAACATCTAATAAACTAAATAAACCAGGCTCAAGTCAGCTATAATCCGACTAAATAACACAAACTAGGTGGTCGCTTTGTAGGGTAGAAATGATACAAGCTACCTCTCCCATTGGGCTAGAAATGGAAAAAATTGTTATTTCTAAGGGAACACCACAGACAAAAAATTGTTGATCCCATTGAGGTAGCAACGACATAATATGCTAATCCTATGGGGATAACACCAATCGTGTTATTTGTTGTGCATGAAAAAAATGTTTGAAAAGAAGTAGAGTTGGGAAAAATAAACCAAATAATATGGATTTGTGTTTATTAGAAACAACTATGTGTTGATACCATTGGAGTAGTAACCACAGAATGTGCCAATCCCAATGGGGTAGAAATGACACAATGTCTCTCTCCTATAGTTATAGCATTGGAAAAATTCATTGCTTGTTGAGGATCATTTGCATTAGTTTGCACTAAAACTTAGACGGGGGCAACAACTACTCCACTAATTTTGATTTATTTTGTCATGCTTAAAATACAAAATTAATACCTTCATTTTCCCTTTCTAATGTTTGGAAATAAAGAGATTGGGGAAGAAGTAAAAGATCAAAGGAGAGAAAAAGGGGCATAGGTGGCAGATGTGGGAAGTGAAAGGAAGAGAAAGGAAGATTAGAAGGAAGGTGAGCATAAAAGAGAAGAGTGGAAGTGGCGACGAGTGGTTTGATTAGGTTAGTTTAAGGATATATTTGGGAAAGAGGGTTAAAATTTTTATGTCAAGTAATTTATTTTTTTTTCTTCTAGAAAATAGGTGTGTCCAAATTTTGTGGGCAGAAAGGACAGTGAAAGAGCAACAACATTTGAATATTTCTCATTAGTAACAATAAAAAAATAAAAAATCATCTTACGAGATGTAAACGATCATTAAAGATAAGTTTAAATCATTTGTTTAGTTAAATGAATAATAGTCAAATCTTACTTTTAGACTCATTTACGAGCTCAAAAAAATTTAGTTTCAACCCATTTATAATATTAAGCTCACAAGTTCGATTCATTTAAGCACCAAGTTCACAAGTTCAGTTTGGTTCATTCATTTAGTTAAATGAGTTATGCCTTAGGTTTAGACCAAATTATTAAACAAACCTAAACTTGAGGTTATTTGGTTTACCTCATTTACAACTCTATTTGTTAGCACCCTATTTTAATTTCCTATTATAAATATAGATGTAGATAACTGGTTATAAATTGTTGGTTATATATATATATATATATATAAATTTAAGATCAAGTAAAAAATACTACCTAAAATATAAATGTAGGAACACTTATAAATCATAGGATGATGAAAACTAAAGGGCGGGATTAGACTTAGATATAAGGGGAGTAAGAATATGGTAATAATGAAAGACACCATTATAAATGACTTCATCCCATGCAACGCAGGTTTTTTGTGCCCGTAGTTGATGTATCATCTTGTATTATATAGAGAAACTATATAGCAAGAAATGTGTTTTTCCATAGTGGTTAAGGTTCCCTTCTTTGATTATCTGGACATGGGATCGATACGCGACTCACTACTACAAAAACAAAAATATATGGCATCACATATATGGTTGGTATACTAATAATAACCACATATAACTCCCTCGGTAAAAAGAAAAGTGATGGAGATTAGAGGCATTTTATTTAAAGCAACATATATGGTGGTTACAATAATACAAGTGACATCTAAAGCCAATCGGTAATTTTTTGGCTTTTGAAGTTGGTTATAATTTAAAATCACCATCTAAATATAAAACGGGATGAATTTTTTTTAATTTTTAGGGGTATAGACGATAATTTTGAACTATAAATGCCATCTATACCTATTGAGATTTTGTTTCTCATTCTTAAAATTATGGCTTATAACCTACTACACCTACATTTAACCATGTCATTGACACAAACTCACAAAGAGTTGACACACATACTAGTTGTTTCCTTTTGTAGTCCATCATTTTTACTTGTTCCACTTCCTTCTGCCTCTCCACCCACTACAAGGAAAATAATTTTTGGTAACAAAATATGTTTTTGCCAAAAATATCTTTAACAACAATATTGTATTTTTAGCAACGACAAATTGTTGTTGTGTATTCTAGTGTAACTAAAGGTTTTTGCAGCAAATTTTTTCGATAGGCAAAAAAAAAATTTGGTAATGATAAACTTGTGGCTAAAAACATGTTTTCTTTCATAAATGATTGGCATAGATGTTGGAGCATAATTAATTTTCACAACAATTCCTTTTTTGCTAATAAGATATAATTGTTTGCAATGATATTGTTGTTGCTAATAATATATTATATTTTGCAATGATTTATTTGTTGCTAATAATATACAATATTTTTTGCAACAACTTTCTTGTTACCAATAATATGTTATATTTTGCAATGCTTTTTTTATTGCTAATAATGTACAATATTTTTTGCAAGAACTTTTGTGTTTCAAATAATGTACTATATTTTTGCAACAGTTTTTTTGTTACCAATAATGTACAATATTTACTTTTTAGTCTCATTTAATTTTTATTCATAACTTAACATGTTGTTGCAAAATAATATTTTTTTTTAATAACAAAATTGGCATTGTAAAAATTATGTATGTTTTAGCAACAATAATTTATTATGGCAATAAAAATATATTTTATAACAATGAGATATTATTGTTATAAAAAAAGGACACTTAAGGCACAAGTTTTCTCCACGATAGTTAATATTTTCTGCAAAATGTGTATTTTGGCAACTAAAATTTTCAATTGTGGATAAAACGCATTACTAAAGTTCCATTTTCTTGTAGTGACCAGTCACCACTATAGCTGCTACCACCAACCTTCCTTTTCTTCTTATCTTATCATCATCATTCTTTCCTTAGAGGTTTTGATTTTTTATCTTTTATTTTCTTTTATTATTGGCATGATATATATATTACCTATTTTGACCGTGATTTAACTTATTAGGGTGTCACTGCACTTCTTCATTTTTGCTATGTCATGTGTTTTATATATTTATAGAAGTGTAGCATTGATATTATTGTTAGTGTATTGTATCAGAAAGCCTCATATTTTTAGCTATATATATATACTAAACTATGTATGTTTCATATACATGTGGTCTATAAATCATTGTTCTAGTTATTCGTAATACATTCTACTAAAATTTATTTTAAATATAAAATATAATGGATTGATTATGGGTATACTTTAGTAGGTTGTTTAGAAAGTATATAGATGGTGTAAATCATTTCCTCATATTTGCATATGAACATGTCGTAGATCTTTAACGATTATGTTTCCTATATATTGATTGTGACAATAGTAAGAAGAAATTGATCATAGAAGTACGAGATCATCTTATAGTGTGTGGATTTTATAGGAGTTACATTATTTGAATATGGCATGGATATTCCATTGATGTTCAAATTAGTTGTGCTAAATATGATGATTTTGAATATAATGACTTTGCTAACATGGAAGACTTGAAAAATAATGTAAAAGAATCTTTTAGAGACTCTCTTGAAAAGTTTATAAAGTTATTCAATGATTAAGGAATGCCCTTTTACAAAGTTTGTACTAAGTTTACAAAATTATTGGTTATCTCACTACTCTACAACGTCAAGGGTGATAATGGATGAATTAGTAAAAGATTTACTTATATTTTGGATTTGTTGAAATAGATGCTTATGAAGGACATTTCACTTCATCCTAGAACATGTGAAGAGAAGATTATTTGCTTTATTTATCTTGAATTATGAAAAAGTTCATGTTTTTCCTAATTTTTGCATTTTGTCTTGTAATGAGTATAAGTCCTTAGATACATGTTTTGAATGTTAAATGTCACAATTCAAGAAGTTTAACATTTCTAACAAGTTTTTGTGGTAATTTCCAATCAAACCTAGATTCTGGTGTATGTTTATTAATGGGGAAAATATGAAGAATCTTATGTGGTATAAAGTCGATAGAAAAAGCACCTCAGGTACCCACAAATTTTTAGGATAATCCCTAGTTAGTTGGCATAACGAGAAACAATCTAGTGTCGCACTTTATATTGCTGAAGCAGAATATATTATTGATGGTACTTGTTGTGCATAATTAATTTAGATGAAACATCAACTAAATGACTACAGGCTTAAACTTGAAAAAAAATTATAATTAAATGTGATAACTCTAGTGCTATATATCTCATAAAAAATCTTGTTCAACACTCAAAGCCTAAACACATAGAAATAAGACATCACTTTATAAGAGACCATATTGAAAAAGGTGATATATATGTAGAATTTGTAGATAATATACATCAATGTGGAGGCATATTCACTAAGCCCTTAAATGAAGAATAATTAGCAACAATTAGAAGAGAAATTGGGATGGAAATTCTATGATCAAGTTACATCTCTCCCAAATTTGTGAAAATTTTAAGATAAGTGGTACATCATGGTTGTAAGTCCAAAACTTACATTCCAATCTAAACATGGCCCTTGTGATCCTTGATCAATATGATCTATTCAATAGAATGAATATTATATGCATTAGGTTATAGCACAAAATCAAAAGAATTGTTAAAAACAAAAAAAAACGAAACTGAACCTGACTGGGCGATCATTCGACTAGTCGACAAAACCAATCGATCGGTTGCTATACTAGTTGGCTCGTGGGTTGAAATTGAGGTGGTTGTGCTCTTGCTGGATTATGTCTAAACACGCATAACCAATTGATTGGTTACTCAGTACCATTCAAATGGTGCAAGAACAGTCGACTGCTTTCTTAAACTAGTTGACTGGTTTGTTGCAGATGTATATACCCCATTTCGGGTATTCAAACCCTCGACCCTAGTTTCCCCAAACCATTCAACTCTTTCTCGACACCCTCACCTCATCTCCTTCGAAAATTCTCAAATCACTATCAAACTCCATCAAATTGCTCTTCTTTTGCTCAAATCAACACCATGAACATCGATCTTTTCTCCCAACTTCATCGATTTACCTCCGACTCACCAAATTTGAGGTATTATTCTTCTTCAACCCTAACTTTTAATCTATCCAAAATTTCCTTCCTTGCCTCCTATTGTGGTTCAATCAACCTTCTTTGGTCATTAATTAGACGTTCTCACATTCCTTTTACGCTGATTGCCTCCATCTTGTTTACCCTTAGTTGCCCCAAAATTGTGCTCTTCCCTTCATCCATTTTTTTATCTACCATTAAACCATGCTGAAACACAAATCCACAAATTCACACACTCTTCGAGCGAGTGCTATTGCTCCTCCCCCAAAATGGGCCCGTACTCAACCAACATGTTTTTGAGGAACCGATTGTTTCACCTTCCCACACTCCATTCTTGACATCCTCCTCCTCTTCATCATCTTTAGAAGACACCAGTCCTCCATCTCCACCTCATTCTAGACATTCCACTTATCATTTCTCCTCCACAATAGGAGCCTCCCTGTTATCTTCCATCCAACTTGTACAGACCATTAAGGCCTTTCCTCACTCTATCCATTTTTTTAGGAGTAGGGATGACCAAAATAAATGGCTTAAATCCTTCCACAAGAAGAAGGTCCTACCTGGAAAATGCATCGATGTCAATTCTTGCACTCATCAATTTTAACTTTCTTTCATGCAATCTCTTTTTGACCTTCACCTTCTCCATCTCTTTACTCTCAAAGAACCAGCCTATCTAGACTTGGTTAGTATTTTATATGTCAATATAAATTTCCATGTTCTAGGAAGCACAATAACTATATATATTTTAGGTATTCCATTTACTCTCGATGAAGCTATGCTGGCTTGCATACTCGGGATTGATCAAAACATTGAGACCAACATTACCTATGTCGAATGGATGCACACTTGCATTCCAGATGAGATTCTAACTGAGATGCACTACCGTCACTTCATCCACGAAGGCACCACTAGCTCTTATTGTCTCCCACCCTTTAAAGGGGTGTACCACTATATAGTTTCCTCTATTTTGTTCCCTCAAGCTGGGTTCAGGGTTGATATGACTCTCAAGGATTGGTGTAGGGTGGATCACATCCTCTCATCCATTCCCATTCACTTAGGAGCTAACATATTCCAGAATATGTCACATATGGCGGGGCATAGCCAGGAAACCTTAGGATACAGATCCCTTATCATTCCCATTCTTCAAGATTTCTATGTCAGTCTCATAGGATTTCCACTTACCCCGCTATGCCTACATAGCAGCCTCAATATCCTTGATGCGGTCACATTATGCCGCATGGGCTATCGGATGAGCTTGGATGGCCAAATGCTGGAGCTTGCCCCTAAAGCTCTTGCCTCACTATACCATAGTGGTTGCCTCTCCACTCCATCTACACCTCTGCCTTCACAATCTACTACTGATGATCATCCACCACCATCGGATGACCCTCTTTCTCCATTAGATATTCCATTCTCATCCACATGAGGTCCTTTTGCTTCTACCTCTACCCCTTCAACCTCACATACACCCAATGTGCCTCCATCTACCGGATGTGTGAGTCTTGTGGGTATCCATGATCTCCTTGTTCGGTTTGTTGACATGCTTACTTTTATGGATCAATGCTTGAGAGTAATAGAGACAAATATACGTGCCCTTCACTCTCAATTTCAACCCGACTTTGCATCACACCACCAGGATCTCATGGACACTCCCCCTAGTGACACCTCTGTCCACCCTGACCCTACTCCTTCTGTTATTCATACTGATGCTACACCCTCTAATGATCTAGCACTTGATGCATCTCTCGTAGTAGCCTTAAGGATTAAACGTATTGTAGTTTAATCTACTGACTCTAAGGCCACTACAAGGGATGACATCGATGATCATTTTGGGCCTACAACGACTAGTTTAGCTGTGTTAGCATCCAAGACTTCTAGTCCTTTGTGATCATGTCTTGCCCTTTTGTCATTTTTTTTATGTGTACCTTAAACTTAGCCTAGTATATTTTTGGTCTTGACTATGAACTTAGCATCTTCCTCATTTATATGCACTATGTCATGTATTGTTGACTTTCAAATTGTTAATGAACACTTGACCTTTCCTTGCTCTATTACATCTCTATTATATATATATATATATATTGATTAGGGGGAGTCTTATGCACAATACCCGTATACTTTCTTATGTTTTAATTTAATCTACACACTTATTAAGGTGGAGCTTTTTCTCCTCGATGGGGAATTGTTTTTCTTGTCTAAATTTCTTTCAAGCTCCTTCCGCCTCTCACCTTTTGCTAATGTCCAAAAGGGGGAGAGGATCTGATAGTTTTGGATTAAAAGTGTAAAACTGGTAAATGTATGATTATCATTTCATTCATTATTCTTTCACATTTATAATTATGCACTTTTTTGTCTATCATCATAAAAAAGGGGTAGATTTTTAACCTCAAAAGTTAAGCAATGTCATTATACTTGTTTTGATGATAACAAATAGATCTTAGTATCTAATGTGTATGGTTAAGTGTGCATATTCAAGAAAACAACACATATGAAAGGAACCAAGACTTGAAGACAAGTATTTTATGAGTCTTAGGTACATTGTAAAGAATTAAGTTGAGCAAAGTTCATATTTTAGACAAAAACTCTTTAAAACTCTTTGTTGAAAAATACTCGACTTAATTTCATTTCATAAATTTTTTAAAAGTATTTTCAAATCAAATTGATTGGTTCCAGTTAAAACCAAACGACTGGTCCTCAAACCAATTGACTGGTTCATTTTAAGCAAAGCCACTAGTTGTGCTAAAACTTAGACGAATCAACTAGTGAATAAAATCGATTGACCAATTTCCTCGAATAATCGATTGATTTGGAAACCGATCGACTAGTTCGACCAACTAGTCCATGGGTTCAATCTTGTAGAAATCCAATTCATCTCTTTTTAAACACATTGAATGATTTAGGCAAACCAATCAAAAAGTGAAGAAACCAATCGACTGGTTTGACCAACCAGTCCATGGGTTTCAATCTGCAAAAACCCAATTTGTCTCTATTTAAAAACATCGAATGGATTTGCAAAAAATCGATCAACTGGTTGGACCAACTAGTCCGTAGGTTTCAATCTTCCAGAAACGTAGTCAGTCTCTGTTTAAACACATTTATTGGTTCAAGCAAACCGAATGACTAGTTGAGAAACCGATCGACTGGTTTGACCAACCAGTCCATCAATAAGTTTGAAACCCTCATGTGGCTCACGAAATGGGGGTGTTCTTCTAGGAGGATTTTGGGTCACATTAGAAGCTAATGTTTCCACAATATCAAGTACTCTTCTTATATCACTCTATCTCTTCTTAAGTTGTTTGTTTCTTCAAAGCTCAATCCTCTACATTAAATAATAATAACTTTAAGAAGAGAATAAGAATCTGTTATGAAAAAGAAAAATGGGTTAGGTTTTGAGTGGGGGTCTACCAGAATTTTTTTGTGTATCTTTGGTTTAGACAAGGTTGATGAGAAGACTAAGATAATACCTAAATTAAGACGACCTAAGCTCTAATACCAATTTGATGCATATGAGATTCAACTTGGGTCATACTAGGTGTTAGTGTTCTAAAACTATAGAACAACTGAAACATGTGAAGGAAATGGGGGAGATTTAGAGATGATAAAAAATTATTTCTTGGTAACCCCTTATATCAATACTTGCAAGAACCACCTAATATATAAACTCTTAGGATAAATCTTGTAATTTGTTTTTGCAAAGAACTTTAAACTCTTACACCTAGAGAATAAAGGAAAGGCTCTCAGTTCTTGAGAGGTAAATTTGAAGCCAAAAGGTGTGTTTTTTTCATTTCATGCTATCCTTATCGCCTATAGAAGAAATGTAAGATTTAAAGGTGACAACTTAACCAACTAATACATATGATTAGAGCCTACATATGGAAGAAATTCTAACTAAGTTCCAACCTATGTATTTCGGTAATGGGGCAAATACTTAGGTATATTTTCTAAACCTTCAACCCTTAATATCACATGTTCCAATCTTATAACATCCATAATACACAAAAGGAAAGATACAAATGTTCCTTTTGACCTTCCTTTTGACCTTGTAAGTGAAAAAAGAAGAAGTAAAAAATATCTTCTAGCCTTCCTTGTTATTCCTCAAATCTGCACTATTCTTCCCAAGTACTAAAAATGATTTGTCATTCAAACAAGAAGGACTTATGCTTGAATTATGTAGCTTCTAAGGGGTGTTGATAGGACTGCATTTTTGGAAGCTATTTAGTGTTAAAATACTAAAGGAAATATGGTTAAAAAAAGGGTAAAAGCTTGAGAAAAATGTGACCTCGTGTGCCTTTAATTTGGTTGGGTTGTGGAAAAAACATAGAAACAATTTTATATCGGATAAACAGACGTGGTACATGTACGGATTTGATAATCCCTTATATGTAATCATACCAAAATTCGATGGATATTTATCCCTTTTATTTATATACATATCCATATTCGTTTATCCATCTATCAAATAAAATATGTCGGATTTTGGATAAAATTTGTCAGATTATCATTCCTATTCTAACCACCTTACTTCTTTAATTACAAATGGGTTGGCCTAGGAATATTAATGGGTCGGGTCAAATCCAACCCTGTTTACATTACTTATAAAAGTTCATATTGATACTTAAACCAACCAAATCTAGTGGATAAATGTATCATAAATGAGTATGATTATTTTAAAAAAAATCTATATAAATACAAATATATTTATATTTTATATGGCTTACTATGCATATTTTGTTAAACAAAATTGAGCGAGAAGACAAATATTTTTTAAATAATTATTTTAACTTTTTAACTGGCATTTTAATACTTTTTATATAAAATATTATACATTTTGATTATAAAATAAATATATAAAAATAAATTCTAAAAAACTAAATGAAAGGTTCAAATAAAGTTATAACAAGAATTATATATATATATATATATATATATATATATATATATATATATATATATATATAAACACACACACATATACTAAATAAGTCAAATCTAGATGTCGATTTAATATTATTGAGATATATATAAATTTTAATTTAATTTAGATTTGTCAAATGTAATAATTATAAAATTAGATCAGAACAAAATAAAAAGAAAGCCTAGGACACATTACCGTTCCAAAGAGAGTCTCAATTCCCAAGCTAAAAGACACTGGAGGAGGAATTTCTTTAAATAAATTAGAAGTAGAAAAAAGGATAACATAACGGACAACGTGTCATGCAACTGGCTCACGGAGAGCTAATAACTGATACAGCCGGTCAGCCGCAGGTAGGTACTGCCCACCACGAGCAACCACAAGGTCCACAACCAACTCATTACAGACTCTCTCCTTCCTCTCTCTGAATCTCTCAAAAGGCACAATAGTCAGCGTGCGATCTCTGTTTTCTCCAACGCAATGTAATTTGGTTATCAATTCAACGTCTATAGCTGGTAGTTTCTTGCTGCTCGGACTCAAGGCTCTTTATACTACCTCTGAGTTTTCGCTGAACTGATAGTCATTTTCTCTGATGGCATCATATCACTTGATAGTGTTTTTGGCCACACTCGTGTGTCTTACTTCTGTTCTTAAAGCAAGCGAAGGTGACGCGGATCCGATTTACAGGTAATACTGGATATTCACTCGAATTACTTTTGCAATAGATTTCTGCGAATTTCTTCTCTTATTGATGTTTTAGGGTTTATTGTATTATGTGTCTTCTGGAAATTACATGGCAATTTAGTAATTTGTGTTTATTTGACCGGAATATGTTCAGCGTTTTGAGGAAGTATGTCATTTTCCGTACAGTAAAGATGAAAAGGAAGAAACCTCTAGATGATGCTAGCAGCAGGGAACTGTATTTGGAAATTTTTTTCGGCCAAGTTGATGTATATATGGTCTTTTTGCTTTTAGTTCGTGTTCATTTATTTTGGGCTAGCCCTATTTGCACCTTGTAAAGGTTGAAGTTTGAGAGAAATAACGTGGTTACAGACGCTGTTCTTTTTACCCGTTACCTTTTGTCACTAGTTCTCGTTTCTCCGACCATAGTGTCATATTGTTTGTTTGAATGCCAAGAATTTATGGAAATAAAATTTATATTCTTTTTTGTTATATATACATATCTTTTGTTTGCATTTCTACAGAATAGGTAAATTTAAATCCAATACAAAATGATGAGATTTGTTTCTTTCATCTCATTTCATTGATTTTCAAATACAAAACATAGATCTATTTCTTACTCGTTGTTCTTTGTTCCAAATAATAAAATTAGAAATAGAATACGAATTTATGGAGATCAGAAATGAAAATCCATTTACTTAACTGGCGGATTTTATTCCAGGCAAGCGCATAAAGAACTTGGAAATACACTAGAAGCACAGCAGATCGGTTGATTAGAAAATTAATGTCTTAACTTTTAGTCAACTGTTATCCGAATAACAGACATGTCTGGTGGAAAAATGATGTATGTCCTGAAGATCGAAGTTCATTGGACATTAAGAGGTCAACTAAAAAGGCTCGCTGACCTCCAAGAAAAAAAAAAGAAAAAGAAAGAAGAAGAATATGAAGAAGAAAGCAGATTTACTGCCTATCTGGTTAAATTTAAAGGCCAAAAAGTATTGACATGTCGCATCAATTATGAATCCTGTTTTATTTTGTTTTGGCGCATTGAACTTCCATTTCAGCCTAGGAAATGCTAGACTGTATTGCATGTATACCTAAAAGGATTTTTATAACATGTAGCTGAAGGTGAGAAGAGGTCTTAGGTTCTCTGGTCGAGTGTTTGAAAAGGCCTAATGCGCACTTAGGCACTAAAGGTCCTAGAGCCTAGGCGAAGTGAGGCGCCATTATTATCAATCTAATACTGCTTTAGATCTTCCTTAAATATATAATATTTTCTCTTTAAAATCATGTATATTGGGCTTACCATGACCCTTTTTCCCCTCCCGTTTCTTCTCAACAAGAAATTAAGTTATTGTATTTATAAAAATAAAGCCCAAAAATAGCTAATCACAATTTCTTTTTCTACACTAAATGCAGTTCTTTTCCTTTTTTTTCTAATTTAAAATTACGTTTATTGGTCTTCCTATGACTTTTTTTCCTCCTAAATTACGTTTGTTGGACCTCCCTTATCATCATTTCCTTCCCAATTTATTGCATTTTTTTTAAATGAGATTAAAACCTAAAAGTAGCTAATTTTTAGTAAGGCGTGTGCCTTAGAGCCTTGTGCACCTTGCCAATGTTGCCTTGCCTAGGATAACAAAAGCCACAAGCACTGCCCTGGTCCTACATCAATCAGATATGATGCCACCTAGGACTGCATTTTCAGAAGATTTGAGGTCTATATATGTCTTTTAGAATGCCAGAAGACTAGCATCGTGACTGTACACTTGCCTTATATATTCCTAAAGCCTGCTTGATGGAGACGCTGGGGCAAGACAGGCTGCTTAACATACATAAATCTGAAATTACAAGGTTCTGATGTGTACTTTGAAGACAACAAGGATCTTGTATTAAATTCTGATAGCTTCTCGTAAAGAGATGAGTGAATTGAGTCTATTTCACTATATTACCTTGCTGTGGACAGTAGTTGTTGGCTTGTAGCTATCATTTAAGGTCGTTGTAAAGGTTGTTTGGTTTAGCATTTCATACTCCAACAACTGTTTTTCAATCACTAATTTTTAAAATTTATAATATTCTTAGTAAATTTACTTTCTAAATATGGTAAAACAGCACATACATCAACAGCCGACAACAACACTTCCTTAAACGTACACATAGTGTTGTATCTGCCACTTATTGGATATGGCTTAGAATTGGTTATTGCTTTTGTTATAGTCAATAATAGCCTTTATTGCTTAGCTTTGCCTAATTGTTTGCATCATCCTATGTGAACGGCGAAGTTATCATGGCGTTTTTTAATTAAATAACTTTGAATTAGGATTATTGAAAAAATTGTAAAATTATATCATTTTTTTAGATTTTTTTTATAAATATACACTTATGTTAATATACTTTTGACTTAAAAAATAATTTGTATATATCTTTTGTTATTGTTGTACCTATATTTCATCATTTTGGTTTCACCATACATAAATTTTTCTTTCAACGTACATAGGTTGATCTTTCACCATCATTGTATTTATCTTTCATTGGTATTGCGCTTATCTTTCTCTATTGAATATAGTTAATGTTTCACCATGCAAAATTGATTTTTTACCATAATTGGACTCACCTTAGAATATAGTCAATGTTTCATATAAATAATCTAATCTTTTATGCATTTATATTTTACTATAGAATATGTGCAATTATGCATTAATTGATTTTTCATCGGTGTTGTATTTATCTTACTATAAATTATAGTTAATATTTTATTATGCATAAATTCATCTTTCCCTTGCATTGAACTTTTACCGGCATTGTACTTATCCTTCACTGCTGTTATATATATTTCATGTCAATATTCTATTAACATTTAGGACTGAATTTCAACATTATTCTTTTGATTTTTCACCATCATTGTACATATATTTTATCATTGTTTGTACGTAATTTTTTTTTACAATTGTTTTACTTATCTTTCACTGTTGTTATCTATATATATATATATATATATATATATATATATATATATATATATATATTTTCCATTATTCTCCTAAAATTGATCTTTTACCATTGTTACGCTCATATTTCACTATTATCCTACTAAGATCTCACGATTGTTTTTACTCAAAAATTATCTCATGAATTTTTTCCCTGGTGTATCATAAATAGACCAATATTTCACTATAATTTGATTGGTTGGAAGTATAACAACTTAGGAGCATTATGATTATTTTTTTTTAAATTGTTGCTGATAACCCTAATGAAAGATATTTAAATTAAAAATTATGAATTTTTTTCCCCAAATTTCAGTGCCGGCCTTGATATAAATTGTGTACATTTGAGACTCGGCTGGTGATATTGTGTCATGATCCAGATAATTTCATTGCTGTTTTATCCATCAAGATTAGGGGCTGAATTGTGAGGATCATATTACTACCTCACTCTTTGTAATTGAGATTCCATTTTTTCTTCACTTACTATCTTCCTTATCAAACTTTCCTGGTCACTGTAGTGGCCTTGGTTAGATACCATTTTCTTTTGTATGAGATTAAGTGAGTTACATGTTCCACTGTCACATCTCAGAATTTCTCATGCATTTAGTTGATCTTTGTTGCCAGTCAAGAAAGGAACACGAGGCCGTGAAAAATTGTTATGCTGTTTTAAAGTAGTTTGAAAGATTGAAACGAATTGACTGTGATGGCTAAAACTCCGTAATGATTTATTTATTTATTTGAAAAATAAATACATGATGGGTGATCATTTTGTTGCCATCTTGCATCACTGTGATTGTTTTTTGTGCTTGTATGTTTGCCTATTAGGGATTGTGTTGAACACTGTGAGCAGACTGGGTGTGTTGGAAGCCGGTGTTTTCAGCAATGCAATTTCACTTATGACGGGAATCACCATGATGGCCAATGGTACCGTCAGGAACCTCTTTACTTGCGTTGGAAACAATGGGATTGTCGCAGTGATTGTCGATACCACTGCATGCTTGCTAGGGAGGAAGAAAGGAAGAAGCTTGGTGAGAAGCCAGTGAAATATCATGGCAAATGGCCTTTCTTACATGTTTATGGGATTCAGGTATACGTGTTAAACGACTTTCCAGCTCTCACATTTTAAGCTTTGCCTTTCTGAAATGATCTATAATTTACCTTTTCTTGGTAGTTCCTATCATTGATAGAGGCGCTTTTTTTGAACAAAATCTTAGGAACCTGTTTCTGTTGCTCTTGCTGCTCTCAATCTTGCTATACAATTTCATGGTTGGGTATCCTTCTTCATCCTTGTATACTACAAACTGCCTTTGAGGCCTGATCATAAGGCATATTATGAATATACTGGTTGGTGGCATATTTACGGGATGTTAGCAATGAACTCTTGGTTCTGGAATGCAGTTTTCCACAGTCGGTACGTAATCTTCACTCCAATCCTTCCACTTTTATATCCATGTCAATTGCATGTCCTCACAGCATGTGAAGGAATAATGCTGTTAAAATTTTGACAAATTACGGAGGAATGCTGGATATTACTCTTTCTTTTATTAGTTTCTAAATTTTCAGATAATCTTAGGTTGACATTTAAGATCTGTTTTTGCCTATGTAGGGATGTAGATGTGACAGAGAAGCTTGATCATTCATCTGCTGTGGCTTTACTTGGCTTTAGCCTTGTTCTATCTATTTTACGAACTTTCAATATCAAAGATGAAGCTGCTAGGGTTATGGTTACAGCTCCGGTGCTTGCATTTGTTACCACTCACATCTTGTATTTGAACTTCTACAAGCTTGACTATGGTAAGCCCAACTTTCTTTCACTCATTGCACTATGCGACGAGGCAGGTGTACTTGATGGTCAAGTTCTGAGGTTTACTTGCTATGGGTTATATGTGATGTAACTTGTCACTAGGGAAATGAGTATAGCATTGTGTTTGCCTTAGTGAGCCTGACCCCAAACTGAATCAACAGTCCTTTTTTTATACAACTTCAGCTTAGTTACTGTGTTTTTCTGTTCAAGTTGATCATGGAGTTGCATTATGAACTAGTGGAGAAGAGTTGTATATTCTGGGGTGTCCTATGTTTATTGCTAGTACCATTACTTCTGGCATCGTGTGTTTCTTTGCAACATCATAAAAATTATGGCATCTCATAACAAGCTTAAAAACATAACCATATGGTCTGTACAGAGGGAAAATGACAGATATAGATACCTAATGAAAATGGGGAAAGGAGAAAATGTAAAAAAAAATTTAAACATGACCGATTAAACCCTTCTTAATCCACAACATGAAGGATGATGGAGAGACTGTAAGGATGAGGTAACTAAACTTGTGTTCTCTGCAGTATTGATATAATTTTTGAAACAAGCATCCATTCTACTATCCGCTTCTTAATATCAAATTGGTACTCTTTGGGAAATTTGAGAAGAATATAAAGATCTTGGCTTGCTGTTTCATAATCCATCAGAAAAACGAACTATGTATGGTTTTTCTTCCTTTCCTTCCTTTATTGGGAAACTAGCTGCATCTTTTGAGGTGAGCGATAGATATTTTTGGCCAAACAAAGAAAGAGGCATCTGGGGGAGAGAGGAAGGGGGGGGGGAGGGGAGTCAGGGATGGGACCGAAGGTTGAGATATTTGAAAATGGAGATAAGGATCGTTGATTCATTGTACTCAAAACAACATCATTGGTTCATTGGTACCAACATTAATTGAAGATATTTTCTTAAAAGATCTTTGTTGATTAATGAAATACCCTCAAGTTTTGAAATTGACATACTGGTATTTTTTTCTTTTTGGGAGAGGAGGGGGGGGGGTTAAGGTGGGAGTGTTGAATAAATTACGGGGAGAAAATTTTCACTGTGAAAGAATGTTTGTTTATGGGTCACTTTGCCAAAGCTTAATGAAGCAAATGACCTATTCGAGGCTTTCTGACCTAGCCATTGCTACCTGTTGCAGCACTGAACATGAAAGTGTGCTTTATCATGGGACTATCTCAGATTCTCCTGTGGTCAGTATGGGCTGGTGTTAGTCACCATCCTTCACGATGGAAGTTGTGGGTGGTGGTGATTGGAGGTGCCTTTTCCATGTTGTTGGAGACATACGACTTTCCACCTTATTGGGGTCTTGTGGATGCCCATGCTATCTGGCATGCTACCTCCATCCCGCTAACATACCTCTGGTGGAGCTTCATTAAGGACGATGCTGAATTCAGAACGGTGGCTCTATTTAAAAAGGAAAAGTAGAACGTCCTCCTCTGGTATTATATGTGAAGCAGCTGTTGTAAAAATGGGTCCATTCCGGCATCTATTCTCATTTAATTCCTTTTATGCATCTCTCAAGGATGCCTACTCCATTTTCCACTCCTGATTCAAGCCTCATCGAATTGGTATGATATTTTTGCACAGAAATGTGTTGGGATAGGATTCTGTAATGAGCGGTGAAGCTTGGAACAATGTGTGTACCTTTTTTTTTTCTTTTTCTTTTTTCAGCTGGCCTGTTATGTATTTGTAGGGGTGTAACCCGATCTTGTGCTTATTGTATCAGTATGGATCTTGTCGATTTGTTTTGAACACCCTGGGGGTGTGCAGAATATATTACTATGTTGGTTGAAAAGACTGGAAATTTACTGTTGACAGTGCATCTTTTTCTTGAGTTCAAGTGACTCAAGTTTGCTTGCTAAAATAATATTGCGGGTTCGAAGGATACAGTGGGGGAGCAAGTTTGCAATTAAACAATGTACATGCAGAAACCTATCGGGCTTCGTAGGAGTTAAGACCCAAAAACATTTGAGTTCAGAATATTCAACTGCCTGCAGGCTGTTTCCTCGGGTGTGCTGTTCCACTTTCGCAGTGGGTCATAGACTTTTCTTATTCGCTGCCACTAGCTGGCATGGTGGCAGACGTATATGCGTACGTACATGACTGAGATATGATATTAACCCACTCATAGGAGGTTGTGGGAAAAGGAATATTCATAGGATCAGATAGAGAGGCGTTTTGAAACTGTCTCATGCCATGTTGACATATTCTTACATATACAAGTATAAGACCCTGATTGGGATCGGCGGGCTGCAAGAGTGATATCCGTACAATGAAAAAAACTAGTACGGATAAAATAAATATAATCGACCCTGTACAAGAACTTGGGCGATTGACTAATGTCGCTAATCTTACAACTATTTTAGACTCTAAAGGCTTAGTTTATATAGCTAACTTTAACTATAGCTATGTTACAACCCGCGCAGGCGGTTGGTGGTTTGGGAATAAGAAGAGCGGGAGACGATTCAAATAGAATGGCTCCACAATGGCAGATCAACTGCAGAATCCTCTGTATCATCATCAGGAACAGTACCTCCATCGTTACTGATCCAGTCATTCCCTATGTACCTGGGCTGAGGCATCAACAATCCTTGATACATGTCAGCAAGCAATCCATGCATCCCAAAGACCATCTCTTCGTCCATGAAGGATACTCCGGCTACTCCTCCGTTTTCTTGGCCTTGCTCCACCGCCACATTCCCCACACCATTGGTCTCTTCCTTCACCTCCTCGCCCATACTCTGTTCTTTCATCGCTTCATCTCCGTTCATCTCAGCGTCCCCTAACCTTGTACCTCCTCCTTCCTCAACCAGCCTAGACGCCTCCGCCGCTTCAAGAGCTGCCTTCTGTATTTCTTTCGTATCCCCAGACGTGGGAGCCGGGAACCTCCACATAGAATCCGCGAAATTCAAGCACGCTCCTTTGCCCCTTAACGCCATGGCTGCTACGTCGTGGGCTCTTGCAGCCATCTCAGCGGTGGGGAATGTTCCTAGCCATATTCTCGACTTCTTGTTGGGCTCTCTGAGTTCACAGACCCATTTGCCTGAATTCCTCTGTCTGATACCACGGTACACCGGGTGTCTTGTCTCCTTGAACTTCTTACGTCCTGCTCGCTTCTTTGGATGGCTTGATGCGAGCATTACTTCTTCGTCGGAAAATGTGGGGCTCTTACGGTTGATGTCGGACAATGATGTGGATTCGACTGTCTCAGGGGACAGCTCCTCCTGATGATAGCCATAGTACAAGGCCATTTGATTGGCGTTTTCTTGTTGTTGATGATGTGGTCCGAGCTTATCTCCTTTCTATATGTGGATAGGTGGTTGTACTTTTCAGTTAGAAGCGAACTGCAATTAGTGAAGTGAAGAAATATTTTCGGTTTAGCTTAGCTAGGAATACTTAATGGTGTTATGATATGAGAGCCAAAGATAATCTAAGGCAGAGAGACATATATATGGGTATGGGTGTTGGGGGGGGGGAAAGAGAGTTGAAAATGTGTTTGGACCACTTCCTATACGCGCACACGCATGGTGATAAAGAGACAGCTGGTTTATTTGATGGTGGCAGCAGGCGGTGATGATAACTGAGGGGCGGAGGTTCCTGGTGAGCTTCCTCCGGATAACGGAGGCGGACGAGACTAGAAGGTCAAGTGGCAAGTGATGTGGGCCGCCCGTTCAGACGCTAATGATCTGCAACCACCTGTTGGGTTAATTAAATCCAAAGGCTTAACCATTTGCGGCGGTGGATTTATTTATTCGGGTAGGTTTGGGATTATAAACAGTACACTAATTTTTACAATCGGATATGCCCTACTAACTTTCCATGATTTTGACCTTTGGAATTTATTTATTTATCTATCTATCTATCTTGGGACACAGTCTTCCTTTCTAATTAGTACGTGGATAATCCAATCTAGTTTTCGTCGTCAAGTGGGTCAAGTGGAAGTGACCACTTGCCCCAATAAGGTAAATACTAAAGATATTATTTTGTATGTTTCCCTTTTCGTTTCGCGGGTAATCCGTGAGGTAGCAAAGATCATAACAACAGGTCCTATTTTTGATGGAATAATGAAGTGTTGCCATGGTACAAAGAAATTCATTTTTTAAGTGGTTTGTCTACTCCCTCATTATCTATATTATTATTTTAGATGAAATTTAGATTAATTATTTTATATATTATTTTCAAAATCTTATTGTATATATTATCTATTATTTTATGTGTAAATCTTCCTACTTTTATTAAATATTTAAATTATCCTATACGGTTATCCATATATCTTTATTAATTATATTTACCCGTCAATAATATTATTATTTTTATTATTATTTAATTTTATTTTTTATTAATATTAATATTATTTAATAATAATCATAATCATAAAGTATTCATATATTACTTTTAATTATTATTATAATTATTATTTACTAATAATAACATAAATCTTAATTATAATTAATTATTATCTGGTATCGATATTAATTATTATTAATTATTAATATCAATTATTATTATTATTATTATTACTACTACTACTACTACTACTATTATTATTATTTTATTAACAAATAATAATATTAAGTATTAATGATAGTTATTTATTCATTATTATTATTAATGATTAATCATCAATTAAAAATTATTAATATTATCAATTATTCAATATTAATTATTATTATTTACTATTTATTATAAATTATTAATATTATTCATTATTAATTATCAATATTGTTTTTAATATTATTAATTATTATTTATTAATAATATTAATGATTATTATTTATTAAGATTACAATAATAATTATTATTAATTAATATATTTTATTAAAAATAAATCTATAAACAATATATATACATTATAGAATATATTTTATTACAATAAATAATGTCCAATATTGTCAATATGCGTAAATTCATTTCAAATTAGATGCATCATTAAACGCTATCATTGTTTTAGACATAAATAAGATGTGTAACACGGATGTATTATTATTTTAGACATATTATTACTTTAGATAAATTATTACTTCAGATCATATCAAATTTAGATGGAAAAACAAACCAAGCTAATGTAACACTTTTATTTTTATTAGAAGTGTAATACCAAAATAATTAGGTATTACTGTTATAATTAATATAAGTAACTTTCATAAACTTAAATACTTGTTTGGAAATTAACTTTGAGTAAAATATCAAAATACATAAAAGAGATATATTAGGACTAAGAGTCCAATAAGGTATTCAGGCTTAAAAAATAACTTTATAACATAACTTTACGCCTAACCCGATATATAAAGTAACTCCTCTACACATAAGGTATCATATGCAGCAAAGTCATCCAATGGTCATTATTGACATATATATAAACATCTGATTATTTGCTCATAGGAATGAGTAACACCCATAAAATGAATGATTAGTACGCTATGTAATGAGTAAAGGAACATTACAAAGAATTACATGATTTTACATTAGAGAACAAGCATACACGTGTGATATATAAAATAATGTAAGGTAATTACTGAATCTAGATCTCATTCTTATATATAACATATTCTATTATTTTATTTACGTTGAGTTTAGGGACCCCCACTATTCTTAATCTAGTAAAGCGAAATGCATCTCTCAAGTACAACACACATGAGCCATTGTTATTGTCCGTTAGAACAAACCCAATATATACTACGGCAACACGATCCTGATTCATAACCAATATTGTTAAACTAGCAAAACAATTTAAAGCACTACTCAGGGAAGAACACGCTTAAACTACTATTATCATCTGGTAGAACGGACACAACCCCTCGATCATGACTCATTTAATCTTTCACTTTAAATAATTAATGTATTATCTTACTTATATCAAATCATATTCTCATTCACGTTGAATTTAGGACCCCCGTTATTTTTAATTTGGTAAAACAGACTAATGTACTTTTTAGAAGAAAAAAAATCACATGAGCCACTATTATCGTCTAATAGCACATACCCATAAAACACCTTAGCCTAGCTCATGTGATCTTCTATTTTAAGTGATTAATATCTTATTCATAATTGGTTTGATATGTACACCACAAAATTGAAACATATAAAGCACAACCACATGGTTATCAAAGCCGTCCTCAAGGAATAGGTCCATAATCTCTTTAAGAAACCCTAATTTCACATTATATGCATAACTTACTCTATATTGGTCATTTATCCACCGAATTTATCTCAACCTCCCCAAATATTATTATTGAATACATAATCGAAAAGGTTTAACTCCGATGCCTTATATATATATAATAACAACCCTATCTCAAGAGTTACTATTTATATTATTTACAAAACTCTAATTTCACAAGTCACAATTTTTTCCATATGACTAATATAATCACCAAATTCAATTAAAATTCCTAAAATTCCAATATTAACAACATATTCAAAAATCATGGTCTAATTCCAATATCTTATGCATGCTAAAATAACCTCGTTCCCAAGGTTACTATTTCTAATTTAATTTATTTTTTCATTTTATTTGGACATAGGCCATTTATCATTACTCCAAAAATTCCACATGATATTATTAGCATATTAAAAATCATTCAACACATTAAAATACCAAAATTTCCATATTTAACACATAATGACTAAAATACCCTTAAGGGTAACCAAACACTATTATTTCATAAAAACCTTATATGTCCTATGTCATTAGTTTTAAATCCTCAATTTATACATCATCATACATATTAAATATACTTATTTCCCATTTACCATACTTTATCAAGCCCATATTACAACCATATATCATACCGATTCTCTTAGGGTTTTGAATATAGTAATTATCGTAACGATATCACCTGCTTCTCAACTTACTCATTTGTCATCATATAATATCACATCACCACATCTTAATACTAAAAATCATGAATTTAACAATATAATCATAAAAATATGATAATCCACACAATCATACATAACATTTAACATATAAACCCTATTACAACTTAAATCCTTATCGAAAAGGATAGTGGTCTATAACTACTTATATTCTATCCTATTTCCTCTAGAACTTACGTAAAACCACCTAATAAATAATAATAAAACATAATTATATCTTAATTATGTTACAAGGAAAGTATAAGGTAATGGAGAGTGAAAGAATGGAGGCAAAATTGAATTTAAAGCTCGAATGTATCTTAGTAAAATTTTGCACAATAAAAGGGAGGGGAACATGGGAATGTGCCAAAAAAAGGGGGGAGAAATGATGGTTTGTTCCATTTTTAAGGGATTCTCAATGGTGACAAGTGCTAAAGATAGTGGGTGAGGATTAGTGGTGTTGGCCCTAGGGGTTGAGGTAGTTAGGTGGTTTTAGCCGAAGCGGGTCAAGAAGCCTCGGTGATCTGGGTCGATGGTAGGTGCAACAAAGGAGGTGCAAAAAAGAGCACTGTTGCTTGGTTTTTGTGGTGTTTTTGATGAAGGTGATAAGAAGAAGGGCTTCCGGTTGGTGGTGCTAGTTTTAAAAAAATAAAAATAAAGGGAGAAGGGAGGTTGTTGGGGGCATTAAATGTGCCAAGTATGTGGGTATATATATGCATGCACGTAGAGAAGGATAAGGGGGTGACGGTGGGCAAAATTTTCTGTAACACCCCAAAATTCACTAAGTTTTTTTTTTAAAACGGAAGCAATTAAGATAGAAACACTTAAAACCTGTGAATTCTGGGAATGTTACCGCCACACTTAGTACCAGACCGGTTCTCTCCGACCGTTCCAGTACCAAGTGCTAAGGCTAAAGAAAATATTTACGTTAAATTCAAATTAAAAATTCATAAAAGAATTCGAAAGATCATACAACAAAATCAGAGTACGCATAAACGTTTAATAATACTTGTAACTTCCAAATAGAAATACATTTAAACAAGATAAAACCCGATGGGTCAAATTCCGGATTGCCTACTCACTCAAATCAGGCCTGCCACCCCAAAATAGTCTCTGATCTTAAACCTGCACAAGAGGTCTGCTCCCCACCATCGGCGGATCATCACAGGACCCATCAACCAAGGTAGTATCAGTACGGGTCCAGTACTGAGTAAGGTGACTTGATCACTAAGGCCAACACATAAATCATGCAGAACATAAAAGAGCATATTCATAAATGCATATGATCAACCGAGTAAAAGTACAAAGGCCCAATTGTAGTCCAGATTAATCATTTAATTGATCTCTTATCCGAATTCGATTCACACCATACTTTTTATCAAATCCATGCGAGTACGGAAGCCCCCACTATTATAGCCGGTGGATCGGAGGCACATAGGGTATCATACCCTAACCACTATTATAGTCGGTGGATCGGAGACACATAGGACTACGCGTCCTAACCACTATTCCTAACCGGTGGATCGGTTGGCTCCGGCTCGCATGGTATTCCACTGTAAGTAATTAGTATCTTTTAAGCATTCTGGTTTGTGACTGTTGAGCTCGGGAACCCCCACTATTATAACCGGTGGATCGGTCACACATAGGACATCATGTCCTAACCACTATTATAACCGGTGGATCAGTCGCACATAGGGTAAAAACCCTAACCACTATTCCGAACCGGTGGATCGGTTGGTCCCGTCTCAACGATCTTCCTCTTTAAATGATTAATGTCTTAAGTATTTTATTCAAAGGCTTTCACCAAACATGCACGAATCATAAATCATATTTTCCATAATCATCATCATACTTACACTTTAATCACCACATACATATGATAACACAAAAAATCCTAATCAACCACCATAGACCTTAATTAACCACAACAAACCATAATTCAGTCTCCTCCGTACCCTTAATTTGCTCCACGTGCTATTTTTCATCCCAAGCGATCAAACACCCAAACAACACTTACATTACCTTCCTTACATCCCAAATTAACTTTCCACACGTAATTTTCATACCCATGCAGACATTAATCTCCCCATGCAAACCTTTGAACCGTTTTCATGCAAACCCTAAAATTCCACGTGAAACCCTAAATTCAATCATGCAAACCTTAATACCACCATACAACCATCAATGTCACCATATAAACCTTAATACCACCATACAACTATAATTACCACCATACAAACCTTAATATCATCATACAAACCCTAATACCAACATACATCCATTAATACCACCAGGTAAACCCTAGATTCTGTCATACAAAACCATAAATTCAATCCAACCAAAACCAAAGATTCACCCATACCAAACCCTAAATTCAAACCATAAAGATTCTTCCATACTAAATCCTAAATTCAAGCCATAAATATTCTTCCACATAAAATCATAAATTAGAATCTCCTAAGGAAAACTATAAATTGAATTTCCCCCAAGCAAATCCTAAATTAGATTCCCCCATATAATATCATAAATTACATTTTCCCAAATAACATCATGAATTAGATTCTCCTAAAAAAATTATAAATTAACTCTCCCAATCAAATCATAACTTAAATTCTCCCATATAATATTATAAATTACTTTCTCCCAAATAACATCATAAACTAAATTCTCCCAAACAAACCATAATTTAATTCTCCCAAACAAACCATAATTTAATTCTCTCAATCAATCATAAATTAAACTCTCCCATATAATATCATAACTTAAATTCTCCCAAATAGCATCATAAACTAGATTATTCCTTATAAAACCATAAAATTAGGTCAACTCACTTCCCTTAGTCAACTTCTTTCCCCATCCTCCTTTTTCATCCTTCCTCTCACACAACCCACATCGACTTCCTCACATACACAACACATATCATCATACATAATTAATACACATACCATGCACAACATACTTCAACTCCAAGTCATACCACATATAAAATATTCAATAATAATAAACATTAGATACATAACATGCGAAACACATAATACACATAAGCACATAAAAGGCCTTAGCACTCCTTACCTAAAACGACACCGGTCTTGGAACACGGTCCTATTCCACTTGAGGGGTTTGACTGGGCTCACCTATTATGGGGAAGAAATATTAGGATTAGCTTCCTTCCTATACTACTATTAGTTTCTAATTTACCTTAAGTCTTGATTCTTAATTAATTATGCCCAAAACCACTAAAATATCAATACATACTATTATAATTTAAAGTAAAAAGGTGATATAAGGGTTTCTACCCTTTACCAAAATAAAGTTAGTAAAGGTAATAATAATAATAATATTTATTATAATAATAATTTTAATAATAACAAATTATTACTAATAGTAGTAATATTAATAGAAAACTTAATAATAATAATAATCTAAGCCTTAAATTTACAAAGTGGATTTCGAAACCTCCCCATTTAATGATAATACTATTTGAAATGTAAAAAGATATTAATATTATACATATACTTATTATATAAAGTTAATATGGTTAATAATAATAAGATAATTAGTAATAATGTTAAAAATGCTAAAAATAATAATAAAAGGCAAAGCTACGAGGCTTAATTAAAATTTTAGGTTTCTAATTCTCCTGAAATAATTAAAGTATCAAATAACTGATTATACTAACAATAATAATATTAATTATATTATTAATAATAATATTAAACATGTAATAATTACATTAAATAGGAAAAATTCGAGAATAATAATTTATCTTACTCAATAATACTCCCAGACCTGTCAACCAAATTTAGGAATTAAAATACAGTTGATAACAACAATAATAATAATAATTATAATAATAATAATTAAACTCGAATTAGCATTAAAAATTAGAATAAAAGCATAATAATTATCAATAAATCAAAATTAAGTATTTAAAAGTTCTAGGGTTTCACCTTGAGTTGGAGGGTATTGGTGGCACCGGCGGTGGTTCCCGGAGGTGGCCGGAAAATGGGTCTAAGAGAGGTAAAAATGAAGAAAAAGAGGGAAGGGGTAAGGAGAAAAATAAACTAAGCTTATGGTTCGGTGGAGGATAATTAGTAGAAGATTTTGAGTGGTTTATAGGGTGGCAGAAGCGGCGTATGTGGCGGCGGGCGGTGGTTTAAGGTCTCGGGGTCAAGATTTTGGGCGAGATGAGAAGCAAACTTTGCACAGTTATGGACGCCCGTGCAAGAAGAATTGAAGTTTGAAAATGGTATGGTTAGCTAGAGGGAATTGCAACGAAGAATTTGAGATGTGGTGGTGGCGTTGAGGTTGGCTATCGGCGTCAGAATATGCGTCTGAAGTCACGGTGGTGGGCGATTCTGACTTAGGGTTTTGGAAGGAAAAAGTCTCGACCACACTCACAACCAGGCTATATATAGATTTTAGATGGGTTATTAGGTTTTGGAGGTCGGCAGGATGGGTTTGGGTGATAGGGTTTTGGTGGCCGGTGGCAGGAATCGACCGTCGAACATTTCGGTCGGGGCCGAAATTTTGCGAGCCAAAAGAGAAGGAACGAGCGAGAGTTGAGGATAATTGATCGTTCCAAGTCATTGTGCGAGTCAAGAGGAAGGAAAAGAAGGGTGCATCGGTCGGTTAAGCTCCGCGTAGCCGTCGCCGCCATTATCGGGCTGGGAGTTGCAGGTGCAGGGCGGCGTCGGGGCTGGCAGGCGCGAAGGGGAAGAAGAAAGGGTTGGGCTGGGCGGTCGGCGAAGGAAAAGAAAGAAAAGAAGAGAGGGGAGACCGGGCGGTTGGGTGCGACGAGGTAATTTCATTAAACACAACGGCGCGTTTAGTGAATAAAATGAATGAAACGCAGCGTTCCACGGGCGGAGGAAGAAGGCAGCGTCGCGCGAGCTGGGCCGAAGAGGAAGAAGAAAAGAAAAGAAGAACTGGGCCGCGCCAGGCCCAGTCGGGGAAAAGAAGAGGAAAAAGAAAAAGAAGAAAAAGAAAGAAAAAGGTAAGGAAAAAGGAAGAAAGAAAAAGAAAAAGGGAAAAAGGAAAGGGGAAAAATAATTAGGTTAGGGTTAATTAAATTAACCTGAATATTTAGGATATTTAAAAATAATAATATTTAAATCCCTTTTTAGGCTAAAATAAGATTTTTGAAAGATTTTCCATAAATTCCATTTTAATTAGTAAAACACCCAAATTTTCTCTAATTAAATTATTTGTAAAATTAATATTAATTTGAAACTATTTTCTCCTTCTTATTTTAAATAAAATAGTTTATTTAATTAATTTTCAAAATAAAATGCTTAATTAGCTAAAATACCCAAATCCTTTTCTAATAAAAATACTTATAAATTTCTTCTTAATTTCCCTAATTAAATATCCTTTTATTTTAATAAAAATAATTTATTTAAATAAATTTCTAATAAAACCTCATTTAAATATAATTTATAAAATTAGGAATTTTCGGGGCATTTCATTTTCAACCAAGACCCATGAACTCTAGACAAGGGTAATGATGAAGTTAGGGTGTAGGTGATGGAAGCCTAGTAAAGGGCATGGTCGGGAGGAATGTTTCACATTGGAAGAATGGGAGAAGAAAGAAAATATGGCCGTGAAGGGGAAGGAAAAAAAAGAAAAGAAAATGAGAGGGAACAATGGAGGAGGGAAATAAGGAGGGATTAGAATAAAATAATTTAGATTAGAGTATCAGGATAAATTAATTATTAACCATCCGGGGCTAGGTTTATGTTAAAAATATTCATAACCCAAAACAAAGATTAAGATTAGCTTAAGATTTATGATTAGGGAGTTAGAGTAAGTTTAAAATATTAATTTTATGAGATTAGAATTAGGTTAAGAAATTAATTACTTGGTATTATATTACCTAAAATTTAAGGTATTATAGCTTAAGTCATATTTTGTGGGATGTAAGATGTCATATAAAAATTTATCAAAAGTATTAGTGTTTTAAGCTTAGTATATATCTTTATTTCCTAATAAATATACAAACTTACATAGTAGGTCATCTTCTTCTTTAGAGTCGCATATGGCTTCTTAAAATAAGATTAGATACTTTTGCTGGACTTTAATCTAGGGCATACTCCCTTTTTATTTAGACTTGTCCTAAAAAACATCAGCATCAACCATATTAGCAACAACAGATCCATAAGAATAATAGATTTTATTGACCGTCAAATGATTTTCCTCTTCTATCATGATGTGACAAATGAGCTCTAGCAAGTTCATGTTCATTTTCTTGTGCTTCCAATGGTTTCTAAAGTTGCATCAGGATAATATAAAACTTTCTAACTACATGTTGACCTGAAATGTCTAACATATTTCCATTCCTTCACTCAAGACTTCAGCAACCAAACGTTTATAATCATGGACTTAACGTTGAAGAACATGTCAAACAATTTGTTATTCAATTGTGACACAAGGTGACCTTGGAAAATCCAATTGTCTCTTTCATATTTTTCCTTTGCAACCTCATCAGTTCTCATAGTTGTAGGAGAGGCAGGTGTAGCAACAGGAGTGACTAGTGTCATGTATGTATTTGGTGGGTCCGTCAGCAACATGTAATAAACCTCAAGAGCCTCAAATAGTATTAGCATCCTTTGACATCATCTTTGATAATTTGTATCATTCAATGGATCAACCTTCGTCATATTTGGATTGACTCTTAGAACAATATTAGCAACCATAATAGATTTTATCCTAGAAAATAACAACAACAAGCCAATTAATTTTAAAATTAATGAAAGTCAACACTAATAGATAAACTAACGGATAATGCAAGCTAGTACAACAATTGAATCACTCTAGAAAAATATTCTAATACCCTGATTTTAGAAACCTTAATTATAATATTTTAAATATATGTAATTGGTTATAGTAATTATTTTAGTATGTTTTGCATTAAATGCAATATATATATATATATATATATATATATATATATATATATATATATATTGTGTGTGTGTGTAATATCCCAATTTGAGTGGAGTGTTAAAAAGATTGATTTGGCTACTTATATCAATATGGTATACCATCTTTTTGGTGATTTCATCCTAAGAACTCCACAGTTAAGCATGATGGCTATGAAGTAATTTTAGGATGGGTGACCTTCTGGGAAGTGTTGAAAATTTCTCGAAAAGTGCGTGAGTGAGGACAAAGCACACTGAAAGGACTCGTATTGATCAGTAGGGTCAGCTGATCAATCCGAAAGCGCTCCAAAGTAGCCCTCGTGTGGTCATATCGACTCGGGGTGTTACAAATGGTATCAGAGCGAAATCGCGACCATGAGCTGAACTTGGATGTGTCAGTCAATCACCTAACGGGACGATTCTTGGGATGAACTGTATTGAGACAGTCATTGGTTGAGGCGCAACGAGGACATTGCGTTCTTTGAGTGGGGGTGAATGTAATACCCCAATTTGAGCGGCGTTTTATAAAGATTGATTTGGCTACTTATATCAATATGGTATACCATCCTTTTGGTGATTCCATCCTAAGAACTCCATAGTTAAGTGTGCTGGCTGTGGAGAAATTTTACGATGGGTGACCTTCTGGGAAGTTTTGTAAATTTCTCGAAAAGTGCGTGAGTGAGGAAAAAACGCATTGAAAGGACTCGTGTTGATCTGCGGGGCCAGCCAATCAATCTGTAAGAGCTCCAAGGTAGCCCTCGTGTGGTCGTATCGACTCGGGGTGTTACAGTGTGTGTGCATAATTTAATCAGGTTAAAATCTTGATTGAATTTGGGTTAATTTCAAAGTGGAACCCTAAATTGTATCTATTTTATCCAGAAACCTTAATTTCGTTGACTAGATATTTTTTTCCGAATAAGCTTTATCCATATAGCACCCTACCCTATTTTTTGTGTAATTTGGCCTATACCCACCTTCCCTAGCACAACTTTCTCCTTCAATTCAACTTCCCACTATTAAACCCATCCCATGCCCTATGTTCTTGTCACCTGTCTCGCCTATTGCACGTTATCACCCATGTAAAGCCTCTCTCTCTCTCTCTCTATCTCTCTCTCTCTCTCTCTTCTTGTTTGCTATTTATGATTGAGCAAAACCAACCCCCTTATTTCCTTTCTTCTTTTTCTTCTTCTCCTTTCTCCATATATTTGTTTTGGTTGAACAAGTGCTACACCATCACCAACCACACTACAACACCCCATCAATAATAATAAACCAACTACCACAATTTTCCTTTGTAAACAAAGAACACCACCACCCCATCGAATCCCTTCATCATTTATAACCATCACCAACCCAAGCTTCTTCTTATTCTCTCCCCCATTGTGCCCTATTTCTTATTTTTTTAAGCGCATGTCCAGAACATGCCTCTCTCACATGGCATGTGCACAACCCTCACACAACCTATATTTTTCTATTTTTTTCTCTCCCCATAGCCTATCCCCGTCCCCTTATGCATAGCCAGTATGTGCACCTCACTCATAGCCATACCATGCACTTCATCTCTCCTCACACAATTGTGCACACCCCACACTCGGTTCCTATGTGATTTCCTTGCTCTTGACTTACATTACATGCATTTGATATTTTCTTTACACAACCGTGCTTGTATCATCTCAGTTCTTCACCCTGATTACCCCTGTGTATAACACCTCTAATGAACCCTCTTTGGCTTCATGAACCATCACTGAAACCTTCCCTTAGGAATAGTGAAAAATGCTGAAGCTCCCTCTTTTAAAATGGAAACAGCTATTTTTTCCTACCCCTTTCCAACATAAGATTCTTCCCTTGAGCTCCCCTACCTTACATGAATTCATATTGTTCTTCCCTTACTCTTACCTTGCCTATATTCCTTTTCCCGGTTATTTTCTAATCCTCTTTCCCAAGTTGATTTTAATTAGTTTTGGTTGTCACTGTGTCATACTATATGCTAGTATATGTGTTGGTTGTGTTGATGTAAAGAGTTAGAAGAGGTTGAGTGGAGATTAGTAGGGTGAATCTTGCTTTATTCTTTTGCTTGGATAAGAGGTAACCTCACCCTTCTAATAAGGCATGAAATCATTTGCTAACACATAAAGATTATTATGTTGCTTAGGGTATGATTTATGCATGGTTTTGTGTAGAGATATATGTATGTGTATATACGCAGGAATAGTTACCATATGTATGCAAGTGTTATGGAAAGGTGTGAATGTGAAATTATAATATTAAATACTTAGCATGTAATCAATGTATTATTTAATGAGAGATATACACATGTGTAATATGTTATCAAATGAATGTCTAGGGTTTAGTTAGGGATTGTGATTTTGTTGAGTTATTTTGTAATTGCCATGATAAGTATACCATGATTATCATTGCATGGTAGCTAAGGTTGATACGAATAGTATAAAAGAATTCATAAATGATTAGGATTATAATATAATAATTTTTCTTTGCATGACTTAAGATTATAATTGTTTCCTCACATGCACCATGATGTAATTGTCCTATTTAATTCCATATCATGCTATAAATATGTACATGTGTTGCACGTCAGATATGAAATGTTAGCAACACATGGTTAGGGTTTGCAAATGTAACTTACTAAATGCATGAAAAGTGAAAAATATAGTCAATCGCTAAATTGTAAAGATTACCTACATGATAAAGTATTGTGAATTATTGTCTTTTAGCTTTTTCATAACAAATTGCTCATAATAACAATGTATAGTATAAAATTGGATAATAATGATGAAATTAGAGTTTTGAGGGCATTTTGATCATTTGTAACCTAATGTATCTTTGTGACTAATTGGATATAGGATGGCTTTAGACTTTTGATATGTTGGCCTTAGTATTGACTTTGAATTTTGACATAAACCGATGAATTTAGGGTTTACCTTAAAAATTAAAAATAAATAAAAAATTATAAGTATGGAATGGGAATTGTTGTGTTATGTGTGAAATCTATGATCACCTTATAATCTATTGATACTTAAAGCGAAAGTCCTCGAGTTTAGAAATGCTTGCTTTCTAGGGATAGCTACCTTAGAGATGAGTTAGGATCCCTTGGTTTTTTTGGTTCATTTGTGTGCAATTGTGCCCCAGTAAGGTTCTAGTCTACTTTATATGTTATTGAGTGTCCTTGGTTTGGAGGATACTATATCGCCTTGTACACCTGTATGACTAGAGTGTTGGTATGTCTCTAGGTTGGATGATTGGGAGGTTTCCTTGTTGTCTAATGTGTCAGTATGACTGGTGCACTTTTATGTGCTTCAAATTATTATTATATCCCTTTGAGTAATTAAAAATGAAAGTAATTGGTGTGTAAGAATGTAAATGGCATGATTTGGGTATTGTTTAGGTAGCTGTCATAGTGCACTACCCAGTTTGGTATGTGGTTCAATATTCACCTTAGTGCACTATATTTGGTATTTAGAATTGATTAGGATTTATTGATTCGACAGTTGCCTTAGTATCCTACCTTTGATATTTAGAATTGATTAGGATTTATTGGCTCAGTAGTTGCCCTGATACCCTACCTTTGGTGTGTGTAATTAGTTTAATTATATCAGTTGTGGCCATTTTATGATCACATGAATTCCTAGATGTATTAATACTATGTTACTGCTTATGTACCCCAGGTAGCCATACATGTTAGTATTGTGTAATGATTCACTCGGTACCGTAGTATTAAAGAGTTTCTTTTTGTGGTCCCTTTCCTATTTAATGGGTAGTGATGACCTTGCAAAAGCACTTTGAGGGTTCAACTTGTTGGCTTCTAGTAGAGGGTTGAGAGTTAGGATTATCCGATGTCTCCCAAACATCTTTGATTTGGATACTCTTTGGAATCTTATGACCCTTGCTATTTCTCCTTCTATTATATTGTAACTCTTTTGTCTGATCCTTTTTGTATTTGTCAGGACATGTTAATTTGTAATAAGATCACCATTTTTTTCTTACGTTGAAAACTTTAACTTCAGTAAAGTAATGTTTTAGCCTTAAAACTTAGTATAAGAATGGTAGAGGATGTTATACTTATACCGAGTGTGGCGGTAACACCCATTATTTTTATAATTAACACTTTTGCAAAATAATGTTTTTAGCAAATTAACGGGTGTAACAAATATTGTAGACCAAAGTGCAATAGCAAAGAACAAACAATCCAACCTAGATGATATATACTAACCAAATAGCAGTGTCACTTTTGAGGACAACAATTGATCAAACACTTTGTGTGCAACAACAAGCACCACTGAATTCAATACAAGTCAGTACCGTTAGATGCAAATAATTCTAAAATAGGATGTTGAATTGTGTATCAATTCCGAATCAACCAATGTTGAACACATTAAAATTGATACAATACCACACTTAACAACCGAATATCAAACATAATTGAATAGATAATGGAGCACACACAAATAAATTGGGAATCACTGGCAATCATTTAATCAACCAGAACCTCAGATTCAAAATCCAAAATCAAAATAGTAATACCAATTTAGAGCAATAACAAATAATTACCCAATAGTATCGGTAAAATGAAAAAAGGATGCTACGTATACCGCTATTAATGGCTTTAGAATGTTAGGAAATATTAAGCAATATACATAGTTCCAAAATAGAGACCCCAAAAATAAACAATGAAGATGCAAACTTAACATTCATTGAGCCATAAAATAAATTCACTGCCCTAAAGCGATTAATCGTTGGACCATGGTGTAATACTCCCACTATTATTGCCCCTAAGGTCAACTGATGCAGAAGTGTCTTCATATCATCATCCAAATATGTTTCTTATATGAATTACATTGATTTCTTGAAGTTCTTAAAGGTGTCTCTTAAGTTACAAATGCTTTCTTGAAGATTTGGAAAGAAAATAAAGAATCTTGTAAGATAGGCATTTTTTGTGCAACCAAATGAAGCCTTGTTGAGGTGGATAGTTTGTTGACAAGTAAAGGATGGCAAGATGATGACTAGAATGAGTAATAACAACCATGCCACATGGATAATGACAACTAGGATTTGTTTTACATAACTAGGATTTTCAATTGTTAGTTATGATTTTATGTAACAACTTTGTAAGTAATCCTACTTGATTATGACCAAGATTAAAAGCTATAATTAGGTGTTAAATTACATGTAAAGTTAGGTAATTAATGGAAAGTGTAGCTATGAGTAATGGCTAGTACAGTCTACCTAATTTCATTAGTTGTTTGTAATGTTTATTAGGAGTTAATTAGGATGTTGCCTAAATAAACCCTAATTCCCACAAGCACTAGAGGGATGGTTGGCCATGGATTAGGCCTATAAATAGGGCTTAATATCATTGGGTGTACATACATAATTTAAGTTGAATAATTAGTCTTTGTGAGTTCTATTCGAATCTATTCTTTATGAATTGAAGTTTTGCACCTCCATTCATCCTAGTTCCATTCATTTTGCAATTACATTAGATTGAGGTGCATAAGGAGCAATAGTTTTGTGAATAATACCATATTCTAAAAATAAATTCAAACAGGTATTTGTATTCACCTCCTCCATCACCTCTTGATATCTTAATACCATAGAATTTGATCCTCCACACTTGCAGTTATCTTCCTCAATTCTCAAATGTACAATAAGGTATTTGAGTTTATCTCCTTATGGTAACTTTCCAACCACCACAACCATTTGAAATGGTTCTCTAAGAGACATATCCTCATAGTGAATATCATGAATGATAACTTGAAGTTCCTCCACTTGGGATATAATATACTTGTTGTCCAATATTTTATAATTCAAAAAACGATCGATGGTAAATTTATTTATTTTGGTGTCCTTCTTCTAATATTTGGAATTCAAAGAATCCCAAAGTTTCTTTGATGATTCGATACTTGAATACAAATTATACAATGTGTCATCCAATCCATTTAAGTTATAATTATTGTATAGGAAATCATAATGATTTCCTATGCACCCACTGCAATTACGTTGACTACATCAGTGTCCTCTTCACAAAGTTTAGGAGAGCTCTCGTTAAGATATTTGGCAAAATTTAATGTATTAATATTAAAAAAAATTATTTTCCAATACTTGAAATATGACCCATTGAATTATGGTTGACGCTTATTGTATTTGCAGGATTTATAACTAAGTTTGCAAATAATACCATTTATGTTACAAAAATAGAATTCCGATGAATAAAAGAAGAAAGTAGAAGAAGAAAATGTACAACAAATTATCATATAAATACCAATTTTCTATATTATAACAAATAAGGGAAACAAAAAATGTGTCTTAAGATTGATCGAAGTAAATATAAAATATATAGTATAGAAAATAAAAATGATGTGGTATTTAAATAAATAAGCAAGTCAAATATTATGAATGAATGAATGAATAATAATAATAATAGTTATAATAAAAATAATAATATTACTAATAAAAGCATACCTTATTAATTACAGGAATTAGAGAAGTCCAAATAGAAAACTAGTTAATTTTATTCAAGTCTAATGAATTCACATTGTGTTTTTAAGATAAATTTATTCTCTCATACGATATTTATAATTGTGAACAATTTTCTTTTAAGAATTAATGAATTTTTATTTTCAAAAGAAATGATATTTATAAAGTTCACATTATGCTAGTACTTAATAAATAAAAACAAAATAGAGGATAGAGACATAAAGAGAAATACACGCACGCACGCACGCATATATATATTCCATCATTGGCATTTTCTGAATGTACTTTTTCTACTGTAGAATGAGATATTTATAGGCTTAATAATATCCATTTGAACGGACATGATTGTTGAATATGAGTCAAAACTCTTGCCTAGGAATTAGCAAATATAGTCGTGTAATTTCCTTTTTGAATATTTTGTGTCGCTTACTCATCTTTCATGTTTACCATCCATTTTAAGTGCTTAACGCTTAAGCAAATGAAATTTGCCCCTCAATTGACAAACGTACCATTTACTTTTAACTAAAAATCAAAATTAAAAAGTTTAAAATTTCTTTCTTTCCCACTTCTCTTCAATGTATATACCATGCAAGTAGTTGCATGGTGGGGTACTTTATAACTAGTTTCCATATCATTTTTTAATTTCTTTTAAAATTTAAATATATTTAATTTATATTATTGAATAAAATAATTATATTATAATACTTCTAAATTTTTTTCTTCAACTAGAAATTTATATTGATATACTTTTAATTTAAATTATAATTTTAATATCTTTTACTTTTTATGTACATATCTTTTACTATTATTATTTCACAATCAGTATTCTATTAAAATTTCAAATAACTTTTCTCAAAAATCATTACCATAAAGGTACATATATTTCACTATAGCTAATTTTTCACTAGTGGTAAGCTAATCTTTAACCATAAAATATAGTCAATATTTCATCATACATATTTTTTTTTTATCATAACTAGATTAATCTTTTCACTAGTTTTGATATGATATTTCACCAGTGTTGAGATAATATTTCACCATAAAATATAATAAAATATTTTACCATACATAAACTGCTATTTCACCAAAAGGGAACTAATTTTTTATTAGCATTGTACTTATCTTTCATTATTATTTTATCAAAATTTACTGCTAAATTTCAAGACTATTCACATCACTTTACAGCATTATTATATGCATTTTTAGAATTATTTTACGTATTATTCACTATTGTCATACTTATATTTTATTGTTGTACATATTTTACTCCATTACTGTATTACAATTTCATTAATGTTATACAAAAGTTGATATTTTACCATTATTAAATTTATCTTTCACTATTATTCTACCAAAATTTTAAGATTATTTTTACTCATAATTTATTTCATTATATTTCACCATGAGTGTACTGATATTTCACTATATTTTGTTTGTTAAAAATATATTAATATAGATATCTATTTGTGGAGGAAAATATTAGAAATATTATGATGTATTTTTTTTCTTAATAATCCCACCATAAAATATTTTAACTTAAAAAATTAAGAAAAAAATGTGTTGGCATAAGTATGATGTCACTATTCACCTAATACACACTAAATGATTGAATGATATAAATTGTCTGCCTCCCTTGTTCAATTGATTTGTTTTATATGCTTCTTAATTTTTTTAGTTTATTAATATATATGCGAAACCTAATAGTTTGTGAATAATTGATGGATAAATGGTGTTTTGGAAAGATGTGTAGATAAATTTAATATAATATGTTTAATTACAAAATCTATAACTCAAAATGAAAATATTATTAAGGCAAAATGAATTATGTATTGTCTTAAGTGTATTTATTACAATTAATAATACATATGTTATACTACTACTACTACTACTACTACTACTACTACTACTAATACTACTAGTACTAATAATAATAATAATAATAATAATAATTATATGGGAATATCATAGACTTGAAAATCTGATTCTGTCACTAGTTGTTGGTGTAATAATGCTCACAAATAATCCATCTCAAACTATGTCAAGGGCAAGAATTGAACCCCTACACTATAACTTCAAATACAACTAGATTTATCAACGTGACTTTTGGTAACTAATGGTGATGCTGAAGGTGGAGAGAGAAGAAACAAGTGAAAAAGTTTAGAATATTTTGATGGGGGTAAAGGACGAATAGGTCAACAATGCCAACCACAAAATATAAACAATAACAAATCAATAACACACACTTTATGTGGAAAAATCATTCCAATGTGAAAGTGAACCAACCACAAGACACTTCGGCCCATTTAAAAACTTTTATTATAAAAAATTTAAGATAAAAAGTCTAGTATTCAAGTGCTAATTAGATACTACACTCATCAACCCAAAATAACACAACTAGACAACAATTGCAACACCCAAAGAGAAGAGTTTGTAAACCCTAAGATATAGTTGTTGTAAACACATTCAAAGGTTAATCTAAAGGCCACAAAACAACGATCCCTTTTTCAATAATCAACAACAAGATGTTAACAACAACTTTACCAATTTTTAGTTAAAACCAATCACAATAAACTACTCAATCAAAGCCAAAACCAAAACTAATATGAAATTGACCTAAATAAAAACTTTTCACTAAAATACTAATGAAAACCTGATTTTGAAAGCTCAAAATCAAATCTCCAGTATTTAGAATCAAGATTGGTGTCATGGGAATCTTGTGTCAAAAAATTATAAAGATCTAATGGTGAGTGACTTTGAATCTTTGAATTGATCATACCTATACTGAAAAGAATAATGACAATGGCAAAATAATACTGAAGAGAATATGTCTCTCTCCCTCTCTCTCTTACTTACGGGATTAAAATCTTAATTTTTATCATAATTATTCACGTTTCCATTGTTGGAAAATGGCAAAATAACTAGTGTTTTTACTTTTGTTGTGGATTTTTACTTGTCCCACATTGATAGGAAGGAATAACTTTTTTTTCAATTTATATACCCTTCTAACCACATTGATGTTTGCGTTATTGATATGGGCTTAATTGCGCGGGTGTGTGCAGACTCGAGCTCAACATTCTTTTTACTAAAAAATTATTATTATTATTTTAATTGTTTTCTTTTTACTCGGTCTTTATTAACGATTATGTTTTTACTGGACCATTTTTTATTGACGCTTTTCTACTTTGAATGCATCAATGAACACTTTTATTGCGTCATTGGTGGATCGATTCAAAAGGAATTGGTGGACATGGGTATGGCTTTTTTGTGCTATATATATACCGTGGTATTTTATTCAGTAAGATACACAATACAACTGAACAATCTTTTTAATCTTTTATTCTCTATTTTCAAATACATTTATCGGGCAAAGCTGTGTGATTTTATACTCTTTAATTTTGAGTGTACAAGATCGGATGGTCATTATGTTAATCTTAGAGGCGCATCGACATTATAGTGTTAGCATTTTTTATGTGGCACAACAACATCTTTCAATAAGTATTTTTGCAGCTTAATTTCGATTCATACATTTACCTCGTAATTACTATTAGTGTGTATATATTTTCTAACACCCACATCACCCTTTCGGTTGATATTTCACTTTTCTAAAGTTAGGTTTTTAATATAAATAAATAAATAACTTTAATTAAAAAATGAGTTTTTTCTTATAGGAGTGAGTCTAAATATTCTAAGAAATTTTCCGGTAAAAAAGGAATGACAAATGCAATTTAATTCTTCCGGTCTAATTTTTAATAGATAGACAAGTTGTGTAAATAATCACGTAGGGTTGTGAAAATAAATAAATAAATAAGAGGGTAGGATTACATTTCTACATAACGCCGGTGTAAACGCGGTAACAATATTCCTCTATTTTAATATGATTTTATGTGTAGAATTGTCTGTTTAAAAAATGAAAACCGTATGTAAACATCGGCGTCCTGCAACTGGATCGTTAAAGAAGGGTATGGTATGGAGATCGGGGTCGCAACTTGCGCGGTAGATGCTGAAACGACAAGGTGTCAAAAGCGCACCGGTTTTGTGCTGGCTCCAAAGTACTCTGAAAAAAAAAAAGAAAAAAAAAGCGGAGATTAAAAGAGTACTGTGGAGTGTAAAGTTACAAAAGTAGTCTTGGTGGGGGGGGGGGGGGGGATCAGACAAAGTTCCTATGCTGATGAAGGTAAGGGTGATGATTCTAAGATGCTTAGAAAGAGGTTGGAAGCTCTTAAAGATTAATTTTAGCTTTGAAGATATTTATAAAAAAATAATTATTTATTTTATAATAAAATTAGGTTAAATAATTTATAAAGTAAATAAATATTTTTGGATACCTATTTTTTTATAAATAATTTTAAATAGTTGTATGTTTACAAGTTGAGTTCAAATGCATAGTATGTCTGCCCATAGGATAAGTCACTTTTTTATATAAAGATAGATGAAGGGGATATATTATGCGAAAGACAACAACTATGTAAGGATAGGGATAGACGGGAATCTCAATTTTTATATCTGAATTTGATAAATAAAATAATATATAAATTTGCTTTAATATTTTTTATTAAAAATTTGTTGACTCAATCTTTACAATAATTAAATTTTTATATTTGATACGATTCTCAATCTATTCTTCAACTTTTATTTATTTTTTGATATAAAAATCAAATCCAATACCAAAAAATTGATCCATTTTTATATCTAATTCTATTTTTTTATAATATATTTTGAATATATATATATAAGCTCAAGTATAAACGACTATTTAAAATATAAGCGTAGGAACTTTTAATTATCATTAGACGTAGAAGATTTAAGGATTAAAATTAAAATAAATTTAAATTGACCATTAATTAAATACTAATTAAATGATTAAGATTGGTTTATATATATTTTAGAGATAAATTTTAGAAGGTCGACCTCAAACACAATGTCTAAAAAAATCCCTAATAAAAAATTTTAAACCTAGACTCAATTTCTAAGTTCTTCCTTCGTACCTGAACAGAAAAACTCCACCAGAATCGTGAACCCAAAAGTAGAAATTATCATCCATATCCATCGTGTCAGCCCTCCTTGATATGAAGAAGTCAGTGGTATGATCTACGATATCATCATAGCTGGATAAGGGTGGAGACCTTACTTGAATGTGGTCTTTGGGCCACGTAATTGTAAAGGAACATTATTGTCGAAAACCGTACTATCCATCTTTCAAAACCTTAGCTTATCTTAGAAGAAAACATTATTTTTTGTAATTTTTTACTTGGAATTTTTCTCTAAATATTCAATTTGAAATATATTATCTTTAAATATCAAAATTCATGATGATAATAATCTTTAATAAAAGCTTTAGGTATTAATAATTTTGTAGATTTTTATAAATACTTTTAGTTTCGGAAGATTGTGTAAATTACTTTTAACAAACATAACTTTTGATAACTGTTTACAATAAATATGTTTCATTCTTAGAAATTATTTATATTTTATCATGATTTTTTAAGTTAATAAAAAATTATTTCAACATTTAATTTTTGATGTGTTTAGTTGTACTTTTTTTAACTAAATTATTATTTATACCTACAAAGTTTTTAGGTCAAAATTATGAATTCTTATTAAAAAAAATTATAATTATAATTTTGGGTTCCACATTGCTTAAAATATAAATAGATTTGGAGGTTTTGGCTGATTTTTTTTTTAATATTTATTTTATACTCAAAATGTGTGTTTGAGATATTTTAGCTTAACAATATATCAAATGCTTATGGAAAATTATGTTTGAGTTATAAAGTAGTTAAATTGATAGAATAGAGAATTTATTAAATTTATAAATATTTTTCTTTTTCTTTATCTTTCTACAATTTCTTTAAAGGCTTGATATTTTACTTTTAGCACTATATTTTATGAATCAAATATTATTATTAATTCCCAAAAATATAAAATTAAGTATAGTATATTATTTTTAAATTTTGCTAAGAGTTTTCATAATTTTGGAGCTAATTTGGTATTTTTCCTATTATACATCTATTTAATGGTATCTCATTTATTAAAAATTACTAAAATTTGGGGCAAATACTATAGGGGGAAATTTTATGTATGTAATAAAAAAGAGACGTTGATAGCCTACTCTCACACCTTCCCCAATGATCCGCCGGAAGAAAAACTCTTTATTAGCCAAGCGCCCGTTAACGAGGAAGCCACCATTAGAGAACAATGTGTGCATGATCCGTCTACGGAGTGTGAAGAGAGGAATTTTGAAGCAAAAGCACCATATATTGTGGATGAAGAGGATGTGTCATCATGCCCTAGTATTAGTGATATATATGATGGAAAGGAATGTTCTCATGCACTAGATATTCCTTCTGATCCATTACCAGAGGCATCTATCAAAGTTGGTCAATTAGATGATGCCTCTCTCCCTTGTGTTGATCATACATGGAGAGATTTCATTATGAGGAATTATAATCCTACACCTTTAATTCAATTGTATATGAAGCTCAAGAATTACATGAAGGTATGATCATAGTGGTAGTTGATGAGATGGAGGCTAAACGTGAGGCCATGACTTGGAGGAATGTTGTGGTGGCTTATATTTTTGGTGGTCGGCCAAGATATCATCAGATCCAACACTTTTTTAAAACCCAATGGTTATATGCATCTTTCATGAAGATATACTCACAAGTTAAATGGTATTTTGTTTTTCAATTCCAATCGGAGGATGAATGTAACTAAATCATGACTCAACCACATTGGATAGTTCTAGGTCACCCAATTATAGTTAAAAAGTGGCATGAAGGATTCAAGTTTAATATTGCTAAATTTCAACATTTCCACACATGAATTCAATTGCTAGGACTACCCCTTCATCTATGGTTGATCAATTCACTTAGTTGAATCACCAGTTGTATTGTCAAGCCTGTTGTAATGGATGGTGTTATTGCTCACAAGGATTGAATTTCTTTTGCTATCTTAGTTGAGATTGATATTCATCGTGAACCTCCTAATAGTGTCTTGATCAAAGCCCCTAATAGAACATTAAAAAAGTATATTTTTCACTATAAATGGAGACCCAAATTTTTCTTAACTTGTCACAGGGAAGGAAATATAGCTAACTAATGTAAACCTCCTCCTTTGCCTCCTTGTAAGACATGGGTTTAAAAAATGATGGAAGGTAGAATCGTTAGTCTCTAGTTGCCCCCTTGAAAGAATGCATATTCCTAATCTCAATACAACCTTTCCAAAATCTCCCCAATATCTATCTGTCCCTACTAAAGAAGGGTTGCTAGTTCTTCAAATAGACTAGTGGGGGATATATTTCCTTATAATATTGTTGAGGATTTATATAACTTACTTGGCTTGCAAACTAATTTCTACCTATGGAAGAGAATTGTTCAGGGAAGGAAAGTGGTGGATGAGACATATTCCCCTGCTTTGATATTCACTTACCCTGATCACAGGGAAAAAAAATCCAAAGGTTAAATGGCCCTTAGAAACAAAAAGGAATAAGGCAGTGGGTAAGAGATAATAAATTGACAATGATTGGTATAATGGAAATGAGAATAAAAATTCATAAGTTCGAACATGTCAAGAAGAAATTAATCCAAGGTTGGCAATGGATACATAATTATCAACACCATCCAAACGGTATGATTTGGGTGGGGGTAGGATACTAAAGAATGGAAGGTGGAGCTAGTAAACATTTGTGATCAAGGATTGTTTCGGAATGTTTTGGACACTTAGGGTAGATTTCAATATTACTTAACTATGATTTATGCCAATAACTTAGGTGTCCATAGAAAGGGTTTGTGGCGTTGGCTAGCATATAATCAGACTAATTCCCTCCTATGGATTCTTCTATGAATATACTATGTATAACAATACGATAAAAGGGGAAAATGAGGAAAAATAAGTATTAGGAAGCCTTACCTGCTACGCCTCGAGGCAATTATGGAGATATTGATATGTAGATAAATTTTGAAAGTACAAAAAGGTTAAAAAAAGAAATATATTTTTTAGATGAGGATCTTGTGTTTGTGCATGTGCAATAAATTAAGTAAACACGAGAGGTGAAAGTTATCAACTAACAAAATAAATTATAATTAAAGTATAAAATATCCCCAAGGTTATAAAGATAGTAGGAAGATATTTGAATTGAAACTAAATAATCTAGTAGAAATATTTGATTGGTTTTGGGCTACTAGTCATAGTTCCCCTAATCTAAGAAAAAATAAGATGCAGGTGAACCAATTGACTCGTCTACCAAACTAGTTGATTGATTTATCAATCATAGAAAAATTCTTAAAAAGTCATTTCAAGATAATTTTATAGGGAATTTGTATTAAAATAATTGAATATAAACGTGAACATAATTTAAAATACTGGACCTATGATACAGTGTCTTACAATTTGCATGCTAACATTTTATTATCTTTATGCTTATATTTACCATTATTTTATTATGTTTTACCATGAATGTATTTATGTTTCACAACTTTTGTCATTATGTTTTACATATCTCATGTTTCACCATATTATTCTTATATTTTACAAACCATATTTCTCACTGACAATACCAAATGAAGTTATAATGGTAAATGTCAACTCGTGAATACTAGATATCTAAATTATCAAGACACAGGCATGATATGTTTAGGTTTTTGATTGTTGATCAAGATATCCTTCTAGTTCATTGGGGCAGGAGTGGGAGATGGCTTCAAAGGTTGAGGCTGGAGAGAAGGAGAGGATGGGTTCTCTTGTTTTGAACAAACTAGTGTAGGCCAAGCTAATTCAAGGGATGTCGCTTGAATTTGCTCACCAACAGGGATAGATGGAGATGGAGGCTAAACTGCGACATTCAGGTCAACGCCATTCTTTGGAGTGCAACCAATCTAAGTTTCACCTTTTCAAATTCTATAACAACACGGCTAATCGATGATGATCTTAAAGTATCACGTGTTTTCTTGGTCTTGCCAGTAGATGAATCACCACCGGTAATTGTTTCCATTGTTTGCTCATTGTAGAGATTTCCCTTTTTTTGATGGATAAGGTAGTAGGGGAACACGTGTAGCACGTTTAAACACAACTCCCTAAGAATAACTTCAAAAGTCAAATATTTCTTAAAAACTTTTCATTTGATAATACCTCATGTTTTCTTCTTCTTCTTCTTTTTATTAACTTTCCACTTGTGTTAAAAAGCCTTTTTGTAACAAAAAAAATATATAGTTATTTAACATACTTAAGTATATGTTGTAGGATAAACCTAATTCATATACCACACAACATGTCATATGGTGTTTCATTGTACAAATGGTGGTAGGTCAGCATTTTAGAGGAATAATTTGTTCGCTTGCTCCACTCAAGTGATATTTTACTAGAAGTAAATTAATATTCCATGTAACAATACCACAATAAAAAATTATTTGAAAAATATATATTTTACTATTGAATAGTATATCTTTCACCAAAAAATATATATATGACATAAAACAAATATTACACTAACATGCCATATCTTTCAATAGTGAATATAATAAAAAAATAGAAAAATATATTTAATTGCTCAACATAATTTTAATGGAACAAAACAAATCTTTTACCTACACATAGCACTACATCATAACTTTCATCAATACAAAGTATATCTTTCGTTAGTACATAACAAAATTTTTAATAACATACAGTATATTGACGACAGCTGTCAACTTTTTTTTTATATATAAAAACTAATCTTTTACTGTTATAAATTTTTATTGTTGGGATATTTAGAGTTTAACACAGTTGATCAAGACCGCAACTTTGACCCTAAAGAATTCACTACTCTTTGATAGCAAACAGAAAGAAATAATTCTTACTTAATCTATGCAATACTCTTAAGCAATCTTGTGTAGGAAAGATGAAATCTTGAATTTAAGATCAGTTGGAAAAACTAAGAGAAAGAGAGCAACCGAAACTGTACTGGAAGAAAGAAACTCAGAAAAACTTCGAAACTGATCACCAAGGGAGATTTGTTAGATGTGTTGATCGATTACAATTAAACATGCCTAGAATATTTATATACAAAGGATCATAGGTATCTCGGGCTACACATTACACATGTGCATTCCCTTCCTATCTTTCCTAGCCGTCTAAAAATAATCTCTTCTAACTGACAAATAATCAGCCTGATCATAAAAAATAGTCATAAGTTGATTAACGGCTAGAAAGACTCTTTCAAATTCTATTATCCATAAGTACAAAATGTAGGCATATTTAACATTTATCAATGTCAAACATATTCTTTCACACAATTTTTCTAAATTTTTCACTGTTCATCTAAAAATATATATCAGCATTTATGTCTATATTTTTCACTATATATAAAATTATATTTTATCATAATTAAATTAATCTTTGATCACAAATAAATTTTTTTTATTAGATTTAAACTGATGTTTCACCGAGCTAAACAAATGGGGAAAAAAATAATTATAACCTAATTCTGTGAAACTCTCGACTTTATTTTCGTTTTTGCTTCGTCCCCGTCAATTGTCTGGTACACGACGACTCACAATGGACCGACTAGAAATTAGGAAATAGGGGTTAGGCAGTTCTCTATTTAGATTGAGTATTGAAACACAGTTCGAATCTACTCGGACTTTTCCGGTGATTCTCACCTTGGTCTTAAATTTCGGAAGGATTAAACAAATTTAAGAGAGGTTGAATTCAAAAAAAGGAGGAGGAGATTGAAGAAGAATCAAATGATTCAAAATCCGACAAACAAGACAGAAAGACTGCGAATCAAAGAGGAAAAGAATAAAAACGTTTGCACGGTATAACTTGCGATTTGAAACCGGGTCGATAGTATAAATAATCTGTTGTTTTACGGCTATCCTACCTAAAATTGAGCAACCCCGACGACAACGCCAGGGGTTCGAGAGCAGAGTTATCCGAGGATCGGCCTCTTAATCCTTCCAGAGATGTCGTTTGACTTCGTTCAGCCTCTTTTCCAGAGATGTCGCTGTAGTGGTCATGACCTAGATTGGTTAACTCAGACTAGGATCCCTCAATTTCCGAGTGTGGATCGGCATCACTAGAGTCGAGTTTCTTAGCTTTGCCATCTGATTCTTCAGATTCTGCCGGCAAGAGTAGCCCGTTTTTTCAGTTTTGATTTTCGGTTCGCCGTCAATGAACAGTAGAGAATGAGGAAGAGATAGAATGATCAAAGAGAATAATGAAAGATGACGATGGCTGTACTAAGAAGAAATCGAAGAAGCTGATATCTGGAGTGAGCCGATCAGAGAAGGATCGAAGGAGAATTTGAAGAAGAAAAAGAAGTGGAACCAGTTCTGGTGCATCCCTCTGTGAGTAAATTAAAATCCAAGTATGCAGATGATGTTTCCCTGAATAAAGCAAGCACTACTTACCCGGCTTTGATGCCGGAAGAGAGGAAATGATGAAGAAGAGGGGCCTACAGGAAGAAGGATCTCGGCGTTAGATCATTGCCATTATTATCCCAATAGGACGGCGATGTTGTCGCTTCCCAAGCAAAGTTGTCTGGCCATGAAGAAAAGGAGTGGGACAGGGCGGTCATCATCGTATGGGTCTTCATTGAAAGATACTAAGCGGTTGGAGCTGGAAGCGAAGAAGATGAATATTGAGGCTTCTCGTTTGTCCGTAGGTAAGCGTAGGCCCTCCTCATGGGTTCGCAGTTTGGCACAAGTGCGCGTTACTTAGCTATCAGAAAGCGTAAGACTTGATTGAGTTGTGTATGTCGGATGATAACGTATCCAGTAAATTGTGGCATGTCCATTATGAGGCTGGAAACTGAAGAGAAATTCTAGAATACTGTTACCTGGGGGATTTTGAATCGGGTGAAAAATAGTCCGTGGTGGTGGTCCGTTTAGATTAAAACAATAAAAGTCAGATAATTTATTTACTATTTAGTTTATTTTTTTTAGCATTTTAATATATATATATATATATATATATATATATATATATATATATAAAATATTATCCGTAGATTTAAGTATAATTATGTAGATATATTATATGTGTATATAATATTTTATATTTAAAATTAAATATTTTAAAATTATTTAATTTTTATCCTCTTAATTTTATTTAAATAGACTGTAAATAAATTTTGCATATGTCATTACGGTGCGGAATTCTTTCGCATACTTGGAGACAGAAAAGGACTGGGAATCGATTTCACTGAAAGTTATGACAGCCGGTCGTTGTTCTTTCGGGGTTGATGCGCGTATCTATGTTTTGTTGCCTTCGACAATTTGTATAGAAATGTACAACTATTCAGTGATTATTTACTGAAATTTAAATGATTTCTAATTGGCATGTATGTAACCTATTCCGTGGATGGTTTGGCGTCCGCAGACCACAGTATAGTATATTTTTTTATGCTCTTTATGCGATGACGGATGGCTTTTGATGCAAGCACAAACTACAATAATGTTAGGCACCCAATTCCGTGGTTGGTTTGGCATCCACAGTATATCTATTGTTGTTATTATAGTAATTTTTTGTACTTATTTATGCGACAATTTTCTTTTCCTTTAAACTATGTTTTAATTTGTATTATTTAATTATCAATAAAATAAATTAGTCCACTAATATATAACTTTTTAGGTAAATTTGAGTTTTAGTTTGAACTTTAAGTTTTAGGGCATATTAATTTTTTCTTATAATATATTATATTATTTTAACACGTCTCTCTTACTTTGTGTTTATAGAAAAATGTATTTATTCGATCCTTAGTTTATTTATTTGGTGTAAAAAATATTTATTATTTTACTTTATTTAAGATAAATAAGTGTTTAATGTGTTAAGATTATTTGATGTGAAGGATCTTATTGTTATTTTAATTCCATTGTAGCCGTTGAAAGTAAGAGAAATAACCATTTTGATTTTTTTTTTGGATATTTTTATTCTTTTAGTTTGGACATGAATAAGTTGAGGTAAGAAAAAAAAAAGATGAACAAAAGGGTTAAAGGTTAGGTAGTTATACTCCCTAGTTCACAAAAAAATGTAGATAGTGGTGAAAAATAACAAAAGATAGGAGTATCCAATATCTACATAGGCAAAAATCATCTTATATTATTTACGACAGTTCACAATACAACTATATGTTAACAAATAAAAAAGGTGATTAAAAAATTATGGAAAGGATTAAACGGCGGTCTAAGTAAAAATTCTCATCTAAATGTTACTGTATATGATGATTTTATTTTATAATTGTTGTTTGTTCCTTGCTCAATTTTTTTATATAAAATGGCTTCCTGCTAGGGTATGAATGACGGTTATAACTTAAAACAATCATCTATAATTTCTTCATTTTATAAATAAAAATAGAATAATTTACCTACATCAATATAAACCCATGAAAACTTCTTTCAAAACAAAGGTCAAAACCCAAAGCAACAAAGGTGAAACTCTATTACTCTGTACAAATCTATCCAGAGCCAACATAATTGTCCCTCAACCAATTAGATGGAAGGATGCCGCTATTCTAGTTGATTGGCTCCTTGAGAAGGTTGTACCAGTATAAATAAACCAACCACAATTGTGCACCGAACCAACCACTAAGCTAGGACAGTGTAATACAAAAATTTTATAAAAATTTTAATTTTGATTTATTGGACATGGTAACCTAACCTAATTCCTAATATGTCGATTTATCATATTTTACTTTAACCTAACCCCAAACCTAAAAAAGTTATAGATAAAAATTTTATGTGTACTTGTCTAAAAAATATAACCTAAGCCCAAATCCCACACTCAAAATTCCTCCATTTCCTTTTTTCCCCCCTTCTTCCTTCTTTTTCTCTCGTTTTGCTTTTTTTTTTTCTTCTCATTCTCCTTCTCGGAATGCACCACCCCATCCCAACTCCCCTTCTTCTTTTTTTCTTTCTTTACTCTCCTCCCCGAGCAAGCATAATCCCATCTCCTTTCTTTCTTTTTTATTTTGTTACTTTTTTTCTTTCTCTTTTATTCTATTTCTTTCCTTTCTCTTCTTCTTCTTCCTCTCCTGTCACCTTCCCTATCCCCCTCCTCATTTCCTCTTATGTCCCAAATAGGGACTTACGTCCTGCACGTAACCCCTTCTTTACCCCTCTTAGCCAAGCACCACTATGCAAACTCCTATCATTGTCCTGTCACACCACACTATAGCATTGCAATGCCTTCACCCTGCCCCAACACCTACACCCTGCATCCCCATCCTTCCTCCCCTATAACCATGCGCGTTGAAGCCTTGTCCTACACCCCCTCTCTTCTTTTCTTCCCCTCCCTTAACCCTCATCTATATATATATATATATATACCCCGACCACCTCTTCTATTCCTTTTCCCTCATCATTGAGCCAACCAAACCAAGCCCCTTCCCCTAATTTTCCTCCTTCTTCTTTACTTGATCCTCCAGTAGCACCGCCAACTCCACCAGGCAAACCACCTCTTTGCCTGTCGCTCCCTGGCCGACCCCCGCCACCTCCCCTCCCTACCTACACCACACCACCATCCCCTGCCATGCCACCTTCATTTCTTTTCGTCTCATGTGCCTATAGTTGTGACTGGCTACACCACCACCACTAACCCTCTCTTCTCCTCCTCCTTGCCACCACCATACTAGCAACACCCCGGCCAACATCTCCACCACAAAGCGATAGCAACATCATCCAACTTCTTCTTTCAAAATCTATGGAAAAATATTTTCTAATCCTTCGTGAAAAAGAGGATGATGAATTTGAAAAACAATTCTTCCAAAACCTTCATACTCCTATATATTTCCTTAATATTTAAAAGGAAATTACCTCTCAAAAATACATTATGAGTGTCACACTCAAATTTTCAAATGACTTTCGAATTGACACCTTAGCCCTTTTCGATATAGTTGTTGATATTAATTGTATCAAATATAGTATTATTACAAAACATTTTCTTTTCCCCACTACGGAAAGACTTTTAACAACAAATAGTTCCATATTTAAAATTAATAACAAATATGAAGCCAATAATACTTGCAATAATCTCCAAATCAAATCAACTTATCTTTATCATACTTGATATTAGCAATAGTTTTATACTAGGAACACCTTTTATAAATCTCATCACCCCATACCAGGTTAATCATACTGGTATTTCCTTCAAAACAAAGGGAGTGAATAATTTACTATCTTTTCCCAAAGTCCCCAAAACCATAAACGTTAACCTTCTTAAAGCTAATTACATCTATCATAACTAATTCAATTTTCTTGTTCAAAGCAAGAAAACTTACCTCCAATTCTTCAAAGAAGAAGTTTCTCTCTCAGAAATCCAAACTCAACTTAAATTTAACATTATAAAAAATAAGATAACTATTCTTCAAAAGCATATCAACAAGATGTCTTTTCATACTTTCCAAATGCTTTTTGGTATAGAAAATAACAAATCGCTGACCTACTATATGAAGATTATTTCCTTAAAAAGAATATTCCTACAAAGGCTAGGTTATTCAAATGAATGCTGAATTAGGAAAAAAAACTATAGATCTGAGGTAACATATTTAGGGAAAAATATTTTATCTCAAAATATTGTTCCCCATGGTCTTGTGTTACATTCTATGCAAATAAACAAGCCGAAATAGAATGGGGTACTTCTAGCCTCGTCATAAATTACAAACCTCTCAACAAAGCCCTAAAATGGATTCAATACTTTATTCCTTACAAACATGATATAATCCAAAAGCTTCATTCAACCCTCATCATTTCAAAATTTTGCATTAAGTCTGGTTTTTGGCAAATCCAAATCTCACCAATAGATAAGTGTAATTTTTTTACCATGTCGTTTGAATAGTATCAATGGAATGGAATGTCCTTTGGATTCAAAAATACCCCTTGTGAGTTCCCAAATGATCATGAACGATATATTTAATTCTTACTCAAAGTTTTGTATTGTCTATCTTGATGATGTCCTCATCCTCTCTAAATCGATTGATCAATATTTCAAACATCTCAAAACATTTATCTCTATCATTAAAATAAATGGTCTTGTTGTATCAAAAATCTCTTTATTCCAAACCTGTATTAGGTTTTGGGGTCATTACCTCTCCCATGGAACCATTACCCAATAGAAAGATCTTTGACCTCCACCTCCAAATTTTTTGATAGAATTTTAGATAAAAAGTACTTACAAAGATTCCTAGGCAGTCTCAATTATATCCTAGATTTCTGCCCAAATGTCAATTATCTAGCCAAATCTTTCCCTAACTGACTACAAAAAAAAAAGTCTCATTCCTTGGACTCAAGAACACACATAAATTATCAAACACATAAAAACACATGTCCAAAGCATCACGTGCCTCCACCTTGTAGTTCCAAAACTTCCAAAGATTGTGAGACAGATGCTCTAATATCATTTATGGTAGTATTCTCAAATAAGTCCAAAACCAATAGGAACAAATAGTTCAATATACCTCTACCCAATAGAGCGATACCTAGAATAATTATTTTACCATCAAAAAGGTGCATAGTTCTTTGTATCCAAAAATTTCAATCTGATCTTCTAAATTAAAAAATTCTTACTTCGAATATAGTGCAAGTGCGCAAAAGTAGTATTGCAAAAAGATGTTCAAAATATCGCCTCAAAGAAAATAGTTATAAGATGGCAGACCATCTTATCAGTTTTTGATTATGATATAGAGTTCATCAAAGGGGATTTTAATTCTATTCTAGATTTTCAAACTAGAGAATTTCTTTGGGAAAAAAACTGATACGCCTCCAAAAAAACAAAGGAAAAAAGCCTGCATCTTAAAACCTTCTCATGAAAACTCTTATAAAATCATGATGGGAAGCCACTATTGAAGGCGAAGATATGGCTTCCCCTTCACAAACAAATCATACGGACAAACAACCAGAGTTACAAGACTAGGTTGCTACCCTTACAAAGTCTCCTGAAGCTTTTATGACACTACGACAAATTATATAGAGCATGCCATCTTTGACGATAGGTAAAACATCTTGCCCTATTTTGAAAATAGAGGAGAGATCTTTGTTTAAAAATCTCTCCTTCTTAAAACCTAATTTCAAAATCTTCTTCTTCAAATTTTGCTATTTTTCCAAACCTGTCTTCAAAATAGATTGCTCTAAAACAAAAAAAGATTTTTTTATAAATCCTCTATTTATTTACAAAAAATCATTTTTAAATTATTATAAATAATAAGGACGGTTACTTTCATCCTGATCCTTTTCTTTCTATACAAAACTCTTTTCTGGTTAGATTTACAAACCATGGGATTTTTTTTTAAAAAAAAATCCAACTACATTATATGGCAATCCTTAGAAGTACTAGTTTAGTTTCCTAGAAACATTTCTCACACAAAGAATTTCCAAATGAACCGGCTTACTCTACTTACAAAATTGAAAAAAATCCTTCATCCTTCATATTATGGCAAATCCCTCAAAATTCTAAGATGAATCCCATATTATTATAAATCCTAAAAAACTTTCTCCCCTTTTGTTCAATTTCTAGGATTACCAACAAGTTTGGTATAACATATTCTTCTCTCAAAACAATCAAAGAAGTCATTCTTGGCTCTTCTTCTTCCAAAACTTTTCAACCATTTGGTTTATCAAATGGTGGAAAGACTTTGGCTATGCATTAAACATATGACCTCCACAATTAAAGGAAGCCCTTAATTCCTTCAAAATCCTCTTTTGTCCAAAACCAAAAGATAAACAATTCCCACATTTACTCCATCTCTGTTCAAAGTTCTTTTCTCCATGGGGTTTACCCTGGGAATTAGAACATCAAACTATCAATGGTATTCCTACCATTATTGTGTGTTTCAAAGTTAAATCGTAGAATAAGTTTCCTGCCTTTGAAAAAATCTCCATACAACAAATACAAACCTGAGAAAAAATAAAAAAAACTAATATAACTAATCTCCTATGTTCCTTCGCAAACAGATCCTTCTCAGACTCGGTTGCTCACACAAAAGCCTCATATAACTACAAGACTTGTTGCAGCTAAAACACAAGAAGACTATTTTCCCATTCTCACTCAAATATTATTTTCTCAAACTAAAACTACTTCCACATCATCATCATCTGCATCCTCATCGTCATCTTTAGTGCCTCTTATCAACTATGGCAACGAAAATGAAGATGATTGTTATGAAATTAAAAAAATATATCAAGGAACATGTCTAGTAGACAAAAATTGCCATTACAGTCATTGTGGCAACTAGGGATGTAAACGGGGCGGGTATTACCCGAAACCCGACGGATTTTATCCGACGGATACTTAAACGGATATGGATAAACGGATATGGATACGGATATGGAGGATAGAAAAAAATATCCGTCGGGTTCGGGTACGGATACGGGTATGGGATATCCATACCCGTACCCGTAACCATACCCGTATCCATATCCGTACCCGTTTACCCGATATATAATTACCCTTTTACCCTTAATTTTAAAATAAATATAGTATAAATTAAGGTTAAAATTGTCTTTTGGCTTAACTATAAATGGGTTTATCCGTCGGGTAATGGATTTATCCGTTGGACAATATTCATTAACGGGTAAACGGATAATCCGTCGGGTAATGGATATCCAACGGATACGGATACGGATATGTCAACGGATATCCGTTCGGGTACGGGTACGGATTTTCTTATCGGGTACGGATACGGGTATGGTAATACCCGACCCGAACCCGCCCCGTTTACATCCCTAGTGGCAACATCATTGTAGCAAATTACTCCGGCAGCTGAAAGCCAAAAATAAAAAAGTAAAAAGCATATGTTAAATTTTAGGAGAAAAAGATAGGTTGTCGAATTATTATCAACACCAACATAACTTTCAGTGGAAAGTCAGGTGGCAGATAACACTTTTGACAGATGCCATCCTTTTCTCAAAATTTTCAAAAGAAGCAATGATGATGTGTTGAAGCCAAGATGCCTCCCATACATAAATAAAGAACTTAAAGACCTTTGAAGGCATCACTTTTTTTTCAAAATGTTTCCATTCTCTCAAATACTGTAAATTCTCTTTCTCTCAAATGTTGTAATCTTCAATTATATATTTATTAAAGCTCTTAGATTAATGAAAATAATCAAGTATATACATGATCATATATACCAAAGCTCTTACATTAATAAAAAAATAATTAAGTATACATGATCATAAATATAAAATTAATGCATACGCATAAATGTTGTGTGTATCATATTGATCAAGATGTAGATACATTAATGCTGATTATGTACCCATGTATGTGTCTACATTAATAAAAAAAAACTACATATGAAGTCATTAGCTAGTGTTTAGAGAGTAAATCTAGTTACTCTTGTCCAACATCGTTAATTTGGACATATAAAATTGTTTGTTTATGATTTTGATATATACCTAAAAAAAGGAAGAAGAACCACAGTTTACATGGATTGTGTTTAATCGAAGTTATAGTTTAATAATAAGTACATATATATAGTGGTCAATACATACCTCCCCCTCTCCCCTACATTGTCTTACAATGATATCTCTCATAAATTTCATGACAAAATAACCACAATTGTCATTATTACCTTATTTTTGACACTCTATTAAGTGAAATGCATGCTTATTTAGAGCTACTTATTGAAAACCATTATCCATGATAATTAATTATTTTAAAAACTTCTTAGGCTAAAAAGTTTTTAAAATAAGTAATTATCTGGGATAACTACTTTTTATAAGTATTTTCCAAATAGGACTTGTAGTAGAACTATAATAAGCATTAAAACACATAAAAGAATAAAACAATTATGTACACACCTTCCTTTTGAGTGAACTTGTATTTAGGCTCGTCTTTATATTTAGATTTCCCTAGATATAACTTCAATGACCTAATTGATGTATAGAGACATATTAATTATATCTAAAATATAACAAGTAACTGAAAAATTTATTAAAGAAATGAATAATTACCTATCAATAACTTTTAGTGGAGTTTTATATCATTTTATACCTATGGGATCAAACCCACATATCATCCACTTTGATAGATGTAAAACGACTAAAACCTAATGCGTATTCAAGGAAAAGGGGGCAAAATTATATTGATTCAGATTCTCCCTCATTGCTTTGATAACAAACTCTGGGTTTCTTACAAATCTTCTCCATAGGATGTCAATTAAGAACATGAGAATCTAAACATATTCGCATCATCTTCACATACAAATTTGTCTTTTTATAATCAATAAGAAAAAAATTAGGTAATTATGTGTTAGTAATAATTTAAAAATTAATAATATTGTTGAATATAGTTATATATTGAAATTTGGCAGTATTGAATGAACTTATATCTTTTGTATGACTTTATATGTTGAACTTGTAGCCAAGCTCTTGCCAACAAAAGAACTATGTCCTTTGCTCTTATCCATACATTGAGCTCTATCGTCTAAGGTAATCATTTTTTTTACGTACTTTGTTTACCTTTTTTTTCTTTGTTGGTGGTGGGGTGGTTCAGCCACCAAAGATGTATAGAGAGGGTCGTCATATAGAGTACTGCATCTAAGGACATGTCGAAAATGACTATGGACATTTAATTATATTGAATTTTTATTCAATGATAATAATAATAATAATAATTTATATTTAATTTTTTTATTATTTAAAATGTGTTATCATTAAAAATTATATATTATCTCTCTTGTTCAAAGAAGCTTTTATTTTGAGTAATATATTTTAAAATTAATAATCTTGAATTATTATTATTTTAACTTTTTTGCAAAAAAATGTTGGTTTATGAATCAATCGTACAATTTTAAAATATATTATTAATAAAAATAAAAATAAAAAATAGCTAGTTGGGTTCTTGTACTTGTTACTAATATAATAAGAGCCAAATAAATAAGTACATTAAATATAATTAAAATAAAAGAATTAAAACACAGTTTAAGAGTTGAAAAGTAATTCATAATATATGTACGGTTAAAAGAATAATAATCAATCCCTAATTGAGTTGTTGGGTTACAAAGTTATATAATATTGTTTGTCTTTTTGAATCGACGTAAAGATACAATAGAAATATTTTAATTTTATGCCCACAAGTATGATAATATAAAAATAATTACATCAAATACTTGAACCCATAACCTAAATGGTGTAATTGTTGTTTAAATTTTTTTGTATCCTCTACTAGACTAACTAAATATTGTAGATATAATATAATACTAGAATATGTTATAAGAGTATCTGCAGTGGTATAAAAAAAAAAGGTATCCCAATCTCAAATTTGAGGACCTTAAATTTGTGGTTGTGGTTGTGGATACAAAAAAAAAATCTATCCTCAAATTTGGTGTAGCCTCAAAAATTTAGGGCTCCCAATCTCTGAAAAAGTGGTTCATCGGTCTTTGTGAATAGCCGATTTTTGATACTTTTCGAAATATTTTTAGTCTACTTTTTACAATTAGAACATAATTTTTTTAAATATATATATAAAAAAATATAACCTTTAATATTAATGATAAAAAAAATTTGCCAATAAATATATATTTTTTTGCTGCATAATTTTCATATCATCTATTCTACCTTTCTTCCTTATAATCATTTTTCTATGTAATTAATCTTATTTATTTCTCTAGTTATATTTATTTTATTAATTTTTTTAGTAATATTTATTATATTAATTTTCTACTTATATTGGGTGTTAAATAATATAAAGTGTAAATAATTAATGATAATATGATTGATAAAAGTAATTGGATATTATAAATTTGACGTCGGTAATTGTATAGTATTAAATTAAATTTAAAATAAATTGATAAAAATAAAAAAAATAATTAAATAATATAATTAAGATCTTAAATTTAATGATAACATATTGTAGATGCTTTAATCGGGGACCATACAGTGTCCTGAAATACCATGACAAAATCCCGGCACTCACGGATGTCGCGATGGACATCCTATTAGGTTAGGGCTCCTTGGCCGTAGGGAAGGCGTGGCCGAGGTCGAGCCGACGGTCATACGACAACAGAGGTGGTGAGAACTCCGACAGGCATTCAGCGTATAGCTCGAGTGGGGATCAAACAACAATCGCGACATGTACGGACATGGTTCGAGTAAAGACCGGGGGGGGCCGGGGGGTGTTCACAGGGATGGGAAAAACTAATTGGGGCAGCTTCACAGGAGCAAAACTGGGGAATGAAAAGGATAGATAATATATCCACATTTAACAAAACAAAGAGAAACACGTGTACCGTCGCGGAAAGACGCAGACCGACAGCAAGCAGGGCATTACGTAATACCTTTTCACTATTTGCCGGCATTAAGAATTTAGAAAACTTATCTCAAAAGGTGAATCCCTCGGCCCCGATCCCACGCCGGCCCGAAAGATAAACTAAAATGACTCAACGGTCGCTTGACTTAAATCCGGTGCATACATTCCGTTTGACGCCCCTAATTTTTTAGCGATATTAAATTATTAACTATTAGTAGTATTTTGTTTGACCCCTAGCGATGTTAACAAGTGTCGCGCTCAAAAAATGCCAGAGCAACACAACACCGTTACGGACCGACACAAAACTGAGACCCTTAGCGGTTGCAAATTTGACCGAGGAAGCGCGTGGACCACGTGTGTAAATTTTATTAGCTGGAAACTTGAAGTGAAACGCTTGCTTGGGTGAAGAAAATCTGACAACGCTGTAATGGATAACCCACTGGTTTTCACAGTGTACTAAAAATATCTACGAATGGGTCCACACAAGTTAGTTGGATGTTACATATGTGAAAATACAACGGCCCTCATCATTGTTCCCACCGCCGCCCCCCCCCTCCCTCCTCCCAAAATCAATTCTAAAGTCTGGACATTTGACTTGGCCCACCTAAGCATATCCGATGATGAATCCTTATCCGGATATGCATGAGGAGTGCTCTTGTCATCAGTGACTACGTCGGGGCCCTGTTTTGTTCCCTGCATAGGTCGCCAAGTACATAAAAGGCTTTCCCGGAAGTTGGGTTCAGCAGTAATTTGCTAGATTGTATTGAGTAATAAGATTTTGGTCGTGATTAAGGTTGGGGTCCACGTGTCACGATATCATGATATTATAAATAATATTTTATATATTACGGTTATTATAGCGTAAATTTTATATATTTATATTTTCAACTCAACAAATATCTATAAATATTAATAAATATCGATCGATAATGAATAGATCACTGATAAATAAATAAAATTTTAATGCTATCGTGTATTATCAATTTATATTTCAATAAATATGAGCTAATATTAAATATTATATTAGATATTAATTGTGAATTATTGGGTTATTTGTTAGATTATTGTGAATGGATTATTAAGTAATATTTGGGTAATTAGATTATTATTTTAAGTTGTTGTTATGTAATCAGATAATTTGATTATTGTGATGTATTATTGTTGTGTAATTTTTGGATTACTTGTATAGTTTCTTTTATACATAAATGTAATTTTATTAATGCAACACCAAGAGGTATGTTCGTGCAAGAGCAACCAGAATCTAATATACAAAAGATGCAACTCAGATCTTCCTAACACATCAGTAAAAGATATAAGTTTCTGAGAAGATTTATAGCTTGAAAAAACCATGGATCTTATGGCCAGGTCATTCAAAATTATTCTTCATAGATGATGAGGAGGATTAGTGTTGTTGGTGAATACCCTAGTAGCATTATATTCCCTCAAAATATGGTATATAGAAGCAGAAAGCATAAATCTAATCAGTTTCCTTCTTATCTTTGTACCTCTCCCTCCATTCATGCTCCAACTAAGTAAGACATCCCTATCGTGCATGGTTTGGTGACAACCTGACCTATGCAAAATAGGTGTCTAGGCTTCCCTAAAAAATGGACATGAGAAGAACAAATGTGAAGTAGACTTTGCATGCTAGCTGAGAGCGCAATAGCTTTAAACTGATGTTTCACCAAGCTAAACAAATGGGGAAAAAAAATAATTATAACCTAATTCTGTGAAACTCTCGACTTTACTTTTGTTTTTGCTTCGTCCCCGTCAATTGTCTGGTACACGACGATTCGCAAAGGACCAATTAGAAATTCGGAAATAGGGGTTAGGCAGGGCTTTATTTAGATTCAGTTAGAATCTACTCGGACTTTTCCGGTGATTCTCACGTGGTTCTTAGGAGATTGAAGAAGAATCAAATGATTCAAAATCCGACAAACAAGACAGAAAGAAGAGCTGAGAATCATAGAGGGAAAAAATACGTACGAAGAAGAAGATAGAGATTGGACTCCGCACAGACACAGAATGTCAGGTAATGTTGTTTTTGTTTAAAAAAAAAAAGATGGCGTAGACCGTTCGCACGGTATAGCTTGCGAGATGAAACCGGGTCGATAGTATAAACAATCTGTTGTTTCACGGCTATCCTACCTAAAATTGAGCAACCCCGACGACAACGCCAGGGGTTCGAGAGCAGAGTTATCTGAGGATTGGCCTCTTAATCTTTCCAGAGATGTCGTTTGACTTCGTTCGGCCTCTTTACCAGAGATGTCGCTGTAATGGTCATGACTTAGATTGGTTAACTGAGTCTCGGATCTCTCAATTTCCGAGTGTGGATCGACATCACTAGAGTCGAGTTTCTTAGCTTTGCTATCTGATTCTGAAAGCACCCACACAATTTTTCTGCCGAAAAGATGAAAGAGAAGAATGAAAGATGACGGTGGCTGTACTAAGAAGAAATCGAAGAAGCCGACATCTGGAGTGAGCCGATCAGAGAAGAATCGAAGGAGAATTTGAAGAAGAAAAAGAAGTGGAACCAGTTCTGGTGCATCCTCTGCGAGTAAATTAAAATCCAAGTATGCAGATGATGTTTCGCTGAATAAAGCAGGCTCTACTTACCCGGCTTTGATGCCGGAAGAGAGGAAATGATGAAGAAGAGGGGCCTCCAGGAAGAAGGATCTCAGTGTTAGACCATTGCCATTATTATCCCAAGAGGACGGCGATGTTGTTGCTTCCTAAGCAAAGCCGTCTGGCCATGAAGAAAAAAAGTGGGACAGGGCGGGCATATATATCAGCATCATCGTATGGGTCTTCTTCGACTAATGATAAGCGGTTGGAGCTGGAAGCGAAGGGGAGGAATTTCGAGGTAGCGTATGTTGGCACAGTGCGCGTCAGCTATCAGAAAGCGTAAGACTTGATTGAGTTGTGTATGTTGGATGATAACGTATCCAGTACATTGTGGCAGGTCCAAATCCAATGCATACAAGGCTGGAAAAATGAAGAGATATTCTAGAATACTGTTACCCGGAGGATTTTGAATTGTATGAATAGTATGATATGTCATTATGGTGCAGAATTCTTTCCCATACTTCAAGACAGTAAAGGACCGGGAATCGATTTCACTGAAAGTTTTGACGGCCGGTCGTTGTTCTTTCGGGGTTGATGTGTATATCTATGTTTTGTTACCTTCGACAATTTGGATAGAAATGTACAACTATTCAGTGATTATTTAGTGAAATTCAAATGATTTCTAATTGGCATGTATGTAACCTATTCCGTGGGTGGCTTGGTATCCACAGTATATCTATTGTTGTTATTATAGGAATTTTTGGTACTTATTTATGCCACAATTTTCTTTTCCTTTAAATTATGTTTTAATTTGTATTATTTAATTATCCATAAAAAAATTAGTCCACTAATAAATAAATTTTTAGGTAAATTTGAGTTTTAGTTTGGATTTTAAATTTTAAGAGATAATATTTATTTTCTTACTATTTATTCTATTATTTTAATACGTCTGTCTTAAGTTGTACTTTTGGTTGGAAAACTTTATTTTGTGGGGTTTTTTTCCCCACATATATCTAGTGACTCTGGTATGTTACAAATAACCCTTAGATTATTTATTCATTTATTTGGTGTAAAAACTATTTATCGTTTTACTTTATTTAAGATAAATAAGTGTTTAATGTGTTAAGATTATTTGGTGTGAAGGATCTTATTGTTATTTCAATTCTATTGTAGTCGTTGAAAGTAAGATAAATAACTATTTTGATTTTTTTTTTCTGGTTTAGAAAATTATCTTGTGTAAAAGGATTTTTATTATTATTTTAGTTTGGACGTGAATAAGTTGAGGTAAAAAAAATGAAAAAAAAAAGGGGTTAAAGGTTAGGTAGTTATAATCCCTCATCCATAAACAAATTTAGATAGTGGTGAAAAATAACAAAAGATAGGAGTATCCAATATCTATATAGGCAAAAATCATCTATATTATATACGATAGTTCACAATATAACCATATGCAAACAAATAAAAAAAAAGGAGTTTAAAAAATTATGGAAAGGATTAAACGATAGTTTAAGTAAAATTTCTTATCTAAATGTTACTATATATGATGATTTTATTTTATAATTGTCGTTTGTTCCTTGCTCAATTTTTTATATAAAAAAACATCTTGTTAAGGTATAGATGACGGTTATAACTTAAAACCATCATCGATAATCTCTTCTTTTATAAATTAAAATAGAACCTTTTACCAACACCGCATACACAACCTACATACATATATTCAAAAATAATATATAATTCTTAGTGATGTGCATCCCATGCATACTGATACTAGTATGAGAGCAAAAGGGCAAAGATAGTTAAGGTTTGTTCTTTCACCGTTTGTTTACTTCTGTACTTAGTAGTAATTTTGAGTCTTTTAGAGTCTGATATTTGGTCGTAAATCCTGTGTTAGGTACTAAGCTCAAACCTCTTACTTCCGTAGGAATTACACTTTGTCATTTTTAGACAAACATAAAATATGTTTTCAATCTACCTCTCTTTCACTACCCCAAAAAGCAGTTTTAATAACGGTTATTTTATAGTTTTAATAACGGTTTTCAACCGTTATTAAATCTTTAATAACGGTTCATAACCGTTATCAAAAATATAAAAAAAAAACCCGCCAATTTGAACATAAAATGCATTTTTAATAACGGTTTTTTCAGAAAAATCGTTGTTAAAAAAGAGGGTTTTAATAATGGTTATAAGAAAACCGTTGTTAAAATATCATCCAACTACACTTGCTGACATTATTTAGGCATTTATTAAACCATAATACGTATTAAACGAGCATAAATTTGATATTAAATGTACATTTTTAATAACGGTTTTCATAAGAACCATTATTAAAACTCTAGTTTTTTTTTTAGTTTTTGCAGTTTTGTTCCTGCCCACATACACAGTTGTATGTTCAAATAATTACCAAATCTGCATTGTAAAACAACATCAATTGATAACAAATCTGCAATCACACCATAATTTCAATCAATCCCTTGTTAATACACCAGACATATATACTCAAGAATCAAAATTAGTAGGCATACCACAACTTGGTAGCTCTACACCCCAAAGCAAAATGTTCATAAATCTAGCTTAGAAGACTTAAAGACATAGACAAAATACAAACCTGAACATGCATGTAGAATATATAGCTAGATCTCTACCTAATACCGAATGAATGAGTGAACATGCTTGGCCCATTGCTCTCTCACTTCATCAATTTCTTCAACATTGTATTGCTGGCCTTGTGCATAATCATTGGTCAAAAACTACAAATCCCAAGTTTTGATTAATATATAGTTAGCACTTACGTCAAGTACCAAATATATATGTCATGATTCATTAATGGAAAAATATTGAAAAGAAAACATACATGGCTTGGATCTATGTTGACCGATCTATTTTGGACTATCAGATCCATTGCTCTACATACATAGTATCCATAATCTTTGTCGTTTTGCTGTTGTGGACACTGTCAAATGAATTTAGTTAGCTCTCTAACTATTACATATTAATTTTAATTAAAATAAAATACGAAATAGTTTCCTTCCTACTTATTATGACAGGCTCGTATTGAACATTCTTTGGGTCTGGGACACCATTCCCACCTCTCCTTTGATACGCTGTCCGTAGTGTCCTAATAAATAGAGTTGGATACACAATATTGTAAGTACGCATATATACCTCAAATAATGAAAGCTAGGCGAATATATGTATAAATAAGCTAATGAAGTAAGAAGTGAAAAGTATACTAACATGTCGATAAATTCCTTCCCACCACGACGAGCAACTTCAAAAGGCACGTCATAGGTTCGAAGGGAATCAAACAAATAGACTTTATTAAGATCAGGTCGGACGGCGTACAAAACCCAATGTTCAGTTGCAAGGTGAGGAATGAGATAGAGCTTGTTGTGTCCTTCAATCAAAATGCGATCCGCTAAATAGTTTATGTGCCTACCCTCTCTTATTGTACTACTGTCAGTTATATAGTATGGGCACACAAACACAATAGAGGACATCATTCCCTCCATCGAAGCTTGAGTAGCTACCAACCTATGGACGACAAAAACAATGCATATTTGTTAATAACTAATAACTCATATAAGAGGTCATAAAAATTCCAATTGTATAAGTTAAGAGTACTAAAATCTCAAAATGAAATAATACTTACGTGACATAGACGGCGACACTTATGGTTGACATCCATTCTTGATTATAAATGTCGCTTATGTCAGCTGTCGATACCATGTAAGTAGCATCGTCCCTCCCAACATACTCAGGATGACAATCAATGAAAATATAATTGCCCCTGGGGTAGTTTTGAGCATAAAAATATAATAACACTAATGCTGGTGGAGGTTGGCTTTGCTGATCTGAAGAAGGAATCTTCTGTGGGGCAACTGATTTTTCAGATTTAGCTCTCTTTCCTTTAGCAGCGCCCTGTTTTGTGTTGCTCGTTCTGCTAGTACCTCTCTTGGTTTTACTAGCAGAAGCAGTCTTCTTTTTTTATTCCTTTTTTGATTCCTTAATTGATAATATTAAACAAAATATATATTGAGCATATAAATATATATATGTGAAAAAGGTATATATAGTGTAACTACCAAACAAGGTCTAATGAAGATGTCAAATGTCAATACCTCTTCAGTAGTGAGACGTATTTGATCCGCAGGCCAAGCCACGAAGCTTCCATGAGCTTCTAGTACTGTGGTTGCCTCATCGCCCTCTTTATAACAAGGCAAGTGTGCACTGCCAATGATTGGAGTGTCAATACTCACCGGCCTTGTATTTAGGGCTAAATTGTACCCGTGGATTGTCTGCGTTTCGGTACTGTGACTGATGCGGACCCTTCCTTTCGCCAAAATTGTTGAAAGGTCATTCGCTAATAAGTCACATTTATGCAAACCCTAAACAAAAATATTACACATTATTAATAATTTATTACACCGAATACATTTAATAACAATTCATAGTTTGTAATGCTTACCTCGGGAAGAGTAGAAAGAAATGCATCAGCTTCACAACTATCTCTAACGTTATTTACATTAGGTATGTGAAGCTGATCATGGTCTACTGAATCGGATGGCTTATACCCTTGAGATTTAATAAATGACAACTCTTGCTCCATTGTTGCCATCCGTTCAAATGCCACGTTCAATTTTTGGGTGAGGATGGCGACTTGCTCATTAGTGCTACGAGAACCACGAGATCGACCACATATGCTCGTTCTCGTAACACCCAATCCAAGGCCCCTGTGTCTTCCAGGGTGTTCTACAATTCTTGTAGCCTGGGACACAATGCTATATTGGTCCACCTCCTCACCTTCTGACGTTTCAAGTTCGTCCTGTAAATTTAACTTATAGGAATAAACATAATATAATAGTTTTCTAAAAGAAAACTAAGTAGGGTTCTAGATATCTACAAACTTATAATTTTTTTGGCTGCAACATCAACATATTCATTAACATATCCATCTCTTGTTGCTCTAGCCTTCTTCCATAATGTACCAATATTGATGGACGAGGTACATGGGTCCAAGTCTTGGGCTAGGAGCTACAAATCAAAAAATATTCTTAATTAAGAATATTATTATAAAATTCAACATTTACATGTAAATAGATAATCACAAAATGCATACCAACTCCTCTTCAAGGCCTACATAGCCTTTGCGAGTCATATTATGCCGGTATTTATTTTGCTCGGCAATCTCTTTATTTTGGGTACTTTTTTCCCATGTGACAAGCCAAAACATAATGACATGGTTATTTCAATATTAAGCATAATACTGGGATTGATACAAAAAGTTTAATTGTTATCTAACAAGTACCTTAAAATCCCCCGTAAGACGATAAGCAATGAATTGGTTCCAACTTTCTTGATCGATGAAACCGTATTGTTTGGGCGGGTTCTGTCGTTGAGAACCATCCCTCTTATACATTTTTCTACGAGCTAAATATGACCTAAAGGTTCTTAGACGCTCCCCACAATGTCTAAGAAGCCATTTCTTCCTACTCTCTGGGACATTGAACACTCTCTACAAAATAAGACATGTAGATGTATACCGATGTTAATGTAATAAAATTAATAACATTTGACATACAAAAATTATTACATAAAATAGCATATTTACCGTGATTTTCTACCAAATATGCTCCTTATGACCCTGTGGAACCTGCTTCCAATTATTATAGGAGATAGGAACACGGTTACGAGTCACAAGTGAAATGTAGGTCAAGAACATATCTGCGTAAGGGCCGATGGGAAGATTGTAAGTATTCCATCCCAACTCGACTACTTCTCCTCTATTCCTCATGTCTATGATAATTCTTATAATCGTAGGTCCTCTCTTCCCTTCTTCATCACTGCTATCCCTATCAATGTTTTTGTTGGCCATATCTCTACAAAAAATAAATAAATAAATAATGTTAGAATGTTATGTATTGAGCATAATAATGTACCATTATATTATCGATACAAATCATGCTTAGAAAAAATTAATCTCAAATGTATCATGCTATTCTATATATATATATATATATATATATATATATATATATATATATATATATATATATATATATATATACGAATCATGCTAACACGTTTCCAAAAAGATATTAATACTAACCCTAACCCTAGCTAATTAACCATAATTTATTATAATAAAACCTAACCCTAAACCACAAAAAAAAAACCCTGTAGCCAACACATGCAAGTGAAAATGTATATAATTCTATACTCACATTCATATTATATATATATGTAAAGGTCTCGGCCAACACATGCATTTGTTAATATATAACAATAACGCAACAAATTCAACAACAAACAGCAAAATTTTCAGCCAACACATTCAACAACACATTTTCGAACGACAAACCACAATCTTTCAATAACAAACAAACGAAACCCTGTAGCAACATGCATGCATTTATATATATATATATATATATACATATATAAGTAGATAAAAATTTACGAGAGGAAGAAAAAACACATACATAAAGTGAGCTAGCTACAAACACGACGGTGAGAATGTTGAGAGAGTCAAGGGCTTCAAACACGACGGAGGATGAAGGTGCAAGTGCTAGCTAGCTTCGGAACAATGACAGCACGCACGTGTAGAGCCGACAATGGTAGAGGCGTGGTGGAGAGTTGGCGGTGCGAGGGTTTCCTTTACTTGAGAGGAGCCGGTGTGGTGGTGCGACTTGATGGTGCACGGTGTGGTGGTGCGAGGGTTTGTAAGGAGAAGGAGAGCAAGAGAACGAAGGTGCAGAGAGTCTGAAAACTTTGGTTCGAAACAGAACTAAGCAAAATAAAAGTTAGATTTTGGGGTTTTAATAACGGTTCTTCCAGGAACCGTCATTAAAAGCTTCTGACTTTTGACAACGGTTCTAATATGAACCGTTATTAAATCCTCTTTTAATAACACTTTACATAAAACCGTTATTAAAACATCCGTCCAAATTTTAACGTTGCCCTTCTAATAACGGTTTTTAACTAGAACCGTTATCAAAACTCTCCCGCCCATTAATTTTCATGCATTTGACAACGGTTTTCGAACTACCGTTATTAATGTCCCGTTATTATTTCCCATTTTCGTAGTAGTGTTTCTTCCTCTTCTCACAATTCATCTGTAAAATCAAGAGAAAATGTTGTTAATAATGAAGAATACATTCTAGAAGATTTTTAAGGTCTAGTTAATAATTAGAAACTCCCAGCAATCCATTCTAAATTAATCAACAAAACTTCCAAATGGTATAATTTTCAAACATATTATGTAATTAAAACTGAGGAACTAGATAATCAAATTTCAAATTCTTTTGAAACCATTCAACTCCTCACAAAAAATTTATGAAAACCCATGTTAAAAATGGCTTCAAATATATATACATAGGGCATGCTCAAGTAGGATTCAAACCACTAACTAGGAAAGGACTAAATACTTCAATCTTGACCATCCTACATGATGGAAGACTTAATAATTTTGAAATCTCAATTCTTGGAACCATTGAATCCGGTCTCTATAATGGTTCCATTTTCTTCAACTACTATACTAATTTCTCTCCTAAATTAAAAGATCCAAACATACTCCAATCTCTTGTTCTCCAACTAAAAAAACATGGTTATGAGATGCTTGAAGGGTCTATAGCAGTTGCAATGATCCATTGAGTTCACTATAAAACCATGAAAAGTTCTTTCAAAACAAAGGTCAGCAGCAAAGGTGAAACTCTATTGCTCCAAATAAATCCATCTAGAGCCAACACAATTGTCCCTTGACCAATTAGATGGAAGGATGGCACTACTCTAGATGATTGGCTCCTTGAGAAGGCCGCACCAGCACAAATAAACAAACCACAGCTGCCCACTGAACCAACCACGAAGCTAAAACAATGTAATACAAAAATTTTATAAAAAAAATTAATTTTGATTTATTAGACATTTTAACCTAACCTAATTCCTAATATGTTGATTTATCATATTTTAATTTGACCTAACCCCAAACCTAAAAAAACTATAGATAAAATCTTTATGTGTACTTGTCCCAAAATTGTAACCCTAAAACCTAAACCCAAATCCTACACTCAAATTTCCTCCTTTCCCTTTTTCCCCTTCTTCCTTCTTTTTCTCTTTCTTTTTTCTTTCTTTCTTCTCCTTCTCCTTCCCGAGATGCAGCACCCAACCCAAATCCCCTTCTTCTTCTTTTTCATTCTTTTCTCTCCTCCCGAGTGATCCCAATCTTGTCTCCTTTCTTTCTTTTTTCTTTTGTTACTTTTTTCCATTTTCTTTTATTCTCTTTATTTCCTTTCTCTTCTTCTTCTTCCCCGCCTGTCACCTTCCCCCATCCTCCTCCTCATTTCCTCTTATGTCCCAAACATAGACTTATGCCCTGCACTTACCCCTTCTTTACACCTCTCGACTAGGCAGTACCATGCATTCCCCTATCATAGCCCTATTGCACCACACTATAGTGCTACAATGCTTGCACCCTGCTCCTACACCCTACACATACCCCCTGCACCCTTGTCCCTCCTCCCCTACAACCATAAACGTTGAAGCCTTGGCCTACATCCCCTCTTGTTATCGTCCCCTCCCTCAACCCTCACCTATATATATAGCCCAACCATCTCCTCTCTTCCTTTTCTCTCATTGCAGAGCCAGCCAAACCAAGCTCCTTCCCCTATTTTTCCTCCTTCTTCTCTACTTGATCCTCCAGTGGCGCCACCAACTCCACCGGCCAAACCCCCTTGCTACCTATCATTCCATGGTCAACCTCCCTACCACCTCCCCTCCCTGCCTGCACCACACCAACAACCCCTTGCCATGCCACCTTCCATTCTTTTCCTCTCATGTGCCTGTAGCCACGACTGGTTGTACCATCGCCACCAACCCTCTCTTCTCCTCCTCTTTGCCACCACCATACTGGAAGCACCCCAGCTAATATCACCACCACATTGAGCCATCATTTCCCCCCTCCTTCCTTCCCTCTCTTGACCACTCTCCTCCCTACTCCACCCCCGATCAATAGCTCCACCACCAACTCTTGTCAATTCCAACACCACCTCACCTCAACCCCAACTGCAAACCCTCACACATCCTTTAAACATTGTCGTCATCACTGTCATGTGCCACCCTGGCCAATCTTTCCCACTTCGGTTACCTTTATTTCATTCCTCCTCTTTTAGTGTTTATTTAGGTCAAAGTCTTTAAAAATTCTAAACTGTGTATGCTCTTATTTATAGGTGATATTTCAGTGATAGTAGAGGAGAAAGCATAGGCATTGCGTGCTTAGAGAACGGAGCCACTTCGGTAAAGATGCCTATCATAGATAGGGTTTGTTATGTTATAATATATGTCCGTGTTGTGTTGATGTATGATGGTATGGTGCAAAATATTACATGACTTTAGTGTTATATATAATATGCAGTTTCGCATAATGGTAGAAGAAGGTAAGAAAGTTGTGTAGATATGAGTGTGTTGAATACAAAGTATGTATGCATAATCATGGCCTTGCTTTCTATGATATTTTATGTGTGGGAAGTTGAAGAGTCTTTCATGTTGTGAATCTTGTGATTCGTGGAAGGGGAAATAGGTATTTCAGTGATCTAGAGGCATTTTGGTTAATATGGTAAAAAGTGGCATGTTGAGTACTTTAGGGTGTTAGTTGACTCGAAATAGGTTAAGAGTAATATATGAAATAACTGGAGTGAAAATGAAGGGTTTATGGTAAATACTATAAGGGAAATGTTATAAGTGTGATTAGTAAAACCTAGGGGTGGAGTCATGATCACAATTGTGAAAAGTGGGATATTGGAACTAGGGATTGAATACGAGGTTAATGATGGTTTATTGGGTAGGCATAAAAATTTGGAGAGCCATTTAAACTCTATAGAAAGGAGTTATGACCAAAATGTGAAATTAAAATTTTAGGGAGGTCCAAGTAGTAACCCTAGGGGTAGGTTATTATCCCATGTGCAAGATGGGGCAATTGGACTGCAACCTTGGGATATAATGTCAAAAATAACAATTTGGGAATTTATACTATATTTGGTAGCCATACGGGGTTTAAGGAAATAATTATGGCCAAAATATAAAATTCGGGTTTTGGAGGATGTCCGAATAGTAACCCTAGGGGTAGGTTATTATTGCATGTGCAAGATATAGGATTTAAGCCAAGATTTTTTATTTAATGGTTACGGCATTCTATGTATAGAAATGAAATTTGGGGACTAAACGAGCACTAGAGAAGGGAATATGCTAGGTATGATAAATTAGAGTATTGGAGGAGACTCAAATAGTAACCCTAAGGGTATGTTATTATCGCATGTGTAAGTCATGTGTATTAGACCATGAAATTTGAGTAAATAATTCATAATAACATTTTAAGATTGCTTATTGGGAACTAAAGGGGTACTAGAGGAGAGAGTATACTAAGGTTGTGAGATTAAGGTTTCTAAGGAGAATAGGATTTGTTTTGGGGTATGTGTTGGGACGGTGCCTCGCATGAGTATGTGTACTTGACTGCATGAATATATATTGAAATAAATAAAGCATGAATAATATACTAATCGCTCAAAGTGGAAGATCACCTGAGTCGGGCCTAGTTGTACCTATTCATTCTACCAAATGAGAATAGTGGCCAGGAGCGTCTTGCTTTAGGGTTGTACTTTTTCACGGTTCCACCGGTTGAGAATAGTGGAGTCCCAAAACACAAGTTAAATAAACCATTGAATGATCATAAATCCTTATAAGACACTAATTACTTAAAGTGGAATACTATGTGGGTCGGGTCATTTCGTACAATTTGACGGGTTTGGTTTGAGCAGTTACGGGTTAACATCATAAGTCAGTTTGGGTCGAGTCAAATTTGGATCCAGATAATTATAATTTATTATATTGTAAATATTAGAGACAATCATAAGATTACTAGTACATATAAATAAAATAAAAATATTAAATGTGCTTTATTTTCACAAGTAAATAATAAATATATTTAAAAATTTTAACAAAAAAATTTTCATGATTTAATCTAACAAAGATATTTATCATTTATTTGATTACTTAAGAAAGATAATTTTATAAAATAAAGGAGATCATAATATGACTATACAATGTCTAATTATCATTTGTTACATTGTAAATATTAGTGACAATCATAAGATTACTAGTACAGATACATGAAATAAGAATATTAGATGCAATTTATTTTTACAAGTAAATAATAAAGATATTTTTAACTTTTAATAATAATAAAATATTGCATGATTCAATCTAACAAAGATATTTATCATTTATTTGACTGCTTAAAATATTTGATTACTTAAAAATTATATAATTTTATAAAATAAAGGTGATCATAACATAACTATACAATGAATAATTAGCATTTATTACAGTGTAAATATTATAGAAAATCATAAGATTACTAGTACACATAAATGAAGTAAGAATATTATATGCGCTTTATTTTCATAGGTAAATAATAAAGATATTTATAAAATTTAAGAATAAAAAATATTGCATGATTCGATCTAAAAAAGATATTTATTTTTTATTATCATTTATTTGATTACCTAAAAAATATAATTTTATAAAATTAAGGTGATCATAATATGACTTTACAATATATGATTATCATTTATTACATTATAAATATTAGAAATAATCATAAAATTACTAATATAGATAAATGAAATAAAATATTAGATGCCCTTTATTTTCACAAGTATATAATAAAGATATTTATAAATTTTAACAATAAAAAGCATTGCATGATTCAATCTAACAAAGATATTTATCATTTATTTGATTACTTAAAATATTTGATTACCTAAAAAATATAATTTTATAAAATAAAGGTGATCATAATATGACTTTACAATATATAATTATCATTTATTACATTATAAATATTAGAAATAATCATAACATTACTAACATAAATAAATGAAATAATAATATTAGACGCCCTTTATTTTCACAAGTAGCTAATAAAGACATTTATAAATTTTAACAATAAAAAACATTGCATGATTCAATCTAACAAAGATATTTATCATTTATTATCATTTATTTGATTACTTAAAATATTTGATTAATTAAAAATATAATTTTATAAAATAAAGGTGATGATAACATGACTATACAATGTATAATTATCATTTATTACATTATAAATATTAGAAATAATCATAAGATTACTAGTACACATAAATAAATATTAAATGCGCTTTATTTTCACAAGTAAATAATAATGATATTTGTAAATTTCAAGAATAAAAAGCATTGCATGATTCAATCTAACAAAGGTATTTTTCATTTATTTGATTACTTAAAAATAGATAATTTTGTAAAATAAAGGTGATCATAATATAACTACACAATGTATAATTATCATTTATTACATTGTAAATACTAGAGACAGTCATAAGATTACTAGTACATATAAATGAAATAAGAATATTAGATACAATGTATTTTTACAAGTAAATAATAAAGATATTTATAAATTTTAATAATAAAAAACATTATATAATTCAATCTAACAAAGATATTTATCATTTATTTGATTACTTATTTATTAAATTATATTTATAAATTCTTAATGTTGTATTTTTGTGTGAAAAAAATTATTAGAATATCATTAATAAATAAGGATGTCTAGTATAAAAGTATGAAAGATAAAGTATAATTTTTAAAACACTATATTTTTAAAAGCTTTAAATGAATAATAAAATATGTGTAATTTATTATTATTAATATTATAATATATTTTAATGTCTGATCGGATTAATGTTGGGTCGGGTCAACGATGAATCGGATCTATATCGGATTGGATCTATGATTGGTCATGGGTTGGAATCAAGTTGGATCGGATCTAGATAGGATTAATTATTATCGGATCATTATTTTGTAGGATTTTGATCGGATCGGGTTCCTAAATTTTTTAAATTTTATCAGATTAAGATTCGTTTGGATTGGATTGGATCGGATTGAACGGGTCGAACGGATCAGATCAACTTTTGACAATTTTAGTCGCAATGGACATCCTATTGGGGCTCCTTGGCCATAGGGAAGGCGTGGACGAGGTCGAGCCGAAGCTCATACATGATACAAGTACAACAACAGAGGTGGTGGGAACTCCGACAGGCACGATTCTGGGTATAGCTCGAGTGGAGAATGGAGATCAGACAACAATGGTGACATGGACGGATACGGTTCGAATAAAGACAAGGATGGGAAAAAAAAACTAATTGAGGCAGCTTTACAGGTGCAATACAGGGGAATAAAAATGACATAGGGAGGTTAGTTAAAATCCGGCGAGTGGGGTAGATAATATCCATATTTAATAAAACAAAGAGAAACAACGTGTTCCATCGCGGAAGACGCAGACCGACAGCAGCAGGACTTTCCGAAAGACCTTTTCACTATTTGTCCGCATTAAGAATTTAGAAAACCGACGGGTTTGCATGATAAATACCCTTTGCACTTATTTAAATTATATAATTAAAAAAAATACAAGTTTATTATAGGTCTTAACCGAAAAATTCGATTCGAATCCAAAAAAATTAAATCTCATTTCAATCCGACATGATTTAAATTTAACTAACTCAATATTTATCGGTGTCTGAAATGATCAAAACTAAAATAATCTAATTAAAAAAGAATCTAATTCATATCCTAATAAAAATCTAATAATAATTTGATATAAACTTACCAAATCATAATTGATCAGACTCAAATCTGATCTATATTCGAATATAATTTAAAAAATAATTTAAGCTAAAATTAACTTTGATTTGCAAAGGTTATATGTTATATCATATAAATTGATACACAAATACAAATAAACTATCTTAGCAATTATATTTTATATAAAAAAAATATACAACCTATATAATAATAAATAAAATAAAGATATTAATAATCTCTTTTCATTGCTTTATTGTAATATTATATTTGCATCAAATGATATTAGATCATAAATTTTTTTATTATCATTATAAATACAATTATTATAAACATAAAATTATAATTATAAATATAATAGTTATAATATATATATTATTATAATAACAATAGTAAATATTATATTTATATTTCTACTGATAAATCACAAAATTTAATTTATTAATTATATTAAAATGATAATGATCAATATTCATACAAATTTTATATTAAATTAATTCGACTCAAATCCAATATCATTTAACATTTGTAGATCCAAATCTATCGTATTCAAACTCGATTCCATCCAAAAATTTATAGATCCATATCAAATCTAAATTAAAAAAAAATTGAATGGACTAAATCCGGACTTAATTTAATATTTTTATAATCTGACCTAAATTATCGTTATTTAAATTAAATTTGAACTAAAATCTGAACAAATTACATAATAATTTAATTTTAATCTAATTTAAATTCCATCCATACGTTCAGCTTGCCACTTTTAATTTATTAGCTATATGAAATATTAATATTTGTTTTGACTTTGAACCCTAGCAATGTTAAGAGCCGAGTGACTGCCAACAAGTGTCTCGTCCAAAAAATGCCCGAGCTCCGAAACACCGTTACGGACCGACACAAAACCTGAGAGCCTTAGTGGTTGCAAGTTTGACTGAGGAAGCGCGTGGACCACGTGTATAATTTTTATTAGCTTGAAATTTGAAAGCGAAACGCTTGCTTGAGTAAAGAAAATCTGACAACGCTGTAATGGATAGGCAACTGGTTTTCAGTGTACTAACAATATCTACAAATTGGTTCACACTAGTTTTCAGCTGAATATTGGAGTTGTATGTTAAAATACAACGGAACTCATCATTGTTCCCACTGCCCCCCCCCCCCCCCGAAATCAATTCTAAAGTCTGGACATTTGACTTGGCCCACCTGAGCATATCCGATGATGAATCCTTATCCGGATATGCTTGAGGAGTGCTCTTGTGATCAGGGACTACGTCAGGGCCTGTTCTGTTCCCTACATAGGTCACCAAGTACATAAAAGACTTTCCAGGAAGTTGGGTTCAGCAGTAATTTGCTAGATTGTATTGAGTAATAAGATTTTGGTCGTGATTAAGGTTGGGGTCCACGTGTCACGGTATCATGATATTATAAATAATATTTTATATATTACGATTATTGTAGCGTAAATTTTATGTATTTATATTTTCAACTCAACAAATATCTATAAATATTAATAAATATCGATCGATAATGAATAGATCGCTGATAAATAAATAAAATTTTAATGCTGGCATGTATTAATAATTTTATATATCTTTTAATTTATATTTCAATAAATATGAGTCAATATTAAATATTATATTAGAGATAAAAAATGTCTTACCTTGAAGTAATTCTTTTAGTACAAAACTCCTACTAGATAACTTATCTAGCAGAATTTCAATTCTTAAGAAAGTCAAAGTAAAAAAGCAATAAAATCATTTTGCAAAAAATCATTAAAAATCAAGAAAATCAGAGGAAGAAGAATAATAAGAGAGGTACAAAACACCACATTTGACTCAAAAACAGGGTGTCAAAAGAGAGATATGAAATCTCCAACTTTTCTCAACCTTAATTCTTCGTTAATTAAAGCAAAAAAGAACTTAAACCAAGATTTAAAGAAGAAAAATGAATACAATACTCGCACAATCAATGAAGAAAATTAGAGAGAACCTCTATTTTCCTCGGCTGAATAAAAAAGAGGAGAAAATGGAATGGTATTAAACACTTAGTGAAAAATTTTACAAGGAAAAAGGAGAAAAGAGTAAGAACACAAGTGAGGAATGATAATGGATCAACAAATGGGAAGTATAAGGGCAAGGCTAGTCGAAATTCTCGGGGAAAAGGGGGATGAAACCGGTGAGGTTGAGTGTGGGCAAGCCAAGAAGCGAGGGCTGACTTAATGGAGTGGTGGGGGTTGAGTGTAGTTAGAGATGGGTATGGTAGTGGGTTGGCAAATCAGAGAATGGTTTATAAAGTCATTCTCACTCCCCCATCTACCAATAGAGAGAGGGAGAGGTGAGGGAGAAGAAAGAGGGAAAGCTTGCCTCTAAAAGTAACCTTTTGGAAAAAAAATTGCTAATTAAAATTATGTAATGATCTAATTAATATGAAAATAATACCAAAGCACTAAAATATGATTATTAGCATAATTGAACTCAAATAAGAAGTTTTCATAATTTTTAGAGAGAAATTTGAATCAAAATAAAAAATGGATCTGAAATCATATGCAAACAAGTTGATCAGTTTGGGTAAAACCAGTCGAGTGTTTTTTCGAGAACAAGAATGTTAATTTCTTCGGTGCATCAATCTATCGGTTATGTAAACTAGTTGATCCGTACACCTAAAATTCACATTTTTATTATAATTTCAAGCCCATTTCAAAACCAAAAAACTCAATTATTTTATATCAACATAATTCTAAATACAATTCGAAGGATTTTGGAGCGGGGTATTACACTTTCTCTTCCATTTTCTTACCTTTTTCATTTTTTTGTTAAATTTTTTATTCTATAATGTAGTTTCTATTTTGCTAAATATTAACTATGCATGAGTTTATGGGTAGGATTGAAGATGCTAGAGTTGTTATGGTCGCCAAAGTTTAAATTTGTTTTCCTAGACCATTATTAGTATTTAATCTTTTGTGTTATTTATTAATTATGAATTATTTGGTTATTTGTTAGATTATTTTGAATGGATTATTAAGTAATATTTGGGTAATTAGATTATTATTTTAAGTTGTTGTTATGTAATTAGATAATTGGATTGTTGTGTTGTATTCTTGTTGTGTAATTTTTTGATTACTTGTATAGTTTCTTTTATACATAAATGTAATTTTATTAATGTAACACCAAGAGGTATGTTCATGCTAATAACATCGAGAGCAACCAGAATCTAATATACAGAAGATGCAACTAAGATCTTCCTAACACATCAGTAAAAGATATAAGTTTTTGAAAAGATTTATATCTTGAAAAAACCGTGGATCTTATGGACAAGTCTTTCAAAATTATTCTTCATATATGATGAGGAGGATTGGTGTTATTGGTGGATACCCTAGCATTCTATTCCCTCCAAATATGGTATATAGAAGTAGAAAGCATAAATCTAAGTAGTTTCCTTCTTATATTTGTACCTCTCCCTCCATTCATGCTCTAACTAAGTATGACATCCCTATCATGCATGGTTTGGTGAAAACCCAACCTATACAAAATAGGTGTCTAGACTTCTCTAAAAAATGGACATGAGAAGACCAAATGTGAAGTAGAATTTTCATGCTGAGAGCACAATGCATACATATTTTCCTCCAAAACCCCAAAGTGAACTAGTTTATCCTTGTTTTGTATCCTCACTTACATACCCATCTAAAGATCAAATTTGTGTCTTGGAAGACCGAGAGGTTAAACTACTTCTGACCAAGCAAAAGTATCAATCTTCAGTCTTATATAGTCATAGGCCTATGAGATGACATAATGGTGTCTATTCTTTGTTTGATCTGTGTTGGAATAGAAAAAAAGGGGTAGAAAACGTGTTTAAGTTTTAGAATCTTTTTCATAATCTAGGAAATAGAGGGTTTAACCTCCATGAGCTATAAATTCCTTTATTTTATATAGTAAGAGTTGACCCATTTCACCCATAATAAGTCCTTTTGATCAAGGAACCATAATAATTCATCAATGTTTGCATTATTCCAAGACTGGATGTTTATAAAGCCTAATCCCCCCATCTTTATTTGGTCTCCATACCTTACTCTAGGAAATGAAGGCCTTTCTTGTCTTAACAATAGTGTCTAACCATAAGTCATTACTACAAATGGTATTTATTTCATCAATAACATGTTGCAGTAATGGAACAATTAATCACTATTATGTTTACAAGCTAAACATGGTATACTTTATTAGTTTAATTCTTCAATCTTAACTAATAAATGAATCTTTCAAAGCCATAATTTTAGTTGTGTATTTCTCAATCAATGATTTGTAGTCATGGGAACTTAAAAATATACCATCTACAGGAACCCCTAGATATGTAAAGGGGAGTTTTCCAACATCAATATGCTATTTTTTAAGGACTAATTCCTTCACATTTTACTCAAATGCCCCTCCATAATACATTAAGATTTTTTATGCATTTAAACATAATCCTAAATGAGAAAAAAAAATATATGAATTCTTCAAAAATAGTTATGATAGATGATCACATTCCCTTGCAAAAGAACAACAAATCGTCTTTAAACATCATACTAATCAATCAACTCTTCTTGCGTCTCAAGTATAGTGATAATTCAAGCATATCCCATACATTATGCAGAAGCCTATTGAGAAATTTCATGATAATAACAAATAGAGCTAGAGAGAGGGGTCCCCTTGCCTCACTCCTTTTTGATGTTGGAAAGAAGGATACTAACTGCCATTATACATTATTGATAGCTAACATTAAAGACACATTGATGTATAAGAGCCACAAAGTGAGGTGGGAAATGCGATGAATAGAGAATTTATTGTAAGAAATCACACATAAATATACCATAGGCTTTTCTCATGTCTTATTTGATTGAACTCCTAGAAGATACGTGTTTTTTATTATATCCTTTAACTAATTCAATAGTAAGAAGCACATTATATCTGATAATCCCACCCTTTAGAAACGTATATTAACACTCACCAATTATGAGGGGGAGTATCATCTGCAATCTAGTATTAATACCTTTTAAATCACCTTATACGATGTATTAAAACAAGCAATTGACTTATAATCACTTAATCTACTTACATTAGGTGTTTTAGGGGTGAGGTTAAGTCTAGTGGAATTCAAACCTTTGGGGAGATCTCTAGAGATTAAAAAAATTCCTTAACTACAGTGTAGATGTAATTTCCTATTGTATTCTAGCATTTTTGGAAGAAGAAGGGATTAAAGCCATCAGGTTATAGGGGCTTATCCTCATTCATTCCAAAAACAACCCGCTTTACTTCTTTGAAAGATATTGGAGAGAGAACTCTTTATTGTTGAGAGGTAGTGACAAAAGAACCTTTAGAAAGAAATTCATTGATCATATTCTTATCAAGACCATGATTATGACAAGCTTAAGTGCCCATTAGGTCAATATAAAATTAGGGAAAAACTTAAAAAAATCTTTTTACTATCAATGTGTACCCTACTATCATCATTTTTGATCATGTGAATGTGATTGGACTTTATTCTACCCTTTACCTTTGCATGGAAATATCTAGTGTTTGAATCACCCAATTTAACTAATTTTACTCTAGCTTTCTACCTATAAAATGTATCCTCACATGTTGAATAGAATGTGATTCATTCTTGTAGATAAGCCTATCTTTGGATTAAGTCTATATTCATAAGATTTTAACTTCATAAAACTTTGTGTATTGAACAACCTTTCTCTAATTTGCATCACCCTATTAGTGATACTTACAAACTTAGTTTTATTTAGATTTTTCAAATGATCCTTCGTCATCTTCAATTTCTTCATAATCATGAGTAAAGGTTGTCCTTCAACTACTATATTCCAGATGTCCTATACAATGCCAATAAAGGAATGATCCTTAACCCACATGTTGTAGAATCTGTAAGGCATGTGACCCTTAATATTTTGTTGCCCTATTTTTTCAATGATAGAAGCATGGTTTGAAGTGATAGGTGGCCAAAACTGAACATGTAACCCAACAAAACACTCCATCCATTTGTGATTTCCCATATCTCTATCTAATTTACATAGACCCCTTGTTTATTGCTTTAGGTAAAGAAGGATCTAGTAAAGCTAAGATCCTCAATATGCAGATGACCTATGCATTCCACAAACTTAGAAACATCTTGTTCATTTATATTTCAACCCTATATCTTTTCATAACAGTTAGTGACAACATTAAAATCACCTATGAGTATCCATGGATCATTCCTAGGCCTTGTTTATAGAAACCAATCCCATAGGGTTCTTCTTGCATACTCTATCTTTTGTACATATATAATGGAAGCATAAAACAGGATACCAGTGACATTACTCACTCAAATAAGAATACCTTGATCTATACTAAAAATAGGATACCACACACCAAACATTAGGGTTCTAGCCTATCTAATCTTGTCCATTATAATGATAACTATAATTATTAATCCAAATCCAATGCTTCATAAGTTTTTAGTGACCTTATAAGCATTAGGTTCCTTAATTTTAGTTTCCACAAGTCCGACAAAATCAATGTTGTTACTACTACAGCAGTTAATGACTTCTTTTTATTTGAGAGGGTCATTCAATCCTCTCATATTCCAACACCAAAATCTCATAGTTGGATGGGGAAATATGGTCTAAACATGAATTCCACTGGATCATTCCTAGAGCCCAATCTCCATCCTAAACCAAAATCAATGCAATTAGTAGGAGATAATTCAAAGTTCAGGTGAGATGAGTCTCAAAGCATATTAAGGTCTATATTGCTAGTATAGAAGGTAGAAAACTCTCCATTCCTCAAAGACCAAGCAATAGGTCTCTATGGGCCTATATATTCATCCTATGAGGTTGGATCCATAACATAAGTTGAGGATTCAGAAGGTGTGGTTACAGAGACTTGAATACTGTTTTCTTGGATCTCTTACAACTACCTGCTTTTTCTTGGGAAATGAGTGTTGTGGCACTTTCAAAGGGGACATATTAAACTCATGATCGGTCCCATGACAATGTTGGAAATACAAAATATGCCATTTAAAATCCAAACACTAATAAAAAAATACTCCATAAAGTTTTTAGTTCTAATAGAGGAAGGAAGCTTCTTGTGAATGTCTACATAAAAAAGTACACGAGAAAAAGAGATCCTCTCTTTAGAAGTCATAACAAGATCCATCCCTATAGGCTTTCTAATGCAACTACATATTCATCTAAGTAAAGGGGTTGACCACATATAAAATGGTAAGTTAGGGAACTTAATCCACAAAGGAAGGAATTGAAATTATTCCCTTGAAAATGAGAAGTTTGGGTACCTACGTTTGAGGATCATGGGCTTGATATGTAAAGACCATTAGCTTGCATATGATATAGTCAAGCATTCCTCTTCTATTTGAAACAATAATAATATGTAGCCTATCATGTATGATAATTTGTGGGAGATCAACATGCCCCCAATTAGATTAAACAAATGTATCTATTTGGTAAAAATCTAGCTCTGTACCACAAATCATGCATACAAGGGCAAATTCCTAAGTTTTTTATTCATGATATAATTCTTCCTCCTTAAGTTCAGCCATGATTATTCCATCTACCATCATGGGAGGGTGATATGTTAATTTAATCAAGTGTTTGGGCTTTAGATTATTCTTAACAAGATCTCTCTATTCATGGTTTTGGGGATGCTTTATAGCATCAATGTCCTCATTCGTGCTTTGTGGCTTTTATTCCAACGAATCCATTTGTGGTGTTAATGTGGATTCCTCTTGAGTGATAATGGGTGTTTGAAGGTCATCCTTTTTAGTATTCAAATTGTAATCATTCTAAGAATCCTTTAATTGTATATGAGTGGCAAATCTAAATGGTTCTTCAACACTACCCAAAGCGATCAATGATGAATATATGGGGGGATAGGATTAGCCACTAACAATGGTGTTGATGTATGTGATTGTTTCTTCTTTGCCATAAGGGGTTCGACGTGTAGTTTATTATGGAACCTTATAACATCGAGAGATGTTTACACTTGTATAGTTGATTTTGTTTTGTAAAATTTATGCATGTTAGTAAAATTATCTTATTATTATTAGTAGTAGTAGTAGTATTTGTAGTAGTAGTATGCATGTGTTAGATTATAATAAATATTAGTATGCTATATGATAAAAAATAGTATCTAATTTGAGGTTTATTTTGTATGCATGTGATAGTTTAATTATCAAATATTTAGTATGTTTTTATATGGTAGAGCATGTCAAATGTTAATATGCATGTGTTAGTTTATTTTGTAGTTCAACATATTAGTTCATTATGGTTTTATATATATTAGTTTATTTATAGGTGAGCATGTTTTTATTGGTATTAATATTATAGTTTTGGTATATGTGAGCAAATTGTGTTAATATATTTTGATTTTGTTATAGGTGAACAAATAGAGATGCCTTGAATTTTAGTACGAGTTAATAGTTATTTGTTTGACCAGCAATCACCTTTGAATAAATTTTGGTAGTGATTAATTAACCCATTTAGCATGGTAGTTAAAAAATAATTATTAAGTTTGATTCTTGAAATTTTTAGGGGAAAAAGTTTTAAAATATATTTGTGTAGGTTAGGCCCTTAAGAAGTTATGCAAGATATTTGTGTAGTGTAAAACTACAAGAAAAATTATTATATATATTGAACTTAGAGCGTATTTAATGAAAATAAAATAAAATTGAGTTTACAAAAAATTAATGGTCGGACCATTAATAAATTATATGTTAAATAACTGTGCATTTTAAAAAAATATATATAAATGATTAAATCTTAACCTTATACTAGAGTAATTAGACCATTAAAATAAAATAAAAAATAAAAATCTCTTTTAATAATAACTAATAAAACATACCTTAGAGAGTAATTAATGTAGATAAAATAAATAAAAAAACTACTTTTTCAATATTAATTAATTTTATATAGGAAACCCTTGAGAAATTATACAACTATTATATTTATGTGGTTTACAAATATTAAACAAATAAACTTTTAACCTCATACTAGAGTAATTAATGAAAACAAAAGAAGAATTAAATATTATCTTTTAATGTGAATTACTTTTACATAGATAGATCATTAATAAATCCATAATAATTAAATATTTTAGATAAAAAAAATATATGCATTCACCGTAGAGGGTAATTAATGAAAAAAAAATAAGGTATGTTGCAATTAATTTTATTTCTTAGCATTGAAAACTGTAAGGTAAAAAAGTTAGTATTAATGAATTTGACAAGGTTAGGCCATTTAATGGTTAATCCATAATAATTAATAAAGATAAAAAAAGGCTCATACTTTAATATTAAATAGTTTTATAGAGTTGGACACTGAAGTAATATTTTTTACTTCGAGGGGAGGGGGAACAAATAATATATTACAAGATCAAGTTTTAAAGAGCAAATTAGCTACTATGCATATGATAACTAACACCTTATACAATATTGAGATCTAAACAGGCTCTAACGGGGGTTCTCATAAAATTGAACACTATAGGATAAATCGTGACCTATATGAGCCATTCTATCCATAACTTGATTAGTCTCTCTACGAGCATTGATAAATTCTATAGCGTTGAAATGACATCATAAGGTGACTTCAAGCCTCAGTGATAGGCTACATCCTAAAAAAACTTTCTTCATTTGCATCAAACAGCTTCACAGTAATCACAGAGTCACTGCTAACTTTGATCTCCATAAATCCCCTCTTAATAGCTTCCTGCAAATTATGAAAGATGCCCAATCACTCTGCCGCTAGAATAGAATCATAACCCATATTTATAATAAATCTGAATAACCAATGCCCAAATGATCACCTAGTCTTCCTTCCATAGCAACCATATTCCCCCTCATAAAACCTTGGGCATCAACTCTCACGTTGCCATTTAAATGCAACTTCGTACTAACTTCATCTGCTTGTTCTCCGCTTATCTTAGTTTCGACTAACATAATAAGCATTAGCTTACACTGATTGACCAAAGAGGTAAAATGACGACGGAACTCATGGTTCCCAACTCCCTTTACATTCCAAAACAGGAGCTTGCAACTAGAATTCATCGTGAGAGGAATTATTTGGAGTGGCCCGGAGGGCCATTGTCTTCATTAGAGGTCATCCAAGGCTTATCCACCTTCATACTTCTTAATTTGGTAGGTTGGCTGATGTTAGCCTGTACCAAAGGGGATTGACTAGCCTCGTCCGTTGAGTTATTGGGCCTCCTTGCATTAGTCCGGACAGAAGTTGGCATATTTTATAATTTTGCCAAAGGCTGGCGCTGTTGATTAACAGCTTGGGCTTGTTTTCTATTATTCGGGGTTGTTCCTTTATTCTCCCGACCCAAAACAATAGACCATGTGGGCACTGTTCTCCTTGAGGAAGCCCCAATGATTTCGAATGAAGCCTAGCTGAAAGCTTGTGAAGTATGTTCCTTTTAACTTAACGAAACGCTCATTCGCTGCAAAACAATCACCATTATCCTCATTATTCAACTCCTGCAATTCTTCCTTTTCTACCAGGAGAGGATCCTTTTCCAAGTCTGCTAGAGCTTCAAGCCTGGGAAGGTTGGTGCTTCTGTTAGGGACTGGAATATGTTTTTACTTAAGGCTTAATGAATTTTTATGACTGATTTGAACCTTAGCTGCTCGTTGTGTAGATGGACGCCTTCCGTTCTTGTTGGAAACCCACGTCCAGGGCCCAAAGGGTGAGGATTCTTCTGTCTCTTTTGGTTGCTCACGTTGACCCTCGTCCGCCACCATATTAGAGTCCACCTAATCACCCTCTTTATTCTCGGCTTCGACATTGTTTGCCAGAGGACATTGGAAGCATATCGTTCTAATTCTCCCATATTCGATTCTATAGAGAAAAGTTCCCGGATAGTATTTTTGGGAGAAGAGGTTTTTTCAAATCCAACTCAACTGCAATTCGCTGAAGTTTTCCTCTGGATGTTGTGGCAGTACAGATCAAATTTAATGAATCCACCATCATATTAGTTTAAGCTTTTCTGTATCTCCATAGTATCCCATCGGCAATTCTAGAAGCCTTACTCATGCTAGGGTGAAAGTAATTGAGGCCGTAGAAACACGGAAATCAAGCATCCGTTGTCTCACCGTCAGATAATGGCCATAGATCATCTAGGGACTATTCATCAAAACATGTTCCTAGTCGTCTCTCTTTTAAATTTAACCAAGAAAAAAACGCGTGCTGAGATCTATCAATTCATATGTGCCTTCAAGGGACCAAAGGTCTCTAAATTTTTGGCTAAGAGTTTCGTATCTGATTATACGGCCTAGAGATTTGATGATCAAACACCTTCGCCATGGATGACGCAGGGCCAATTTCTCAGCGGGAGTGAGACGAACTTGAGACCACGTAAAGTTTCGAAGCACCGGATCGTCTTCGCATTGTTCTGCCTCCATATCATTTGGCGTCATCCGAGGCACTGTAAATAGCTTTTTGACCTCGTCCCGATAGGATCTCGCTGAAAGAAGAACCCCTTAACCAAAGATTGTCGTTCGTCCGTTCCGATTCAGTACCATATTTGAGGTTGTGATGTGCTTCCGACATCAAGACATCCGATTCCATCAGTGAATGATCGAATGAAAACTTCAATTTCTTATCGGCGATTTGACAGTCTGTTGGAGGTGGAAGAGATTCATGGTGGCACTCAGCTGCAAACATAGGGTTACGGTTAAGATGAGAATAGGGATGAGAAGGGGCGAAGACGGGAAGGACCCATCCTCATGTCCAAACTCGATTGACAGAATTATCCTTCAATTCATTTCGATCTTCGATTTTTTTTTTTATCGAGGAATTTCCATCGAATTTCGACGGAATCAAATTCTCATATCGGTTTCGATCTTCGATTTCCATTCCCATAATCTGATCCCCATTCCATTATCCAATCCAATACTGAATTATTTATTATATTTATAAAAATAAATCAATGCTTTATTAACTTGTAAAAAAAAAAATCTCTATCCCACAATTTCTCAATGGGTGATCATTTTCTATGCATAGCAAAATAATCATGACCTATAGCGTACTCAAATGGCATGCTTTCAGAGCTAGAAACTTGATATAATCAATTTTAGTGATAGATAAAAATAAGTAATAGCATTATTTTATACGGTCTATCGGTTATTCTAAGACCATAATTTGTTTAATAAAATTATAACAGATAACTAACAAATTATAAAAATATATAAAATAAAATAAATATATGCATTATCAATTTTATAAAAAGGTAGAATTTAAAAAATGAAATGACACAAATATCTTGGTAATACTTCTGTATGATAATATTTTAAGTAATGCCAAAAATACTTAGGAGAGATTGTTCACTAAGGATAAAATGCACCGCATGGGCTTTTCCACTTATTTGAAATGTATGATGTGTCTAAATGGTTTAGAGATCCCTTCTAACCTCTTTTCTTATTTTCCATACAACTTGAAAATATCGGGAAAGTTAGAAAATCTTTTGACTGTAAGGATACATTAGAATCATGGATCAGAGATATGATTGTAATACCCTAAATTTTAGCTAATCCTAATCATGAATAATTAATATCATAACCTAATTCTAACTTCAAAAAATTTATTTTATTTCTATCTTACCCTAACTCCCTAAAACTAAATCTTAGCTTAACCCTAATTTTTTATTTTAAGTTATTAATATCTTTTCTAACCTAAACCTGATCCTAAATAATCATTTAATTTATTTATCCTAATACCCTAACCTAAATTATTTTAATCTAAACCCACAACACTACTCCCTTTTTTTGCTTTCTCTTTTTTCCCTTCTCCTTTCCCTCGTATTTGTTTTCCCCATTATAGTCCGTTCCTCTTGCGTGCGTGACTCCCCTACCAAGCCTACCCTCTACCCCATCAACTCCTCCCTCCTCAACTAAAGGGTTTGTATTGAAATTTTTGGCAGATCGAACCCTCATCCCTACGCATGTGTGTGTATATATAAACTTAGCATTAATGCTCCTACCGCCTATCTTCTATCCCTTTTATTTATACAAAACAAGCACCACCATTTCCCCTCCTTCACCGTCACGAAAACAACCACAAAAGGCACCTCTGATGATTCTAATTGAATCACCCCACCCCTTCGGTCACTTTTACTGAGCCTTGCCCTTAATCGTCAGCCAAAACCACCGGTTTAACCCCCTCCCCTTCAGTATTTTGCACCACAGTTAACTTACTCTCTTTCCCTTTCCTTGATGTAGTCATTCCCACCACACCCTATCATCACCCTTCGCCAGATTTCACCGGTTCACCCCCTCCACTCTCGACATCTTGCACCAGTGTTCCTCCCTCCACTTTCGGAAGCCATCAATTGCAAAAGCACCTCCTGCAGCCCCTTTTCTTTTCTTACTTGGCTGCAGCACCAGCATTCGGTGCACCACCTCCATCCTTAGTCATTCCATCTGGTGCTCCACCTTCCATTCTTCGATAACCTTCACTAAGTCACGCCACCATCTCTCCACAGCCTGCACCGAAGCCATCATCATCACCTTTGGCCATTTTCCATTGAAACTACCCCCTTTTTGGAAGCAACCACCAAACCCCTCACCCCTCCTTCGACCAACACAACTAAAGCCTCTCCTTGTTGCACCATTTTGGCTGAAACTCCCTTGGTTTGGCTTTTCTCTTTTCCTTCACCCTCCCATTATCTCAACCCTTCCTTAATTATGTCATTAAGTTCTAATGGTTTTTTATCATTTGATTTATTAGGTATTTTCCCAAAGTTTTGAAAGAGGTGGATTAGGAGCTATATGCTTAGAGACCATAATTGTTTTTAGAAAGGATACTTGTCGTAGTATAGGATTTTGATTGATAAGCATTATGCATATTTTTTTATTATACCTCGTTAAAAAACCAGATAAACAAATTGATTCGGGTCTACAAGCATCAATTTGTGGAGGGAATGTTTTAAGAAAAATCCTATTTTAAATTAACGAGGCATTGTATTCCAAAATAACTAGGATTGGTATACTTGATCGTAATTATCAAATATGTGAATAGCTGCTCTAATAGTAAATATCGATGGCCAAGTAATGCTCTTTCAGTTTTTAAATAGAGGATACACATTGATGACTAATATGTTTTTAATATTATTAAATATATATATATATATATATATATATATATATATATATATAATGAAGTGTTTTTTTAATATGAATATTTAAATTATATATTTATTTTATAGTCTATTATAATTTGAAAAAATAATAATTAATGATCAAACCATGCTTTTAAAATATGTGATGATAACTATTTAAAAAAAAGGCGGATCGAGTACATAATATCCTATTAAGGGTGTCATAAAATGTTAATTTGTATGTAACGTTTTAAATAATAATAGGATATAACACTGTGAGTTTTTTCCTTTTATGCATCATACAAACTTTTAGAGGTTGTGGAATGGTAATAAACTTTTGTTAGCTGTATTATTAGTGTATTTAAAACAGTTGACTTAAATTTCTGGATGGGTGGTGTAGAGATGCAGTAGGATGAGAGTAATTAATTAGATTAATTAATTAATTCATATCCAGCTCATGTTCAAGAAATTTAATCCACCATTTTATGATCTGTTTTTCTAATAAATATCCATAGGCGCCTGTTAATGTTATCAAAAGTAAAATGTGCTATTGTTTTATGATTAATAACTTCACAGATTAATGTTCTCTACTGGTAGTAAAAACTAAACTAAGGTTCCCGGTCTTCTTTCAAAATCATGCCTATCAAATTAATTTGGTACGCATGAGGCTCCCCTTATATTTAAGGCGTGCGCCTCCTAATCCAACGAATCACTCCCACTTATTACACGGGTGCCTCGCTTATTACCTCATGGCCGTCGGAAGCCGCCGGAATTTCCAAAGCCGAACCGACCAGACGTCTGATCATCATCAAGCCGACGAAATGCGAACGATCAGGGATCTGGACATTAAGGGTTTTGAGCAAGTGACCAAAGGCATACGGGTTCTGGTCGTCGATGATGATGCCACTAGCGTAGCCATTGTTGCTGGCATTCTAATGAAGATGAAGTATCAGGGTACGCCATTCATTCTTTCGAGGGGAATGTAGCGTAGCCAAATCGAGGCTTATTACAAGGAGAGGAATGATTTGAGCCTAATTAATCCCCTTTCCTTCTTCATTTGTGTCCTCGCCACAAATACGCATTCTCATTAACTTATTTTTCATTTGGATGTACGTACAGTGATGCAGACGAGAAGTCCGATCGAGGCATTAAGTATGGTGCGGGCCAATCCCAAAGTATTTGACCTCATACTGGCGGATGTACATATGCCCGAGATGTCGGGTCTTGAACTTGTGGAAACATGTCAAAAGGAAAAAATCGATATGCCAGTGGTTTGTACGTATATATATCATCCTATATAACTAGTAATTAAGAGACATCCACTGATCCTCTAAACCTTTGTTTTTTGCTTTATGATGAAAATCATCACACATACATCTATCTAATATAGTTTGTTGTCTTACACCCCTTACTATGTAAGTAAACTCATGCATGCATACGCAGTGATGTCGGGCGACACCAAGGGTGGAATCATAGTCCGTGGCCTGAGACTTGGAGCATTGCATTGCTTGACAAAGCCCATAGATGTGTTCAGCCTGCACAAAATATGGATGTTTGTGTATCGGTACTCGAGGGAGAAAGCAATGATTGCAAAAGCAGTGGCAGAAGCAGAATCGGACCCAGCAGCAGGAGGCGCCGCCAAACCAAGGAGGTTCAGATTACGTTGGTCAGATGACCTGCATAACAAGTTTGTGCAAGTCGTGAACGAAATTGGAGTTGACAGTAAATCTTAATGAATTTCATGCTCCTACTAACATTGGCTTATTTATATATTGATAATTGATCATGCAATGTAGGTTTACTAACTAAATAATTGTGGGTCTCATTTTAATCATGTAGATGCTCGCCCGAGTAAGATCCATGAATACCTTAAGCCTATGATACCCAATTTGACAAAGCAACATATTTCGAGGCACCTGCAAGTAATAATTTCGAACTTGCATCCTTCATTGTATATTCAACTCTCTCATGTTTTTTTTCTTCTTCTTCTTCTTTCAATTATATATATAAAAATATATGTGCGTGCTCGCGCAGATGTACCGAAAATGGCTTAAAAATGCTCGACATGGAGAATCGAGTGCTTCTGCTGCTGCTGCTAGCCTGCCTCCAACAACAACGACGAGGCCGATCAATCAACATGTACCCGATCCAAAGAACAACGATCGGCAGGTCACCAACAATGTCGGTATTCGAACTGGTTATAACGACCCCTTCCACCACCGCAGAGCGCACTTTTTTCCGCCAGTGAAGCTGTCACCGGATGAAGTCGCTGGCATTCTTTTTTGCTCTCCTCTCGAAGAAAATAAATTCCCTGACAAAGTTTCCGGAGTGCCTGTAATTCCTTACAGTACGACCAGTCCTACTGTTCCAAACCAACCGATTGCTGGGACTACTCAAGGAGTCCAACGTCTTATCCCCCTGCAATCATCGTCCGTGGAATTTGCTGCTGATCGAACCGACGGCTTCTCGCAACAGAAGATCCCGAATTATGAGATGGATAAAACAAATACCACCACCAACAACAGCAGCAGTGCTGGTGTTGTTGCGGATAATAAAGGAAAAGGAATAATTAGTGAGGCCGATGACGACGAACTAGAAGCTTATCTTTCTTCTCTTTCTTCATTGTTCGGCGCTGACGACGACCCAATGCATGGGTCCTCCTCCTCTTGGTTATCTGCCCTTCGATTTAAATGAATATGTGAAGGAGGGAATACTTGTGGTAACTTGATCCTCAGGTGCTGATTCAGCAGCTGCAGTAGGTCGAAGCCTTTGGCCCATCAACCAAATTTAATTAGAAGGTGTTATATAACTTTGAAGTATAAATAATTAGACTAGGTGCGTCGCTTGATATTGTTATTTTTCATGAGCACTTTTTCAATCTAGAATTTCATATGTCCTTTTGCAATTTCTCCAATCTATTGAATAATATTTGCGGCAACCGATTATATATATACTGACCATTGGATCTAAATTAGATCCAAGGGTCGAAAGGATAAAAACGAGACTTGTTTGCCTTCGCCCGTTCACCGAGCCTCCACGCCCCTCTGCCCCGCCCCCTTCTGTTTCGACTTTCTACTGAACGCAGAGCACCCGACCACCAGACCCCTTCTCACCTGCCTCTCCCTCTCCATCGCACCTGTCTCCCTCTCAATCGCACCTACTCCTCCATCTCTTCATCTCCATTTTTGCCTCTGCATCTCTCCACCGGACATGCTCCTCCCATCTGCTGAGAGATCTAGCGAATTACACCGCCTCCCTCGATTTCTCCTCCTCCTCCACTTTGTCGAGCTTCGTAGACCAGCAGACGGCAGCAAGATCTGCTAGCGCGAGCTCAGCCGCTCCATTCTTCATCCTTCTTCTACATCGTCTTGACTTCAACCGCCACTACACTGTCACACAGGAGACACAGACAAGTAGCACACGGCGACAGCGCGACCTGAGTAGGAGCACAGAGGTATGTAATTTTTTCAAAATTTTATTGTTGTACCGATCTTCAAATTTTTTCAATTCGCGACCAGTTTTCCTCGTTCGTTTTTTACACTGTTTCTCCATTTTTTTTCCTCATCTTTGCCGGTGTATTCTCATCCCAGCACATTTCTTCAACCTACCGAAGCATACGTCATCGATTTCATTTATTCTTCGCCACCATTTTTCGCTGGTGCTCATTCTCCTTCGTATGTCACCATTTTTGTTGAAAATGTGTGCTATTGTTACTGTCGAAAATTTTCCTTAACGACAGTATTAAACCAGTTAATATCTTCATTGTTGTTATATTATTATGTAATCTAGTGTTTGTTAACTTGATTTTTTGTATTGATTTCGCTGATTTTTTTTTGTATTGTGTTTTAGGTTTTATTGATTCAGCATTGGATCGAAGTACTCTGCCTCAACTTTAGTTGGTTTCAAATTTGCTGAGTTGATTTAGTAAGGATGTTTTATTGTTTGTTGAGTTATGTTTGTTGTTTTTGATTAAATTATGTTGCTGTTGTATTATGAATAATGCGATTAGGGTTAATTACATTAATGTGGGTTGATATTCTATTACTATTGCTATTGTATTTTTTGTTGCTGAATAATGGTGTGATGTTGTTTTATGTTAGTCTAATTAATAATCAGATTATTAATCAGCCATTGTTGTAAATTTTTGCATAATATATGCTGGTATGGTATTGGTATTGTTGATTGATGTCTGAATATTGGTATCTTGTTCCATATTCACCATCATCTATTATAAATCCTCTAATTAGGGTTAATCAGAGTAATGTTGGCTGATTTTCTGTTGATGTTGTATTTTCTATTGCTGATTAATCTTGTATTGTTGTTTTATATTATTTTGATTAATAATCAGATTATTAATTTGCCACTGTTGTATATTTTTGCATAATATATGGTTTGACTAACTAAATAAAGTTTATGGATGCTAAGATATTGTATTATTATTATTATTATTATTATTATTATTATTATTATTATTATTATTATTAGAGAGTTTGTGGTTTATGGTTTATAGGATTTGGGGGTTTTAAGGGTTTAGGGTTTAGAGGGTTTAGGGTTTAAGGTCTATGGTTTAAGGTTTAGATGGTTTAGAGGGTTTACAGTTTAGAGGGCTTGTGGTTTAGAGGCGTAGGGTTTAGATGGTTTATGCTTAGGGTTTTTAAGGTTTATGGTTTATAGGGTTTAGGGTTTAGATGGTTTAGAGGGTTTAGGGTTTATGGTTTAGGGGTTAGAGGGTTTGGGGTTTATGATTTAGAGGGTTTATGGTTTGAGGTGTAGGGTTTAGGGTTTAGGGTTTGGGGTTTGGGGTTTAGGGTTTAGGGTTTGGGGTTTGGAGTTTTTAGGGTTTGTGGTTTAGGGTTTAGAGGGTTTAAGGTTAGTGTTTATGGGGTTTAGGGTTTAGAGGGTTTAGGGTTTGAGGTTTAGAGGGTTTATGGTTTAGGGTTTAGGGTTTAGAGGGTTTGGGGTTTAGGGTTTAGGGTTTGGGGTTTAGTGGGTTTAGGGTTTAGGATTTAGATGATTTAGGGTTAGGGTTTAGAGGGTTAGGGTGTATGGTTTGGGGTTTAGGGTTTAGAGTGTTTAGGGTTTATGGTGTATGGGTTTTAGGGTTTAAGGTTTAGGGTTTAGAGGGTTTAGGGTTGGGGTTTAGGGTTTAGGGTTTAGGGTTTAGAGGGTTTAGGGTTTATGGTTTAGTGTTTAGGGGGTTTAGAGCATAGGGTATATGGTTTAGGGTTTAGAGGGTTTAGGATTTAGGGTTTGTATAATTTATGGTTTTAGAGGTTTGGATATTTGGTTTGGATTTGTTTTTTGGTTTGGTATTAATAAAATCTTGAATGTGATTAAATTTTGATCTAATGGATGATATTGGTTCTTATATTTATATATTAGTAATAGTTTGTATGTGACACTTCCCTTATATATATATATATCCACACAAATAAAATATTTAAGAAAATCGTTAAATATTATAATAAAGCATATGTATTTGATGGAATTATTTGTGTAAAATTAAAGTTATACAGAGGATTGACGCACAATCACCTTATGCATAAAATAAAACCCTAGCATAGATTTATATATTCGCTACATAAGATCAATGCATAATTACCTTATATATTTGTAATTTTATCAAATAAAATTAAAAAAGTTTAACGGTCATTTAATAACATCATATCATTTTCTTTGAACATATTAAATTATATATGCATGTCCATGTAAAAATTACATTAAGAAGAAATTTTTATATAATAAAGCGCATGAGTCTCGTGGACTTTCTTGTTTTCGTTACAATACCTTTTTTTTAAGTTTTATCAGATAAATATGTATTTGCTAGAAAATATCTCAAATTTTATATAGACGTAGTTTAGGTAACTAAAGATCTATCTAGCTAGATCCGCCAAGTTTAATCATTTTACTAAATGTCATAAATTAACTGAAACCCTAGAATAGGTTTATTTGTCATATAGGATCGGTGGACAATTCCGACACACGTATGCTATTTTCTTATAATAACTAAATCTAACGAAGTCATCAAAGAGTCATATATCATTTCTTTGAATATATGCTAACAAATCATACACGTTCATCCATGTAAGCAAGATTCAAGGAAAATTATTAATTAATATAATAGAGTGCATGTGTTTAATAGAGTTATTTGTTGTGGTTAGTGTCCCATGTCGTATGTCATTCATGTCTAATAATTTTGTTAGATGGTACTAATTGACTTCCAACTACTACAAACCAGTGATTCAACAATGCTCAATGGAGAATGAGTACCACAAAATTGATGACAAAAGCTTGAAAATTTGAGTGCATTTGGCAAAAAGATCTAGATAACAAGTATGAGTAGAAATCATTACTAAAAACTAAAAATTTATTGAGGTAGTTTATGTAAAAGTTTCATATAACAATTGTAGGGGAAACTGTTATCATAAAATCCTCCTAAAAGGGTCTTCAATGACGATTCTTCTGAAAAACCATTATCTAAAACTCAGAACAACAATTAATGCCTTTTTTCTTTAACCATTTCCTTGCTCTTCCATTGCTGACCTTACTAAGAACACACTCACTCTCAAATGGTGCTTCCCCGTTCTTCCTTTCATGCAAATGGTTCCTCTTTTCCCTATTCTTCCTTTCACTCAATAGCTTCTACCATTTGTTTTATTGGATCAAATTCATATAATAGTTTTGGTGGATATTCTAAGTATTTGCTAGAAATAAAGAAATCTCAAATTTTATATTGACATAGTAACTATATATTAATTTTTTTTTCCATTAAGGCTAAGATAGTAGATGTCATGGTGTAGCTAGCCAATGTGTGTAACTTATGTTAGGTCTATGGATCAATCTAACTTTAATAGTTACTAAAATTACTATGCTGCATCTTTAAAGTTTCGTATTTACTTAATCTATTGGTTACAATTAATAACTAATTATTCAAGTTCTAATTAGCATTAGTTTGTCCGGCAAGTCTAATTGTTTTACTAAACGTCATAAATGAATTGAAACCCTATAATATATTTATTCGCCACATAGGATTGGTGGACAATTCTGACACATATATATTATTTTCTTATAATAACTAAATCTAGCAAATTCTTCAAAGAATCATGCATCATTTCTTTGAGTATACGCTAAAAAATCACACGCATGTATCCATGTAAGAAAGAATTAAGGAAAATTATTAATTAATATAATAGAGTGCATGAGTTTGATGGAGTTATTTGTTGTGGTTGGTGTCCCATGTTCTGTGTCATTCTTGTCTAATAGTTTTGTTAGATGCTACTAACTTACTTCCAACTACTACAAAGAAAGGATAAAACAATGGTCAATAGAGAATAATTACCACAAAATTGATGATAAAAGCTTGAAAATTGGAGTGTATTAGGCGTAATGGTCTAGATTTTTATTTAGTTTAGGTAAAAAAATTATATAATGGTTTTAGGAGAAAACCATTATCATAAAATCCTCAAAGGGTCTTAAATGATGGTTCTTCTATAAAACCATTATCTAAAACTCAAAACAACAATTAATGCCTTCTTTCCTCGACCATTTCCCCACTTCTGTATGTTCTCTCATTTAAAATTCATTATGAGCTCTCTTATTTCACTCTCACTCCTCCATTATTAACCTCACTAAGAACATTCTCACTCTCAAATGTTGTTTCCCTATTCTTCATTTCATGCAAACGGTTCCTCTCTTCACTATTCTTCCCTTAACACAAATGGTTCCTCTTTTATCATTTCTTTACTTTGTTCTCCCTTCAATTCACACAACTTGAGAAGAAATTTAGCTAGAATAACCGATGAAGAACACACAACTTGATAATCAATTTTAGTCATATCTTGTGGTATGTACTTCAATCTTCACTTCTTTGGAGTTTGTGTTTTGAAGTTTTAGGGTTTATTGTAGTTGATTATAGTTTTGAGATTTGTTGATTTTACTTGCTCAGTTTTTCTTGATGCTCGTTGAAGTTTAGGTCAACAATCAACTCTTTAGGCACAAAAATCCTTAATTGTAGTTTATTATTCTCTTATTCCCATTTTTTTCCAACAAAGGTCGAATAGGTGCAGTTCTTGCTCATTTAAAGCAACATACTCTAGTGGTTTGTCTCTCTAGAATAAGTTGGTTCTTACATTTTTCTTTAATAAACTCAATAAAAATCATTTCCCTCACCCATATACTTCTTTATGTGTCTCATTAAATATTTTTTTTTTACTAATGATGATGTAAAAGTCGATATGCTTTTATTCCATTATGTTTTAATTAATAGTTTTGTTAGATCAACTTTATATAATAGTTTTGATGGATATTCTTATCATTTTTTATATAAATAAATCTTAAAATTCTTGTTATTAAGGTTGACGTATTCAATGCTATGGCATAACTAGCTAATATGTTTAGATATATGGCTCAATCCAAGTATAATAGTTAATGTGATTTTTACATTACATTTAAACTCTAGAATAGATTTATTCACTGTATTGGATTGGTGGATGATTTTGACACATTTATTATTTCCTTTTAAAAACAAATATTAATGAAATTATCAAAGAATCTTGTATACATGGTTTCTTCAAACATATTCCAATAGGTATAAACGTGTATCCTTGCAAAAAAAAAAAATTTAAGGAAAATTATTAATTAATATAATGAAAATGCACATTTGATGGATTTATGTGGTATAGTTATTAATTGATTCGCGTTGTTTTTCATTCTTGCAAAATAGTTTTGCTAGATGCAATTAATTGACTTCCACTGCTAAAGATAAATTAATTATATAATTGTTCACCTGTTATTTATGGAGTTTGTTGTTTTCATTGCATTATTATTTTTCATTTAATAGCTTTGTTATGTTAACATCATAATAGCTTTGATGGGTATTCTTAATATTTGTTTGAAATGGAGAAATCTTAAATTTTATTTTACTATAGGTTAGATAACTATCGACATACCTAGATATTGAAATTCATGTTTTATTAGCATTGACATATTAGATGCTTTGGTGTAACTAGCCAAAATGTGTAACTTGTGTTGGGTCCATGACTTGTCTAACTATAACACTTATGTGATTTTCACAGTATATTTTTAGCATTCCATAATTAATTAAACTATTAGTTAAACTTAGTAGTTTTTAACTAGGTAAGTTCTATTTAACATCGACTTATTCATCAAGTATAATTATTTTACTAAACATTCATGATTGAATTAAAACCCTAGAATAGATTTATTCCCAAGACAAGATCGGTGGATGATCCTAACACATATTTATTAATTCTTTATAATAATAGAATTTAACAAAGTCATCAATAAATCATTTATTATTTCTTCCAACATATGCAAGCATAGTGTGCACGTGCATCCATGCAAAATAGATTTAAGGAAAATTATTAATTTATAGAACAAAGGGTGTGTGTTTGATGGATATATTTGCCATAGTTATTGTCCCATCTTTTTTGTCATTCATATACAATAGTTTTATTACTTGCTACTAATTGACTTCTTGTAACATCCCCAAAATTCACTATTGAAAAACTTCGTTTTATTTAAAAGATTAGCGGAAGCAAAACAATAAACTGTGAATTTCGGGGATATTATTGCGACACTTAGTACCAAGTGCCAGTTTACTCATACCGTACCAATACCAAGTGCTAAGGTTAAAGAACAAAATATCCATTGCTAGAAATTCAAACCATTTTAAATCAGAGTAGCGCAATCAAACATTTTATAAGGAATGATTTCACCAATGGTGATTACAAGAATAAAATTACATTTAAATCAGACATTAGAAGAGGAAGAATAAAATCTTAAAGGCCGGATAATCCTTACGCTCTTTCCCATTGCCTACTTTAATAGCACCTGAAAAAGACCTGCAAGGGACACTGCTCATTGAATAGGCAGGGACCCCACGAATGAAATCCTTCAATACTATGGTACTGAGTAACTAATTAATACCACACTTAAAAACAAGCCCACAATGCGACACATAATGCAAGCTATATACATATGTAATGAGAGGTGCATACATGACATTCACATACATAACAAGTCTGTCACATATCAACAAGTTATAAAGTACAATCGATACTTTTGGGCCTTAAGTCATTAGTCCATCATTATTTAATCATCTCTCTGGTTATATCCAAGTGAGTGTGGGAATCCCACTATTATAGCCGGTAGATCGAAATACATACAGGACAGAATGTTCCTAACCACTATTATTGTCGGTAGATCGGTCTCCAGGGCATAATGCTCTTGGCCACTATTATTCGTTGGTAGAGCGGTCTGGTCGCGACTTATAAGGTGTTCCAATATAAATGATTAATATCTTTCCATAATTTATTCACATCTAATGCTTGTTTTATTGAACTCGGGACCCCATTATTTTAGCCGGTAGACCGGAATATAATATCTGAAAGTTATAACTCCTTAACAATATCTGTTTCTCTCTCGCAAAATTCAAAACAAATAAAATGAGCTCATCTCCTATTGCCTTAAGCTAAACCAAACAACTCGCGTACGTGTACATCCTTAAAATTATTTTTTGGAAAGTCCGAACTCAGAAATTCCATCATGTCTACCAAACGAGACTCATAAATATACTTACCAGTTACCGCAGGAAAAAAAAAGGGAAATAATATGGTAGAAGTAAAAGAATAAAGCTGGATAGAAGATATTTTGGGCTGATTATTAATATATTTTCCTTTTGTCAGGTTGGGCTTATGTTATTCAAAATGAGGAAGACGAAGATATTTTGGGCCGACAACTTTAACGACGTCGACAGCAGACATTAAGCGGCTCTCGAAAAATGGATAAAATATCGGGGCGTTACCCAATACCCATTTCTATCAACTCTCCATTTGTTCAACGTATTCTTCAAAGTTAGGGTTTCAACTTTTTCGACCGAATCAGGCGTTGCTTTTCTTGATCTTTGAGGTTATTCTCTACCCCCTTGCCCAATTCTTATTATTTGTTATTGTTATTTTCTTGCTATCTGAAAGGTCTTTTTCCTTTCTTTATCCATTTCGAAATCTGATTTGCTGCTTGCTTAATTTATTTTTATTAAAACGGTAAGTTTTTCGTTGGCTTTATCTCGATTTTTTTTTTTGTTTCAAATCTTGTTTGGTTTAATTTTTATTTGATTCTGTTTCTGTTACCAGCTGTTTCATTATTTTTTGTATCTACTTGTTAATTGTTATTTAGTCAGGATCTGGATCTACTAATTTTTCTTTTCTCAAATAGTTTCGTTTTGTGGTCTCCCGTCTGATGAATAGTTCGAATTTGAAAACAATAGCAATCCTAAAGGTTAGGAGTCTGCTTCTTCCATATTCTGGTGTTGTATCTGAGCGTGAATTCTAAGGTTTTATGCTTGTCTCCTCCCTCTGTGCTTTTGCACCAAAGTGATGGAACTGACAGAGGTAGGAACGTAAGATGCAGGTGGGTGGGTTGTTAATTGTTGCTTCATCACTTGTAGTGGAACTGCAGTTGCTGTCGTCTTTAGTTAGGTCAATGATATAAATAGTTTCCAAATCTTGTCTGCATCATCGAGATCTTGTTAGAGAATTCATTGAACCTTGTTAATCACATGGGAAACAGTTTGTGGTACATTGTATAGTTTTTTGTTGATTATATCTATGTGCCTTTCATGTTGATAAACCTTGTTTGCAGAAAAATGAGGCCCATATTTTGTGGGAATTTCGAATTTGATGCTTCACAATCTGATTTGGAGCGCCTTTTCAAAAGATATGGCAAAGTTGATAGAGTGCAGATGAAGTCTGGTAAGTTGTCTAGTCCCTGCTCGTCTCTTACTCTCGTTCAACCAGCTGCATTAGGATCCTGGATCGTAATTTATTACGATGTGTATTATATTCTTGTTGAAATGTCTTCTTTGAAGGGGATGATTTTAGTTTTCAACCTTTGCTATGAAGACCCTCTTTTTTAGTTTGACAATGAGCCATCTTATCATGCTTCCCTTTCTGGAAGATTAGCATTTCTTGTAGTTAATTGCTCTCTTTTCTCATAGACATTCTCCTTATATACATATATATATATATACCAAAATCGTGCATTATCTTTATTTGATTAAGATAATACTTATTGGTAGTATTGACTTCTGCTGCCACTAATTTACATTGTAAGGATTTTGCGGTTGCGCACTCATGCTTTTTATGCCATTTTTTATATGTCTTTCTTTCTTTGTTTATTCTTTCCAGTTAATATTTGACTAGGTTGTTTTAGGCTCTGTTTTAAGTTTGATATCTTCAATTCAGCTTTCCTGCTGAATTTATCAGGTCTGGTTTCAAATGGATATCATGCAAAGTGTACGCCTGAGAATCTCCAACTCCTTTTTCATCAAAGCTATCCATGCTTTGTTTATTCATCAGCTACCTTATTAAGAGGGTAGTGGGCTTCGCTATCTTGAACCAGTCTTGGATCAGTTCAAGATTGGTTCAAATTTATGGAGATGCTATTCCAAGCAAAGCCATGTGAACCTCATATCTCCATGCATTGTAGGGATTATTTAGGGAGGCAAGCTAAGTTGTTGGATTGTTGATGAAAATTGTTGTTACTTTGGTTCTATACTTCAAAATTTTTTTGAAGCACCAAAGGAAGTTTCCATGACAACATTCTGCTTTAGTATTTAATGTGGTTTTATGGTTTCTGGACAGTCCCCTTTAATATCTCCAACTCCCCTCTTTTTTCTGAGAAATTCCAGCATATTTTTCTGCTTGTCTTGTTTTTCTCACATATGTAGGCTCACCTACTTATTTACCTTGGTATGAGTAGGTTTTGGGAGGGAAACAATTGGTTATATTGGCCTACATTTTGTTTTTATGTATCAAACTGTAAGTGTAACGACATTATTTAATCATTTGGGAGGAGTTGTGAAATCATTTGAAGCATCTAATATTGCTTGTGTAAAGGGTGGAAAAATTATGTCGTCACTACACAGTATCTCAGTTTGTTTGCGGACTCAAGTTGATGCATCACGGTCTGGCATGTCTTAAGTAATTTTTTACTTGTTAAGAGCTGATAACAGCTAGCAAAATTTCAATGTTGAAATGATTCTGTAAGTATTGAAATTAACATTCGATTTGGTGTAAAGTAATATGGTTCCAATTATATTATTTATCAGGTGTTTCACCTGTAAAATATAACCAACTGGTCTTTTTAATTTGAGAATATTACTCTATGCTGACAGATTTAGTTGAGAATTCATTCAGCTTGTAGTCATGCATATTAAAACCGAGTCAGTCATGCGTGAGGCAGATCTTTATGCCTCTTCTATTCCGCCAATCAGTATATGTTGCGCCAGAGTTTCGGATCTGCGATAGGCCGTGCAATTATGCAGCACTCCATGGAGCAATGCATTGCGATAGTTGTGGACTTCTGTTCTGGCTTGTCACCAGATTAAAAAATCATCACACGCAGTCAGTTTTCCAGGAATATTGATCCGCATTGAGTTTGCACTGATTAAGGATTCATTTCAGGCAACTATATTTTAAAGTATACAAGCCCATACTCAAGAATTTCTTTGGCGCAGGGTTATCTTGGCTGCTCGAAGGGCCTTTCCTTGTTTTTCAAGCTTGTGACGTGTCCTCTTCTAATTGCCTAGAAGAGCCTATCTGATCTATCCGCAATGGAACTGTTCTTTAGCATTGCATCCAACGCCACTGTTTTCCATTATTTAGACTTGCCCGGTCTCAACATGGACATTTTCAAGGCAAAATCTATGCCAACCTCACAGTTGAGGCAGCAGAATACATGGAGAAGGCTCTTTCCTGTCACTGATATACCATGAATTTCACTTTTGGCATTTGTTCCTTGACATGAGTAGTCCATGATAGAAGGTCTGTTGCTAACCACGGTTTGTTTTGTAGATGTTTGGATGCTGCCTAAATTTAAAATTTCCATATACTATGTTTTTACAATTGAAACAAGCTATTCCATCTTATGTAGGCTAGGGAAATTAGTTTTCTTTGCAGAAGTTTTCAAGGATTCTGGACAAATGTCACTTTTTTCCTTGCTTAGGCTGTTCTTCTCTCTATAGTTTATCTGAAATTATGATTTTGTAGGATTTGCATTTGTTTATATGGATGATGAAAGAGATGCTGAGGATGCAATCCGAGCCCTGGATCGGACAGAGTTTGGTAGAAAGGGACGCAGGCTTTCTGTTGAGTGGACAAAGGCAATGCATCTGTTTCCTTTCTTATTTCTTGTCTTTCTGTGTATATTTTGACTCAATTCTGTTCATGCATGTGCTCCACCCCTTACAAGAGCCTTTAAATCTGTCTTTCAGCATGAGCGCAGTGCTAAGAAGCCAGTCAGTAGTTCAAGAAGACCTGTTAATCTAAGGCCCTCCAAGACCTTGTTTGTTATTAATTTTCCTTATCATACGAGGACAAGGGACTTGGAAAAGCATTTTGATCCATTTGGAAAAATAGTGAATGTTAGGATCCGGAGAAATTTTGCTTTTGTTCAGTTTGAGTGCCTAGAAGATGCTACCAAAGCTCTTGACGCAACCAACATGAGGTCAGTTTGTACTTCCATTTTAGGTAGTTGTGTTTGTTTTTTCCCCCCTTTCCATTTTATATATTTTGTTCGTTTCTTTTTTACTTATTTCTGGCTGTATTGTTTCTATTTTTGGGCAATTATCGTTTACAGTGTGAAAAGATGTACTGAAGAACTGCTGCAAAACTGACTTTATCCTAGTTAGTACAATATTTTTGGTCTTTTAATGAAGGATTGAAGAACAGAGGTTTTACAGCAGAATCTCTTATTAAGCAGAAGTAACTTTACCCACAAATCTCACAACTGTTAGGAACAACATATTCAGTAATGAGTTGCGTTAAGGCTTGGATTAACTTAAAGATATTTTTGTAAAAGGCTTGTGTAGAAGATGATGGGTTATGCGTTCCAGTCTCAGGTTTCTGTAGATGTCAGTCCAAAAAGTTCATATTGGGGTCAATCATTTCACCTTTGGTTAATAGACTAATTGTAAGCGTTATCTTTTCCCTAATCTTGGGTCACTACTGGTACCTGGGCTTCTACACTAGACAAGAAATTAAAAAAAAATTGAACAAGCATGAATTACCTTCAATATGAGAAGGAACAATAGGGATTTTATTAAAAAGGGGAACGGGGGTTGCCCCATTGACTATGAACTTGATTCTTTGGATGGTTTTGTTTCAAACGTGCTATAGTAGCTCTTATAGCTCTGATGTCTGTTGCTGCTTTGTAATAGCTTTTGATTATGTGGACAATGTTGTGCAGCAAGATGATGGAACGAGTTATATCTGTTGAATATGCTGCTAGAGAGGATGCTGAAGGAAGAAATGGACACAGCCCAGATAAGAGAGGCCGTGGCAGGTCACCAGGTAGGGGAAGACCTCCCAGTCATAGCAGTAGGGAAAGGGGAAGTCCAGATTATGGTCATGGCCGTAGCCCTCTTGCCCACAGAAGGGAAAGAGCTAGTCCTGATTATGGTCGTGAACGTGACCGCAGTCCTGGTCATAAGGGGAGGAGCAGTCCTGATTATGGCCGTGAACGCAGCCGCAGTCCTCATCGAGCTAGTCCTGATTATGGCCGTGAACATAACTACAGTCCTCTTGGTAGGGGAAGGAGAAGTGCTAATAATGGTCACGAACGCAGCCATAGCCCTCATGGTGGAGTGAGGGGTGGCACCAATCATGGTCGTAGCCCTAGCCCTCCACAACGTCAGAGTGTCAGTCCTATTTATCGTGAGCATGAACGTAGTTCTCATGAGAAGAGGCATGAACGTAGTTCTCAGGAGAGGAGGATTAGAAATGGCTATCGACGCCGCGGTAACTCCAGCCCATACCAAAAAGAAAAGGCTAGCCCTGACCATGATCGCCCTCACAGCCCGAACGGAATTACTGACCGTAGGGACAGCCCTGTAGGTTGTCATGAAAGGCCTGTGGATGATAGACGTGGGAGGTATGTAATCCGTCTTATGTTCTTTGTTTTGTTGAATGATATTTCATCGTTGGCCATGAAATATTGTTCACCTTTTGGAGTTCATCACTTTTGCATTATTCTAACAGTGACCTCCTTTTTTGCATACAGTCTCTCACCCTTGCCAAGGGATGGTTCCCGGTCTTGATCTGCTTGTTCACTGTTTCACTCATTGGCCAGTAGACATGCCTTGTGTTACAAAACTGCTATCTGTTCCGCGAAGATAAGAATTAATTCCCTCAGTTTGTGTATTTAGCAGTTCTTGCTCCTTGTTCAATTTTTCTCTTCAGAGTTTAGCTGGAACATTGCCAGGAGCAAGGATTTATTTGTCTTAAACTGAAGCCTAGTGTACGGGTCTCATATATATTTGCCTCATGTGAAAGCTAAATCTTACGTTAGTCCTGTCTTTGATATTTTGTGAGGATAGTTTTACTTTGTGAGCGTTGATGAACACTGGAAAAAAAAATTAGGGGGGAGTCGTCCAGACTAACGGAGGAAGCATTAGTCTGATAATCGTCTGCCTTCTCAGTGGCATTCGTCGCACTTGCAGATATGGAAAGGATGAATTTGCGGTACGATGGTTAACGTAATAGAATAATATTGGCCTTTTGGTCTACTTATAATTAGTGTATTATGTTATCTAAAGTTAACTAAATTGAATAAAAAAGAGAGTCAAAACTATTTTAAATTTTAATTGATTAGAGTTTTAGATAGGCTGACGCTTTGTCTTTGCAAAATGTTAGATATACTTGCAGCGCAGTCCATTCGATAATCTAGCTGTACGATGTAGGTCTTAAAAAAAATTGGGATCTAAACATTTTGATTTGGCATTTAAAAAATTTGATATGATATTTAAGATATTTGATTTAATTTTTAATTAAATTATCTGATTTGAAAAAATATTTATTATTATATTAATTATGTTAATAATATATTACTCTTTTTGTATTAAAAAGTTTTTTATAAAAAAAAATTACTTTAGAAAAGATAAAAGTTTATTTTTTTAATATATGCATTAAATATTTTATTATTTTTTAATAATGGCATAAATGTAATTTTAGAACTACTTTTATTAGTTTTTTAATAGTTTATAAGTTTATATAATGATTTTCTTTTTAATATAAAAGGAGTATAATATTGTAATATTTTAGTGTTAAGTTTAGAGAAAATATTTGTTTATATAATTTAAGCATTAATAATAATAATAATATTTTAATAATTTTTTTAGATAAAATAAGGCATGAATATTAATTGATATATAATTTTTGTTTTAAACATTTTCTTATAAAAGTTATTAAAAATGTTAAAATGGTATTTTTTCTATAGATATTAGATATATTTAATACTCAATGTATAGCTTATTTATATTTTTAGATATTTAAAAATTTATAAATCTAATTTAAGAGATGCAAAATAGATATCCAATTCGGTAGATGATGTTATCTACCATAAGCAACTAAATTGGTATGTGGAATAATAGGTTGTCATTTTCATAGTATAATTGGTAGTATATTCGTAAATAAATCAATAATATCTAAAAAAGTTAGCGCAAGAAGGTATTGTAAACAAGATTAATTTTTCATGAACACTATATTATATATATAGATATATATAATATTTTTAAGATTTGTTTTTCTATAAATAGATATTTATATTCATATATATCTAAAATTTTTTTATATAAAATATTATTATATCTTATATTTCACAATTATTGTTCTTATATTTTGTTATTATTCTACTTATGTTTTATCATTGTGTTTTACAAAAAAATAAAAATTATATTTTTTTACATCTTATATTACACCATTTTTATTTTTATACTTTAAAATTATTGTGATAATAATTACTGTATCTCTTACTTCAACACTATTGTTCTTATTTACACCAATATTTTACCATTGTGATTACCTTTTATTGTATTTTATTATAATAATACGAATGTTAATTTATATAAAAAATCCTATAAATAAATCAATAGAATTATAAATATATTTTAATAGGTCAAATTAAAGAAACTCTATTTTGTAATTAAAAAAGAAATCTAAACAGAATAAAATAAAATGAATTATTTATTAGAATGTCACCGCAAATTGTGACAAAGGGAACCTAACAGGACGTGATATGGTCGTCCAAAATGAATCCAGTTCACCTGATGGAAGAGAAGACTCTTTTCGTGCTGGTTGCTGCCTAGTGCCTACCAGACAGATGCGATAAAGATAGCAAAAGCATACAAGGGGCAAGAATTGCCGAAAGGGGAGCCAAGAGACCATTCACGTAACTGCCTGGCCAGGATTGCATAGACTCTGAAGTATTTGCAATTTAAATCACAAAGACCTTCAAGTCACTCTCAAGACCTCATATATGCTGCCGTCGTTTTGCTGTAAATAGTTAGAATACAGAAACGACGTTTAAAATGAAAAATAAGTACTCCCACTGTTTTTGATGTATCCGTCGTTTGAGCAATTTGTACAAGAATTAAGAATATCTACTAAAGCTTGCCATTAGTATCATTTAATTCTTTCAATTACTCTCCCGGGCAAAAATATCTCTTCGTTATCTCCGCACCCTTATTTTTACTCCCCACCTTAATCCTCATATTCCTTTTTTTTTCCCCTCTTTTCAACAAAAAAAAAAAGTCTCGACCTTTAATGGCGGCATTAATCGCCAGTATAAAACTCGAGCACGTTCCAAAAAAGTCGCCAAACTTGTGCTTGTTCCAAAAGACAATTAATGAGATGTAGGCATTAAATATACAACTCAGGACGTCTAATACTCAGACCGACGGATTCTTTTGGCAGTTGCAACAGAGAATTAGAAGAAGAAATTTACAATGACTTTCCTTTTTTCATTTATTTATTTAAATCTCCTCTCTTTTCAATGATCAAACAAGAATGAGAATAGCTTACATCCCCATATCAGACCAAATTTCATTCAGAGCGAACCCACTTCTCCCCACTCAGACCAGGAGAATCCACGACTCTGAAACAGGAATCCCACTCAAGCAATTTTTTTTTTTTTTGGTTTTTCCCGCAGAACCCTGGAAGGACAATGCATTATTATACTGTAGATCTGATACGGGCCCCGTATAGTGATTAGATATGGTCACGCCAAACGGGCCTTATCCGGAACCCCAAGGCGTAATCGCCTGAAACCAACTTATATGGGCTCCAAAGGGGATAATTCTCCGGAAGATCCTAGGGGTAATCCCCTGAGAAGAGCCCTAACTCCACCCAAAAGCTAGCTCAAGAGTGGAGGTTTGTGTTATGATCAGTGATATACACACTTCCCAGCCAAGATGATGAATATGCGTAGAGATAATTTTTATTTATAATAGATCAGGAAATTACAGAGTCCAGCCAAGGTTTCGAGGACCTTGGAACCTCCCTCTCTGCACTGTATTTTTTCTTCCCTCCTACTTAGCCCCCCTCATTCCTATATAAAGCCCGACTCCTATCCAAAGGAAAACCGTAGCCTCCAAAATACGTCAGCAAAATCCTAACAGACTCTATGACTCAGCAAAAGGAATAACAGAATTTAAAACAGAAAAAGATAGAGAACAATTGCTAATCGGTCCCTAAATAATTTCAGCCTTGGACCCTCTTCCTGGCTCACTTCCACCCTTACTCCAACCTTTTCTTCCTCCTTGCATACGTAAACTTAACCAGTGGTTTATCATTACTCCCCCCCAAAAGTTTCACCTTGTCCTCAAGGTGAAAGTCAGGAAATTGGGCATTCATGACTTCAAAACTTTCCCAAGAAGCTTCAAATTCTGGAAGTCCCTGCCACTTGATGAGTACTTCCAACTGTCCCTTGGCATTATACCTCAAATCCTAAACCGATTCAGGATTGACTCTCCATTCTAATTCTTCAGTGAGGGCTGCTGGGAATGGCTGAGGTTGCTGACCCTTTCCAAGAGCAGGCTTCACCATAGAAACGTGAAACACTGGATGAATAGGAGTGGTAGATGGCAATTGCAGTCGGTATGCCACCTGCCCTACCTTAGCCATAACCTGATAAGGTCCGAAATAACGGGGTGATAACTTCTCATTGAGGCGTTTAGCCAAGGACTTGTGATGATAAGGTCGTAGTTTGACATAAACCCAGTCACCAATGTCCAGAAACACCTCCCTTCGCTTCTGATCTGTAGAATTTTTCATGCGCTGTTGTGCCCTTCCCAACTGGTGTTTGAGCTCTTCCAGGATTAAATCTCTTTCTTGGAGTTCCTCATCCACAGCTGCAAGATTGGCTGTACCCCATTCATACCTCACCAAAGGGGTGGGTCTCTTCCATACAATGCCTTGAAAGGAGTCGTATGTATCGAAGAGTGGTATGAAGTGTTATACCAATATTCAGCCCAAGCTACCCAATTAGCCCAGCACTTTGGTTTGTCCCCAATAAAACAGCGCAAATAAGTCTCAAGGCCTCTATTGACCACCTCTGACTGCCCATCCGATTGGGGGTGATAAGCGGTACTATAATTCAAAGCAGTCCCCTGCAGCTTAAACAATTCACTCCAAAAGGTGCTAAGGAATACCTTGTCCCGGTCAGACACAATAGAGCGAGGAATTCCATGGAGACGGACTACCTCTTTCACAAATATGGTAGCTACCCCCCTTGCAGTGAACAGATGCTTTAGGGGAATAAAGTGGCTATACTTGGTGAGTCTATCTACCACCACCAAAACACAGTCATACCCATGGGAACGCGGCAGAGCTTCAATGAAGTCCATTGTTATGTCTTCCCAGACTTTGGCCGGAATAGGCAAGGGCTGGAGGAGCCCGGCTGGGGACAGATTTATAGATTTATTTTGTTGGCAGACAGAGCACTCTGCTACAAACTTCTGCACTTGCTCTCTCATTTTTGGCCAGCACACTTCCTGAGCTAACCTTTTATAAGTTTTCAGCCCTCCACCATGGCCACCCATCGCTCCACCATGAAATTCTTGCAAAAACAGTGGTATAAAGGTGGAATTCTTGGGTAACACTAACCGCCCTTTGTAAAACAGGTTGCCTTGGACCAATTGGTACCCTTCTTTACCCTGTGAAGTCAGCCTCAGTTCCTGTTTGATTGGACCCAGCGTTTGATCCTGATCCACCTCCTGTTGCAGGACCCCCCAATCCTTTATCCACGCAGTTGACAGGGTGAGTAATTGAGGGCCTCCGATTAGCCGGGACAAGGCGTCTGCTGCCTTATTTTCACACCCTGGCTTGTACTCAACATCAAAGTTATAACTCCATAATTTGGTAACCCATTTCTACTGCTCCTCCGGGATTACCCGTTGCTCGAGTAAAAATTTTAGACTTTTCTGGTCCGTTCTTACAGTGAACCGTTGTCCTAGAAGGTAGTGGCGCCATTTCTGAATTGCCAAAACCATTGCCATCAACTCCCTTTCATAAATGGATTTTTTTCGAGCTTGTTGCCCCAGGACTTGACTGTAAAAGGCTATGGGCCTGTGATCTTGCATCAAAACAGCCCCTAGCCTAACCCCGGATGCATCCGTCTCCACGATGAATGGCTTGCTAAAATCAGGGAGAGCTAAAACCGGCACCGATATCATGGCCTGTTTTAGAGTTTCAAATGCCTGCTGTGTCTCCGTGGACCACTTGAAATTATCCTTCTTTAGATGATCTGTTAATGGGGCTGCTATCTGCCCATAGTTGAGAACGAATTTCCGGTAGTAGCCGGTGAGGCCCAAGAATCCCCTTAGTTCTCGAACATTCCTAGGAACCGGCCACTCCTTCATGGCCTGCAACTTTGAAGGGTCTGCTGCCACTCCCTGGGCTGAAATGATATGTCCCAGATACTCCAGTTCTCCCTGCCCAAACACACATTTTTTTTCGTTAATAAAGAGGGAGTGTCTCCTCAACTCCTCGAAGACCATCTCTAAGTGCCCCAAATGCTCCTCCATCGAACGACTGTATATCAAAATGTCGTCAAAGAATACTAACACGAACTTACGTAAATAAGGTTGGAACACCCTATTCATCAAGGCTTGAAAAGTGGCTGGGGCGTTAGTTAAGCCAAAGGGCATTACTAGAAATTCGTAATGTCCCTCGTGGGTTCTAAATGCTGTTTTAGGGATGTCCTCGGGTCTGACCCTTATTTGATGGTATCCCGACTTCAAGTCTAGCTTCGAAAAAACAACAGCTCCATGTAATTCGTCCAGCAGCTCATCAATTACAGGGATGGGGAATTTATCAGCCATTGTCACCCGATTTAGAGCCCTGTAATCCACACAAAAGCGCCACCCTCCATCCTTCTTGCGTACCAACAAGACCGGGCTTGAAAATGGGCTGTGACTTGGTCCAATGATTCCAGCTGCCAGCATCTCTCGAACCAGCTTTTCTATCTCATTCTTCTGAAAGTGTGGGTATCTATAAGGCCGCACATTAACCGGAGTGGTGCCTGGCTTTAACTCAATCCGATGGTCCAGTTCCCGGGGAGGTGGCAGTCCCTGCAGAGGCTGCAGGACATCCGCAAATTGTTGGATCACTTCTGTGATGGCCCATTCTCTGTCGAGGCAGGTCGGGTATATTCCTGTGTCATCCCCTAGCGCATTGCATTTTATCAGTACTGCCTGGTCCCCTTTTTTCACCATTTTAATCAGTGATCTTAGGGACGTTTGTGATTGGCATAAGCTCAAGTCCCCTCTTAGAGTCACCGGTGTCTGCCCCAGCATGAACTTCATTTCCAGCTTCCTCCAATTGATGTGTGTCAGCCCCAATTTTTCCAGCCATTGCATTCCCAGAATAAGGTCTGCACTGCCCAATTCCAAAGGAAGAAAATCCTCAATTACCTCAATCCCCTGTATCGACACCTGAATTCCCCTGCATATCCCTTCAGTCGTGACTGAATTTCCCGTTCCCATTAACACCCCATAAGCAGCCGTCGAGGTTATTGGAATCTGCAGCTGTTTTACCATCTTGAGAGCAATAAAGTTGTGAGTTGCTCCACAGTCGATGAGAACAACCACCGGCACACTGCCTATCTCCCCGCGCAGCTTCATGGTGTTCGGAGTGGTGATGCCCACCACAGAGTTCATGGATAACTCTACCAAACCATCTACATCCCCGTCGTCCTCCTCCTCTGCCGCTGCAGGTTCGACCTCCTCTTCGGCCATCTCTGGTACGTGAGTCCCTTCGACTAACATTACCTGCAACCTTCGATTTCTGCAGAAATGCCCTGGCCCGAACTTCTCTCCACACTTGAAACACAACCCTTTGTCCCTCCGTCTCTGGAGCTCGTCGTCTGTTAGTCGCCATCCCCCCGGCGAGTCTGCTGCCGGATCCGGTGTCTCCCTTGGCTGGCAGCGCAGGTGCGATCGGCCGACTGTGAGGTGGCCCGTTGAAAAGTCTGGAAGAGTTCCCAGTGCTGTTCGACGGGTGAGGAGCTCGACTTCCCCCACTTGGGCCTCCAGACTTGACCCATCCAGCTTGCACCACTTTGTTTTTATCCTCAACCATCCTGGCTGCCTCCATAATCTCCATCAGCCCATTGGGCCTCATCATTCTTACCTCTGCCTTAATCTGAGGCTTCAGCCCGTTAAGGAAAGTGCTCTCTAGCACCTCCCCCGACAGTCTTCCCTGCAACGGAGAGGCCAGGATTTCGAACTGTTCCAGAAATTCCTCCACTGTTGTTTCCTGCTTCACTGCTAAGAACTTCTCACAGATTGATCCTTCGTGGCGCGATCGGAAGCGAAGCAGACATGCCTCCTTGAAATTCTGCCAATTTTCGAACCCCTTGCAGTCGTCGGTGTACTGGAACCAGGCTAGGGCCTTGCCCTCCATTGCTACCGCCACAGCCTCCAACTTCTCCCTCTCCGTTAACTGGTTAATTCCAAAGTACCTCTCAACCCTGAAGATCCACCCATCCGGATCAGTTCCATCGAACACAGGAAGATCAAGCTGTCGAAAGGGTCGGGTCTCGCTTCTTCCTTCCGATTCGATCCTGACCACACTCGGGGGTATTGGTGTTGCCTCCCTCCCTAGCTGCTGTCCCGTCTCCTGGTTTGATGAGCTAGGTCTGTTGATTCGAGCTACTACGGCCAGCTGTTCGGCCATTTCCTGCATCACCTTCTCTATGGAGCCCAGCCGATCTTCCATCGCTGGTATCCTCTGAATCTCTCCTCTACTCTTCAAGACTTCTTCCTGGAGTGATGACAATCTCTCCTCTGTTTGATCATTCTTCTTGGCCATTATCCTTAGAATCGCACTACTCTGATACCACTGTTACGATCAGTGATATACACACTTCCCAGCTAAGATGATGAATATGCGTAGAGATAATTTTTATTTATAATAGATCAGGAAATTACAGAGTCCAGCCAAGATTTCGAGGACCTTGGAACCTCCCTCTCTGCACTGTATTTTTTCTTCCCTCCTACTTAGCCCCCCTCATTCCTATATAAAGCCCGACTCCTATCCAAAGGAAAACTGTAGCCTCCAAAATACGTCAGCAAAATCCTAACAGACTCTATGACTCAGCAAAAGGAATAACAGAATTTAAAACAGAAAAAGATAGAGAACAATTGCTAATCGGTCCCTAAATAATTTCAGCCTTGGACCCTCTTCCCGGCTCACTTCCACCCTTACTCCAACCTTTTCTTCCTCCTTGCATACGTAAACTTAACCAGTGGTTTATCAGTTTGACTCTCCCATATAAACTGTCCAAAGATCCCCTCAGTAACCGATGTGGGATCACATCAGGATCCGTGTTCCTGCCTCACTCTTCCTTCTTCGGTTTAGATTTCGCCGGCCTCGCCGGTTTTATGATCTTACCCAAGAAAATAACGATAATTGGAATGACGGTGCCAATGTAATGCACGCTTCTGTACGCTGCAACCGTCTCATGCAAACCCAGTACCTGATGAAACAACGGAGGAATCAAGAAGGGCCGCATCCATGAGACAAGGATGGAATTCAGCCGAAGGTCATATTCGCCCCTTCTTTTGCACTACTTTCTAATGTACCCAGATGCTTTAGGTTACAGCATAACAATGTATGGGGGCGCAACTGATTTTGTCAGCTCGGTATGGCAGGCCGTACAGTCTATTTTCAAACTGCATGGGAAAACATTTCTAAATAAGGAACATGATGGAATCAACTTACCATGAAACCAACTGCTGAATAATTCAGAACCAGCACTGTGTATGCGAAGTTTGTAAATGTCAGTATCATCTTCAACGCAGCTGGTGAACTTTGCTGCCATCTATAAATAACTGTTCTCTCACTCACATACACACACACACAAAAAAGGGGGAATGAAATAAATAGATCAGTAAGTATATAGAGAAGAAAGACAGAAAATAAACTAGGATATAGTGGTTTGACACGGTGTGTATTTGAATCTCATCCAAAAATCTATACATATGCTAAAAATTGCAGAACGAAGGAGTACCTCTTGAACCAGCAATCATCATCGCTGACTGCACAAAGAAGATTATGTAACCAGGATATAAACCCTGCGACACCAAGGAGCCAAAAAAAAAAAAAAAAACCGAAACAGAGGTTAAGTAAGACACAGAAGCGAGCATTCCGAGAAATTCACAACGTTTTGCAATATTCATAGATCTCAAATCTGCCAAGTAAATGGAGCTCTAACAGAATATGACAACTACAGGGGCCAAAAAAGCCCTAGATCATGTCTTAAATTGCCAGGCTCAAATCACATCTCATATTCTGGGGAGAATAGACAGGGGACAATGCGGACATTGTTTGCTATCAATAAAATCAAGAGCTTTCTTTCAGTCCCCTATTTATGTAGCTTATCAAAACAATCCAAGAGTCAGGGCCTCGACTGCTATTGGAGGTAAGAATGTAAGATGCAGGAGGTGAGAGCCAAAACTAAGGTGGTTCGACCAAGAAAGAAGACGTTTAGATGTAACGGTGCAAAGTTGAGAGAATATCTTTTTAGAGATCATGGGAGAAAGAAAGGCAAACATGAAGGACTTGATTGTACTAGGCATACCGAGGGCAGGTCCCTATATAGAAAGTTGTACTGGGGCTCATGTAGCTGACCACAAGTAGAAAACCTTACATCTTCCTAGCATAGGAGTTTAAATGTGTTGCTTCCACATACCATGTTTGTTGATGTGGCTAGTGAATTGATTTACTTTGCTTTATCCAGTTATCTACTTACATTTCTATTCGGACATGCTTTTATGTACTTGCGTATCGATTTAAGTTGGTGAGCTAGATGTAAATTTTTTCATTACTGCCTATTTGGAGTTAATTTACACTGGTTGGCTCCATATACATTTCTCGTCTTATTTTATTTATGTATCTAACTACATCATCCATTTTACAGACCGACTCTACTAGTCAAATAACATTACTGCTGCAATATATAGTTACGCTAAGCATTGATTTACCTCCCTGATACATTTTTTCTCTTCAATTTTTTTTAACAGGTCGTTTCACAGTCAGTCTGATAGGGATATGATTCGTTACCAGAAAGAATCATTGAAAGGAAAATAGAAATTGAGTGGTATTAAGACGAAAAATTCAATATGGAGTCCATGACAGGTTCCGGGAACTTGGATCTTCCCTTCCCTTACATTAAATGAATAACAGAAAATTCTCTCTCAATATTTTGCTAACCACCTATCTAGTATCTACTGACTGTCCTATCAGACCGTAGCAGCCAACACTGATGGGACCCCAAAGTTTCCTCGTTCCATTAGACCCCATATTCTTCCTCCTCCCATTAATATATTTAATTATGGGCTTATCACAGTCCCTCTCTATCCCACGAGCTATTGGAGGTGAGGCTGAGTACATTAAGATGGGGGAATGATTAAACTGTTGGGTGCAAGTGCAAGGAAGGGATATAGAAGCTTGAGTATTGTGCAATACTGTGCTGGTCGAAATTTCAGAAACAGCAGGTAACATGTGTAGATAAGTAGCATCAAAAACATAATTTATGCTACTTCACAAACTATATCTCGTCAAAAATCCATGTATTAATTCAGAGAAAAGCCATCATATGATCATGAATGATTTGAATGGCACCCAGCATGGCAGTTAATGTAAAATTCAAGGCGCACTTAGCAGGAGTCAGCCTACAGAAATATTTAATTCATATCAGACAACATAAGTAAAGTTTTCGAACAGATAGCATCTCCAGTCTCCCATGGTATTCTACATTTCAGATACCAATAAGGTTCAACCACCAAATTGTCATAGCTCCCATGGTGTTGGTCCAACAGTTGAAAATATTTGGTGTCCTAAAGCTCAAAGACCAACCTATGGACCTGTGTTCGAGTCCGTTTGGTTTCAAACTACTTTCTGCTGAGGGACCACACACTTAGGCACATGCCTGGTTACAGGCTCACAAGTTTGGGTGCACCGGCTCGTGGGCATAAGGCGGGGATGCAAAGCACTGTGGAACCCCGTTCCAGAAGAAAAAAATCCTTCAAAGAATATGAATCCTCCAGTGCCTTAAGTGCCACTAAAAACATCAACCATAGCTTCATGAGATGCAACTTTAATCAAATACACCAAGGAGCTAGGAGGGGGGGGGGGGTCACCATAATGAACGAGTGGTAGAACATTCCCAAAAATCCCAAAAGTCCACAGACATAAAAATAGAAAATAATCGGATGAGAATGTTCAAGAGTTGCTGACGTTTCATTCTTCCCCATGAAACTAGTAAACCTTGTTGCTAAATCAATTATGATTAACTGATCCATACCTTTGCAGTTTAACCCATTGACCGGAAACTTAATAAAGATGGATCAGAAAATATAACAATTATACTCACATGCCAAACAGCACTGACAGTCTGGGTGGCAAGCAACTGAAAGAAGCCTGGCTTTTTACCCTCCTGAATGAGCCTCTCGTAAACATCTACAATAAGAGATGGACATAACAGAATTGATCACAGTAGTCACAGTCGCTCCAATGAGATTTGATCATAGAAAATTACACTGCCTTGCAATTTAACATGGAGTAGCTCCAAGAACAAAATGACAGACTTGGATGAAAGAAAAACAACTAAGGGTAGATGAAGAATCACAAACTAACAGTATCTTAGCCATGTACTAACTTGAATGTTCCAAACAAGAGGAAGTCCGACAGCACTCTTTGTCAACTCAACACCAAGAATGTCAACATTTTTTGCACGATCCCACCTAGCCTTTGGAGGGGTAGAAGAAGTATAGCCACTAAATCCAAAGCCAGATATGATTATGGAGGCCTCAGAGATGGACCAAATGAAATAATACTTCCAACGAGCAGTAAACCCACACATGTACTGGCAAGCAAGCCGTTTCCAGAAACCCCACTCCCCATAAATGGGGTCAGTAAATGTTGTCAAAGGAAAATGTGGCACCAAATACAAATACAGGCCCATGCACACAGAAGCTTGGAGAAGAGCCCGAGCTATGGCACCATAAGGTGATGGTTGTTTCTGTGAAGGGTTCCAAACCTATTACAAGAAAGAGCAAGAATAGTTATCAATCAGTTCCAAGATGCTCACGAAATCCAAACAAATATGCACATTAAGAAGTGATATGATCAGAAACACGGGTATAATAGTCTTGTCAACCAACCCCTTTCCCTTCACTCCAATCAAGATAATCCTTCATTTCATAGACTGGACCAGCAAAGTGACTTCCACAGCAGAGACAGTAACCAATGTACTCAATCAAGGAAGGCATCTGAAACAACCGGTATTTTCTCTGAGCTTCATGAAGACCTTCATCTTTCAATAATCCATCATTATAATTCCACGAACAAGAGATCACCTTCAGTGTCAACACCATCAATGCACCTGCACTCAGGAGTCTATCACTTGCATTTCATGCTAATCTACCAACTGAGCACATCTAACTGTACATGGAGGAGTTTTTCCCCCCTTAAGAATCTAATTGCTATCCAAAAAAGAGCATGATAATCTAAAAAAAGAAGGGATAGAATATTTGAGATTCCAATCATGGAATAAAATATCAATCCCAATATGTAATGTCAGCGATATATATTGGTATCTAGGTCTGTTGATACATGACGGATAAATTTTTTCATCAATTTAACAAGTTTATAGCCGATATATGGCGACATATCAGATATTAACAATATTTTCCAATATATTGGCAGAACCTAAAATTATGAAAGAAAAAAGCATGTGTTTGCCTCCCTCAATCCAGATTCCTCTATCCTAACCCCAGCCATGAGTCTTTTCTTTATTATTTAAGTTAAATATTAATATTTGTCTTAGACAAGCTATTAACTACAACTAGTCAAGTAATGAAAATATTAGTTTTTATAAGACTAAAAGTTGGACTAATGGGTAACAAGTTAACAATTTTTGTAGTTTTAATTTATTGTAAAAGAGTATAAATGTGATGGTCATAATTTATTATCAATAACTTTAATATTATAGGTTACCTGCTATAAAAAACAATTAACAAATTTAGTGTTATTAGGATAATTTAATATATAATGAGCAATTTAAATGCTTCTAATATAATATAGAACACTAATTTATTGAATAATTATATTTAAATGATAATTAAAGAATAATTAGAGCATATTGTGAAATAAAAATAAAAATTCACACCACGATGACTGGAACACATAATTTAATTGCATGAGTTCAATAATGCACCAATCTAATTGGCAGAAGAATAATACACCATTCATGATGCTCTAAGACCATGACATTGCAACCACAATTTAATTGCATGAGTTCAATAATGCACCAATATAATTGGTAGAAGAATAATTTGTGCACATTATGATGGTGAAAATACTAGCAATAAAGATCTTGACTATATTCTAGTGAAGTAAAGCCTAGTTCAATTTGGATCAGTTAGATATTTAAAATTATGGCTGAATATGTGCAAATGATGGAATTTGAGCCAGCAAATATCAGTCCCAACTCAAGAAAAACTGCGCCCCCATGTGAAATATCAAAACATACTATTCTCATTTGCTGGTCACCTAAGAGCTAAAACCTAAGTCAACTTGATAGAGTTTCAAACTCGAAAAGTTCTCATATAAGACCACCCAAAACTTGATTCAATATGAAATCTGACATAGCTTGAACTAAATTAGATCAATGAGAGTTGATCCATCATCAATAATACTTGAAATTTTACTCATTAGTAGCATATAAATCAGCATTGGAACATACGGAACATAGCCCACTATCCAAAACATCCACAATTAACCTCATATATATTCCATTGAGTCATACTGACACAAACAAACAGCTATAACTCAGAACAAAACAAACCTAAACTAGGATTATATATAGCCCAACCTAACAATTGAAATGACTAAATTAACTCTAGCCAAAACCCAAATAAATATAAAGAAGCCAAAAATCATACCACCCTGTCCATTAGTTAACTCTCAATGGAACTATACCATCGGCATGAAATTAGGTACTAAAATCACAGCTGTAGTCACTGTATCAAGGCATCACAGATGATAAGCATTATGTCACAACTATCGCAGGATGATCTTTTATAGTAAATATCGAATGTATTCTGGTGAATATAGGTGTGTGGCAGTCACATTGTAGAGATATCATGTATCAGCAGGCTTAAATTTGTTACATGTTGCCGATATATCGGCATATCAGTGATATTTGTTTCCACTCATGAAATCCTAATTCTCCCCCACCCCTTGATAGTCCCTTTTATCATGAAGCATGATTTACTACATAAATTGTTCATAGTCAGGTGTCCATAGCTTTTATTTCTCACGTTGACAAACAATTTCAAGTCTTACGGAACTGTGTAGAACTCTATTCCATAATATTGATAGTTTTCACAGTACTGGAAAATTCAGCACGCACAATTGTTTCAAACTGATTATGCTTAGGAGTTGCATCCTTAGTCATTGAATCTTCTCAACCAAGCATGACCCCAGGGTGTTCTATAATGTTCTTCCTTATATTTCAGCAATGACTGAAATATATGATGAAGGATGGATAGGGGAATAAGGGACGGGAGAGAGAGCAGCTGCAGGTTCATTCATGTGCTTAGACTGATTTACATCACAACTATGTTCATGAATTCTATACAGTACTATAGATTATTGTATTCTAGAGACTAATAGCCTTGTATTCTACACGTATACAAGTGATAGGTTATTACAATGATGGTCGGCAGTCATAACTAAATGATTGCGATGCTATTCACGGCTGTCAGGTTCACATGAGATGAGTCCAGCTGATGGTAATTAGATGTGGAGGATAACATTCTTCACCTACAAAGGCAGCTTCTGAGTTGGAAAGTAGCAGATCCTAGGATAGGGCCTAAGATTATTGTCAATGGAATAATAAACTGATTCTAAATCTATGCATATTTTCTCATACTACTAACCAGTACTTTTGTGCCAACTCAGGCCTTTAGTTTGTATCTATCATTTACACATGGCAGAAAGACAAAAATGATGGTTCAGCATTAATATAACAATCTCAGTTAATGATGCATTCTTCCCATTACATTTATTTAGGCTATCATTCAGCACAGAAGAAAACAGAATCTCAGGTCCGAGTGGCCTAGTTTCCTCCTAACAATTGGAATGCATCTTCAGCAAATATCCTAAGTCAAGAAGTTTTAGAACATAGTATACATTATTAAGTATATCACCTAAACGAGACAGTAGTGAGTACACTTCGTTTCATGAATAATAAATGTACATAGGATAGAAGCGTTTGCTCAGTTGAGAACAAACTGAGCTTACATCGAACACAAACAAAAACAAGAATAGAAGAACCAGCTTCAAATATGACAATTGTCAGCTTGACCAAAGACTTGTGTTCAGAACAATGTCAAACAAAATAAAAAGAAAGATTGGATAATGCAAGGTCTAATCACTAGTTAGGATGGAGTTACCAGTTGCATCGATTCCTCCTTCCTTCCATGCATCTCCACTCATGTAGTATACATGGCTAAACAGGATATAAGTTTACAATGTCAGAAGGTAAATACACTGAGGAAATGTAGTCAGGCAAAAGAAAAAAAAACTCAGGAACAAGGCGAGCCGGAAGACAACATGAAACAAAATAAGAAAATTTGCATGGAAATTAAAGCAACTCCAGCCAGCTCACAACTCCAACTCCAGCAATGATGACACCACAAAGCATTATCATATTGGTTTTACTATACGCCTAACATTGAACTATACATTTAATAATTACTGGCAAACTTTAGCCATATGTCACCAACAGATCCATCCCCTTAATTTTCATTGAACTAAAAACAATCATAGGATGAACCCCATATTTCAGAACTGACACCAAATGCAATAAGAGCATGTGCATCTCTGAAATCTTTAATACATCCACCAACTCTAAAAGTGTACCCAGGATAAAAAAAGGTTTTAAGTATAGATAGGTGCTGGCTCTCTAAGGATTCAGTAAATTTTTGCCACAGAAGTTAGAAGTATCGAAAGAGCACTATATTCCTCATATTAAGTTGAATGAGATCTGCAGAAAGTCATAAGCTTGTCCACTGAGTTAAAATTTAGATGTTATGTATCACATCCCATGCCCATGAGTGAGTGGCAGATAAGATGGCCAACTAGTATCACTTAATCTAAACAGACATAATGGAGCCCAGTCAACTATTAAGCAATAGCATTAGAATCTTGGAGCCCAGTGCAATTCAATTCAATCCATTTCTGATTGCAGGATTGAATTACACTCTGGTATGATGCGAAAGACCGTTGTTTTTTTAGTTCTAAAACAAGTAGCCCAAAATTTACTCAAACACCATAGGAAATGTACAAGCAGCATACACTCACAAGTATAGCAAAATGATCAGCCAACCAGACCAACAAAGAAAATCAACCAGTAGTCACAAAGATCCGCAACTAGAATAGAAATCTCAATAGCAAACTCAATCTGCAAAGCCCAGAACATTATATTGCATCATCATATTGTTGGTGTAATGGCAGCCCAGAACTATTGCTGAGGTTGCTGTTACCCTTTTCTTAATATCCCACATTGGTGGGAATGAAGTTCTTTTATCAGCTTTTATATTCTCCCACTCAATGCTTGGTTTGAGTTAGTAAGCTTAGGATGTTTTGTATAGTTGGTGGGCTGGACTATATATACTACACATGTGCGCACCCTGGGTGTGGGTGATTTACTGTTTAAACGGGCTAACTTTATTTTTTGCTGAAATCTTGAATGGTTCTAGATCAGTTTACTTGGTCTTCTACCATTGTGTTTTTTATGCTCGGTTTTGAACTTTTCGTCTAATCTTCAATTATGTGAAGAGTGGAAGACGTTCCACTCTTCCACATATTTTTCCTATTTTAACCAAATATTCATACATTCTTTTTAGAGTTACAAAAAGCCAAGTCTTGCCTTTCGAAAACCCAACCTTGCTCCCTTTCATTTTCTACAAAATTTCTGGGCATTGTTCTGCAGATCCATTCCTTCTATCTCGAGTGCACGAAATTGAAGGTGTTGTGTGAACCTTAGGGGTGAACCGGTCGTGAAAGGATTTACACCGTAGTCTGGCCAAATTTCACTTCGGGGCAGTGATAATTGATCACAACACAACATCAGAATTTGATAAGTATGTTGTGGGTCCAGCCCACATGTACTAGTAAAGTGTGTATTTTGTTTTGTCCTAATGAATGGGCATTTGATAGCATTTTACTAATCTTGGATTAAGTCCAACTTGGGCTTATTATTTGGGCTTCTTAATTAAGCCTTTGGTATAAATACTTGCTTTACAAATTAGGGCAAGAAGAAAGAGGGTGTGAATTCAGAAAGTCACACACACAATTAGAAGCAAAAGAAGAGAGGAAGACAAAGGGTTTGGAGAAGAGTTATTTGCGATTGTTCAAGAATAGCGTTCAGAAAGTTGTCGATCACCGGAGTTTCCACCGTTGGATTTTGCTGAAATTTGGTCAGCTTGTTGGGGACACATAGGGCCTCATTTTGAACGGTTGGATTGTGGTTTTGAGATCTGGTTTGTCTGTTATTGTAGCAGGACCGAACCTCTGATTTGTAGTGATATTCTTCACCTTTGATCTCTTCTTACTTAAGCTCTTATGTATGTTCTTGTTGGTGGGTTGTGAATTGTTGTGAACCTGATTTGGGTGGTTCATTTTGCCCTCAATTTATCATGATAAGAGAAGGAAATAGGATGGACTCCTCAAACGTCCCGTGGTTTTTACTCTTCACATCGAAGGGGTTTTCCACGTATAAATCGTGTGTCGACTGATTTATTTTTTCTGATCTATTCGCTTATTCTTGCTGCCATAATTGGTGGATTATTTGTGGTAAATTTGGGTTCTATTATTTGGTTGATTGTCTTGGTGTTAATCCTTGTGGGTATTGTCATATATTACCCGGGCCCTTTCAACAAAGTATTATTTAACGTTTCGATTCATTTAATCCGATTGCTGCATATGCTTCTGTAATATTTACTAACATTTCGAAGTGAAATTCTGTTTACGTAGCGTTTTTCCGTTTGTTTTTGCTGTTTGAAATTGGTCTTCGGTCGCATTATTTGGGATTTCATTACTTCTTTTGCTGTGTTTGGTGATCTGCAGTTAATGTGTGGTGCTGTACCGACTTAATTACTTCCAGTTTGGGATTAATTGTTGTCACACACCAAGTTTTTGACAAATTGTTATTCTAAGAATTTATTTTCGTCAAGTTTATCTGCTGCTCAGTATTGCTGTTCGATGGTTATATATATATTGGCTTTGATTTCTGCTGTCTTTGAACTCACTAAGCTCAAAGGTGCTATACATTGTCTAACTTCCTGCGGTTGATTGGTCTCTTCAATTCTATTTTTCTGCTGCTTCGAATTTTGGGTGTGGTGGTTGATAGACAGATTTCTGTTTTTCCTGGCTTTCGGTTTGGTTCGAATTTATGTGGTTCTGTTGAAACTATAAGTGTTGGGTATTCAGTTGCTGTTGTCAATATTTTGGTTTGTGTGTTTTAGTATCTTCGGTGATATAGCGCTTTAGTACTAAAGTACACATATCGGCCACTATTTATTTATAGGGTTTGTTGGTACTATTATCATCAATCGGATATGGCTACTAGTATTCCAAGGATTATTCCGAATATGTCGAAGGTCGAGCCATTGGACGATACTAATTACAGTAGATGGTCTTAGAGAATGCTGATTTTATTTGAGACTCTTAAGATAGACTATGCGTTGCTGAGGGATCCACTTACTCAGAAGGATATTGATACTATTCTTGCTACTCCAACCACCACTCCCGCTCCTGGCACTGCAAAGAAAGCTGATGATGTTGCAAAGGAAAAATATGAAAGGGACAACAAGATTATCCGAGGTCATCTTCTACAACATATGAATAACAAACTGTTTAATATGTTCTTCAGCGTTGAGTCTTCAAAGGATATTGCTATGAATCATCCCAAGCCACAGATAATATTTACATATGACAGAAGGAAGTCTTGGGCAGCTCAGCAGTAAAATCATTAAGGGCAGTGAAGTCTTTTTATTAGTTTTATTAGCTTTGGTGGAGGGAGAGTAGTTAGGAAATATATATTGAGGAGTGGTTTAAGGGAGGTTTGCTATGCAGAATATTCCTTTAAGCAGTAGGATAAAAAAGGGATTAAGGATGCTAAGAACCATCAGGAGAATTAGAGAGAATTCTTTGGGAGGGCATTCCTACCTCTCGAAAGTAGGAAACTGTAATTGATTAGGATTTTTCCTGATTCAATCAATACAAATTGTTTTAGCTTAACTATTGCTTCTAGTCTGTCCTGCCTTATTACTTTGATATACACAATCTAAGTTGGAGAGAGACGCTATGGCTCCAACTCAAACTCAGAGGATCGACCAACTGGAGCAGGAATTAGAGTCACTAAAGGCTTTGGCATTGGAGCAAGTGATGTCAGCGATGAACAATGCATCGTATGAGTTACAGCAAACTCTGACTGCCCAGATTGCATCGAGCTGGGAAAAAGCTACTAAGAAGCTGGGGGAGGATCTTAATGCCCTGGTGTCAAAGGTGGAAAGTAGAATTTCCAGAACCAGAGAAAATCAGGAGATGATGATTACTCAGATTCGAGATGAGGTCCACCCTCAAAATCACTGATCACTCGCCGGGAAGCTCGGAACAACCCAATCCTTACAGGGCGAGCTTCGGCTATGGAGGAGTAAGCGCTGAGGGGCAAGGAAGAGAAGGAATTGGGGGTGGATTAGCAGGAGGAGGTACCCAGTGGCGTTGAAAGAAGCTCAATTTACCCTTGTTCAATGGTACCAACCCGAATGGGTGGATATTGAGGGCTGAGCGATATTTCAATTTTTACCGGTTGGTTGAGAAGGAGAAGCTCGAGGCCGCAGTGGTAGCATTAGAAGGGGATGCTCTGTTGTGGTATCAATATGAGCACAAAAGGCAACCATTGCGAAGGTGGGAGGAGATGAGAATGATGATCCTCCGGCAATTTCGATTGACATCCACCGGCAATTTTGATTGACATCAAAGGAAATTTATTGAGCTAATGGCCCCTCTAGAAGGGGTACTCGAAGAGATTTCTAAGGGGCAATTTATTATTGGGCTCAAAGGGGAGGTCAAGGCAGAAGTTCGGTTGCTAGGGCCCACTACCTTAGGTCAGGCCATGGATCTAGCCCTGAAGGTAGATGAGAAGTTGAAGGCCGGGCCAATGCACAAGAGAAGGAGTGGGTATGGCCCATTCCCTGGAAAAGGTAACATTACTACCTAGACAAATTCCCACTTAAGCCCCCAAGTAAAAACTGCCAACCTAATTAACTACAACTCAGTTAAGCGGTTGAGTGAGAGAGAATTACAGCAAAAATGAGAGCAGGGCCTTTGCTTTCCTTGCGACGAGAAGTGGATGATTAATCACCGGTGTAGAAGGAAGGAGTTGAGTGTGCTTTTGACCCAAGAGGACAAGGCAGAGTTTCAGTCCGATGAAAGTCTAGATTTTTTTGGCCCCCGAGGTAATTGAGGAACCTGGCTTAGACTTCGTGTAGCCAAAGGTCTCCTTGAATTCAGTGATGGGAATCACGAGTCCGAAGACGATGAAGCTATTGGGTAAGGTGCAGGGGAAGGAAGTAGTAGTAATGGTGGACCCGGGAGTAACCCATAACTTCATTTCTTCCAACGTGGTGGAGAAATTGGAATTCTAGTGAATCAGACCAAGGCATTTGGAGTGTCACTGGGTACTGGGAGAGCAGTAGAAGGGGAAGGTGTGTGTAAGGCAGTAACCCTAGAGTTATAGGAGGTGACTGTAGTTGAGGATTTCCTGCCACTACCCCTGGGGAATTCTGATTTAATTTTGGGAATTCAATGGCTAGAGAAGTTAGGGACAATGTCAGCCAATTGGAAGACACAAACACTGAGATTCCAGGACGGGGGAAAATCCATAACCCTACAAGGGGACCCTTCCTTGGGCAGAACCAAGATATCCTTAAAGGCTATGGTACAAACGTTGAGGAAGGAAGGACAAGGGTACTTAGTTGAATTCAACCAAATGTGTGGTGATGAAGATCTTGAGGCCTCCAAGGATATTATGGAATTTGCTCCCATCTTCTTGCAATCTACCTTGCAGTAGTTCAAGTCAGTCTTTCACATGCCCCGGGGACTTCCCCCACCTAGGGGACATGAGCATGCAATCATACTAAAAGAAGGTACCAATCCAGTCAGTGTATTGTCGTACAGGTACTCCCAAGCCCAAAAAGATGAAATTAAAAAATTGATTTCTGATATGCTAATGGCAGGCATTATACAAGTGTCCACTAGCCCTTTTTCTAGCCCAGTGTTGTTGGTTAAGAAAAAAGATGGATCATGGAGGTTTTGTGTAGATTATAGGGCCCTTAACAAGGTCACTGTACCAGATAAATACCCCATCCCTGTTATTGATGAATTGTTAGATGAATTACATGGGGCTATAGTGTTCACTAAGCTAGATCTCAAGTCTGGATATCATCAGATCAAAGTGATGGAGATGGATGTTCCTAAAACAGCTTTTAGGACTCATGAAGGACATTATTAGGGCTATAAACGAGCCGAGCCGAATACCCCTAGGCTTGGGTTCAGCTCGTTTAACTAAACGAGCCCAAAATAATGTTTGAGCTCGACTCGTTTAACTAAACGAACGAGTCGAACCGAGCTTTTAACGAGCCGAGCTCACGAGCCAAAGCCAAAAAATGAACTGAGCCCAGCTTTTTCGAGCTCGGACTCGGCTCGTTTACTAAACGAGCCGAGCCCGAGCCTTACTTTTAGGCTCGTTTAACTAAACGAACGAGCCGAACCGAGCTTTTAACGAGCCGAGCCGAGCCGAATACCGAACTGGCTCAGCTCATTTATAGCCCTAGACATTATGAGTTCTTAGTGATGCCCTTTGGATTCACAAATGCTTCACCCACTGCCTGTGCCAAACTAGATATGGGAAGATATCTCCATGGACTTTATTGAAGGACTGCCAAAGTCTCTGGGGTTAGACACCGTCTTGGTTGTGGTGGACATGTTATCTAAGTACGCTCACTTTGTGGGTCTCAAACATCCCATTTCTGCTCAAACAGTTGCCGGTCTCTTCACTAGAGAAATTGTCCGACTCCATGGTTACCTATCCACAATTGTGTCAGATAGGGATAAGGTATTTATGAGCATATGTTGGAAGGAGCTTTTCAGGCTCCAACAAGCTGCCCTTAACAGAAGTACAGCATATCATCCTCAATTGGATGGACAGATTGAGGTGGTGAATAAGGGGGTAGAAACTTACTTAAGGTGTTTCATCAATGGCCTACATAGAACTTGGGCCAAGTGGCTACCATGGGCTAAGTTCTGGTACAATAAAACCATTCATTCAGCTATTGGATGCTCAACTTTTAAGGGTGTTTATGGTTGGGATCCTCCACCATTGGTGAGATATGAAAAAGGTAGCACAACAGTTCATTCCTTAGAAGAGCAGCTAATAGAAAGGGATGCCATCTTGGTTGATTTAAAAGTCCAGTTGATTCGAGCATAATAAAAAATGAAAGTTCAAGAGGATGCTCATAGAAGAGAGGTGACTTTCCAAGTGGGGGATTGGGTCTACTTAAAGCCGCAACCTTATAGGCAGCAGACCTTGGCAAGAAGGCCATTTGAAAAGTTGGCACCAAGATATTATGGGCCATTTGAGGTGATTCAGATGATTGGGCCAGTAGCGTAAAAACTGGAGCTTCCTTCTACAGCTAAAATACATCCTGAATTTCATGTCTCCCAGCCGAAAGTTGCCATCAGATGTCTGCCTTCCTTACCCCAGCTTCCACCTCAACTCACCTCCGATCTGACTCTTGAAGCAAAACCAAAAGAGGTGTTAGGGGTCAAAAATGGGAAGCAGGGATGTTCAGCATTGGTTGAAGTCTTAATCAAGTGGAAGAATCTGCCAGAATTTGAAGCCACTTAGGAGGACTTCCATGCTTTAGATCAAAGGTTCCCCCACCTTGGGGACAAGGTGAATCTTTGGGCCGGGGGTAATGCTATGAATTAGGGATGGCAATGGGGCGGGTCGGGGATGGGGTCCGGAGACCCCATCCCCATCCCCGAACTCGATAAGGAAAATTATCCCCAAACCCGACCCGATCCCCGTTATTTTTTTATCGAGGATTCCCGACCCAATCCCCGCGGGGATCAAATCCCTATACCCGACCCGATCCCCGATCAATTTTCCATTCCCGATTTATTCCCCATTCTTAAAACCCGACCCGATCCCCGAAACCTGACTTTATACCCGATCCCCGATCCCATCCCCGATCCTCAAACTACTTTTTTATATTATATTTTTAATATATATTCTATAAAAAAATTATATATATTATATATATATATATATATAATTATATAAAAATATATATAAAAATATACCCAAACCCGTCCCCGAAAAAATCCCCGTTAAGAATCCCCGAACCCGAACCCGAACCTGAACGGGAAATCCCCGACGGGGCCCCGAACCCGCGGGGAAAATTGCCATCCCTACTAGTATGAATCATCCTAAGCCGCAGGTAATATATATATATGACAGAAAGAAGTCTCGGGTCGCTCAGCAGTAAAATCATTAAGGGTAGTAAAGTCTTTTTAATAGTTTTATTAGCTTCGGTGGAGGGAGAGTAGTTAGGAAATAAATATTGAGGAGTGGGTTAAGGGAGGTTTGTTATGCAGAATATTCCATTAAGCAGTAGGATAAAAAGGGGATTAAGGATGCTAAGAACCATCAGGAGAATTAGAGAGAATTCTTTGGGAGAGCATTCCTACCTCTCGAAAGTAGGATATTGTAATTGATTAGGGTTTTTCCCAATTCAATCAATACAAACTGTTTTAGCTTAACTATTGCTTCTAGTCTATCCTGTCTTATTACTTTGATATACAATAGATATTTGGGATACTCTAAAGAACAAGTATGATTCTGATGAACCTGGGAGAAAAAAGTACGCTGTTGGAAATTTGATGAGATTTCAAATGGTTGATGACAAGTCAGTGATGAATCAAGTCCATGATTATGAGCTTTCGGTTGCTGAAATCTTGGGTGAAGGAATGAAGATTTGTGAGACGTTTCAGGCCAACATGCTGATAGAGAAATTCCCTCCATCCTGGAGCGATTTTAGAAACCATATGAAGTATAAGAAGAGGGATCTGACATTGCCAGAATTGATCAGCCACATAAGGATAGAGGAGGCAAACCAGTTGAAGGACAACCGTGTGCCTTATACTTTTGGTTCCATGAGTGCCAACATCATTAAGTCTGCTGCTGGAAATGACAAATTCAAGGGGAAAGGCAAGAAGACTAAGAAGAAGAGTCAACTGAAAGGTCAGCCTAACTTCAAGAAGGCTGACACTAGGATTCAAAAGAAGCAAGTGACTTGCTATGTGTGCAGTAAGATGGGTCACAAGGCTTTTCAGTGTTTCAAGATAAAGGACCTGCAGAATAAGAATTAGAAAGGTTGTGCTCCTCCTACTCTACAGGCTAATGTTGTTGAGACAGAGGAAGTTATTGTTGCTGTAGTTATAGAAGCAAAATTGGTTGAAAATAAGGCAGAATAGAATTTAGATACTGGGGCTTCTAAGCACTTGTGCGCCAGCAGAGAACTCTTCCATTAGTTTCAAGATGCTGCTAATGGAGAGCACCTCTTCATGGGGAACTCATCTACTGCTAGAGTTTTGGACAAAGGAAATGTTCTTCTGAAACGTACCTCTGGAAAATCTTTATTGTTGAATGATATCTTGTATGTCCCCTCATTGCATAGGAACTTAGTTTTAGGTAGCTTGCTTAATAGGGCTGGATTGAAACTAGTTTTTGACGCAGATAAGGTCGTGTTGACCAGAAATGGGGATTTTGTGGGTAAGGGGTACTTGTTTGATGGACTTTTTATTCTGAATGTTGTTTCTGCTCCTATTAATGAAATTGGTTCTATTTCTGCTTATATTGGTGAGTTTATATCTTTATGGCATGGTAGGTTAGGGCATGTGAATGTGGCTTCCATAGATAAACTAAAACGAATGAACTTAATTAATGTGCCGGACACTAATGATTATGAGAAGTGTCTTGTTTGTGTATAAGCCAAGTATGCTAAAAAGCCTTTTAAACTAGTCATAGTGAGATCAACAAAATTGCTTGAATTAATACATACAGACTTAGCAGATTTTAAGAACACCGAGAGAGAGGAGGGAAATGATATTATGTGACATTTATTGATGATTATTCAAGATATACTAAAGTTTTCCTCCTTAGGTTTAAAGATGAGATTGAAGGTATGTTCATAAAATATAAGGTAGAAGTACAAAACTAATTGGACCAAAAGATTAAGAGGCTTAGGTCTGATAGGGGTAGTGAATATGGAACTAGTTTCCTAAAGGACTTTTGTGACATTCATGGTATCATACATGAAACCAGTGCCCCTTATTCTCCTCAACAAAATGGCATAGCTGAAAGAAAAAATAGAACTCTGAAAGAAATGATGAATGCTATGCTATTGAGTTCTGGTATATTTGATCATATGTGGGGGAGGGGAAGTCGTTTTGTCTGCATGCTATGTGTTGAACTAGGTTCCCCACAAGAAACTAGACAAGATTCCCCATGAATTATGGAAAGTTTTGAACCTAACTTGAAAATTTTAAAAGTGTGTGATAGACCCATAATCAAATATACCTATGTTAGGAGGGATAAAAGGACCGGATGATTAGGTTGTGGAAGGTTTTTTTTTTTGTCTTTTTAGCGGAGCAGGTGGTTATGAGAGTTTGTTAAGATTTGCTTGCTGAGTCATCTTTTTTCTGTTAATTGCGTCTTGAGTCGTTGGAGTCTTTTTAAGGGAAGGGAAGAGAACGGGGAAGAGGGGGGGAATGAGTCGATAGTAAGAAGGAGGGGCCAGAACCTCGAATGTATGGCAACACTATATTCTCTAATACTCTTATTTTTCCTTTCCCATCTCTATTTCTTTTTATCTGTTGCTAAGTCCATTACTTAATAACTGAGTGTGGTGAGTATTGGCTGAGAACTGCCTAAACTGCTACCAATTTGGTATAAGAGCCGTTCGTGATTGGGAAAAATGGTGCAAAAGAAAGTGGAGGCAATGGAAGAACGAATGGGAGCTCTGGAAGAGAAATTGGTTGTGATACAGGAGGAATGGCAGAAGGAGATTGATGGCATCAAGGGAGACACCCGGAAGATTCCACAACTTGAAAGAACCATGACGGAGGTACTGGGCAAGTTAGATCAGTTGTTGGGGCAAGGTGATCGGACTTTGACTCCGTCCAACTCACGGAAGGAGAAGGAGGATGAACGAGAGGTCCTAAATACTGGACTAGTCGCAACCCACACCGTAGAACAGGGGGTCCCACGAGTTAATTATCGCCCTGCTCGCCAGCTGGAGTTTCCAATCTTCAGTGGATCGGATTCGAATGGATGGTTGTTCCGCGTGGAACGATATTTTAATCTAAATCAGCTTATAGAGGACAAGCGACTTGAATTAGTACTAGTGGCTATGGAAGGGAAGGCTCTTGCCTGGTTTCAATATGTTGAAGAAGGAAAGAGGTTCACGACCTGGAGGAATTCAAGGAAGCATTCCTTACTCGATTCCAACCGAAGCATGAAGGATCTCTTTGCGAGAAATTCTTGGCTATTCGTCAGGTTACTTCGGTGGAGGAGTACCTGGAGGCATTTAAGTTGCTTGCTGCCCCGTTGCAGGGACGATTAACAAAGGAGGTGCTCGTTAGCACTTTTCTTAACGGGCTGAAACCAGTCATGAGGGCAGAGGTTCGAATGATGCTGCCCAATTGGTTGGCAAAGATAATGGAGTCGGCCCAAATGGTGGATGATAAAAATCAGGTCATCCAGATAGGGGGAAATGGGCTAGGTGAAGTAGGAGAAACGGGATCTAGGTCAAAGTTGCCAGCACGGGTAAATTCGAGCCTAGGAAGCTCTTATTTGAACTCGCCTAGCACTGGAATGACCAAATCGGTGATCGCGACCTCAATTCCGAAGCCATCCCCAACCATTGCAAGCAACACACCTCACTTCGAGGAATCTCAAGCCAACAGGAGAATTCCAAGGTTTAGGCGACTTCCAGATGCCGAGTTGCTGCGCCGGCAGGAGAAGGGGTTATGTTTTCGATGTGAAGAGAAGTACTCGCCTGGCCATATTTTTAAAAAATGCATGCTCCAATTACTGCTAGTGGACGACACAGTGGAGCTGGACGAAGGAGATGAAGAACTTTTAGTGGAGATGACTGATGCCAGGGCAGAAGTCAAAGGCGAGGTAGAGCTATCCGTGAATTCAGTCGTGGGACTCACCACACCCAGAACCATGAAGTTGAGAGGGACTATCCAGGGGGAGACAGTAGTTGTTTTGATCGACTGTGGCGCTACGCATAATTTCATCACAACTGACCTGGTGGAGAGGTTGGGGCTTCCTATAACGAGAACGGCTTCGTATGGGGTACTCATGGGGACGAGCAATTCAGTTCAGACACAGGGGATATGTAAGGGAGTCCGACTATCACTACCTGAGGTTGAGGTAATCAAAGATTTTCTGCCCCTTAAGTTGGGGAGTGCAGATGCCATATTAGGGATGCAATGGTTGGAAAAGTTGGGTATGATGCAGATCAATTGGAGGAACTTACTGATGAAATTTACAGTGAATAGGATTGTAGTCACTCTACGGGGAGATGCTGATTTATGCAAAACCCAAGTTTCTATTAAGTCCTTAATTCAAACAATACGCCAAGGGGGTCAAGGAATTTTACTCGAATGTTGCGCACTAGAATCCAGCTTAAGTTTAGAACGATTACCTATTGATATACCCTCCCAACTGCAGGAGGTAGTGCAGAGTTTCCCTGAAGTAACAAGAGAGCCACAAGGACTGCCCCCTCAGTGCGGATTGGACCACAAAATTCCAATGATTCCAGGTACTCGCCCAGTGAGTGTGAGGCCATACCGGTACCCTCAAGTGTAGAAGGATGAGATTGAATGCTTAGTGGGCGAAATGATAGCAACTGGTGTGATTAGACCCAACCATAGTCCTTTCTCTAGCCCAGTGCTACTAATAAGGAAGAAAGACAATAGTTGGCGATTTTGTGTTGACTATAGAGCCCTGAACAAGGTGACAATTCCGAATAAATTTTCCATTCCTATGATTGATGAATTGCTTGATGAGTTGAATGGGGCATCTGTGTTTTCAAAGCTGGATTTGAAATCGGGATACCATCAAATCAGGGTAAGTCCAAAGGATGTCCCAAAGACTGCTTTCTGGACACATGAGGGGCACTATGAGTGCTTGGTAATGCCATTTGGACTGACGAATGCCCCGGCTAACTTCCAAGCCTTGATGAATGACGTATTTAAGCCCTTCCTCTGTAAGTTCGTATTGGTATTTTTTGATGATATACTGGTGTATAGTCAGGATATGGAGAGTCACACCAGACAATTAACCTTAGTGTTTGAAGTATTGAGTGCTAATGCACTAACTGTGAACATGAAGAAGTGTGCCTTTGGACAGTTGGAACTGGAGTATTTGGGTCATATAATCTCTGCTAAAGGGGTGGCAGCTGACCCATCTAAACTCAAGTGTATGAAGAATTGGCCGGTACCAAAAACGTTGAGGAGCTGCGGGGATTTTTGGGTTTGACAGGATATTACTGGAAGTTTGTTTAGCACTACGGGCACATAACAGCTCCTCTTACAACTCAATTAAAAAAGGATAGCTTCGGGTGGAATGGTGAGGCCAAGGAGGCCTTTGATAAGCTCAAGCAAGCCATGTCATTCGTATCAGTTTTGGGGCTGCCTGATTTTCGGGAACCTTTTGTGATAGAAACTGATGCTTCGAGGCTTGGCATTGGAGTAGTGTTGATGCAGAAGCAGCGTCCAATCACCTATTTTAGCCAAGCCTTAGGCCAGCGAGCACATTTGAAGTCCGTGTATGAAAGGGAGTTAATGGCAGTAGTGCTGGCCATCCAGCGATGGCGACACTATCTTATGGGACAGAAATTTATAGTGAGGACTGATCAAAGGAGTCTAAAGTACTTGTTGGAGCAACGGGTAATACCCGAAGAGCACGTCAAATGGGTCGCTAAGTTGTGGAGTTACAACTTTACTATCGAATACAAGCCAGGGGGAGAATAAGGTTGTTGACGCACTCTCACGGATGGAATCGGCGGCTGGCCTTCCTGCTCTTTCTGCTGCTTGGGTAAAAGACTTGAGCTCTCTTCAATTCGAAGTGGCAGCTGATCCGGAATTGGGGGCCATAGTGTAGGGGTTACAACAGGGTGTGCAGGACACAGAAGATTACAGCCTACAATAGGGAAATTTAATATATTGTGGCCGCTTAGTCATACCGGCAAAGTCTGATTGGAAGAGGAAGTTACTGGCAAAGTTTCATGGTGGAGGATTGGGAGGTCACTCAGGCGTATTAAGGACATTTCATAGGTTAGCAAGGGAGGTGTATTGGCAAGGAATGAGGAAGGAGGTCCAGGATTATGTTGCTGGTTGTGGGGTATGCCAACAAAATAAATACCAAACCTTGAGCCCAGCAGGGTTGCTACAACCCTTGCCCATTCCCCAACAGGTCTGGGAAGATATCTCAGTAGACTTTATTGAGGGGCTGCCTAGTTCAGAAGGTTATGACTGCGTGATGGTAGTAGTGGACCATTTAACCAAGTATGCCCATTTTATTCCCTTGAAGCATCCCTTTACTGCACGTATTGTTGCTATTGTCATCATGAAGGAGATAGTCCGCTTACATGGTGCCCCCAAGTCTTTATTGTAGGATTGGGATAAGGTGTTCGTGAGCAATTTTTGGAAGGAAATATTTAAGTTGCAAGGCACGAAGCTGCGTTTTAGTTCGACGTACCACCCCCAAACGGATGGTCAAACAGAGGTGGTCAATCGTGGGTTGGAGACCTACTTGCATTGTTTTGTGGGTGAAAAACCCAAGCAGTGGGCAAAATGGATACCGTGGGCAGAATTCTGGTATAATACATCCTACCACTCGGCTATCCAGTCCACACCCTTCACTGCTTTATATGGCCGAGACCTCCCTTCACTGCTGCGTTATGAACCCGGGAATACTCCATTTGCAGTAGTAGATCACGAGCTGAAAGAAAGAGATGCAGTTATGGCTGAATTGAAGCACCACCTCCAGCGAGCTCAGTTGAGAATGAAGCAGCAAGCTGACAAGAAGAGAAGGGAGTAGGAGTTTACAGTAGGAAGTTGGGTATTTGTGAAACTAAAACCATAAACGCCTCAATGAGAAGTTGGCTCTGAGGTATTTTGGTCCATACCAAGCGGAGGCCAGGGTTGGGAAGGTGGCGTATCGCCTTAAGTTATCGGATAATGCCTCCATACACCCTGTTTTTCATATGTCCTTGCTCAGGGAAGCAGTGGGTGAAGGAAGTCAGACCCAACCTTTTACCCCTGTTTTAACCTCTGATATGGAATGGAAGGTTGAACTTGAAGTTGTCCTAGATTTGCGCTACAATTCCAAGGGGATACTGGAAGTTCTGATTAGGTGGAAAGGGTTGTCAAAGTTTGAAGCGTCTTGGGAGGAATTTGATCTCATTAATCGGCAGTTCCCTGAGTTTCACCTTGAGGACAAGGTGAAGGTTCGAGGGGGGAGTAATGATAGACCCATAATCAAATATACCTATGTTAGGAGGGATAAAAGGATTGGGTGATTGGGTTATGGAAGGGGTTTTTTCTATCTTTTTAGCAGAGTAGGTGGTTATGAGAGTCTGCTAGGATTTGCTTGCTGAGTCATCTTTTTTTTGTTAATTGCGTCTTGAGTCGTTGGAGTCTTTTTATTTAAGGGAAGGGAAGAGAACGGGGAAGAGGAGGGGGGGGGGGAATGAGTCGATTGTAAGAAGGAGGGGCCAGAACCTCGAATGTCTGGCAACACTATATTCACTAATACTCTCATTTTTCCTTTCCCATCTCTATTTCTTTTTATCTGTTGCTAAGTTCCATTACTTAATAACTGAGTGTGGTGAGTATTGGCTGAGAACTACCTAAACTGCTACCAGTGTGGGGGTGTTTAGCTAAGGTTGGTTTACCGGACTTTAGGAGAACTAGCGTGGGAACAAAGACTTTTGACTGTGCATTTATTCGATATGCTCAGAACAGTGCTGCATATAGATTTTTGTGTTTGAATGATTATTTTATTTGTGAATCTAGAAATGCAGAATTTTTTGAGAATGTGTTTCCTATGAAAAAGGATGCATGTGACTTTGCTAGTTCTTCTAATGCTTCTTCAGTGTCTTTGTCTTTGCCACCCTCTTCTAGCGTTGAAAATAATGATGTGAATGAGCCTAGGAGAAGTAAAAGATGAAGGATTGAAACTAGCTTTGGACCTAATTTTGTTACTACTGTTCTAGTTGAACAAAATGATATTGATATGATAAATATGAACTTTGTGTCTGCTTATCTAATTGAGGAGGATCCTAAATCATATAAGGAAGCTGTAACTTCTGTGAATGCTAGTTTCTAAAAAGAAGCAATTAAAAATAAGTTAGAATCCATTATGTCCAATCACACATGGGATTTGGTTGATTTACCTAAATATTGTAAGGCAATTAAATGTAAATAGATCTTTAAAAAGAAATCGAGAACTAATGGGACTATAAATAAGTTTAAGGCTAGATTGGTGGCTGTAGGCTACAAGCAAAAGAAAGTCGTTAACTTTTTCGATACTTATTCTCCCGTGACTAAGATTGCCACGATCCGCTCTTTGGTTGCCTTAGCAACTATGAGCTATCCATGGACTTGTATTCCATCAAATGGATGTAACAATAGCCTTTCTAAATGGGTGACCCGAAACAGGAGATCTATGTAAGCAGCCTAAGGGTTGTGAGGTTCAAGGTCAAGAGAACAAAGTTTGTAGATTGAGAAAGTCATTGTATGACCTTAAATAAGCTCCTAAATAATAGTATGAAAAGTTTGACCGGAACTTAGTGAGCAATGGTTATGTAGTAAATGCATCTAATTCATGTGTTTATTCCAAAATTATTGGACATGAATGTGTGATAATCTGCTTGTACGTGGATGATATGTTGATTCTTGACACTAGTGTGACTGTGATTGGTAAGATCAAATTGTTTTTATCTTCTCATTTTGAAATGAAAGATTTAGGAGAAGTTGATGTGATTCTTGGTATTAAAATGAGAAAATCCGAGAATGGCTTTTCCTTGAGTCAGTCACATTATGTTGATAAGATACTAGAAAAATTTGATTGTCGAGATGAAATGCCTGTGAAAACTCCTTATGATCCTAGCATACATTTGAAAAATAACCTAGGTGCTAGTGTATCTCAAGCAGAATATGCTAAAATCATAGGTAGTGTGATGTTCCTTATGAATTATATTAGACTTGACATAGCCTATGATGTGAGTAAATTAAGCAGGTATACTCACAATCCAAGTAGTGATCACTGGACTGCCCTTTGTCGTTTGCTTAGAATTCTTAAGGGTACTAAGGATTGGGGCTTGCATTTCTATAAATATCCTACTGTGTTAGAGGGATTTATAGATACCAACTAGATTTCTGATAATGATGAAGTCAGTTCTACCAGTAGTTATGTATTTACTTTAGGAGGAGGAGTTGTGTCGTGGAAGTCTTCCAAGTAGACTTGCATAGCTCGCTTTACCATGGAGTCTGAGTTTATTGCCCTTGAATAAGTAGGTCAAGAGGCAGAGTGGTTGAGGGACTTGTTAGTTGATGTACCTTTGTGGAGGAAACCATGTGTATCGGTGCTTGAAATTAGACATAGCTAAAACTGAATATATAAGGAGTTAGGAAGTTAGATTGTTTTCTGTAATTAGCAAAAGTCTGTTAGCTATGTTGTATATAAGTCACAAATCATGGCTTATTTTGTAATACACATAAAAACAGAGTTAATAATACCTTCTTCTTCTTCTTCTTCTTCTTCTTCTCATGTCTTCTACAATATTCTTTTCATATCTAATAACATGGTATCAGAGGCCATTCTGTACATGTCACTTCAACAGGGTCTGTTCAATTGAATGATATCACTCTCACCAATGGTCTATACGTTTCTCCCTTTAAATACAATCTAATTTATTTTGAGCAAGTTACTGCATCAATCACCTAATTCCATTTCATTCACTGATAATATATGCTACTTGCAGGGCCCTTCACTGAACAGGCCTGTGGTTCTTGGTGAGATCCATAATGGTCTGTATCTGTTGCATCACAATATTCAAGAGAAACAGCAAGTCCCTATTTCAATTCCTTCATCTGTTCACAATTCCTTTGTATCTACTATAGATAACTGTAATAGTTGGCATATTAAACTAGGCCATGTACCCTATGAAAAATTACAAACTCTCAATGTTCTGTCATCTAAGTGTAATAAAAATTCCATTGTTTAATGTACTATTTGCAATCAGGCAAAACAACATCATCTATCTTTTCCTCAAAGTACAATACATACCAAGTCTCCCTTTGATTTACTTCACATAGATGTATGGGGACCATATCATATTTTTACCCACAATGGCTACAAGCATTTCCTTACCATAGTAGATGATTTCACTAGACATACATGGACTCATTTACTAAGTACAAAAAGCAATGCCTTCACTGTCATTAAAGCTTTCATTGCCATGATTCAAACATAGTTTCATACAACTATAAAAATTATTAGAACCGACAATGCTTTTGAACAAGGATCTAGCAAAGAAACCTCCTCATATTTTACATCTTTTGGCATTTTACACCAAACATCTTGTGCCTATACTCCACAACAAAATGGAGTAGTTGAAAGAAAACATAGACATATCTTAGAAGTGGCACGAGCATTTTTCTTTCAATCTAAAGATCCACATAAATTTTGGGGTGAATGTATTCTTCATGCTGCTTATATCATAAATCGTCTACCCACAAAAGTCCTCTAACACAAAACACCACATGAAAAACTTTTTTGGCATACCCCCTGATTTTTCTTTCCTTCATCCCTTTGGTTGTTTATGTTATGTCTCTACTTCTCCTAAACCATTTGATAAATTTTCCCCAAGAGTTCACCCTTGTATTTTTCTGGGATACCCCATTGGCAAGAAAGCTTATAAAGTTTTCAATCTCACCACTCAAAAACCACAAATATCCAGAGATGCTATCTTCTACGACCACCATTTTCCTTATGAAGACAGTGCTTATCACACCACATCCGACCATTATTATCCTTTCCCCATCACTGGCAGTTTGCCTTCTGACTCTATACCTTCTACTCTACCTTTTACAGCCCTACCCCATGAGCCCTCACCATCACATTCTATTTCACATACCTTACATACTTCTGTACCTACCATACCAGCTCCACAACATGTTCTTCCTTCACACAATAACTTACTTATGGCATTTAATCCAACTCTTAGAAGATCTACCCGCCACATCAAACCTCCCTCACATCTTCATGAGTATATATGTACTGCTGTTTTGCCCTCCGCTGACTCTCATTTTTGTCCTCATACACTCACTAATTCGTGCATTCTTCATTCCTCTATCATAAGTCATTATCATTCTGTTTCTACCCACCATCACACACATATTTCAGAGCCCTAAAAATCCTTCCGCATTCATCAATTCAATTCATTCTTCAACTCGATTCACATATTCAATTCATTTTTTTTGAAATTCGACTCATCTCTTCTCACCCATCTTATTTTCTTGAATTCTTTCTCACAAATTCAATTCATTCTTCCTTTTCTTGAATAAGATGGCACATCCGATTACAGAAGATGCACAATCAGTCAATGAAAATCACTCAAATGCTTTAATTGGCCCTTCTAATTCTCTCTATCTCAGTACTTCAGATCATCTTGGAGCTATATTAATCTCAAAGAAGGTCGATGGTACTGGGTATCCATCTTGAAGAAGAGCTATGTTGATTGCCATTTTAGCCAAGAAGCAAGGCTTCATCAACGGTAAAATCCTAGAACCAGCAGAAACTAACCCTTCATATGAAGATTGGCATGCGTGTAACAACATGCCTATTTCATAGCTTCTCGATGAACTTACCATTCCTAACATTACTCCTATTCTTGTTAAATGTGATAACCAAGCTGCAATTTACATTACTAAAAATCCTGTCTTTCATGAGCGCACAAACACATCAAACTTGATTGCCACTATGTTCGTGAACAACTTAATGCAGGCCTCATTTCCCTATCTTATGTTCCTATTGCATCTCAACTAGCAGATGTCGTTACCAAGATTCTCAGTGGTAAAGATCATACATCTGTTCTTCCCAAGTTGGGAATGGTTTCCCCTCCTCCAGATTGCGGAGGGGTATTGGACGTCGCTGAAATTGAACATATAAGGAGTTAGGAAGTTAGATTGTTTTCTGCTGCTGCTGCTGTCTTCTACGATATTCTTTTCATATCTAATAACAGTTTGGTGGTGCTTGTGAGACGCACTTAGTGGATTCACCTAGGTGAGTGTGAAGGTGGGTTGCCTTCTATGAAAGATTGAGGTCGTCTTTCTAGAGCACTCATGATTACCCAAGGTATGCGCATGGCCATTAAGAGTGTTTGTGTTATTATCACGGAATTTGTAAAATTTAAGGTAAGACGTGTGTTGTGGGGGTCTTAATCAAAGTCTAGGTAGTTCAAGATTCGTTCACTCCCTAGATACGATTGTTGCCTCACTTCAATACATATCAATTCAATCTTTGTAACATTGATACTTAAGTGTTATTCCTTCTTTACCCGGGTCTTTTGTGATTTACTTATTGTTTGTCAATGGTGGGGGATTGTTGGTGCAATGGCAGTCTAGCACTATTGTTGAGGCTGCTGTTGCCCTTTTGTTAATGTCCCACATTAGTGGGAATGAAGTTCTTTTATTAGCTTTTATATTCTACCACTTATGCTTGGTTTGAGTTAGTAAACTTGGGATGTTTTGTATGGTTGGTGGGTTAGACTGCTCACTCGTTCGGTTCGGGTTGGGTGTGAGTGATTTACTATTCAGACGGGCTAACTTTATTTTTTGTTGAAATTTTAAACGGTTCTAGATTAGTATACTTGGTCTTCTACCATTGCATTTTTTATGCTCGGTTTTGAACTTCTTTACCAATCTTCAATCGTGTGAAGAGTGGAAAACTTTCCACTCTTCCACATATTTTTCCTATTTTAACCGAATATTCATATATTCTTTGTAGAGTTACAAAAAACTGAGTCTTGCATTTCGAAAACCCAACCTTGCTCCCTTTCATTTTCTACAAAATTTCTGGGCATTGTTCTATGGATCCATTCCTTCTATCTCGAGTGCACGAGATCGAAGGCGTTGTGTGAACCTTGGGAATAAATCGGTCGTGAAGGGATTTGCACGGGCCAAATTTCACTTTGGGGCAAGGATAATTGATCACGCACGACATCAGAATTTGATAAGTATTATTTAACGTTTCGATTCATTTAATCCGATTGCTGCGTATGCTTCTGTTATATTTACTAACACATATAACCAGTCAGACTCACATTACAAAACAAGCACAATTAAAAAAGGAATGAACAGATAAAAACAATAATGACCCACAAGTCAATTGAATAGACAAACTAAATGAAGAAGGATAAAAACATACGAAGTCGAAAATGAAATCTTTACTTACCAGCCAATCAAATACCCAAAAGCCAGGAAGAATGTGAGGATCCCACACTTCGCCCGAAACGCCACCATACAAGAATACCCGATTAACATAGAAACTAGAAAATGGAGATTTGACGAAAACCCAAATGAATAATAAGAAAGAAGCGCCCCAGTAAAAGCCGAATAAATGTGTTTAGGGGAAGCTCTGGGTACCAATCGCCAGAACAAGCTAACCGGTATAGTTGCAGTAAAGCAAAGGAGGAACCTGAGCACGGGCACGGACACCCCAATTGCAGCCGCCATGGACGACATATCGAGGTCCATAGCTCTGGGTGTGACTCGGCGTCAGTTGACTGAGGCGGGAGCGAGTGAGGTTGAGGAGAAAGGAAGGGAGGGGATGGGAGTCTGATTTTTGGGACTTTGAAGATGAAGGTGGCTCTGAACAGATAGGACAGGTTAGTTTATTACAAAGACGCGGGAGAAGCCATCTGCGGTTGGTTGATTGCCTGTACTTGCACCGAAAACGACATTTTTTTTTAATGTATACGTATATACGTATAATTAAAATATTCTAATAACATATATTAGCCTAATACATGACTTTTTTTAAAACTATTAATCAATGTATAAAAAAATCTGCAAGAACATTCTAGGAAATTTACCTAAAAATAACAAGGACAAATTTGACTTGAATACCATAATATTTGACCTAATTCTATTAAGATACTATATATTTTAAATAATTTTATGTTCTATTTTAATATCATCTTATTAATATTTTTTTAGTTTTAAACTGCATAAACGATATATTTTTTAAATATGAATTAATTATTTTTATTTTCTAGTTTTTCTTTAAAAAACAATATGGAAATGCTATAAAATTCTATAAAAATCTAAAGTTTTTTAATTTTTTTTTCAAATATTTAGAATTTATTTAGTTTATATTTAAAATATATTGAATATTGGGGAAAATTATTTTAGTCATAAAAAACTAAAAACATTAATAAATTGATGCTAAAATAAAATAAAAACACATATTACCTAAATAAGATTGTTTAAAACATATGATACCTAAATAAAATTATGTTAAATGTTATGAGACTTAAGTGAAATTTATCATAATAATAACAAAAAAAAAAACTCAAATACTATGGGAGCATGACTCTATGAAAAATGCCAAAATTAAAAGAGCTTCGTAGCCCATAACACCACAAAAATATTGTCCAATCCCATCAACTTTCACTCAAACGAAACTTATTCATAATTTTATTAAGTTAACATAGTGTTGGTTTGTATGGGATGGATGTTTAATTCATACTCCTAGAAGCGAGATACATTCGATATGGCATCCACAACTACATAATTAATACAACATGGTATTTTGAAAGATCATAATAATTACAAATTTTGAACTCATGCAAATAACTGCAATAAAATCATAGTCTATGGAGTACTATACATGGCTAACATTTACAAATGTCAATTACAAATTTTTCAAAGGACCAAAATATATTACATTATTTTATAAAGGTAAATAAATCTTGACCATGATTCCTACCACGCCATTATATTTTTTTGGTGGTTTGTAACATTATTTTTTCGAGGTCAGTTGTCCCACCAAATAATATCCGACCTGAATATTGAAGTATTATTCTTATTCAATAAAGTGTAATAAAGACCAAACCATAAGAAAATAGGTTAGTTTGAGGCAATAGTCTGTACCATATAAACAAACCAATGAACATCATGTCCATCTTAAGTAAAGAATCTCTGAAATCCACATGAACAAGAAGATAAAAAAGATAATGAATTTTATGAGGATATTATGAACTGATCTTGGAGTTGTAAGTATTTAGAGACCCAAATTAATGTAAGGAAAGGAGCATAGTATCTTGTACGGAGGGAAAATAAGAAGAAAAAAAAGAGCACAAAGTAAGAGAAAATCTTGAAAGATAGAGAAAGGTAGGAATTAATGCAATGATTTGTTAACATTTTAGACGCATTTTCAAGTGGAGAAAGTCAAAGAGAGAATAAAAATTAAAAATTGTTATTGTAATAGCTTGAATGTTTCCTAACCTAAATTTGTAGGTAATTGGTCTCTTAATTCCTTTAATTAACCCTTAATAATTAACAATTACTTAATAATTTACCCAAAACCTGTAATATCCCAAAATCCTAATTTCCGAAATTATGGCCAAATAAGGAATTATTAGGAAAATTGATTATATAAATTTAATTATTAAAATTTAGAGAGTTAATTAAGGTATATTAAGAGGAAAATAATAAAGAATTTAATTGGAAGAAAATTTAAGTATTTTCCAAATTATTATGGAAGTTAAGGAAATTTACCTAAAATAGTCTAAAATAAGCAAAAAAAAAAAGGGAATTTATTTAATATTTTATAAACATTAATACTCCAAATAACCCAAAATACCCCAATCTCCCCCATAAGTTATTTTAAATATTTTCCATCCTATTTATTTCCTTATTTTTCATTTTCTTCCCTTTTCTTCTTCCTTTTTTTTTTTTCTTTCTTTCTTTTCTCCCCCCCCCCCCCGGCTGGGCCAGCCCATCGGCCCAAACCTCCTCCCCTCCCCCGTCTCGCGCACAGGCCCCACGCCCGCCCCTTCCTTCTTTCCCTTCCCGCGGCCCAGCGCCGTGCGCTGGCCTTCGTAGTCCTATGCCCGAAACGACGCGTTTTAACCCCGAGGACGTCGAAACGCCGCGCCATAATTAATGACCTTATAGCCGTTGCCAAACGGGCAACGCGACGCGGCACTTTGTCCCCCGTAATGTCGAAACGCCGCGTTTGATGTGCGGATTAAATAAACCTCGCCGAACCGGCCGGTTTCCCTCCTCTTTTCTTTTCCTCTGGACCACCGGTCCACCCTGCCATCTTCGTCGTCTTCTACCTACCCCCCCCCCCCCCCGACCTGCAAATCGACCTGCAAGTCGATTTCGCCGGCAGCCACCAACCGATCGTCCTTCCCTGCCTCTCTCCCGTCGCTTTCTTTCTTTTTTTCGACCCGACCAAGTCCCTATCTCCCTTTCCCGCGTGCCCTTCTCTTTCCTTTCTTCTTCCCTGTCCCCGACCCAGCCTGCCATGGCAGAACCTGCACCGCCTGCCATCGGCCGGCCACCTGCACCCCTGCCCCGCGTGCCACCTCCCTCCCTTCGTCGTTTTCCTTCCCCCTGGCCTATAAATACCCCCCAGTTGCAGCCCCGATCGGCCCCTTTCGTTTTTTTTTGCCCCGAAACCCTGCCTCTCCGCCGCCTCAAACAGACGGGCTTTTCGCCGTCACCGGAGACATCCGCCGCCACCTCTGGCCACCGTTACCATCCCTGCACCTTCCTCGACAAAACTGAGCCACCACCACCCTCCGCCTTGCCCTGTACGTGCCTCCTTCGTCGTGCAAAGTTCCTATCCCGAAAACCACCCTTCCAGCCCGCCGCCGCCTTGCGCCGCCTTCTGCCGCCTCCTCCGCCGCTACCAGCCACCCTTCCACCCTCCAAAGTGACCAGCAGGTCCTCCCCTACCTGCCCATACCCTCCTTACCCCCTGCTCCCTCCTCCACCGGCCTCCACCATTTCCACCATCTTCCTCCTCCCTCGGCCACCGCGTCCACCGCCGCGCGCCGCCGCCCAGCTCACGCCACCACCCTCATTCCACTCCCCTCTCCCTGCTGTATCCTCCCCCACACTTGGCTTCCTTTTTCCTCCTCCCATCTCACTGCCACCCCCATCTTTCCCCCTCTTCTCCTCCTCCACCGCCGCCGCCGCCGCCGCCACGCGCCGCCGCCGGACCACCACCGACCCTAGGTGGTTCTCCACCCATCCAAACCCCAATACCCCTTTTTTATATACTTGCTAATATTTTCTACTAATATTAATACTAATATACTTATAATTATTACTATTATCCTTATTATTATTCTTTTATTATTATTATTACTTTTATTATTATTATCATTTCTAATATTGTGACTTATGATATTAAAGTTATCATTTTTACCATACAAACATCTCTTGGAACCCTAACTCCTATTATGCTCAACTTTGGTTTATTTTATAAGTGTTAATATTAACAACCCTACTATTATTATTATTATCTCTATTACCTTACTAAGGTTATTATTATTAATACTTAACCATACTAGGTTATTGTTATTATTATTTCTAGGGTTATTATGGTTATTATTACTATTATTATCATTATTATTAGCATTATTACTATTATCACCCTTAGGGATAATTTACTTGAAATATCGTGACCTTATAATATTATTATTTCAAACCCAACACCATTGTTAGACTTAATCTTAAAAATGCTAGAGTTCTATTACTATAAACATAAGTGTCGCTATTAGTGGTCTTATTATAATTATTATTATTATCACTATTTTACTATGACTAGTGAACACTAGTATTATAAGAATGGAACTAATGGGCTTAATAAAATAAGTGTAACAATAAGTATCATAAATAAACATATTTTTTTAACTACTAACATTTAGTATACTAATTCTAAAGTAAAAACCCTAGTTTTTGTATAAAACCCTTTTTAGTAATAAAAACCCTAACCTTAAACTAAAATGAGGTTTGATAGTAATTATAAGGGAAACTAATACTTAGCTTTTTCCCCCTTTATAGGTAACCCCGACCAAAGCCCTAAGGAGTTAGAGGAGCGTGCTCCAAGCCCGGTGCCTACCTAGGTAAGGACGAAGCTAATGGCCTTGTGCTATGTGTGACATGGATGTGTTGACTATTGTGTATGCCATGCTATGCCATGTGTTATATGATTGTGTATAACTTGTCTTATGTGTAGCGCAGCTTGGAGATTGAGGTATGTGTTGATGTGTTTCCTATGACGCGAGCATGATATGTATATGTATGATGTTTATGATGTAATATGCTATGGCCCTCTAGGACATGCATGTTAGGATAAATGGTAGTATGAGTTGGGAACCATCATGGGGGTCTTGAAGTTTGTATGGTGGGATTAGGGTTTGAATGGTGGCATCAATGCTCGCATGTTGGTACTAATGATTTCATAATGGTATTAATGGTTTATGGCGGTATTTGGGTTCGTATGGTGGTATTGTGACTTTATGGAAGTATTAATGTTGGATGGGGGTAATTGTGATTTTATGGGGTATTAATGTGGTACGATGTTATTGTGATTTTATGGTGGTATTAATGTTGTATGGTGGTATAATGGTTGTATGGTGGCATTAGGGTTCGCATGGCGGTGTTAGGGTTTGTATGATGGTGTTTGTGATTTCATGGTGGTATTAATGTTGTATGGTGGTATTATGGTTGTAACGGTGGTATTAGGGTTCGCATGGTGGTATTAGGGTTTATATGATGGTATTTACGATTTTGTGGTGGTATTAATGTTGTATGGTGGTATTAATGGTTGCATGGTGGTAATCATGATTGCACGGTGGTATTAGGGTTTGTATAGTGGTATTATGGTTGGTATGGTGGTATTATGATTCGCATGGTGATGTTAGGGTTGTATGGTGGTATTAATGATTACACGGTGATATTAATGGCCTAAGGAGTAGGGGGTTGAGAGTGAGAATTCACTTATATAAAGGATGAGTATGGGTTTTCTAAAGGAGGGAGGTTACTTGTTGAAGAAGTAAAGTGCTAGGGTTTGGTGCAGCCAACCAGGGTTGGCGTGGTCGATTAGGGTTTGAGTGGCCAACTAGGGTTTTGTTGGTCACATATGAACTTGGGAGATAAAGAAATACACTTGGGGAATTTCCTAATAAAGAATGAGGTGCGAGATAGAGAATAACGTAGCGTTTGGGTAAGTAAGAAAGAGTTGGGCCACATAGGTCCGATTAGGGTATCTGAGGAGGAACCCTAGAGGGATGAGAACATGCAGAGGCGATATCATATGTGTTGGGATGGCCTATATCCTTGGGGTTTGTGTCTTACTATATGCTACTTTACCTAAGTCTACGGGGGATGGATGTCGGGTGTGAGAAGAGGTGCGAGTCTCAAAATATGGGACGGTCCCTCTGGAGGGAAAAGAGATAGAGTATCAACCGCATGCATGTCAAGGGTGCGACGTGATTCAATAAGATACGGATAAGACACTAATCATGTAAAGTGAAAGATTGTTGAGCCGAGCCCAGACCGGTCCACCGGCAAATAATAGTGGCCAGGAGCCGGGGTGCCCTGGAGACCGGTCCACCGGCAAATAATAGTGGTCAGGAGCGTTCTGCCCTGAGTGTATACTTCCGGTCCACCGGCTATAATAGTGGGGGATTTCGTGCTCGACAAACCGAAGTAAGTAAGTTAAACCATGGGAAATACACTAAGCACTTACACCGAAACATCATGTGATTCGGGGCCAGACCGGTCCACCGGCAAATAATAGTGGCCAGGAGCAATTTGCCCTGGAGACCGGTCCACCGGCAAATAATAGTGGTCAGGAGCGTTCTGCCCTGAGTATATACCTTCCGGTCCACCGGCTATAATAGTGGGGTTCCCGCAATCATATGAACTATTAAAGAATGTGTGTGGATTGAACATGCTGTTAATGAAAATAAGGAAAATACACTAAGTACTTACAGTGAAACACCATGTGAGTCGGGGCCAGACCGGTCCACCGGCAAATAATAGTGGCCAGGAGCGTTCTGCCTTGGAGACCGGTCCACCGGCAAATAATAGTGGTCAGGAGCGTTCTGCCCTGAGTGTATACTTTCCGGTCCACCGGCTATAATAGTGGGGTTCTCGCACTCACATGGACTATTAAAGAATATGCGTGAAATGGACATATTATTAATGAGGATAAAGAATAAATCATCGGAACATACTCAGGCCTTATCTTGTGTGTTATCGCATGTTGCCTATGTGAATGTGCTATGAATGCTATGTGGTATGATTGTATGCTTGGCCTTAGCGCACCTGCGTCCTTACTCAGTACTGGACCCGTACTGATACTACCTTGATTGACTGGGTCCTGTGATGATCCACCAATGGTGGGGAGCAGACCTCCTATGCAGGTTTCATCGATTACTAATTTGGGTGGAAGGCTTGGCTTGAGTGAGTAGGTGATCCGGATATTGGTCCCTCGGAATCTGTTTTATTTGGTTGTATTTTGTACTACGCTTATTGTTTTGAAACCGTACTCGAGGTTGTATTCCTAAATGATGTGTAACTGTTGTTGATTCGTGGTTTTCGTGAATGGTCTGTGTTAACTATGGACCTATGTTTTGATGACTCTTACTTAATGATTGTTTGGTTTAGCCTTAGCACTTAGTATCGGAACGGTAGGAGTAAACCGGTCTGGTACTAAGTGTGGCGGTAATACCCCCAAGTTTACGGTTTTTAATTCTTTCGCTTCCGCTAAAATCTTTGTCTTAAACGAAATTTTTCAGTAGTAAATTTGGGGGTGTTACAAAACCCCTAACCCTCCTTTTCTCACGTAAATCCCCTCCCCTACCACCCTATTACTATTTCTCTTTGTTGGCTAAATCCTAACTAAACCAACTAAGTCAAACCCAATTGTAACACCTCCAATTTACTACTTAAAAAGTACATTTTATAGAAGTTTTAACATCAAAATAATAAGTGTTACCAACATACTTAGTATAAGTTTGATTCCTTTCTTTTCTTATGCCAAGTGATAAAGTTCAACACAAGTTAGATCCAAAACAAAGCAACATAAATAAAAGAAAATAATATAGATAAAAGTTACTGATAAATAGTCTCCGTACAACCACGAAAATTAAAATGCATCAAGGGACATAAAGGAACAAAAGAAAGTTGATTATGAAAAAAATTAGCACCTGAAGGTACAACATCGATTTGTCCTTACTCATAGACCCATAGATCCATTCCGAGAATTGGATCTCTTTCCGAGGACTCCACTTATCATTGACATTCTTATACTCTTCGTGTCACTCCATGGTCTTCATATAGTGATATGCAAATGTGGTATCAGTACGACTTCTTTATATTAAGTAAATCAAAGCACCTCATAAGAGGTAGCATGCTCACATTGCACATAATCAGATAATAATACGAAAACACGCTCAAAACACAAAGCACATGCCATAACAATATACAATAATCAGGGGATAATATATACTACATTAAATTCTCATGCTTATCAACCAGTCATACTTAACCAATCCACATCATCTCAATGTATACAATAGCCATATCAAAACCCATGACCAAAACCAACTTATCAAAACAATTCCAACTTCCATGGTAGGGCACTGAGAAAGCTACTGAACCAACCCATTAAACCAAGTAGCGTATAGAGGCAACTACCACACAACAACCACACCAATCTAGTTAAATTATAACCTAACAATTACTTCCCTTTTTAATTATTTGATAGGGATACAACAGGGTCGGCCCTGACACTCAGGGGGCCCTAGGCTGAAAAAATATTATGGCCCTATATTTTATATGTGTATAAAATTTTTACTTAGATAAGGAATTGAACCTCTGACCTGCTTTAAAAAGGCTTTCTTATTCTTATTATCTAACCAACTATGCTAGCTTAGATAATTATTTTTATATTAGATTTCCTTATATATATATATAAATTTGGGGCCCATATTACTTGGGGGCCCTAGGCCCAGGCCTACTATTGCTATAGTGAGGGCCGACCCTGGGATACAATCAACCCAGCGAAACTAGGGTATGCTTTGTTATACTTGTGCACATAGGCAACACAATATCTTATAACCTCGGTCACCTAATCCTTGAATATTTGTACCCTTTATAGCGCTTGTAGGTCACCTATATAGTAGACTAGGGCCTTACTGGGTCACAACAACACACTAGAAAACCAAACTCAAACAAGGGTTACACCTTATCTATATGATCGTTAATCCTAAAGAGCAACCATTTCCAAAGTCAAGGTTTTCCACTTTAAGTATTAATGATTTATAACGTGAACACAAATATCAACCATTGCACAACGATTCCCCTTTTTGTACTTAAATATTTTTCTTTTATTTCCAATTGTTAGAGTAAACTCTACAACTAATAGTCCAACTCAAGAACAAACTCAACACTAAGGTTAACTCATTACTAGTATAAGGCTATCCTATGTTCAATTATTTACATTAGCTTGAAAATGACCAAAATGCCCTCAAAATCCTAATTTCACCATTATTATCCAATTTTGTACTATAAATTACTAATGTCAAAGTTTTTCATGAAAAGGATAAAAGATAACAATTTATAGTATTTTAGCATGTAGGTAAATTTTTAAGATTTAGTGATATACTATATTTTCCATTATGCAAACATTTAGCAACTTAAGTTTATACATCCTATTCATACATTTCTAACATTTCTTATATTTCATGCAACACATACATGGGTATTTTTAGCATGATACAATATTTGAGATGGAAATTGACATCATGGTGCATGTAACCTAGAACATGTAAATAGTAATTATCATGTTTTAACCCTAATCATGTGTGCATACTTTCATGTTATTTTTGTCAAATCTAGTTATACATGCAATGATAATAATAGAATGCTTAATATAACATAAAAATAATATACTGGCAAGGTCAAACACAAGTAAAACCCTAGACATGAATACATTACCGATTAAATAATTACACATACTTATTGCTCATAGTTAATGGTAAGCCAAACGTACGTACTAATTATTTAAGAGCATATTATCATCTTATCATGCATTTCATAACCTTTACATAATATAAAACTCTAGAATGATTCTAGATCTAAACAACCTATTATGCCTACACATAATTATACCTTCTTATCAGTGATTGGATTTACCTAAATCTAAGCTACACAAAATCATAAAAGATTGTCTTTTCCACTATATCTCAAGGATTACTTAAATAATCAACACCAAATAACACATATATTAGCATCTAATATAACATAAAATAACCAAAATTAATTAAAACCAGCTCATAAAAAGGGTTAGAAATTAACCAAGAAAAGGAAGAAATGACATAAGTCATGCAAAAAGAGGTTGGTTGAAGAACAGGCATAGGTTGAGTATAGTTGTGTGAGGAAAAGATTGAAGGTACAATCTTGAATACAATGCATGCATGGGTCGAGAAGGACAAGCATGCACTAACTGTGCAAGGGTGCATGAGTGTGCAAAGAGAAAACAAGGAGAGAAGTGCAGCTTTGGGCTGGGTGCATGAGAGTGCGAGGAAACAAACTAGAAGAGAAGTGTTGGGCTATGCGAGGGTCATAAATGTGTCATATGAGAGAGGCACTATTGAGGCATGTGAGAGGTACATAGCCATGTGGCTCAACAAATATTGAAACAAAGAATGAAGGGGAAAGAAAATAAATGGTTTGATGTGGTGATGGTTGGGAGATGATGAGGGAACTAATAAAGAGGTAGTGCTAGTATTTTATAGGGGAAATGGTGGTGCTTGGTGGTTGGTGGTGGAGAGGGGCTATGATGATGAAGATGATTATGTCTTGAATGAAACCAAAGGTAAGGTGAAGGGAGGAGGAGGAGGAGGAGGAGAAGAAGAAGAAGAAAGTAAGGAAAATGATTAGGTTATTATTCTGAATCAAAAACATCAAACAAAAGAAGAATGAGAGCTGATGGCGTGTGAATAGAGCAAGGTCGAGTAGGACATGGATGAAGAGAACACAATTAAAGGCATGGGTGAGTAGGGGAAGATGGCATGAGGGAGAAGTACATGCCGAGGAAGGTGGGATATGGAGCATAATACACAAAATTAGGTAATGATGCTATTAAGAATAGATGAACTGGGAAAAAAAGATCTAGTTAGCAGAATTAAAATTTCCTAGTAAAATAAATATAAGCCAGGCTCCTAACTATGGCTAAAACTACTCACGCAAATTCTATCCAAAATTTAACCTAATTAAATTTAAATATATAATATGATATAATTGAAAGACTGTATGGATACTCTAGAGGGGGTGAATAGAGCTTTTTGTAATAATAATATCAAATTAAACTTTTGTGAGAAATAAGTAGAAATATGACAAATAAGAAACAAATAATTTATAATGGTTCGAGAAATTATTTCTCTAAATCCACTACCAAAAGGTTTTGCCTTTTGGGTTTAAGTCTCTCTTTATTTATAGCATGTGTTTAATGACGATTACTCCTCTCTTGGTTTATGAGTCTACAATCTTAATGATCCTTTAGGATATGATTACACTTTGCCTTTCCTTTTTAGGTCTGTGAGACTACAATATCAATGGCCTCTCTTAGGAGTGCTAGACAACACACCACTCTTCACTTGTGTTTGAGATAATGAGTTTGAATGAATACAATAAGAATCTTCACTAGATATTATATGAAAGTGAGTAATCACTAGTGAAGATTTTTATCTACTTAAAGAAATAATAATTATATGTGTATGAGCACTCTAACTAAATATGAAGAACAAATTAAGCAATAGAGAATTTTGATTTGGATTTGAAAGTGCAAAATCAAAACTCTCTTTGATTCTTTGTAAGATATGAAAATGATGATTTTAGAAGAGTTGTGCTAGCTTGATTAATGCTTATTTAAGTCTAAAAACTCTTATTTATAGTGCTCAAAGATGAAAAAAAAATGTCACTAGCCATTACGTGTAAAAATTACTCTAATGGTAGAATTGAAATGGGCAAAAAAATCTTAGAAATGCCTAGACTAGTTTATAGGTTTAAAACTAGTCGATCGATCGACTGATTTTTAGCATCACACACATTTACAAAAAGACCATACCTTGAGCTACAAAGCTCAAAATTGAGTGCCTTCGTTACCCCCTATAAAGTAGACATTTTAAGATTTCCAATGATATATTATTAATTAAAAAATAATGTCCATAAAATTATGGTGAATTTTGGAATTCAGATCATATGCAAAACTGCTTAAAATAAAATCAATTTAAGACAACCTTTTGCAAAAATAATTAGAAATATTTTTTATGTATGAAATCACTCTAAGATATTTTAAAATGATTTTTGAATAGGATTATAAATATCTAATCATTTAAATATCTTAGTGCCAAGTATATAAATCATATGGATATAAAACTTAAGATTGTAACATATTCTTTGAAGCTTGAGTTTTGGAATCTTGAGCAAACTTGCCTATCCCTTCATAGTTTATGTATTACACATATGAAATTGAAGTACTTGAAGCTAAAGTCTTATTTTGACCTCTTTGTTCATCTTTGGCTTGTGCTTGGAATATGATTTGTAAACTTGATCTCCTTAGAACTCCTTGGTTTAGTTAAGTGTTGAATACTTTAATTTTTTCTATGATACACATGCACACTTGATAACATAAGTTAAATTCATAATTAAGTTTGTTATTAAAAAAATGGTTGATTGAACCATGAGGTATACAATAAATATACATATAAATGGTATATTTAAAACATAACATCCTAAAATAATTAGTATAACTATTTACACATAATTACCAGTTTATAATTAGAGTTTCTACAAATGGGGCATCACACCAACACTCCACCATTTTTCCTTTGTGTTTATAATTTTAAAACCATCTCTTTTCACTCTAGAATTCCCCTAGATTACCTCACTAACTCCCTTATACCTTCTCTATTTTCATGTAATTGAGTGCTTACACCTTCTCTTCATCTCCCTTTTCTACATTCATCTAATCCTAAAATCAGTGCTTCATATTCCTTTTCTCTAAACTCTCTCATTTGCAACCTTCCATGTCATTCTCCCTTTCTTATTCCTCCTAGTTTATGTTCATTCTTCATGTTAAACTTATATTTTTCCAGCTAGCCCAATATAGCACCGACCAACTTTGCGTCAACTTTTATTGTTGTACACCGTTAGCAGCTTTCAAGCCTAACATTCTAGGCCCCTTCCTACATTAAGGATTCACACAACAAATCATCAAAAAAATTCCACACTTCATGCTACATAACACCCCTTTTGTCCATCTTTCACATTAGAGCAACATCACTAGTGTGATCTGCGCATGTTTCCCCTTGCTACGTGAACAATTCACGTTAAGATTTTTCTTCAATGTGAACCACTCATATAGATTGGAATTTCCTCATATTTCTCAACTTTAAAATTTTATTTATATGACATAATGTAAAAGAAAAATAAAAAACAGGGATAAAACTTTCGTATATAACATAGCGAGAGGTGTGTACATCAAATAAATTATGTTAAATACAAGATTAAAATGGTTAAAAGCAACTTTATGAACTGTTATATACAAAAAAATTGTACCAAAAGATTTTACAACCCATAAGATGATAAAAGCTAAGAAGGAGGTTTAAGTACAAAGGGAAAATGATGTATGAGATCAAAAGATATCCGAAACCTATAATACCCCAATTTTTTGCAAAATGGTTGAATGAAAATTTTGTCAAATTTTGGGCCCTTGATTTTGATTTGTTGTTATGAATTGTTCTGGGATAAAGTTTTATTCTAAATCATAATGAAAAATAAATTTTATTGAGTTTTGTAGATAAACCTATCAACTGGTTTTATGAACCAATTGAATGATTTGTTGTTTTAGCCGATTTGGATTCCTTAACTAAATTGATAAATTGGTTATGGAAAACCCATCGACTGGTGGTTGAACAGTTGATTGGTATACCCAAACCCATTGACTGATTTGTTGAGTTGGTCATATTTTTTAGCTTTATTTATTTTTGAAAAATTCCTTACACTAAATTAGAACCTTACCAACTCATGTGAGATTGTCCCTAATAGATTCCTAACCATTTTTATGATATATTTAACCCAAAATATTGCCTTAATTTAATCTAGAGGTTGATTGGGACAATTAAGGGGAAGAGATAACCTCAACATTGTCTTCTTCTTCCTCTCTCCTATGTACAATTATGAGATCGAGTTCTTTGATCTCAGACATGATTCTAAGCAACTGGAAGATTCCTTCCACACTAACCTTCTATTACTCTATTCATGAATACTAATTCCGGTCTAATTGACCTGAATTTTCTAGAGATACCATTTGAACTATGGTGAAAAGGTTAATAAATCCTTGACAATATCTATCCATTCTAATCTAATTCAAATGGTCAATGGTAGGGTTTTGAGTCAATTTTTGAACCTTCAATAATTTTCTTCGATTGGTTGTCTATAAATAGCCAAAATCATCACTACATTTCACCTTTATTTCAACCACTAAATTTTTCTTAAGTCTTGCATTCCCTCTCTTACTTCCACACTTCGAGCCTTGTCAATCTACTTTCACAAACTCTTTTGATCCTATCTCTATCTCTTTCTTGTTTTGATTTTCAAGTAAGGCAAAGTTAGATTTTGAATGGTTGAGTAGTTTAGATTAACCCTTCCCTTGTTTTTGCCTCAATTTGGTATGTCCTTACTCTCTTATATTTTTAAGCTTCAAAATTTGATAAGATTTTGGTATAATGTCTCAATTTAAGGTTTTGGTTTAAGGTTTCAAAGTTGAGAATTTCCACAGTTGGAATCTCTGTTTTTAAGAGGATTTTATTTACATTAAGTAGGTGATTCTTGCTTCTAAAATGTTTAGTAAGTATTCCTACATGTTATATGTCACCCCTAGTTGATTTATGCATGTTGGCATAAAAGAATGCATTTGTACATGTGATTTACATGCTTAAATGAAATGATTTGAGTAAAAAGTATGAAAATAGGTAAAATTAGGCTATGATGACCTCATGTTGAGAAATGCATGTTAATTTAGTTAGAAATATATTAGTTGATGTTGATACATGTTTTAATACGGCTAAGAATGATGTATATGAAATAATCTACATGAAATTTGTGATTTGGTATTGTATTAAGGCAAACTGATCGATTGGTTAGGTCAAACTGATTAACTGGTTCCTAGAACAGTCAACTATAGTTGACTAATTGACCCAACCCATCGACTAGTATACCTACAGAGAACTTAGTCTTGCTCTCTACTTAAACCCATCGATTGGTTTAGCAAAACTGATCGACTGGTCTATGAACGGTCGATTGGTTTGCCCAAACCAATCAATCTGTTAGAGGAAAACATTGCCTAGTTGAGTCAAATCGATCGATTAGTCGACCCAAACTGGTCGACTGGTTGGTGCAACCAATCGACTAGTTTGACTAATTTACTTCTTTTTAGTTTAGTTATGCTTTGATATTATGATTGGTACTATACTATGGTTGTTAATAGGATAAAATATATATTTTATCATGGACTAATGTTCTAATTAAAAGATTAAAATGGATAATGAATTATGGTACACTCTATGAGTAATGAAAGGACTGAATGGGTAATTTACTTATGATAAGTAAGGCTATTGAGAAAAGAGTAATGAAACTCATCTTGGAATGGAATTAAATATAGTGGTGGATATGAATAACATTAGCCAAGGATAAATGGAAAACCCATATAGTTAGGAAAAAAGGAAAGGAAAGGATTGATATGGATTAACATAGAAAGTTGACTTGCTTGCTTTATATGTGCCTTGTACGATCACCCATCTTTATGAATAAAATAATAATCATTTAAAGTGAAATAAAGTAGATTTGAGTATGGGTCTAGGTTACCCAATTCTTAATTAGCTACTAGAGGTTAGTTTGCCTTCGGGCGTTTTTGGTGCCTTTGGGCTTTGCCTTTGGGTGGGATCTTGAGAGGTATTAATGTCTTACCTACTCTAGATACTGATGATGTACTAGAAGGTATCGATAATAAAGGGTCTGGTTACCTAATTAGTTGGCTTCGGCCTAAACTTATGTCCACATTTAACGGTGTTGACAAACCAAGCTGACTCACGAGCTTTTTGGGCTCGGCTTATTAACGGCTCGGCTTACTTATTAAACAAGCTTAAAAATTAGGCTCGAGCTCGGCTCGATTATTAAACAAGTCAAGCTTGAGCCTAATAAATCCGGGCTCGATCTCGTTTAGAGTGTAAAAGCTCGTGAGCTCAGCTCGTTAAAAGTTCGGCTCGACTCGTTTATAAACAAACCAAGCTCAAGCTTTATTTTTAAGCTCGTTTAGTAAATGAGCCAAGCCCAAGCCTACCCTGGCTCGACTCGATTCGGTTTGTTAACTGCCCTATCCACATTGGTTGGTTTAAGCCTAGACTTATATCCATTTTGGTGATTAACTTCGGCCTATACTTATGTCCACTTCGTAATTGGCTTTGGCTTGAAATTTATGTCTCATATTGGATAGGCTTCCATAGTATGTGAGACCATAGGATGGTGTATAGTCCATTGCTCGACGATAAAAAAAAATATGGATGGTAAATATTTATTGATAATTAAGAATGGTGACCAAGTGAATGGCTAACGATTGGTTAAGAAATGGAAGTAATGGTATGAATGACCAACATGAATAAAGTTGGTCTATGCACATGAATTGAGTGATTGACCTATCTCATATATAAATAAGTAAATGGTATAACATAAGGAATTGAATAATTGGAAATAAATCCTAGAGGTTGCTTATATGCTCTTTGCTAACATATATGAAAGTGTTTATGTGAGAATGTTGGGAATCTAAGCATGATGAATTTTATTGTGCTGGAATTGTACACAATAGCATGTCTTTATGCACTTCTACCTTCATATATGGTTTTATCATGATGCATGGTGTGTCTTATATTCTTGTATGGCAAATTAGATACATGTGTTATATTGAAGGAGCAATTTGGCTTACTCAGTATGTAGCGTATTGATGTGCTCGTTTGTTCGATAACCTGCTAATTCTTACTAGCAGAGGACCATGTGCTGGTCTTTGAGGATGACCCATAAAGGGCCTACCTCAGTTGGGAGGGGGCTTGAGAGCAAGGATATCTAGAAGATTTTGGTGGGGTCTATGGCAGACTATGGTTTTAAATTAGGGTATTATCCCTAAATTATATTTTATAGACCAATACTTTATTCACATGTATTTTATAATGATTTGATGGAAATCCGTTAGGATCCTTTGATGTAAACACTATTTGAAGTTATTTAATTAAATTATTATTTGGTGATCTTTGTTGTTTTAAGTGTTTGAATGGTTTTGCATTGTATCTGGTATGGGGTAGGCAGCGAACGTTTATCCTATGTCAAGTATGGCGGTAACACCTCATTTTTTCTAAGTATTTTCTACTTCCGCAATTATTCTAACAAAAATTTTTGGTAGTGAAAAATGAGGGTGTTATAAAACCAAATTAGCAAAAGTAGAATTCCAAATATCCCTCACACTCACTTTACTATACTTGGTGGTGCATCATATATTGATCACAAAATCAAAGACCCTTGGTCTTTTGATCCTCCTAGATTTCAAAGTCCTTTAACTTATGCATACCCTATACATAATCTCCTAAAATGGTGTAGTATGAGTATGACTTCGTCATACTAAGTAAACCACAACTCCTTTAAATATGTAGCATGCATCATAGAATATACTATATATGTAACACCCCAAAATTCACTAATTTTTTATAAAAAAATGGAAGCAACTAAGATAGAAACACTTAAAACCTGTGAATTTTGGGAATGTTACCGCCACACTTAGTACCAGACTGGTTCTCTCCGACCGTTCCAGTACCAAGTGCTAAGGCTAAAGAAAAGATTTGCGTTAAATTCAAATTAACAATTCATAAAAGGATTCGAAAGATCATACAACAAAATCAGAGTACGAGAAATTAATAGTTAATTACAATACCGTTGAAGTTTCAAATAATACTTGTAACTTCTAAATAGAAATAAATTTAAACAAGATAAAACCCAATGGGTCAAATTCCGGACTGCCTACTCACTCAAGTCGGGTCTGCCACCCCAAAATAGTCTATGATCTTAAACCTGCACAAGAGGTCTGCTCCCCACCATCAGTGGATCCATCACAGGACCCATCAACCAAGGTAGTATCAGTACGGGTCCAGTACTGAGTAAGGTGACTTGATCACTAAGGCCAACACATAAATACATAAATCATGCAGGACGTAAAAGAGCATATTCATAAATGCATATGATCAACCGGGTAAAAGTACAAAGGCCCAATTGTAGTCTAGATTAATCGTTTCATTAATTTCTTATCAGAGTTCAATTCACACCCTGCCTTTTTATCAAATCCATGTGAGTACGGAAGCCCCCACTATTATAGCCGGTGGATCGGAGGCACATAGGGTATCATACCCTAACCACTATTATAGCCGGTGGATCGGAGACACATAGGATTACACGTCCTAACCACTATTCCTAACCGGTGGATCGGTTGGCTCCGACTCGCATGGTGTTCCATTGTAAGTAATTAGTATCTTTTAAGCATTCTGGTTTGTGACTGTTGAGCTCGGGAACCCCCACTATTATAACCGGTGGATAGGTCACACATAGGACATCATGTCCTAACCACTATTATAACCGGTGGATCGGTTGCACATAGGGTAAAAACCCTAACCACTATTCCGAACCGGTGGATCGGTTGGTCCCGTCTCAACGATCTTCCTCTTTAGATAACTAATGTTTTAAGTATCTTATTCAAAAGCTTTCACCATAGACATGCACGAATCATAAATCATAAATTCCATATTCATCATCATACTTTATTCACCAATTACACATGTGCTACCACCAAACCCTAGGCATGCACCATATACCCTAATTGACCCCCACAACCATAGTCAATCACTCCAAACCCTAATTCAGTCACCTCCATACCCTTATAATGTCTTACGTATTATTTTTCACCCAAAACATTCAAACGCCCAAATAACTCTTCTGTTTCCTCCCTTACATCCCAAATCAACTTTTCACACGTAAATTTCACTTCCATGCAAACACTAATCTTTCCATGCAAACCTTCGAACCTTTTTCATGTAAACCCTAAAATTCCATGTGAAGCCCTAAATTCAACCATGCAAACCCTAATACCACCATACAACCATCAATGTCACCATATAAATCCTAATACCACAATACAACTATAATTACCACCAGACAAACCTTAATATCATCATACAAACCCTAATACTAACATACATCCATTATTACCACCAGGTAAACCCTAGATTCCGTCATACAAAACCATAAATTCAATCCATAAAGATTCTTCCATACCAAACCCTAAATTCAAACCATAAAGATTCTTCCACATAAAATCATAAATTAGAATCTCCTAAGGAAAACTATAAATTGAATTCCCCCAAGCAAATCATAAATTAGATTCCCCCATATAATATCATAAATTACATTTTCCCAAATAACATAAAAAAATAGATTCTCCCAAACAACCATAAATTCGATTATTCCATATAACCTCATAAATTACCTTCTCCCAATTAACATCCTAATTTAAATTCTCCCAAACAACCATAAATTCGAATCTCCCATATAACATCATAAATTACCTTCTCCCAAATAACATCCTAAATTAGATTCTCCCAAACAAACCATAAATTCTGCTCTCCCACACATAAAACCATACATTAGATTATTCCTTATAAAACCATAAAATTAGGTTAACTCACTTCCCTTAATCAAATTCTTTCCCCATCCTCCTTTTTCATCCTTCCTCTCACACAAACCACATCGACTTCCTCACATACACAACACATATCATCATACATAATTAATACACATACCATGCACAACATACTTCAACTCCAAGTCATACCACATCTAAAATATTTAATTATAATAAACACTACATGCGAAACACATAATACACATAAGCACATAAAAGGCCTTAGCACTCCTTACCTAAAACGACACCGGTCTTGGAGCACGCTCCTCCGCCTCCTTAGGGTTTTGACTGGTTTTACCTATTTTGAGAGAAAAGCTAAAATTAGACTCTCTCCTATCAAAATAATATTAAACACTAATTTAATATAAGAATAGTTTTTTTTATAAAATAATAATAACAAAAATACCAAAATAATATCAATATTAATATTAATAAGAATAATAAAATAGTAGAAATAATAATAAAAAGGCATTACTCAAAAATAAAGTGAAATAAGGGCTTCAGACCCTTACCAAAATAATACTAAAAAGATTATTTGTAAATTAAATAACCCAATTCAGAAATAATAATAATAATAATAATAATGATGATAATGATGATAATAATAATAATGATTATGATAATAATAATAATAATAATAATAATAATAATAATAATAATAATAATGATAATAATAGTAACATTATTAACAACACTAATGTTAAAATATTTGTATTAATAATAATAAATAAGAATAATGGAAATTCGAAGTAGAAAATAATAATAATAATAATTATTATTATTATACTCATAACATTTTAATATTAATAATAGTAAATATAGAAATAATAAGAAGAATAATAATAAAATCAAATTAAAATATATTAATAATAATAATAATAATGCATATTAAAATATAAATATTAAGAATAATAATAATAGTATTTATATGTAAATAATTGAAATAAAATAATTTAAGGGTTATAAAAATAGGGAAAATAGCTGAGAGGGTCTAGGGTTCAACCAAATGTTGGTGGGGATAGGCGGCACCAGAGGTGGCGTACGGCGGTGGCAGCGGTGGCCGGAAAGAGGAAAGAAAGAGGGGAAAGTTGCATGCTGGGAATAAGATAGGAAGAATTAAAATGGGAGCTGGGGTGTTTTGAGTTCCCCAGAAGGAGAGGGACAGAATGGGGGTGGTGGCGGAGCCAAAGGTGGCGGCGCACGACGGCGGCGGCGGCCGAATGGAGGAGAAGGAGAAAGAAAGAGGAGGAGAGGGAGAAAGAGGAAAATAAAGGTATGGGGAGATAGAGGAGGTTCTGAAGAAGAGAATGGGAGGAGAAATAGGCGGCAGAAGCGGCGGAAGAGGTGGTTAATGGTGGTTCGAAGGGCGGCGGAGGTGGAAGAAAGGGTTGATCGGGAAGGGAAGTTTGCACAATCGGGGAGACTTGTTCAGAAAGAATCGAGGGATGAGGGAGGTTTGGTTAGCTAGAGGGAGGTTTGGTTAGCTAGAGGGAGGTGCAAGGAGTGCACGCATTGCTAGAGAAGGCGGCGTAGTTGGCCGGAGGCGGCGGAATAGGTGTCTAAAGGGGTGGTGGCGACAAAGGGAAAATTCTGGGTTGGAGGATCAAGAGCTCTATACAGAGCTGCTTACGAGGGTATTTATAGGCTTAGAAGGGAGGCTAGGGTTCTATGGGTCAGCTAGTAGATAGGGAAGGTAAGGTTTCGATCGCTGGTGGCGCGGTCGGCCGGTGGGAGTCAAAACGGGGGAAAGGGGTTGGGCAGGAGAGAGAGAGTATCACGCGACAAAAGGGGGAGTTGATAGGGTTTATGAGGCAGCCGAAACGAGGAGAAGAGAAAGGGAGGAAAAGGCCGGTCAAATCGGGCTAGATCGCCGGCGAAAAACCAGGCGCCGGCAACATTGTTGCAAGTCGGTGGCGTCGGGCTGGTGCGAAGACTGGGGAAGAAGAAAGGCAGGCAGCTGGACTGGTCGGCCGGGAAAAGAAGAGAAAAGAAAGGGAGACGGGCGAACCGGGCGCGACGGGGAAAATTCATTAAACAAAACGACACGTGTTGAGTGGAGAAAAGAAGAAACGCGGCGCTTCGAGGGGGACGAAGGGTGCGCGGCGTGGCTGGGCCGAAGAAGGAAGAAGAAGAGGAAGACTGGGCCGCGAGCTGGCCCAGTTCGGGGTGAAGAAGAAAAAGGAAAAGAAAAGAAGAAGAAAAAGAAAGAAAAAGGAAAGAAAAGGAAAAAGGAAAAGAAAGAAATAATTATGTTGGGTATTTAAATTAATTAAAATATTTGGGATATTTAAAAATGATAATATTTAAATAAAATAATATTTAAATCCTTTTTTTAGGCTAAATTAGGATTTTTAAAAGATTTTCCATAAATTCATTTTTAATTAGCAAAACATCCTAATTTTCTCTAATTAAATTATTTATAAAATTAATATTAATTTGAAACTATTTTCTCCTTCTTATTTTAAATAAAATAATTTATTTAATTTATTTTCAAAATAAAATGCTTAATTAGCTAAAATACCCAAATTCTTTTCTAATAAAAATACTTATAAATTTTTTCTTGATTTGCCCTATTTAATTCAATTTATAAATAATTTATTTAAATAATTTTTATAATATATATCCTTTAAATGTAGTTTATACAATTAGAAATTTTCAGGGCATTTCAATATATTAAGGCATAAATCACATATAATCATATGGAGTACCATAAAAACATTATAATAGGTATATCGTAAGGATAAGACATGAAACAATACTTATTCAACTCATCCATAAAAGGTGAAAATAACCCTAAATCATGTAATAATATGAAATGCCCAATTAGGATAAATAGGGAACCCATCCCCAAACCAAATTAGATCCTTATCCAATTATTATCCTTTATTAAGGTGATCAACTAAAAAAATTGACTTAAGGACTTGGATGTTGAGGTTTTGGTTATAAATGACTTTGTGTCATAAATTCCTAATAGTAGAAGTAGGCCCTTTGACCTAAAGGTCCAACTATGCACTCGAGGCCTAAGTATAAAGCATGAAATTTCTTTTCCAACTTTGGTTATCTTTCACTTTAAAGGATTAATGTTTTATTCAAATCATCCCATTGTACAGAAAATGATATTAAGTTTCACCTTCGATGATCAGTTAATCCTCAAAACAACTTGATCACTTAGAATCACAATGAACTAGCTATAAAAGGCTTAGGGTCATAAAACAAGCTATAACCACAACATATAACAATAGATCATGCACTCCAAGTTGTCGCTATCATCCAAAATTCTTCTTAAGGGTCACCAAACACAAACAAAAATATATATAATAAGTCATATTATTTCAAAATAGAACCACACACTATTTTTAGAAGAAAAAAACTATGTTCATCAAAAATAATATTTATGCTCAATTATTATTCCAAAGGTCAAATTAAATGGCTATGGTTAACATTCACTAATAACCCTTAAGATGTTTCTAATTAAGAATTTAAGTATAATTACTATATTAACCCTAATCTCAATTAAATTATGAACTTTTACCATTCACAATATTCTTAGTATTCATTACTATTCGTATCATTTATTACTATTCACCTACTTATGCTAATATTTCAAAAGTTAACTACTAAATACCAAGTAATTACAAAAAATGAAAATTAAATCTAAATATATTGATATGATCACACAACATTAGAACTTATAAATAAGTAAAATAAAACTTAGAACATGTAGAATAACAATTCTACCTCTAGAGGGGCCTAATCATGATTTTTCCATAAAACATAACATAATAGGAATTAAACCACCAAACTTTGTAGTATTATCATATTAGTCATTATAAACACACTAGTGTTACACTCGTGCTATGCATGGATTTTATTTTTTCTAAATTTTATAAATTAAATAAAATACAAATTTGCTGATAATAGATAATAATAATAATAATAATAATAATAATAATGATAAATATAATGCTAATGATATCTTAAGAACTTCATTTATACAATAGTATAATTATTAAATGTATAGTACTAAATATTATACATGTAAATCAAGATGTTAAATTTTATGTAATTAAACCCTAAAAATATATACTCCATCTATATCAAAAAATAAGTCATTCCATCAATATACATACTTTATAAGAAACTAATAAAGTAATCTTATCATTATACTGACACCCTTCACAAAAAAATAGCAAATCATTTAATACATAGATAACTGAGAAAAAGTGACGGTAAAAATACAAAGTAAGTTTTAGCTTTTCTAAAATAACTGTATATTTCATGCAAAAATTTAGTGATAGAATGATTTTATTTTGAATACGGAGAGAGTAATATTTAATTGGTTATTATTATTTGGTTGATAATATATATTTACTAAATAGAGTAACATCACAAAAATGAATTATATTTAAATAATTCTAAATAAATTAAAGATAATTAATTAATAACTATGTTCATATCTAAATATTCAAATTACTTTTCAATGAATTTAAAAGGTCACTTAATATTTATAGTAATAATATTTACTCTTTTCATTTATGAAAGTATGTATTTTTTACTCAAAATTTTTGTTTTAAAATGAACGTTGTTTTAAAAAAGTTAATGTTTAGTTTTATTTTTTACCCCTACTTTTTCTTTTTCTTTATATATGCATTAGTTGTCATATTATTCTTCAATTAAGGTTATAGCTATTATATTAGGGCTTTATTTATTACCTTATAAACTAGTGTGTAAATTACTAAAAATAATTTCTTTTAGAAATGGAGGAAATTTATAGAAATAGAAACATGCACATTGTATTAATATTTGGATTTTGATTAATACCTAGTTTGGGTTATAAGAATTAAGTGTAATTGGTAAAAAAAATTTGGTGAGAAAGTTAGGAAGATAAAGAATTTAAGAGTCGATCCCTTTTACACATGGGGATATCAATTTTCTCTATTATCATTAATGAGAATTGACTATTATCATTAATGAGAATTGAGTGCATAGCCTTATTTTTTTTTTAATTTTAAAAAATAGAAGTACTATCAAACTATTTTATGCCTCAACTATTTAATGTGGTATAACTAATTTCTATGAGAATTGAATTATAATTATTACCTATAATTAGTATGCATAGAATATAACTTATAAGCGACAAATGATTTCACTATATTTATATGGTTGAAAAAATAAATGTAGACTCATATATTGATGGATGTTTTTTTTAGAAAAAAATTGTATATGCTAATATACTTGCATTATTATATATTATATAGATTATAACCCATGAAAACCAACAAAATTGTACTTAACATGTAAATTAACTATTTTACCTCTAATCATGTTCAAATTTCAAGCAAAATAAACATAATGATAACATGCTCAAACATAAACATGATATACATAAAATTTGGTATAAGTAACCTCATAAAAATTATGTAAAAACCTTCAAATGATCATGTAACAAAACCATGACAAACAACCAAAACCTAAGAGAGGCATAAAGGCCAAAAATAGCATAAATTCACATCCAAGCATAACAACACTCAATATTCTACCACATAAATAGTAGGAAGGGTTTATATAGCTTAAAAAAAGCCTCTCTAAAGGCTATAATTAATGCTTCCTTGAAAAACCTTCAAACATAAGAAAGATTGTAGAAGATTAAAATAAATCAAACCAAAACTCAAGCTAAAAGACAAAAACAAAAGAGTGAAACCAAGAGAATTTCCGACCTAAAATTTTAAGCCTAAAGGATGATGGAAACCCAAATATTCAACCCTAATCTTAACCTTTTTTACTCAAAATCAAGGTATAATGATATTAGGAACAAAATTAGAAAAATGATTCAAGAAGGATGAATATGGGTGGATGTGGAAAGTTTGGGAGAGATTAAAGGTACTTTAAATCCATGCATAGAACTTAGAAAATGAAGGAGTAAAAAAAGTGGTTAAGATCTTTTAGTAAATTTAAGCATTAAGTTAGTAAAATAATTAAAAAAGAGTAAAGGAAATGGGGGCACATGTGACGCAACCCTTAATGCCCACAATCAAATATTTTCACCTATTGGTAATTAAATTAATTAATGGAATAGTTTGGAATAAAAATGAGACAAGGTTATAAGTGTACAAATTGGTGTTGTACACTTATCGCACCAGAAAAAGGCTAAACATATCCAAAAATGATAAAGATGATTAAATGAATGTTTCCATTTATTTTTATCCCAAAATAATATAAAATAATATAACTCCCAAATTTTCATAATTTTTAGATAAGTAAAAAGTTCTTTTTTGGGACTTAAAATGTGGTATATAAAGAATTGAACGATAAATAATGCATTTTTTACAACAACTAGATTTAAAATTAAAAAACCTAGATGACTCATAAAAATATTATTATTTCAAATATTGGTGTGGATCAAGGTGGAGAGAAGTGTAGGATCGATTACTACTTTGTTTCGATCAGCCACAAGTTGAAGCTTGAAGGAAAAAACTTCGTTTAAGGTGATTAAACCTGATGAAAATGCTTAAGGTTGGTTGATGTTCTTTGAAGGTTGATGTTGCATTCAATCTTCAAATGAAGGAAACAAAAATGAAGAAAGGAAGGCCCCAGAATTTCCTGGATACACCACTCCAAAAGGGAGAGACAAATCAAGTGTTAACTTGAGAATTTGATTCAAATGATTTCTATTATAGCTTATGCTTTCATGCGTGTACAAGAGATATATATATATAGGAAGAGTAGCCGGCGGCTAACATGACTTAATCCAACCAGTTATTCTTCTTAATTCAAGCTAAATTTATCTCACAAGAATTAAGCTTATATAATACCTAAACATACTCATAATATCATCATCTAAATGATATTAATGAATAATATTACAAAGCCACACAATCAACTATGGTACATACATGAAATTGCAACAAAACCCTATCTTACATAAAATACACTTAGGGTTTACAACAAGCTTAATATAATTAACGATATCACCAACTATATCTTGTTGTAGTGTTATCCCATGTATACCATAGCCTTACATGCTTTGAATGCTTGTACACTTTAGGTCTCGTTTGGTGTGTTAACATCTTCTCCTTATAAATATGTAATATACCTGCAAAAATATCTTGAATCATTTTCAATACCAAGCATAGACACATTATCAAGAATATTTAAAATGATTGGCTCTAATATTAGGAAAGCTAATTCTTCCTTACCTTGAGAATCAACAGAAATATGAGAATCATTAGATGCTCTTACATCAAATATTTACATTAAAATTGAGTCTCAAAAGAGTTTAAAGGCCAAAAATAGCTATAAAGTCTAATGATAGTCAAAATTGTAAGAAATGCTAATAATTCCTAAATGATTATTTCAAAAACTTAACTAGGGGTTTTGAATTACTTAAAAATGTGATAAAAAAATATAAATAACATACATTTATTCATAAAATTATAGATCCCAAATAATTCATGGCTCAATAAATAGGATATTACATAAACCCCAGCATGCGTTGCTACCTCATGTAGATTAGCCACCTTCAACTAGCTTTGCTTTATATTTTCCTTGTTCAGATTTTTTAATTATTGACTATGCATTTGTTATTGTATGTTCTAGATCCTAATATTTGTGTGGGTTGATTTTTTTTGGAGAAAAAGGAAGATTGGGTAGAGGTTGGGGCTTGGTGATTCTTATTGTTTTTATTTTTGTCATTACCTTGGGAAGAAGATAACCAATATTCTCTTAATAAATGTTTAAAAATAATATGATAGCATATTAGAGTTTTTTTTGTGTGCGCTTTAGTGTGGTTATGCTTATTGTTATTTTCAATATATATATGCATGTATCTTGATATGTTGTCATCTTGTCTAAAGTATACTAGTATAAAATAATATATATATGAGATCATGCCTAATTTATTTAATTTAATATATTTATGAGAACATGCTAGAATAGGGTTTAATGTTGTGAATTAATTATGCATGTATAGTGTATGGGGTTTGACCTAGGGTTGTTGGTATTGCTCAAATAATATTCTTATGTTATTAAGATTTTTATTAGATTCCTTGCATGCTTTACTTGAATTTTGATATGTATCATGAAAGGTTTTTATCATGATTAAATTAATTATGGATGATTTAATATCTGTAAGATCTAAGGTAGAATTGTTAAAAAAAAAATTTCTGTGACATGCTTCTATTTTCCAAAGTTTATGCCTAGTATGTGCTATATGATGTCAAGTATGAAAAGAATGTGATTTATGATAAGTTAGATATGAATGTTTATGTTTTATGTGCTTAATATGCTTAACTCATGTATAGGGGTTTGCCAATTGTTAGAATTTCATAATTTTATATAGTACATGCTAATATATATATATATATATATATATATATATATATATATATATATATATATATATATATATATATCAAAGTTTAGTATTAAAATGGTTAAAATTGAGATAATTAGGATTTAAGGGCATGTTCATCATTTGTGACATAAATGTGCCTAAATGTGAATAATTGAACTTGGTTAGCCTTAGTGGGTTCTAGTTAACTTTAGCGTTGATCTTAACTTACCTTTGACTATTGACCTTAGGATTAACTTGAATAATCATAAATAAAGGAAAATAATTAGGTATGGATTGGTTATCATGTGTGTGTGTTTTTAATAAGATATTAACATTTAAAGTGAAAGAACTCGAGAATTGGGAATGGTTTACTCTTTATGATTAGCTACCCTAGAGGTGAGATAGAAGCCCTTAGTTTGTTTTGTGGTTTCATTGAATGCCTCCTCAGTCCGACTAAGGCCTTAGTCTACTCTAATTAGTTTTTAGGACTTCTTAGAGGGTATACATACTTAATAATTAGGTGTTTAGGACAAGGGGGTATTATGTTGTTTTAGTATGTCAGTATGATTGGTGTACTTTGTACACCTTTGGGTTGTATGGTTGGAGGGTACTATATTATCTTGCGCGCTGGTATGACCTATGTAATTTATACATTTTTGGGTTATATATTGTATCCCCTCAAGTATTTACAGTGGAAGTAATTCTTGTTTGGTGATTAATTTGGATTGATTTCAGAATGTTGGTTCAATAGTTGTCTTTATGTGCTACCTTTTGTTATTGGATCTAGAATTGGTATGTTGATTAGAAATTGCCATACCGAATTATCCCTTTATGTCTATGATTGTTATTATGATGGTTTATAAGAAATGGTCTTTAGTTGGGTTTGGTGATTCTCTTCGTGGAATACCCTTGGTACAAAATGGATTAATGAAATGGTTGTAAATTAGTTAAGTGTGATGGTATGATAAGCATGTGGCCTTGGTGATGTATATGTTATGATATGCTATTTTTATCTCATTATCACATATATTCTTTGATAATGTCATGATTTCCTTATGTCACCCTCTATGTACTCCATGTGATCTTTTCATACTTAGTGTTATGTAGTGGCTTACTCAGTACCGTTGTATTGATGAGTTTTGTTTTATGATCCCCTTCCTATTTGGTGAGTTATCTTTTCTTTATAGGAGTAATTTGAACATACAAATTGATGGATAGTATTTGGGGTTGAGAATTAGAATTATCTAGTGTCTATAACAATAACTTTTGATCTAGATATCCCTTATACTTTTATGTCCCCTTCTGTATTTATTTCCTTTTTGGTGGTTTTTATAACATTCTCATTTTTAGCATTTGAAAATCTGTATTTAAAAGGGTTATTTATGGAAGCTAAAATATTAAAAATTTAGGGTGTTACTACCACACTTAGCATAAGTCCGGTCTCCTCTATCATACTTACACTAAGTGCTAAGGCTAAAAGGTTACTCCTTTTAAATTAAACAAGAACAATCATAATAAGTAGATAAGATATTACATTATAGATTATCATTAATCTAATAATACAAAAGATCGAACATGATTATAACAACCATAAGAAAAAAAATACATAATGGGGTATAAGAATCTAAGGGACATATATATGAAAAGATGCAGGAGCATATACCAAATAGTCCTAACATTTAACTTAAACCCTAGCCATCAAGTGTTACCCTCAAAGTATTCCTACAAAGTCACAATTGCTCATTAAATAGGTAGGGGACCATAAAATGAAATATATTAGTACAGTGATACTAAGCAAACCACTAAACAACACTAAACATGTGAAGGTCACATGGAGAATAAGGAAAGTAACATGTTATAACATATACACCACTAAGGCAACATGCTTGTCATATCATCATACTTAACTAGTTCACAACCATCTCATAATGCAACAAAACTAGATCTAAACAATCACAACATAACTCATAAACATTAGGGCAGTTCACTAAGGCAATTATCAACGGACCATACCAACCAATTATAAAAGCCAAAGGTTGAGCACAAAAGTAACTACTAAACCAACAATCTGAACATACTAAAGGACATCTTACAAGGTGATTTCATTTTTATTTACTCAAGATGATATAAAGAATAACTGAGGGATGTATAAATTATATCAGTTATACTAGCACACATTGCAACGTAGTCTCCTCTATCCATTCAACCCAAATGCATATATATATCAAAACCTTAGATATAAGGTATGAGTTCTTGATTTGGTTTGATTTCAATAGTGTGCTTTAGTGCTCTAATAATGATCTAGTTTACTCTATGTTGCATTATGAGTGTTAGTATGATTGCGGTATTTTAGTATCTTAGGGTTACATGGATTGAGGGTACTAGTATAATGTGGTTTTATGACCGGTGTACCTTAGCATCTCTAAGTTATACCAGTATGGCTAAGGTATATTGGTATCCTCAAGTTACAAGGTCTGGATCCCTATTGTGTAATAAATAAAATTAATTTGGGTGTGTTGTTTGGTTTTCATGTTATATTGGCTATCTATATTGGGTTAACTAGTGGTTTTAGACCACCTATATTTGTTGAGATGTGTTGGCTATCTCTATTGTTGTAGTTGGTGGTCTTAGTTCACTAATGTTTGTTTAGATGTGTTGGATATCGATATTGGGTGAGCTGGTGGCTTTGAGATGTGTTGGCTAACTATATTAGATTAGTTGATGGATTTAGTCCACCTTTGTTTTTTGTTTATAGTTGTGCTAATAACTTATATTGGATTAGCTAATGTTAATAGTCAACTTTGTTTGATTATGAGATTTTTATGGTTAGGATAATATTTATGAGATGAACATGTGCAAAAATGTAGGTAGTTACCTACCTTTGTGTTGTACTATTCTTATTATTTTAGTAGGGGCATTGTGTGCACTACCCTTGTTATTGCATTTTGGTACATGTATTATCTTGAGTTTCATATGATATCGTTGTATTATATTGTGTGAGCATGATTATCTACTATGATGGTTGTGTACCCTAGTGGTGTACCATGTTGGGTTATTACCATATTATTAGTTATGTATGATTTTACCCCTTTGTGTGTCATGTGACCCTATGAATATGGTATTTGATCAGAGTTAAGTGTGTTAACTCAATATTTTTTTTACTAAATATATTAGTTTTTACCAGTTGTGATGTAGGTGATTTGGATATTGTATGTAATCCCCCAAAAATTTTAAAAACCTATAATTTAATAAATAACTTTTATTTAAAATAAATTAGCTTTTAAAATTATATAGTTTAATTATTTTATGGATTTTTGAGTATATAAAATTAGATAGGAATATTTAATAAATTAAAATAAATATTTTATTATTTTATCATACTCATTTTATTTAAATAATTTTTTAAATTAACATTTTACTAAAATTATCCTTTTAAACCCATATATTAAATTAAATTAAATTAAGTTATTGAATTAATTTATTACTCAAAATATAATACACTCTATTATTTTATAAATTAAATTATTATGGATTTCCACATTTTTCCTTTTCCTTTTCTCCTTTTCTTTTCCTTCCCATTTTTCTCCTTTTTCCACCTTCCTTTCCTTTTTCTTTTTCTTCCTGGGTTCAGGCTGCCAGGCCAGCCCTTCCTCACTCCCTACGCGCTTGGGCCACAAGCCCGTTTCTTCCCTCCCCTCTTCTCCTTCTCCCATGCACGTCGCAACCCAGCCCAACCTGTCTTTCTTTTCCTTTTTCCCAGACCGGACCGGCCCGATCCTTTCTCCCCTACGCCGACCGGTCTACTCCCCCTCCCCTTCCTTTCTCCCTTCTCCCACGCCCGACCAGTGCCCCACCTGCCATGCCGAACGTGTTGGCCGCCTCCCTGCCGCCACCACCTGCCACCACTGCACCCCCACTCTCTCCCTCATCCCTTTCTTCCCTTTTCGGACCCAAACCAGCCCTGCCTGCCGCCTGCCCCCTTCTTTCTTTTTTTCCTCTTCTTCCCATGCCTCCCCCTGCCACCTTACCACCTTCCGCCACCCTACCTACCGCCACCGGTCAGCGACTGCCACCCTCCCCTTCCTCTCCTTTTTCTTCACCCCACGAGCTCTCTCCCCGCCCCATTTTTCGAGCCTCTTACCTTCCCTGACCTCCCTCTTCTCTCCTTTCTTCTCCTTCCATTTTCCCCCTATTTTTGCATTGCCACCGGCCTCCACCATTTTCTCCGCCACACCCACTGCCTTTAGTGCCTCCTGCCACCTTCTACTACGGCCCTGCACCACCACAATACACCCTCTCGAGCCCTGCAGCCCCCTCTTCTTTCCCTCTCCTTCCCCTCCCCCCATTGTTCTCCCTTACCGGTAGCCTCCCTTTAACCCCTTCGTACACCACCTTTGCCGCCGCCCAAACCACCAATCTCCTCCCTACAACCCCCTCTACCACCCCCATACCTCATTTTTATGAAAACAGCCCCCGAACCCCTTCATTTTTCTCCTCTATTTTCCTTCCTTCTCAGCCATGTCCACTCCTGCATCCTACTTCGCCGCCGCTGCCTCCACCGCCATTGGCCGCCAAAAACCCATCCCTAGTGGCCACCTACACCCCTGTTCACTCCTGCACCATTCCCTTTCCCTAAATCCTCCCCTATCTACCTTCTTTTCTAGCCCCAAAACCCTAACCCAAAAATACCACTTTTCACACCATTTTGAGCTCCTTATCCCTCTTATTTTGCATGCAGCTCATGCTGCATGAGTAGCATGAGTTGTTGCATTTCTTGGTTTACTTGGTTAGTAATTTTAAGGTATAATAATATTTTAAGTTAAGTATTTCATTAATTATGTGTTATAAAGTCTTATGCTTTGATTTTCCTACTTCTAATATAATAATTATTGATATTATTTTTAGGTGTTGATTTTGTTAATTAAAGCTTGAACATTTAACTGGGATACCGGTAAGGTTCGATTTTTGCGGGATTAAGGTAATCATTAAACCCCCTTAAATGCATGGAAAAATGTATGCTAGCACATTAGGGATTTTAGTATGATTTTATGCATGTTATGTATTGCCTAGTATGAGATATGTGGTTGCTTATATTGATTGATAAAAAAAAACATGCTAGCTTTGGTGCCATGTGTAGAAATGATACTTAAGGAAGGAGTTTGATTATTGATGGAAATGCTAAATGCTTGTCTATGATGTATTATGTCACTAATGCATGAATAATATTATTGTGAGTCTAAGGGTATTTAAGTAATATGCCTATGTAAGTGTGTGGCCTAATATATGTAGTTGCTAATGAGTATTATGTTGAATAATGATAAGTTGGTTGAGTTAGATGATAAGAATGAAGTACAAATATTAGTATTTTATGTAGTGGTGGTAAATTCATAAAAGTGGTGTAATAAGGGGGTAAAATGGTAATTTTGTAAGTAAAAGGGTATTTTGGTAATTTAGAAGAAAAGGGTAAAACGGTAATTTTTTTAAGTAAAATGGTATTTTGGTAATTTTGGAATAAAAGGGTAAAATTGTAATTTTGTAAGTAAATTGGTATTTTGGTAATTTCAAAAGAAAATGGTATGTAAAAGGGTATTTTGGTAATTTTGGAGAAAAGGCTAAAATGGTAATTTTGGAAGTAAAGGGGATAAGAATGGTAATTTTGGAAGAGGTAAAATGGTAATTTTGGAAGAGAAGGGTAAGAATGGTAATTTTGGAGGCAAGGGGTAAAATAGTAATTTTGGATGTAAAAGGGTATTATGGTAATTTGCAAGTAAAAGGGTAATATGGTAAATTTGGATGTAAGGGGGTAAAATGGTAGTTTTATAAATAAGAGGATATTATGGTAATTTTGGTAGTAAAGGGGTAAAACGGTAATTTGCAAGTAAAAGGGTAAATTAATAATTATAAATACGAAGAGGGGTAAATTAATAATTATAAATACGAAGAGGGGTAAATTTGTAATTATAATTATGGAGAAGTGTAAATTGGTAATTATAATTATGGAGAAGGGTAAATTAATAATTATAAATATGGAGAGGGGTAAATTGGTAATTATAATTATGGGAAGTGTAAATTGGTAATTAAAATTATGGAGAAGGGTAAATTAATAATTATAAATATGGAGAGGGATAAATTGGTAAGTATAATCATGGATAAGGGTAAATGGAAATTGTAAAAATGGAGAAGGGCAAGTTGGTATTCATAATATTGAAGAAGGGTAAATTGGTAATTATAATTATGGAGAAGTAGAAATCGGTAATTATAATTATAGAGAAGGATAAATTAATAATTATAAATATGGAAAAGGTTAAATCGGTAATTATGATAATGGAGAAGGGTGATTTGGTAATTTAATCAACAAGAGGGTAATTTGGTAATTTTGATAATGGATAAGGGCAATTTGGTAATTTATCCAACTAAAGGGGAAAATTGGTAATCATGATAATGAAGAAGGGTAATTTGATAATTTATCCAACTTAAGGGCAATTTAGTAAATATAACAAAGGAGAAGGGCAATTCGGTAATCTAACCAACCAAATGGGAAATATGATAAGTGTAGCAATTATGAGGGGTGAATGGCGATCTAAAAAGCGTAGGAGATAACTTGGTAACCTAAACCGGGTAAGGGATAATTTGGTAATTATGCAACCTGAAGGGTAATAGGGTAATTTGTCAAGGAAGGAAGGGATGACTTAGCAATTATGCAAGTAAGGGGTAAATAAGTAATTTGTGCCTAATATGTCGTTATGATTATGGAATTTCATAATATGATTCAAATAATGTTGATTAGCAAGGTAAGAGTATTTGATAATTAGTAAGTATTGCGAGAACAAATCCTAATTCGGAATGAGATGAGATTATGATGGCCTTAATGTTTTTTTTGTGATATCTTGGATAACCGTCTGAATAAGAAATGACTAATGATATCAGATTGATTGAAAGTGAATAAGTATCTAATTCTTGTACTTTTTGTGATCACCTTAATTAAGACACTAATACTTAAAGTGAAAGACCTCGATATCGGGAATGGTGGCTCTTTAGTGGTCGCTACCCTAAAGACTTGGTTTAGCCCACGATTATTCTGGTATTTGTTGGTGTGCCTTTGTGCCCCAGCCAGACCCTATATCTTACTCTATCTAGCTCTACGGACCTATTTAGGGGGTATGCATACTTATGGATTAGGTTTCCTTGTCGATAGGGTACTGAGTAGCTTTATGCACTAGTATGACCAAAGTACCTTTATGTCCCTGGGTTGATGGTTGAAGGGTGCTGAGTAGCTTGTATGCATCAATACGACTAGTGTACCTTTGTGTTCTAGGTTCTTGATCTCAGTCCGAGGTAAATAAATAGAATTGTTGTGCTGATTAAAGAAAGGAAAAACACTAATCACGAAAGTGAAAGATTAATGAGCCAGGCCCAGTTGACTTATGATATTGACTATCGATCCACAGGTTATAATAGTGGCCCAGCAGGAGCGTGTTGCCCTAGCAGATGATATTGAGTACCGGTCCACCGGATATAATAGTGGCCCAGGAGCGTTTTGCTCTAGATGATGATTACATGCATTCTAGTCCACCGGCTAAAATAGTGGGGGTCCCGAGCTCAATAAAACAAGTATTGGATGTGAATAAATTATGGAAAGATATTAATCACTTATAGTGGAACACCTTGTGAGTTGGGGCCAGACCGGTCCACCAGCGAATAATAGTGGCCACGAGCGTTCTGCCCTAGATACCGATCCACCGACAATAATAGTGGTCAGGAGCATTCTGCCCTGTATGTATTCCGGTCCACCGACTATAATAGTGGAGTTCCCGCACTCACTTGGATATAACCAGAGAGATGATTGAATAATGATGGACTAATGGCTTAAGGCCTAAAATTATCGATCGTACTTTGTAACTTGTTGATTTGTGACAGACTTGTTATGTATGTGAATGTTATGTATGCATCTCTCATTACATATGTATATAGCTTGCATTATGTGTTATTGCGGGCTTGTTTTTCAATGTGGTATTAAAGGGTTACTCAGTACTATAGTACTGAAGGGTTCCATTTGTGGGGGCCCTACCTATTCAATGGGTAGTGTCCCTTGCAGGTTTCTTTTTAGATACTATTCAAGTAGGCAACGGGAAAGAGCGTAAGGATTATCCGACCTTTAAGATTTTATTCTTCCTCTTCTAATGTCTAGTTTAAATGTAATTTTTTTCTTGTAACCACCATTGGTGGAATCATTCCTTATAAAATGTTACTTGCGCTACTCTGATTTTAAAATAGTTTGAATTTCTAGCAATGGATATTTTGTTCTCTAGCCTTAACACTTGGTACTAGAACGGTATGAATGAACCGGTCAAGTACTAAGTGTGGCGGTAATATCCTCAAAATTCACAGTTTGTTGTTTTTCTTCCGCTAATCTTTTAATAAAACGAAATTTTTCAGTAATGAATTTTGGGGGTGTTACATTGTAGGAGCTGAGTTGGAATTAGATAGTAGGGTTTTTTAGTCTTTTGTTTCATGTTGGAAATTTCTAGTCTTGGTTCTATTTAGTTTGATTTGAATTTGTAACCTTATATTATTATTTTGTAATGTAAAGAGTTTTACCTTGAACATTGTTCTTTTTGTTTAATGTTTTTCATACCCACTCTTGCATCTTCCATAGGTTAGGTGAACACACAAACCTATCTTCATGATACTTGTGGCAGTAACATCCCTTATTTTTAGTTTTTGCTTTCACATTATACTCTGAAAAATGAAAAATTGAAGTTGAGAAAAATAGGGTGATACACCTAACCCTTAAGTATGCATATTGTTTAAGAAGTCTCGAGAACTAATTAGAATAGACTAGGGCTTTAGTCGAAATGTCAAGGCATCCAATGAAACCACAACAACAAACTGAGGACTCCCACCTCATCTCTAGAGTAGCTAATCCTAAAGATTCAATCATTTCCAATCTCGAGGTCTTCTGCTTAAATTATTAGTATCTTATCAAAGTAATCACATTTGTCACATAAAGCATATAATATCAAAATTTCGTACTTAACCATTTTACTTTATTTTTGGTCGTTCAAGTTAACCTAAAGTCAACAGTCAAAACTAAGGTCGAGAGGCAACACTTAGGTCAACTAAAATCCACTAAGGGCAACCTAGTCCAATTATTCACACCTAGGCATATGTTTGTCACGAATGACCAAAATGCCCTTAAACCCTAACTATTTCCATGCTAACCATTTTAATACTAATCTTATTATAACTATTAATTTCTCATGAAAATTATACAAGAAAATAAATCATGACACTAGCATGAAAATAAATTCTAGGATAAGGTAAAAGACTAGTGTCTCCCTATACATGAATTAAGCATGTTGAGCACATAAAACCTAAGCATGCATATTGAACATATCATAAACCACATGCTCTACATATTAACATCGTATAACCCATGTATTTTGAAAATCATAACGAGCATAAAACACCCAATTGAAACCCTAGATATGTTATCACATGATTTCTATATATTTAGTAAGAGTATAATGGTTACCTTATTTTCCAAGAAAAGTGGAAAAAAAATCAAGGAATCACTAAACCTTAACCTCTAAGTAATATTCTTTCTTCTCCTTAAAAATAAAGCCAAACAAAAATATTAGAATCCAACTCATAGAAATAATTACACATCATAAAAAATAAAGAGAACCCATACCCAACTAGGACAAAGAGGACTCGTGTAGATTTTGACTAATTCACGTGGCAAGGGGTAACGTGAAGAGGTCATGTGACAAGGGCTTAGTGGTACAAGAATCTCACTCCAGAGGATCTTGATGATATAATGGAGGCATGCTAGTGGAGCTTAGTTTCATGATGTTGCTAGAGGAAAATGGTTAAGGTCACATAAGGTCGAGCTAAAAAATATGGGTGATAAGCCAAAAAAAAGAAGAAGAAGAAGAAGAAGAAAAAGAAGAAGAAAAATCAGGAGGAAGAAGATAGAAGAATAATGATAAGGTTGGGAAATTAATGTGCTAGAGAAAAGGGAGAGAAGAGAGCTCAATTTGGGGTTAGGTGAATGACAAAACTAAAATATGAGAGGAAGGGGGAAATAGAGGTTGTTGCATGAAAATGGTGATGTGTGAGGAGTTTAGGTGAAGTGCAATAGTTAAGGTTATATAAAAAAATATAGGATCTAAAAATCCAATCTGGTATCTAAAAAATTTGATCTAACATTCAGGATATCGAATCCTTGTATTTCAAAAAAATATATGTCTTTTAGAATATCTAGCTTTTTATTAGACTATCCAAACCCAAAAAATATCCAATCTTTTATTTATTATTTCAATAATATATCATAATATCATAATTTTATAGTATTATTTTTAAAAAATTATTTATTTTTATAATTTTAACACTAATAATAATATTTCAATACTCTTTTTAAATACAATAAGACATACATATAAATATAGATATAAATATTAACTAATATACAATCTTCATTTTCAAAATATTCTTTAAAATTTATTAAAAATGTTAAAATAATATTTTCATATATATATCAAATATATTTAATATGTATTTTTGGATATTTTAGAATTTGGATATTTGATAAAAGGGATGATGAGCAAATATTTAATCCAATGGATACGCATATTCAATTATGAGCACCCATAGCAATAGGGGTAGAAAGGTAAGATATAAAATAGAGTTACAAGGGAGAAAGAATAGTGTTTAACATTTGAATGAATTAGGGTGGAGTGTCGAAATAGGATTAGTTAGGTGTTTTGGTTAGAGTAATCAAACCACGAAATGCAACTGGTTGAGGCATGTGAAAGGGTACCACGTGAGAGAAGAATGGTGAGGTGAAAGAAAAGGGAAAAAAATAGAAGGATAGATTTAGGGTTAAAAGGGATAAATTTGAGGTGTTATAGTTGTAATTTTTTCTGACCTTTTGTAATATCTAACCAGTAATAATCTGCAATATAATCTCTTATCTACTTCTTATTCATTTTTAATCTTAAAATAGGCAAATAAATGTTTTAGTGTTAGCAGTTAGTGTAAGAATAGTAAAGGAGAACAAAATTATAGAGAGTGTGTCTATGACACTTTATGTTCTTAATGTTTTAACTTTCACAAATAACTCTTTTAAATAGAAATTTTTAAGTACTAAAAATGGGTTTGTTATAATTATAACGTCCTCTATTTTATAGTACCAATGTAGAAATAGAAGGAGGAATATGGTATTCGAATGTGAATGGCTTTTAAATCCTAGTGTGTGGAACATAGGATATCTCTATGCATCATGTATTATTTTACTCCCTTTTTTTACATTAAAAGCTAGTGGTTACTATGGGTTAGTAGCGGGGTTTTCCTTTTTGAATATAATAAAATAAATTAGGGTAGCTTTATTATATTAATACGAGTGACTATTAAGGATAGTTGGCTTAATTTAGTAGTATAGATTATATAACCCACCAAATCAATAAACCCTAATCAATTCTACCCCACTAGAACCCATATGACTTCTCATTTATGAGCTATGAATTAAAGGAGAGAGGCAACCAAAAAGAGGATGAAATACCCTAAAATCCTAATTTAGGAAATCATGGCCAAATAAGAAATTATTAGGAAAAAAATTAAATAAACTATTTTTATTAAAATAAAAGGGAATTAATTAAGGTAAATCTAGGAGAAATTAATAAATAATTTAAATAGGAAAAATTTGGGTATTTTGCTAACTAAAATGGAATTTAAGAAAAATCTTTCAAAGCCCCTAAATTAACCTAAAAAGAGAATTTAATTATTATTTTAATATTAATATTTTATTAAATATCCCAAAATACCCAAAATATATTAATTAAGCCAATCCACCTTTTCCTTTCTTTTTCCTTTTTCTTTTTTCCTTTTTCCCCCTCTTTTTCCTTTTCTTTCCTTTCCTTCTCTGCCTTTTTTTTCTCCTTTTTCCCCGACCTGGGCTGGCTCGCTGGCCCAACTCCTCTTCCTCCCCCTACGCAGCCCAAGCTTGCATCATCTTTCTTCTTCCTCCTCTCCCAAGCGGTTCGGCGTCCCCCTTTCCTTCTTCTTCTTTTTCCTTGGACTGCTGATCCAACCCGCCCGGCATTATCACCTACAACTCCCTTAATCGGCACCGGGAATTTTGCCACCAACCACACTACCCACTCCAACCATTCCTCCCCTCTCTTCCCCATTGACTTACCCACCATTTCAACTAAGCCATTCCTCCTCTCTCCTGTGTGTCGTTCCTTCTTCCCTGACAAGAAATGGCCTACGAAGGTAGACCTACGCCGACCTACCCTCGCCGGTCAGAGACCCATAACCCTTGCCCCCTACTCTCCCACTCCCCTTTGTTGTTTTCCCTTCCAATCGAGCTATATATAGCCCCGAAGGCTGCCATAATTGGGTTTTGATTTTGGCAGCCCAGAAATTCACCCCGCGCACCACCGCCTAATCAACCCTTCATTTCTCCGCCGTCATCTGTCGTCACTACCCACTCTGGCCACCAAAACTTTCCCTGCACCACCCTCTACACAACCGAGCCACCCTCCTTCCTTGCCTTGCCCTGTACGACCCACCCCGGCCGTGCAAAGTCACCCTCCCGAATAGCCTCTTTCGACCCTGCGCCACCCCTCGTGTCGCCGTTTGCCACCGGTTCCGCCACCTATAGCGCCATCTCTACCTCCCAAAACAACCAGGGGACCTTACTCTACCCCCTAAACCTCCATTTTCCCCTACTTCCCTCTCCCCTAGCCTCCACATCCATCTCTCCACCATCCTCCTTCCTCCACCGCTGCCGCCGCCGGCTCCACCACCAAGCCCAGGTGGTATCCCCATTTCTTAAACCTTAAACCCTTTTATAGAAGTGTTAATTATTTTTAATATTAATAGTATTTTTAAATATTATTAATATTAATATTATTAATACTATTAATACTACTACTACTACTACTACTACTACTACTACTACTACTAGGAGGTTCTAACTCTTATTTCGGAGAGATTTCTAGTTAATAATATTACTATGTAAAAGACTACAACTTTGTTGTTGTTATTATTATTATTATTATTATTATTATTATTATAATTATCCTTATTATTATTATTACACTATTATTACCACTACTACTATCATCATCATCGTCGTCATCATCATCATCATTATTATTATTATTATGAGTATCATTATTACCACTATTACTATTATCATCTCCAGCATTGTTATCACTATTACAATTAGTATTATTATTGTTATGATTATTATTATTTTCATCACTAATACTACCACTACTACCACTAGCATTATTAATATAAGTATCCTTATGTCCATTACTTTTATATTATTTCCATCACTAGTATTATTATTATTATTACTAGATTTGGGGGTGATATTAGTATCGTTGTAAAACTAATAATAATATTATTATTAGTAATTTGAAACCCTTAATTTAATACTACGAATATTACTAAGACTTACTTTGGTTAGTAGTGGCACGATTAATTATTTTGAGAATAATAACCCTAATTTTAATTATAAACTACTATTATCATTATTAGCCTTAGTATTAGGCAATGATAGGAGTAAGATAGGAAATTCTGGTAATTCTGGTAGAGGGAGATTAACCCATGGTATTTCCCTCTTATAGGTGAATCAAGTCAAAACCCTCAAGAGGCATAGGAACGTGCTCCAAGCTTGGCGACATTTAGGTAAGGGTGTAGCTAAGGTCGCTTGTGTGTTACGTGTCTTACTTGCCTTGGATGTCCTGTATAATTATATGTCGTGTTCTATAGGCTATTATTTTAACTATTTTATGTGTAGCGCGGCTTGGAACCGAGGTATGTTCATGTATTCTTTTCAGGTATGTGCTAATATGGATATGCTGCAAGTTGTGATGTGATGTGATGTGATGTAGCCCCTTAGGACATGCATGCTAGGGCATTTGTTGTGGTGATGTGGGATGGAGGCATGAAAGAGAAAAATGAGAAAGTAAGATAACCAAAGGGAAGTAAGTTGGCTAATGTTGGTAAGGATGACCTAAATAATCATGACCCATGAGTGGTGAATAAAATGGGGGATTCAAATAAAATAAAAGAGTGGGAGAAACTAAGGTTTACATGGGAGGAACTAGGGTTTGCATGGAAATTTTAGGGTTTGGCATGGTAGAGATTGAGGGATTTGTATGGGATGGTTAAGGTCTGCATGGGGGAAAACTTTACGTATGGAAAGTTACTTTAGAACGTGGGGAAGGCAATGGAAGGTTTTTTTGGGTGACTGGAGGCTTTAGGTGAAAAATAGTACGTAGGATAGTATAAGGGTACATAGGAGACCGATTAGGGTTTGGGAGGGAACCCTAATTTGAGAAGGTGGAAAAAGAAAGAGAAAATAATGAAATAATAAATGAGGGTAAGTGAGGTATGAGGGGAGAGTTAAATCTAAGGATCGTGACATGTGGGGTGCTAAAATAGTTTGGGTCGTGTGGGGTAGAGGAGGATGGGCCACATAGACCCAAATCAGGGTTTTTCTAGATAAAACCCTAGGGAGGACTATAAATGGGCTTAATGGTATGAGGTGGTGGGCCTTAACCCATTTGCAATGGAATTGGGCTTCTAGTGTGTGTGATGGAATAAGGAAGGGATGTCGGGGCAGGTAGGAGGTGCTAGAGTCTCAAGATATGGGGCATGTCCCTCTTGGGAGGATAGAAGTAGAAGATGGCGGCATGCATGTCAAGGGTAAAGAAAATCATCGAATAAGACACTAATCATTTAAAGAGAAAGATTGTTGAGTCGGGCCCAGACCGGTCCATCGGCGAATATTAGTGGCCAGGAGTCGGGGTGCCCTGGAGACCGATCCACTAACGAATAATAGTGGCTAGGAGCGTGTTGCCCTGCATGATTTTCGGTCCACCAGCTATAGTAGTGGGGGATTCCGTGCTCAACAAACTAAACGTAATGAAGCTAAGACATGGAAAATACACTAAGTACTTATAGTGGAACACTATGTGAGTCGGGGCCAGACCGGTCCACCGGTGAATAATAGTGGCCAGGAGCGTTTTGTCCTGGAGATCGATCCACCGGCGAATAATAGTGGTCAGGAATGTTCTGCCCTGTATGTATTTTTGGTCTACCGACTATAATAGTGGGGTTTTCGCACTGACAAGGATTAATAAAGAGTATGCGTGAAAATGAATATGTTGTTAAGAGACTCAAAGAACAAGTTTAACTGGAATGTAATCGGCCTCATTATCTGTATTATTATATATTGCCTATATGATCATGCATGTGTTATGTGCTTTATATGTTTGGCCTTAGTTGTACGGTTACCTTACTCAGTACGTAGCGTACTGACCACCCGTTTCATGGGTGTTGCTCATTCCCACAAGCAGAAGACCCTTCTGACTTAGTGCAGGTTGGTGATTCTATGTTCGATGCCTACAATGCTTATGAGGCATCGGGCGGGGCTGAGAGTTGAGCCTATACCTAGCTTGGGGGTTGAGAGTGACGTGGTCGGAGTCTACCATCCGCCTTATCTTTCATGTATCGTTATATTTAGTTTATTTCTAGTGTATGATGTTTTTGACGTTTGGAACTTTAAAACTATACTTTTGGATTGTACCTTTTGATTACTGCACTCTGATTTCCTACACGATTAATGACTCATTTCTTTTATGGATGCTCGTTTTAATTATCGACTCGTGTTTGATGTCTATCCCAATCATCCTTAGCACTTGGTACTGGAACGGTAGAAGTGAACCGGTCTTGTACTAAGTGTGGCAGTAATGACCCTATAATTTACATTTTTGTGATTTTGCTTTGGCTAAACCTTTTCATTAAATGAAAATTTTCAGTTGTAAAATTTTGGGGTATTATAGAGGATGAGAAAGAGAATGTGCTAGGAAATCACCGATGGCTTATATATGAAGGTGAGTGCTTAGAATCTTTAACTTCATTGTTGTCTTATTTGGTGAACTATTTGTGACATTATTACTTGAGAGTTTTATCTTATTGTTGTTTTGCATCTTCCTATGTCCCTCTTCCTTTGTCAAGGTATAATTTCTTATTTATCAAAAAGTTTCAAATGTATTTTAGCATTTCAACATGCGTTTCCATCCCCAAAATGTTTTGGGGATGCAGTAAGCTAGTAGCTAGCCATTTTTCATGAAACCATGTTGGGGGCTTGAGGTTGGGGACTCATAGGAGGAAAATGATGAAGCATCTTTACTATGTGGATGAAGGGATGTTCCTATTATTTTCCTTCATTTTTAATCCAACAAATGAATTATTTTATTTTATTTTTTGATAATTAAGCTTACTAATAAAGGAATCATTTACAATGTCATATTATTTCACACAGAAGAGATTGAATCCATATGTGTAAACTTACTAATGTAATGCTTATATCTTTTGCTTGAGAGTATGGTGCAAAGTACTTTCATATGCATAATAGGTAAAACAAAAAACTACATATTATATAGTTTAAATGAACATGGTGTTATCAATAACTAGAATTTTCTATACTTTTTGTTGGTTGAAATATTAATTTTTAAAATAAATTTATTTTTAATTTGAAATATTAAAAAATAAAAAGTATACCAAATATATTTTGCATATTTTTTTTCTTAAATAAATATCTATATTTGTGTACTTTTGATATCAAAAAAATATAGATTATGTAAAATATTCATCAATTCAATGCTACACATTAATGATCTTGAAAGTTAAAAGTTTGAGTAATCTAGAAGTTAATTATCATCAACTCAAAGACATTCATAATTTCAAGGGCTTATATTAATCTTAAATCGATGATTATAATATGAAATACTCATTGACAAAAGACTTATTCATGAACATAAGAGGATAATATTTATCAACTAAAGATATATTCATCAATTACTAGCTCAACATTCATTAACTATGAGATTAATATTTATCAATTGCATACACCATATTTATCATTGTGCACTCAATCTTAAGTAACTATGAAATCAAATAATTATCAAGTTGTGAGATTATATTTATCAAGTTGTGAACTTAATTTTTAGCAATTGTGAACTCAATATATGTCAATTATAAACTTAATACTCAAAACTTGTAAATTACATATTTATCATGTATCTCTATAATTTTACTATTTTTTTAGTAGCAAAATACTTGTCACTATCCACTCAGAACCCAATTCAGCTCTTAATATAGTTCAAACACAAAAAAGGTGATTATGGCAAATACTCGTAGTTAACACCCATTAGCTCCAAATTTTAATATTCATTAGTTCAATTCCATGACACAAAACTAATTACATGATAAACAAGTGGATGATATTATAGATCCCATATTTGGGTTATTTTTTGTTATGTAGATTTTTTATGATCAATTATGTGTACACATTTGTATGGGTTGGCTCTTTTCTTTTTTATTTTAGTATTTAAGGTGTATTAACTTATCCTTTTACATTTTTGTAAGCAATCCATGCATTTGATGATGGATCTAATAAGAGTTTAGCCTTATGTTGTTGTTTGCCATTATTTTGTATCATCTGCATCCATATTAAAATTTTCATGCCTTTGTAATTTATTGTAACATATAGGATAGGAAAGTCATAAAATTCATCACCTAATTACCAACCTTTCATGAGAATTTAGCTAGTCATAATCAAATAAAACTAAAAACAAGCATCAACATCATAATCAATTGATATAAATGAAAAACACCTTATATAAAAAATAGTAAACCATTTGAAAGACGAAGAAAGAAGAAGATGGCGAAATCACGAGCAGAGATGTGTTTATAGGCATATAAAATAATTTTCACTTTTGTCACTAGTTTAGTTATAGTGCCTTGATAGGTTGTCATCACATTGTTAAGAATCTAGTTGATGAAGATAAGCCTTTTCACACCTTTATAATGGAATTAGGCATTGTGATGTTGTATTCAACATCACAACTGAGGACAAGGCTGTGTAGGAATTGAGACCATTCTAGCCAATTTAACATATACCTCCAATTCTCCCTTGATACCTTACATAGATTTAACAATTGATTAATATCCTCTACCAACCTAATCAACCACTACATTGTGCACTATTTATCACCCTCTATATGGTCAAATTTTCCTTGGTAGTGAGGCATGCTTATAGATAAACTAGAGAATTATTTGATGTCTAGGGAAGCCCTCTTGTTTCCATACAATATGATACCATTTCAATTAACCTCCTCTTGGTTGAATCTTATCTTAGACTAGGCCAATGAAATATCTCTCCTACTATTCACACTCCCCACTAGTGATATGTTGGCCCATCACTCCTGTTAGCCATATCATCTTTTTGAAACCTATGAATGATTAGGCTTGTACTCATAGGTATAAACCTCATCCCCTTTAACGTAGTACTCACACATGAAGCCATCAACTACATCTTTGTAGTTAATTCCAAGAATAATATTCTAGAATTAATTCTTTGTAGTTATCTTCAATCTCAAGTAACATCCTTGAAATTCATTATAGAAAATATTTTTTGATGCATTTTTCATGTACTTAAAATTAAATAAACAATGTATAACAACCCCCATTTGATCTAAAAAATACAATATTATTGACCTTGTAAGTCAGTTAATATCGTAATCCTTAGTTTTGATGATAACTAACAACCCTTAATTAGGGTTTTAATGTGGGTGTTTAAGTGCTTGAGTTATACAAGTCCAATTGATGACAAACATATTCAAGAAATTATTCTAACTGCAAATAAAGAAAAAAGAGCAATCAAGTTTCTCAAAGCACTTAAGAATGGACTACATTCAAGCCCATTGTCAAGTACTAAGGAATTTCAACCTTTATATCAAGTCAAGCACTTAAGGGATTAAGAGTTCAAGCTGGTCTACACACTTTCATATCAAGACCAAACAAAGATTCAAGATCTCAAGACTTTAGCTTCATGGTATAATATTCTAAGTCTTTGGTTTTTTCCATGTAAGGTTATTTAAACACTAACGTTTTTTATTTATCCCCTGGAATAGTTTAAAATCTTCCTTAGAATTTATTTGATGTAAATTCTGTATTAGTTTTAAATTCCAAATCTTTTACAAAGTCTTTTCTAGTAGGATACAGTTGACTGATTTCAGAACCTATCTATTCATTTGTATTTTCAAAAACATGACTTTAACTTTTCAAAAACCTTGAAAATTGATTGACTAGATCCTAAGGATCTTCTATTATAAGTAAGTTGGTTAGTCTCTAATTGAACATTATTATTGGTTTCCTCAAACTCGTCAATTTGTTCGTATAATTAATCAACTTGTTTCACTAACTAGGATATGGGTTGAGCTTCTACATAAACCAAACTTTCCTCTATTTGAATACTTTAGCTGGTTTCCTTAAAGTGATTGAATAGTATAACTAACTAGGATGTGGGTTGAAAAAAGTACAAAATAGTTTGTGAAGGAGGTAAACTATTTGACTGGTTTGAACAAACCAATTTAATGGTCACATTGACATATAGAATTTTTTGCTAAACCATTCAATTATTATTATGTGTTCAAAGAACTTAAAATGCAAATCACTAAACTAACCCAATAGTTACTACATTTATTGACTCATTTATGTAATAATAACATGTTTATTATAGGTCTTAACACATTAATTTTCTTAATTATACCAACAAATTGACAAGTTAGGTTAAATAGTCAACTTGTACTCTAAATTGATTGAATTGTTTGATGTGGAAGATAATAAAGGAATTATTATTTCACAATGCAGGACCTCTTTGTCTTGTTTCTTGAAGTAGAAATGATGTTTAAAGTTTATGTAATACTTGAAATCTAAAGTATTATTCAACGAGTGCCACGGTTTGAATTTGATCTTCACCAATATCAAATCAATTCTAAAGAGAAATTATGAAGTTTTCTCTAGAGAACAATACTTAAACTCTCAAGATAAACTCACTGGAAGAGGAAGGATGGGAGATTCAAATTCTCTCTTGATAATTCATCTAGTTTCTCATTCATTAGTCATTGTTATCAAATGTACAAGCACCATCACACACACACACACACAGAGGCTATCCTTGGTGAATTCTTCTTCTTATAAATATATATAATACCTACAAGAATCACTTAATAAAATATTATTAGAGTTATTATAAAGGCGTTCAAAATTTTCAAGAATAATTAGTACCATCTCTAAATATGCTAACTCTTGAACTCCAACATTAGAAGAATAAGATGGAGATGTTCTTAAATCATTATCCCCTTGTAACCAATAATTTTTCCTCAAATTATCATCACTATAATACAAAGATAAATCACCAAAATTGAAAGTCCTAGAAAATCCCTAATAAGATTCAGGTAATTCAAATTCATAAGTATTATTTTTAAATTTTCTTAAGATTTTAAATGGTTCATCCGCTATTGGAATTAGTTTAGTTTTTCTTAAGTTTGGAAATCTCTCTTTTGTTAAGTGTAACCAAACCAAGTATTCTAGTGAAAACACTTGTGTAATTCTATTTTTGGTTTCATGAGTTTAGTATTTAGCATTAGATTTCTCAATGTTATTCTTAATTTGTTCATGAGTTTTTTAAAAGAATTAAAAAATTTTATTAGCATAATAGTTCTCAATGTCACCTTCATTTAATGACAACATATCAACAGGAAAATAGGGAGTAACTCCATATACAACTTTAAATGGACTCGATTGAGTTGCACTAGAAGGACTACTATTATATGCAAATTTAGCATGTGTAAGTTTTATGACCCAATCTTTTGAACTGTTATTAACTAATCCTCATAGTAAAGTTTATAAGGTCTTATTAGTCACATCAGGTTGACCATCCATTTATGAATGATGAAATGTACAAAACAATAACTTAGTATCTAACATATACCAAAGCCTCTTCCAAAAGTAACTCAAACATTTTACATCTCTATCTGATACTATACTTTTAGGAATACCATGTAACCTTACTATTTCATTGAAATATAAATTGGCCACATGAGTTGTAGCATCCATTTTATTACAAGGAATAAAATGTGCCATATTAGAAAATCTATTAATTGCTACCATAATAGAATCATTTATCCTTTGTGTCCTTGGTAACCCTAGGATAAATTTCATATTAACCCCCTCTCACGATTGATTAGGATCAGGGAAAGGAGTATGTAAACATTTATATAAGAAACTATTTCTCTTTTGAGAGGTCACACATCTCCCAATAATGTCTTGTACTAAATTTATCATTCGTGACTAATAAAAATGCTCTTGTAATGTTTTCATAGTTTTATGAACAACAAAATAACCAGTTATACCCCTTTATGTACTTCTTTAATAAGTAAATCACACACATTATACACAAATTATTAAGTTTGAAAACAAAGTCATCTTGAAGCACATAATTACCATGACTATGATTTTTCTTAAATGAATCATAAATTCCAAAGAAATCTTCACCTTTTTCATATAACTCTTTCAACATTTCAAAACCTAATAATTTAATATCCAACACAACAAGTATCATATATCTTTTTGATAATGCATCTGCTACAATATTTTCTTTACCATCAAAATTTTTGACAGAAAACATAAAATATTCTAAGAAACTAACCAAATTTTCATGCCAAGGACTACTTTTATTTTACCTACGCTCTGGGTATACACCAAACTAGCCGATCGATCCTGAGACCAGTCGATTGGTCCTGAGACCTGTCGACTAGTTCCAACTAAAACTAAATAAGTTTTAAAACACTTTGAAAAGATTTGGAAATCAATATTAATCATGAATTAATATGAATTGAGTTTTAAGTCAAGTTTTTGAAGAGAAAAAAGTAAAGAGTTTTGATTAAAATGTGATATTGCTCAAACTAACTCTTTACAATAAAGCCTATGACTTTAGAAATATGATCCTTAAACCTTAAGTATTAGTTATCCTCATGTGATATTCTCATTTGCTTTGAAGCTTGATTATTCTTTTATGCTTATACTTGAGAGATGATTTAAGTAAGTGTGATTTGGTATCTTTTTTTGTCAATTGCAATTCATACACACTTAAACAAACTTATTTTTATTTAAACATGTTTGTTATCATCAAAACAAAGACAAGGACATTGTTTTACTTATGAGGTCAACATATTTATTTAGTTATTTATTTATTTTTGTCCTTAATCCTTTTATTATTATTCTGTTAACCCTTAAACCTAACCAGTAACTTCACTACACTCTATCCTCTCTCTTTGTTTGTTCCAATTGAATAACCCAACCCTAACCCAAAACCTAACCAAATTAACCCTAACACCAAGTTTAAACTCAACCTAAAAAGATCACCAAACAAACCCCCCATACTACTTACTAAGTATGTTTCCTCAACTCTTTCCCCATATGCCAACATCAACTTACCTTTGCCATGCTTCATACCATAAACAACCTAACACCCATAGCCTAGTTATTTTTCCTCTCCATACCTCGTTGACTCACCTAATCATACGCAACCTATATACCCACTTTTCATTATGTTTTTCTTCTCTGGTGTACCACCAATTGGCCTTTAATTCCCTATGCTTCCTAGTCATTTCCTTCTCACTTAAACCAATTCCTTTAACCCCTATCTCTCTCCTTAATTTTTCTAATTGTCTCCAACCCATGCTTTATTCCTTATCTTGTTCCTTTCTTAGATTTCATTTCCCCAACCAAGCCAATCGTCATTGTTGTCTTATTGTAGCCGCTTGGTGTTTGTCGTAAAGCCTCACTAATGACCTTTATTGCTGACAACCACTACTACCATCCCTTTTGTTTTTTCTTACCAACCATCACCATGACCAAGCTTTATCACAAAACCTTCCCAATGCTCATCCCTACTAGCACAACCTCTTGCTTAACCTTCTCAATGCAACAACAATCTCGTGTGAGAACCCCAACATGATTACATCACCTTAGAAGCTAGATGAAGCGTGAAATCATGGAGATACCATATCATTGTTGCACAAGGAATTGAAAAAGCTAGTCCTTTGTTTCATGAAGATCAATGAAGGTAGATCCTAATAGCTTATAAAATGCATGCAACCAACCTCCATCACCCCTTATGTGAGCTATTGTCATTAGTGCCTTATGTGTGCATGAAGTATCAACAAAACTAACTATTATCTATGTGAATTCCTCACATTGAGGAGATTGGGTAGCATGAATAACCCTTGTTTGTTCTAGACTTATTTTGGTTATTTTCCTTATCCTTGCTCCTAAAAGTTTGATTATGCTAGTTAGTTATATGTATGGTATTAAAGCTAATATATGTTGTGTTATGTGCATTATTAGATTTAGGTGATCACAATCTTGTTTGGGATGGCCTTAGATGAGGAATTTTTGTGGCACACTTTGTGTAACGTGGAGGTAAATCCAATGACACCATAGAAAACATAATTCTAAGCTTATGTGACGGTAACTTTTTGTTTTTTTAAAAAATTGAAAGCATACGAAATTATTTTCTTATGTTTAATTTTATGATCTATAAAATAATGTATGTTAGCATATTAGAAAATAATTATCATGTATTATTTGGTTCTATTTAAAATATGAGGATGTATGCATGTGCTATTGTACAAATTGTTGTTAGAAATATTATGCATGTTTAGGGTTAGGGTTTGATTTTGAATTTTTTCCTTTCCATGCTAAGTAGTTTAGTACACTCCTAGCATATTTTAGATAGATTTTGATATATAGCATGTTGGTTTTTAGCATACTTAAGATTAGTTTTAGATTATTCTTTATTTGCATGTTCTAGGGGTAGAGAGGTAAATTTATATATACCATGAGTCATGTCTTAAATTATTATATGGGATTAGCATAAACGTTATAATATATGAGAAAATACATGCTGGGGTTTTATATGTGTAATATGTTAGATTCATAACTTATGGCTAATATTTTATTTTATCAAGTTGTAGAATTTACTTACATGATAAATTATTTTTAATTATTATATTTTAACCTTTTTATGAGAAATCGATAATTGAAATCATGTTTAGTATTACAATGGTTAAACGTGAGATAATTAGGGTTTTAAGGGCATTTTGGTTATTAAGGAAAAATGTATCTCAAGGTAAATAATTGGATTAGGTTGGCCTCACTAGATGGTTTGGATGAACTTAATCTTGACTCTTGACTTTGACTGGAACCATTAACCTTAGTGTGAGCTTGAATAATTGGGAAAAAAGGGGGAAATATTTAAGTATAGAATTTTAATTATTGTGCATTATGTGATATTATATTATTTCCTTATCAAGATATAAATAATTAAAGTAAAAGATCCCAAGATCAGAACTAGTGTCTCTTTTGGTGTAGTTACCTTAAAGATGTGGTTTAACCTACGATTCTATTTAGTTTTACTTGGTGTATTTTAGTGCCTTAACTAGGCCCTATATCTTACTCTACTTAATTTTTTGGGCTTCTTAGAAGATATGCATACTTAAGGATTAGGTGACCTAAGACGTACGAGGGTAGTTTGTTGTCTATGTGGGTTAGTATGACTAGGTGTATGTTATGTCCCTAGGTCCTAAGGTATAAAGGTATTGTGTTGTCCCTATGTACCCATATGACTGAGTGTATATGAGTGTCCTCCTGTGTACTAGTATGACCGAGTGTATATGAGTGGCCTCTATTTAACTTGTATTCCCTTGAGTAAACTAAATATTAAGGAAGTAATTTTGTTGATACTATCTCAGAAGGTTATGTTATGGTAGGTCAATAGAGCCTTAGTGTACTACCCTAATTGTTCTGGATTTTGTAATGATTGTGAAATGGTTAAGTGTGTTGGAAAAATGATCATGAGGTATTAGTGTAACACCCCAATATTTCACTCTTGTAAAATTATATTTAAAAAGAATCATGCGGAAGCAAACATAAGAAATATGGAGTGTTACCTCTACATATAGCATAAGGTAGATGTATAATGAACCTAATATTTTCTATGTTTTCATCCTGATTTGCTTGTGATTTTAATCAACATCCTATGTGATTAATTTTTCTTTTATCTATTTTAGCTATCTAGTTTGTGTTACCACTCTCATTTTATTCTTTTATAGGAATTAGTTTGAAGAACAAAAAAAATTAAAGGAAATGGAGCAAGAATATAGAGCAAGGAGGACCTACGGAAGGCAATGAAGTTAAAGAATCAACTTCTCATGAGAGAAGGAACTCAAATAATCAAAGAAGGAATCAAAAGAAGAATAAACATTAGTGCACGGTCGTATAGGCTTATCGTGCACTGTAACAGAGCCACCCCAAGTCATTGCACGATCATGCAACTTAACGATGTAGATGGCACTTATTTCCCTGGTCATATAATTTAAATCCCTAAACCTTTTGTATTTGATATTTTTTCGTAGGACAATTCAAATTTTTCTCTCTTTTTCCACATTCCTCTTCACATTGTACATCAAAACCCTAATACTCTTTAGATCTAATTTAAGTTTATTAGCACTGTAATGGACAAATTTTGATGTTCTTCATCAATTTTAGAATCAATTAAGGTTTTATCTTCTCTTCTCTATTTTGAATTTATATTATTCATGCTATTTACTTCTTTATGTTTATCATTATCATGATTGTGCTTGAATAGATTTATTTTTTAGCATTGGATCTAGTTTAAATTATTAATTAAAGGTAAATTAGTTTAATTTTTGTTCTAACTTCTCAACTAGTTAAATTTAATTATTAGTTCTACACTTAAGATTAAGTTGCTTGATCATTAATTTGAATAGACATAGGTATCTAATCAAAGAACTAAAATATGAAGATTAATAAACTAAAATCTAACAATTGAATGAAAGAATTAAACCACAAAACTAGGCTAAAGTCTTTTGGAAATTGTATAGATTTAGCATAGAATATACTAAATTTGATTTGATTTAATACCATAAAAATATGTTATTAACTTGGATTAGATAAGATTATTATACCTTGAAAGAAGTTATTATTTAATTAATGATATTTCACCATCTCGGATTTAAGTAGTTGTTTGAAAATTAAATTGATTGTTCATTAATTACTGATTTATTATGATAGTTAAATCCTATACTTTATTATCCACTACTTTAGAGATTATATTTTTTTATTCTTTGCATGTAATTCCATATTTCATAACCATATCTTTATCGATTACTCAATCTAGATAGTTGAAATAGTAGAGGTTCATACTCAACAACAAAGTCCTTGTGGGATACAACCTTAACGTGCTACAATGAGTCTATTCACTTGTAGATTTAGCTCATCAATGTCCCTCATCTTATCTTATCTTATCTTATCTTACTATATATAAAAGAAGAATACACTGCAACATATTTTCCCTCCAAAACTACTATTACACATGTCTCTAAACTGTAAAACACTATCATAATTTTTTATTTAAAAATACAGCACAAGTACATTACATCATTTGATACAAATAAAAAATTACAAGTGTCCACATGTCAGGTTTTAATTTGCTGCAAGCCTTTGCCTGTGATTGCCACACAGAATCAGTTGGCCACTAACATCCAACAGCTGGAAAGAAGCACCGCACAATTTGATAATCTTGAGAATCAACCCTGTTCTATAAATAGGTATTGAGCAGCTAAAATTCACATACAAATAACCTCTTGTGCTTGAGTTGTAGGTATTCTGTGTAGTTATTGACTCACTTCTTTTCACTCAGTTTTTTTTCTTTATATTCTTAATCATTTATAAATCTTCTTATGTCAATAATTTTTACATTATTTTCATTTTCATTTATAATTTGTATGTCAGAGAAGAAAGAATGACAATGTGGAGCTTGATTAAAGATATTAACCCGTCGAAGAGCACATGGGCATTAAAATTGCACTTAGTACGAATTTATGAGAAACCATCGTATGGAAACAAGCAAGAAGCTTTCAGCTTGGAATGTATTTTTCATGACATAGATGTAAGTGTTACTCATACAGCAATAACTATATTAAAACTATTCATATTCGAATTATTTTTTGTTTTACCTGTTCCATATTTAACTTCATATTTTAATCAATTACAGGGGCAAAGAATACATGAAACAGTCAGAAAATCTCAAATAAATCAATACAAGGCAATAATGAAAGAAGGTCAACTGTATCACATGAAAAACTTTATTGTGGCAGACAATCAGCTTAAACTAAAAACAACAGACTTCAAGTATGCCATGTACTTCAACAATTTCACACACTGTATTAGGCAATCAGAAGTAGAAGCATTCCCAATCCAAATGTTTAAGTTTATTCCGTTTGATGAGTTACCAACAATTTCTACCACAAGTCTTATCGATGAGTAGATAAATATAAATTCAAATATATTTTTTCCAATTTCAATTTAACTGAAGCATATTCTTTATATTTTAGATATTATTGGAAGGGTGTCAGCTATCCAAGCAGTGAAGGAGAAAGAAGTCTTTGGACAAGTGACAAGCTACCTAGACTTTGTACTAGAAGATCAAATGTAAGAAAATACAAAATATCAGTGAATTCTCCATACTAATCATCTAACAATTTTTAGAATTAACAGGGAGAATAGAGTTCAATGCACGCTATGGGGAGAATATGCAACAGATTTAAGTGATTATTTTGGGATCACTAATCCTAATCCTGTAATTGTTGTCCTACAATTTTGTAGAGTCAACATTTATCGAGGTATGAATTGTGTCAATGTTCCTAGAGACAGTTAAAAGTATTAAAATTACAATTATGCATTATGTTAATAATTTTTCAGATCAAATGAAGGTATCTAACACATGGAACGTGGCGAAGCTAATAATTGACCTAGACATGGCAGAGATAATAGACTTTGTTAATTAGTAATTCTCTGTTATAAGATATCACTACTTTGTTTTTTTAATTTAAATAAGGAAACTTTAATGACAAAGTTTCCAAAAATCTGGTTTTAGTTTACCCGTAGGACAACCAACAACTGTTACTATTTTTGACACAAAGCAACTATCAAGTTCAGAAACTATAACAGAAGAGCTATCCTCAGGGAAAGCAATTTTTAAAACAGTAGAAGAGCTTTAGGAAAACGAGGTATAACTCTTCCCAAATTAGTTATAATTTTATCGCAAAAAATTTATAACTCTAAATTTTATAGGTAGGAAAATTCTGGATCAATGTTAGAGTTACAGGCATAGAAACTGTTGGTGAATGGTTTTATGTGGCATGTAAAACATGTCTCAAAAAACTCAAACCTTCAGGACAAAGGTTTCTCTGTGAAAAGTGCAACACATATGACACCAAAGGAAACCTAAGATATAAACTTCAAATTAGATTTGTTGATGGAACGGGAAACATTGCACTACTCCTTTGGGATAGGGAGTGCACACAAGTTATAGGAAAAACAACACTGCAGCTTAAGGAGGAAACGAGGTGGTATTAAAGTGCTTATGTTAAGTAACAATATTCATTTTCTTTTCTAATGTTAACTCCAAGTTTATAATGCAGGGAAAATTAGATGACGTATCACTTCCACCAGAAGTAGAAACATTGGTGGACCTAGAAGCCCTTTTCTTAGTTTAAGTGAGGGAACCGCAAATGGGTGCTTACTCTGTGATTAAATTAACTACTGATGCAGGGTTAGTGTGCAAGTATAAAGGCCTCTATTACTCTAACAACCAGGTGTGCGTTATTTATGTTAATAACAATATATTTGAAAGATCATAACTATGACAATCCCAATTTGTAAAAGTAGATACATGTTTATCACTTATTATAGTCCTAAGTATAATATAACTTTCCTTTTTTAAGGACTCAGATTTAAATTCCAAGCTTAATCAATCAACAGATGAGCAGGTACCATTGAAACAAGGTTTAATCAAGATATTTTTATACAAATTTAATCTGGCCTAAATAATGATTCATTATCTTAAACCCAAACTATTTTTATCTCTGAAGGTTGAATCTCAAACAGATGAGGTAACAACTCCACCAAACTTTGAGGCAAACAGTTCACAAATGACTCTGTCAGAGGTAAATAAGAGGAGGCCTAATGGTGATCTTTCATCATCAGTTACCCAAAAGAGAAAGCCTAGAGTGACTGTGAAGAAGGAATGGGTTTGATCAGGAAAAGAGGACAATTGTATTTGTAATTGTACTATTTTAGTATATTTGTTTTAAGCAGGTAGTTTTTATGTAATTGTAAACTATAAGTTAATAGTTTATTGCAGGGGATTAATTCTAGAAAACTATGATTAGCAGTTTATGCAGCTGTTGTTTAACATAGGAAATTTTAAACCTTACTATTCCTATGTAACGGATATTATCAATTAAATATGTGTACTCCTATTACTACTAAATTTTAGAATTCAAGTTAATACTCTGCATTAATTTGATCATGCCTATTAAACTCCTTTATCGTCTAAGTTTAATTTATGTGGAGGCAAACATATAACAGAACTATATAGCAAAATTACACCTTTGAAATACTTTCGAATACAAGCCATCACAGATATCACAGATAATTAATTATCTAACAACAACAGATCATACACATAACTTTATGATATTTAAAGGACAAGCAAATAAAAAGTTGACATTGAATAATATGGAGGCTTAGACCAATGTTTTTATAAATGGCGATGTAAAACCGATTATGACACCCTTTATATGTAGCTACACTTATTGTTTTCAGGGTTCAAAGATAATCAGCTAGACATCATCCATTATAAATAATTTTCCCCACAATTCATCATTACCTCTATTAATTCTAAGTTTTTAAAAAAAAGAACCCCTACATCACTGTCAAACAGACAATAAGAAAATAATCACAAGCATTGATTATGATTTTTTGGGGCTCAAATATGTCACAAGATTTAAATCATCAACCCCTGGCCATCTGCAAATAATAGGATCAGAGATGACCCTAATAATACAAATGACCAAGCGTAAAATGAGTAAATTTCGTATCAACGGTAAATTATTCTTCATTGCCCAGTTCTGATAGTCATGTTTGATGGAAGATGGGGATCTTTTCAATTAAAAACTTAGATTAATTTGTTAATACCTGTCAAAGAAAAAAAATATTATATCACTTTTATGTTTGGTCAAACTATATATATTCTATATTCAAAATTTTGAATTGTACTCGGAGCTACAATTTCAGTTGAAAATTTTCAAACTTTCCCTCTTCAATTTTAGTTCAAAATTTTCCATAGTTATAAAGGGAGTTGGAACATATGGATGATACTAAGTTGATGAATTTTAAGAATATGCAGTAGAACATGTGTAGCCCAACCAACTAAGATTTCGCATCAATGTAAGTCATTGTTCAATGTATAATACCAATAGAATTACACTAACATCATCATTGTCTTTAATAAACTTCCTATTTATGTACCATTTTCATGCTTGGTTAGAGAGAAGGAAGTTAGCAAGCAAGCGCTGAAGATGAAGAAATTAACAGCTACAACCACTATTGGAGGTAAAAGACCAAGAGAAGACGCGAGAATAGGTATTGAGCTACAATTATGAATGGACTTTAAGTTTAGATTAAAATTTTCATTACTTCTGTCTAGCAGTATTGTTGTTATTAAGCCTCCTTGAAAATAATTTTACTCCAATTTTTTACATTACGTGTGATGTTTAAGACTTTATTTGATTAGCATAGTGCAAGAGCTAATAAGAATAGACATAATTTAAAGCAACATTAGGCATGTAATTACAATTAGAATAGAATAATGTACAGACTAAGTATTGCAACTGTAAATTTTTACCTGGGGCATCTTCGATTATGCTCAACATATTCACAGCACCAACAATCACATGAAAACAAAAAACATTAATTACTTCGATAGAGTATTTATGTACATGTTAAAGAAGTGAAATGAAATCGTTAGTTTTTCCTTTTGAAACTTCCTTACTTATATATTGTTGATATGTAATTAATTCAGAATAATAGTATTAAATCTTTAACATCCGGAACTAATTAAAAAAATAGTATTAATTTATAAATTTTGCATTTATTTGATGAAATTGGTAAACTAAACTAAAATAACAGATAATCGGAAGATGTCATTTATTTATTAGTTTTTATCAGTCTAAACTATAACATTATTATGAAATATGGTAAAATAATGAAATTAGCTATATTTTCTCTGATATTAGGATATTAATTTAACATAATACAATCGAAGTGAAACAAAATTTTCTGAAACAACTGTTGGTATGGAGTCTGTAAATTCAATGGCTTTTATTTAGTTAATGAAATGCCAACAAAAGAAAGCACGATTTATTTTCATTCAAAATCAAGGGCTGAGAAGGGGCCATGTTTATCAATAAGGTTTAGAGGACAAAATCAACGGTCGAAAATGGACGTGTATAAAATCGGCGACAACGATATCCTCATATTTTGTTTGTCAGACTACACAAATGAGTTTGAACAAACGGTGGGTTTACGCTGAAGCCATAGAACGGCCATGATTACACAAAATTGTGTTTGTTTAATCGATCCATAGCATCACCAAATTCGTCAGACTGCTATTGGGGCACAATTAGGATTTAATATCGTTTGAAATGAAGATAAGATTAACCAATGTTGTCGATTAAGGAATAGAGACTGGCGTACTTATTTCTACCAAAAGCAACGTTGCCAATTAATGTCTTAAACTATTACCGTCCGTTAATCTCCAAAAATGAACGGTCCATATTAAGGGCATCATTTAAAATGCATACATTAACGTATTAGTAATAGTCATTTTTTCTGTTACTTAAGCAGTCGTAAATGACAATTTTTTATGTTACTTACTGAATATTATAATTCGTTTGAATTTAATTATGCAAATTTATTTATGGGAATAACATTGAATCAATCTTTCTGTCATTAATGATTATAATTACACCATATTAATCTACAAGTACTTAACTAAGTTAAGTATGACTTACTTATGTATTTATACCAATAATCATAAAAACTTAACAGCGATAATTATTGAATATTGAAATTTATTTAAATCTTTTTTCCACTAATAATTAGCATTATACCATACTAATTTCCATTTATTTTTTAACTTAAGTACGAATTAGTGATTCATACCAATAGTCACAAAATTTTTCGAAAATCATAAAATTTAACAGCAATGTTAAAGACAGTTATTTACTGGTGTAGACAACACAAAGAAACAGCAAATAAAATTACCATGATATGAAAATTCTAAATATTTCCAACACATAATAATTGTTTGACAGATTGTTCATGAGATGAAATTATTAAACATTTCCAATGCAAGTGAAAATTGCCAGTAATAATTATCATTATACCATACTAATTTCCTTATTTTTCTAACTTAAGTACAAATTAGTGTCTCATACCAATAGTCAAATAAATTTCTGAAAATCATAAAATTTGAATAACAATGTTAAAGATACTTAGTTTCTGGTATAGACATCACAAAGAAACAACAAATAAAATTAGCATGATATGAAAATTCTAAACATTTCCAACACAAATAATAATTATTTGACAGACTTTTCATGATATGAAATTATTAAACATTTCCAATGCAACACTTTTTCAAATATTTCAGAAAAATGACATATACTAATTTTATACCTCAATAGCCACAATTTCTTTTTGCCATTTATAAATATAGTGAAACCATACAAATTTTCAATTATTTATCTAACATGAGTGCAAATTACTAACCAATTCATACCAATAATCGTAAAAAATTCGAATAACCATAGCATTTGAACAACAATGTCAGACACTTATATATTTTGAAAGACATGACAAACAAACAGCAAATAAAATTACTATGATATGAAAATAATAAATATTTCCAACGCAAATGAAAAATGTTAAACAGGTTTTTCATGATATGAAAATATAAATTATTTCCGATGCAAGTGAAAATTGTTGAAATAGATTTTTGAAAGTATTTCCAAAAACATGGAATATTTGTATAACTCAAAGATTATTTTTCCGTTCCATTTTACAAAACTGAAATCAATAGCCACGATATCCTACCTACATGCAATATTAGAATTAGTTAAAACGGAAAAGACTGAAAGAACTATTTAAGAGTAGATGTAGATATATATCTTGGTGACCATGAATTAAGCTCGATGTTTGGATATACCACGAACCGTGACATGAAAATAAAAAATCGAATTTAAGTAAAATATTTAAAATAAATATACGACGAGCAGTGTAAATAATTTTGTTTTACAACTGAAGTAATAATATCGTTAAATTTTTGAAGCAAATATTTATTTGATTTCAAGTGTATGTATGATATTATAGTTACTGTCATTAAGTTCGAAGTCATTTTATTTTAAAGAATCATTTCAATAAATGCTTCTGTATTAGACAAACAGATAAACTATTAAGTCATACAATAAAGGGACGGATCTACACATCTTTGAAACTTACCATAGAATAAAAAACAAATTTTGAGATTATGTACACTGTTAATGGAGTTATAATAGATAGAATCTTACCTCCAGACGACATAGTTACGTATGTCAGTCCGTGATCTGCACTGTTAGATGACATCACGAAAAAAGTCGAATAAGAAACCTGCAATATTATGTAATTGAAATCTTTAGAATTTTAAGGCAAAATAATAAGTAATCAGAGAATAAGAAGACAAAGTAGTGAAAATAATTACCAATTTCGTGAATGTTTTCGTCTAGAAAACTTCAACTATGCAAAAGACTGAACTAATCTTCGATTTGTTGAAAGGAAATTGTAGTTTAAAAATGGAAATTTGAAAGAAATGATGTTGAATGATAGGGACAGAACGAAGGAGAAGATTGCAGGTCAGAGATTATCTCGAGGGTTGTAGAAGAGTCAACAATGGAGAGAAATTTCTCTCCACGGTCACTCGTGAAGGTTGCAGCGGTAGAAAAAATAATAGGTTTTTTTTCGCGTTTAGACTTTATAGTTAGGGTTAATGCAATCAACGACCGAGATTGTATATTATTTACAAATGGACGGTTTTGATTGTATCATGAAGTCGGTAAAGTGGTAACGGTTTAGATTTAAGCCGTACAAAATCTACGGCTTTTATTCAGTTGATGAATTGCCGATAATACGGACGGCCACGATTGGTTTGGCATTCAAAATCAACGGTTGGGATTGCGGCATTTGTATCGATAAAGTTGAAAGGACAGATGTCCTTTCTGCTTTTTTAATCAACGGGCGTAAATCGACCGATACAAAATCAGCAGCTAAGATTGCCTCAGTTTTTGTTCGTCAGACTGCGGAATTCAGTAAGATCGGACGGTGGAATTTTGCTGAATCCATTGAACGGCCAAGATTACACGATATTGTATTTTTTTGGTCAATTCGTGCCGAATTGTATGGACGGCTACGATTGAATTTTGTTTGAAATCAACGGTACTGATTGACGAATGGTGTCGACGAATGGTGCTGATTGACAATAAGAAACGTGCATTTAAGTATACTTAATAAGTAGTAATTAAGGTATTAATAGATACATAGTTAAGTATATGTTAAATTTAAAATGTATTAAGGTAAGTTGTTATTAATTAATTAACCTTATTCTTGAAAAATAAGATATGTAAATGAATATATAACATTCAATTTAATCACATTATTAATGTCACTAATCAAACTTAATATTATTGATGTTAACAATAAATTTTAATCATATTTCGTATTATATTATGAATAATTTATATTATATTGATTTATTTGAAATGATGAATTTTACAACAATTCCATTGACATTAATAAAAAAAATTATAACTCAATTAATTTACAATTTTCTACCTAGCTTAAGTATATGTATTTGAATTTCTTTTCATCTTGAACAAATTAATAGAATCAAAATTGACTTTTAAGTGTGTTATGAAAAACTAAAAATTTATTTCTTATGTATTAATTATTTAACTAAAAACAAAATGATGTTAATAATTAAATTTATCATATTTTTATGAATTTTAATAATAAATTTTTTTCATACTTATTATAGCTTAAGTATAACATGGTTAATTTACAATTATTGACCTAACTTAAGTACATGTAATATGAATTTATTTTCATCTTGGCAAATGTAATGAATTTAAAATTGACTATTAACTGTGTTTTAAAAAGGTAGTAATCTACTTTTAGGTTATTAATTGTGTAACCTAATATATCACATGCAATTTAATCACGAGTTTGACATTAAAAATTAAATGTAATATTTTTCGTGTTCATAATTTTATCTAATATTAGTGATGTTTATAATAATATTTATTCATATTTATCAGCATATTATGGATTAATAGTATACCATAATTAGTTTACAATTATTTATTTAACTTAATTGCATGTAATATGAATTTCTTTTCATCTTCGTGAATGTAATAAAATGAAAATAATGTATTATGTGTGTTTTAAAGAAGTAAGAATTTATTTTTAAGTTTTTAATTATTTCACCTTATTATTGGAATGTAAAATATGTAGATGTAAAAACTTTTATAAAAAAATTTATATGACATTCAATCTAATCACATTTTTTATGTTAACAATCCAATGTAATATTATTCGTGTTGATAATTAAATATAATATTAATGATGTTAATATTAAAAAAATTTCATACTTATTATGATATTATGGAATCTTATTATAACGAACTTAATTTACAATTATTTACCAAATTTAAGTACATGTATTAATAATTTTTTTTCATCTTCGTAAATGTAATAAACACACAATTGACTATTAAGTTTGTTTTAAAATATTAAATTTTTTTAGTTATTAATTAGTTCACCTTATTATTGAAATGTAAACTATGTAAATATAAATACATGTACTGTTTTTTATATGGCTTGCAATTTAATCACGTCTTTTATGTTAAAAATTAAATGTAATAGTAAACATTGGAGATTATTTGCATGTGTTATTAATTAGATTTATTATTAACGATGTTAAAAATAAAATTTTGTCATATTTATTATAATACTATGGAATATTAGTATAACATGGTTAATTTACAATTATTGACCTGACTTAAGTACATGTAATATGAATTTATTTTCATCTTGGCAAATGTAATGAATTTAAAATTGATTGTTAACTGTATTTTAAAAAGGTAGTAATCTACTTTTAGGTTATTAATTGTGTAACCTAATATATCACATGCAATTTAATCACGAGTTTGACGTTAAAAATTAAATGTAATATTTTTTCTGTTAATAATTTTATCTAATATTAGTGATGTTTATAATAATATTTATTCATATTTATCAGCATATTATGGATTAATAGTATAATATAATTAGTTTACAATTATTTATTTAACTTATTTGCATGTAATATGAATTTCTTTACATCTTTGTGAATGTAATAAAATGAAAAATATGTATTAAGTGTGTTTTAAAGAAGTAAGAATTTATTTTTAAGTTTTTAATTATTTCACCTTATTATTGGAATGTAAAATATGTAAATGTAAAAAACGAACTTAATTTATAATTATTTACCAAACTTAAGTACATGTATTATTAAATTTTTTCACCTTCTTAAATGTAATAAAATACTATTAAATTTGTTTTAAAATATTAATTTTTTTAATTTATTAATTAGTTCACCTTATTATTGAAATGGAATCTTATTATAATGAACTGAATTTTCAATTATTTATCTAACTTTAGTACATGTATTGTGAATTTCTTTACATCTTTTAAATGTAATGAAATTATAATTGACTATTAAGTTTGTTATAAAAATGTAAAAAATTAATTTTAAGTTATTAATTATTTCACCTTATTATTGAAATGTTAAATATGTAAATGTAAATACTATTTAAAATTTGTGACATGACATTTAATATAATGACTTTACTGTTTTTAATAATTATATTTAATATTGTTGATGTTAATAATTAAATTTAATATCAATCATGTTGACCATTACAATTATTCGTATATGTTATGATATTATGGAATCTTAATATAACAAAATTAATTTATAATTTTTTATCTAACTTAAGTATATGTATTTTAAATTTTATTCCATGTTGAGAAAGATAATAAAATCAAAAAAGAATATTAAGTGTCTTATAAAAATTGGAAATTAAATTTTATTTTGTAATTAGTTTAGGTTTTTATTTATTATTCAATTACGCAAATTAAAGTAATATGAAATATTTGTTTTATATTTATTGATGTTAATTATTAAACTTAATCACATTATCGTTGACTTTATTGAACCTAACATATGTACATGTACTTTAAAATTACGTATCTAGGTTAAGAACATGTATTTTGGGTATCAAGTTTAGCATATAGTACTAACATATTAATTTTACTTAACTACATTCATTTTGAATGTTTTTTCATGTTGCAATCAATGAATAAAACATACTATACATATGATATATTGTAGAAAATCTAATATAACTAAGATTTGTGCTTTTAAAAAATTGTTTCATTATTACATTCATACAGGAACAATAATTAGAAAGTTTAGTAGATTTCGTCAATACTAACAAGTATAATCATTCGTTAGTATAGTGTGTTACAAAAACTAATTGTTCTTCTTTCTTTTATTACCATTTAATTTAGTCATTGTTATATATGTATATATTACATGTATTCAACTATGCAGGAAATTTGAATACAACTATAAAGAAGACAACAATTAAAATAAATACCGCTACAAATTATACATTCAATCCCTTCCAAACTCAGAGATTGTTATCTCCACTCAGTGACATTACAAATGGTAATTTCTTTATCTTTGTTATTGAAACTATTTTTCATATAATGCTTAGACTATTATAATTGTTTGACTATTTTACTCAATGTTTAATGAAGCGTGCAACTCTAAAAGTTGTACTTATAAATTGGAGTTCACTAGCGGTGGAATGAACTATTATTCAAGTTTGGAAAGTTCAATCACATACAACAATACGATACACACATCTCATGGATCAAATGACAGTGGTATTAACAATTTATTAAAATCCAACAATGTTGGATTATATTCTATGAACGATTTTGATACCTCCGTCATAGGTGAACAGTGCAATTAAATGAAGGTCACCATTGAAAATATTTAATAAGCATCATAGTATTCACATTATTTATAACATAGAAAAAAGATAAAACAATGGTACGTTACTTAATGACTCATATTCTAATTGTTTATAGATAATGATTAAGAAGGCAACAATAGAACACCATCATCTAGTACGTACAATGATATTTATTCAGTTATTTTATCTTCAAATATTAATTAAATATGAATTGATGTACAAATGCAAATCATTAGTATTTGACATTATGTTTATTAAATGTGTAGATTATTTGGATATTGGAGATCTGATATATACATGCAATTTTTGTAATTCATTCTTTTGGTATGGAGAACAAATGAGAAAAAGTCACTCATCTCAAAATCCAAAATACTCTTTATGTTGTATGCAAGGAAAAGTTCAACTACTAGCTGCGAGAAATCCTCCAAAGTTGTTGCATGAGATATTATTTTTACGTAATGATCGAAGAAAACAATATCTCCAAAATATCCGATCTTACAATAATATGTTCTGTTTCACATCTATGGGAGGAAAAGTTGATAGGACTTTGAATAATGGAAACTCTCCTCCGATATTTAGATTACATGGACAAAATTATCATCTTATGGGGAGCTTATTGCCACCTGAAGGTTCAACGCCTAAATTTGCTCAACTTTACATTTATGACACGGAGAATGAACTTCAAAATAGAGTGAACTCTGTCAAGTAAGTTGTATAACTTCCATTTCTCATTTCTTATTGATTATTGATTATTCATGTTTTAAGTAAAATCCTCTAATAATATGTTATAACTAATTTTGGTATAGGGGAAATGAAATCTTGCACAATCTTCATAAAGAAATAGTTTATGACCTAAAGAAGATGCTTGATGAGAATAATGTGTTGCTTAAATCATTTAGAATGGTTAGAGAAAAAATTGAAAAAGATGGTTGTTTAGATGTGAAGTTGAAGTTGATTGGGAGAAGGATTGGTGATGGAAGAAGGTATAATCTACCTACTGCTTCTGAAGTGGCTGGATTAATTGTTGGTGACTTTGACGCATCTTTAGGTGATAGAGATCTTTTGGTTGAAACTAAAACCGGTTTGCTGAAGTGCATTAACCAACTTCATGCTTCATATCTTGGGCTACAATATCCTCTACTCTTTCCATATCGTGAATATGGTTATAGAGAAGATATCTCATTAACCTGTCATCAAGGAAGTAAGAAGAGTGGTTGAATCAATATAAGCCCAATAGAGTATTTTTGTTATCGTCTTCATGAAAGGGAGTCCGAGTTATCGATTATACTATCTTCTACGCGGCTTCTGCAACAATTTATTGTTGATGCATATACTATGGTTGAGACTTCTAGATTGACATACATTAAGTTACATAAGAAACAATTGCGTTTTGAATTATATAGTGGACTAGCAGATGCAATATTGAGGGGTGAGACAGATCCATCCACACAAGGAAAACGAGTTATTTTACCATCATCATTTACCGGTGGTGCTAGATATATGATCCAGAATTATCAAGATGCCATGGCGATTTGTAGATGGGTTAGTTATCTTGACCTTTTCATCACATTTACCTACAATCCGAAATGGCCAGAAATAGTTCGTTATGTTGATAAAAGAGGTCTTAAGGCTGATGATCGCCCGGACATTATTAGCCGTGTTTTTAAATTGAAGTTGCAATGTCTTATTAAAGATCTTTGAAAGAACAAGATATTTGGAACAGTTAAATCAAGTAAGATTTTGGTTTTGATTTTTCACTTTTAATTCACAGTAAATTGTGTTTGGCTTTGTTAACATACTTATATTTGTTTTTCAAATTACAATTATATATACTATTTAATTCCAGAAGCGTGGCTTGCCACATGCTCATATATTATTATTTCTTGCGTTGCAAGACAAGTATCCAACGGCCAAGGATATTGACAAGATCATTTCGGTAGAAATTCCTGATAATAACATTGATCTGGTATATTACAAAGCAGTTCAAGAATATATGGTACATGGACCATGTGGTTCTACTAGAAGAAACTCACCTTGCATGTTGGATGGTCATTGTACTAAGCATTTTCCCAAGAAATTTGTTGAAACAACAACTATTGATGATGATGGGTATCCTGTGTACAGGCGACGAGATAATGGGGTAACAATGGAGAAGAATGGAGTTCCCCTTGATAATAGATTTATTGTTCCTCATAATCGTTATTTGTTGCTAAAGTATAGTGCTCATCTTAATGTCGAATGGTGTAATCAGTCGCGCTCTATCAAGTATTTATTTAAATATGTCAACAAAGGCCATGATCGTGTTACTGCCTCCTTCTATGAAACTACAACGACAGATGAAGTAACCAAAAATACAAACAAAATTCAGATGTATTATGACTGTAGATATATATCATCATGTGAGGCATCATGGAGGATATTCAAATATTATATTCAATTTAGGGATCCACTGGTGGAAAGGTTAGGCTTTCATCTTCCAAATCAACAAAGTGTTATTTTCTCTGACTCTGATCGAATCGACGATGTTGTGGATCGGTTATCAGTTAAACAAAGAATGTTTATGGCTTGGATGAAGGCAAATGAACAATATACACAAGCAAAATTATGTAGAATTTCCAACAAAATTCCTTTGGGATAAGTATAATAGAGAGTGGAGACCGAGGCAAAATAGGTTCTCAATTGGACGAATTTTCTACGTGCCTCCCAGTACTGGTGAGTTATACTATTTAAGATGTCTTCTTAATGTTGTTTGTGGACCAAGAAGTTATGATGAAATAAGATGCATTAATGGTGAACAACATTCATCATATCGTAATGCTTGCTATACCTTGGGTTTGTTAGATGATGATAAAGAATACATTGATGGTATTATTGAGGCAAGTCATTGGACTTCTCCATCTTCTTTAAGAAAATTATTTTCTACGTTATTGGCATCAAAGTCACTTCTAAGGCCAGAAGTTGTTTGGGATAATTGTTGGATTTACTTGACCGATGACATTTTATGTAAACAACGTTCACGGTTACATCACAAAGGTAACTTCATTTATTCAGCAAACTCTTATTATCTATAATTTTGAATTTTAATTTTACAACATAAATCTCATGTCTTTATAATATTCCTATATTTTTAAAACAAAACTTCATTTGGAAATTGATGACATCAAGAATTATGGGTTGGTAGACATTGAAATTATGTTACAAAAAAGTCGTAAAAGCTTACGAGATTTTGAATCAATGCCATTCCCGCCGAATGAGTTTTTTGACACAGTAGGAAATATATTGATGCGTGACAAAATGTGTTATGATTGATCAAAATTGAAATAAGAACTCAACATACTTCTATATGATATGACCTCAGAACAGCGACACGTGTATGACACTGTAATGGAGGTAGCCAAGTCTCACGTAGGTGGATTGTTCTTTGTTTATGGATACGGAGGTACAGGAAATACATTTATATGGAGGACTTTATCAACAGCTATAAGATCTGAAGGAGATATTATGTTAAATGTGGCATCAAGTGGAATTGCTTCTCTTTTATTACCAGGCGGAAGGACAACTCATTCTCGCTTCAAAATACCTATAAATCCAAATGAAGATTCAACATGTAACATTAAACAAGGTAGTCTATTGGCTGAGTTGATTATAAGGTGTAAGCTTATTATTTGGGATGAAGCACTAATGATGCACAGGTATTACTTTGAAGCTTGGATAAAACCATGAGATATATTTTACGATTCACCAATGACTTCAGCCTAGAGAAGCCATTCAGAGGTAAGACAGTTGTTCTAGGTGGAGATTTTAGACAAATACTACCAGTCATTCCTAAAGGTAGTAGACAAGACATTATTCATGCAACTGTGAACTCTTCGTACTTATAGAGATTTTATAAGGTGTTACGTTTAACAAAGAACATGAGGTTACAAAAACTAAGCTCTATTGATGAGTGTTCTGAGTTGAAGCAATTTTCAGAATGGATTGCAAGCATAGGAGATGGAACAATTGGAGGGAATAATGATGGTCATGCAACATTAGAAATTCCAGATGATCTTTTAATAAAACATTTTGAAGACCCAATTGCAGCTATTGTGGAGTGCACTAATGATGCTTATTTTGAAGGAAGATCTATACTAGTACCAACTCTTGATATTGTTGAGTCCATTAATGAATACATGTTGTCAATTAACTCTGGTGAAGAAAAAACCTATTTCAGTTCTAATACAACATGCAAATCAGATGCAAACAACAATTTGTTGCAAGATCTACACACTCCAGAATTTCTAAATGGAATTAAGTGTTCAGGTGTACCAATGTAACACCCCAAAATTCACTACTTTTTTTTTTAAAAAGTGGAAGCAATTAAATTAAAAATACTGAAAACTTGTGAATTCTGGAAATGTTACCGCCACACTTAGTACCAGACCGGTTCACTCCGACCGTTCCAGTACCAAGTGCTAAGGCTAAAGAAGAGATCAACAATCAATTACAAAATTAATACAAACTAAACTCCAAATAATCACTAAACGGTTGTAAAACAAAATCAGAGTACGCATCAAGAAATATAATTCATTTCCAAAAGAGAATTAAACTTACAACCGATAAAAGATTAACAAAAAGAAATAGAGTCATATAAAGACTATAATATGGCCACAACTTTCTCGAACCTCAAGCCAACACATGCTCGACACTCAGCCCCAACTGATGTCTCGCCCACCTGCACAAATCAGAAGGGTGTACTACTCGTGGGAATGAGCAGCACCCATGAAAAGGGTGATCAGTACGCTACGTACTGAGTAAGGTAATCGAACAATAAAGCCAACACATAAGCACATAAAATCATGCATAAGAATAAAAGATCATAAAGACCATCATCATATCATCATATCGACCAATCATTCAAGTACATACATAAAGGCCCAATCATCGTCCAGATTAATTACTTAATTAATCTTTTATCGGAATTCGATACACATCATGCCTTTTTATTAAATCCATGCGAATACGGAAGCCCCCACTATTATAGCCGGTGGATCGGATACACATAGGACTACGCGTCCTAACCACTATTCCTAACCGGTGGATCGGTTGGCTCCGGCACGCATGGTGTTCCACTGTAAGTAATTAGTATCTTTTAGGCATTTTAGCAAAACTCTGGTTTGCAGTTGTTGAGCTCGGGAACCCCCACTATTATAACCGGTGGATCGGTTTACGCATAGAGCATCCTGCTCTAACCACTATTATAACCGGTGGATCGGTCACACATAGGGTAAAAACCCTAACCACTATTCCGAACCGGTGGATCGGTTGGTCCCGTCTCAACGCTCTTCCACTTTAAATAATTAGTGTCTTAAGTATCTTATTCAAAGATTCCACCATGGGTATGCACGAATCATAAAATTCCACCAACATAATTACACTTTAATTACCACATGCACATAATAACACAAAAACCCTAATCAGCCACCACAGACCTCAATTAACCACAACAAACCATAGTTAACCACTCCAAACCCTATTTAACCATAACAACCATAATTAGCCACTCCACGCCTTAGTTAATCACAACAAACCACAATTATCCACTCCAACCCTAATTAATCACAACAACCCAGAGTTCATTACTCCAAACCCTAATTCAATCTCTTTCATACCCTCATAATGCTCCACGTACTATTTTTCATCCAAAATAGTTCAACACCCGAATAATACTTACATTACCTTCCTTACATCCCAAATTAACTTCCCACACGTAAATTTAATACCCATGCAGACATTAATCTACCCATGCAAACCTTCAAACCTTTTTCATGCAAACCCTAAAAATTCCACGTGAAACCCTAAATTCAGCAATGCAAACCCTAATACCGTCATTCAACCATCAATGCCACCATGTAAAACCCTAATACCGCCATACAACTATAAATACCACCATACAAACCAAAAATACCACCATACAAACCCTAATACCACCATATAACCATAAATACCACCATACAAATCTTAGTAACATCATACAAACCCTAATACCGCCATGTAAACCCTAATACCACCATATAACCATTAGTACCACTATCCAACCCACGATTCTGCCATACAAAACCCTAAATTCAATCCATAGCAAAACCCAAGATTTGTCCACATAATACAATTGATTGGATTCTCCCATTTCATAACCACAATTTGGATTCCCCCATACAAGACTATAAGTTAGATTCTCCCACATAAAATCATAATTTAGAATCTCCCAAGCAAAACCATAATTTGGATTAATTAGATTCCCCCAAACAAATCATAACTTAGATTCTCCCAATCAAATCATAAATTAGGTTCTCCCATATAATCTCATAAATTACATTCTCACAAATAACATCATAAATTAGATTCTCCCTAACAAACCATAAATTCAATTCTCCCATATAACATCATAAATTATATTGTCTCCCACGAAACCCTACATTTCCCATATAACATCCTCACATGCATGTCTTTTAGGGTCACATGCAAACACATATTATTCCATACACATAGTACACATGCCATATAGCAACACAAAAGCATGCTTGGACTCCATGCCATACCAAATATGCAATAATTACAATAATAACATAGGATGCATAACATACGAGGCATACAATGCACATTAGCACATAAAAGGCCTTAGTGAACCCTTACCTAAAATGACACCGGTCTTGGAGCACGCTCCTACGCCTCCTTAGGGCTTTGACCAAATAATAACATACTAATAAAATAACCTTAACAAAATTCTAACTTTACTAAATAAAAATAAGAGAGATATTATAAACCTTGGTAATATAGGGTTAAAGACTTTACCCTAATAATAATAATGATACTAATATAATAATATCAAAAAAAATAAAACTAATATCAATGAGAATATAAATAATAATAGAAATAATAATAATAATAATAATAATAAGCTTTAAAATTTAAAGTGGGGTTTCGACCCTACTTATAACTAATGACTTACCACTTATTTCATATTAATAATAAAATTACTAACATATATAATAACATTAAAATAATAAAGATAATAATAATATTATTATCAATAGTTATAAGAACAATAGAAATAATAATACTAAAATAAATAAGTGTGAATGTTAATACAAAATTAGGGCCTAAGATTTTCCAGAATAATTAATAAAATGATAATAATAATAATTATTCTAATAATTATAATATTAATAATAAGAAGAAGAATGATAATAATAATAATATAATACTTCAATTAATAACTTAAAAATCGAAACTAAAAATAAAATTATTTTATTACCACTATCTACCCTGCAAGTACAATTCAGCATAAATTTAATATCAAATAATAATAAAACATATTAAGAATATAAATATTAAGAATAATAATAATGGTATTTATATGCAAATAATTGAAATAAATTAAATAAAGACTTATAATAATATGGAAAATGGCTGAGAGGGTCTAGGGTTCAACCTTAAGCTGGTGGAGATAGGCGGCACCGGTGGTGGTTCACCGCGGCGGCGGCGGTGGCCGGAAAAATAGAAGAAAAGAGGAAAAGATGGATGTTGGGCAAAAGATAGGGAGAATTGAGGTGATAAAAGAGGTGTTTATTGTTGCTCAGGAGGAAAGGGACAAAATGATGGTGGCGGCGCAGCCAAAGGTGGCGGCGCACGGCGGCGAATGGTGGTTTAAGGCTTCGGGGTAAAAATTCTGGCGAAACGAGCAGCCAACTTTGTATGTTTATGGAGGCTCGTGCAAGAAGAATCGAGAGGTAAAAATGGTTTAGTTAATTAGATGAACTTTCAGGGAAGAAAATGGAATGTTTCGGTGGCGTTGAAGTTGGCTAAAGGAGGCGAAAGAGGCGTCTAAAGTCTCGATGATGGCAACCCTCACCGAGGGTTTCAGGAAAGAAAAATCTTCCACAACTCCTACAATCAGGCTTTTTATAGATGGTGGATGGGATAATAAGGTTTTTGGGGTCGGCAGGAAGGCATTAGATGCGAGAATTTGGGTGGCCGGTGGCAGAAAACGGTCGGGCATCGTTTGGTTTGCTTTGAATTTTCGCGAGGCTGGGGAGAAGAAACGGGAGAGAGATAACGTCGAATAATTATTCCAATTTATTTCTGGAGTTAAGAGGAAGACAATGAGGCAAGAAACGGCCGGTATTAATCACCGTATCCGGAGACACCATTGATGGGTCGAGAGTTGCAGCAGCGTCGATGAAGGAGGAAGGAGGAAGAAATAAGAAGGAAAGGAGGCGGTCCAATCGACCGGGAAAGAAAAGAAAAAGGGGAGAACCGGGCGGTCGGCGCGGGCTGAAGGCTAATTAAATGAAACGCGGAGTGTTAGTGAGGAAACACGAAAAACGCGGCACAGCGAGGGCGGTAAAGGACGTCGATCGCGCGGGCTGGGCCGCAGGGAAGGAAAAAGGAGAAATTTGGGCCGCAGGAGATGGCAGCCCAAATGGGGAAAAGGAGAGGAAAAATAAAAAGAAGAAAAAGAAAGAAAAAGAAAGGAAAAAGGAAGAAGGAAAAGGAAAAAGGAAAAAGGAAAAGAGAAAAATAGTGGATTAAATTAATTAGGATATTTGGGTTATTTAAAAATAATAATATTTAAATAAAATAATATTTAAATTTCCTTTTTAGGCTAAATTAAGATTTTTAAAAGATTTACCATAAATTCCATTTTAATTAGCAAAACACCCAAATTTTCTTCCATTAAATTATTTATAAAATTAATATTAATTTGGTACTATTTTCTCCTTCTTATTTTAAATAAATATTTTATTTAGTAAATTCCCAAATTAAAATCTTTAATTAGTTAAAATACCCAAATTCCTCCTAAGAAAATAGTTATAAATTTATTCTTGATTTATCCTAATTAATTTCCTCTTATTTTAATTAAAATAATTTACTTAATTAACTATTATTATCAAACCTCATTTAAATATACTATTTAAAATTAGGAATTTTTCGGGGCATTTCAACCAAACCATGTGTTAAATTTGAAAGTAGGTACACCAGTTATGTTATTACGGAATATTGATCCTTCAATTGGTTTATGCAATGGTACGAGGATGATCATCACACGGCTTGGATCACATGTCTTGGAAGCAAGGATTTTAGGTGGAAATAATGCTGGTCATCGAGTATTATTACCAGGAATGTCTTTAACGCCATCTGACTCGAGATTGCCTTTCAAGTTTAATCGAAGACAATTTCCCATAATTGTATCATATGCCATGACAATCAACAAAAATCAAGATCAATATCTTAGTAATGTTGGTCTATTTAAAAAAAAACAGTATTCTATCATATGGTCAATTATATGTTGTGGTTTCTCGAGTCACAAATCGTAGAAGTTTAAAAATTTTGATATGTCATGATGATGTTCATCAAAGTAATACAACAACAAATGTTGTATTTAAGGAAGTGTTCGAAAAGATTTGATCATGAAATTTTATCAGTTATGTATAAATAATTTATCACAAATATTTTAAATTCGCATTGTATGTTCAAGTATTAGGTTAAATTTTTATTTCCAAATCAAAACATGTTTAATAGGCGTCATTTATTAATATCTCCGTGCATCGCACGGGTGAAAATATAGTCTATCTAATGATAGAATCAAAGCTAAAAACTTATCCAAAAAAACCATGAAGTGGAAACTGAACAAAGACCTCGCTGAAAAAGTTAGTGAAAAACCTATAAAATCATCGTTGATAAATTGACAAAAAAATCTATGTTTTAAAATATCAATTAAACAACAGAAATATAAATAGTCATTTACAAAAATGTAAAAGTTTGCAATACAACTTTTCAAAACATAAAATATCTAAAACAATTATAAAAGTCCTCAAGGGATAAACTTTAAGTAACTCTAACTCTCAGCCCAAGCCAAAATCACAACAAAACTCAAGCTAGAATACCTGCACACAAGCACCTAAACAAGTGTAGCATCAATATGATGACGTATTGAGTAAATACATAATACATAGAGATAGCATGCCCATCTAGATTCACATAAATTATGTAATTGATAAAATATGAATGACATGCTATAATATAGGATCATGGAAAATAGAATAATAAACTATGTATAATAACAAGATTAGTAGGATAACATATAGTGGTATAAGAACATGATATAAAAGCAAGTCATGGATAACCATACTAACACAAAAATAAGAATGGCATATGATGACATGAGTTTAGCACACATTATACGATTCATACTATTCATTTATCATGGTTTCACAGGTAATTACCGAAAGAATCATCTTGTCCATAGCATGAATCATTCGGGTAACTAACACTTCATTTAAAATGTGAAAATGAAACCTAAAACCAATGTTACACAAGCATCTAGGGTGATCCTTGCTACAAGGTCTAAAGACCCTATTAAATTGTCTCTTGTGCTATAAGAACATTTGGTACCTATTCTAAAGTACATATGGTAGATGGATCCTTCTACTATTCTGGTCACCTTATCCTTGAATGTGTACATTTTCATGAGGATTGCAAGTCACCTATAAAGTAGATATGGGCCTAAATAACATTCAAGCCATTAGCACTATATGAAGTAAACATTCGGTGGCCTAACCGAGGCAAACTGTATAGCTTTTTCTGCATGGGCTACAGGTGTGATCCTTTCTAAAAAGGCAAATGATCATACTAGTTTCAAATATATTTATATATATTCACTTTGAATAATAGAATTTATAACTCTTTAAAATAATCTTTTCACCACTTCTCTTAGTTATTCATGCTCCATTTGGTAATAATTAGTATCACTAAAATAATAATAGAGAAGAATTCAAACATTCCACCGTACATTTATCATATCAAAACTTACATAAGAACATACTCAACGAAATTAAAATATCTAACATGCTTGAGAATTGATTAAACCATCACACATACTTAACCTACCAATCTCATGCCAAGGTTAAAGCCAATCGAACATCTCTATGCTCACACATCATATTATACATCATACATCATATCAGACTCCAAAAACCACAAAGGGATATTGATAATGGTCAAAACCATCCTATGCTTGCATTATACTCACCTTAATACCTCATGCTTGTAACCTAGAAACAACAAAGTAATTGTTCAAGCACCAAACCATGTATTGAGGACAAATTGATTTACCTAGCTCATGGAGGACACATGATACATATAAAATCATGGTAGACCTTAGCGTACAATATTATGAATTCATGACATAACATTCATCACTCATTCATAAGATATCATTGTAAAACTCATATGATTTTATCATTTAAAAGAGAAAACATTCATACTAACACCAATTTTCTATCCTCTAGATGTATGAATGAGTTTACCTACTATCCCATACTTAAAAAAGGATGAAAGGATAAAAAAATTGCTAGCTGTAAGAATCTACCAAATGTTACCCTAGATCACTGATGGAAAATGTAAAGACTATACTAGTAATGAATCAAATGGAGGTATAAATATTAAAACAAGTATATTTTATCAAAAACAACTTAAGCAAGCAATTAGGGTTTGCAACATAAGACGTCACACCAATCAATTTAAGAGAATTGATCCAAAATGATAGAAAGATAATTTAATTGATTTTAAATTATCCTGATAATCAACTAAGTAGAAGAACCCTAAATAGAACAATTTAGAAAACCAATTCGAATAATTAGAGTTTTTACCCCAAAATACAAATTCGGATAACTCAAACCAATCAATCTAAATTGAAGCAGTTATACAACAATTAAGGTCATTTCAAACAGTTATATTAAATCAATTCCAAAAGAAACAAATATACAAACGATCAATTTCATAATTTCATTTTAAAAGTTAAGAGTTTAGGTCCAAAAATGCAATTTAGTCAAATCTTATTAATTTATTTAAAGTAAAGATTTAGAAATTCAATTAGGCCTATTTTATAACATATTGTATAATTAATTGATTAAAAACAATAAAGGAATGACTCAGTGTAACACCCCTATTTTTACTGCTAAAATTTTTTGTTTTGCGAAAACGTTAATTACAAAATCAATGGGTGTTACCGCCACACTCAGTATAAGCCTAACATCCTCTACCATTCTTATACTAAGTGCTAAGGCTAAAATATTACTTTGCTTAAATAACATTAAAAAAAGGTAGGATAGAATTTCATTATAAATTATATTGTCCTAATAAATACAAAAAGATCAGGCAAAGAGTTTCAATATAACAAAAGGAAATAGTAGGGGATTTAAGAGTTCATAGAATATCCGGATCAAAAGAAGTTTGGGCGAACACCGGATAGTCCTAACTCTCAACCCTATATTTGAAGTCGTCATACCCTACCCTCAAAGTGATCCTGCAAGGTAAAGACTGCTCGTTGAATAGGCAGGGGACCATAAAACGGAACCCATCAGTACTACGGTACTAAATAACCCTTTATACCAAACTAATATGAAAAACTAGCATGGAACACATGCAAGGCATACAACTAACAGGTATAAGACATTTAAGTATTCATATGAGGATTGATATACAGTAATCATTTAGACGGTCGAATCCTATTAAAGCCACATACTATTCATTTTCATTTGTCTAAAACAACTGAAAGCTTACCAGACTAACATGCTAGAGATGCTCTCAGAAGTAATAATTAGAACCCAAACTCCAGCATAACAATTATAACATCCACAACATGACTCATGTTTCAGCATAATTCCAACCAAATTATAACATCACAGGTATATTAACAGGTAAGCTATAACAAAAAACCACAACATCAAATGTATACTTACATGTAGAATATGATAAAATACATAACATCACATGTGTACTTACAGATATAGGATAATAAAATCTGTAATCTTACAGGTACACTTACAGGTACAGTAAATTAAAATACATAACATCAACGGTACATTTACAGATATATTATAATAATATGCATAACATCACAGACATACTTTCAGACATAATAACCATACAGATAGGCCCGAAGGCTACCACCTAAACCACAAGTAGACGCAACAGCTACTACTCAAAACCACAGGTAGGCACAACGACCATTACCAAACCAATCCAATATCCAATAATAATCATTCCAATCAAATCATATTATTTTCATTTTTATTTACTCGAGGGAAATACAATAATAACCAGGAGACATAACAGTACATCAGTCATACTGACGCACAAGGCATCACGGTACCCTCCAACCATCCAACCCAGGGGCATAATAGCATTCTGGTCATACTGATGCACAAGGCACACGGTACCCTCCTCACCTCAGACACTTAATCCTTAAGTATCGATACCCCCTATAGGGCCCGTAGGTCACCTATAGAGTAGACTAGGGCCTTATTGGGGCACAATCGGCACACCAAAAACCCAAAAAAATTGAGCACTCCTACCTCGTCTCTAGGGTAGCTACCCCTAGAGAGAAATCATTCCCAAACTCAAGGTCTTCCACTTTATGTGTTAGTATTTTTATAAAGTGATCACAGATAACACACATTACACATTTATTCTCATTTCCATACTTATTCATTTTTCTTTTATTTCCAATTATCCAAGTCAACTCTATGGTCAACAGTATAAAACAAATTCAAAGGCCATACTAAGGTCAACCTACCAAAAGTATGAGGCTATCCTATGTCCAATTATTCACATTTGGGCGCACTAGGCTGAGAATGACTAAAATGCCCCTAAGGGCAATAATTATCAGATTATCATTCATTTAAATACTAAATCCATTTTTATTTATTAACTTGTCATGAAAAGGCTAAAACAAAATAATCTAATTATTTATTATACAATTTAAATTATCGATTATGACAAAAGACCATTTTGTCTTTACACAGGTTTCTGCATACAAAACCCCATCATATACTCTTGGAACGTACAAATTCATGATTGTATGATCAACAACAAATAAAATATATTAAACATAATTTTCATGATAAATATCATAACATAAAAAAATGACTAAATTACCCCTAGGACACACATCCATAATAATTATCCCATAATTATATCTAAGCATGCTCAACCTATTATTTTACACATAATTATCACACAAATTATACTCCCGTCATTAGAATCATTTTTAATCATACTTTTATACCCAAAATATTTTATACTAGATAACATGCTCGTTTTTATCCGTTTTTATAATAATAATAATTTAAAAATAATTATATTGAAATAAATCATGCTTGACATATTTTATACACCAAAAACCCTAATGTGCTATCACACAGTATTTATCATTTTAGCAGTGTATAATGATTACCTGAATTCCCGCAACAATATAAAATTAGCGGTATCTACTAAAATTTATTAGGTCCTGCTAATTAAACTTTCCTACCTAAAAATAATACCACAAATATCAAATTAATATCTATCAGATAAAATAATAATTATATCATACAAGTATTTATTTTTCTAAAATTACCAAAATACCCTTAAAATTAATATGGTACAAAAATTTTCTTAAAACACCACGCAACTCACGCTGCATGCAGCGTGAGTCATGCACGAAGAAAGGGGGTCGGCTACTAGTTGGGCGAGAGGGTTGGTCGGGCTGCGAGGCAAGGGAAGGAGAGGGCGGTAGAGGTGGTGGTCGGCGGAGCTGGTGATGGCTAGGTCGGGCAATGGTGGGGGCTGCCGGTTGGGCAATGGGATGGTGGAATGGTGGTCGGCTGGTTGGATTGGGGAGTTCAGAGTTGCGATGGTGGTGGTTGGTGTTGTAGGGAGGTGGTGGAGTGTATTTAGGTTTAATAAAGTTATAAAAACCAATCAATCAATCAAGGGATGGGGAAGGTGATGGTGTGCAGGTACAAGGTCAGCTTTAAGCACGGGGAATGTAAGTGAAGAAGGTTGAGTGGAAGAAAAGCCAAAGTGACACAACTAATATAGGTCGAAAGTGTATGAAAGTAACTTTAACTCAAAATTTGGTTTACTGAATAAGATAATGGTAAACTTGATACACAATATAATCATGGAAGTGTAAGGAAGTAATTTCGTGCATGAACAGTAAGTTTAGGATTTATATATTATTTTTAGTGGTAGAAAGATCAATAAAGAGGATAAAATTAATAGAAATAGAAAATAATCTCATAAAATTACGAAACGTTGCAAAAAATCTTAAAATAATATTTTAAACTCACATGTAAAATTTTATGAATTGAAAATAAGATTTGATATATAAAATATTGAAATTACGGTTAATTAACAAGCTTATAAGGTAATTACTGATATAAATACCAAAACTATTCCTAAAATCACAAAACTTTTCAGATCATCTTAGTTGATCATTTAAAATCTAAATATAATTTTTCATAATTTTTAACACACATTTGATATGATTTTTAGCTAGCATATCTTAATTATATAGTGTGGGTACAAAATTCAAAAGGAATAACAAACGTAAATAAAATAAAACCAAAATTTTTATATTTACATTTAAAAATATTTAGGACCTAAATAGAATTTTATAAGAATATTTTACAAGTTTTAACTTAAAAGTTCACATATATAAATAGTATTTTATATGCAAAGTACGCCTAGCCGTAAAATCACAATTACTACCGAATCACCCAAAACAATCTTGAGGCTATAAAATGTTTTACAATAATTTATGTAATTAATTGCACACAATTAGAACTAGTTAAAAATGGGTTATTATACTCAGTTTAACACAATTAGGATTTTTGAGCTTAAAAAGTAAATTAGGTTAAATCTTGCTAAAATATTTAAACTGATGATTCAAAAACGAAATTAAACATATTATAATGCAAGTTATATAATAAAGTTAGTAAAATAGCTCTTGGATCAACCTCGTTTAAATCTGCAAAAATTTTGACCTAAAAATTCAATGTCGACTAATTTTTCAAACTGACACTTCCAACGTAAAATTGAATATATTTCAAAGCATATTGTATAATAAAGTTATAAAAAAAACCTTAATCATATAAGATTGAACAATCTGGACATAACTGAATTAAAAAACAAAAACCTTGAAATCAACCAAATCAGCAACAAATAATCCAACCAAATTGCACACTAAACACATATAAGAAAATTCTAATAATTAATTTGGCCTAATAATAGCCAAGTGACACAAACAAAATTATGAATTAGAAGGAGAAGTTCTAGAGTATGCCAAACAAACTGGTGCAGGTAAGGATCGATGGAGTTTCGTTGGAGGTCAAGGACCGCTCTCCGGTGGAGGTCAAGGATTTTTTAGCTTGAAAAGAAAATTAGGTTAAATCTTGCTAAAATATATAAATTGATGATTCAAAAACAAAATTAAACATATTATAATGCAAATTATATAATAAAGTTAGTAAAATAACTCTTGGATCAACCTCGTTTAAATCTGCAAAAATTTTGACCTAAAAATTCAATGTCGACTAATTTTTCAAACAGACACTTCCAACGTAAAATTCAATATATTTCAAAGCATATTGTATAATCAAGTTATAAAAAAAACCTTAATCATATAAGATTGAACAATCTAGACATAACTGAATTAAAAAACAAAAACCTTGAAATCAACCAAATCAGCAACAAATAATCCAACCAAATTGCACACTAAACACATATAAGAAAATTCTAATAATTAATTTGGCCTAATAATAGCCAAGTGACACAAACAAAATTATGAATTAGAAGGAGAAGTTCTAAATTATACCAAACAAGCTGGCGCAGGTAAGGATCAATGGAGTTTCGTTGGAGGTCAGAACCGCTCTTCGGTGGAGGTCAAGGATTTTTTAGCTTGAAAAGCAAATTAGGTTAAATCTTGCTAAAATATTTAAACTAATGATTCAAAAACAAAATTAAACATATTATAATGCAAATTATATAATAAAGTTAGTAAAATAACTCTTGGATCAACCTCATTTAAATCTGCAATTATTTTGACCTAAAAATTCAATGTCGACTAATTTTTCAAACAGATACTTCCAACGTAAAATTGAATATATTTCAAAGCATATTGTATAATCAAGTTATAAAAAAAACCTTAATCATATAAGATTGAATAATCTGGACATAACTGAATTAAAAAACAAAAACCTTGAAATCAACCAAATGAACAACAAATAATCCAACCAAATTGCACACTAAACACATATAAGAAAATTCTAATAATTAATTTGGCTTAATCATAGCCAAGTGACACAAACAAAATTATGAATTAGAAGGAGAAGTTCTAAAGTATACCAAACAAACGGGCGCAGGTAAGGATCAATGGAGTTTCGTTGGAGGTCAGGACCGCTCTCCGGTGGAGGTCAAGGATTTTTTAGCTTGAAAAGAAAATTAGGTTAAATCTTGCTAAAATATTTAAACTAATGATTCAAAAAAAATTAAACATATTATAATGAAAATTATATAATAAAGTTAGTAAAATAACTCTTGGATCAGCCTCATTTAAATATGCAAAAATTTTGACCTAAAAATTCAATGTCGACTAATTTTTCAAACAGACACTTCCAACGTAAAATTGAATATATTTCAAAGCATATTGTATAATCAAGTTATAAAAAAACTTAATCATATAAGATTGAACAATCTGGACATAACTGAATTAAAAAACAAAAACCTTGAAATCAACCAAATCAGCAACAAATAATCAAACCAAATTGCACACTAAACACATATAAGAAAATTCTAATAATTAAGTTGGCCTAATCATAGCCAAGTGACACAAAAAAAATTATGAATTAGAAGGAGAAGTTCTAAAGTATACCAAACAAACTGGTGCAGGTAAGGATCAATGGAGTTTCGTTGGAGGTCAAGGACCGCTCTTCGGTGGAGGTCAAGGATTTTTTAGCTTGAAAAGCAAATTAGGTTAAATCTTGCTAAAATATTTAAACTGATGATTCAAAAACAAAATTAAACATATTATAATGCAAATTATATAATAAAGTTAGTAAAATAACTCTTGGATCAACTTTATTTAAATCTGCAAAAATTTTGACCTAAAATTTCAATGTCGACTAATTTTTCAAACTAACACTTCCAACGTAAAATTGAATATATTTCAAAGCATATTGTATAATCAGGTTATAAAAAAAACTTAATCATATAAGATTGAATAATCTGGACATAACTGAATTAAAAAACAAAAACCTTGAAATCAACCAAATCAGCAACAAATAATCCAACCAAATTGCACTTTAAACACATATAAGAAAATTCTAATAATTCATTTGGCCTAATCATAGCCAAGTGACACAAAAAAATTATGAATTAGAAGGAGAAGTTCTAAAGTATACCAAACAAACTGGTGCAGGTAAGGATCAATGGAGTTTCGTTGGAGGTCAAGGATCGCTCTTCGTTGGAGGTCAAGGACCGCTCTTCGGTGGAGGTCAAGGATTTTTTAGCTTGAAAAGCAAATTAGGTTAAATCGTGCTAAAATATTTAAACTGATAGTTCAAAAACAAAATTAAACATATTATAATGCAAATTATATAATAAAGTTAGTAAAATAACTCTCGAATCAACCTGATGTGAATTTTATGAATTTATATTTAAGTAATTTTGAAAATTGTTGTGAATTAATTACTTATAATTGTTTGTCTTATTTGTTGAATTAATAGGAGAATAATGCGGCATATGGTTTCTGTGGACTTGGACATAGTTGATGAGAAGTGCAGAATATGTTTTGGAGTGTACAGATTATGTAAAATTTTGTTAAATATTTTTGTAATCCCATATGATGCATTCGCCGGTCGGAATGGGCTAATGGGAATTAGGACGGTTGTATAATCCGCCACCCGGTCCTTAATTTGGACTAGATGGATTGCGGATTAATCAATCCTTAATGACCATGATTAGCTAAAGTTGTTTTAGCTGATGGGAAATGAAGCCTTAAGCTTAATTGTATTTGGGACATTTTTGATGCTCGGTCGAATTTGGGGTGGTCGACACTTCATTTTTTTTGCCCAAAATTTTGTATCGCCCGTCCATGCAGGCCTGTATTGTCCGTATGTATTATCGAGTATACGGCCCTCTGTGTACATATAAATAGGCCGAATACATTGTAATACGTACAGAACTTTGACAAAAATAACATCAGTTGATATTTTTCTCTTGATCTCTCTCGCGACTTCTTCTCTCTCTTGGCGATTCTCTCATTCGCTTCTCTTCTCTGATTCTGTCTCGTTCTCACCTTGATCGATCTTGATCATTCACCTTCTAATTTCAGTTGCCATTGAATCAATTGTGCTTCTGAAACTTTGGTTCTTCCTTTGGAAAGTTTTCCTTAGGCTGTGCCGGCGAAATCGAACGTTGCGCTCGATTAAATTTTTCGATCCTTTGCGAAACCCTAACCGGTTTCCATCATTTGGTATTAGAGCCTCGATTTTCTAGAGTGCTCGTAGTTTCTGTATTATTGATTAAGTTTCCTTCATTTTTGTTGATTCGATTTCTGTATTTCGCTAACCCTAGCTTGAGGTGTGAAATTTTAGGGTTTTGCAGCGACGAACTTAGTTTCAATTCTTGTCGTGCTCAAACCGGCAATTAAAGCAATTTGGTCCACTATTTTGAAAGTCTGAAGAAAAAAAAAACCTAATCGCCCTAGGGTTTGGTCAAGAACTTGAATCTTAACTGACAGTACGACAGACTGTTGTTGGTAACCTCGATTTGTAAATTCCTTTGTTAATACCACTATCTGCTATACTTAATTTCCAATTTTCGACAAATTATCTGTTTGTTGATAAGTATATAGGTTGATATCACAACCGGCGAACTATCTTGATTTCAAGAAAAGGGATAGACCTCCAAGAAGAGGGGTACCCTAGATAAGTGAATTGATTGCTTAAGCAGACGCGGTAATATCGTTCCCTCTTACTTAATTAGTATTGTCGAATTATTATAGACATTGAATGCATCTAAGTAAGCTTTACTGTTGCTATTACTATTACTATTTGATACTGTGATACTTTGTGAGACTATACTGTGTGTTCTGTTATCTGAAATTCTTGAATAAGTTGTTCTGTTGATTAAATTACTACTGTGTTGGTTGTTTAATTGCTGTTAAATTTCATCATGTCTAATAATGGCCAGTCAGTGAATTAATCTGTGTCTAGTAATGATCTTCTAGAAACCCTTAGGACTTTTCAAGAACAAATGACTGCACAATTTGCTGTTTTATCTGCTAACCTAGAACAAAGATTAGGGGAACAGGAAGTAAGACTTAATGAATTGCAACATAACAGAGTTGAAACTAATCAAGCAGGAGTTCTAGGAAGGGCTCCAATGGACCCTAGGACTAGAGTTCCACCCATAGCTAATCTATAGGAGTTAGAAGACCAAATATCCTACAATAGTGATAGGATGCTTAGACAGAACAATAGGCAGGATAGGGAATTAGAATTCATTGATAGGAATTTGAATAATCTTAAGCTTAGTATACCAGGGTTTAATGGAAGGAATGACCCTGATTATTATTTTGAATGGGAAAGGAAAATAAAACTGGTATTTGAGTGTCATAATTACTTTGAGGAAAAGAAAATTAAGGTGGCTGTAGTAGAATTTACTGAGTATGCGTCTTCTTGGTATCATAATTTGGTGTTAACTAGACGTAGGTGTGGGGAACCAGCTATACAGACTTGGGCAGAGTTTAAAACTTTAATGAGAAAGAGATTTGTGCCAAGTTACTATTGTAGAGAGTTGCATAAGAGGTTGCAAACTATTAGTCAAGGAGTGAGATCAGTAGATGACTATTATAAAGAGTTAGAAGTTTTAATTATTAAGATAGGAGTTATTGAGGATGATGATGCTACTATGGCTAGGTTTCTGAGTGGGTTAAATTCAGAGATAGCTGATAAGGTATAACTGTATCCTTGTGGAACCTTAACTGAAATGGTGAATATAGCTACTAAGATAGAGATTCAATTAAGGAAATCTAGGCAATATAAACCCCCTGGGATTGGGTTTAAGACTACTATGAGGAGAAATTTTGGGGGAAATACTTCTGGAAACTGGAAGAATAATAGTAAGGTAGAATTTAAGGGAAGAAACAATGAAGTTAAGACAGGACAGAAGTTTGAAAGGGGCAAGAATGTGATGACAAATCCTGTAAATGGGTCAAACAGGACTAGGGATATTAGATGCTTTAGGTGTGGAGGCTTAGAACATATAGCTTCTGAATGCCCTAACAAGAGAAATATTTTGATTAGAGAATCTGGGGAAGTAGAATCTGAATCTGAATCTGAAGAAGAAGAAGAAGAAGAAGGGGTTAACATAGTTGGAAAGGATGATAGTGACTTAGAAGATGAAATAGAATTACCAGTGAATAGGGATCTTTTTGTGGTTCGAAGAGCTTTAAATAGTAATAAATTACCTGATTCCAATGCTACACAAAGAGAAAATATATTCCATACTCGATGTTTAATTGATGATAAGTGTTTTAACATGGTCATAGATAGTGGTAGTTGTATTAATGCTGCTAGTACCCTATTGGTATCTAAAGTAGGATTGACCACTACTAAACATCCAAAACCATATAGATTGCAATGGCTTAATGAGTTGGGAGATGTTAAGGTTAGTCAACAGGTTTTAGTGAATTTAAAGTTAGGAAAATATGAGGATTCTGTTTTATGTGATATAGTTCCTATGCATGTTGCTCACTTGTTGTTGGGTAGGCCTTGGCAATATGATAGGAGGGTAGTACATGATGGTTATAAGAATAGGTATACAGTACAGAAGGATGATAAGAAGATTGTTTTAGCACCTATGACTCTAAAGGAAATATTTGAGGATCAAACCAAAATTAAATCTGATTATAAAGAATTATCTAAGTCTACTTTGGGAAATGATCTTAGTACAAAGGACATGAAAGGAACTTTTGGATTTTATGCTAAAGGTAAGGATGTAGGAAAGGCAATAAAAAGAAATACCAATGTATACTTGATGGTTTTTAAGGACTGCTATGAGTGTCAGAAAGGAACAATTGAAGAAGTACCTAGTACAGTGAGACTGTTATTGGAAGAATATAGTGAATTGTTTCCTGAGGATATACCTAGTGGATTACCTCCATTAAGGGGAATAGAACATCAAATAGATTTTATTCCAGGAGCTGTTATACCAAACAGACCTGCTTATAGGGCCAATCCTGAAGAGGTTAAGGAATTAAAAAGACAAGTTTCAGAGTTGTTAAGTAAAGGATATATTAAGGAGTCTATGAGTCCTTGTGCAGTACCTGTGTTACTAGTGCCTAAAAAGGATGATAGTTGGAGAATGTGTGTGGATAGTAGGGCAGTAAATAAGATAACTATTAAGTATAGATATCCAATTCCTAGGCTGGATGAAATGTTGGATCAATTGCATGGTGCTGTTATATTTTCTAAAATAGATTTAAAGAGTGGGTATCATCAAATTAGGATGAAACCAGGAGATGAGTGGAAGACAGCTTTTAAGACAAATTTTGGATTATATGAATGGTTAGTGATGCCTTTTGGGTTGTCAAATGCTCCTAGTACTTTTATGAGGCTTATGAACCATGTATTAAGGGAGTTTATTGGAAAATTTGTGGTTGTTTACTTTGATGATATACTTATATATAGTAAATCCTTAGAGGAACACTTGAGACACTTAAGGATTATTTTGAATGTGTTTAAAACAGAACAGCTTTATGCTAATTTAGCTAGTCTAGATTTTGTTTGGAAAGTGTGGTTTTCTTAGGATTTGTGGTAGGAAAAGAAGGTGTGTCTGTAGATGAAGAAAAGGTTAAGGCTATTCAAGAGTGGCCTGTGCCAAAGAGTGTAACTGAAGTAAGAAGTTTTCATGGACTGTGTTCTTTTTACAGGAGATTTGTGAGAAACTTTAGTACTATAGCTGCTCCTTTGACTGCCATAACAAAGAAGGATAATGGGTTTATTTGGGGATTAGAACAACAGCAATCTTTTGAGACACTTAAGACTAAATTAACCCAAGCACCTGTTTTGAGTCTTCCTGAATTTGAAAAAATGTTTGAATTAGATTGTGATGCTTCAGGGTTAGGAATAGGGGCTGTACTTTCTCAAGAAGGAAAACCAGTAGCTTATTTTAGTGAGAAATTAAATGGTAGTACATTGAATTATTCTACCTATGAAAAGGAACTGTACGCTTTAGTAAGGGCTTTGGAGGTATGGCAACATTATTTGTGGCATAGAGAATTTGTAGTTAATACAGATCAGGAGGCTATTAAGTATTTAAAGAGTCAATCAAAGTTAAATAGGAGACAAGGTAGATGGATAGAATTCATTGAAAGTTTTCCTTACATAATTAAATATAAGAAAGGTAGTGATAATATAGTTGCAGATGCTTTATCTAGGAGATATGCTTTATTGAATGCTGCTGATACTACTTTATTAGGATTTTCCAGTATTAAATTATTATACTTAGAGGATAATGATTTTAAAGAAATATATAAAAGGTGTGAAGTTTCTTCTCAAGGAAAATATTTTATTAATGAAGGATACTTGTTTAGGGAAAATAGATTGTGTGTTCCTGCATGCTCTTACAAAGGATTATTAATTCAAGAGGCACATAGTGGTGGATTAATGGCACATCTAGGAACTCAGAAAACTTTAGATGTTTTAATTGAACATTTTTATTGGCCACACATGAAAAAGGATGTTTTGAAACATTGTGTCAATTGTATTAAATGTAGGCAGGCAAAAACTACTTCAAAACCTTTTGGATTATATACCCCCTTACCTGTATCTAACCATCCTTGGGTTGATGCATCTTTGGATTTTGTTTTAGGATTACCTAGGACTAATAGAGCTAAAGATTCAATAATGGTTGTAGTAGATAGGTTCAGTAAGATGGCTCATTTCATACCTTGTAATAAAACAAATGATGCTGTAGCAGTGGCTGATTATTTTTTTCTAATGTGGTTAAGTTACATGGAATTCCTAAGACTATAGTTTCAGACAGGGATGTTAAGTTTTTAAGCCATTTTTGGAAAGTTTTGTGGGGAAAAGTAGGGACTAAATTATTATTTTCTACAACTTGTCACCCTCAAACTGATGGTCAAACTGAGGTGGTTAATAGAACTTTGGGAAACATGTTGAGAGCTGTCCTTGGAAAGAATCTTAAACAATGGGAATATGTTTTACCTCAAGTGGAATTTGCTTATAATAGGACTTTACATTCTACAACTAATAAAACTCCATTTGAGATTGTGTATGGTTTTAATCCATTAACTCCATTAGATTTGAGTCCTTTACCTCATACTGACTTGCAAAATTTTGATGCTGAATCTAGAGCTGAAAGTATAAAAAGATTACATGAGACTGTAAGGCAACAAATTAATAAAAAGGTACAACAGATGGCTGAACATGCTAATAAAAGAAGGAGAAAAATGATTTTTAAACCTGGAGATTTAGTCTGGGTTCACTTAAGGAAAGAAAGGTTTCCAAATTTTAGAAAGTCAAAATTGGATCCTAGAGGGGATTGACCATTTACTGTATTAGAGAAAATTAATGATAATGCTTATAAAATTGATTTACCTATTAAATTTGGAAATGTGAGTAATTCTTTCAATGTGGCTGATCTTAGTCCATTTCTGGGACTTATTCAGGTTTCAAAGGCGAAACCTTTCCAAGAAGAGGGGAATGATGTGAATTTTATGAATTTATATTTAAGTAATTTTGAAAATTGCTGTGAATTAATTACTTATAATTGTTTGTCTTATTTGTTGAATTAATAGGAGAATAATGTGGCATATGGTTTCTGTGGACTTGGACATAGTTGCTGAGAAGTGCAGAATATGTTTTGGAGTGAACAGATTATGTAAAATTTTGTTAAATATTTTTGTAATCCCATATGATGCATTCGCCGGTCGGAATGGGCTAATGGGAATTAGGACGGTTGTATAATCCGCCACCCGGTCCTTAATTTGGACTAGATGGATTACGGATTAATCAATCCTTAATGACCATGATTAGCTAAAGTTGTTTTAGCTGATGGGAAATTAAGCCTTAAGCTTAATTATATTTGGGACATTTTTGATGCTCGGTCGAATTTGGGGTGGTCGACACTTCATTTTTTTTGCCCAAAATTTTGTATCGCCCGTCCATGCAGGCATGTATTGTCCGTATGTATTGTCGAGTATACGGCCCTCTGTGTACATATAAATAGGCCGAATACATTGAAATACGTACAGAACTTTGACAGAAATAACATCAGTTGATATTTTTCTCTCGATCTCTCTCGCGACTTCTTCTCTCTCTTGGCGATTCTCTCATTCGCTTCTCTTCTCTGATTCTGTCTCGTTCTCACCTTGATCGATCTTGATCATTCACCTTCTAATTTCAGTTGCCATTGAATCAATTGTGCTTCTGAAACTTTGGTTCTTCCTTTGGAAAGTTTTCCTTAGGCTGTGCCGGCGAAATCGAACGTTGCGCTCGATTAAATTTTTCGATCCTTTGCGAAACCCTAACCGGTTTCCATCACAACCTCGTTTAAATCTGCAAAAATTTTGACCTAAAAATTCAATGTCGACTAATTTTTCAAACAGACACTTCCAACGTAAAATTGAATATATTTCAAAGCATATTGTATAATAAAGTTATAAAAAAAACCTTAATCATATAAGATTGAACAATCTAGACATAACTGAATTAAAAAACAAAAACCTTGAAATCAACCAAATCAGCAACAAATAATCCAACCAAATTGCACACTAAACACATATAAGAAAATTCTAATAATTAATTTGGCCTAATCATAGCCAAGTGACACAAAAAAAATTATGAATTAGAAGGAGAAGTTCTAAAGTATACCAAACAAACTGGTGCAGGTAAGGATCAATGGAGTTTCGTTGGAGGTCAAGGACCGCTCTTCGGTGGAGGTCAAGGATTTTTTAGCTTGAAAAGCAAATTAGGTTAAATCTTGCTAAAATATTTAAATTGATGGTTCAAAAACAAAATTAAACATGTAATAATGCAAATTATATAATAAAGTTAGTAAAACAACTCTTGGATCAACCTCATTTAAATCTGCAAAAATTTTGACCTAAAAATTCAATGTGGACTAATTTTTCAAACAGACACTTCCAACGTAAAATTGAATATATTTCAAAGCATATTGTATAATCAAGTTATAAAAAAAAACCTTAATCATATAAGATTGAATAATCTGGACATAACTGAATTAAAAAACAAAAACCTTGAAATCAACCAAATGAACAACAAATAATCCAACCAAATTGCACACTAAACACATATAAGAAAATTCTAATAATTAATTTGGCCTAATCATAGCCAAGTGACACAAACAAAATTATGAATTAGAAGGAGAAGTTCTAAAGTATACCAAACAAACTGGCGCAGGTAAGGATCAATGGAGTTTCGTTGGAGGTCAGGACCGCTCTCCGGTGGAGGTCAAGGATTTTTTAGCTTGAAAAGCAAATTAAGTTAAATCTTGCTAAAATATTTAAACTAATGATTCAAAAACAAAATTAAACATATTATAATGCAAATTATATAATAAAGTTAGTAAAATAACTCTTGGATCAACCTCATTTAAATATGCAATTATTTTGACCTAAAAATTCAATGTCGACTAATTTTTCAAACAGACACTTCCAACGTAAAATTGAATATATTTCAAAGCATATTGTATAATTAAGTTATAAATAAAAAACTTAATCATATAAGATTGAACAATCTGGACATAACTGAATTAAAAAACAAAAACCTTGAAATCAACCAAATCAGCAACAAATAATCCAACCAAATTGCACACTAAACACATATTGTAACACCCCCAAATTTACTACTAAAAAATTTCGTTTAATTATAAGGGTTTTAGCGGAAGTAGGAAGATAAAACCGTCGGGGGCTTTACCGCCACACTGAGTACCAGATCGGTTCACTCCTACCGACCCGATACTAAGTGCTAAGGCTAAATAAGATTGATCGTCAAGTACAAATCGTTAATAAACACTCTGGTCATTAGCAAAACACAAGTCATACAGAATCAGAGTACAGAAATCAAAAGAGTACAACCCAAAGTACAGTTTTAAAGCACCAAATGTCAGAGAACATAATACAATGGAATAAAACAAAATACAATAATACAGGGAAACAAAACGGAGGATGAAATCTGGCCACGTCACTCTCAATCCCCAAGCTAGGTCCAAGCTCAACTCTCAGCCCTGCCCGATGCCTCGTAAGCATCGTAGGCATCGAAGACATCGCCCCCTACCTGCACAAACTCAGTCGGGTCTTCTGTTCGTGGGAATGAGCAGCACCCATGAAACGGGTGATCAGTACGCTACGTACTGAGTAAGGTAACAGACGCACTGAGGCCAACATACACAGAGACACACGACATAGCAGACATGGCATAATTACATTGATAGCATGCAATAACACAGATAAACAATACCGACTATGAACCAGATAACTTATTCATTAGATCTATGATAATTAGTTGATTCACATCATAGTCTTTATCAATCCATGTGGGTACAGAAACCCCACTATTATAGCCGGTGAAACGGTCACGAGGGTACATGCCCTACCACTATTCTAGTCAGTGGACCGATCACGAGGGTAATATACCCAGCCACTATTATTTGCCGGTGGACCGGTCTGGCCCCGACTCACAAGGTGTTCCACTGTAATTATTCGTATCTTTCCCATGTCTTATCATTATTATGATTGGTTTGTTGAGCACGGAATCCCCCACTATTATAGCTGGTGGAACGGTCACAAGGATAACATACCCTGCCACTATTATTCGCTGGTGGACCGGTTATGTAGGGCACCCCGACCTTAGCCACTATTATTCGTCGGTGGACCGGTCTGGGTGCAGCTCAACATCTTCCTCTGTAAGTGATTAGTGTCTTAACGTATCTTATTCAAAAGAATATCACCCTTAACATGCATGGCTAACTATATTCGCACTTATCCTCTCAGGAGGGCCTGTCCCATATCTTGAGACTTCTGCACCTCCTAACTCTCCTCGACATCCTTCCCTTAACCCATTTTCTCACACCGGGAACCCAACTTCTAAGTGTGTGGGTCAGTGCCCACCACCTTATACCCTAAGGTTTACTCACCACCTTACCCTAGGGTTTTCACCATAAACCCTAATATGGGCCTATGTGGCCCTTCCTTCTCTGCCTCCCACAACCCACACTATTTTAACGCCCCACGTGTCATGACTTGCAGACTAAACTCTCCCCTCATACCTCGCTCCTCCTCGTTTATTTTTTTATTATTTTCTTTTTCTTTTTCCACCTTCTTAAATTAGGGTTCCCTCCCCAAACCCTAGTCGGTCCATAGGTACCCTTATATTATCCTACGTACTATTTTTCACCTCGAGCCTCCAGACTCCCAAACAGACATTTCATTACCTTCCCCGGGTCCCAAAGTAACTTTCCATACGTAAGGTTCGCCGCCATGCGGACCTTAACCTCCCCATGCAAACCCCTTGATCTTTACCATGCCAAACCCTAAGGTTTCCATGCAAACCCTAGTTCTCCCATGTAACCTTAGTTTCTCCCACTCTTTCATTTTATTTAATTCCCCTTTTACTCATTCATTCATGGATCATAGATTAACTAGGTCATCCTTACCTACGTTAGCCAACTTACTTTCCCTTGTTTATCTTAATTTCTCATTTTTCTCTTTCATGCCTCCGTTCCACAACACCTCATTAATTAACCTAGCATGCATGTCCTAAGGGTCACATCACATCACATCATATTTGCAGCATACCCATATTAGCACATACCAGGCAAGAGCACGAGAACATACCTCGGTTCCAAGCTGCGCTACACATAAAAACAGATAACATATAGAACACAACATATAAATCGTACAAGGCACCCAAGGCAAGTAAAACACGTAACACATAGGTGGCCTTAGCTACTTCTTTACCTAAAACATCGCCAGGTTTGGAGCACGCTCCTACGCCTCCTGGGGTTTTTGACCTGATTCACCTATAAGAGGGAAATACTATGGGTCAATATCCCTCTACCGGAATTACCATAGTTTTCCTATCTTACCCCTATTATGGCCTAATACTAAGGCTAATATTAACAATAGTAGTTTATAAATAAAAGGTAGGGTTATTATTATTCTCAAGATAGTTAAATGAATCACCACTAATCAAAGTAAGTCTTAGTAAAATCCATAGTATTAAAGTAAGGGTTTCAATATTACTAATAACAATATTATTAAATATACTAATAATAATAATAAGAATACTAGTAATTATAAGAATACTACTACTACTACTAATAATGGTTATAATGATAATAATGATGATAATAATAATTGAATCGTAGTAGTATTAGTAATAATAATAATGATGATAATAATAATAATAACAACAACAACCATAATCATGATGATGATAATAATAATAATAATAATAATGATAATAGTAATAATACAAATAATAATAAGAATACTAAAAGTAATAATAATAGAGATAATAACAATGATAATAATAGTTAGAATAATAAACATAATAATACTAATACTAATAATAATAATAGTAATGATAGTGATAATGATAATAATAATGATAATAATAATAGTGGCAATACTAATCATAATAAGAATACTAAAAATAATAATATTAAATAATAATAATAAGGATAATAACGATGGTAATAATAGTTAAAGTAATAAATATAGTAAATACAATGATGATGATGATGATGATAATAATAATAATAATAATAATAATAATAACAACAACAACAATAACCACCATAACCATAATAATAATAATAATAACGATACTGATAATACTAATAATAGTAAGAATACTAAAATAATAATAATAGAGATAATAACGATGTTACTCATAGTTAGAGTAATAAACATGATAATAATAATAATAATAATAATAATAATAATAATAATAATAATAATAGTAATAATAGTAATAATACTAATAATAACACAACAAGGTTTTAGTATTAATTAATACCATTAATTAGAAGTTCTTTGAGATAAATGTTAGGACATAATAGTAATAATAATAATGATAATAATAATCATAATAACACTAATAATAATAGTTAATAATATTAAAAATCATTAACACATTTAATAAACAGGGTTTAGGGGTTAAGGAGTTGGGGAACAACCTAGGCTACGTGGTGGTGCCGGCGGCGGCAGCAGCGGTGGTGGAGGAAGGAAGAAGTGGATAGGTGGATGTGGAGGCTAGGGGAGAGGGAAGTAGGGGAAAATGGAGGTGTGAGGTGGTAGGGTAGGATCCCTTGGTTGTTTTGGGGGGTAGAGGCGGTGCTGCAGGTGGCGGTATCGGCGGCAACCGGCGGCACGAAGGGCGGCGCAGGGTCGAATGGGCTATTCGAGGAGGCAATTTCGCACGGCCGGAATGGCTCGTGCAGGGAAATGCAAGGAAGGCTGTGGCTGGGTTGTGTAGAGGGCGGTGCAGGGAGAATTTTGGTGCCTGGAGTGGGCTGCAAAGGCGGCCGACGGCGGAGGAATGGCTGGCTGAATAAGGGGCGGCACACAGTTTGGTTTTCTGGGCTGCCAAATTCCAAACCCGATTATGGCAGCCCTTAGGGCTATTTATAGGGTAATCGGGAAGGGAAAACGACAAGGACGCATGCAAAAGTAGGGGGCATGGTTATGGGCTTCTGTCCAGCAAGAGTGGCCGGCGTAGGTCTGCGTGTACAGACCGTGAGTTGTCGGGGAGAGAGAGGGATGTCATGCGGGAGAAGGGAGGAACGGTCTTGTCAAAATTGTAGGAGAGTCAACAGGGAGGAGAGGGGAGGAATGGCCAGTGCAAGGAGCGTGGGCGTTGCAGCCTTTTTCCGGCGAAATTTTCGGTTGTAGGCTCGAGCTGGAGGTTGAAGACGGGGGGGCTGGACCGGCGGTCTAGGGGAAAAGAAAAAGAAAGAAAAGAAAGGCTGAACTGGCCGGGAGAGGGGAGGAGAGGAGTAGGGTGCTGGGCTGCGCAGGGGGAGGGGAGTTGGGCCAACAGGCCGGCCCAGGTCGGGGGAAAAAATAGAAAAAAAAAAGAAGAGAAGGAAGGAAGGGAAAGGAAAAAGAGGGGGAAAAAGGAAAAAAAAGGAAAAAGAAGAAAAAATGGTGGTTGGCTTAATTAATATAATTTGGGTAATTTGAGATGTTTAATAAAATATAAATATTAAAATAATAATTAAATTCTCTTTTTAGGTTAATTTAGGGATTTTTGAAAGAATTTTCTTAAATTCCATTTTAATTAACAAAATACTCTAATTTTCTCCAATTAAATTATTTATAAAGTTTATATTAATTTGAAACTATTTTATCCTTCTTAGTTTAAATAAAGTAATTTATTTAATTAATTTCCAAAATAAAATCCTTAATTAGCTGAAAATACCAAAATCCCTCATATTTAAAACACTTATAAATTTCTTCTTGATTTTCCTAATTAATTTCCTTTTATTTTAATAAAAGTAAATTATTTGATTAATTTCCAAAATAAAAATCTTATTTAATAATAAATAATAAAATTAGGATTTTCGGGGCATTTCACGTATAAGAAAATTCTAATAATTAATTTGGCCTAATCATAGCCAAGTCACACAAACAAAATTAGAAATTAGAAGGAGAATTTCTAAAGTATACCAAACAAATTGTTGCAAATTGGAGCAGGTAAGGATCAATAGAGTTTCGTTGGAGGTCAAGGACCGTTCTCCAGTGGCCAAATTAACTTCAAAATGGTCAAATGGCGGTACCAAATTGGTAGTGTACTGCCACCTTGCATAGTGTTGTATCATTTTTGTTAGCATTCCAATGGGTCGGGCCTGAGTCGGGTCCAGCAAAACATAGACCAAGACATGTTTACATTACCTACACCTAGGCCCATTGGATCTCAAAAGTTTAGATCCAAATCTAAATCCATCGGGTCTAATAGGTAAATGGGTCATTAATGGGTCCGACTATTTTTTTAAAAAAAAATTCTATGTAAATACATATAAAGTTATGTTTTATGTAAACTTAATATGTATTTTTTGTTTAAAAAACTTATCAGATTGAAAAGATAAATATTTTAAAAAAGTTACTTTAACTTTTTAAATGATGTTTCAATTCTTTTAAAATAAAATATTATACATATTATTTACAAAATAAATACACAGAAATAAAATTTTATAAAATAAATAAGGAGATCAAATAAGATAATGACAAAGATGACAAACATAATATTATATATAAATATATATATACATATATAATATATGGGTATGGCAGGTTGGGTCGAATATGGGAGTACTAGACCTAGACTTAAATCCATTTACGTATATATGGACTCAGACTTACTAAAAATAAGGTGATTATAGTGGGTCAGGGTCAAGTATGGGACCCATGACTATTCATAGTTGTGTGCTTTGGTGTTGGTGTAGATCGATAAAGGTAGATAAAGAATGGTGTTGGAGCTAGCGTCTGGTTTTTTGGCATTATCGATGGTGGCTCGACGCCCTCCCTAGATCCCATTACTCACTACTATTATTGTTGGCTACACATTCGTTGTTACTCTTCTCATCGATGTCCATCATGCTAGCTCGGTGTTTTGGTGGTCTCATTATGGTGGTGGTGTTGTGGTGTGGTCGGTTATTGGAGGCACAATGGTATGCCCTAAGTCGAAGGTCATGGAGGTTGGGGGTTTGGGGTTAGGTGTACATGTTGAGAAATAAATAGAAAAGGAGAGAGAAAATAAGGATAGGTAGGGGCTGTTGGTGAGTTTTTTTTTTACAATACATTTATAAAAACAACCTAGATAATATAAGCAACTAAAAATAAGAGATTTAAAGGATACTTTCAACAAAAATAAAATTCCAAGATTTTTGGAGAAAATAAAATAAAAATAAAAATAAATCATAACACTTATTAAAATATAAACATGGTTTTAAAATAATATTTAATATACATCAGAGGCACTTTTTTTTATAAAACTTTGAGTGATAGTAATTAATTTAAAACATTTCCAAAAAAATTCCTCCATTAACCATAATGGAAGAAAATTAAATTTTGAAAGAAAATCATAACTAAATTATAGAAGCCATTTTATTTAAATATTTTCTTGAAGATCTTATCAATCTCATAAAAATAAATAAATTCAAAATAGAAATATTTCCTAAGGATAAAAATTGTTAAAATAAGTTTACCACTTTAAAGTAATTTTATAATTTTAAAATATTTTTTTTACAAAATAAAATCCTAAAATAATGTCATAATCACATGACAAAATTATACTTAGAAAAGAATATAAAATATTAAAACTAAAACACACAATAGAAATGAAAATATATTTTAAATGAAAATCAAATCACTTTAATTCAATATAATCATAGTCGTAAACAGAATTATAAAAATTATTCACAATGAAAAACAAGTAAATAAATTTGAATATGAATTCAAAACTGTACATAAAACTATAAAAGGAGACAAAACTTGAACAAAAACATCAAGAATCATGATTTAAATAAAATAATCGAACTAAAATAAAATGAAAAGTCAAAACTCATAATTAAACACCGATATTTTATAAAAATTAAGTTTCTAATAAGTAGGTTTTTATAATTAATGAGGTACGTTTTATAGTATATTTATTGTATAATATTATTGCATGTTTTAATTTTTGTTTGATTTTGTGCAATGTGAGCATGATAGCTCTTTGGAGGCGTTGTGATTAACTTGAGACGAGAAAGTCATACTAGTAATATGTTTGTAGATGATAATGTGTGGGTCATGCGGTGGCATAAGACATATAAGCATGGAGAGGATCAATGGGGCCAATGGGAGGATATTTTGTTCTTGAAATGGTCTTTTGGTTTTAAGAGATAGGGAAAAACGATATCGTATATTTGGGTGTTAACTTTTTTCTAATCATTTTTACTTTGGACTCTTGTATCGCTTATTATATTTGCATTAGCTTGTTGTACGAAGGGTGTGTTATCATTAAACATTTAATTATATTATTATCTCTTCTTTTTCACTACTTTTTTTATTTAGTTTGTTTTGAGCCTTAACACTTAGCATAAAGAAGGTAAAGAAACTAGACTCATGCTAAGTGTCGCGATAACATCTAATATTTTGTGATTTATGCTTATGTAAAATGTAATTTTTAAGTTCTCAATTTGGAGGTGTTATAATGTGAGTGTAGAGTTTGTGGACACCTTACATCAATGGGTAGATATGTTCACTAAACCATTTAATAATGAATGATTCACAATAATTAGGAGAAAACTTAGGATGACATTTATGTAATTTAAGTTATTTGTAATACCCCGTATTTTTAAAATCCAGATTTATTAAGTTTAATGATTTTATTAGCGTAATTTGAGGTCAACAATTAATTATTTTAATTTCGATTCTTTTTATAGATTTATCGACGATTTCGAACCCATAATTGAATGTAATTAATCATTGTCGTTGCGAACCATTCTAGACAAATTCGTTCACGACAATGATTTTATTATATTCTTATGGATTTGATTCTCGGTTAAAAATATGTATTTTCGTTGTTTCTCATACTGTTATTTTTATTTTTAATATTTTAGATTTGTTTTCGATTATAACTTCGTCATGTGTTAACGGTGTATTTTGAGGTTATATTTCGTTGACAAAATATATTATTTAAATTATAGAATTTCATTTTAAATAGTTAAATTTATTTTAATAATTTTATCCGTAGAAAATATTTCCGATTTTAAATTTATTCGTTTCGGTAATCGTTAATATTTTCGGAAAGTTTAAATTAAAAAGATTTCGGAGTTTATTTATGAAATTCTTTCTGGAATTAATTCCCTTTCGTTTTATGCTTTTTGGTTTACGGAAAACCGATTTCGGAAATTATTTAAATTAGTCTTGGTTTATTCGAATTTGACTTAAATATTTTAGTATATGTTTTTAAATAATTTTTCGGGGTCTTATAATGTACTTTCGTAAATAATATAAATTTTTATGTTCGTTGGTTAATCCTTTCGAAAATGTTTCTGAAATTCTGTATATGGTCCTTTTATTTATTTTAAGTGTTCGGATCGTTTCGAAATAATTTTTATTTAATAAATTTTAGATAAAATCTTCCAATATTAATTTTTAAGATTTTAATATTTTATTTGATACTTGTTTTGTAAAAAAAAAAAAAAAAAAAAAAAACCAAACCTGTCGGGACCCTGAGCCCCCCCTCTCTTCTTTTTCTTTCTCTCTTCCCTTTCTCGGCTCCCTTTCTCCCAGTCCCCGACCCCCCTGCGCCTTGCCCTGTCCCGCAGCCCTAACCCCAGCCAGCCACCCCTTCTCCCAGCTGCCCCTCCTTGCTTCGCCCCGTCGGCCGAGCTCCGACCGCAGCCAACCGCCGCAGTAGCAGCAGCTAAAGCCGCGCGACAGCAGCCCACGCAGCAGCGGGCGACGACAGCAGCAGCAGCAGGCCATGCTGGTCGCGCCACCGCCCGGCCACCGGCGAGCCTGGCTTACGACCGGTGAGCAGTCCTTAGCCTCCGACGAAGCTTCCCCAGCCTTCCTTGCCCCGATTTGTCAGTTTTTCGTTTGGTATAATTTCCGAAAAAACCCTAACCTTGTTTTGATTAATTGAGTATGAATTAGCTTATAAAAAGCTAAATTGATTGTTTGTTTATGTATGTATATGCTGTAAGATTTATTTGGATAGGTTGATTGTATGGTTATGTTGAGATTTTGGAAAAATTGGATTTTTAGCCGGGTTATGCCCAAATTTTTCGGATCCGCCCGTTTTTGCGATTTCGGATAAATTGATTATACAATATGTTTTAAAATGTATCCAATTTCATTTTGGAACCGTCAATTTGAGAAATTTATGCAGGTTTTATCGGAATTTGATTCCTAGGTCAAATTTTGGGTGTAATGAAATTGGGTTGTATAATTGAGCCGTTCCGCTCAATTGATTTTATAGTATCGTTTAAAATGTATTTAATTTTATATTAGAAGTGTTGATTTGGGAAAATTGTGCGTAATTGACCGGAATTGGATTTTTAGGTCAAAACTCCCGCGGGTTTAAATTGGTTTGGGTAATCGGGTTATTTTATTCAATTGACTATATAAATTACATTAGAATATGTTTAATTACATTTCTGAACCGTCAATTGATATGTTTTGGCAAGAATTAATCGGATTTGCGTTTCGGGCTCAAAAACCCTAATTGGGCTAAATTGTGTATTTCTTTTACTAGTTTTGAGCAATTGATTATTTGATATGTTAGAAAATGTGTTTAATTGCATTTCTAAACACTCAATTTGATTAAATTTATAGAATTTTAACGAGTTGTATTTTCGGGCCTAAAACCCTAAATTTCAAGTGAAATTATGAAGTCGATTGCTTGTATTGTTGTTTTTTTCTAAAATTTAATGTATAGAAATAGTTGAAATGGCATTAATTGCTTTCTAATACCTTTAATTTGAATTAACTAAATGGAATTACTTGAGTTTGTGTTATGGGCTTTGAAACCCTAATTTTCGGGGATGATTTTATAAAATTGATTTTTGCTACGTGTATTTATCTAATCGAATTCTATCTTTGGGTTTTAAACCATTTAAATTCTGTTTTAACCTAATCGGTTTGGATTTGGTTCTATGTAAACGGTTGGGTTACCTATTTAGTTATAAAACCTAATAAATAAGTTATTTTCGGTAAATTAACTTATGATCGATGATTCTTTTCGGGCTTTCCAAATGAAGTTGAAATGTCCCAAGGGATATTTGTATTAATCCGTTTTTATTCAGTTTTAACCTTAAATCTTAATAAAGCTATACTTTTAAGTTCTAAGTTTTATACACGTTTTCTAAGAAAGATCATTTGTGTAGTTTGGGTTTATTTAATTAGGGTATGTGAATTATTGATTGATAGAATAGTTTCTAATTTAGTTTTCGATTTCTATCGGGTCTAGGAAAGCTTTCTCGTGGACCCACGAACTAGGGATCCCTCTCCCTCTCATTTCGCTTAGCTAGCTTCGGATCCAGGTAAGTTCTCTACTTACCTCTACTTATGGGTATTTCGTAAGGACGTAACTAAGGCCACTTGGGTGCATCGCATGATTTACCTGTCTTGTATGCTTTGTGCGGTTGTATGCTATAATCCTGTGTATTATCTGTGTATTTGTGTAGCGCAGCATGGAACCGAGGTACGTCCCCGTGTTCTCGTCTTTGTGTACTAATATGTTGTGGAACAAGAATGATGTGATGTGATGTGATGTGACCCTACGACATGCATGCTGGGTTATGTGAGGAAGTGTGGTGAAGTGGGGACTTGAAAAAGAAAAATAAGCGGTTAAAATAACCAAAGGGAAGTACGTCAGCTAACATAGGTGTGGATGACCTAAGGAGTTCACCATTTGTGAGACGATGAGGAGAAGGTGGAATTAAGTAAATAAAAGAGTGGGAATAAATTAAGGTTGCATGGGGGAAATTAGGGTTTGCATGGTGGTATTATGGTTGGTATGGTGGTATTAGGGTTTACATGGTGGTATTATGATGTGTATGGTGGTATTGATGATTGTATGGTGGTATTAATGGCTTATGGTGGTATTAGGGTTTGTATGGTGGTGTTATGGGTTGTGTGGTGGTAATAATGCTTGTATGGTGGTATTAGGGTTTGTATGGTGGAGTTAGAGTTTTGCATGGAAATTAATGATTGTATGAGATTTAGGGTTTGTGTGAAAAGTTCGAGATGTTGCATGGGATGCGTAACGTCTGCGTGGGAGAAAAATTTACCTATGAAAGGCTGATTTGGGGTGTAAGGAAGGTAATGCAAGTATTATTTGGGTGTTTAACTATTTTGGACGGGGAATAGTGCGTGGAGTATTATAAGGGTTTGGAGGAGACAGAATTAGGGTTTGGAGTGATTAACTCTGGGTCGTTGTGATTAAGTAGGGTTGGAGTAGCTAATTGTGAATTGCTGAGGGTAATTAAGGTTTGGGATGGCTAAGTATGGTTGTTATGGTAAAATAGGGTTAAGGCATGGTTTGGTGTGGTCAATTAGGGTTCGTTATGGCTGCTTAGAGTTGTTTGGTGTTATCATGTGTATTATTGATTAAGTGTAGTTATGAATGTGGAATTTCATTGTTTGTGATGTGTAAGTATGAAGTGAATGATTTATGCATGTCAAGGGCGTGATGTGAATTCAATAAGACACTGATAAGACATTAATCACGTAAAGCGAAAGATGTCGAGCCGAGCCTGTGATCCGGTCCACCGGCTATAATAGTGGATCAGAGGCGTTTTGCCCTGTGCGATTATTTTCCGGTCCATCGGCTATAATAGTGGATCAGAGGCGTTTTGCCCTGTGCGTTTATTTTCCGGTCCACCGGCTATAATAGTGGATCAGAGGCGTTCTGCCCTGTGCGTATATCTTCCGGTCCACCGGCTATAATAGTGGGGCTCCCGCGCTCACATGGACTAATAAAGAATGCGTTGAATGAATCTGAATGAAGTAATCCACAGGGAAAATACTAAGTACTTACAGCGAAGCACCATGTAAGTCGGGGCTGTGATCCGGTCCACCGGCTATAATAGTGGATCAGAGGCGTTTTGCCCTATGCGTTTATTTTTCGGTCCACCGGCTATAATAGTGGATCAGAGGCGTTCTGCCCTGTGCGTTTACTTTCCGGTCCACCGGCTATAATAGTGGGGCTCCCGTACTTACATGGATTATTAAAGAATATGTGTGAAATGAACATATTATTAATGAGAATAAAGAATAATTCTAATTGGACCATGACCAGCTTTTATTGTCTATATTACCACATGCTGCTTATGTGCATAATGAGTCACTTATTGTTTCGGTTATTCCACGCTTATATGTTAAATGGGATGTTGCATATGTTTTATATGCTACTATAGTTGTATGGTAAGATACATGCTGTGAGTTGTGAATATGTATGATATTGTATCAACGTGCTGTACCAGGATTTAATACGCACTTGATGTTATAGTACGTCTCTTCCATAAGGTAGGGTAGCGAGACTTACTCAGTATTGGACCCGTACTGATACTACACTGATTGAATGGGTCCTGTGATGATCCACCAATGGTGGAGAGCAGACCTCTTGTGCAGGTTGATACTGAGTTGGGGCGGAAGACTTGCCTTGAGTGAGTAGGCGATCCGGATTTTTATTCTTCGGGATTTGTTTTGTTTAATTGTTTTCACCTTTGGAAGTTGCAAGTATTGTATTTAGATTTCTAAAGGTTTTGTAATTGACTTTAAATTTCTCGTACTCTGTTAAGCTTTTACTATTCGGATTTAATTGGTTGACAGGTTTTCGCCTTGCATCTAACATGAGATAGATGGTTGACATTTATCTTGTGTTAGATGTGGCGGTAACATTTTCCAAATTCACTCCTAGCTTCCGGTTTAATCTTTCAAAAAAATTTTTTTTCCAGAGTGAAATTTGGGGGTGTTACATTATTTCTCTTGATTTTGTGAATTCATGGTAATTTGGTGCATAATTGATGTGTTAAGTGCATGAAACCTAGGTTATCATGTTTGGATAGCCTAGATATGTGTTAATTTGGTTTTGATACGGACTACATGATTTGTGTATAACAAACAAAAATTGAGCTTTTGTTGCATGTTTTATTTCATAAATTGATTGTTTTTCTTGCCTAATATTAAAATATTATTAAAGTTTACCTTTAAAAAATAAATAAAATTTTAAAAATTAAAACTAAAAAATATAATATTATAATATATTAATAAAATAATCAATAAATATTAGATTTTTTCAAATATAATAATCTAGTAAAAAAATTAAATATCTTAAATATTAGATATTTCTTTGACTAAAATTGGATCGAATATTCTATATATCGAATTAAAGTTTTCGGAATTGAATCAAAATTTTAAAATTTAAAATTTTTGCACTATTCTAATTATAAATTTTAAAAATAAACTAGAAAACAAACCCTCAGAGTCTCTATACTTGGCGGTTGGCTAATGTTATCAAAAGTTAATCTTTTTATTATCTGCATTGGTTATTTTTCTGAAAGTTTCTTTCGATAAGTGTTTTCTTATTTAAAAAGTTAATGTTGCTTAGATTAGGTTAAAAATTAATTGATAATTACCTCATAAGTATTAATCTTAAAATCATGGATAAAAGAGGTTAAAGTTAATTTATTCATATAACTTAACTATTCACCTTCATTTATTTCCAAACAAAATAATAACAACTAATATTTTTAAAACATTCATCTTTATTCAACTAATTTAAATTTATTTATATCATTTAACCTAATTTAGATTTATGTCCATCCAAATGTACAGTTACACATTTGACCCGTTTTCTCTTCATTATTTTCTGTTACCTTTTCATTTCGCCCGTCTAATAGCATTTCTCAGCTCGCCGCTACAGATGTTCGCTTTTTCGGTGCGCTCTCTCTCTCTGCTTCCAGATTTTCCTGCTCATTTATTTTTCGGGTGAGCACCTCCATTTGGTCGCACTGTTTCTGTATTCAAGTTTAATTCATCTGACTAGCCGCATGAGTTGATTGAGTTCACTTTCTTGGTTTTATCAGTATATTTTGTGAGCGGTTTCTAATTGGGTACTTCTCATCGTTGATCTTTTTGACTAATATGCGCTTTGGGGTTGAATTATGGTTTAATTGTAAACTTGAATGGGGTTTACTAGTGTTTTTGAGTTTATTGTTGTGTTAAATTTGAGTTGATTCGAGTCTTCCAATGCGCGGGCTAAAGGTTAGGTTTTTGGGATTCTTTTAATTGGGAATTCTCCTTTCTGTTTCGTCTCGAGTAATTGTGCCATTTAGTATCAAGCTGGTAGTATTTTGCAAAATGAATGCTGTATTTTTATATTTATTTTCCAGTTTGTTTTGTGGTCTGCCTTTTATGGGTTTGAAAGGAGCTGCTTCTTAGGCCTTGTTAACGTTAGCGTTTTATTTAATTCGAAGTACTAGAGAAGGAAGAGTTACATCAGTTGGTGAAAATCTATTTGTTCTTCTAGTTTGTTGGCTGCTAATTCTTGTTTTGTTCTGTGTTTCAGAGTATAGATTGAAAAAAACACGTAAGTCAACTTTTGATACAGCTCGAACAAGATTTTGGGAGCATATTTGAGCTCTTGGGTATGTTAGTTTCTTCATCCTAATTGGCGGCTTTAAAACATTATGTCTCTTTATGATTGCAAAATTTTTAGCACGAGAAATTGATATGGGTTTCTTTTTGTATGAATAGGGGTAAATGTATTTGTGTTGATTTGGAAACAGAAATTTTCTGTCTTTCTTTGGGTAAACAAAATAATCCTGGCTCTGGAAAGCTATTTGGATTCCAGCCACCAGGGTTCAGTGCCATCTATGGTGCCATCTGGGGTGGCTGGAGGATTAACTCAATCCTCAGCAAGTTCTGGAATATTTTTCCAAGGAGATGGACAGTCTCAGAATATAATTAACTCACACTTGAGTACATCCTTTGGGAATTCTGCCAACTCCATTCCTGGAACAGGGCGATCAACTCTGGGCCCAGTTTCTGGTGATGTCGACCAAGTGGTTTTGAACAGTGTGGCTAACTCAGGACCAAGCGTTGGAGCTAGCTCTTTGGTCACTGATGCAAACTCGGGATTCTCCGGAGGTCCTCAGATGCAAAGAAGTGCCAGCGTCAACACAGAGTCCTACATGCGGTTGCCTGCATCACCCATGTCATTCAATTCAAATAACATAAGTGTTTCTGGTTCCTCTGCAATAGATGGACCATCAACAGTGCAGCAAAGCCCGCCTGATCCTAGTCCGCGACAAGCTTTTCATAACCAACACCAACATCCAGTTCAACATGGAAGTTCAAATGCAACATCCTTGTCTTCATCAGAAATGGGCAAAGTCCTGCCTCAAATTCGCCCACGAACCCCTATCTCTTTCATGCAGGATCCTAGTATTTTGTCCCAAATTCAGAAGAAACCAAGGTTGGACATTAACCGGGAAGACATGTTACAGCAGCAACTAATGCAACAGCTGTTGCGGAGACAAGATCCATTACAGTTCCCGAACAATAACCCTCAGTTGCAGGCATTGATCTTCCAGCAGCAGAGGTTGCATCAACAGAACCTTCTGCAGGCTATGCCTCAAATGCAGCGGACTCAATTGCTGCAGCAGCAGCAGCAGCAACAACAGCTACAACAGCAACATCAGAGAAATCTTCAACAGCAGAACATGCAACCAGGGACTGCAATAAAGAATCCGAATGAGACTGTTGGTATTTGTGCTCGACGTCTGATGCAGTACCTTTTTCATCAGCGGCAACGACCTGCTGTAAGTTGATGTTAACATGACTTAAATGTGGCTCATATTCTCTCTTTGAGCAAGTTTGATTGCTAGGTCCTTGCTTTTATTATTTGCATGTTCATTTTCACTATTTTCGTTTCTTTTGTGGCTTCAAATAAAATGTGATATAGTATGTAGTTATTGAAGCATTATTGTCTCCCAATCTTGGTGACTTTGAACAATAAGACATTTGTTTAACTAAGCCTCTTTATTATATGGCAGGAAAATAGCATGGCCTATTGGATAAAATTTGTAGCTGAATATTATGCTCCCAGGGCAAAGAAACGATGGTGCTTGTCGTTGTATGACAATGTTGGACCTCATGCCTTGGGTGTTTTTCCTCAGGCTGCGATGGTTAGACCTTTGCATTCCTCGACTGTCTTTATTTGATCTCCTTGGCTAGTTTTGCTCAATTGCTATTTGTTTTGCTGATATTGATCTACCTGCTTCTGCGATTTAGGATGTTTGGCATTGCGACATTTGTGAAGCCAAATCTGGAAGAGGATTTGGTAAGTTAATTAGTTACTTATGCCCTTTTAGCGCCTTTTCACATTTTTTCCCACAAGAATTGATTTTCAGGTTAAGATTAACTGGCTTCAGGATTTGTTGTTTGGAAACAGATTGCATTTTTATTAAGCTACTCTAGTATTTTATGTAGTTCTTATGCAAATGCTGTAATTATGTGCCTTCTCATCATCCACGGTTCCACCCTTCTGCGGGAAGGAAACATTAGAAAATTCACATTAGAGAGAATCATTCCTATTTATGTCATGTATGTGCATATATTTTTCAATTGGTCACTTATGACTTATGAGATGTTGGGTGCAGCTACTTGGATCCATTTTTATATTCTGATCTATGAAAAAACTCTATACGGTGTTGGCTCTAATAGAAAGATATGGTTTTAATGAGGAAACTATTTGCCTACTACAAAAGAAAATGTTTATGATGTCCAAAATTGATTCACATATATTCTAACAAAGGCTTTTGTGGGCATATTCATTGTAACATCTATGGCAGCAAATTTGGTAGTTACGTTTTAAATGCATCTATTCACTGAGGGCATCAATTGAGAAATCATTATAAATGATTTTCCTTCTTGTTGTAGCTATTGTCTGTGTGTGGGTATCCGAAAAGCTTCCTTTTGTTAATTTCCTCCTCATTATGTGGGCAATCAACAGAGGCAACATATGAAGTACTGCCCCGACTTAACAAAATAAAGTTTGACGGGGGCATAATTGATGAGCTACTGTTTTTGGACTTGCCTCGTGAACGTAGATTTGCCTCTGGAATATTTATGTTGGAATATGGGAAAGCTGTTCAAGAAAGTGTATATGAGCAACTTCGTGTCGTCCGTGAGGGTCAGCTGAGAATAATATTCAACCAAGATTTAAAGGTTTTTGCTGTTATGTATTATTCTATATGCATTTTCTTTTCAGTTATAAGCCGTATAGCTGTTTATAAGCTTATGCATCAATTATTGTGATGATTTCCAGATACGCTCCTGGGAATTTTGTGCACGACGCCATGAAGAGCTACTTCCCCGGAGGTTAGTTGCACCTCAGGTACTGTTTCTCATTTTGCCTTCTATATCACTTTCCTAAACTTGGGTCTTTAAATTGAAATTCATCACTCCCCTGTGTACCCCTTTTTTTGCTGGATACAATTTGTCTGACAGTATATGAGGGCACTATGAATGTTTCACGTGAAATCTTATTATTCTAAAGTGCTATAATATTATTGAGCTATGCTGCATATGAATGCAGCTAACTGGAGTTGAGAATGGTAGTTAGGTGGAAATTCTATACAACAATGCTTGAGTCTTGGTTGTTTACTACTAGTTTGGAAACAATGAAAGGAAGTACTAGAAAAGATCTAAAGGCTGAAGTGATGAGGTCTTAGAACTTGAAATGCATTTGTTTGAGGACCTATATGCTTATTCTCCTCTCGTGCTATGGTAGTGTTATGCCTTTTCAAGTGATGCTAGGCTACACTTAAACCTTGTAGGTTTTGTTAATCCAAAACACACCAATTAATCCTAAGGCCGTACATATAGGTCAAAGGATTACAATAGATAAGACAAAAATAGTATTTAACAATTATGTCTGAAGATATTTTTTCCTTAAGATAACTAGTAAATAGTGATTATTCTTAGTAAATATATATAATTAATAACTAAAACCACTAGATCACTCAAGTATAGACCTAAACAAGAGGCATTTTTTATTTGGACATGGGCCTTCTTTTTAGGTGTTTATCAATGAACTAGGACTACAACTATAAGCTTTACAATAATGAGGCATGTAGATTTATGGACGTTCAAACTAGTGTTTGAAAAGTTGCGCCTATAAGCTTTACAATAATGAGGCATGTAGATTTATGGACGTTCAAACTAGTGTTTGAAAAGTTGCGCCTTGCGCAAAGTGCTGGGGCTTTGGGGATTTTGGGTTTTAGTTTCATACAAAATTGTCTTCATTCAGTATAGTAATTAATTCTCATGTTTGGAAGGAAAGGGAGGAGGGAAGAAAGGTTATAGCCAAAAATCTGAATGGATAAAGAAAGAAAGACATTTACTGCAGTTAAGAAAACTTTTAGTTATTATTTGACTTTATTTTCATAAATATGTAACTAAATCTTATGTTGAGAAAGAAATTAGAAAGAAAAAGGTTATGGGAAGACCAATAGACATAATTTTGAGTGGAAAAAGGAAGAAAAGATTTATTTACTACATAGAAGGAAAAAAATCACATATTTTTAGGTAGATCAAAAGCGATATTAGACTAGACAATTTTGGTGCCTTCGCGTGCACCTTTGCCTTGTGCCTAGCACCTAGGCTCTATAAACGTATTGTCTAGGTGTGCCTTAGATATGTTTGAACACTGGTTTAAACCCAATTTGTATATATCAGATTGGATATCAAATCTGTGCTTGTTATACTAAATTATCAATTATCCAAAAATTGACTATGGACTAGATATCCAATATTGATATTGAAACATTATTTTAATGATTTTATTAATTGCTACAAGAAGGTTTAAATATGCCAGATATTATCTATAAATTTCTTATTTTACCCAATAAAATTATTTAATTATTATTATAAAAATTACAACCCAAAAATTGAATAAAAATTTTCAAATAGCCAATAAGTCAAACCGTAAATTTTGGTATATATTTGAAATAATGTGGATATTAACCAATGAATAAAAAACTGGACTGGCCGGTTCAATAGGTCTGACCGGGTATTGGGGTGTCCTGTCCACCTGCACGAAATTACCAGATTTTGAAAAAAGCGTACCGACCAAGCAGTAAAACTGCGGTCACGGCCGCGATTGTGGTTGTGATCATGGTGTCGAGTATCATGAACGATATTTTATATGTCGTGGTTGTAGCGGTGTATTTTTTTAATTCTTTTTCACAAGTATCGACAAATATTGGTAAATATCGGACAATAACGGTAAATATCGGCCAATGTTGCGACGATAAATATATGATTTTCTAAAACGGTTGTATTTTTAGGAATTTTACATCGCTGTTGGCTCAAAAACTACAAAATTGCGGCAGATTTGCCATTGTAGTATCAACTGGAAAAAATCGGATTGGACCGAAAAAATCGGGTACTAAACATCGTCATTTCAGTTATAGGTAGAAAAAATTAAAGGGCAAATGACCTGGGTTAACTTGGTCGGATTGGGTGAACTAGGATCAGACCGGGTTATACCAGACTTTTTTTTTAAATAAAAACAATTTTCAATCAAACCATGGTTGGACCAGTCAGATCGTAGACTGAGAGGTCCATTGGATCGAATTTTAGTCCGATTTTTGAAACATTGATATTAACCGAGTCCAAATAATCCATTATCGATCTTATCTAGTCCATGGTGACAGAAGTCAAATCTAATATAGGATCATTTTTTATAGATAATGAAGCTATTTTTTGGATACCTATTTTTTTAAGCAACTCTATGTAGGATTATATTGTTCTCCCCTGCTTGATAAAAGTTCGACCTTGAACATTGAAGTGTTGAAGAGGCTCGCTTGTTATAATTCCTTCGATCATGACTTGTATGACTATAATTGAAACACCTAGTCTAGGAGGTGCTAGGCTAAGCAGAGGCTGTAGAGCACATTGATTTCTTGGATCGACCACGAGGTTGTTGGGGAGACTTGCAATGAGAACTAGTCTTCTATTTAGACTCTCATACTCCAAACAACGTTACGTAGTTCTCTGAGCTTTTTTTTGGTCATCTTGTGCAATGGATTGCCCAATTTCATGGAAAAGCTGCTGAGGTTCATCAATTTTTTTTCCTAACTCCTAATAACCTTCGTTGCTAATCATCCTAATAACAAGATAAAAGTATTTTTTTCTGTTTTCTTTTCTAAAAATCTAATCTAAAATAAAAATATAAAGAATGACTAATAGCCAAAATCACTATTGTGCTTCCTCTTTTGATTCATGATGGAGAACTAATGGTGCAATGTTAGGATTGGACAATTGCGACAATATTGGTGAGTGTCTAGCGACGATGGAGATGGTGCAAACAATGGTGTGCAATTGAATGGAGTCATGATCAACTTGTGACCATCCGATGACAATCGATGATGCTTGCTTGCAGTTGTGCATCTGTGCAAAGGATGAGACTTGGCTTGTGATAGTTGAGATGGTCATATGAGGGTGTTGTTTGCTAGTGGACTGGGGTTCAATGGTAGTGGGCATAATGTTTGATGGGGTTGGGGTTCAATAGATTTTTTTTCATAGCTTTTACATTTGGAATTTGCTTCAATTACATGCCAAAAGTGGTGGTAGTAACAACCAATACTGGCAAAAGGTAGATCGAGTTGGGGCTGTAATACCAAATTGATGCAATGGTACACTTTATCATTGTGTGTTTATCAAACAAAACTCAAAGCTTTCACACAAACCTCACATACTTAAATTTTATTAATCCAAATCACAGTTAAAAGAGGCTTGTCCAAAGGACTACAAAGGATTGAACCAAAGTGTCAATGTAAAATATTGAATACTTATACCAATTTACCCTCTATAATCATTGATTGCTTCATGAGCAGAACTCATAGAGAATGATAGGAAAGTATTTTGAGACCCTGGTGCCTCCCAATGATATTCCTTTCATTCCCTCTCCCCTGGCCCTTTCCTCGGTTCCCCTCTTATACCTCTAACTAACTCACTAATAGAATTCCAAATAAAAATAAGGGGAAAAAACTGAAATACTCCATAAAGGATACTCCAATTCCTAAACAGAAAAGATAACACCTCAACAACTCCTGATGAAAAAAATCTTCTTAATTCCCTTTGTCTCATGTACACACTTAACTGGTGGCATATCATGTTCCTCTCTGATTTTATATTCCTCAAAACTTTTCATTAAATATTTAACAATTACTAGAGTTATAGTAGTCATTTCCCTTGAGTTCTTAATATGTGTGCATGAAACTAAAATGATGTTTATTATGAATCGGAGATAGTGGCTATTATCATTAGGAATATGTATCAAATATTACTTAGGACGTTGTTTCAAAGGAAAAACTTATAAAACCTTAGCCACCTAGCAAAAGTAGTTAACATACAAAAGTTAGAACAAGCAAAAGGGGTACTACCTCTTAAAAGAAACGGTATTAACCTTTGCAACACACTTAAGTATTTGCTTCGGATACTTCATCTTCATCTTTCCTTAGACTCCCAAGTGGCTTTCCCAACTCCACGGTGTGACCAAAGGATTTTCACTAGCGGAATGACCTTTGAAATTGTCTCACACATCTTGGTATTGAGGGTCCTCAATGGTCACTCCTTGTACTTCAACAAATCATTGAGCTTGATTGTTTTTGACTGAATGATGTGCGAGGATCTATCACGAACTTCTACTTCCTCAAATGAGAGATGTGGAAATTGCTATGCACTTATGAAAGCTCCATGGGTAATGCTAACTGATATGCAACCTTTTGTAAGGGTTAATGTACCTTGAGCTGAGCTTGCCTTTTTGACCAAACTGCATCACTCACTTGGTGGGACCTTTAAAAGGACCGGGTCATCCACCTCAAGCCCATTTGTCTTCCTCTGCAAATCTGCCTATCCTAGGCAACCCTCATATTGTCCTAATCAATCTCATATGCCTTGTGGTGTCTTCGATCATCTCTGGCTCCAAGACAACTTTTTTGCTACTATGGGCTGTATGATGAATAGGCATATAGATTGCACTGTCAAGTACCAAGAGAAAAGATAAAAAAGTATGGGGCATATGTATGATATATCTCTAAAATGGTGGGTAGTGATCTAGCGAAAATGGTCTGCTAGTTTTTGTTAGTATCTCTAATGTGAGAGTTCCCTCTAAGGCATCTTTGCAATCCATAGTCTTTGACTTTTAGGATAACAAATTCCAATTTTGTTGACAAGGCACGCATGTTTTTCAGGTAAATCAGTTATTGCAGGTTGCACAAAAATGTCAAAGCACGATTGCTGAAAGTGGATCTAATGGAGTTTCTTCTCAGGATTTACAGACAAACAGCAATATGTGAGTCTCATCTCTTCATGAAATGGTTTTGATTTATTTGCATTCGTTATAAGTGCTATATGCTGAGAGGGCAAATGCCTTCTATTGTGAAACTCTTGTCGAGGGTTTGAAATAAAATACAGTGAAGGTGCTAGGCAGAATTTCTTATCTAATGTTAGTTTTTTTTCTACAGGGTTGTTATGGCTGGGCGTCAGCTTGCCAAGAGTTTGGATTTGCAGTCATTTAATGACTTAGGTTTCTCCAAAAGATACGTGCGATGCCTGCAGGTAGATCTTTGATACCTTGTTGTCATTACTTGTGGAACTATGATTATATCTCTATATTTGGATTTCATATTGTGCAAATTTATATCTTTTTACAGATTGCTGAGGTTGTCAATAGCATGAAAGATTTGATAGATTTCTGCCAAGACAATAAAGCTGGCCCTATTGGTAATGTTTGCAACTGCTCACTATTTGTTGCTAATAATGCTTGTGGCTCTCCAGTTTCATTCCCCATTTAGCTGCCATACTATTTGTGTGATGCTGTTGATATTGAACTGTGGCTCTATATATAAACACTTCTGTTAATGTCATCAAATATAGACTGTACAATGCATATCATAGTGTTATTTCGAGAAGTTCATTTGTGTTAATGATAGCCAGTCTTTTGCCAGCTAGATTTGATCACTAGTGTATAATTATTATTCATTCATGCTGAGTAGTACTTGAATTTTATATACTTTTTGTAGTTTATAAAATTTATTTGTACTGAAATAAGCATCAATTACTTACTAACTTGGAACTATACATATCTTTCAAGTTGGTATATAATTGTCATAAACAACTTCTGTTTAGTAACTGTACTTAGTCTAATGTAAATATCCTCGATCGATCAAATTATAATTGTCCTCGGGTGTACCACTTTACTCTGGAATACTGTCAGATTATGAGTAGCCCATTATTCTGTATAGTAGACAAGCTACTACAGCTCGTAAAACACCCTACTTCAAAGATGTCTATTCTCAGAAACAAACAAGAAAAATAGAAACAATATGATGGGAAAGCCAATTGACTACCTGCTCAAGTAGAAATATGAACCAATTCCCCAGTCATGGCTGCATTGCTGACAATGGAGGTGTGTTCATATTTCTACTTGAGCAGGTTGTCAACTGGCTTTCCCATCATATTGTTTCTATTTTTCTTGTTTGTTTCTGAGAATAGACATCTTTGAGTAGCTGGACTGGGGAATTGTTTTATATTTCTACTTGAGCAGGTTGTCAACTGGCTTTCCTATCATATTGTTTCTATTTTTGCTTGTCTGTTTCTGAGAATGGACATCTTTGAAGTATGGTTTTTCTGAGATGCATGAAGTAGCTGGATAAAATAGTTGCATTCGAGTAGCTTACAGTGATTTTGGCCTGCTCTCTATGTTACAGTGATGGCTCCAGCTTTTGGTTTTTAAATGTATCCTTATTACATGCTGTTCTAATTCTATGATATCATATTTCCTCGCATTTGAACATTCTTCGTTGATTGGTGTATTTTGGGCCTACTTTCTAGTGCCAAGGACAATAATTGCACTTCCCATTATTCGCCAGCTCGAGTTTTGTATTGATTGTGAATAGCATCTCATAATGGGATTTCAGATCGAAGTTCTGCTCTTCTGAACTCAAAACTATGTGATTAAGTTCGAGTTTTCTTCCAAAGCGAAACTTCAGCTTTGGCTTCAGCTGTGCTGGCATATTGTGCTTTAGTGTTATATACTTTGTGCTTAAGATTCTTAATATTATTCTGCTTCCTGATATTGCTATTTGTGATATGTGAATTCTGATCTCACGTTATCTTGCTCAGAGAGCCTGAAGAATTTTCCTCGACATGGGCCTAAACTGCATATACAAAAGATGCAAGGGATGGAGCAGCTAACAAACATGCAGGGTGTATCAACGGATATGAATTCAATTGATAAACTCATCTCAAAGCATCCTGGGATGAATAATCCGATGGGCAATAACCAAAACATGGGGGCTCGAGGGGCACATAGTGGCCCGGCAGCAGCTGCCTTGTCAAACATGCAGGGTCTTCCAACGGATAATAATTCAGTTAATAAGCTCGTGTCAATGCATCCTGGAATGAATAATCAGATGAGCAATAACCAAAACATGGGTGCTCGGGGGACTTTTAGTGGCTCTGCCTTGGCACTCTCCAACTACCAGAATATGCTGATGAGGCAGAATTGTATAAATAACTCCAACCGGAGTCCATCACCCACATTTCAAGGGGGTGCAGGTGCTACCTTCCCAGAATCAATGGAGAATCGAGTTGTTAGTGGCCTCTCAAGTCCTCACCTGGTTCCCCAGCAGCAGCAACAGCAGCATTTCCAGAAGCATAACCACAGTAATGGATTGCCACAACAGCATCAACAGCTTCCCCAATCACACCAGAGCAGTCTGGGTTTACCGCAGCACATGATCCAGAAGCTGCTCCAAGATATGTCCAGCTCCAATGGGCCAGCTGTGCAGCAGAGATTCCTGCGCAGCTCCAATGGGGAGGATGTCAGGGGGAGTTCCACCCCAAATAGCCACGTTTATGGAAACAGCTCAACCCTGACGCAAGCACCTGCTGCTGACAACACCAACGTGCATGGAGGCTATGCAGGAGCTGCTGCACTGAGCAGGACCGGCAGTTTCAAAACCGCTTCATACAGCGATTCTTCTGCAGCAGCTGGTGGTGGGAGTAGTGGGTTCAATCAGAAAGCGGCAGATTTGCCGCAGGGTCTTCTGGCAGATGAGATGGTGGGGGGCATTTCACATGATTTCACTGAGAATGGGTTCTTTAGTAATAGTGATTTTGATGACACAATGGGTTATAACTGGAAGGCATGACTAAGCGGCCTGCTGGACTATTTGCCTCTTCATTCGGCGTTGGTGGATGGGATTCGGTTTCGGTTCTTCTAGTACGGTTATGATCGCATCTGGCGTTGGTGTACAGGGTATTTTTTGAATGTTAGTTCTTGATTACATTTTCCGTCTTTAATTTATCAGGCGCGTCTTTACTCGTGTTTGTACTTCCAGTAGGCGGTTTGCAGTTTTCTGGATTCTGAGCTTCGCAAGTGTAATCTATCAACCAACACTTGTGTATTATAATATTTCTGTCATGTAATGTTGCCCGTAAAAGTCCAAAATGTGATCAATGTGGTCCTTTGCAGTCATTATTACTTTGGATAATTCCATGCATGTTATGCAAGCTTGGCGACGCAGTGGCGTCGGCTTTGTTCGGTAATTCTCACTGAAATAAAGTGATATTTATTGATGATTTTAGTTATACAATGATTTATTCATTTTATGAAATGTTATGCAACAAGATAAATGATTTAGAGTAGTTTTGTATTTTTAAAAGAGTAATGAATTTCATTAGCTAAAATAACATAATATTCATAATTAATTTAATTACCAAGGCCAGCCTTAATAAAAGCGTGATGAAAGGGCACGGTTAGAGAGATTGTAAAGATCAATATGATTTGTGTATATTTCTAGAATTTTATTTGGATATTTTTTTTTATAGATGATGAAATTTTAAAAATGACTTGCTTTTAATATTCTATAGTTATAAATCTATTGCTTGGATACATACTTTATATAGTAAAAAAATTAATTTTTTTATTTGGATTTTTATATGTAGAATTTGGATAAAGTATATATATTACTTTTTTATTTTTATTTTTATCCTATGTAAACATACTATCAATTTGTTTTGGAATTTTAGTTGGTGCAACTTTAATATGGATTTTTAAATTAATGTGAAGTATCTAAATTTTATTTTAGAGTACCCTAAAAAAATATGTAGGTTAGAAAAGTTTATGAATCATCTTTTAAAATAAAATTCTTCCCAAAAGTCCTTCGCTCAAATAAAGTCCTAAGAAATTACTAGGGGGTCCAAGATTGTTAATTGTGATAATACTTCAATGCTTAAGAGTTAAGACACTTTATTCATTGTAAAAGATATGGTTTGAATTGGTTGTTCCTACTATGATTAATTTTTGTAACTTGTTTAAAAAAGAAACTTACTAAATATTATATAATTTTTTAAAATTATGATTGAAAAGTAGCGGTGATTAAAATATTGAATTAGAAATTAACTTGGAACTCGTTTGAGAGTTGTTAAATATATATTATCTTGATAGAAAATAATATAATTATGTAAAAAATTACAAAAATTATTGTTTAGGGAATGAAGAATTGGTAATATAACAAAATAATATAGATTTAACATCCATAAACTATTTCTTTATTAAAAAAATTATAAAAAAGGCATACACATTTTAAAATTTCGGACCAAAAATGGTTATATTGGTCAAATCAAGGGTGGTCAAATCGGGTGTATAAGATGTGTTGACCTCATATGTCGCATATCCATAGTTTTGATGATAACAAATTTTAATTAGGGTTTTGATGTGGTTATTTAATTGTGCATGGTTTATACAAGATCAAATGATGATAAATATACTCAAAACAAACTTGAAGTGCAAGCAAAGATAAGAGAAAATTAAGTTTCTCAAAGCACTATAGAATGAATCACATTCAAACCAACCCACAAGTGCTAAGGACATAAACAAACAATTAAGTTTAGAACTCGATATATGAAGGATTCAAGCAGCATCTAAACAAAATTTCATATCAAGGCCAAACAAAATCACACCATATAAGACCTCAAGGCTTAATGTTTAAATGGTATATTCATAGATTAAGAAAGCACTATAGAATGAATCACATTCAAACCAACCCACAAATGCTAAGGACATAAACAAACAATTAAGTTTAGAACTCGATATATGAAGGATTCAAGCAACATCTAAACAAAATTTCATATCAAGGCCAAACAAAATCACACCATATAAGACCTCAAGGCTTAATGTTTAAATGGTATATTCATAGATTAAGTCTTAGAATTTAGGTTTTATTTGTACATGTATTTAATCCTTAAGCCTTGTGAAATTCTCTTAAAAAATGTTTTAAAAAGATCTTTAAAATATAAAGTGGTATTAATTAGGAAAAAGAATTTCTCTTGAAATCAAATTAGGTATTGATTTTCTTTAGGCACCATTTGATTGGTGATAAGTACCAATCAATTGGTATTGGATTGAAAAAATAATATCTCTAGAAATCTCATAGTAGTCAACTAGTCCATAAGAAAATTAGGATACTAGTTGACTGGCCTCAAGTTTTATCTTATCCTTTGATTTGTTGTTAACCTAAATATAGTATATAAGACAGGTATTGGTCGATTAGCCTATGACACCGATTGACTGGTAAGCCTCACACAATTCTTGCTCTTTGTTTTCGCACTAACCTATCCTGATTTTACCTGAACTAATCTTAAACCAATCAATTGGCCTCACTAGACCAGTCAAGTTTCCTATGAAATGATTAGTTCCTATTATCCAATGGTCATAGATTTCTAGGCAAAGTTTTGAAACGAATCAATTGGCCCTTGGACACCAATCAACTAGTATGTTTGTTTGGAAAAAAAATATAGCCGTTGAGATATCCTTTTTTACATTAATTTGCAACCAATAACACAATTTTTTGACAGAGTTTTAAAAGAGTTATATTTTAGATTTTAAAACACTTTTCTTGAGACCATTTATTACAGTCATTTAATTCTCCCATCTACTATCTCATTTTTTCTTAGCAATTCAAATCTAAATTTCATATATTAAAATCTCTTGAGAACCTGCTTGTGATCAAAGGTCAAAAACATTAGCTAGAGTGATTATCACTTTCATATCCTATAATTTCTAGCTAATGTTACATCCTCTCAACATTCATCAATTTCATATCTTGTTATTGAGAGCATTCCTTTGTAATCACTACAACATTCTCTTCAAAACTCAATATCACTAGGTTGTGTATGCCTAACATTCCTAGATGAGGTCACTAGGTTAGTATAATCATAAATCTAGAAGAGGATAACTCGGTTAATTTATAAATAATCTTTTGGTGGGTCATTGATATTTTTTTCTCATAAATCAAGAGGATACCTTTTTGGTAGTAGATGTAGAGTAACTTATCTTAGATTAGCTTAAACCACTATAAATTGTGTGTTCAAAATTCTTAATTTTTCATTTTTTATTCATTCCACCTTGTTCACCCTCTATACGGTGTTTTCAACTGGTATCAAATCATGACATCTCATTAAGAATCTAGCAACCCAAGGTGTAAAATATCAAGTCTAGAAGACGAATTCTATTGGGTTAAATGAAGGGATCTCCACCACTAAGCCACTATTTTTTATGGTGAGAAATTTTCTTATTGGAAGAATTGAATGGAAATATTCATTAAATCTCAAGACTACAATATGTGGTTTATAGTCATTGATGGAACAATCAAGATCATGAAAGAGGTCAATGGTGAATAAGTGGAGAAGAAAAGGGATACATCATTGATTTCAACAAGTGAAAGTTCACCCTCAATAACAAGGTAATGAAAAAAGGAAAATCCATAATCTCTTTACAATGAAACAAGGCAAATCCTTAAGCTCTTTAAGAAATATATCCACTTACATTTTTTGTTGTCTCAAGTCCTTGGGAAAAGGGATATATAAAGAAGATTAGGTAAGGAAAGTACTATGAGACCTCACCAAATATTGGATGCCTAAGGCTATGATTATTAAAGAAGAAAAAGAGCTTAACAAGATGACCTTTTGGGACCTAATGGTGCATGAATCCAAGTTGGTTGGGTCTATATAATAGGCATAAGAAACCACTTTCACTTAAAGATTCATCTTTAAGGAAACGTGAAATCTCCATTAACAATGAAGCAGAATAAGTTGAATAAAGTGAAGAGAAAGAAGATTCTATGAATGAGGAAAAATGAGCTCTCATCTCTGCCCAATTCCAAATATTATTGAGGGATAGAGGTGGAAGGAATATAAGAGGAGGAAGACAAGATTCATGTTCCTCAACATGGATAAAGGAAAGCTCAAGATATGATAGGATCAAGTGCCATCACTATAGTAAAAGCGAGCATACCATTCATTGAAATTGCCAAGGAAATGATTAGAAGCAAGGGCAGCAGTAAATTTAAACAAGATTAAATAAAACCTATGGCTTCCTTTGGTGAAAGTGAAGGAGATATAAAGATGAAAATGAGGCCAGCCTTTGTTTCATACTTAGTGATGAAGCTTAAGCCTTAAACTTTAATGATGATGATGATGATGATGAAAATGACGGGGAGTGATAAAGTGATAAAATGACTAATATTAGGATGATTATGCCTCTTTATATATGCCTATTTCCATGGATTCTTTATGAATATTGTTGGTATTCTGTTAGAATCATGGATACTGCGTTTTTTAGCTTTTTATCTTATTGGTAAGCTCAATGGATGCAAATAAGGCAAATATGAGGCAATATGAAGGCTTTGATTGAAAAGGGAATAATTTTTTTTCCTTTGATTAAATCTTAATTTAGAAAAATGAAAAAGGAAAAAAAATTATAGATACTCTTCTTAGCTTTCCAACGTATCCAAGATCACCCCATTTCGATTCCAGACAAAGAAGTTATAAGTTGACATGGTTGTGTATGTTTTCAGCGTGTCATATTTTGTGTCCTTAGCGCAATTTTAAAGGATTGGATGGTTATATTCAGCGGCGGATTTTGCTAGACCTTATTTAGGATGACTAAAAGGAGATTTTGGAGGCTATCTTTCCTTCTCATTGCTCTTTATTATTTTATTCCTCTATTTTGTATTCATCTCTCTTTGATGCAACAACCCATTAGATTTAATTTTGAAGCTTTATAATTATTTAGATCAAGTGATCGACTTTTCATATCTTCAACCCCTAGTTCTATCTTTTAATCTATTATCCTTTTTATTTCATCAATGTCTAATTTCTTTATTATGGCTATTTATTTATCTATGAGTGAGTAGATTTATTTTTATAGGATTGGATCTAGTCTAAATTGTTGATTAATGATAAATTAGTTTAACTTCTATTTTGATTGCTTGAATTCTTGATTTCAATTGTTAATTTCTTCACTTATAATTGAATTAATTGATCTCCGATTTGAATAAATATAGGTTTTAATCTAAGACCAGAAAGGTGAAGATTAATAACTAGAAATCTAACAATTGAATGGGAGAATCAAACCATGAAAGTAGGTTAGAGTCCCTTGAAGATTTAACTGATTTAACATAGAACGTAATGGATTTAATTCAATTTAATATCATGAAAATATTTTATTAATTTGGATTATGTATGAATTTTAGACCTTAAAAGAGACTCTTAGTTAATTTAGGCTATTTCACCCTCTCTGATTGAGTTAATTATTTGGCAATTAAATAGATTATTCATTAATTATCAATTTATGGTGAGAATCCAACCCTAGGATTTTAATTAGATTTTTATTGCTGTTAGCATTACTATTTGATTTGATTTTGTTAGACATTTTCTACTCCTCAAATTTGATTTGCCTAGATAGTCATAAATGGTGAAGATTCGGTAATTAACAACTAAGTCCCTGTGGGATACGACATTGACCTGCTATAATGAGTTCGTGCACTTGTGGATTTGACCCATCAGGAAGGTACATTTAGATTCTCCCTAATCCTATGATCATATATATGTGTCTTGCATGATGTTTTTCATGAAAAGGATAAGAAAGAAAAACAAAGAGAGAACATGAACAAACTATATGCTCACCCAAATGAACAACACACTAATATGTTAAATGAAAAAGTTTTTCTTGAATCTCATATTCTCTTTGTACGACTTGAGTCTATTAAAAAGGTTGATGAGTTTGAAACATAAACGAAGTAGAAACCTTTTAATCACAAGGTAAGGATTGAGAAACTTGAGAAGAAGGTGGTTAATGTCCAAGCCAAGCTTGAAGACTATGTTGGCATAATACACTCTTTCACCAATGGTGTTTGAGAAGTAAAATTATGCCAAGAATTGTGAAGGCATAGGTTTGGAAACAATAAAGTGCCTCAATGAAGAACCCTTGACAACTTCTTTGTAAAAGTGCACAAGGCTCATCAACCATCTTTTCATTCTCATATTATTTGCAATGTGTATGGTAAAAGTGGGCATGCTTCTTCTATGTGTATACATGCTAGAAATGCTTAATCTAATTCTATGAATAAGAAAATGATTACTTATGGTGCATGTCATAAAAATGTACATGTTTCTTTCTCATGTGCATTAAATAGAAATTTTGGATTTGTTTTGGGGTCTAAGAAGGTATAGGTGCCAAAGGGAACCATCCTCAAGGACTGATAAATAACTCCTAAAGAACTTATTAAATGGGTACCTAAACTAGATTATTTGTATTTTTAGGTATTCTTCAAGGTGAAAACAAGAAGCCATAAATGGTTACTCAAAAGTGGGCGCTCAAGGCACATGATGGGTGATCAACCCATATTTTCCCAGTTGAAACCATATGATGGAGAGAATGCCACTTTTGGAGATAATTTCAAGGGAAATATCATTAGTGTGGGGGAACATGAGTCTTTCTAAACCCCTAATTGATGATATGTATCTTGTAAATGGCCTTAAGCATGATTTGATTGGCATTAGTGAATTGTGAAATACGGGGTATGTGGTAAAATTTTAAATTTACATTGTATGATATCTAATGGAGTTGATGGATCATTTTTTTTTTTTGTATTCTCTTATATCAATAATGTGTACATGCTAGATGCTAAATCATTGAAACTACAACACGTATTCTTAAATACCCAAGTTAATGATTCATGGTTATGGAATAAACTAATTTGATGCAGGATCATTCAAATATGATCCTCAAAGTATTGATTTGACATACCTATATTTAGATTCAATTACATTATTTATCTTTGATGATAATTCTTTAAATAACTTTAATAATATAGCCTTGAGTCATTCTTATAGGCATATAAAATATTTGCAGAAAGATGATCAAATCCTATAAAAATTCAAGATACTTAAGATTTTCATATGTTTCCTATTTTGCACATTTTTCTCATAATCATATGAAAATTTTCCTATAAAAGACTCAAGTTGATATATTTATTTGTGTGGTTTAATGTTTTATAAATAGTTTGAGAAAATTTAATAGCAAAATTATGATGAATGAAAGATATAATGTAAAATCGTTTTGAAAAATAATAATACATCACATCAACTAAAATACGATCATAAATTGACTAATTGTGGAGCGGAGAGCCCTAATATCAAATGCTCAGCCGCATTCCGGACTAGTGGAACGGGGACCAACCATATTCTTTCGTGAAACTAATCACACCGCATGGCTTGTTCATTTTCATCTTTGATGATCCAGTCCGCTCTCAAGAATACCCATACTCTTCATCTAATTCATCTCGGCGAATATACCCTTCATCTCTCATCAACCAACGCAATCCACACAATACATCATAAATCTCTCTACTTCTCTTACTAGAGGTGTCCTTGCAGATAAACCATTGCAATCCTTCACTAGTCTCTATCCAGCTGTTCCCTGCTACCTTCTTCAACCCAACACTTCTCATCCTCTCTCTTGTCCTCTCAGCCTCCTCCCATCTTCCAGCTCTTGAATACAAATTTGCCATTATAAGATAATTCCCTGTATTCTCAGGTTCCGCTACGAACAAATGATCCCAAGCAAATTTACCAATCTCAACATCACCAAAAACCGAAGCCCCGTTCAACAGTGCACCCCAGGCTTTTGAGTTAGGCTCAATTGGCATTTTAGATATGAAGTCTACAGCTTCAGATAGCTTTCCTGCTCGGCTTAAAACTCCAATCATGCAAGCGTAGTGCTCGACCGTGGGCTGAACTCCATATTTTGGGAACAAGTCATGAAAGATCTCCCAAGCTTCATCAGCTCCGGAATGAGCACAAGCTGACAAGACCGCGGTGAACGTAATAGGATCTGGATCAGTCCCGAATTTCAGCATGGCTTTAAACAAAATGAGAGCTTCGGAAGCATTTCCGTGCGACGCGTATGCTGCTATGATTGCTGTCCAAATGATCACACTTGTTCTATCCCCGTATTGATCAAACACATGCCTTGCCCCGCCAAGATATCCTGCTTTCGCATAATTATCTATTAAGGCGGTAACAACATATATGTTCTGGTCGTGACGATTCTTGATAGCGTAAGCATGTATTTCTTTACCTCCTCTGAGGTTTGAGAAATATGAAACTGAGGGAAGAATGCTTGAGAGCGTTACAGAATTTGGTGCAAAACCACATTCCAGCATTTCTTTCAAGAACTCTACAGCATTTTCGTGCCTGTTGTTCTGACCCAAGCCTGCGATCACTGCATTCCAAGTGCTCAATCTCAGGCTCTTCATACATCGAAACAGTTCTATAGCTTCATCTACGCAGCCATTAATCATGTAGCCAGAGATCAGAGACCCGTACGTTATCTCATCCTTCTCACTCATCTCCTCAAACAATTCCCGAGCATAATCTAAGCTACCGCATTTTGCATACATGCCTATAACCGAGTTGCAGAGTGCAACGTCCGTCTCAACCTCATTCTCCACCACATATTTATGCACCTCCATCCCAAGACTAAGATCCTTCAACTGCGCGCAAGACTGCAAGACACTAATCAAAGTCATTCCGTTGGGCTTGAGATTCCCTGCATCCAACATATGCCTATAGAGTCTCAAACACTCCTCGTAATATCCACCTTGAGAATACCCTGCAAGCAGCGCATTCCACGACACAATGTCTCTTCCCCTCATCGAATCAAACACTTTCCTCGCCGAATCCATCTTATCGCACCTCGAATAGTAAGTGATCAAAGCATTAATAACAAATAAATCGGAAGCAAACCCATGCATCAGTACATAACCATGAATCTCCCTCGAGAGGTTTTGATATGAAGATGAGCCAGACGACAAGGCCTTTAGAACCGACGTGATAGTTATATGATCCGGCTTGAACGTCCCGTATGAAGAGCTCAGAAATGAAGAGAAAAGCGTCAGTGTTTCGGTTGATTTATCATGTGAAGAATAAGCAATGAGCATAGCGTTGTATGCAAATGTGTTCTTCTGAGGAATATCGTCGAACACCTTGCGTGCTTGATAAAGACGGCCCGTTTTGGAGTAAAAAGTGACTAGCTTTGAGGCAAGAAAGTTGTCAGGTGAGACGGAGGAAAGTACAAGGCGGGCATGGAGTTGTTTGCCGTAGCGTAGGAGACGGCGGTCGGCGCAAATTTGAAGAAGGCGGCCCAAGGTGCTGTAATTGAGTCCATCGGAGTCGTTGTATAGACTCTGTTTGAGTTGTGAGAATGAGGCAACGGAGGGTGGTCGGACTTGAGCTTGCAATGATTTTGTGAGCTTCATACATCCTGTAATTGTCAGCTTTGCGGCGAGCCACAGTATCTATTTAGTATTTACCATCAAGAGCAAGATATTTTCAACTTGTGCAGGGGCCGTGTGACCGAATGCGAACAGTCTACAGCGCTCTGCGTCAAACGCCGGGGACTGTAACAGATTAATTTAAGACTTTGATTTTAAAATATTCATCATAATTATTAAAAAATATGTCTTTTAAAAGACATATTTAAAAATATACTCTCTTTATATATATAAAAATAATAATGTGCACACTTTTAAAAAAAACTAATAAAAGTAGTATTAAATTTACACTAATATCATTTATTAAAATATAACAAAGCATTTAGTGTATATATAGTAGGGAAAAAATAAGGGTAAAAATAGAAATTAAGCTTTGAATTTTTTTACAATAAATTCCTTTTTATTATAAAAAATGTAATGATAGAATTATTTATTAAATTTTTTATACGAAAGAATAAAATGATAGAAAAAATAACTTTTAAATAGTTATAACATATATTTTATTTATTAAAATAATAATTAATAGACATTTGATCCATGACAAACACATTATATAATAGACATTTGAAATATACTTCTTCTCTTCTTCTTTTTTTATATAAAAATAATAGATGTATATTATTTGATGTAGGAGTTCAATCTCAATCTTACTCTTCTAAGGATGAAGAGCAATAATTAACATACTTAGAGATGATACCAATTATTCTTGAAGATCCTAATACTTCTAATGTTTTGTTAAATAACTCTTGCATGTATTATATATGTTTGCAAGAAAACCAAACCATTAAATATATTTGATGTATAAGACAATGACATTACAAGGATTATAAAGTTGCATAGAAGACAATGCTTGATCACATGTGATTATTCAATGTATTACATACTTAGAATTTTGTGCAACTTTGTTACATTATTGTATACTTTGTAATGTTTGTAATTTGTCATTATAACTACTATATATACAATATAAACATGCATGTAGTTAGCCTTTGTTAATTAGGTTAGATTTATGGCCTTAATTAATGAAAAGTAAACTAAGGCATGCATGTGTGTGTGTAGGGTATCGTGCATTGAGAGAATTATGAATGAATGAATAATGAAAGAAATTGACATTTAGTGATCATTTTGAGCATCTTCTTCTTCAAGTGTGAGTTTTTTGAAGAGCTGTGGATTATTTTCTAGAGAAATAAGAGATTTCTCTATTGAAGGGACTTGATCTTGGATTAGATCAATACCACAATATCAAAGCTACCGAGATCAACATACACAATTTGAACAAACTATTGTTTTGGGAAGAATTTTGCAACTTATGATCCCCAAATAAATGTGCATTATAGAAGATTATTTAAATATGATCTTCCGCATCATTATTTCTATGTGAAAAATGTGTTTGAGGGATGTCCTTTTATATCAAATGGTATGTTGTATATGAGGAATGTAACCTACGTGGGAAATCAGACATCTAATTTAATTTTAGGTGCATGTATCTTTTTCTTTTGGTATAGAAAAAAAAACCCATCAATTGAACACCCATGCAATCTTCAATCCAATAACATACCATGTTTTCAGAGTAACCAAGATTTAGTTCTCAATTATCAATCTAAATCGGTATCAAAAACATATGGATGTTACCATATACCAATTGGCAAATAGATATGTGCTCTTCCATTAACATAATTTGATGGTTTCTTAGTGGACAAAAGATGAATAAATAACAAAGCTTACTTTGCTTGCCAAAGTTTGGGAAGTGGAGAGGGACAATGGAGAAGAACGTCCAACGTTTCGGTTAAGCACACGAGGATTTATAGGTTTATCTATCTATAAAAACACAATCTAAAGATCATAGTCCTTTTATCTAAAGATAAATAATATTTATATTTAATGATAGTACAATAATTATTCCTTTTTTTTAAATGATATTTTACTACTTTTGTTTTTGCATAATAATTACTCATTCAAGGTTTTTTTTTATACTTACATTTTATGCTGTGTTATTATCTTCCTCACTCTATCACTTATATGTATATATATCCCCCACCCACTCTTTTTCATGATTTTTTCATTTATTTTCGTCTTCTAGGTCAATTTTAATTTCTGTAATTATTGATTTTCACTCTTCCTCGTCTTTACTTTTACTATTTTATACTCCTCCTCAACTTCTAAGTTGAAATGATGAAGTATGAGTCAGTAAGGTTTGGCATGCCTAGGACAGATATAATAACTCCAAAGGGTTTGCACATATAGCTTAAATGTAGAGAAGAAAGGGTGGGAAAAAAGATAAGAGGGTAGGTAGGAGTAGATGTGGCAAATAGATTATATGGATCCGGTCAAAATCGAATCATATTTGGTTGTCTTTTAGGTTCGGATCTAGTTCATATATCTATAATTTGGGTTGGATCTATATTGGATTGATTCATTTCAAATTAGGAGAATCGTGGATTGGTTAAGGGTGAAACCCATTGAGTTTATTCAGGTTTCATTGAAGTCTACATACTAAGGGTTAGGTTGGGATTGCATCTAATGAACCCAGGTCTGTAAACTCTGTATCATATCGGGTTTTAGCTATAGTAAGTTATTATCATTATTAGTATTATTATTATTATGATTATAAATATTAATACATAATAATTATTGTTATAATAACTATAATTATTATGTTAATTATAATGAATATCATCATCATCATCATCATCTTTAGAAATATAATTTAACCTCTCTAACCAACTATGATGTTAAATACATCATGATCACAAAGAAAAGTAGAGGGAATTACATCTCAAGCTCACACAATATAATCACAATATCTTTATATAATATGTTCAACCTCTAAGGGTCAATGACATTAGCACATACTTACTTCAAATAGAAATAAAATTGAGTGATGACATACAAACATGATTAGAAAAAATGGAGCATATAACTACCAGCAACAAATCTTGAATGAGAATATAACAGTCATGTAATTTCATGCCCACTAACTTCAAATATTTTATTAAAATAAGACTCTTGATGTTGAATATTCTTCTAGAGCCTTCCCTCCATTCAATAATTCATAGAAAAAAAATGATTCTCTTTTATAGAAAGTGTATAACATGTGGGAGGAAAAAATGTTCTATTCCCCACATTTTGCGTATGTAATTTTATTATTATACCAATCTCAACGAGCTCTAACTTAGAATTAATGTTGCCCTTGACCTTATTTGGCATATTTATAAGTATACTAATTGTACTATCAAATACATTCTACTCAATGTACATCACATCAAGATAATGTCACACATAAAATTTTCTAATATGGAATACCAAAGAATATTGACATCTTCTTCTACCTATTCAGATAAACTAAGTTCTTGTTATTATTATTTTTTTCAAAATGCATATTTAATATCCTCACCTTTTCAAATATGTGAAATCCTATGAGTGGATTCAGAGCTCTCAGTTCTTCAAATTTTCCATTAAAATCTTTTATTTGCCTACGATATTAATGATTTACAGGCAAGAACTTACAATTTTTAAGATAAGCAATCTTCCTACTCTTCGGTAACTAGAAAAAGTCAATGTTATCTTCATAAATAAGATATGCATAGTATCTATGCAAACTATAACTAGAATAATTACCAGGTGTCAAAAAAACATTTAATGTACAAAATAAAACTGCTCTCAAATTAAACGACTCTTAGACATATGCATCCTCAACAAGGGAAGTTAAATAAACATCAATATCATTACCAAACTGAATTAGACCCGATATAAGCAAAGACAACATCATCAATTTCCACTTCATGTCTAATTATGGAGGGAGATTATATGTTACCAAGATAATCGGCAATAAATTGTAGCTTGTGCTCCCATTGAAATAGTTCATTTCACTAAATTAAAGTGAAAGATGTAAAGTTCTAGCTTCACGACTAAATTCAGGAAATTTGTTATCGATCGTCATCCACGAAGGATAATTAATCGAATGTCTAAGCTTGCCATCATAATACCTCTCTTTCATATACCACATAAGATTCTTCGTATTTTCTCTATTGCATACTAAATATACATCATAATCTTGATATGATTGAAAAGTACTATAAAAGCTTTTTAGGAACCTTAGCCTTAATGAACTGATTTCGATCCAAGCCTTAAACGAGCTCTAAATAAGTCAAGCCAAATGTATCTAAATTCATGCCTTATTTTAGGCTCATTTAATTCAATGAATGATCCCAAATGAGCTTTTAATTAGTTGAGCCCAAATTAGGCTTGAACTAACTCAACTCATTTACAACCCTAATTATGGATAATGCTTTCTCATCCAATTTGTCACGTTGCTCATATGTCATAGTTATAGGCTTTTGGGATTTTTCATCTAGAGTCTTCTTCAATCTATTTCGGTAAGCACAATTCTCATCTAAACTCTTGAGATGATAAAATTAACGGACATTGTCATCAAACATGGCGATGCCGAATTTGGTAATGATAGAAATATTGTACTTAAAAGCTGTGATACCAGTTGTACAAGTATATAACAATTGTCCATAGAAGCAAATTGAGGATCAAGTCATGTAGAGAAATATACAAAATTAAACTAAACAAGCCAATAACAAGCATCAAAGTAAATAAAGTATGTAGCTCACCCGATGTGGGCTACACATCTCAGAATGACAAAAAGTAAATTAAATTTACTATGTAGAGAAAAGAATACAAGAATCATCCATTGAATAGAGGATGTGGAGATCTCTCACCCTAAATTTGTTTTTCTCTAAAAAATAATAGCGATTGTGTGTGCAGCTGACAATAGTCAATCAATGGTGGTTATTTTATGGAAGAGTCAAAAAATACATACATACATACATACATATATAGCCCCTAAGAAAATAGTTAAAGGAATCCTAAACAAGAGTAGAGCTGACAGAAGTTGACTCGACTCGCCCAACCCAACTCGACTCGAGCAAAACCTGACCCCAAAAATTTCAGCAACCCGACCGGACCCAAATCCAAACTAACATTAACCCGACTCGACACTAACCCGATCAAAATCGACCAGACTTGACCCAATGCTAACCCATGACCCAACCCGCCTTCGACCCAACCCGATACAACCCGACGTTGACCCGACCCGATATTCACCCGATCTGACCTGACATTGACCCAACAAGACATCAAATCTATTATAATAATAATAATAATAATAAATTACACATATTTTATTATTTATTTATAGCTTTTAAAAAAATAGTATTTTATAAATTGTACTTATTTTTCATAATTTTACCTTAGACATTCTATACAATATCATTTAGAATAAAAATAAATCTCATAGCTCCAACTTTTGATGCATATTTTTAAAACAACAAATATTATGTTAATTTACACAGAGTACACAGATTATAAGTTTATAACAAATAGAAAATCAAACTCAGACTTTGAAAATGAAATTATAGTGGTTATTGGTTACCTATTGAAATTCTAATTACAATTGCTACCAATTAAAAATTACTAACTCTTAACACCATCGTGTTATAAATATGGTCTATTTTATAACATATTTTATACTTAATTGATTAAAAACTATTAAGGAATTACCCAATTTAACATAATTAGGGTTTTTGAGCCCCAACAACAAATTTGATCAAATATCATTTAAATATTTAAACTGATGGTTCAAAATTGAAATTAGACATATTCTACAACATATTGTATACTGAATTGATTAAAAAATATTAAGGAATTACCCATTTTAATATAATTAAAGTTTTTAGCCCGAACAACAAATCCGATCAAATCTTATTCAAATATTTAAATTGATGGTTTAAAATTGAAATTAGACATATTCAAAATATATTGTATACTCAATTGATTAAAAACTATTAAGAAATTACCTAATTTAACTTAATTAAGGTTTTTTAGCCCGAATTGCAAATCTAATCAAATCTTATTAAAATATTTAAAGTGACATTTCAAAATTGAAACTAGAGATATTCTAAAACATATTGTATACTCAATTGATTAAAAATTATTGAGGAATTACTCAATTTAATATAATTAGGGTTTTCAAGCCCGAACTACAAATCCGGTCAAATCTTATTCAAATATTTAAATTGATGGTTTAAAATTTAAATTAGACATATTCTAAAACATATTGTATACTTAATTGATTAAAAACTATTAAGGAATGACCTAATTTAACATAATTAGGATTTTTTAAGTTTACATAATAAATTCAGTCAAATCTTATTAAAATATTTAAATTGACAGTTTAAAATTGAAATTAGACATATTCTAAAACATATTGTATACTCAATTGATTAAAAAATATTAAGAAACTATCCAATTTAACATAAATAGAGTTATTGAGCTCGAACTGCAAATTTGGTCAAATATTATTCAAATATTTAAATTGATGGTTTAAAATTGAAATTAGACATATTCTCAAACATATTGTATACTCAATTGAAAAAATATTACGGAATTACCTAATATAACATAATCAAGGTTTTTGAGTCCGAATAACAAATCTGATCAAATCTTATTCAAATATTTAAATTGGTGGTTTAAAATTGAAATTAGACATATTCTCAAACATATTGTATACTCAATTGATTAAAAACTATTAAGAAATTATCCAATTTAACAAAATTAAAGTTTTGGAGCCTGAACTGCAAATCCGGTCAAATCTGATTCAAATATTTAAATTGACGTTTTAAAATTAAAATTAGACATATTCTAAAATATATTGTATACTCAATTGATTAAAAACTATTAAGGAATTACTCAATGTAACATAATTATGGTTTTTGAGCACGAATAACAAATCCGATCAAATATTATTCAAATATTTAAATTGATGGTTTAAAATTGAAATTAGACATATTCAAAAATATATTGTATACTCAATTGATTAAAAAATATTAAGAAATTACCCAATTTAACATAATTAATGTTTTTGAGCCCGAACTGTAAATGTGTTCAAATCTTATTTAAATATTTAAATTGATGTTTCAAAAAATAAATTATACATATTCTAAAACATATTATATAAATTGATTAAAAACTATTAAGGAATCACCCAATTTAACATAAATAGGGTTTTTGAGCCCGAACTGTAAATTCGGTCAAATGTTATTCAAATATTTAAATTGATGTTTTAAAATTAAAATTAGACATATTCTAAAACATATTGTATATTCAATTGATTAAAAACAAGTAAGGAGTTATCCAATTTAACATAATTAGTGTTTTTGAGCCCGAACAACAAATCCGGTCAAATCTTATTCAAATATTTAAATTGATAGTTCAAAATTGAAATTAGACATATTCTAAAACTTATTGTATACTCAATTGATTAAAAACTATTAAGGAATTACCCAATTTAACATAATTATGGTTTGTGAGTCTGAACTGCAAATTCGATTAAATCTTATTTAAATATTTAAATTGATGGTTCAAAATTTAGACATATTCTAAAACATATTGTATAATCAATTTAATAAAAATAACTCAATTATACTATCCAATTTAAATCCACAAGAGTTTTAACCTAACAATCCAATTTTGATATATTTCAATATTATTTTCCCAATTTAACAATACCAACACGAAATTAATTATGTTTCAATGTATATTGCATAATCAATTTATTCAAAATAGTTTAATCGGATGAATCCGATAAATCCGAACATAATTGGATAAATCTTTATTATTTACTTGTAAAAATAAAGCACATATAATATTCTTATTTCATTTATCTGTACTGGTAATCTTATGATTGTCTCTAATATTTACAATGTAATACATGATAATTATATATTGTATAGTCATGCTTATGCTCACCTCTATTTTATAAAATTATCTTTTTTTAAGTAATCAAATAAATATAATATATGATAAATATCTAATATTTTTACTTGTAAAATTTATAAATATTTTAAGTATTCAAATATAATATTGTTAAAACTTATAAATATTTTCATTATTTATTTGTAAAAATAAAGTACATATAATATTCTTATTTCATTTATCTATACTAGTAATCTTATGATTGTCTCTAATATTTATAATGTAATAAATGATAATTATACATTATATAGTTATGTTTACGATCACTTTTATTTTATATAATTATCTTTTTTAAGTAATCAAATATTTTAATTAATCAAATCAATATAATATGATAAATATCTAATATTTTTACTTGTAAAATTTATAAATATTTTAAGTAATCAAATATAATATTGTTAAAACTTATAAATATCTTTATTATTCACTTGTACAAATAAAGCACATATAATATTCTTATTTTATTTATCTTTACTAGCAATCTTATGATTGTCTCTAATATTTACAATGTAATAAATGATAATTATACATTGTATAGTCATGCTTATGGTCACATGTATTTTATAAAATTATATTTTTTTAATTAATCAAATAAATATAATACATAATAAATATCTGATTTTTTTAATTGTAAAATTTATAAATATTTTAAGTAATCAAATATAATATTGTTAAAACTTATAAATATATTTTTTATTTACTTGTAAAAATAAAGCACATATAATATTCTTATTTCATTTATCTGTACTAGTAATCTTATAATTGTCTCTAATATTTACAATGTAATAAATGATAATTATACACTATATAGTCATATTTATAATCACATTTATTTTATAAATTCATCTTTTCTCAAGTAATCAAATATTTTAAGTATTTAAATAAATATAATATATGATAAATATCTAATATTTTTTACTTGTAAAATTTATAAATATTTTAAGTAATCAAATATAATATTGTTAAAACTTATAAATATCTTTATTATTCACTTGTACAAATAAAGCACATATAATATTCTTATTTTATTTATCTTTACTAGCAATCTTATGATTGTCTCTAATATTTACAATGTAATAAATGATAATTATACATTGTATAGTCATGCTTATGGTCACATGTATTTTATAAAATTATATTTTTTTTAATTAATCAAATAAATATAATACATAATAAATATCTGATTTTTTTAATTGTAAAATTTATAAATATTTTAAGTAATCAAATATAATATTGTTAAAACTTATAAATATATTTTTTATTTACTTGTAAAAATAAAGCACATATAATATTCTTATTTCATTTATCTGTACTAGTAATCTTATAATTGTCTCTAATATTTACAATGTAATAAATGATAATTATACACTATATAGTCATATTTATAATCACATTTATTTTATAAATTCATCTTTTCTCAAGTAATCAAATATTTTAAGTATTTAAATAAATATAATATATGATAAATATCTAATATTTTTTACTTGTAAAATTTATAAATACTTTAAGTATTCAAATATAATATTGTTAAAAGTTATAAATATCTTCATTATTTACTTGTAAAAATAAAGCACATGTAATATTCTTATTTCATTTATTTGTACTAGTAATGTTATGACTGTCTCAAATATTTACAATGTAATAAATAATAATTATACATTGTATAATCATATTTACTATCACTTTTATTTTATAAAATTATCTTTTTTAAGTAATCATATAAGTATAATATATGATAAATATCTAATATTTTTACTTATAAAATTTATAAATATTTTAAGTAATCAAATATAATATTGTTAAAACTTATAATATCTTTATTATTTACTTGTAAAAATAAAGTACATATGATATTCTTATTTTATTTATCTTTACTAGTAATCTTATGATTGTCTTTAATATTTACAATGTAATAAATGATAATTATACATTGTATAGTATAGTCATGTTATGATCACCTTTATTTTGTAAAATTATCTTTTTTAATTAATTAAGTATTTTAAGCAACCAAATAAATTAGAATAAATGATAAATATCTTTGTTAGATTAAATCATGCAATATTTTTTATTATTAAAATTTATAAATATCTTTACTATTTACTTATAAAAAAAGTGTATCTAATACTCTTAATTCATTTATTGCAATAGTAATTTTATGATTATCTCTAATATTTATAATATAATAAATGATAATTATCTGGACCCGAATTTGACTAAACCCGTCAAAACTTGACCCGATCCAACCCATCAAGTTAACCCGTAACTACTCAAATCAAACACGTCAAATTATATGAAATGACCCGACCCATTAAGTTAACCCTAAACAACTCAGACCTAACGGGACCAACCCATCATATTGTCAAAATGACATGAACAGGCCGAAGACACCTAGTGATGTGAACCAAAAAATGACCCAAAACCAACCTGATCCTACCAATCAAATTAACCCTAAATGACATGAATCCGAGTTTATTTAACTCGAACCCGACCCGCTTCGACAAATTAACTCGAAATGACCCGACCCAGAACCGACCCGAACCAAACAAATCAATAACTTGAAATGACCTGACCCAATAATGACCTAAACCGCCCGACCCGATTGCCACCTCTAAATAAGAGAGGCGATAGTGAAGAAAAATCGTGAAGTTAGGGTTGAGACGGCCGTGCTAGCCAACATGGTCGGGTCATGTTATGTCATCCGATGCTAAAACATGAATCAATGAAGCGGATGCCAATACAGTCGTGTTGAGGAACACGGGAAGGCGATGTTAAGCAAGATGGCCGTATTATCCAACACGGTCCGGCTGTTTTCATCGACCTGGAATCGTTACCTTACTTCGTGTTTTACAAAAACTCAACACAGGCGTATTGGGGGCACACCTAGGCCGTATTTGGCTCGGTAACTTTGACTTAAACCTTATGAAAGTAAGGCTTTGGGGCTATCGATCCAATATAACTAGATAAATAAACCGGTTCATTCAATCAGTTTATTTGTAGATCCATTATAATAAATTGTTTCCGGATCATTTTTATCATACGTAGTCAGCTGTACAAAACGATTTCAGATGCGGCCGGCTCGGACTAAACGAGAAGCAAAACAATATACCAAATGATGAAACTTTGTGTTTGTGTTTTTTTAAGGTCAACGCGTCAAGTGATGCCAGTCAGATCGTTCGAAGGATCGATCGATAGTTGTATACCCTTACAAATGCTTAGAGACGGGGATAGCTACGAGGGGCTTAGCCTTCCTCAACGTGATCCCAAACTTGTCGGCCATGTCCAGATCTCTAGGGCCCAACCCATCTGCAAGTTTCCAGTCAAACGACTGAAGAAGAGCCGCCAGCATCTGGTTGAGCATCCGATAGGCCAGCGGCAGGCCAGGACAGATCCTCCGTCCGGCCCCGAACGGAATGAGCTCGTAATCTTTTCCTCTCATGTCCATATCGCGCTCCAGAAACCTTTCGGGACAGAACGTATCGGGGTCCCTCCACGTGCTCGGATCGCGGCCTATGGTGTACATGTTGACGAGGACCTGCGCGTCTTTCGGAATGAGGTGGCCGCACATCTTGACGTCGGAATCGGCCTTGCGGGGCAGGAGGAAGACGGTCGGCGGGTGCAGTCTGAGGGTCTCCTTGACGATCGCCTGCAGGTAGGGGAGTCTCGGGATGTCGGACTCTTGAACCAACGCGTCGGTGCCGACGACTTCGTCGATCTCGGCCTGTGCTCTCTTCATCTTATCAGGGTTTTTCATTAGTTCCGTCATCGCCCACTCTAGCGTGCTGGAAGTCGTATCCGTGCCGGCCATGAACATGTCCTGTATGTATAAAAAGTAAGCAATTTTACTCAGGAACATGCCGGTGCAAGGGTGTAGACGTGTATGTTTCTCCAAAACATCAAAAATTAAAAATTGCAGTCCGACAGTATGGTTACACCAAGATATATGTCCCTTTCTCAAGTTGTTAAAATACCAACGAAGGCAACGGCACTACAAAAAACAACAGAATATGCGAAGCAGATGGACACACATAACCTAACTTAGCTGGCCTGTAGGTGGATCCGATAGAAATCCGCCCCCACCCCCCCACCACACCAAATTGACTCATCCGCCTGATCCGATATCTCTAGCTCGAATCTAAAATAACGAAGGGAGCGTGTGGATCGGGTAGACCTAGCTTTGCCGGGCGTAGCTGCTACTCTTACAAGTTGAGAACTTTGTTTGGGATAAATTTTATTATATTATCATGTCAAAAGCTAACGTTTTCATCATTAGATGCGGTTCCGCCCATAGACTATCATAATAATGGAAGCCGATGGACCGCTTGCTTGTTTCTAAAAGATTAGTGGCGCCCAACGACGAGACTAAAGTACGGAAAGAGGAGATGGATGACGTTTTATGTTTCGTTTTAAAAAAATTCGTTGCTAAAATTAGTATTAATAGTATTTGATTATTTAAAAAAAAATTATTTATTAATAATTTATATCAATTAAGGTAGATAGTAATTTTTTTTTATTTTTTCTCTTAATTTTAGTATATTTAGTATATTTATATATATATATATATATATATATATATATATATATATATATATATATATAATGTATGTGTGTGTGTTAAAAAAAACTCAAAATAAGAATAGTTTATAATATTTTATTTATTTATTTATTTTTTGCAAATCATTTCCTTTCATTCATGAACTGCTGTTATCTATTGCCTCTCTCTACATGTAAGCATAGTTGATCTTATACGTCGCTCAAATTAGTTAATGCCTTGGAATCAATCGTGATGCCCTTTTTATTTAGATAATTTATTAGTGAGGTCGTTATCTAGACACCCGTGTTTTTTTTTTCTTTTCTTTTCTATTATTATGAGTTGACATGACACCCTATACATGAACTTTATCCTCATACCAATTTGGTCCTCCTCATTTATGGAGGTCTCTCTCTCTCTCTTAATTATTATCTCTTCTATCTTATGTGTAGAATCGATAAAAAAAAAATAAAAATCAGAGAGAAGTCGGAGGATTTGACGGAAAGAGGCAAGAAAAAAAGAGAAGGGCAATGGCGGAAAATTCTAATCATATGGATATCAATATTAGAGATTTACAATGCTTAAAGAAAGATAACCTTCCTGGCACAAATACCGAACTAAATACAAAAATATCCAGTAGTTGGGTCAAGCAAACCAATTAGCATATAATTAATAGAGCAAGCCTCCGGTCAATCTAGCTAGCGTAGCTTAGCTATGTAGCTTAGCTATGGAACAAGACCAAACTGCCCGGATGATGTAATCATTTGATTTTCAAAAATTATGATATCGATTTTATTTATATTTATGCACTGAAAAAAATTATATTCTAAAATATAAATAGTCCCATCGTACGTCAAAGTAAATCACTTTAAATTCTTTTTTTTTATTAAAAAAAAGAATGTCCCTTAAAAAAGGCAAAATATTTATCCTTTTTTTTAGGTGTATATTAAATATAATGTAGTATTTTATTTATTTTAGAAAATGGAAGAGTAAATGACGTATTTGTAAAATTAAACTTAATTTTAGTAGCCATTTCCTCATTATCTAATATTAATATATATATATATATATATATATATATACCATATCGTCTATTTTACTTCATTATTATCATATAATCTTATTATCCTCAACTTATTTATAATTTATTATTACTTTATAATTAAATCTCACAATTTTCAACTAAATACAAATAAAAAAAATACGATTTACTTTTATTGAAAAAAAAAACCATATCTTTTATTAATTATCCCCGTCAACTCCATCTATATGTCTAAATTTATCACTATACATGAATTTATTTCATTTTAAATAAATTATGAAATAATTTGTATCAACCAAATAATCTATCATATTATCTTATATATTGGCATTTCATACCGGATGTAGATCATGTACTAATTAACCTACCCAAAAGGTACCTCATAGTGTTGTTTTAGAGAAGTATGTAAATCACCAATAGCATCGTTTTATTTGAGCAAATTACTTTCCTAGCTAGCTAGGTGTCAGAATCTCTTGGCCGCAGACAACGGAGGGCCGATTAAAGGTAGCTTACTACTCTTTCCGGGTAAAAGGAAGGGAAAAAAAAAAAGAAAGGTAGTAGTTTAGTCGTCATATTATTATTAAACTCGTCAATCATTAGTATTAGTTAACCAACAACTAAGAATGCATGTGGTGTCCTCTAACGGAAGCGCTCGCGAAGAAGTAAAGTTGCATCATGCACGGCACCAAGGAAGCAGACAATTCGAGAAAAATGCAAGGGACTTACAGCAATCAACGGGGTTATGTACTCGAGAGCCAGCTCAGGGACGTCCTTTTTGGTAAGCCTGAGAAGGGAATCCAGTACGTCGTCATTCGTAGTCGCGTTGGTATCCGAATAAGAAGCCGTTAGTAATCTCTGCTTGACGATGTTGTCGAAGAACGAGGACAGCTTGTTCGAGTAATCCGTCGTCCTACGTTGTATCCCCAACGGATCAATATATCCCAGTATCGGAAAGAAATCGGCCAGATTAGGCTTGCCGACTTCTTCCATCATGTGCCAGACGAGATCCTGAAACTCCTGCGAGAACTTGTCGGTAAAATGGGCCAGATCGTAGGAGAAGAAGGTGTTGGACAAGAAATTTAGGGAGGTAGTAAACCCGGCTCTACCGATATCGATGCCTTCAGCCCTGTCACGGCATCCCTTCACATACTCGACCAGATCCTGCACCTTCTTATGGCGGAGAGCCTGGCTGGCATCGAGCCTTTGGGTAGAGAACAGATAGACGGAACAGACCTTTCTTAAATTCCGCCATTCCGGCGATACGGGTAACCAAGCGATTGAATGCTTGTGGTGATTGCCTACTTCGACCGCTTGAGGAACCCTTCGGCTCGATAGCGCCAGATCGTGCTTTTGGAACATCTCTTTGGCGACGTTAGAGGACGAGACGACGACCGTCGTGAAGCTCCCTAGCTTCAGTGACATCATCGGGCCGTAAGTCTTTGAGAGCTTGAACAAGGAAAGGTGTGGCTTTTCGCCGAGTTGATGGATGTTGCCTATGATCGGTAATCGCTTCGGACCCGGCGGAAGCTTCACGGGACCGTATCTGTTGAAGTGTTTGATGATGAAAATGAATGCGCATATCAGGGGAAGTATTGCCGTTGCCGTCAGGAGGACGGACTTTGGTGTTGCTGCTGCTGCTGCCGCCGCCGGGAATTCCATATTTAATTATTGTGTGTGAGTGTGTCCTTGGCAGGCAGAGATGTTGGGGTGATGGTGTTTGTGAGCCTGGACGCTTGTACATATATAGGCCCCGGGGTAATGAGCGGAGGAATATGCATGCACTCTATTCTAATGGAGGCAGTAGCTAAAGAAAACACTTTATTTATTCTTAAATTTAAAAAAAAAAATTCTTTTGGAAGAGTTGGAAAAGTCATCTAACATTTGTCGCCTGGCTGGCTAGCTCAACCCACCAATCAATTCTCCCGCTATGTACGTATTTAGTATTTGAGTTGAACTATAGTATATATATATATATATATATATGTATGTATGTATGTATATGCCATTCTTGATGCATATCATGTAGTAGCTAGTGTATATATAACAATAAAAGGCTCGGTCTTCAACCGATGAGATTTTAATATAGTGATTGAATGCTAAGAACTAGGTATCAGAGATATAAGGTATACGTATTGACTTTTATGAATTATTGGCCGGTAATCGAATTTTTTTTTGTTATAAAAAAAAATCTCCCTATAAATAAATAGGAAAGGCCTGGCCTTTTATTAATTTTCCTTTTAATGGTTTTATATATAGTTATGCTCTAACATAAATAAAATTTATCATTAGTTTGTTAAAAATATAAATTTGACTTTTAGTATCGATATCCAAAATGATTTAATGAAAGAAAAACAAACACACACACACACACAACAATCTTGGGTCCTGTCCCTTTTCTTGCTTAGAATAATATCCTATGAATTATGATCTATCATTATACCCTTAGGCAGTACAAAAGTTGAATTAATGAAGTCGGGAGAAATGGTCCTTTTCCATCATCTACCGCCACTACATGATTTGTGCGTCGTGCTTGATGGTTGTTGTTTTGACGTTGAAGTTTGATAACCGACTTGTAGTCTTCGTCTTCCCTTTACTCATGTATATCGACGAAGACCATATAAAACTGTTTCCTACGCAGCAAATACAGCCGGTCATGACAAGAGGCATCATAGTGTTAGAGCACCCACGGCAATGCTGAAAAGTCAAGCCGGTCTCGAATCTGAGGTATGTTGGCACCATGAAATTTAGTCGAGAAGAAAGGAAGAGATCCTCAAACAAACAAATGAATGGGATGCCTGGCACACATAGGGAGGAGAGGAGAAGGGTACAAGATCACATGATGAAAGATCTCCCACGCTCTCCTAGTTCGTCGTTGAAGCCTGCGGTTTCTTTCTTCCTCTCAACGGCTCTTTTGTGAACGATGAAAACCAAACATGTTACAAAATAATTTTCACACCACCACATTTTATCTTTCTCAACATATCAAATTATTAAATTGTCTCCCAATATATTCATGATCTTCTTTGTTTTACTCCATTATTTCTATGTTATAAAAATAGATCCTATTCAACTTAAATTTTTTTTTAATCTTTTGGATAATTCAAATTCAAGGGATTTTCCTAAGCTGAATATTCAAAATTATCATTATCCTCAAAATCCAAACTCTTCAAATATTCAAAAATTTTAATATCCACAATATTATAATTTTCAACGTATACAATATTATCAATTTTTTTTCATAAATCCATCTTCTTCAACCAAGGCACCTTACTAATTCAATCCGAGTATTCTATTCTCTTGAACTCCAAATACGACAATCATCCATATGTGGATGATTCTAAATTTTCAAGTTACTCCACCCAAAATTAGGTTGAAGGAAACATTCGGATTGAATCTTTAGATAATGTTGGAAGTCAAGATTATGGTCTATGGACGAATAAGGGAGAAGAAGTCACCTTTAGTGTATGGATACATTATATAGAGGATTCAATTCAAAGAAATGAGCAACAGTGCAAGGAGTTTTGGAAAAAATAAAGTGATGTCACACTTTGAAGAATATCATGGTAGATGACTAGAAACAGTTGTGAAGATGATGACGAATAAATTTCTTTTGTTGGTCAAATTTATTTGTTGCTATAGTCATATTTACTAACATAATCAAGTGGTGTTAACAAGATATATGTAATTAGGAATGTACATAAAGAATATAAAACAAGGAATAAAAAAACACATCTGTAGTGATCATGTATGGCTAATTGTAAGGAACCATCCAAAATGGATGATAATGAATGGGGTTAATAGGCAAGATTTTGCATCAAAGTGAGCAAATGTTTCAGAGTTAAGTGCGTAAGTGAGGATAAATCATGCTAAAAGGACTCTGGTTGATCTGGACTAGTTAATCAATCCAAAATCATTCTAAATTATCCCTCGCAACCCTTATGGGTTTAGGTTATGATTAGGTGGCTACCAAGTGACCCATTCATAGTCATATTGATTCGAGGTGTTACAAATGGTATCAAAGAAAAATCATGATTGTGAGTTAAATTTGGATGAGTCAATCAGCCTCCTAGAAGGATGATTGTTGGGATAAACTGTAATGAGACAAAAAATGGTCTAGGCGCAATGAGGATGTTACACTTTTGAGTAGGGTTGAATGTTATACTTCCATATTGAGTGGAGTGTTATAAGGATTGATATGGTTAATTATGTCAACATGATATACCGTCCTTTTAGCAATTCTATCTTGATAATTCTATATTTAAGCATACTTGTTGTGGGAATATTTTTAGAATGGATGACCTTCTCAAAAAATTACATTTAAAAAAAAAAGTTTCTCAAGAAGTGCGTGAGTGAGAACAAAGCTCATTGAAAAGATGTGTTGATCTATGGCGTATGCTCAGGGTGCTACCAATTTGCCCTTACATGGTCGTATCGAATCAGGATATTACATGGTTCATGTGGACCATCGACTAATGTTAATATGTTGTTTTATCAATTGAATTATGGTTCCATTTAGTTTATTGATTATGCTTATTCCAATATATGCATTTGTGCTTGGCCGGTCGAGGGACTATGCATTTTCCATTGTTTGACTGATATGCCTTTTCAATTGGGTGATTGTCTTATTTTCAATATTGGTACAATCTTTATAACCCGATTATTTTCCATAATTTGTAGGGACCAAATATTTTTCCTTAAAGTCTACATGGGATAGTTTGACCATCTTACTTGGCTGAATATAGGTTTGACCTTAGTCTTGAGATCCACTTAGACTTTGAATGGTGAATAAAAAGAAAGAATAAGTGGAAACTGAATGGTGGATTAAGTATGTGTATACAAATAGATGGTATGGTTATGGAGTTTCCCTTTCAAGGAATATTTTTTTAATTAATAATGGTTATCACTTTCAATACCTTCAATGGGAAAGTATGGAACATTGATGGTTATGTTTGGATTATGCAGTATGAGGATATTTTGTATGGCTTGAACTGTTAGTGCAATAAGATACTAAATACTTAAAGGGAAAGAGACTTTGATTGAGTCTATGTTTCTCTATATCTTAGAGTAGCTAACCAAGGGGTATCTATTAGATTGTGGTTCACCTATGGGTAGGGAAACCTGCATTAGTTCCAATACCTCTCCTACTCTACTTACACCACTGTTGTACTTAGTGGGTGTCTATACTTAAAGGGTAGAACGCTTAGGATAGTTGATATTGCTCACTACCTTTGCTTATGTTTAAAAGTAACAGACCACAATGGCTACTTTTATATGGTTACTCAGTAACCCTAATTAATTGTAAACTATCAAGGCTAAGTCCCATGACGAAGAACTTAAGCGCTTGCTCGAAATTCTTACCAATTCTTGGAAATTATTATAACCATACATGGATGTGAATTATATGGTCACCATTATGTTAAGATAATAATTGGAATAACCTCTTATATTAATGAATGACCTCTAGTGTCTTTATATGTTATCTAATATGCATTACTTATCTATCAAGGTTCATGATGATGTATATGATCCCTAATCTATGTTACCCTTCATGATACCATGTCTAGCAGCTACTATTATAGTCTTAATTTTTCTTATGCATATGTAAGTGTACCATGTTATGAGGATCTTATGAATATAGTACGCCACCCTAGCATGTTAATTTATGAGCATGAATTTATGCATGGACACTATGATCGGTATGCTTTCTATGACCTTATATCCTTTATAAATTCCATATTGGGTAACTTGGCTACTCAGTATGCTAGTACTAATGTGCCCATTTAATCAGTCAGTTGCTTAAATCCACAAGCAAAGAATGTAGGTAGTGGTGGATGGCTAGTAAATGATCATATGCTTATTTAGGGCTAGGACACTAAAAGCTAAGACATTTTAGTATATTATTCTTTTTCTAGGGTCCCTTAAGACTAAGAACTATTTTAGAGATGCATTTATCTTGAATTTTTCTTCTCTTTTGTATTTCATACATTTTTTAGGCTCTTATATCCTTAGTCTTACACCCAAAATATTTAGTTCTTCTACTATTTACACATTCTATTTCTCTCATGTTTCATTTCGTTTAGATACTCAGTCTTATGTTTGGGCATGGGATGGGCGATGATACATTTATCTTATGTTAAATACGGTAGTAATACCTCATTTTTCCTAGGAGTATCTTTGTGTGTGTTTGCTTCTACAATGTTTTCAAACCAAAAAGTTTCAGCAGTGAAAAATGGGGGGAGGTTGGTGGTTGTGGTTCAGTAGAAGTTTGAGAGATACGACCTATGGGTTTAGTATAAGTAAACAAAAGGCAAAGAAAAAGACAAAAGCAATTAACCTTTATGAAGTCAAAGTTTTAAAAAATAATAATCTTGTGGACATCACATCAAATAGGAATGCAATATTGGATAAAATGGCAACGGATAAGGAGAAGGATAAGGTTGAATGAAGGCAGTTGAAGGAAAAATAAAAAGATATGGCTAAAATTTGACGTGACACATATAATATAATTGACCAAGAGAAAGTCTATCATTTGATGCAATATGCAATAATTATGAGAAGAATGATAGAGAGTCTTTAATTCTATTGTGTCAATTATTGTATTTAATTGTGTATAGATATGCTCTAAGGTAGAGGCAAGGCAGCGATATCGAGGGAATGATGTGCACAACTAGAGGAGTGGGACGTGTAAGGTAGAGCACAATTGGGATGTGCATGGGTCTAGGGTGAATAACACATGGCTAGGAGTAAGGCACAGGCTGAACATGTAAGGGGTACATGACTATGCTAGGTGCGCACGGATTTGGTATCTCTTAGCCAAATAGATGGAGCAACGATGAGAGGGGAGAGAACGAATGAGAATTGGGCAATTTGGGGTGATAATGGTTGGTAAGGCAAGATGGTGGCAGTGATGTATTGTAGCTGGGGTTGATAGTTAGTGGTTGGGGTCATTGGCTTGAGTAGTGAGGAAAAAGAAAAATGGGGGAGGTTGGTGGTTGTGGTCAACGGTATAGAAGGGTAGAAGAAGAAGGAAAGAAGGAGAAGATGTGAATCAGTAGTGGTGGTGTTCCTGGGTGGCAATAGGTGACAATGAAATAGAGTAGAGGCGTATGAGGGAGGAAAGGAGGGCTCAGGTGTTTATATTGCCAGGGGAGGAGAAGACAAGGGAAATGAGAGAAGGGAATGCATTTGTGTGTGTGTGTGAATGTATTTATGTGTATGGCTAGGGAAAGGAAAGAAAAACTTATGGGGAAAAGGGGGTTAGGTTTGGTGTGCAAGGGGGCATGTAAGGTTTGGTGTGGTAGGGGTTGGGCATAAGGGGTGTAGGGGGTTGTGCAGAGGAAGGTTGGCATGCAAGGTGCATGGTTGGGAAGGGAAGGGTAAGGGTTAAGGTGTTTTTTAGTCCAAAAGGGAAAATGAAAAGGAGGAAACACAAAAAAGTGAAAAGGAAAATAATTTTAGGGTTAGTATTATAATTGGGTTTAGATTTAAAAGTATGGTAAAATTAATTTATCCAAGGCTAGGGTACATTATTAGGTAAAACAAACTAAAAAAAATTATAAGTTTAGGGTGGGTTTAATAATAGGAAAAAAGATAAAAAATAATTTAGGATAAATTTATTTAATAATTTATTTGGACTTATAGATCAAGGGTTAATAAAATAATTAAGCTAATTTTTAGGGTTATGGCTCGAATAAAATGCTAAATGCTCAAAAATAAGGGTTAGAAATTTTGAGGTATTATAGATATATAGTTGACTTACTATGATGGAAAAACCAACTTTGTTGTAAATTTATTGAGTAGGAAGACATTGCACTCATTGAGTTTTTGTGTGGTCAGTTGCTTGAGGAGCTTGGTGATTTGGGGATAGAGGTGATCCACTAAAGTGATTTGGAGGTTCAAATGAGTGCTTTGATAATTACTCTAAGGGTTTTCGATGAGATTTGAGTTGGGTAGCCTACAGATATTAAGCTTGAGAGGATTTGATAAAAGTTACATGATGGTAGAGACAAGGGTTTTCATATTCACAAGAATGGTAGCATTTTTTATAAGGGTTGCTAGTGTGTATCTTAGAGTTGCACTAATCTAAAGCACTAGATTTTAGATGAGGGCCATTATACTCCCTATTTTGTTCATCCGAAATGGTTGTGAAAGGACTTTAAGCATATATATTGGTGGCTTCACATGAAGCGAGAGGTAGCGGAGTTTATAGAGAGATGTTTGACCTATCAAAAAGTCAAGATAGAGTCCTATAGACTAACAAAGTAAGTCCAGCATTTGGATGTGTTGGGATGGAAGTGGGAATCCAAGGACTTGTAGTGGGAGTGACACAATTTGGATAATCATTGATAATTTGACCAAATTAGTATTATTTATGCCGATAAAATAAACCAAGAGCATGGATTTGTTGGTTGATTCTTACATAAGGTTTGTGGTGAGTAGGCATGTTACACCTACCGACATAGTCTCTAATAAGGATTTGAGATTTGTTTTTGCACTTCTGGGGAAATTTGTAGGAGGACATGGGCTCAAATTTGAGGATGAGTATCACCTTTCACCTAGCAACATATGGGAAATCTACGAGGATGACTCAAACACTCAAGGACATGCTACGCGCTTATGTTATGAACTTCGGAGGCATCTGGGAGGATCTTCTACATTTTGTGGAATTCTCATACAATAATAGTTATCATGATAGCATATGAATGAAAAACTTTGAGGCACTAAATGGATGTAAGTGCCCTTTATGTTGGAGCAACATTAGCAAGATTGTTGTAATTGGATCGGATATGATCAAGGTGATGACTCGGTATATTCGTTTGATTTAGGATAGGATATAGGTAGCTCAGAGTCAACATAAGAGCTATGTGGATTAGAGGTACCGTAGTGATGGTTTCAAGGAAGGAGAAAAAGTGTTGTTGAGGGTATTACCCACCAAAGGCATGTAGAGATTCGATAAGAAGGACAAGTTGAGCCTGGGGTATACTGGAAATTATGAGATTTTTGACATAATTAGTGAGGTCACTTACCATTTGGCACTTTCACCAAAATTATCCCAAGTTCATAACATCTTCCACATCTCATAGCTAAGGCAGCATATTGCAAATCCTTCCCACGTGATTAAACCTAACGAGATCGAGTTTGATGATTTGTTATCCTATGAGGAGAGGCCTTCGGGTTCTCAATACCAAGGTATGTTGGACCCAGATAAGCTCAGTTCCACTTGGGAATATTCTCTGGAGGTGTGATGAGGCATAGGAGATGCCCTAAGACACAAAGAAGGACATAAATTAGATGCATCTTAAGCTCTTTACCACATGTATGTTAGGTTTCGGGGTTCTATCTCTTTTAAGAAGGTAGTACATGATAACATAGTATCAACTTCCGTAGAGATACCACTGATATCATTTTTCCTTACATCCTTTTTTCTCTTATTCCCCAACCTTGATTTGTTGACGTTAAGGACAAAGTCTCTTTTAAGATGGTAGTGATGTAATATCCTAAAATTTTATCTAATATTAATTTCTATCAATTAATATTTTAACCTAATCCAACTTTTAATTTTTAGGTCATTATATGTTTTTTTAGCCTAACCCTCACCACGAATAATTGATAGATTAAAATTTTAATTAATTCCCTAATTTTTTTAACCTAATACTAATCCCAAACCTAAAAATTATTTTTCCCCTTTTTCCTTTTCTTTCCTTTCTCCCCTTTTCTTTTCGCTTCCTCATCTTTTTCTTTTCCTTCTTCTCTTTCCAATTCTACGTATAGCCTCACTAGCCTCATTTCTCTTTCATTTTTTTCCTTTCAGCCCAAACAACTCTTAACCCTGTTCTTCCATGTTACCTTTTTCCTTCCTTTTCCAACCATGCACGCCTCTATATAACCCACTTCGTCAGTTGCCCTACACCAAATTCCTCTACACAACTCCTTTCCCCAACACTCTTCTCACGTGTGCCCTTACCACACGAACTCTCTATCATCCCATGCCTAACCCATACCCCGTCAGTTTTCCTTTCCCTTATATATCTATGAATATATATATATATACCTACATGCACTCATATTCCCTACCTGCTCCCCTCTAATATTCCCTTTTCCTTTCCGTCTTGTTAAGAACCCAGCTCATCCGAGACCCACCTTCTTTCCCTCATTTTCTGCTCTATTTTCATTTCCACCACCACCTAAGCTTCCTTCCTCCTCCTCCCTTCCCTGTCATTGCAGTTGCACCACACCCAACCACAATCCACCTCTTTGTCACCACTCCTCACCCTAGTTGGTCCCCTATTCCTTTTCCCCTTCCCTTACCCTACTATTCATTGCTGCGGCACCCAACACCACCATTGTTGAGCCTTCTCTTCTTTTTCTACCTTCTTTGTCGATGCACCACACCACAACCACCGACCTTCCTCTTTTTCTTTTTCTTCTTTCCCATACGTGCACCAACCACCCCTAGTCTTATTTTTCCTCCCTCTCATGTCCCTCATTTTTCCTTATTTAATTTTCTAAGTATAATTTTATTATAATTTTCCTTCTAAGTGATATTCTGGTGGTATCGGAGGAGGGGCCATAGGTCATATGTGCTTAGAAACCAAAGATGCTTTGGTAAATATACATGACATAGCTAGGATTTTTTTATGTAAAATGTGTATATTTGTATATGATATCATGTTGAAGAGATTATATGGATAATATTATTATGTGATAATGATGTGATAAGATATGTGGTGTTGTATGTTGAAAAAATGAGAAAGTTGTGAAGCATGAGATTGTGTATATTGTTGGCTTTAAGCGGGAATAATAATCCTAGGGGCGATACCATTATTACATGTGTAAAATGTTGTATTTTGACCTTAATCTTTAGATATGTTGTTAGTATTAGCATTTTAGTAATATATATTAAATTTGGTGGCCATATGAATCTTACGGGAAAAGTTATGATTAAAATTTGAAAGTAAGGTTATGGGGGGAATAGTGAATAGTAATCCTAAAGGTAGGAAATTATTGCATGGGTATGAAATTAGGGTTGGACCATGATTTTTTTAGCATGTTTTTAATAATAATATTTTAAGGATGGCTATTGAATTTGGTGATAAATGAGCATTGTGGAAGAAGTTGTGCTTAACTAAGGGAATTATAGTTTCTTAGGGAGAATATGGCATTTGTCCTTTAGAACAATATTGGTATCCTCGTGGTTATGTTTTATGTTTCTAATTTTTATGTTAAGATAGGTCATGTGTGTTGCATGTCTATATGTGTTTTTATATGATGACCTTGAGATAAATAGCCATGAATAAGATATTAATCATTTAAAGTAAAATATCATATAAGGATTATTTATATATGTCCGTTCCACTGGATGATAATAGTGGTCGGGATCTTAATGCCTTGGGATTGTATATTATTGATATTGTTCCACTTATAGAGAATATTAGCTAGGAGTTTTATGACTTAGGATTATATATTATTGATACGGTTCCACCGGTTAAGAATACTAGTGTCTCAGAACTCTAATTTAGGAAAAAAAATATCAAAATGATCTTAACCATTGATAATATATTAATCACTTAAGGTGAAATACTATGGAGTCAAGATCAGTTGTAACTGCCCGTTTTACTAGATGATAATAGTGGACGGGAGCTTTATGTCCTAGGGTTGTATATTATTGATATTGTTCCATCGATAGAGAATAATGGTCAGGAGTTTTATACTCTATGGCTGTATATTATTGATACTGTTGGACAGGTTGAAAATAGTAGGGTTTGTGAACTCAACATAAATAGGATTAAGGGCCTTAATTATGCCATTATTCTTGTGAGACCTAAAATCAATAAATAAGTTGGTACCACCGCATGTAAATCTATATGCATGTTTATCCCTTATTGTGGCCTTATGACATTGTGTGACCTTACTATGACTGTATTGTTACCTTATTCAATACATAGTATACTGATAATTATTTTCATGGATGTCGCTCATTTCCACGAGTAGATGACCTAGTTGAGTTTGTTTAGGTCTTTGAAGACCCCTTGATTTTAATAAAAAAATCAATTATAAATTTTAGAGTGTTATATAAACAACAAAAGGCGTATGTGCATGTGTGATTATTAAAGCCAGCTAATTTCACATACAAAAGAACTCATGAATTAACTCACATAAGACGATGAGAATGGCAATATAAATGATGAGAAAAGTTCTTCATTCCGACTAATGTATGAAAAAATTCGAGCGATAGCAAAATGGTAAACGTTTTACCCTTGTCCAACAAGAAAAACTATTGTAGATAACTAAATAATCCATATAATACAAAAAAAAAATGGATGGATGATAATTTTTAATATATCAGAAAAAAAATTATTTATTTATAAATTTGTACTATTATAATTTACTAATTTTTTCATATAAAAAATAATTCATTATATTATTAAAACTTTATATAAAAACTTATTTAAAAAAAAATAAAGCTTAGTTTTTATTTTTATCCTCATTATATATATATATATTTTTAATAAAAAGTATAAGTATAATTTTAAAGATAATTTTATTGTATTTTAAAAATATATAAAGAATATTAGAATAACTTTATTTTCATTAAGAATCAAGTATTAAATATCTATTGCTAATTTAATGATTGAGATTAAAAATTATTTGTTGTACGTGCTGGAATGATGAAGTCCACTAGATTACCTTGGTAATGGCAAGTAGTGAGTACTGCGGACCGACAAAATTATGTCATCCGATCATTGTGACTCATAATTTGCTACAATAGTTCAGACTCCTTGGGAGTGATTAAAGGTATTTTTGCAGAACAATGAGAAATGCTATCTATTTAAAATTTAAATTAATTTTTTATAAAAAAATATACATATTAATACATTAATTTTATTTTTTTATTAATAATTAATTGATACAAACTTATAATAATACAAAATAAAAGAAAAATATAGTATAAAAAAGTATAAATTTAGTTTTTTATGGTAATAACTAATAGCAATAATGATTATAATAGAAAATATACTAATAATAAATTAACTGTACTCTTATGCAATAACTCTTTTTATTATGTATCATTATTACTTAATTATTAATAAAAAAAAATTAGATAGATCTTCGGATCCTTTGTCCATTTTCTTCTTTTCAACGCTGCTGCCCGTTTGCTGACTAAGAAATCCCCACTTTACCTGTCCTTTTTTTTCAATATACTACTCATAAGAGGAAGGCACGTTAAGAATGACGATGGACCGACACGTAATCAACGTCGGCATTTTCTTTATTCCACCACACCACGCACTACTACATCCTCCGAACCTACGAGCGCCATGCACAGCCGCCTACATTAGTGGCAGTTTCTGTTCTGTCTGTCTGGCTGGCTGCTGATCGTTAGCAAAGGAGCCTCGTGCGCAGCCGGACCGGCAGGCGGCAGCTCGTCCATATGTAGACTGAAGAGTCAAAGAGCCGCCATCATCAAAATAGTGCTATCTACCGGCTATTGGCTGACACCCACCCACACACACACAATATCTAAGCTTCGAGGAAGGCACGTCTCGTTTCATTTCATGGCCGGGGCACTTATCTTGACTCTTTTTCCCTTCCTCGCAATCATCGACTCAGATTATAAGGAGTAGTGCTGTACTGTGATGCACGGGGACCGTAGATTGGTGCCGTCCCTCTTTCCAGAAACGTCTCTATCCCGGAAATTTTTCGAAAATATTTTCGGATTAAAATTTATATTAAAATTATTTAATTAAAATTTTATTAAAAAAATATTATTTAATTAACTTTTTTATTTAAAAATAATTATTAATAATTAAAATTAACTAATATAAAAATTAATTTTAAAATTTTTTTATTTTTCTCTCTTAATTTTAATAAATTTAATCTATTTTTAAAAAAATATAATATACATATATATATATATATATAAAATTTTTTTGACGTTTCATGCCGTCCCCGTTTCCTAATTTTTTAAGAAATGTCGTTTCCGCGTTTTGTCCCGTTCCCGTTTCCCTATCCCCGTCCCGGTCCCCGTGCAACACAGGTGCTGTGTATCCAATTTGTAAGCCTAAATTAAAATCTATTTTTAAAAATATATATATACATATTAATATATTAATTTTAATTTTTATTAATAATTAACTAATCTAAACTAATAATAATATATTATAAAAGAAAATTATGGAAAACTTAATAAATTAATTATTAGTATTATCTTTATTATAATCATCACTATTATTCTTATTATAATAAAAAAAAAAGATTTACATTTTTTATCCTATTTTTATTTTATTTTGTATTATTATTAGTTTGTATTACTTAAGTATTAAAAAAATTAATATACTAATATATATAATTTTAGTAAAATTTGATTTTTAATTTGGGTTTAGAATTTGGATAAGTAGTATTATTTGATTATAAGTTATGTTTTGTTTTCATTAGCATTGTTCTCTAATAGAATGATGGCACCTTCGATGGAATTTACTAAAGTTTTTTATATTATTGATGTAACACCCTCAAAATTCACTACTGAAAAATTTCGTTAATTAAAAGAAATTTAGCGGAAGCGATTTAACAAACCGTGAATTTTGGGAGTATTACCGCCACACTTAGTACTAGACCGGTTCACTCATACCGTTCCAGTACTAAGTGCTAAGGCTAAAGCAGTAAAATAAAATTTCACGAGAACTTAAGCATTTGAATATCAGAGTAGCACAGTAAATATTTTACAAGAGAAAACATTCAACCACGGTGATTACAAAATAACAAATACGTTGAATTTAAATGAGACAAATTAAAACCCTAAAATTTCCGGACAGTACCTTACGCTCTCCCCAAGGGCCCACTTAAATAGCACCTGGATACAACCTGCAAGGGGTACTGCCCATTGAATAGGCAGGGGCCCCATGAAGGGAACCCTTCAGTACTACGGTACTGAGTAACCCTTTAAAAACGCACTTAAAATACAGGCACACATATTACACATGATACTACTACATTCAGATATGACCATAGGTATAAACATGGTATTCAGATCCAATTCTTTGTACATCCAATAACTCAATCATACATTAATGGCGTATACGTAAAATTCACTTTCATATATTCCATAATCAATCAACCAATATCAAATAGGCCATGATCAGTAATCGAGATATTTTTCGGGCCTTGAGGCCATTAATCAATCGTCTCAATGACTAGCATTTTTTCATAACTCATTCGCATCCAAAATAAATTTTATTGAGCTCGGGACCTCCACTATTATTGCCGGTGGACCGGAATATATATAAAAATCATCATCCAGGGCACAACGCTCCTGGCCACTATTATAACCGGTGGACCGGGGCATATAAAGAATCATCATCCAGGGCACAACGCTCCTGGCTACTATTATAACCGGTGGACCGGTACTCAATATCATAAATCGCTGGGCCCGGCTCATTAATATTCCACTTTCAATTATAGTATATTTCCTTACTTAAATCAGCACAACAACCATATTTATTTGCCTCGATAGGGAGATCAAGAACCCGGGACACAAAGGTACACCGGTCGCACTGGTGCATAAAAGCAACTCAGTACCCTTCAACTAGTAACCCAGGGACGCAAAGGTACCCTGGTCGTACTGGTGCATAAAGCTGACTCAGTACCCTACCGACAAGGACACCTAATCCTTAAGTATGCATACCCCCTAACTAGGTCCGTAGAGCTAGATAGAGTAGATATAGGGCCTGGCTGGGGCTCAAAGGCACACCAGCAAATACCAAACAATCGTGGACTAAACCACGTCCTTAGGGTAGCGACCCCTAAGGAGTCACTATTCCCGATCTCGAGGTCTTTCACTTTAAGTATTAATGTCTTAATTAATGGTGATCACAAAAGCACAACAATAAGATAATTATCCTCTTTTAATCGTTTAGATATCATCAGAAATTTCTTATTCAGATGGTCATCCAAAGTAATATAAGAGAATCATTAAGGCCATCCTAAACTCATCTAATTCCGAATTAAAACTCATTCTCATGATATTTACTAATCATCAAACAATCCTTACCTCGTTAATCAACACTATTAGAGCCATGTTACAAATTCCATAATCATAATGATATACTGGATACAGCCTACTTATTTACCCCTTTACTTATAAAATCACTACGTCACCCTTTCTTATTTTATAAATTACCATGTTACCCTCCTTGTTACAAAATCACCAAGTTATCCCTTATTCGATTTAGGTTACTAAATTATCTATCATACTTATTAGGACATTAATTCCCCCTTAATAATTATTACACTTAATATACTTTCCATTTAATTGGTTAGATTACCACTTTGCCCCTTTCTCCTTTATTATAATTAATAAATTATCCTTGAGTTGGTCAAATTACCAAATTACCCTTCCTCCTTGTCAAAATTACCAAATTGCCCTTTGGTTGGTGAAATTACCAAATTACCCTTGCATATGATCATAATTACAAATTTGCCCTTCTCCGTTATTAGATTTACCAAGTTACCCTTTAGTTATTTAAGTTACCGAATTGCCCTTCTTAATTGTCATAATTACCAAACTACCCTACTCCATTATCCAAAATTACGAAAATACCCTCCAGTCAGTTAAATTACCAACTTACCCCTCACATTTATCATATTTACCATCTTACCCTTCTCTACTATTAATTATCAAATTACCCTTTAGTTATTTAACTTATTATCTTACCCTTCTCAATAATTATTATTTCCAATTTACTCCTTTCCAATGTTCACTTTTGCCCCTTTGATTTTACACAATTACCGTTTTACCCCTTTACCTTCAAATTTACCATTTTACCCCCTTAACTCCCAAAATTACCATATCGCCCTTTTAATTATAATATTTCCACTTATCCTTAATTATAAAGTTACTATCTTACCTCCTTTAATTTCCAAATTACCATTCCGCCCTTCAATCGTAAAATTATCATTTCTTCCTTTAATCATAAAATCACTATTTTGCCCTTTAATTATAAAATTACAATTTTACCCTTTTATTATAACATTACCAAATTGTCCTTTTATTACAATTTACCAAGTTGCCATTCTCTTTAACAAGATTACCAAAATGCCCCTCTTTATTACAAAAATTACTCTTCCATCCTTTATTCACAAAATTACAATTTTACCCCCTACTTCCAAAATTACTATTTTCTCCTTTTATTAACAAATTCACCATTTTACTCTTTACACACCCTTATTATTAAATTATTATTAATACTACATGAAGTATTAACCTTAAGGTCTCACCCATGACTCTTATAATTAATGTAATGCTTATTAGCACATATCCATGTATTAGGCCATACTCATATACAATATACATTTTTAAAATCTCCCCCTAATGCTAACAAAATGTTACACATGTAATAAGGATCACCATAGCATATATCCACATGGATAATAATTAACATTTTCCCTAACCACCCAATTATTACCTTAAATATTATCCCCATACATATCATCAATCTATCATGCTTCCTTTCAACAATAAACACAATAACCACATATGATATGCTAAGCAACATACATCAAGCATAATACACATTAATAATGCCTAATGTGATAACATGCATTAATCCATGCATTTAAGCGGGATTTAACGGTTACCTTAATCTCGCCAAAATTACCAAACCTTACCAAGCACAATTAGCAATTCAACACCTAAAATAACATCCATCATATACATGTTAGAAATAAAATCCAAGTATAAAACTTTATAAAATTTACTTAGTAAAACACTTAATATAAAACCCCATTATACCTTAAGAAAATTAGCCAAATAACTTCTTCTTCTTTTTTTTTTTACATAAAGGGGAGCTCACGCTGCTCATGCAGCGTGAGTGTCATGCACAAATGGGCAGGGAAATGGCTCGAAGAGGGGTGGAGGAAGAAAAATCAGCCATGTTCGGGTTGAGGTCTTTGGGCTAGAAAAGAGGGTGGTTGGGGAAGGTTTGGAGGCAAATAAAGGATGCAGGAGTGAAGAGGGGGTGTTGGTTGTGGCCAGGGATGGTTTCGCGGCGGCTGGAGGCGGCGGATACGGCGGCGGCAAGGCGGCGAAGATGGCTGGTGATAAGGGGAAAAATAGGGAGAAAAGGAAGAAGGGGTGGAGAAGGGAGGAAGTGCAAGGCTCAAGGGGGCGGTTTGGGGATGCAGGGCAGTAGGGGGTGGTGGCAAGGGTCGGCACAGGGGTTGGGTGCGGCGGTCGGAGCGGCGGACGGTGGCGGCGCGGGGTGAAAACAGAAAAACAAGGGAAAGAAGGAAGGAGAGAGGAGGGAGCTCGAGGAAGAAGGTGGCTCGAAAAATGGGACAAGAAAATGGGCAAATGGGAGAAGAAAAGAAGAGGAGAGGTAAGGGGGCAGGCGGCAGGGCGTAGGGCAGCAGGGAGGCGGTAGGGTGGCAGAGAGAGGGTGGCGACGGGAAGGGGGAATTGCAGACATGGATAGGGGTGCAGGGTAGCTCGGCTCGAAGGAGGGGAGAAGGGGACAGGGTAGAGGGAGGGAGTAGCAGGGGTTGTCGGTGGCAGCAGGTCGGCGCGGCAATTGCAGGCGGCGGCGTGCCTGTTCGAGTGTCGGGGAAGGTGATGGCTGCTGGGTCGGGACGCAGAAGAAGAGAGAAAGGAAGGGGAGGGGTGCTGGGCGGTTGGACCGGCGCTGGAAAGAAGGGAGCCGGCCGGCCCAGGGGAAAAAGGAAGGGAGCCGGCCGGGCTGGCATGCTGGGCGGCGCGCGAGGGAGAGAGGGGTGAGGCGGGCCGAAGGCCCAATTCGCGGGGGACGGCTGGCCTGGCGAGGCAGCCCAAGGGAAAAGGAAGAAGAAAAAGAAAAAGGAAAGGAAGAAAGGGGGAAAAAGAAAAATGGGAATGGAAAAATAGGAAAATTAGTTTAATTAAATTTATAAAATCATAAAATATAATATCTCTGGTAAATTATTTAATTTAACAATTTAATTTATTATAACCTAATATTTTAGTTTAAAAAGGGTAAAGTTGGTAAAATATTAGTTTGGGAAAATTATTTAAATGGAACAATATGATAATTAGCAAAATATTTATTTTTAACTTATTAAATACTCTTATCCAAATATACATACTCTAAATCCATAAAATAATTAAAATAATAATTTTACAAGCTAATTTTTATTTCAAATAAAGTTATCTATTAAAATATGGGTTTTCGAAATTTTTGGGGGATTACAATTGATTTTTTTAGATATTATTACATCATAATATTTATTTTATATATCATTTTTATAACTTTAATATTTATATTATCTACTTATATTATTATTATTATTATTTTATAAGTAATTTCCACTATAATATTTATTTATATTTTACCAAAATATATTACCCTTATTAGTTATACTCACCTACCACATTCCTCCCTACAATTAGTAATGTCAAGTATAAATATTAATTATTATTATTAATAATATTATTATCAAGAATTTCAAATTATAAAAAGAAAATTAGAGCATAACCCTAGACATTGACCCATTAAGAACCATACAAAAATCACCAAATGTTTATATTTAGAACCTAAGCCTAATACGAGGTAGTCCTATTACTGACTATTCCCAAAAACTTACATATAACTCTTTGCTCACAGGAATGAGTAGGTGACATATCAAACAGACACATCAATACGCTTCATACTGAGTAAGTCAAGTTACCTTATCAATAGGAGTAACATGCACACAAGTTCCAACATATTATTGAGATCATACTAACATATTTCATACATATTCTATCTAAACAGATTTACATGCTCCATCATAATCATATCATGCATCGGAAACCCATACCATATACAACTGATCATGCTTATCAACATAACATGACATTATAAATGACAACGTGCAAGCTATTATGCTGATTGTCCAGCTACTATTAAGGCTTCTATCAATATAACACGACATTATTAATAATGAATAACTATTCATACTATTCATATTGATAGATTATTAATATTATTATTCATAATTTTTATTTAATAATAAAAATTATCATTGTTAGTCATTAATATTATTTCAAAATAATTTTTAATAGTTAATAATGTTAACTATTCATAGTTATTAATTAGGAATATGATTATGATCATGATTATGATTATTATTGAAAATAAATATGAATAATTAGTAATTATTTATTATTAATATTCAATAGTAATTATTATTATTATTAACTATTATTATTTGTTAATATTAATTATTATTATTATTATTATGCGGAACTATTATTATGTGTTATAAAATTTAATTGATCAATAATAAATATTCATCAATATTAATATGATTATATTAAATTATTATTTATTCTTATTAATCATTATGAACTCTTGATAATTATGAGTATTAATTCATAACAATTATTAATTATAAACATTAATAATTATTAATTGTTAATTATAAATAGTATTCATATTAATTATTGATTTTTATTAACTATGAATATTTATATTTAATTAATATTGTCAGTTATTTATTATTCATAATTATTAATCATTCATATTATTAATTTCAATTACTAGTTATTATTATGTATAATTATTAATATTATTATGATTGATGATTATTGTGAATAACTAATATTAATTGATTATTCATATATTTGATAATAATGATTATAATAAGTATTCTTTATTAATAATTAATAATGTTAATTCATAATAATTATTCATTATAAAATATTATTCATTATTTATATTCAATACGAATATCTATTAACATTGAATAATTAATAATTATTAAGATTATTAATATGAATGATTTTTATTATTTATTAGTATTAATTATTATCATGATTAATTATTAGTAATATTTATCTTTAACATTTTTAATAATTATGAACTATTAATAACATCAATTATTGATATCATAATATGAAATATTATTATTAATATTATTAATGAATAATATAATTATTACTTTATTATTATGGTTATAATGAATACTTAGTAATGTTAATATTAATTATGATTAATTATTAATTATGGATGCTACTAATTATTATTGTTATTAGTAGTAGTAGTAGTAGTAGTATGGTAAGTAAGTAAGATTTTTATTACTTCCAAAAATGCAACGAGAATGTACAACCAAACTCAAAATGTCCAAAAAGGCACAAAAGCGAACTCAAGCCATTTACACAGGCCACTAAAGCATAATGTAGTTTACAATGGGATATACAGGTTACATAAGTGGATAGCTCCTTAATAATAATGCAAACAGGTTCACACTTTTATGGTGGAATATCTGTTTGTTCCTTTTATGCAAAAGATGACATGAAGTTAAAGCAAATAGAAATAGAAGAACTAATATTCTACTAGTTGCTCCATGACTCCTTTTTTGCATCCATCCCTAAATGCTGGTGAAAGAAGAGGCATAGGCTAGAAAATCTCCCTCATTTTAAGAAGTCTCCATAAACACCACAAGACTATCGAGGAAGTGAGCACACTCCAAGGATCTCTCCCCTTGATGAAGTACATGTGTACTTACTTTCCCCATCATATGTTTTTTTTAATGTTAAGTTCTACAACAATCTCCCTAAGGTTACAATGTTCCACCACTCTAAGTCAAATAAACCCAACCCACCTTCCTTCTTAGGTCTATGCACTATATGCCATGTGACATGACATTTCTTAGAGTTGGTTTAACTTCATTCTATATTTCACACTTTTACTCCTTCACAGGCATATAAAATCAGTGCAATTTATGACCATCTAAGGCAAAGAGGTAATCCAGTGAATTAGTGGAAATCTATTTGGATGAATAATGCTAGCCTTAAACATAAATTCCTTCTTTTGATTGTTGCTCATAACAAGCTCCCTACTAAAGATATCCTTAGCAAGTATTCAATTGTGGAGGATCAAACTTGTTTTTGTGATGCACATGAAACCCTCCCCCACCTTCTATTTACTTGTCTAGTAATAAAGCACCTCTTAAAGTATGCCTATGCATCTATTGGTTTGAAGGGGATAACTAAAAGATGGCCTGATTTGATAGCAACTCTTGCTCAAGGAACAAGGGTCTCAAAAAGAAAGATTCATTTAGCTTGTACACTAAGTGCAGTGTGTATCTATGAGTGTTGGATTGCCGGAAATTCAAAGATTTTTTCCAAAATCAATTTTCGATGGAAGGACCTTGTTAAGAAAATTATATATATTGTCTTAGCTAGGTACTCAACTCCCCATATGAGTAGGAGTAGGCTCTATGTAATGTAGTGTTTAAATAGATTCTAGGAACTAAGTTGTACTAATTTCATTGCTTAATAAAAGCTTGATTTTCTTTTAAAAAAATATTATCCAATGTGCCTCCATAATAGATGGAAATATTACTATAATTAAGTTGCAACCCAGAAACATTTAAAAATTGAAAGAAGATCTCATACAAGGTAAGCACAGAAGATATATCACACCTATTAAATAAAAGCACGTAGAAGATAGAACATACTTACCGTCTTTCACTTAAAGTGAGGATGGATAGTAGATTTAGTCCATAAGTTTCCAAGTATCCAATTGAGATACTCCATTACAAGCACAAGCAAGTAGGGTGATATAGGATCAGCCTGTGTTAAACCTTTTCATGCACTAAAGGGGGGGGGGTGTAATACCCCAAAATTTACTACTGAAAATTTTTGTTTAATGAAAATGTTTAGTAGAAGAGAAATAACAAAACTGTAAATTCTGGGAATAACACCGTCACACTTAGTACTAGACCGGTTCACTCCTACCGTTCCAATACCAAATGCTAAGGCTAAATAGGATTAACATCAAACATAAGTTAATAATTAAAATGAGCATTCATAAATGAACTGAATCATTCACCATACAGAAAATCAGAGTACGGTAAACAAAAGAGTTACATCCTAAAAGTAAGAATTTAAAGTTCCAAACGATAGAAAACACTGTACAACAAAATAAAACTAAATCATAATGGTATAGGAAAAATGAAACGGAAGATAGAATCCAGCCAGGTCACTCTCGATCCCCCAGCTAGGTCATGGGAATGAGTAGCACCCATGAAACGGGTGGGCAATACGCTACGTACTGAGTAAAGTAACCATGCACTAAGGCCAACACATAAGGGCACATAATACAAGTACAATAACATGACAACATATTATCTTTTAGATAAATAAAGGCCATACTGCAGTCTAGATAAATTGATTATTTAATCTCTAAATAGTACTCATTTCATACCATACTTTTTTTTATCAATCCATGCGACTACGGAAACCCCACTGTTATAGCCGGTGGATAGGTCATATACAGGGTAGAACACACCTGACCACTCTTATATGCCTGTGGATCGATCTCCAGGGCAAGATACTCCTGGCCACTATTATGTTGATGGATCGGTCTGGCCCCGACTCTCATGGTGTTCCAATGTAATACTTAGTATCTTTTATATGTCATATCAAACTTAGGGTTTGATTTATTGAGCTTGGGATCCCCCACTATTATAGCTGGTGGATCGGTCACTTATAGGGCATAACGCACCTGACCACTATTATATGCCCGTGGATCGGTTTCCAAGGCTCCCCAAGACTTGGCCACTATTATACAAGTGGATCAGTCTGGGCTTAGCTCAATAATCTTCCACTTTACATGATTAATGTTTTACCAAGTTTTATTCAACAAGTTTCACCCTAGACATGCATGACTAACTCCATCTATGCTTATCCTCCCAAGAGGGCCCTTCCTATATCTTGAGACTTCCACACCTCTTAACTCGCCCCAACATCCTTTCCTTATTCCACTACGTACACTAGAGGCCCAACTCTTAGGTTTGTAGATCAAGGCCCACTACTGAACACCACTATGCACATTCATAGTCTTCCCTAGGGTTTTCTCCAGAAAACCCTACTTTAAGCCTATATGGCCCATCCTCTTCTGCCTCATGTAACCCATATTGTTTTAACACCTCACACATCACAAATACACATACTAGGTGACCCCGAATACACATGTTACTCCTCCCAAATACACATGTGACCCCGAAACCCTAGGTGACCACACCAAACCCTAGCTTGCCATGTCAACCCTAGCATCCTCCTTTCCACATGTCACCCCTCCATTTCTCGCCTTCCACTCTTACTTCCTATGATACCCATGCTCGCCCCACTTATAACGATCCTCCCATTCTCATCTCATACTCCACTTAACCTCATTTATTTTTCCTTTTCCACCTTCTCAAATTAGGGTTTCCTCCCAAACCCTAGCTCAGTCTCCTATGTACCCTTATACTATCCCACGTACTATTTTTCACCCAAAGCCTCCAATCACCCAAACAACTCTTCCATTACCTTCCTCACACCCCAGGTAACTTTCCATACGTAAAGTTCACCCCCATGCGGAGTCTATCCATCCCATGCAAACCTTTGAAGTTTTCATGCAAAATCCTAAAACTCCCATGCAAAACTCTAGATTTTCCCATACAAAGTTCATCCACTTTATTTTGCTTAAAGTCCCCTTCTATTCTTCCTCTCTTGGATCATGGGATGTTTAGGTCAATTCCACATTCCTTGGTCAACTTACTTCCCCTTGGTCCACTTACTTCCCCATTTTTTCTTTTTCATCCTTCCACCCCATATCACTACATTAATTATCCTAGCATGCATGTCCTAAAAGGGTCATAACACATCACATCACCATTCACAGCACAAACATATTTTACACATGCCATAACAGAATACAAGAGCATACCTCAACTCCAAGTTGCGCTACACATAAAATGGTTATAACAATAGCATAAGATACACAACATATCATTATACATGGCATCAAAGGCATATAAGACACATAATACACATAAGACCTTAGCTACACCCTGACCTAACATGATATCGGTCTTGGATCACACTCCTACGCATCCTTAGGGTTTTGACTGGTTTCACATATAAGAGGGAAAAACTAAGGATTAGTTTCTCTCCTACAAAAAATACTATTATTTCCTATTTTATTCTATGACTAGGGTTACTATTATTAAAGGGAGCGTTATAAGAAAAAAAAATAGGGTTTTTATCCTCAAGTTAGCCTACTAAATTATTACTAGTCAAAATAGATTTATGTTAATATTCATAGCTATATTTATGTTATTAAATTTAATAACTTTATTTCTTCTAATAATAGTACTAACACTTGTTATATAAAAAATAGTGATGTTAATAATAATAGTAATACTAATACTCCTAGTAATAGAAACCCTAGTATTTTAAGGCTAAGGCTAATAATAGGGTTAGGGATAAAATAACAATACAATAATAGTAATACTAACAAAATACTAATATTGCTAAAGATAATAATGATAATAGTTATATTTGAAATAATGATAATATAAGGGTTCGAATATTTTTACCATAATAATAATAGTAACAACAACAACAATAATAATAGTAATACTATAGTAACAATGTTAATAATAAAGGCATTAGGAATAATATTAGCAATATTCTAATAATAGATAATAATAATAATAATAATAATAATAATAATAATAATAATAATAATAATAATATTAAGATTTGAGTATTCTTCTTTTATAGCAACAAAATGATAACATGCCAGATCTAGTATCAATAATAATAACAACAACAACAACAGCAACAACAACAATAATAATAATAATAATGTTAAGAATGATACTAATAATAATAATCAAAATGGTAATAGTAATATAAGGGTTCAAATATTTAACATAATAATAAAGGTAACAATAATAGGTGAAAGCTAACATTAATAATAATATTAGGAATAATAATGAGGATAATAATAATAGTAGTAGTAATAATAATAAAAATCATAATCTTAATAACACTAAAGTTGTAGACCATTAATAATAATATTATTATTATTATTATGGGTTAGGAAATTTCTAAAGTAAGGTTAAGTAACAACAACAACAACAACAACAACAACAACAATAATAATAATATTATTATTATGGATAATACTATTAAAAATAGCTAATACTTGTATAAAATGGGTTTAAGGGTTGGGAAGGTTAGAGTACTACCTAGGGATGGTGGTGGCACTGGCAAAGGCACACGGCAACGACGATGGCTGTGGTGGAGGGAGAAGAGAGGAATAGTTGAGTGCTAGGAATATGAGAGGGAGAGTGAGGGTGGAAGTTGAGGTGGTGGTGGATGCCCAGGTAGGAAGGGTTGGAATGGTGGTGGTGGTACAACCAAAGGCGGCGGCGTTGGCGGTGGTGGCCGAGGGTGGTGGAGAGGGAGGAAGGGGAAAAGGAGGGTAGGGAAAGGTAGAAGGAGGTCTGCAGGTTATTTTGGGAGGTGTAAGGGGTGGTGGTGGACGATGGTGCTAAGGGCGACGAGAGTTGATGAGGGGCTGGTCGAAAGGGGGACTTTGTATGGTCGGAGTGGCTTGTGCAGGGCAAACCGATGGAGGAGGGAGGCTTAGTTGGTAGAGGGTGATGCGAGGAGCGATTATGTGAGTGGAGCGAGCGGCGGAGATGGCCGACTACGACGGTATGGGCATCTGATCGGGAGGTGGCGCGAAGGAGGGATTTTCTAGGTTGCAAAATCAAAAGCTCGATAAAGGCTACCTATGGGGTATTTATAGGACTAATGGAGGGGAAAACAACAGGGGGAATAGGACAAAAAGGGTGTAGGTGCTAGGCACACCGGCCGGTGGTGGAAGGCAACATTGGTCTACCATGGCAAGGGTTAGTCGAGGCAAGAGGAGAAAAGGAAAGGGCAAAGCATGCGTGAGTGAAGAGAAGGTTGGTTGGGGTCGAAATGGTGAAAGAAAACGACGGGTGAGGGTAGGGAAGGATGGTGTGCGGTGGTGGCCAGAGAAAAATGGGGTTATAGGCCTTGGGTTGCAGGTCGGCATCAAGGAAGAAGAAGAAGAAGAAGGGGGCTGAACCGGTGGTCCAGGAAGAAAAGAAAGAAAGAAAGAAAAGAAAAGGGGGAACCATATTGGCCAGGGAAAAAGAAGAAAGGGGGTGCAGTGCGGGCCTGGGCAGCACAGGAGGAAAGGAGGGAAACTAGGCCAAAGGGATGGGCTAGCCTAGGTTGGGGGAGGGAAGGAGAAAAAAAAAGACGAATGAATAGGAAAAGAAGAAAAGGGAAAGAAAATGAAGAAGAGAGGAAAAAAAAGGAAAAAGGAAAAAGAAAAATAGGTGCATTGGGGTATTTAAAATTTTTTGTTGTTTTGGGATATTTAAAACTAATAATAATTTAATAAAATAATATTTAAATTTCCTTTTTTAGGTTAATTTAAGATTTTTGAGAGATTTTTCCTAAATTCCATTTTAATTAGCAAAATACCTTAATTTTTCCCAATTAAATTATTTATAAATTTTCTCTTAATTTTTCCCTAATTACTCTCTCTTATTTTAATAAAATAATTTATTTAATTAATTTTTCTAATAAATCCTTATTTTGCCAAATTTCTAAAGTTAGGGTTTTGGGATATTTCAAAGAGGTGTAGCACACTATTAAGGACCAAAGAGTAACTTACAATGTTTATAGATATCATGACAAGATTGATAAAATTGAATTGGGAAGTTAAGAGCAACTATCATCTTCTCTAAGAGTTATAAGTTAATATAACCCTACATTTTTTTTCATGTCTAAATTTAGCATGCAATAGGAGAGGTGTTTGGTGTGTAATCGTTGAATAACTTAGAGAGCATAAGGATGTTATCACCTATATTTCTTTCTGATATGAAAGCAATTTAAACCTTCCCAACCAACCTAAAGAGCTAAAGTTGCATTTTGCGAGCTGAAACTTTAGCAGTGAGCTTAAACAAGTTGTTATAACACACTATAGGTGGTAGTCTCTAGGATTCTTTGCATTAGGAACCTAAGGAATAACATTACAAGTAGCGATGTTAGGGTAGCAGGGAGATCCCCAGCAATAAAGAAATCCCTAACTGAGTGTTATACATAATTGTCTATAATGTTCCAAGTGGTTATAAAAAAATAGGCACTATAACCATCCAAACCTATGCTTTCACATTCCCCTTAGAAAATAATGTATGTCAAACTTCTCACATGGTGGTAGGTTCAAAAAGAATTATTTAGAATTACAATCCCTTATTTTGAGCCAATTTACACTAGACCTTTAAGCATAGAAACTATCTTCACACCTTCTTAAAAATTGGAGCCTCTGTCTAGAATGTTATTCTAGTTGTATCAACTTGATATCTAGAGGGGATGCATCAAGCTAGAGATGAAAATCATTAAGGAGTTGTATAAGGTGTTGAACTTGATGAGAAATACTACCAAACTTATATTTATTAAGCTACTTCAAAGGCTTATTCAATTGGTTTATCTTATACCATATCTAATGTAGATTAAGACCTCATATATCATTATTCTAACCCTCTTCAATCAACTATACACAATTTGGGTTGTTCACTTACATATGAAAAAACCTAAAATGTTTAGGCCACTTATGGGGAATAGGATTAATTAGGACACTAATGGAAGCATGATTAGAGATCATAGAATTATGAAAATGTGCAGCCGATCCTCCATACTCCTCCATCCAACTTTGGTTGCATAACACCTGATCTAGCTTGCAAGCTATCTTTTGTTGTGAATCTTGTCTATTTTCCTAATATTGAACTCTAAGGCACTTTAAATCATCTACCAGGAGTTTTTGAAGGCATTGTTGAAAATCCAAATAATCATACTCATGCCATAAACCCTGAACTTTCTCATGAACATTAAGGACCTCATTGAAATCACCAAGGATGATCCCTTAATCATTTTGTACTTGACTCTTATGCACCTAATTCCATAGTTCCCTACTTTGCGACCCAATATTACTAGCATATATGAAAGAACTATAAAAGGTTTTGTGACTACAAACCACATAACCTTAAGGAGCATTGCTTGATCACACATATATATGGGAGTTACTGTCCACTCTTGAGATAACCAACCACACCAGATATGCCCATTCGGGTGATGTTGAGAATCAGTGACCCAAGTCTAGCTTGTGAGAAATGACTATTATACCCTATTTACATTATGACACTTCACCCTTGTCTCTACTTAGTATATCAAAGATAAATTATTTTACTATACCCATTTCCCAACTTTCCACTACTTAAGAGGGTTATTGAGCCCCTTTAACATTCCTACATCTAAGATTCATTGTAAATGAATTTTAAATCGAGGGAGATAAGCCTCATTCACCAATCTTCGACCCTTTCTTACTCTTGTCCATGGGAAGCCATTATCTTCAATTTCAGCCATGAGCTCATGTACCAACAGCTAAGAATTAAGCAGGCTTGCTTGCCTGCTTTCATGGCATTTCTAGAACTAACCCTATGGGTGGGACTTATGCTAGTAGTATAATGAAAGGGACTTGTATCCGGTTGTCTAATATGATTACTCTAGATGAGGGAGGAGTAAGCTAAGTGGTAGGGATGGCTAAATGACTATCCTTGACTACCACCCATCGTTTATGTGGAGGTTGCACCCTTTTGCACTAATTAGTGAAAATTCCCAATCAAGTAACGATGTATGCAAAAGTTGAGCTTCTATTCATAATGTACCTGCTTCTTGACAAGCCTTGACTGTGTTTTGATCATCACAAAATCAGAATAGGTTAAATGAATGTTAACCTTGAGAACCACTCTAGCAAAGGAGATAGGATCCTTTCTTGCCGTCACCCCATCCATCCCACTCGGTTTACTGATAAAACTTACAATTTTACTTAGGGAGTTGATAGACAAAAGATGCAGAGGCAACGTAGGGAACTGAACCCACATATGTATATATTAAAACTCTAATATGTTAAATTGGAAATATTGCTGACATTGCTTGAGGATCAACAACTGACCAATGATTGTCCAATAGGGTCATTATAGAATGCTTTGATACTCCTCCTCGGATCCAAACTTAAATAAGAAATAACCATCCTAATGGAAGTGAATCTTAGGTTCCCCAATTGATGGACAAAATGCCACATTTGAGAGAAACTCAATTCTGTTCCGACAACAAATGATACTACCAAAAACTAGCAATCTTTTGCTTCCTTTTCTACCTCCTCAGCATCGATGGCAACGTCAATCACCCCATCCTAGATATCAGGTGACTCATAATGGAGGTGAACAAGTGTATTGAGGTCCTTGTTTTACATGAGAACAAATTTCCACAATGTACCAACCAATTTTAGTTCATTAGGTTTGGGGCCACAAGGGCTGGGGTCAGTTGGCACCTAATCCATATGCGTCGTTTCTAGCATTGATTCATCCATATCAATCATTGTACCCTAATGAATGGATTTTGCTATTTCTATGTGATCCTCCACAAAGGGCAATTATGCATGAGAATAAGATTGCTCAGGGCATACCACCCCAACGCCCTCAACCCCCTTTGCGCCATCCTCAGTGACTTGGGATCGTCAAGGTAGTGACCGTTGGGCTAGAGTCTTAGCCATACTTTGCTTCCCCATGGAAGGGGAAAGATAGCCTAATTATTATTTGTAATTAATATACCTTATTAAAATTAAATATATAAACAAATATAAAATTATTATAAGAACATATCTTATTAAAATATATAATTTTCAAAATTCTTAACATGTACTATTAATTGATTTTAAATTAGATAAGTTGTCAAAAAATATAATTACTTCATCAACTTTTATACATAAATAATATGTGTCCATGAAAAAACATTATTACTTTAATAATTCTCATACAAAAATCATATTTACTTTAATCACATTATTATTTTGGATAACATCAAATAAAAAAATTAAACCGCCAAACGGTAAGTGCATGCAAAACTTGATATTTGTATCCATTTGGATATTTGCTTCATGCCCTTTAGGCCAAAAATCCCAATTACAAAGGTCCAAAAACCTAAACAAAAAATGGATCGGATTTGAATTTATCCAATATTTAAATAAAAAAATATTATTTTTAAAATTTGAATAATTAAATTTTACAAGAAGATCTTTAAAAATAAATATTGTATATCAATTAATATCTGTATTTATGTTTTTATAAGTGTCTTGTTTTAACTAAAAAAAATAAAATATTATGATCAAAATCAATAAATTTAAAAAATTTTAAACGACAAAAATATAATATTATAATACATAATATTAAAAATTTTTCCGGATTATATACTTTTGTAAGAAATTAATTATACTAAATGCCAATTATATTTTTTTTTTATAAAACTCGAATCAAATGTTCTGAATATCATATTAAAATTTTTGGACATTAAATCGAAAACTGGGAACATACTTATTTTACAAACACTAGAATACCGGACGAACAGTTAATATTTGATTAATGTAGTCGGTTCTAAATTCTAGAACGATACGCAAGAGCCGCCCGCCAGGAGAAGATGTGGTCAAAAGTTGAAAGCAATTATTTTATGGCGATAGGAAGAAGACTGTCTATCAGGGATTATATTAATATTATGGTATTGTCTAAATGTATAAATTATTAGTAGATTTCTCATGAAACTGCAGGACTATATTTACATATATTTTTACTATAATGACTTATGATCGGGACCACTAAAAATATTCCCATTTTAATGAACCGCCAAGTGATACCCACTTTGTCGTAACTTTATACTCTACTCTAGTTTACAATAATTATCTTACACACTTACAAACTAATCGCAATCAAAGACTTTTTTTCTTTTATATTAATTTTTTAATAATAATGAATATCTCTTTAGCAAAATATTTATTTTAGATCAAATTAATATTTAAAATAAAAATTTATTAGAATAAGAATATTTAATTTTTAAATAAATTATATAAAATATATAAAAATATAAGGATAATTTTTCCACTCCTATTACCCATACCAAATGAGCACTTATTAGTAGTGTAGCTAATGTGTTCCACTACGGGAAAATACGGCGTCCTTAATTATATCCATAATGCTGAGACAACTTAGTTGGCACAATATGACTAATTAATAAATAAAGAAAATGGCATGCACCTTGTATTTCTCCATGTTAATTGTAATATTTTGAATTTTCGCTACCTTAATTTATAACGTTTAGTCTTTAAACCAAAAATTTAACCTTTACATATTAATTTAATTATTTTATTAACTCGTGACTCATACATCTAGGTAAATTATTTCATAAATTATTATAATTATTTTATCTTACTATTTTTATTTAAACTAACCCTAAACTGATAATTTTATCCAATTTATTTTTCTTAATATGATATCCTAAATTCAGATAAATTAATATTATCTTGAAAAATCTAAATTTAACCTAATTTTATTTCTATCCGTACTTTTTTTATTCTTTTCCCTTTCCTTTTCTTTCTTTTATCTTTTCTTTTCTTCTTCCCTGAGGTAGCCCACTTCTCCCCCTTTTTTTTTCTTCCCTCTCGCCCCAATCTAGCATTTTTCCCCTTCTTCCCCGGGCCAATGCCAACCCCCTCTCCTCCCTTTCTTTTCTTTCTTCCCGTGCTGGCCTAATTCTACTTCCCCTTTCTTTTTCTTTCCCCGCGCCCTAGCAACCCAGCCCATCTCCCCTTTCTTCTTCTCCTTCACCCGTTCTACACCCCCATGCCCCAAACACGCCCTCCTCTGCATAGCTTGCCTTTGTCATGCGCGCCTGCACCTTGACCTACCTCTCTTTCCTTTCCTAGCCAAACATCTCTACCCTGTCTCTCTTGTGTTGCCATTTCTCCTTCTATTTATTGCTCCTACAACCCCTCCTCTAGCCTACACCGACCACCCTACACACCCCCTACCAACCCCATCGACCCTATAACCGGCCTCCCTAGCTCTACCTCCGCCCTACACCCTTTCCCCTGTAATTTTCACCTACCCTATCGCATGCCTACACCCCCTTCTTCTTCTTCTTCTTCTTCCTCCTCCTCCTTCCTTCCTTCCTTTCCTTTGTGCCCCGCCTCTGTTTTTATCCCTTGTGACTAGCTCTCCTTTCCCTTTGCATTTCTGGTCCAACCATCACCGCAACCACCATCACAGCCTCCACTGTTGGTCACCTTCTTCTTCCCTTCTTCATTCTCCCCTACCACCCTTTTTTTCCTTCCTCCCTTTCCTACAGTGATTCTATCAATCCCTGCCCCTACCACCGATCTCATCTTTTGAAGCCATACCGTGGGCAATAGTAGCTTTTAAAACTGCCATCTCCTCCACTCGACACTCAGTCGTTGCCTCCTCCACCCCTGTTGCATCTCTGCACAACCAAACCACAACCTCACCACTACCCAGCCACCTCTTCTATGCATCTTGCTCCTACACTATACCACCCTATTGCCACTTCTACCACCCTCCATTCAACCGTAGCTCCTCTTGACTAAGCTTGCCTGTGGCCACCACACGACCATCTCCTCCACCATCACCCAATCGTCAACTCTTCCCTTTGCTCCTCTCCTTTTCTTCTTCTCCTTTTCCCCTCCTTTGCACCACCACCTTCTCCAGCAACCCCGCATCGCCGCCCATCGCAGCATCGAGTACCTCCTGCACTAGCGCCTACAACCTTTACTACCGACTGGCCAAACCAACACCACCCAACCACCACCTCCAACCATCAACCGACTAGCCACCAAACCCTCCCCCTAAGTACATGGCCCACGCTGCACATGTAGAGAAAGTTGTGTTTTTTAGATTTCAGAACTATTTGGTATTTATCAATATGTAAGGGTAGTTTGGTGATTTTATATTTAATAAATATTTTTAATAAAAATTATTATTTTATTGATCAAATATTAATATAGTATCTATGATATTATTTTTAGGTATAAAAGTTTTATTAGAAGAGCCTAATAATTTTTAGGAGAAATCAGGTAACATTTATACTCCACTAAAATATTTGGATATCGTATGATAGCATATTAGGGTTTTGACATGTAAATTGTATTAATCATGATTCGTTACACATAATTATGTGTTTAATATTGTTATCATGAAAATTGAAAAAGGAAGCATGTTATCTTATGTAAAATATCATGTATACAAAAGTTTGATTAAAATAGTTCTAATGTTGGGAAGAGATTTTGTATGATATATGCATGTGAAGATGTTAGGTAAAGCATGTTTGGATACATTTGTAGCATAAATATTAGTAGCATGTGCCTTAGGGACAATTTGACTATTTAAACACATCATGATATTCAGTCTTAACCATAATGCCTAATGTGTTCTAATTATTGTTAAGTATGGGGTACGTGATTTGATGTTTTAAAAAAACATGCTTCTGTATTATTATTATTATTATTATTATTATTATTATTATTATTATTATTATTATTATTATTATTATTATTATTATTATTATTATTATTATTATTATTATATGGCCTAGGGGTATTTTGTTAATTTTGAGTGTACCATGATGATTATTTTAATCAATATGCCTGATATGTATTCTTTATTGTTGAGCATGAGATTAGGTGTTTTACTATTATAGAAATATATGTTTCAACATGATTATTATTATTATATGGCCTAGGGTTATTTTGGTAATTTGGATTGTACCATGATAATTATTCTAATAAACATGTCTGATATGTATTATTTATTGTTAAGCATGGTAATAGATGTTTTGCTATTTTAGAAACACATATTTCAGCATGATTATTACTATTATATGGCCTAGGGATATTTCAATAATTTTGACGATACTATGATGATTATTCTAATAAACATACCATATATGTATTATTGGTTGTTAAACATGAGAATACGTGTTTTGATGTTTTAGAAATGCATGCTAGGGTTTTACTTGCAAAAGTGTGTATAAGGGTAAAATAGTCATTTGGCATATTTGATGATTTAATTACATGATAAATAATTTAGTTTTGATATGTTATCTTTTTTATGACAAGTTTATAAATAATATAGAATCTGTAATGAAAATGGATAATGATGTGATAACTTTAGCCTTAAGGCTATTTTGGTTATTTTTGACCTAAAGTGTCTACGTTAATAATTGAGCCTAGAATTGCCTTGGTAGATTTCTGATATTGACGTTACTAATGACCTTGACTATAATTGTCTTGGAATGTTTGGAAATGAGTAAAAATGGTTAAGTATGAAGACTTTGATTTATGTGATTAATATGTGGTTTCGTTGTCACCATTATAAAATACTAATACTTGAAGTGAAAGACCTTGACATTGAGAATGGTGGCTCTTTTGGGGTCGCTACCCTAAAGATGTGGTTTAGCCCACGATTGTTATGGATTTTATTGGTGTGCTTTAGTACCCTAGAGACACCCTATATCTTACTCTATTTAGCTTAACATACCTAATAGGGGGTATGCATACTTATGAATTAGGTATTCTTGTTGGTAGGATACTGTGCACCTTCATGTACCAGTGTAAATAGGGTACCTTTGTAATGCTTAATGCTAAGTAAATTGGATCTTGCTATGAGTTGGTGATGGAGCTTAGGTTGAACTCCAACAAAAGAGAAAATCAATAATGGGGATGAGGAGATATTGGATAGAATCTTAGTCTTGAAAACCTTCCAAAACTAAGTACCTACATAAACCAATCAAGGTTTCAACACTTAAAACATAACTTATGTAAGATTTTTTAGGAGATAAAATAAAGCTATACACTAAGCTTTGTGTTGTATGAATTTTCAACATGCATGAATTAAATCCTAGGAGGTCTACATGTCTTGGGTAGGAACTAACACATTTATAGGGTGTGTTAGGTTCCTTAATTACAATATGACATTCCTACCCCCTAAAGGATGACTTAGTTGTATAAACTAACTATCTAGTTCTAATATAACTTAACCAGTTAACTTCTTACGTAACTAAAGGGAACAACCAGCTCCTAACATTATTCCTAGGTTGATTTGTTTAAAAAAATTACAAGGAAAACACAAGAAATGTAACTCCTTAATTTGAGGGCCTAACTTGAGAGGGTTTTACACATCATTCCTATATTGGTTTTGTTCAAAAATATCAAGGAAAAGCATAGGAAACACTTTCTCTAAAAATGGGGGCTTGGCCTTAGAATTATTAAGGCTCCCATAAGTTGTTGTTTTACTTGAGATTCAGCATGTGTATGCATGGCAATTTAGTCACCAAAAATTGGGCTATAGATCTCCTTCTTGCCATGGCCCAAAAACAAACCAAACATTGTTTAATGTAGACTGGTTTTTTGTGGCTAGAAGGTGAACATCGAAAATGAGGATTCAGGAGGTCAAATGGCTTGGCTTAGTGGCTCCCAAGTTAGTATTTTTGTGGCTCATGCATGGCTTTACATGACTAGACATTTGGCACCTGCATGGCTGCCCATTTTAGATGATTATTTTTTCTCCAAGTTAGAAGTATAATTTATCTTCTTAACTTAGAGAAAATAATTAGTGCCAAAGGACTGCCTTGATGCAAGATTATCTCAACATTTGTAATGTGGCCTTTTCTTGATCAAAATTTAGGCTCAAAACATCTTAAGCTTTAGGCTTAAATAAGACCTTAGGAATATATTTAGGACGTTAACCAATGTCATTATAGTTTTTTTTAACCAAAATTAAAATGTGGTGGATGCTCTTGCATAACTTTGCATCCATAGGTTGATAGTTAGCAAGATATTATGTTGCCTTTGCTCGCTCGTATGATCGGAGTACCTTAGTGTCTTCAGGTTGTTATCATCTCCCCTCGAGTAACTAAAAATAAAAATGATTGATATTTGATTTGAGATGATTATTTGATTAGTTTTTAATAGCATGTGTGCTTACATGTGGTTTGATAGCAACCTTTGTACCTACTTGTGGTTTGGTAATAATCTTTGTGCATACCTATGGTTCAGTAGTAGCCCTTGTGCACACTTGTGATGTTATGTGTTTCTATTGGTTTGTGCTGGTAAGTCTACCTATGTTATGATAGTTGTTGATAATGAGAATTGTGACCATGGTTATAACTTGAGAATGATTTTTTTCTAATTATACTACAAAGAGCATCTATTGGATGTTTTATTGGTAAGTTTTAGTTTATTCCAAATGAACAAGCATGCATAGTATATGGCATTGATGTTATATCGTTATATGAACGAATATCGTATTTCAATTAATGTATGTATAATTTAATGCACATGTATTGTTGTAAGGCCATTTATATGTTCCATGAAGACCTTTCATATTATTTTTGCATAATAGGTTACTTAATACTATTGTATTAAAGAGTTTCTTTTTATGGGTTCCCGTTTATTGAATGGGCAGTGACATTTGTAGGTTAACTTGTAAGAACCATTGAAGGCTACTATTTGGGTTGAGAGTGTAGGATCATCCGGTGTTTTGTCCAGTATCTATTGATTCACAAGATTCTGTAATTCTTACTATCTTTATGTATTTTAAGCACTGATAGTTGGTTCTTTTTGAAATGATGTTAAATTGATTTAACTCTCTTGCTACTCTGATTTATAATTGTATTATTAATTTAAGTGGAACATTTTTAGCCTTAGCACTTGGTAATAGAACGGTAGAGGAAACTAGACTTGTACCAATTGTGGCGGTAACACCCTGTGATTTACTATTTTAGCTTCCACCATTAACTTTTAAAAATGAAATTTTTTGGTTCGTAAATTTGGGGGTGTTATACAAACACTCCTCGTTCACCATGTTGTTTTCTCTTTCCTCAATATATCTCCATTTGTATTTATTCTCTGTTACCTTTCTCTTCTCAAAATTCCATTTATGTCTCCCCTAATACTTTAGATCTGCAATCGTAGTATTCAAGTATCGCATGCTCTCGATTGGAGATGATGAATAAGACATCAATTTTTTTTCTTTCTTTCTCATATTGTTGCAGCCACACAAATTCAATACATAATTCTCAAGGTGATACATCACCAAGAGAGCAAATGCAATCACATAATAGGAAAGCTTATGAACGAAAAAGCCTTCGAACTAAGAGAACCACAGAGATAGAGAGATTGAAATTGAGGAGGATGAGATTTTGATTAAGCATTACTCCATTCTCCCTTACACTAATAATATATATTAGCTTATTAATAAGAAAAAATATATTCTAATAAACTCCTAATAGTCAAGTAGAATATGAATAAAAGAAAAGGAATATAAAATATTAGAATTTGGATATAATAAATAGATTGTTTGTGCGTTGCTAATGCCATGTCATTGCTGAGTTATCCTTTCCTTTGTACTCCTTGCATCAATCCTTCCTGCTTGCAAATAGGCTTGAACTCAAGCTAAAAAGGTAGGGAATTTCCTATGCATCTTGTAGAGACACTAATATCTAGCATCTTCAACTAGTTGATTCTTCCACTTGACCAAGACCTTATTAGCAGCATTTCCCTTGTGTTTGACCATTCCCCAATCCAAAATAGACTCAGGTTCTAAGTTTAGCTCGGTATCAATAGTGAACAAAGGTGTAATGAGAGATGATACAACATCACCAACATGCTTCTTGAGCTGCGTTACATGGAATGTTGGATGGACTTGGCAATTATCAGGAAAAGTCAATGTGTATGCCACCTCTCCAACCCTTGCTATAACTTTATAAAGACCAAATTTATGAGGGGTCAACTTCATATTAGCCTTAGAGATCAGGGTTGTCTGTTTGTAAGAGTGTAGTTTGACATACACAAAATCACCCACCTTAAAATATTTATCCAATCTTCCCTTATTAGCTAATTACTTCATATGGTGTTGCACTTGATCAATATGAAACTTCAAAAGTTATATCATCTCCTCCCTCTTCTAAAGAGTCTTGCCCACTAGCTCCATTTTAGACTTTCCCGATAAGTATGGTAAATAGACTAATGGTGTTTGTCCATAAACAATCTTTATGTGGACAGCTTTCACAATGGAATGGAAAAAGGTGTTGTATCACCTCTCGGCTAGAGACAACCATTTAGACCATGTATGAGGAGTGTCACAACTCATGCACCTTAAGTATGTTTTTAGGCATCTATTAACCACCTATGTTTGCTAATTTATCTAAGGGTATAGGCAATTGAAAATTGCAATTGAACATCCAAAAGCTTGATTTTTTTTTTCTTTCCCAAAATTGGCTAAAGAAAATTGTGTATTTGTCACTAACTATGGTTCTTAGTAATCCATGCAACTTTAAAACATGATCAAGGAAGGCTTGAGCTACCGTAGATGCAGAGTAAGTATATTTCAAGGCTATGAAGTGAGCAACCTTGCTCACTCTATCTACTACCACCATCACCACTGATTTCCCATGTGAGATAGGTAATACCCCAATAAAATCTATACAAATATTTGTCTAAACAAGAGATGGGATTGGAAGAGCTTGAAGAAGACCACATGAAGCTAATGGATTATATTTACATCTTTGGAAAGTGGGACAATACCTGATATACACTTGAAAATCCTTATTCATTCCCTTCTAGTAAAAGAAACGCTTGAGCCTTCTAAGAGCGACATCCCTTCCTGAGTGGCCTCTCATGGGTGAATTGTGCATCCACTCTAGTAGCTTCTTATTAAGCATAATATTAGTTCCCACCACAAGCTTTTGGTGTCTTCAAAGATGTACCTTGTCCCATGAGTAATGGACATGAGAGTTGGGGTCTTCTTCTAATTCAGTGATGATTTTTGCAATGTCAGAGTCTACTCACCAAATGAGATGCAATTGATGAAGTAAGTTGCTTTAATTAGCCTAGAGAGTATATAAGAAAATTGTAGCACCCTATACCCTTGTGAGTACATCAACTGCTTTGTTCTCCACCCCTTATTTATACTGGATTTCATAATCAAATTCCATAAGTTTGGAAAACCAAGCTTGCTAAAGGTTGTTGAAATTTGTTGCTATAGTAATTATTTAAGTTTTTTTTAGTCTGTCTTAATGATGAAGTGCTGACCTAAGAGATAGTGTCTCCATTCTTATACTGCAAAGATAATAACCAAGAGTTCCTTTTCATACACTAAGAGTAGTTGATGCTTAGAGCCTGATGTCTTACCGATAAAGGCTAACAGATGTCGATATTACATTAAGACAACTCCAATGCCTTAAGATGAGGCTTTATGTATTCATGATGAAAGTGAGGGCAAAGTTGGGGAGTGCTAGAACCAGGGCAGTTTCTAGTGCTTACTACAAATGGTGGAAAGCACTGGTAGCTTGATCATTCCAATGTAAACTATCCTTCTTTAGTATCTATGTTAGAGGTTTGGTAAACTGAACATACCCCTTTATAAACCTCCTATAATATCCTGTGAGGCCTAGGAAACCCTTTAATTACTTAGGGGATTAAGGTGCTGGCCACTAGGTTACAGTTGAAATCTTGGTAAGGTTTGTCTTAATCCCCCTCATTTGAGATAAAATTCCCCAAGCACTCCACTTTAGGTATAACAAAGAAACATTTGCTCTTTTTAGTACTGAGTTGGTGTTGGTGCATTACAACCAATTCCAAGGGAAGGTGTTGGATATGAGTCTCAATGTTGGGACTGTACCCTAGGATGTCATTAAAGAATACTAACACAAAAATTCTTAATAAGGGCTTGAAAATAGAGTTCAAGAGGTGTTGAAAATTGGAGGTTGCATTTGTTTGGCTAAAGGGCATAAATAGGTATTCATAGTAGCCACTATGAATCTTGAAGGAAATTTCAAAAATGTCTATGGTACATCCTCACCTAATGGTAACCAACCCAGAGGTTAATTTTAGAGTAATGGTTGATCCCCCTAACTCATCCATCAAGTTTTCTACAAGTGGAATAGGAAATATATCCTTCATTATTTGTTTGTTAAGATCTTTTTAACCCACATATAGTCTCTGCATACCATATTTCTTTCCCATTAGGACAATCAGTGAAGCATATGGGCTAGTGCTATGTTAAATTACCCCCGATCCAACATATAATTAATTAGAGAGTCAATGATATCCTTTCAGTGTATAGCATGTTTGTAAGGTTTCTATTCAATGGATTGGTTCCTTCTAATAAAAGAATATGATGATTGAAGTGTTCCATTTGGGGTGATAGGCCTTTGGGCTCATCAAACAAACTATCAAACTGCTTAAGAATATCTACTAAGGGGGAAACCAAGAGAGATGTACCTTCTTGAGCGTGGCTGGTTAGTGAGTGTAGCATTACTACTCAACCTTCTACATTTAGGGGTACACATGCCGCATTAAAAGTTAAGCCTCTTGGTTAAAAACCTTAGTGGCTAATTGTACCTTACAATTCTTTGTGGTAGCTCTTCAAAGGCCACATCGTTTATTATGAAACACAAACACCATATTGAGTATATTGAATTCCCACACTATCGCCCCCAATGTGATGAGCCATTGAATGCCCAACACAATATCACAATATTCCAATGGTAAGATCATCATATCTGTTTGGAACGTAGAGCTCTGGAGTTTCTAAGGGAATTGCCTCACTTCTGCTATAACCTTGAGCTTACTACTGTCTGCAACAATCACTAACATTGACTATGTTGGTTCTTATAATACCCCATTTTTAGAAATATTAATTATAAATTAATAATCATATGATTAGTTATAATTATTATTTTAATGAGGTTTAATATTAAAAGTGTTATTATTATTCGTATTATTACGATGGTTTAGATATAAAAATAATCAGGTTAAAAAGTTGATATAAATCGACTATTTATTTTAATCTCAGTTTATACCCGTAAATCTTATCCTAATTATTTTATAAATAATTGCGACCTGTAACCCGAAGTAAATCCATAAAATTTATTCTTGATTATTTTATCTTTTCCGTTTTATTTAAACCTATCCTAAATTGGATTATTTTTTTCCCGACTTATTTTTCTACCCTATACCATAATCTACCGAACTAAATTTAAAGTAAAAAAATATAAAATATATTTTTCTACCCTATTTCTCTCTTTTTCACAACCCTCTACCATTTGTAGTCCCTTCCCCCTAAGCACTCTCCTTGTCTCCCTCATTTTCTCACTTCACTCAACCCACCCTCTGCCTTATATACATATACACGCTACACATTGCATACATACACGCATGCCACACCCAAACAACCCCCCTTTTTCTTGTAGCACACACTCCACTACCCAACCCTTCCCCCCACTTTGTTTTGCCTAACCTCACGCATGCATACAACCCTTCCCTTCCACTATTTCATTTGAATTTTCTAGCCCCATCTCCCTTTCTATTTGGTTTGACCTTCCCAGCCCCAACAACCAACCCACACCACCACAACCCCTTCCTCCTCTTCTTTCTCCTTCTCCTACAGCCCATCACCCTATCCAGCAGCACCGCAACCTTCATCCTTCACCATTCCCACTCTCTAGCCCCATCATCCCACGCAGCCAACCCGCCCCAGCAGAAGAACCACACACACACCACTACTAGCCTCTAGACCTCTACCCATGTACCCAATCTTCCAGCGCCCTCACAACCACAACTTCTCTTCTTTCTGTCACGGGCTGCCGTCCAGTGTAGAACCCAACACCTAAATAACCCTATGCATGCTTCCATCCTGCAACACAAACCAACCAACAATAACCCTCCAGCGCAACACCTCCTCCTCTATACTTTTCTTAATCCAACGCCACCCTACCACTTCCATCACCATCTACCGAACCCAACTCACCATTCTTCTCCTCCCTGTGGCTTGCCATCTCTTGCATAGCCCGTCACCAAGCTTCCCAACCTTCGACCACCACCGCAGCTGACCAGCACCACTTGACCAAAGCCTCACCACCCCACACACACAACACCCAACCTTCGCAGCCCCTACAATGTCTGATCGCCTAGCAGCCCCACTACCTAACTCCCTCCCTCTATTTTGTTTGCCTTCCCAACTCCCCCGACCACTTTCTGCATCACCACCTTATCACCACCAATTGCTGATCACCGACTAGCACTACCCCATCCACCATCTCCTCTACCCCTGACTCACCCAACCCTTCCCCTTTTCTTTTGTGCATGACTCACGCTGCATGCAACATGAGTCGTGTTGTATTTTAAGAAATTTGGTACCAATATTAAACGTAATGGTATTTTGGTAATTTTAGAAAAATAAATATTTTATTTTATAATTATTATTTTATATGATAGATATTAATTCAGTAATTAAGGTATTATTTTTAGCTATGCAAGGTTGATTAGTGGGATCTGATAACTTTAGTAGGATACTGTTATTTTTACATTTTTGTTCGAATTCAAGTAACCGTTATACCCTACTAAAATGATAAATATTGCGTGACAGTAGATTAGGATTTCTGGTGTATGAAATATATTAAGCATGATTTTTTTCAATATAATTATGTGCTAGTTATTATTATCATAAAATGGGTAAAATGGGCATGTTATCTAATGTAAATTATGTTAGGTACGAAAGTATGATTAAAATGATTCTAATAATGGAAAAATATTTTCTATGATAATTATGTATAAAATAATAGGTTGAACATGCTAAGATATAATTATGGAACAACTATTATGGATGCGTGCCTTAGGGGCAATTTAGTCATTTTTGTGTATTATGATATTTATCCTAAAAATTATGTCTAATATGTATTATATGTTGTTGATTATGCGATCATGTGTTTTGTACATTTTAAAAGTGTATGATAGGGTTTTTTATGTAGAAACCTGTGTAAGGGCAAAATGGTCTTTTAACATAGCTGATAGTTAAATTTCATAATAAATAATTAGATTATTTTGTTTTAGCCTTTTCACGACAAATTAATAAATAAAATGGATTTAGTATTTAAATGGATGATAATCTAATAATTACTGGCCTCAAGGGCATTTTGGTCATTTCGACCAAATGTGCCCAAACGTGAATAATTGGATATAGGATGACCTTAGACTTTTAATAGGTTGACCTTAGTGTTAACTTTGACCTCGTTTTGGACCGTTGACCTTAGGGTTGACTTGGATAATTAAAAATAAAGAAAAAATGAATAAGTATGGAAATAAGAATAAATGTGCAATATGTGTTATCTATGATCACCTTATAAAAATACTAATACGTAAAGTGGAAGACCTTGAGTTTGGAAATTATTTCTCTCTAGGGGTAGCTACCCTAGATACGAGGTAGGAGTCCTTGATTTGTTTGTTTTTTGGTGTGCTGGTTGTCCCTTAGTAAGGCCTTAATCTATTATATAGGTGACCTACGGGTCCTATAGGAGGTATCGATACTTAAGGATTATTTGTCCGAGGTGAGAAGGGTACTGTGTGCCTTGTGCATCAGTATGACCAGAATGTTGTTATGCCTCTAGGTAGGATGGTTGGGAGGGTACCATGATGCTTGTGCACCGGTATGACCGATGTACTTTTATGTCTCCAGGTTATTATTGTACCTCCATCGAGTAAACAAAAATGAAAATGATATGATTTGATTGGAATGATTATTATTGGATATTGGATTGGTTTCGGTAGCAGCCATTGTGCCTACTTGTGGTTTCGGTAGCAATCGTTGTGCCTACCTGTGGTTTTGGGTAGTAGCACTTGTGCCTACCTGTGATTTTTGATAGCACCCTTTGTGCATATCTGTGGTTTCGGTAATAACCTTTATGCCTACCTGTGGTTTCAGTAGTAGCATTTGTGCTTATCTATGGTTTCGGTAGCAGCCTTTGTGCCTACCTACGTTGGTGTTATGTTTGTAAGTATACTTGTGGTTTTATACATTTTATCATACTATACCTATAAGAATACCTATGATGTTATGGATTTTATCATACTGTACCTGTAAGTATACTTGTGGTATTATGTATTTTATTATATTGTACCTGTAATTATACTTATAAGGTTATGGATTTTATTATATTATACCTGTAAGTATACCTATGACGTTATATACTTGGTTATTATACAATACCTGTAAGTATACCTATGATGTTATGGATTTTATCATACTATACCTGTAAGTATTCCTGTGACGTTTTGTATTTGGTTATTATAGTGTACCTGTAAGTATACTTGTGATGTTATGTATTTTATTATATTGTACCTATAAGTATACCTGTAATGTTAGGGATCTGAGTATATTATAATTGTGAACATACATGTGATGTATGTAATTGGTTGGGATTGATGATGAGACATGAAATATGCTGTAAAGATAATAATTGTGGTGTAGAGTTGAGTTTTAATTATTGCTTCAGAGAGAATCTTCGGATGCTTAGTTGATAAGTGTTATAATATTCTAAATGAGCACGCATGAATAGTATATAGTTTAGTGACTATTTCTTACCTATTATGATTATTGTGTTGGATCATCTCATGTATATCTTAATGTTTATACCATGTATTGTCATGATACCTTATGGTTATTGTGATAGGGTTTTCTTCTAATCATACTTCAGAGAGTATCTCTGGGTTATCCTTTTGGTAAGTTTAGTTGTTTCAGATAAATGAATATGAGTGGTACGTGACCTCGATGGAGTTTGATTATCTAAATGATTACTATATCTCAATCCTCGTATGTGTATGTATATGTCTCATACCATGTTAGTTGTATGCGTTACATGCGTTTTATGTTGTTTTATCATATTTTTTGGTATAAGGGGTTGCTCAGTACCGTAGTACTGAAGAGTTCATTTTCATGGGTCTTTACCTATTTAATGGGCAGTGGACTTTGCAGGTCAGCTTCCGAGTCTATTTGAAAGTTGTCAGTTGATTTGAGAGCGTAGGAATATCCAGTGTATCTTCTGTTATCTGGTCTTCGATTGTTTTTGGACTTTCAAGTCCTCCTGAAATTTCTCTCTTGAGTTTTGGTAAATTGCTAGCGTTGTTTTTAACTAGTACCGTATTCATCTATTGTTTTCTGTATTCTGACTTTTGTAATCATGTTATTTAAGTAACCAATGTTTTAGGCTTAACATTTAGTATAAGAATGGTAGAGTATATCAGATTTATACTGAATGTGGCGGTAACACCTATTATATTGTAATTAATGTTTCTGCAAAATAAAAAATTTTAGTAATAAAAAAAATGGGGATGTTGCAGTTCCAGCCTACATTGGCAGCCACTTTGGCATCTAATAAATTATGGGTGCTACCACTATTAATGAGATTGTGCAAGGGTTTCCTACTATAATACCCCGTTACTCTCATCATTTGGAATCCTAAATATTTGAACTATGGATATCTACTAACAATCACTAATACCCCGTTCGGATATTCGCTCCACATCCTTTAGACTGAATATTTGAAGTAGGGATATCCAAAAATATGAATAAAATATGGATCATATTTGCATATATCCAATATTGATATAAAAAAAATACTATTTTATCAATTTTAATAATTAATTTTTGTAAGAAGATCTTTAAAAATAAATAGTATATATCAATGAATATCCATATATGTATTCATATAAGTGTCCTATTTTAACTAAATATTAACATATTATTATAAAAATAAATAAATCTAAAAATTTTAAAACTAAAAAAAAACATAATATTATGACACGTAATATTAGATATTATTTTGGATTTTATAATTCTATAAAAAAAAATTGAATATACTAAATCTAAATTATCATTTTAATTAAAATTGAATCAAAAGCTCTAAATATCATATTAAAATTTTAATAATTAATTTTTGCAAGAAGATCTTTAAACATAAATATTATATATCAATTAATATACATATCTATATTCATATGAGTGTCTTATTTAACTAAAAAAAAATTAAAATATTATTATAAAAAATAAATAAATTTAAAAAAAAATAAACTATAGAAACATATATAATATGAAATAATTTTCCAGATTATATAATTTTATTAAAAAAATTGAATACACTAAATATCAACAATCTTTTTAATTAAAACCGAATCAAATGCTCTAAATATCATATTAAATGTTTTGGATATTAAATCGAAATTTCGGAACCTACTTATTTTTCACAAACACGGGAATACCTGACGAACAGTAAATATTTGATTAATGTACTCGGTTCTAAACTCTAGAACGATACGCCAGAAGAACCGCCTGCCGGGGATAGAGTAGATGTAGTCAAAAGTTGAAAGCAAGTAAAGTATTTTATGGTGATAGGAAGAATACTGCCTATCAGGAATTATTATATTATGGTATTGTCTAAATGTATAAACAATTAGTATATTTTTGACTAATTTATATTACCATAATGACTTATGATCGTGAGCACTAAAAATATCCCCCCCCTCCCCCGCCGGTCAAGAATAATGATAATCTAGTGTTTCCCACTTTGTCATAACTATATACTCTAATCTAGTTTACAATGATAATCTTACGCACTTATAAAAATACTAATCGCAATCAAAGACTTTTATTAGTGGTGTGTCAATTGTAACCCTCTTCTTTCCCTTAATTTTCAGTCATAGTAGCGTGGAGCGGCTAATACGAGATCAGGGAAATACGACGCCCTTATTGATATCGATAATGCTAAGACTACTATCGACGATTTACGGCCTACTAATTCGTTGGCACGTGATTAGTTAATAAATTAATCAAATGGCGTTTACCCGGCATCTCCCCCCTCTTCGTTTTCCGTGTGGTTTTCTCCTTCGTCGGTATATTGTCATTTCTAGTTACAACCAGGGTCGCACGGGAATTGGAACGGGGAGGAGAAAACAGAAACGGAAAGAAAATATATAAATATTGTTTTTTAAAAATATAGTAAATAATATATATATATATATATCAAATCTATTGAAATTAAGAAAGAAAAATAAAAAATTATTATCTATATTAGTTAACTTTAATTATTAATAATTTTTTTAATAAAAAACTTAATTAAATAATTTTAATATAAATTTCATCACCAAAAAATTTTAAGAAGAGGCGAGATGTTTTTAGAGGAGAAAACATCCCCGGAACATTTTGGGGACGGGGGACGATACCCAACTGCCATCCTCGTACATTACTGGTTACAAGCGTTGTACCCGTTAGATACACATATTTTATTTTTATTTTTTTCCAAAATTTTGTTAATTAAATTAAATATAAAATTGTACTATATGATAGATAGTAATCATGATAACAATAATGCTAATGTTGATTTAAGAAATTTATTTATGCAATATTATTATTATTATTATTATTGAACGTATAATACTTACTATTATACATGTATATGAAGATGTTATATTATATGTTATTATTCTCTAAAAATATTTATCCCCTACGTATTAAAAAAAAATTATTTACTAATAAAAGTAGTCTTATAATTACGCCTATATCTTTCATTACAAAATAATAAATTATTTAATATATATATAATAAAAAAAAGTTATGGTAAAAAGAAAAAAATAGGTTTTGACTTTTTTACAATGTCTTCTTTTATTTTTTAATATAGATGGAGAACTATTTTGTGGTTATTATTTTTTGGCTGGTAACGAATATTTATGAAATAGAGTAACATTACAAAAAAAAACGAGTTATATTTAAATAATAATTACAAATAAGTTAAAGATAATTGATTAATAATTATTCAGAATACCTGTCGAAGAATTTACAACATTAGTTAATATCTACAGTAATAATAGGTATATACAAAGAATAGAAACATATATATTGAATTGAGGCTTTAATTTCGGACTACTACCTAGTTTGGGTTAGGATGATTAAGTGCAATTATAAAAATAAAATAGGGAGAAAAAGGTTGGAAAGTTAAAGAGTTTAAGAGTTGATTAATTTTACATATACGAGCGGGTCAATTCATTCCGTTATTATTAATGAAAATTGAGTGTATAGTCATAATTTTTTTATTAATGTATTTCAAAAAAAATGGAGGTGTTGTATTAAAACATTATCAAACACACTATCTCATTCCTCAACTACTTATAATGAGTTATAATATTACCATTTAAATAGATTCTATGAAAATTGAATTGTAATTATTATCTGTTATTGGCATATAAACAAATATAACTTATAAGTCACCGATGATTTTACTACATTTATATGAGGGGGAAAAAATAAGCATAGACTCGTACATTGATAAATATGAGTTTATACATCAAATCTATTCCGGGCCGCATTATTATATAGATATAGATTGTTGGCACCTCTCTTTTCTCAAAGTCTCTTTCAAAATTCCATTTATGTCTCCCCCAATACATTATATCTGCAATCGTAGTCTTCGAGTATCGCACGCTGAAATCATGAAGAATAAGACGTCGAATGTTTTCCTTTCTTTCTCATATCCCTTCATATTTCCGTTCAATGCCTTGCTTCAATTGGTTTTCCTTCTTCGGCTCTCACTTCTTATTCAATTGTTTGTCAATTTCGCAAATAGATGGATTAGGTTTGTGTTCTCAAGTTTTCTGTGTGGGTGCATGTGCAAAAAGATTGATGGTTGGTCGGGCTCGAGTTTTCTGTATGGGTGCATGTGCAGATTGATTGATGGTTGGTTGGTTGCCATCGAAATTGAGTTCTAAATGATTCTTGCTTTTTGCTGGGAATGACCAAAAGCCAGCCGAAGAAGATAAAATATCAATCACTCCTCCATTGTCGATTTCCCGGCCCCCAGACAAAAAATTATGGAAACTAAAGCGCTTTTCAATATCCTTTCTTCCAACACCGATTTTCATAGCCCTAACTCAAATCTTATCTGCTTCAAACGGATCGAAATTTAGATTCAAGGACAAAGAATGAGAAATACAGAGAGATGTAGATAAGCCGCTGTTGAAAATTGAATCCATATTGATTGTACTGTAGATGATGAATAATGGAAAGCAATGTTCACGCCGGAAATTCGGCACATATCATCAATATATCATACATCAAGACAGCAATGAGTAGTTTCATGGCTACCATCTCGATTCATTCTCGTAACCCACGTCTCCTAGCTATGCCCATCATCTTGATTTGCCATAATTATTCCTATTGCTCACATTATACTAATAATAATAATAATATCAATGATGATGATGATTGTTGTAACACTCCGTCGTGACATTAATTGTCAATAGTTACTCTAGAATACTATTAAGATTGATGACACATCTTATGTAACAACACAAGTCATTTCTATCTTCCTAGTAAACTTTTCATAAGACCACACATCCTTTAACTAATCCAAGCATAACATGCATAATTATAGAGTTCCTTAATGATAATATTTCATATAAGAATGTGTACTTTATTAATATAATTAGTCGTATCAATAATTTTAAGCCATCACTTATCTAAGGTATTACATAGTTTTCGAATTATAGGCAATATTATTTGTAATATATAAATACATACAATCATTCATCTTCTTATATGATCATACATTCGATTCATAGTCAAAATAATACTTTTATATATATATAACTTTACAATCTCTTTTAGTGAAGTATGCATTGATTAGAATATATAGTTATGCACTTTGGTGCTTAGGCCTTACAATGGAAAAGATAAATATACGATCATATAAACAAAATAACTATATGATTTTTTTTCTAATCAAACTAATTAGGTGTTTACTTGACATATTGACACATAAATTATCATATTACATATTTTTTTTATTTGTGTAAACTAATTAGGTGTTTGCAGTGAAGCAAGATGCAGATCTGCGCCGAAATGCAGGACGGCAAGATGCTGTAAAGCGATACAAAGAAGCAAAGATGTAGAGGGCGATAGGCAACGATACGAAGAAGAGAGATGGAGAGGGAGTGTGTCTAATTATTTTCTGTACAAGGACATCAGAGGTTGTCGAAGAAGTTGAAAGTATATGGTTGGACTAGTAGCATCGCCCTAATTATATATGTTTTGCCAACATGTGAAAGTATTAAGACGCACAAGAATAAGACCTTAATTAAGAGTACGTCAGGCAACAAATATGCTGGAAGGGGGGGGGGGAACATGTAAATTGAGCTGTTTAGAGTCTTTATGCATGTAAATTTAACTGACGGGTCCGTCGCAAAGTACCGGTAACTATGGCATATTTCAGATTTCGATTTCGTGTGCCTTCGTCCCGCAGTGGAGGATGCTTTCGGCGATGGTGGTGGAGATTGATCGCCTCCGTTATTTTCGGGCGGTGGTGGATGGCGCTGGACACGTTCATCCGTTGGTTTTATTTTATTGGTACGTAATTGATTTTCTGGTTCTTTTTCTCGGGTAATTTCAGTTTCTCCGAAAATGAATTCACCGGATGTCCGAAGCGGTTGCTGTTGAAGGCGTCGATGACACCACAAATGGAGGTGGCGGTGGCTGGCCGACGGTTAGGGCAGCAGTGGGCAACCGGTGTCGGCATGGTGGTTGCTTCGTCGGAAAATTGCGTTGGACGATGACACCCAAACTTATCGGCGGCCTTCATATAGAAGAAATAATCACCACGTAAATCAAAATGATAATATAACCAATTGAGATAGAAATTGTCCCTACCACATGAAATTGAAAGAATCACTCACCGAAACAGCAATAAACACTTGTTGAAATGGAAACAATAATCACTTGTGCGACTAAAATAGCTACTTCCTCAATTTTATAATATAAGACATTAAGTTTTGAAATTTATTTCATAATATAAACTGCTTTGCCAAAAAAAGTATAAATAATTAAGAATTTTATTTTTATACTATTCTCTTTCTAATTAAATGAATGAAAAGTATTCAATTTAATATCAAGATATAGTTGTGAAATATATGACTTTTTGTTTAAAATTTAATAGTTTTTAGTATGCGAGTAAAAACTTAATATGTCTTTTATAAAAAACAAAGCGAGTTTTAAATAAAATGACAATAACCATGTATTGAAATAAAGATATACCACTCAATCTAAATAATTACTAAGTAAAAGACCCAACATTTGAAATAGAAAGAATCATCGTTGCTATTCTAAAAAAAAGAAGAAAAAAACAAATCATTACCACTTGAGACTAAAATAGTTACTATATAAAAAGGTAATAACCATTGATAGAAATAGAAATAATTATCAGTTGAAACTGAAAAAATTACAACAAATAGTCAAATAGGCTAATGAGTAAAACTTTCTTAGCTAAAGCACTTTGTCATAGGAATTTTAAGCATCCCCTTCCATGACCTATTAAGCTATAGCAAAAATGTTTCACAAAAATAAAAATAAAAATGATTAGATGGCTTTGGTTGGTGGATTTAGTCTTGAGTGATTTTGTAGCCTATGTTTCGATAGCCATAAGTAGTTTCATGTCACAAATTATGATAGCTATAATTAGTGTTGTGACCCATGCCCCTATGGCCACAAGTAGTCCTAAGATAGCTTAAAAACCACAACTCCCGAGGCCTACAATTTGAAAGCCACGTATAATCCCATGAAGCATATTTAAATATTCATGCATGTCCCTATAGTGTTTATCTCGAAACCACAGGTGGTCCATTAGCACACATAAAGATAGAAATGAGTAATCTCATGCCTAACATCTCAATTAGCCTTAGTCATTCTCGTAATCCACATCTTATATGCCCATCATCTTGATTTTCCATAATCATTCCTATTGCACACATAATAATAATGATGATGATGATTGTAACACTCCATTGTGACATTAGTTATAAATAGTTACTCTAGAATACTTTTAAGATTGACAATGAAATGCCCCAAAAATTTCTACTTTTAAAAATTAAATTTAAAGGAGTTTTTATTATGAAAATTAATTAAATAAATTATTATTTTTATTAAAATAAAAGGGAACTAATTAGGGATATTTAAGAAGAAAATAATAAATATTTTTTAGAAAAGTTTTGGCATTTTAGCTAATTAAAAATTTTATTTTGGAAATTTATTAAATAAATTATTTTATTTAAAATAAGAAGGAGAAAATAGTTTCAAATTAATATTAATTTTATAAATGATTTAATGGAAGAAAATTAGGGTGTTTTGCTAATTAAAATGGAATTTATGGAAAAAAATTTAAAAATCCTAATTTAGCCTAAAAAGGTATTTAAATATTATTATTTTTAAATATCCCAAATATTTTAATTAATTTAAATACCTAATCTAATTATTTTTCCTTTTTCTTTCTTTTCTTTCTTCCCTGGACCGCCGGTCCAGCCCTTTCTTTCTCCTTTCTTCTTCCCTAGCCCTTCTCACCGTCCCCGTTGCCGACCTACAACTCACCGCCACCTTCGAGAAATCTGCTGCCGATCTCACCTCTTTGACCTGCCATTTTTCCTCTATTTTTCCTGCTGATCTGTAGATCCCATCGTTCAACCATTCTCCTTTATTCTCGCGCATGTTTTTCCTCTCTCCCAACCGACCACAACCCTTGCCCCGTTTTAATTTCTGCCGGCCAACCTTGCCACCGGCGACCGGAACCCTATTTGCCTTACCTCGTAGCCGACCCACAGAACCCTAACATCCCTTCTAAAATCTATAAATACCCCCATAATAGCCTGTATCGAGCTTTGATTTCCTTACCCAGAATATTTCCTTTGTGCTCCACCTCCGGCCAACTTCTCCGCCATATCTGGCTACCAAACTCTTTTTTGCACCGCCCTCTAGCTAACCAAATGTCCTATATCCCTCAATTTTTCATGCGCAAGCCACCTTGGCTGTGCGAAATAGTCTTCCCGATCAACCCTATTTTCTGTCTCCGCAGCCCTTTGAAACACCTTTAACCACCTCTTCCGCTGCTCCTTTCACCTCCCAAATTGTGCTGCAGACTTTCCTCTACTTTCCCCTACCTTTCTTTTCCTCTTCCTCCCTCTCCTCCTCTCTTTCTCTCCTTCTTCCCCATTCGGATACCACCGCCACCGCTGTGCACCGCCACCCTCATTCAACCCCTCTCCCTCTAGGCAATCTTAAACACCCCAGCTCTTACCTCCATTCTCCCTATCTTTTTTTTAGCATTTAACTTTTACCCTTTTCTTCCCTTTCTTCGGCCACCGCCAGTGCTGCCTATCACCACCAGCCTAAGGTTGAACCTTAGACCCTCTCAACCTTTTTCCCTATTTTTATAAGCCTTAATTTATTTTATTTCATTTATTTGAATATATATACTATTTTTATTATTATTGATATTTCTATTTTTAATATGTATTAAAAAAATCCTCTAAGTTTTATTTAATAGGGAAATAAATGAAAATATCTCCATTTGGTTATATTAATAAGGGAATAAATACAAATCCCTCAACTTGATAACATAATTAAAAAAAGAAAAATAATTATTCATTAGTGACATTTTAATATCAAATTTCCATTTTAAAAAAATGTATAATAAAATTTTATTAACTCTAATCTAATGTAGAAATATACAGGGGTCCCCTATTAATAATATATATAATTTAATATATAAAATTTAACTTATACACCTATCTTATGCTAAAGGTACCTACGACTAATTTCAAAAACAAAAACAAACGCAAACTCATCCGATCTTAGTCCAATTCTTCATCACATGACTGCCATTCCTATCTTCTTCCTTATGTGTTCTATAGTTTTTCCTTACTTCTGGTGATCGTCACACACCACACTCATTGTTCATCGTTGTCCACGGTCACCACCACCCCCTATTTTGACCATCATCTCCCCCTTACACTTTTAATATATTATTTTTAAGGATTATTTAGTAATTTTAGGATTCATATTATTGGATGATAGGGTTTTTTTCATTACTGTCGATATATGTTACTATTTTTTTAATAGGTTTTAAACTCAATTTTAGGTATTGTTCGATATCGTCAATGTTTGTTGAATGTTATTTAATTTAGGTTTTATGGTTGTTGAGCAGTTTGTTATTGTTGATGTTGATGTTGATTTTAATTTTATGTTTTATTTTATGTGTTGTAATATGTGTTGTTATCCAAAATTGTTGATTTATTTATTGAACCAACATTTTTAAATATTGAATTTCGACTCTCAAAATTTTTATCAAGGAGCCAAATTTGAATGGATGAAAATTATAATTACTATTTATGCATGCCCTATTGTTAGTGATATTTTGCTATTGAAATATGAGATATAGTAGCTTGATGTGGTTGATTTTATTTATGTATTACTATTCCTTCTCATGGAATTGTAACACTTCTTGTGTTAGTTGCAGTGCTCTCAATTCTACTATAGTACATGGGGTGTTTGGGTCCTAACAGCATGGTATTATGATACTAGTACATGATTTAACTATTTCTCTTCTATCAGCATAAGGCCAAAGATGTTCCTCTAACTTACTAAGGATATTTTCATTTTTTTCAAGTATTGATTCCATATTGCATAATTCTTTAGGTTTGGCATATCATGTGTAGAAGAGATTATGGTATTTAGAATAGGAAAAGCCTTAAAAGTCCTTAAAATACAAAGGTTTACCTTATGCTTTTGACTTTTCTATTTCTAACTTTTCTATATTGCCCACTTCACTACTAATCTATTAGGTTAGGTACTTGCAACAACAAGTTGGATTTAGTGTAACTGTGTTGCTAAGAATATTATCATTCCTCAATGAAGTTGGTGATGTTGTTATGAAAAAGAAAAATATGCAATCACTCTTGCATAAACTTTTATGGTAGTGAAATGACTATCATTTTAGGCATGATAAGTCGTGTTTGAAGTTGTCAAGTATGGATGTGGAAATCTTATGTATTCTTGATGACCTAACTTTTTTATTTTATTTTTGGCTTTAATATGTTGATCTCTTGTTTAATGAAACACTAAAATTTGGTTTCCTATGTATTATATGTGTTTCATAACCACTACATTTGATGTACACGGGCACTTTAAGCTCATCTCTATCTGATTACTAGTTGATAAGTAAATTTATAGCTAATAGTTGAAAAGAGTAGTTGCTTTGAGTTGAACGTTAATAAATCAATTTATTTTCTTAAGGTTTGATTAATTATCCTACTAGTTAAGTATATATAAAAGATGTTAACAATATGTTTGTTTTATTTTATTGGTCCATGGTTGATTATTGCACTCTATATTGCATAGTTGAGTAGAGATTGTAGGCTTTTAAGAGTATGCCTTATTGATGGAGACCCTGGTGAAATCTTCATGGAGTTAGGGATATAATAGGAAGGTAACCCAAATATTGTGCTTGATATTAAAACTTTAGATAGAATGGCCCTAACTATACATGCATGATCATATGACCAATTCACTAGTTTAGTTGGATGATAACATTTCCTCAATATGATTTAATTTTATTGTGCCTCAATAGCTTGCAAACTAAGATAGCCATTGGCCCACTTTAGCGAAGGAATCCAAAGTGACTTGGTTTTACAAATAACTTTACTTTGCTTGGTGTTAAAGTTTGACAATGTCAAGTGATGCCTTATGGTCCTTACTTATGCATATCAAGTTGATAATGTTATGTTTCCCAAGGATTTGGTCAATCATGATACTATCACACTTGAGCATGTATTCTTTGTTTATTATCAAGCTTTAGATTTGTTTTTCTTACTTAATTTTGAGCTTCAACTTTTTTTTTTGGGGTTGAAATCAAGTTTTAATTCTTTTAAAATAGAAGTATATGTATTATTCACTTTCAACAATATGCATTGAAGCGATGATGTTTCCTTAACTTGTAATAGCAAATGTTATAGAAAAAAACTAAAGTTGATATTGATGACCAAATCTTATTGGACCTTTTTCAGAAGATTATAGTCACTTTCATACCAAGTTGTGGGGTTTATCTTTTTTTTTTCCTCTATTTTGTTTTCTTTTGTGTGTGTGTGTTTGTTCCACATTTGTACATCCTTAATTGACCATTTCTTCTGTTCACATTTATTCTCTTATGTTTGTAGTTTCTTTACTTCAATATTCACAAGAAAAGGATTAATTATTTTGGCATTGTTTTCTCGAGTGGACCAATGCTTATTATTTTATTTTCTAATAGTAGAATATTAAGAAAATGACAATGGTTATGGTGAAGTGATAGTTGTGGTTCATGAGGTTGTCACGGGATTGTGCATGTTCTAGTTAATATGAATCCTTTTTAGTATTACAAGCTAGTATCAATAATAAGGAACTTGTCACATTATTTCCTTCCTTTAGAAGTTCATAGACAACATTTTTGGGTTGATTTTAATTGATTAGATAATTTAGAACATATGTACCATTGGTTAATATATGAATTTTATTATTTAATATTCTATATCTATTTATTTTTACTTATGTCTAATTGTTTATATAGAGCTTTATTACTCATTAATTTAACATGCATATTAAGTTTTAGAAATAAAATAGGAAAAAAAATAGATAAAGAGCCAAATAGGGTAGTATTTTTGCCATAATAAGTAGGCCAACTACGGAAATAATATAAAAATTGCTACAAATATTTTAACTAAAATTAGATAATAATATTGCTCTAATTGATAGGAATCAAACAGGGCAATATTTAGCTCTAATAGGTAGACTAAATAGGACAATAATATAAAATTATTCTAATTGTTCCAACTTAAATAGGATAATAATAACTGCCCTTATTGATAATCCAATAAGGTAATTATTATTGTCCTAATCAAACTGAATCAAATAAGACAATCCAAAATTTTGATATTTTGACCTTAATATTATAAAAATAATAGGGCCATGCCAATTAGGATAATTTTATTTCTGTCTTTATTGACTAATGGGGCAATTAAAATTGTCTTATTTTCCTATGAATTTTGTAGTGTGAATAATGTTTCCTTGTTATTCAAATGGCGGTGGCGATTTCTTGATGAATTCAGTCAGCTTTGGGGGAGGGTACATATTTTGATTAGTGAAGTTGCCACTAATCAAATCGAAGAAAGCTTAACAAAAGGATATTTTGGCAAGCACCAACACGTGTACGAGAAGAGCAAAGGTGGTTTCTTATATAAGGTGACCCTACAATATTGTGGGAGGATATTGTTGGATAGAGAGACAAATATAAACTGAGTGAGCTCTTCCCAAAGTTACATGGACGGAAAAATGAGAACAAAAAAATAGTGAGCTCTTCCCAAAGTTACATGGACGGAAAAATGAGAACAAAAAAATATTATTTTTTTAAATTTTAAAAAATAAAGATGGTAAAAAATATTAAACAAATTATATATATATATATTTAAAATTATTATCTATATTAATTGATTTTAATTATTAATAATTTTTTAATAAAAAATTAATTAAATAATATTAATATAAATTCAAACACTAAAATATCTTGGAAGGAGACGGGACATTTTCCGTCTCCATGCATCACGATGTCCACACATAATAATACAAATTAAAAGCAAAAACATCGAAGGTATGTGGGAATCTTTATTTATAGTCAAGACAGGAGGCAGCATGCTGACGTGGACTTACGCATGGGGACCCTGCAACAACCGGGGTGTGTGTCGGATATCCGTATTCGACTGGATATTTTTTTTAGATATCTGATCCGATCGGATATTCGATATCCCATATTCGAATCCGTATCCGAATACACTAGATATCCGAAACATCGGATATCCAAAATATCGGATCGGATATCCAATAATTAAAAAAAATATCCGATTATTAAATTTATATATATAGTCTATAACTAAAAAAAATTTCAGCATAAAAACTTGTTTAATTATTCAGCTTGCCTACAAAAAGATAAAATACATGATTAATCATATCAAAAAAAATTAGCGATCAAGATTTGTGAACAATGGCGCTTTAGAACTATGGAACAACCTAAGTTAAGAGGTTCAAAAAATTTAGGAGTTTTTTTTCTGGTTTGGGTACTTGTGTGTGTGTAGGTCGTGACCTATTTGACTATTTGTAGAATGTGGATATTTATTTTAGACTTTAGTTTAGTAAATTATATTTGGACTCATGTAATATAGTAAAAAAATTAATTCAAACTTGAAGATTGAAAGAAAAAAATCATATTATAAATTAAATTATGCCTAAATATAACTCACTTATTCTTAAAACCGGATATTTTTTACGGATCGGATTATCCACTAAAAAATTGAATTGGATATCCGCTCCGCTTTTTAAAAATCGGATCAGATATCTAAAATTTCGGATCAATTTTTTCGAATAACGGATTGATTTTTCGGATCCCGATTTTTTTGCACAGAACTAATGCTCACTGCATTCTACAGAATTGGGATTAGTTGATCGAGGAGATAAGAGGGGCAAGCTTATTATGCGCGATTTATGAGACCATTAACTCTTTATTTAGAAGAAAGTGATCCCAATACTGTATGAATCCAACATATATAGACGTTCTAATTTATATATTGAAAATAATTATAGTATACTTTGATATATATATTTTAAGTGTACCACATGTATATTTAATATAATTGTATTATATTTTTAGTATATTTTAATATATTTAATTTTTTATTTATAGAAGAAGATCATAAATATACGTACAGATCGTTATATAAGTTGTGACATTAAAATAATAAAAATATAAGACCTTTGATATATATCAAAAAATAATTTTTATAATTAAATCAAATATGATCCGGTTAAAAATAAACTATAATTTATTAAATATACTATTGTAAGCGTAATAATTTTTCCTACCTAAGAGCCTCAGAGGCGAAAGTCGCACGAGTCATAGTTGCTGGCTGTTACACTGCTCCGGGTCAAATGGATGGATGTAAAGCCACTTAATATGGGGCAGTGATGCACGGGGTCGGCAGTTGTCCCGTTCCCCGTCCCCCGTCTCCCAAATATTTCGGAAATATTTTTTTCTTTTAAAAATATTTCATCTTTTTAAAAAAAAAATAAATTTATGCTAAAATTTATATTAAAATTATTTAATTAATTTTTTTATTAATAATTAAAATTAACTAATATAGATAATAATTTTAGAAATTTTTTATTTTTCTCTCTTAATTTTAATAGATTTAATATGTTTTAATATATATATATATATATATATATATATATATATATATATATATATATATATATATATATATATAATTTTTAAAAAATAAAATTTTAGTATTTCTTTCCGTCCCCGTCCCCATTCCCATACAACACTGTTATAAAATAATGTTATCTGTCCAAACTAAAATTTAAAATTTTCTATATATATATATATATATATACTACTTTTGTTTGTATTCATAATTAAATTATATAAAATAATTATAATATGTTATAAAAAATTTATGACATAAAAATATAATAAATGTATTATTAATATTTTTTCTATTATAATCATAGTTATCGTTATTGTTATTATAATTAAAAAGTATACTTTTTATGTTATAATTTATTTTATATTATTATTATTATTATTATTATTTTATATTACTTAATTATTAATAAAAAATGAAATTAATTTATTAATATATATCATTTTTTGAAAGATTTAAATTTAAATTTAGATTTATGATTTAAATGCATAACATTTATAAACGCGGTTGTGGGAACTATGATCCTTCACTAATGAATCAGCTAGGAAACACTACGTTCTACCTAGGGCTGTGCAAAAAATTCGGGATCCGAAAATCCGATCCGATATTTAAAAATCCGATCCGACATTTCGGATATCCGAACCAGTTTTATTCTAAAAGGATATCCGACATTCGGATATCCGATTTTTTTTTGGATTATCCGATCCGAAAAAATATCCGATATTTTGTTGATTATTTCAATAATACACCATATTATTGTGTTTTTATAGTTTTAAGTTTTAAAATTTTATTTAGTTTTATATTTTAAATATTTATAATAATATTTTAATACTTCTTTTAGATAAAATAAGATATTTATATGAATATAGATATGAATATTAATTGATATATGATCCTTATTTTAAAAAATATTATAGTAAAAGTTATTAAAATTGATAAAATAATATTTTCATACGGATATTAGATATATCCGAATCCGGTCTATATCCGGTCTATATTTTTCGAATATCCGCATTCCAGATATCCGATCTAAAAAAATATGGAACGGATATCCGAAAAAATATTCGAATGAATACGGATATCCGATTTTGCACACCCCTAGTTCTACCTTTCAACCATGTCAGGCTTATAAGTTATCAGTGACACTGACAACAAGGATAAGATGAATGGAAGAACTGTACACGTTGCCAAATTCAATGGATTGTGAGCGTAGCTACTAGCTAGCTAGAGATGCTTTTTCTTTACTAGGCTCTGACTCTGAGGATGCTGGGACGTCGTTTCATTGTGCGTTAGGCCGTCTTCGATACGGCTGTGGCTTTACGGCTTCAAATGAACAATTGAACACGAAACCCGTGGGGTAAAGTAATTTACGTGCGGAAGTGGCACGTAACTTGGCCGGAGCATGCAGGGTCATGTTCATAATTCGAAGCAGCTATATGGGAAACTCTTATTATTGGATTTTTTTTTAAAGAAAAAATAAAGTTATAATAATATCCCTTCAATTATTCCTCTTATATTATTTTTCAACTTTTCCAATCTTGCTGCCACGCCTTCATCTACCGTCCTGACTAAACCCTATCCTTCTTTTCGACTATCCTCCACTTCCACACGTCTGCTACCCTCACACTCAGCAAAACTAAGGAAAGGATCAACAATCAGACATCGACGAACGAAACAAAGAAGATATGTTCGTCACGCACTGTTATCTAATTGTTTGTTCGACTCCGTGCACTGGCCGGGCCGCGCAGTGTGATATCCGTGCGCTGCAGCGCTAGTCGTACCCCATAACGTGAGGTCCTCGTGCAAGTTAAAAAACTGTACGTACGTGTATAAATTTTAGAGATTGTATTTATGTATATGAAATGACAAATTATATTATATTTTAAGATGTTAATCATTACAGTACAATAGCATTAATTATATAATGTAGTGTTGCTGTAGATTAAGCTAACAAACGTTTTGCTGTAGCTAGATATTCTCGTTTATTGATTCAAATATTTCTAGAATATCTCAGCTTGGTACAGCAGCTCCCTATATTATCTCTAGGCTAAACTTTATCCTTATCATGGCCCCGCAAGATGGACTATCTAGGAGTAAGTCCAATCTTGGACAACAGGGTCTGAAAGCGATGCTGTGATAAAGGTTTAGTAAGAGGATCTGCAAGCTGATCATCACCAGCAACATGAGAAACACGAAGAAGAGCTTGTTGGACTTGTTGGCGAATAAAATGATAATCAAGAGCCACATGTTTCATACAGGAGTGAAACACTAGGTTTGAACAGAGATTTGTGGCACCAACATTATCACAATAAATGACAGGCAGCTCCCGGAGAGACACCCCAAGTTCCTGAAGAAGAGAGTGGAGCCAAGTAACTTCAGCAGTAGTGGATGCAACAGACCGATATTCTGCCCTTGTGGAGGAATGTGCAATCATGCGCTACTTTTTAGAGCTCCATGAAATGGGATTGCGGCCCAAATAAACAATGTAGGCCCCTGTAGAGAGATAATCATCCTTATCCCCCGCCCAATCGGCATCCGAGAAGGCATGCAATTGAATAGGAGAATTTTGATAAAGGGTGATGCCATAGTCAATGGTACCTTGTAGATACCGAAGTAGCCGTTTTAATGCTGTCCAATGATCAGAAGTGGGTTGATGCATGAATTGTGAAAGTTTGTTGATGGAGTATGCAAGATCAGGGCGTGTGAGAGACAGGTATTGAAGATTGCCTCAGAAGCCGGTGATACTCTGATGGGTTGGGAATGGGCGTCCCAGAGTGTAAGCGTAAAGGAGGCGATATGGCCATGGGAGTAGTAATAGGTTTAGCATTAGACATGTGGGCACAGGCAAGTAAATCAGCTATGTACTTGCGTTGACTAAGGAAAAGGCCAAGGGGAGAGTGAATAACTTTGACACCAAGAAAGTAGGATAAAGGGCCTAAATATTTTAAGGAGAACCGTTTCGCTAAGCCTTTGGTAAAGGAGGATATAGCGGCTTCAGTTAGGCCAGTAACAATAATGTCATCGACATAAACTAAAATGAAAATGGGTGTGGAAGAGTGTTTGAGAAAGAAAAGAGAGGCATCGGCTAAGGAGTTAGTGAATCCAACATGGAAGAGATATTGACGAAGCTCATTGTACCAAGCACGAGGAGCTTGCTTGAGGCCATAAATAGCCTTACGAAGATGGAAGACATGATGAGGATAATCTTTATCAATGAAACCAGGTGGCTAAGACATATAAACATCTTTAGTGAGCGTGCCTTGTAAGAAGGCATTATTGATGTCAAGCTGCTTGATAGGCTATACATGACTCACAACAAGACTAAGAATAATGCGAACGGTGGCATGTTTAATAACCGGGCTAAGGTCTCGACATAGTCAAGACCAGGACGTTGATGAAAGCCTTTTGCAACAAGGCAAGCCTTGTGGCACTCTATTTTTCCATCAGGTAGATATTTGGTGCAGAAGACCCATTTACACCCCACTAGATTTTGGGAAGGCTGAGAAGGAACTAAGTCCCAAGTACCATTGCAAACAAGAGCATTGAACTCATCACTCATTGCATGATGCCTCACTAGATCTTTGAGTGCTTGTCTAACAGAGGTGGGTTTGAGAATGGGAGAGTGTAGTGTGGTATGAAGGGTGAGCTTCTGAATGGGTTTATGAATATTGTTCATGGATCGAGTAATGATAGTACTTTGAGGAGGAGAATGATGGGTAGTAGAAGATAAAGTGAGGGGAGTAGAATTGGAGAGAGACATAATAGCGGTGGAGGAGAGGGAGGTGAGAGAGATGGACTTTGCATGGGAGCTGGTGGTGAGGTTTGGATAGAGGAAGTGAGAAGAGGAAGAGACATGGAGCACTATTCGTCAGAGGTGGAAGTAGAGACAAGTGGTGTAGATGTAGAGAGGGTGGCAAAGGGAAATATATTCTCAACGAACTAGATATGCCGTGATGTATAGAGACGATTGGTCAGAGGATCAAGGCAGTGGTATGCATGTTGTGAGGTAGAGTAGCCGACAAAGACACAGGGAGTGGAACGCGGCTGAAGTTTGTGAGAGGTGTAAGGATGAAGCCAAGGATAACAGAGGCACCTGAAGTTGCGAAGTTTGGCGTAATTAGGTGGATGGCCAAAGAGTTTAAGGTACGGAGAGAGGTGAGCAAGAGTGGGGGTAGGGAGTCAGTTGATTAGATAAGTAGTTGTGCTAAAGGCAAGGGTCTAATACGATAAAAGCATAGAGGCATGAGAGAGAAGAGTAAGAACAGTTTCAACTATGTGACGATGACGACGTTCTACATAGCCAGTATGCTCTGGAGTATGAGGAGGGGAAGTAAGATGGGAGATACCATGAGTAGAAAGATAAGAAGATAAAGCTTGATATTCTCCACCATTGTTAGAGTATAGAGTAAGAATAGATCGATTAAAGAATTTTTCGACCAAAGCTTTAATGTGAACAAATACCATATATGTATCAGACTTCTTTTTAAGAGGATAGAACCATGCGTACTTGGTATAGTGATCAACAAAAATAACGTAGTATTTGTAGTGGTCAAATGAATGAACTGGAGATGTCCATAAATCAGAAAATACAACTTCAAATAGAGACGAAGTAACTAGAGTGGAGATAGAAAAAGGAAGGTTATGGCTCTTATTACATTTGCATGAATTACAATTGAAATTAAATGAAGTAGACGAGGAAAGGGAAAATTGAGACATGAGATACTTGAGAATAGCAAACGATGGATGACCAAGCCGATGATGCCAATGAGAAGCAAGAGCCTTTGTGGTGGAAAAGACAACAGTGGAAGGCAAGGAGGTAGTGGATAGTTCATAGACACCAAATTTAGTTGGTCCCCGAAGAAGTGGTGCCCCCATGCGAAGATCCTTGATACAAAAGGAAGTGGGTAAGAATTCAATAGATGTATGATTATCTTTACAAAATTGAGAAATGGAAATAATATTATGTTTCATGAGTGGAACGCATAAGACATTAGATAAGGAGAAGGAGTTAGAAGAGGTAGGAAGAGAGATAGAACCAGTGTGAGAGATGGGAAGGCCTGAACCATCACCAATGACAACTTCATCCGTGCCGTCATAAGGAGAATGGAGCGAGAGATTAGCAAGGTCAGTAGTGACATGATGAGAAGCCCCACTATCAAGGAGCCACGAGGTGGAGGGAGAAGGGGAGGTGGCCACATGAGCTTACGACTTAGGGGAAGAGGAATGAGAGGGTCGATGTGAGGGAGGTTGTGCATGGGGAAATTGGTGATGGAAGAGAGAACATTGAGAAACAACATGTCCTCGTTCACTACACCACTGGCAACGACCAAGAAATGGCTTGGGAGGACGAGGAGAGGAGGAAGAAGAGTTGAGTCCTGTTAAGTGAAGATTGATTTGTGCGAGAAAATGAATGACCGGAAATATTGCAGGTATGAGTAGCATGTGTTGTAGCAGGGAAGGTAGAAGATCCAGATTTGTGATGAATGATGAGTTCTTTGTTGATCAACTTTTTGTGTAATTCTTCGAAGGAAATAGGTGAGTCGCGCCCATTGAAAACATCAATAATGGACTGATAAGAATCATCAAAACCATCTAGAACTTTTTCAATTATATCTTCTTGATCCATAGGCTTGCCAAGTATAGTAAGTTCATCAACACAACTCTTAATAAATTGCATATAATCTGTAATTGTTTGAGAGCCTTGTGAGAGATTTTTGAGATGGTCTTTGAGTTATTTTACCTCAAGAGGGACGTGCATAAGTCTGAGCAAGAATATCCCATGCTTCCTTTGTGGTTTCTGCATGAGAGACAAGGGGAGCAAGGTTTGGTGAGAGGGTACCCACAAGTGCACCAAGTAGGAGCTTATCTTGGCGACGCCAGGTATGATAGGTAGGGTTGGACACAGTAGCTTGATTTTGATTAATGGTAGGTTGGGGTGAAGGAGAAGTACCGTCTACGAATTTGTAGATATCATACCCAATGAGAGTGGCTTCAACTTGAGTTTTCCATGAGAGATAATTAGTGGGAGTAAGTTTAATTGAGTTGTTGATTGTGACAAGAATAAGGGGGTTTTCTGGCTGTTGATTGTTTGGGATGATAGCTTGGTCAGTGTTGGCCATAGTTGCGTTGCCGAAGAATATTACTGGTTTAGGTTTTGGATCAGAAAGGCTCTGATACCATGAAATGATAGATTATATTATATTCTAAGATGTTAATCATTACAGTACAGTAGCATTAATTATATAGTGCAGGGTTGCCGTAGATTAAGCTAACAAACGTTTTGCTGTAGCTAGATATTCTCGTTTACTGATTCAAATATTTCTAGAATATCTCAGCTTGGTACAACAGCTCCCTATATTATCTCTAGGCTAAACTTTATCCTTATCAGTATATAGACCTAAAAAGATTGGATTTAATTAGTAGGATAAAAATTAGAGATTAGACATGTTAGACATCATAGATCTAGAATGTTTGTTGTATAAACAATATAGAGGGTAATGTTTGTAGATTGATAGATTTATAAATGAGTATATTTATGTACATGCACAAATTTATATAATTATAATTGTTATTGAATTATTTTTGTTATTAAAATTAAGATAAATCGTAGGTAAGGAAAGGCATCTGATAGAACTGAGGGTCGTAGAGCTATCGTTTTAGTGCATTGTAGAAATGAAGCTGAATAAGTACAACAACCCAATTCAAAGAGTCTAACAAGTATTACTAAATTTTTTATTAGTGGGATATGATGTAATAAAAAATTTAGTAGATCGTCATATGAATAAACTCCAGACTAAGTCCAACATGAAGCTCAGGAACAAACTAATCCTAATTATGAGATGCCTATAATTCTGACATTTGTAGACTCACAGGTCATCCATCTTTATCGTTAATGTAATTATTCAATCATCAAGGACCAATTTGGAACATTCATCTTCATTTGGTCAATCATCCTTTAGTGGTGAACCATCCTCCTTAGTTTGAATTGCTCAGCCAACCTCCTCGACCCGCATGGGTCTGCTATTGTCCTTGACCCATGTACATTGTCCACCACCTATTATTGATAATGAAGGCAATGGTGGTGGTAATGATAGTGAGGATAATGATGTAATACTAGATGAACGTGGTATACGCCTAAGAGTATATTGGTACTTGGTTGGACCATGTCCTAGAGGTCCAAGGAACCCAAATTTAATCCTGATCTTTGGGGGGTCATATTGCGTTGGATATATGATTTTGAAATATAAGTTTCAAAATATATCATTTTATTGACACTTTTCCTTTGTTAATTATCATCTATTGCTTATATTTGTCTATTTTTTTGTTTAGGATCATGAAGTTTTGAGGGTTCACCCAAGACCATAGTAGTTTAGTAATTGGATAAAAATTATTGATGATGACTGTTTCACCCAAAGTTGTGGTACTAGATTGGAGCATCTACCTGCCTGCATTTTCTATACATGGAATGGCCTCTCATATCCTCATTTGTAGAGAGATATAAGGCAGAAACTAATAGCTTTAATATTCCATGAGGTGAGATGACCATTTCCCTTTTAGATGTGAAGCATATATTAGGACTAAATGTTGGCGATCATTCATTATATGCAAGTGATATAGATGAAACATACTTGAAAGTGTTATATATATATTGGGTGGCCTATTTGGAATGGAGGAGGAGGAGTAGGAGGAGGATGCTACGATGATAATTAAAGGGGGTGGAATTGAATTCTCGATGATTCGTTCCCTATGAACATCAGGCTGGTTACCATGAGATAGTAAAGTTATTACATGCCTATTGTGGTTGCTCAGTGTGCCATTATTTGTGAATAAGTCTTTTAATCATGTCATCCCGTATTGGCTTCTATCTCTCTAGGATCACACGATTGTGAAAGACTATGCATGGGGAATGGGTGTACTTGCTTTCTTATATCGACAACAGGTAATTTTGTGACTATCATCTATATAATATATTTGTTGATCATCTGCTTCTATTTCTAACATGTGTCTTATAACATACTTGAATATACGAACACTTCTTAGATTTTGGTCATGTTAGTTGTGATTAGGACTCTCACATGCCCCATTTGAAAAGATGGTGGTGTGAACGATCCTTTGACAAGACCCTTTCTATGCTTGCATACTATAGAAAGGTGATTGATTCTATGCATGTGAGAAAGGTATACTTATTCAGCTTGAAATATTCTTTAATTTTTATTTTAGGCCATTAGAGTGCAGTTAGTATAATCCTTTTGTAACAGGTGATATGAGATCCATACAAGGTAACAAATATTATGAGTGATTGTCCTATGATGTTGCTTCATGGTAATATATATTATAAGAGTGTTGTAGAACTGTGTATACTAGAGTAAGTTACTCGTCAGTTCAGGTTTACACAAGTGATCCCCCACTACTTTATTAAGTAGATAGGGAAAACATATAGAGGACCCAACCCGAGGAGATATAAAGGTCATTATGATCACATGCTTGCTCAATGGAGCGTGCAGCATGAGCACCAACTTGACCCACATATTTTTGGGCCTCCAGTAGGAGGACCATGGGATACTGATGATGGTTACATAAAGTGGTATGTAAGTGTGACTCATAGGTATATGTTGTAATACCCTAAAATTTACTACTAAAAATGTTATTTTATTTAAAAATTAGTGGAAGCAAAAAGGGTAAATTTTGGGGATGTTACTACCACACTTAATATGAGACCGACTTCCTCCTACCGTTCCAGTACCAAGTGCTAAGGCTCAAAGATCGAAATACCATTTCCTAAAAAATTAGTCTTTATTTAAATTAGAGTAACGCAATAACACTTTACAATAATAAAGCCCACTATTAGTGGTTATAATAATAGAGATCGTTTTAACAAGGGAATAAAAAGGTAAAAGAGAAACCATGAATCTTTTTCAGATAATCCTTACGCTTGTACTAGATGCTCACTTGAATAGCACTTGCAATAGACCTACAAGGGACACTGCTTATTGAATAGGTAAGGGCCGACAGATGGAACCTTTCAGTATTATGGTACTGAGTAACCCCTTTATACCAAACTAAAAGGCAAGCTCATATGCATGACATCATACCTAAATAACATAAAATGATAACATATGGACTAATACACAAGGCAACACCACATACAATAAGAACTGATCATGAGGATGAAAGTAACCCTTTTTGGGTCTTAAGCCATTAAATGAATATCATTCCATCTCATCTCTCGAATTATATCCACGTGAGTGTAGGGACCCCACTATTATAGCTGGTGGACTAAAAACACTTTACAGGGCAAAACCCACTGGACCACTATTATATCTGGTGGATTAAAAATTATCCTCACTGGCCCCAACTCGCGTGGTATTCCATTGTAAGTAATTAGTATCATTCCATGATTTATTACCATGCAAGGTTTGGTTTATCGAGCTCAGAATCCTCCACTATTATAGCTGATGGACTGGAAGCACTCTATAGGGCAAAATGCTCCTGACCACTATCATAGCTAGTGGATTGGAAACACTCTATAGGGCACCACACTCCTGACCACTATTATAGCTGGTGGACCGATATTATTCTTACTAGGCCCAACTCGATATTCTTTCTCTTTATATAATTAGTACTTTATTCATGTCTTATTTAATAGGTCCATTCAATTAATTCGAGGGAAGGAAAAAGATCATGAATCCAGTGACACAAAGGTATACGGGTAATAAAATCAAGCATTCTATATCAAGGATCGTGGCATACATAAAACCCTAGCATATACTTTGAACATATCTAACACACAATTCCATGCATACTTACAAACTAGGTACCTCTCGCATGATTATGAGATAAACACCATATCACACCCTTAATTATCTATCTAGCCCTAGGTTATACCATGTTCTTGTGATCTTCATTGACAATACCCACTAACTTATCAGATACTATTATCTTATTATTCCATATTACTTATGTCTTATTAAGGAGACTCGTTTGACCCCTTAATATGTTATGAGTAAGTTACCAATTTACCCCCATCATCCTTACCAAAATTACCGAAATACCCCTTGTTTATAAAATTACCAAGGTATCCCTTTGTATTTGCCGAATTGCCATATGACCTTTCATGTTTGTATAATTACCAAAATACCCCTTGTATTGTTAAACTACTAAATTATCCTTCATACTTATTAAATCACCAACTTTACGCTTCATACTTGTTAAGTTATCAATTTACCTTTCAGTTGGTTAAATTATCGTGTTACCCCCTTATACCTATTTATATTACCAAATTGTCCATCATACTTATTAAATTTACCAAGCTATCCTTTTGGTGGGTTAAATTACTAAATTGCCCTTCTTAATTATTATAATTCCCATTTTACCCCTTTACTTTACATAATTACCAATATAACCTTTCCTTTATACCAAATTACCAAAATACCCTTCTCTTTTATTAAATTACCATTTTACCCCTTTACTTTATAAAATTACCAAACATAACCTTTCTTTTATGCCAAATTACCAAAATACCCTTCTCCTTTATTAGATTACCAATTTATCCCTTTACTTTACAAAATTACCAACATAACCTTTCCTTTATGCCAAATTACCAAAATACCGTTCTCATTTATTAAATTACCAATTTATCCCTTTACTTTACAAAATTTCTATAATACCCTTTCCTTTATTAATTTACCAAGTTATCCCTCTTCCCATATAAAATTACTAAAATGCCCTCCTTACTTATCCATTTTCCATTTTACCCCCTTTACACTTGTAAATTACCATTTTGCCCTTATTATACAAAATTTACCAATATAACCTCACTACATAAAATATTGATATACAAGCTCCATACGCATCATCCAACACCACCAAATTTTATTATTTATCATTAATACATGTTAGCACACACATATTTAGGTCACACCTTTTGTACAAGAAAATTTACCAAAATATCCCTAGGGCTCATGTTAACATTATCGATGCAACAAATGGCCACATTAGCATATCATATCATACATATACATTAAACATTATCATTAATAACAAGGTTCCTTCCTTTAAGCATTATTTCTACACATGGCACATAAATTATCATGCTTTTCTTTTCAACAACCAACATATGCCACCAAATACATTATACTTAACAACATATATTATGCATATAAATGTATTAAAAACCTTAATGTGCTAGCATATGTATATCCATACATTTTAGTAGGGTATAGCAGTTACTTTATTTCCTGCAATAATAAAACATTATCGGTACCCCAATTAAAGGTTTAAGCTTTGATTAGCAAAATCAATACCTAAAAATAATATCAATATTTATTACATTAAAAGGTAGAAAATGAAAGGGGATAATTGTATCAGAAACTTAATTAAACATATACTAGCATTAACCATTATTATACCTCAAATTTAATCTAAAAAATGGCTCAAATGAATGTAGAACTCATGCTGCATATGCAGCATGAGCTACATGCATAAATGAAAGTGAGAAGGGATTGAAGAAGGGGAGTGGGAGGAAAGGGGAGGTTGGTTTGTGTTAGGATTTTGGGGGTGTGGTGGAGAGTAGGTGGAGGGAAGTTAGGGTAGTGGCTGGGAGGGAGTAAGGGTGTAGGTGGTGGTCGAGGGTCAGTGAGCGACGGCTTAGGGCAATGGAGGTAGCAGTTGTAGGGCTACAAAATTGGGTGCAAGGGTGGTGGAGGAGAAGAAGGAAGGAAAAAGTAGAAGAGAAAGGATGGCCATAGAAGGAGATTTCGGCCAAGGGGAGGAAGGGTGGTGGTAGGGCAGGTTCCAGGGAGTTGATGGGTGGTTGTGGAGGCAACGAAAGAGGAGGAATGGTGATGGACAATGGTGGTGTAGGGTGGAGGCCAAGAAGGAGAGGAAAGAAAAGAGAGGGATGATAAGTTCATATTTTACCACATTTTATACCCTTATAATCTTAGTTTTTAGTATTTTATTTAACTAATATAGGTGAATAACTATGATTTTATGCTTAAGTGGTAATAATTGCATAAATGTTATTATTTAAGCTAAAATGATATAAATTAAGTAAATTTAGAATAAAATATTATTTATTTAATTTTATCTTGTAAGTATTGTTTTTAAATAAAAGAAAAAAGCCAGACCTTTGGACCAACAGCCTAAGGGCCGAAGGCCCAAAGGCCTGGGAAGGGCCAAATGGATCGGCAGACCTAGAAAGAAAAAAAATAAAAAATAAGAGGAGGGCTAACTTGGTGAGAAGGAGCCGCCGCACAAAACGAGAAAAACAAATAGGAGCAGACACGGAGGCGGGGCAGGAAACAAAGTGATGGCTGACGTGGCGGAGAAATCAGCCTCACAAATGAAATAAAAAGGAGTGCGCGTCATAGAGAGGAAAAACAAGAAGCCGCACAATGGCAGTAAGAGAAGAAGGGCGCGTCACACGAAGGAAATAGAAGCAACAGCAGGGCCTGAGATTGTTTCTGTGAGATTGTTTCTTGATTCTATTTTAATTGCTATCGTTTATATATATAAATCTGTCAAGTATAATTTATTTGGTGCATGCCTTGTTCTAGTTTTCTCATAAGTGAAAGTATGTAGGATTATTTACCTGCTAGGTGGCCATATAAATATACTAGAATTTATATGTATAAATTGCAGCTAGGTTAGATAACAACTCATCTAATAGTTTTGTGATTCTAACCGAAGTAGTAAAACGTTTAGATACGTGTGGGTCAAGGAAAGGAAATACAGCTAGACATGCTTTGTGTACTAGTTCGGGGTACTTAGACTGACAGCCTTCTAATTATACTTAATTCATTAAATCTAGTTAAATATAGGAGCCGCTAGTTACTATTATACTACTAGTATTTAATAAGGTTAATATTGGCACTTTGTCATATTAATTAATTAAGGGAAGTAACAAAAGGTGTATGGACCTGCTTTTGGTGTATAACTTGGTCGATCTCTTTCTCATGATTATAAGATGACTTAGAAATTAATATTATATTTCAACTTAATCTAGTGGTGGATTTCGATTTCCCTAGCATATTTATCATATCTGCTGTTTTCCATTTTTTTATTATTATTAGTTTATTTTATTTTATTTATTCCTTTTATTTTTATTTTTATAATCCCCCATTAATATTTTTCTTATTTATTTATTTTGTGTTATTTAGGATTTTTATTTTTATTTATTTTTAAGCTAGTTAAAATAGAGGTGAGCCCTCTCAATCCTCAGCCTAGAACGATACCTTTATTTACCAGTGCTACAATTGACAACAAGAGGGTTTAAATTGCATCCCGGCTATGGCCACACCAAATTTGGCGCCGTTGCTAGGGATTGGTAACTTCATCTTTATTTTGCTAGTATTTTTAGTGTGTTTTTAATTTTAGTGTATTGTATTTGTCATGTTTTCCTTTTATTTAGAGGTTAGAGTGCTCTTGGGCACTCAAATCTCTAAATTAATAGGAGCTTAGTAGTTAGTGTGTTTAATTTTTTTTAGTGTTTTTCTTTTAGGTTTATCTAGGATTTTTGGTTTGTTGTGTTTTGCTCTTAACCTTTTCCTTTGAAGTGTTAGTGTTTTCAGGTGGCTATGAGAGGATCCTTGGGTTATGGAAAACTTTGCATGAATCTTAATGCAAGAGTAAATGAGGTAAGTTCAAGCAATCTTGATGATAAAATTAACCAACTCACTGCTCTTGTTTTGCAGGTAGCTACAGCTACTGGAGTTATTAATACAAGTGGAGTGTGTCATACGCAAGGAAATCCATATACTTACCATGAACAAGCTATGAGAGGAGGAGGATGGACACAATTCGGTGCTCAATATTTAAATGGTTTTCAAGGAGATGATCCCTATACAAGCACATACTATTCTGGAATGAGGCATCAACCTAACTTTGGATCGGATATGAATGATCATTATTCAGTGCCATATCAAGTCCCTTACACACACAAATATGAAGCTTCAAAATATTATCAATATCCTCAACAAGAATCTTCTCTAGTTTCAGAACCCTCAAGTTCAGAAAAAATGGATAAGCTTTTTGAAGCACTGAAAAATGGTCAAAATTGGTTGGTAGACGGGCAAAATCAACTGATACAAAGTCAAATTAGACAAAATTAAAGGATGTCAGTGTTGGAGGATCAAATGGGTTTTGTGGTCGACATGATCAATCAATTACAAGCACAAAATGAGCTCTCTAGTACTTTAGTTCCAAATTCAAGTGAGAGTTATGAGTATGATGATGCCATATCTGAATATAAGGATGAGCTAGTTGAGTAGTTTTCCATGGAGAACATTGAAAAGCAATATCAGGTGGAAGAAGAACTTGTAAAAGTAGAAGAATAATCTCATCAAAACGAGGATCAAGTGAACAAAGAGAAGTATATGGATGACAAGACTATCACTTTCATCTACCATAGACCATCTTTGAACATTTATTCCCCACTTTTGCTTGGAGATTACCATGAGAGACAAGTTAAGCCTTTAAAACACTTTGATTTTATTTATGCTAACCACACTCCTTGTTTTCCCTCTTTTAGCATGTTATATAGATCCAGGAGTGAAGAGAGTAATCAAATCATTTTGGATACATTTAATAAGAAGCGTAATGCTAATGAGAGGTTATGTTGGAAGGATGTGTTGAAAGATTTTGAGATGGGAAAATATGTTCTTCCGTTGATAGAGAGATAAGCATATATAGATATGGGGCAAAACAATCTCTCTTTACACACGAGCTTAAATTCCATGCTAGGTAAGTTACATTCTTGCTGAATCAAATCTTTCATTAAATCTAACATTTTGTCTTTTTCTTCCTTGCAGGATAAAGATGATCATCACGAGGAAAGATTTGGTGAAGCAGCTCTGAAGTGGACGTATCCACCTTGAACAAGAAAAACCGAGATCATGTCAGGCTGAAGACATAAAAATAAGTGCTACTTGGGAGGCAACCCAATGTCATAAGGGAGTTTTCTACCCTCTAGTTATTTATTTATTTATTCTTTTTTCTCCATACTTAAAATTATATGTTCCCTTAATTGTTTACACATTGAGGACAATGTGTGATTTAAGTGTGGGGGGGGGGGGTATGTGTTATGTTTTCGCAAAAAAAAAACAGCGATAATTTTTTTTAGAGTTTTTAGAGTGTTTAGTATTTTTAGAGTCGTAGGAACCCTTAATTAGTCAATGAGGAGTATATCTTTGAAATCTAACGAAAATATCATCATAAAATTGAGATAAAGCAAGTGAATATTTTTTGTGTTAATTTTGATATAGGGAACACATATCTATGTGTCTACATATGAAAGGATAAAGAATATGTATGATTGTCTAACCACCGACATGGTATGTTGAGATTCATCACATTCCTCAGTGAGCTTTTGAACCATATGTACCTTCTTTTTCTGAGCAAATTTACACAAAATCATCTACTTTTCTTGGCTTAAAAAATTTCTTTGTAAACCTCATATATGTTTAATTGCTTTGATCAAATTACTTGCCATAGATCATGTAATGGGCTATAGAGATTACTAGAACTTACTCTTGTGCTAGTCGAAGCTTATAGTCAAAACATGCTCTGATTGAGAAAATGATAAAGGTAGCTTAGGATTTTCCATCACATGACCAAATAGCTTAACCCTAATTTGTGTATGCATGATGTACACCCCATAGAAACCCTTTGAGCCTATACAAGGAATGTATACTTTCTTCATTACCCACATTAAAATAACCTTCGGGCCTTAATGTCCTTACCTTTACGTAAAGCTAGTGAAAGGAAATCAAATCGTTATGGATAGAAAGAGTGGTTGTGTATGTGTGTATGTGAAAGAAAAATATGTATTTATGCTAAGAAAGGGGATTGGTTATGTTTGGTGGAGAAAAAAAATATATATATATATATAAAAAGAAAAGGAAATGAACGAAAAAAATTGTCAAAAAAAATGTAAGGATAAAAGGAAGATAGGGAGTTATGGAGATGATGTTGAGAAAGTTCTATTCATGTTTTATTTTGGTGTGAAGGTGGAGAGATGTATCATTGATGTGGAGTTAAGTTTATATTTCATTAAATTATTAGATTCCACTAGCTCTTGACCATTTCAACACCACACTCCTAAAATACTCCATACCCTTCTTTATCTTAAACCCCACCACAACCAATAAGTAAGTCCTATTTGATTCTCAAGATGGGCAGCCTTTGATCTGATGGAGATTAGTTACAAGAGTTAAGCATATGGTTCAGTCCATTTGGCAAGTATTTGATATCTTTCATGAGGTTTTATCCACAAGAACATGAGCCTTCTTTGTTTATAGATGTGAGTTATTTGTTATCTTTATCATCTTATCTCACATATATGAGTGTTTCTATACATTTGTAGCCATGAATCTAAGAGAGAGAAAAAAATAGAGGGTATCCATAGTGAGGATGAATCTTGATGTGACAAAGGCATAGTAGATCTTCATCCATAATATTGATCTGTTCATACCTGTCATGTTTATGTGTGAACCATATGTTGAAATTGATCCTTTAGATTTTCCAATGCTGAATCTTGATTGATTGTTAATCTTGACGTATGTAAGTAAAAGATTCTAATACAAAAATAGTTAAGGGTATTAGGTGTAGTTTAATTTTTTTATTGTGTGTGATTTTGTGGGTATATCATCTACGAAATCCTCACAAGACCTTACTCGTCCTCGATGGGTGACCTAGGAGTTTAAAGGGCTTGTTACACATGCTAAGTGTAATCGTGAGACCTACGAAAGTGGCTAGTTAATTTAATTTTATTTGTTTAGAGTAATAACTTGCTTGAGGACAAGTAAGAAGCTAAGTGTGGAGGTGTGATAAGTTCATATTTTGACACATTTTATACCCTTATAATCTTAGTTTTTAGTATTTTATTTAACTAATATAGGTGAATAATGATGATTTTATGCTTAAGTGGTAATAATTACATAAATGTTATTATTTAAGCTAAAATGATATAAATTAAGTAAATTTAGAATAAAATATTATTTATTTAATTTTATCTTGCAGATATTGTTTTTAAATAAAAGAAAAAAAGGGACCTTTGGACCAACAACCCAAAGGCCGAAGGGCCAAACGGATCGGCAGACCTGGAAAGAAAAAAAAATAAGAGGAGGGCTGACCTAGTGAGAAGGAGCCGCCGCACGAAACGAGAAAAACAAATAGGAGCAGACATGGAGGCGGGGCAGGAAACAAAGTGAGGGCTGGCGTGGCGGAGAAATCAGCCGCACGAACGAAATAAAAAGGAGGGCGTGTCACAGAGAGGAAAAACAAGAAGCCGCACAGCAGCAGTAAGAGAAGAAGGGCGCATCACGCGAAGGACACAGAAGCAGCAGCAGGGCCTGACGCATGAAATGAAGAAAGAGGCTGCCTCAGCCGCTAGGCACGAGGAGAAACGCAGAGAGAGCTGCAGCCCCATTAGCCGTCAGCCGGAAGAAAAAGAAAAAAAGAAACAATTGCACGGAAATCAAAGACAACCGAGAAGGAAGAGAAAATAAGAGGGAAGAATTTATACCGGTAGAATTTATTTTAGATAAAATTAATTTTTATCTAAATAAATTCTTGATCTTCTATTTAAAATTAATTTTGGTAATTTCTTTATCTTATTTTTAATTTATATTTTAGACATATATTTATGTGTAATTAATTATATAATTATAGCTGGCTGATTATTTATTGTTAGGGAATAAATTGAAACCCTAGACTATGGTTTGAAGTATAATTTTATTTTCTTTGTTTTGTGAGATTGTTTCTTGACTCTATTTTAATTGCTATCGTTTATATATATAATTCTGTCAAGTTTAATTTATTTGGTGCATGCCTTGTTCTAGTTTCCTCTTAAGTGACAGTATGTAGGATTATTTATCTGCTAGGTGGCCATATAAATATACTAGAATTTATATGTATAAATTGCAGCTAGGTTAGATAACAACTCACCTAATAGTTTTGTGATTCTAACCGAAGTAGTAAAACGTTTAGATACGTGTGGGTCAAGGAAAGGAAATACAGCTAGACATGCTTTGTGTACTAGTTTGGGGTACTTAGATTGACAGCCTTCCAATTATACTTAATTCATTAAATCTACTTAAATATAGGAGCCGCTAGTTACTGTTATACTGCTAGTATTTAATAGGGTTAATATTGGCACTTTGTTGTATTAATTAATTAAGAGAAGTAATAAAAGGTGTATGGACCTACTTTTGGTGTACAACTTGGTCGATTTCTTTCTCATGATTAAAAGATGACTTAGAAATTAATATTATATTTTAACCTAATCTAGTGGTGGATTTCGATTTTCTTAGTATATTTATCATATCTGTGGTTTCCCATTATTTTTATTTTTATTATTATTTTATTTATTCCTTTTATTATTTTATTATTTTAATTTTTATAATCCCCCATTAATATTTTTCTTATTTATTTATTTTGTGTTATTTAGGGTTTTTATTTTTATTTATTTTTAAGCTAGTTAAAATAGAGGTGAACCTTCTCAATCCTTGGCCTATAACGATATCCTTATTTACCAGTGCTACAATTGATAACAAGAGGGTTTAAATTGTGTGCCGGCTACAACCACACCGAGGGAGGGAAAGAGGCAGTAGGGGCATATGGGGATGATGGGGTGGTGTAGGGAGGTTGAAGGGGGTGTTAGGGAGGTGGCTTGGTGGTTGGCTGGGCGGTAGTGAAGGGTGGCAGAGTAAAAATAGGGGAGGAGGAGATAAGGAAGGAAGGAAAAGAGAGAGCGCTCTACAGGGGTGAGGGGGCTCGAAGCAAGTTGAAAATGAGCAGAAAGGAAGGTGATAAGGAGAAGAAAAGGAAGAGGGGAAGGAGAGGAGGCAGACGCCAGCTAGGTGGTGGCAGGGGGAGGTTGTAGGTGGGCGGGTAAGGTGGCAGGTTGCAGGAAGAAGGATGGAATAAAAGGAAGGAAGGGGCATGCGGTGCAAAGTGTGCATGGCCCAAAAATGGAAGGAAAGGGACATGGGAAAGAGAGGGAGAAGGAGCAGGGTTGTAAGGGGCAGGTGGTTGCAAGTGGCGAGTTACAAGTAGGCATGGGGGATGATCGAGGAAGAAGAGAGGAAGAAGAAAAGAAAAGAAAAAAAGAGAGGAGCAGGCCCGCTGGTGAGGGAGAAAGACGGGGGAACGGGCCACCCGTGTGTGCGAGGGAGAGGGGAAGGAAAACTGTGCTAGCTTAACTAGGGGGAAGGAAAGAAAAGAAAGAAGGGGGAGGGATGGGCTAGACAGTCGATGGAAAGTGAGAAGGAGGGAGGAAGTGGGTTGGCCAGCGGCCTAGCGCAAAGAGGAGGTGAGTCGCAGGCTTAGCGGCCCAAAGGGGAAGAAAAAGGAAAAAGGAGGAAAAGAAGAAAAAAGGAAAATGAAAAATGGGGAGAAAATAAAATAAAATAAAATAAATTTTAGAATAATAAATTTTAATATTTTTGATAGATAAATTAATTTAATACTTTAAATTATTATAATTTAATATATTATTTTAAAAAAGGTTATTTTAGTAAAATATTGGTTTGAAAAATTATTCAAATAAAATGAGTATGATAAAATAACAAAATATTTATTTATAATTTATTTAATATTTATATCCATTTTTATACACTCAAAAATCCATAAAAAAATTAAATTAAATTAATTTAAAATTTAAATTATCCTAATTGAAGGTCATTCATTAAATTATAGGTTTTCAATTTTTGGGGTATTATAGGAGAAGAGTCTAGTAAGATGTGGAATAACTTGTTGTTAATTATAAATTTTTGTCCATAATATCTATGTTGAATTGCTACGCCTTAAGAGCCATGAATTGTCTAAGTCCTTGCATGGCATGAAATCCAGATATATTATATGAGTATGATAACACATGTACATATAAGTGTGATGTGTATGTATGCTAGTGTGTTTAGTATGACCACTATTGTTGCCTATTGCTTTGTATGCTTGTTACTCTCATTAAGGAGGTAACTTGACTTAATCATTACATATCATACTAATATGCCCGTTAGAGAAGAAGACCATGTGCATTTTTTTGGAGTATGGATGGTAGTATGCATACCTTTTTTGGGGATTGGGGCTTGAGAGTGTGGAGATACGGAGACCGTTGTTTAGTCCTTAATGGATTAGGGTTAGGGATGTTACCCTATTGAAGTTTTATGCCTATTGTACCTCTGTACTTTTGGTTTACTATCTCATGTATTTAAATATTTTGTGGGCTCATTGAGGTCTTGTTTTGTTAATGTTTTCTTTTAAATATTTTTAAATCATGTTTCTTGCACACTCTATTATTGCATTTGGATTAATTGGTTTTCCTTAGCCCTATATCTGAGATGAGATGGGAGGAAAATGTCCATCCTATGTTAAGTGTAGTAGTAAAACTTAATTTTTCCTAGGTGTTTAGCATTTTCTACTTGCGCAATGTTTTATAATAAAACATTTTCGTAGTAAAAAATGGGGGCATTATAAGTTCATCATGAAAGTACTTTTTTTTTATTTGTGGCAAATTCATGGTCAATTTATCATAAAAAATATTTTTTCCATGGATAATTAGTCACGTACTACTAATTTTTTTTATAGCCATTTTTGTCATAACCACATATTCATACTTTGTATAAAAAAAATTACAACAATTTTTACCTCTCGTTGCCATTTTTGTGGCTTATGCCAACTTTTGCTATAGTGATAATGTAATACTCCGCTTTTAGAAACGTTAATTATAAATTACTAATCATATGATTAGTTATAATTATTATTTTAAGAGGTTAAATATTAAAAGTGTTATTATTTTTGGTAATTAAAAGTGTTATTATTATTCATATTATTAAGACGGTTTAGATATAAAAATAATCAGGTTAAAAAGTTGATAGAAATTGATTATTTATTTTAATCTTAGTTTTTATCCGTAAATCTTATCTAAATTATTTTATTAATAACCGCGACCCGTAACTTGAAATAAATTTCTAAAATTTATTCCTGATTATTTTTATCTTTTTTATTTTATTTAAATCTATCTCAGATCGAATTATTTTTCTATCCGATATTTTAATTTATCCAGACTGAATTTAAAGTAAGATATATATGTGTGTGTGTGTATATATATATATAATATTTTTCTTCTCTCTCTCCCTCCGCCTTTGTTGTCTGTTCTCTGTAAATAATCTCCTTGTCTCCCTCACTTTGTTACTTTACTCAACCATCCCCTCATGTCTGCATTTATATACATATATACACGCCACACACGACGCACACTTTACCACAAACAAACATCTCCCAACCCACTATTCACCCCAGCACTATCGCAACGACCACCCTCTCCTCCTTGTCGCCGCACCCTTGACCAGCACCACCACCAGCCCTCGACCTCTCGCAGCACTCCCTCCCCTCTGCACGTTCTTCATCCTATGTGCCCAACCTCGTAGCCACCTCCGCCCGCAGCAACCTGTCGCAGCCCGTCGTCCCGCAACACCACCCCGACCTCCTTCCTGCAGCATCCGAGCCTTCCCCATCACCTCCACCCCGTTTTGGCCCTGCACTTCACACTCCAACCAGTCGACCACCATCCTGTCGCCCAACTGGCAGCCCCCACCGTCTCCCGGCCTAGCCATCACCACCAGCTCGGCCGACCACCACCTCTGCCACCCTTTCTTTCCCTGCCTCAACCTACCAACCGTCTCACCCAGCCAACCTCCCCATAGCCCTCTCATTTTCGCTCGTGCAAGCTCACGCTGCATGTGCAGCGTGAGTGAATTTTTGTCCCATGAATCTTCGGTACCAATATTAAATGTAAGGGTTTTTTGGTAATTTTAGAAAATGAATATTTTTATGCTATAATTATTATTTTATCTGATAGATATTAATTCTATAATTATGGTATTATTTTTAGGTACAAAAGTTTAATTTGCAGGACCTAATAAATTTTAGTGGATACCGCTAATTTTACGTTTTTGCTGGAATTTAGGTAACTGTTATACTCTACTAAAATGATAAATATTGCGTGATAGCACATTAGGATTTTTGGTGTTTGAAATATATTTAGCATGATTTATTTCGATATAATTATCTGTTAATTATTATTATTATGAAAATAGATAAAAACGAGCATGTTATCTTATATAAAATATTTCGGGTATGGAAGTATGATTTAAAAATGATTCTAATGACGAAAAAATATTTTGTATGATAATTATGTGTAAAATAATAGGTTGAGTATGCTTAGATGTAATTATGGAATAATTATTATGAATGTGTGCCGTAGGGGTAATTTAGTCATTTTTGTGCATTATGATATCTATCCTAAAAATTATGTTGAATATTTATTATCTGTTGTAGATTATACAATCATGTGTTCTATACGTTTTAAAAGTGTATGATAGGGTTGGTATGCAAAAACCTATGTGAGGGCAAAATGGTCTTTTGACATAATTGATAGTTTAAGTTTCATAATAAATAATTAGATTATTTCGTTTTAGCCTTTTCATGATAGATTAATAAATAAAATGGATTTAGTATCTAAATGGTTGATAATTTGATAATTATTAGCCTCAGGGGAATTTTGGTCATTTTCGGCCTAGTACGCCCAAATGTGAATAATTGGATATAGGATGGCCTTAGACTTTTGGTAGGTTGACCTTAGTATTGACTTTGACTTTTCTTTATACTGTTGACCGTAGGGTTGACTTGGATAATTGGAAATAAAGGAAAAATGAATAAGTATGGAAATAAGAATAAATGTGTAATGTGTGTTATCTGTGATCACTTTATAAAAATACTAATACGTAAAGTGGAAGACCTCAAGTTTGGGAATGGTTTCTCTCTAGGGGTAGCTACCCTAGAGACGAGGTAGGAGTCCTCGATTTGTTTGGGTTTCTAGTGTGCCAGTTGTGCCCCAATAAGGCCCTAGTCTACTCTATAGGTGACCTACGGGCCCTATAGGGGGTATCAGTACTTAAGGATTAGGTGTCCGAGGTGAGGAGGGTACTGTGTGCCTTGTGCATCAGTATGACTAGAGTGTTGTTATGTCTCTAGGTTGGATTGGTTTGAGGGTATCGTGTTGCCTTGTGCACCGCTATGATCGGTGTACTGTTATGTCTTCGGGTTATTATTGTATCCCTCTCGAGTAAATAAAAATGGAAATGATATGATTTGATTGGAATGATTACTATTGGATATTGGATTGGTTTGGTAGTAGCCGTTGTGCCCACCTGTGGTTTGGGGTAGTAGCCGTTGTGCCTACCTATGGTTTGGGGTAGCAGCCTTTGTGCCTACCTGTGTTGGTATTATGTCTGTGAACATATATGTGATGTGATGGATTTCATTATACCACACATGTAAGTAAGCCTGTGGTGTTATGCATTTTGTTATACTTGTAAGTATACTTGTGATGTTATGAATGTTATTATACTATACTTGTAAGTATACCTGTGAATTATACCGTACTTGTAAGTATACCTGTGATGTTATGTATTTGGTTATTACATGTACCTATAAGTATACCTGTGACGTTATGTATATTGTTATCCTGTATCTGTAAGTATACCTGTGAGGTTATTGATGTAATTATACCGTCCATGTAAGTGTACCTATGACGTTATGTATTTGGTTATTATACTATATCTGTAAGTATACCTGTGATGTTATGCATATTGTTATCCTGTATCTGTAAGTATACATGTGACATTCTATAATTGGTTATTATACTATACCTGCAAGTATATCTGTGAAGTTATATATTTTATTACACTATACTTGTAAGTATACCTGTAATGTTGGGGATCTGAGTATATTTTATCTGTGAACATACCTGTGATGTTATGTAATTAGTTGGAGTTAATGCTGAGACATGAATTATGCTGTAAATATTATAATGGTAGCGTAGAGTGGGTTTTGATTATCGGCTTATTGCCTTAGAAAGCATTTAGGGATGCTTAGTTGATAAGTGTTATTATGCTCTAAATAAGCATGCATGAACAATATGTAGCTAGTGACTATTGCTTACCTGTTATGATTATTATGTTAGATCATCTCATGTATATCTTAATGTTTATACCATGTATTGTCATGATGCTTTATGGTTATTGTATTAGGGTTTTCTTCTAATCATACTTTAGATAGTATCTCTGGGTTTTTCATTTGGTAAGTTTAGCTGTTTCAGTAGAGTGAATATGAGTAGTCTGTGACCAAGATGGAATTTGATTATCTGAATAATTGATGTATCTCAATCCTCGTATGTATATGTATATATCTTATACAAAGTTAATGGTATGCCTTGCATGTGTTCCGTGTTGTTTATCACATTAGTTTGGTATAAAGGGTTACTTACCGTAGTACTGAAGGTGGGCCTCTACCTATTCAATGGGCAGTAGAATTTGTAGGTTAGTTCTTGAGTTATGTTGAAAGTTGTTAGTCAGTTATGAGAGTTTAGAAATATTCGGTGTCCCTTCTGTGATCTGGTTTCCAATTGTTTTGGATTTTTATGTCCTCATGTAATTTCTCTCCTAAGTTTTGGTAGACTGCTGACGTTGCTTTTAACTAGTATCGTACTCATCTATTATTCTCTTTATTCTGACTTTTGTCATCATGTTATTTGAGTAAAGAAATGTTTTAGCTTTAGTACTTAGTATAAGAATGGTAGCAGATGCTATACTCATACTAAGTGTGCCGGTAACACCCATTGATTTTGTAATTAATGCTTCCGTAAAATGTAAATTTTTAGCAATAAAAATGGGGGTGTTACAGATAACACATGTGAGACTGATATATTATAATATGTGACATATCATAACCATCACCAAGTCCACATTTCTACACATACCATTGTTCTAAACCGTATACAAATTCTATAAGTGATTAAGACCATTTCAATTACCTAGTCTTGTTTGAGTTTAGGACCACACAATTCATAACCAGTGGAATGGTATTAATAATAAATAACCCCATAGTATAACACTAATTCAACTACCCCCAAAAACCTAAATTAAGAAATTATAGCTAATTAAGATTTTATTAGAAAAATTAATTAAATAAATTATTTTGCTAAAATAAGAGGTAGTGATTAGGACAAAATCAACAGGAAATTTATAAATAATTTAATTGGAGAAAATTAGAGTGTTTTGCTAATTAAAATTGAATTTAGGAAAATTCTTTCAAAAATTCTACTTTAACCTAAAAAGAGAATTTAATTATCATTTTATTAAAACATTATTATTTTTAAATATCCTAGATACCCAAAATACTTTAATTAACCCCAACTCACCTATTTTTCTTTCCTTTCCTTTTCTCCCTTTTTCTTTTTCCTCTCTTCTTTTTCCTTCTTCTCCCTTCTCTTTTTCTTTCTTCCCCTTCCCTTCCCCGACCTGGGCCAACCCAGCTTTATGACCTAATTCCCCTCCTTTCCCCTTGCATGGCGTAGGCCCGCGCTGAACCTTCTTTTGTTTTTCCCCGGCCGGTCCGGTTTTCCCCCTCTTCTTTTCTTTCTTTTCTTCTAGACCACCAGTCTAGCCCCCTTCTTCCTTCTTCTTCCTCCCCCATTACAACCTGCAACTTCCCCCAACTTGCGTCGTGATTCCCACCGTCAACCACGCCTACTAACCGGCCATATCTTCCCTCTCTTACTCACCGATCCTCCTGCCATTTCGACCCAACCAACCCTCCTCTCTTCTCATGCACCGTTCCTCCTCCCTAGCTAATCACATCCTTCCATAGCAGACCTGCGCCGGCCTGCCATTGCTATCCGGTGTGCCCTATCCAATCTACCGCCTATTCTCCCCTTTCCCTCTAATGTTATCTTACTCCTTTGGCCCTATAAATACCCCATAACCAACCTTGGACTCAAACTCTTTTCCGCACCTAAAAAATCCTATCCCTTGTGCCACTACCCGATTAGACGCCCTTGTCGTCGCTGTTGCCCAGCGCCGCCACTCGATGCACCTACAGTACCACTCCTTGCAACACCTTCTACCAAACTATGCCACCCTCCGCCCTCGACTTGCCTTGCACGAGCCAACCCGGTCGTGTAAAGTTTCCTTCCTTAGCAGCCACACTTCCACCCCCGCAGTCCTTCACACCACCGTTTGCCACCACTCCCACCGCAACCACCACCTCTTACACCTCCCAAAATTCCCTACTGACCTTCCTCTACCTCCCCCTACCCTCCTTTTCCCTATCCTCCTCCCTTTCTCCCTTTCCATCGCTCTTGGCCACCACAACACTACCGTCTTTGGCTGCACCACCACCCTTATTCCAACCCTCTCAACTTAGGCAACCTCAATCACTCTAACTTCCATCATTCCCCCTCTCCTATTCCCAACACTCAACTATCCTTCTTTTCTCCCTCTTTTCTAGCCGCAGCCATGTGCCGCCACCGGTGCCACCACCAACCCTAAGTGGTATCCTAAACCCTCTCAACCCTTAAACCCTAATTATGCAAGCCTTATTCATTTTAATTATATTATATTGTTATTATTATATATTATATTACTACTACTTCTACTACTACTACTACTACTACTATGAAGGGTCGAAACCCTATTTTACCATTATTTCGATTATTATCATTATCATTATTATTATTATTATTATTAGTAGTAGTAGTAGTAGTAGTAGTAGTATCACTATTATTATTATGGTAAAAATATTCAAACCCTTATATTATCATTATTTCAAATATTTCTATTATTATTATTATTATTATTATTATTATTATTATTATTATTATTATTATTATTATTATCCTTGGCGATATTAGTATTTTGTTAGTGTTACTATTATTACATTATTATTTTATTCTTAACCCTATTATTAGCCTTAGCCTTAAAAATACTAGGGTTTCTATTACTATTATTATTATTATTATTATTATTATCACTATTTTTGCTATAACTAGTATTAACACTATTAGTAGAGGAAATAAAGCTATTAGATTTAATAATATAAACATGGCTATAAATATTATTAAAAATCCTATTTTTCACTTATAAAGTTTTCTTTAATAATAGTAACCTTAATCTTAGAATAAAATAGGAAATAATAGTATTTTTGGTCGGAGAAAAACTAATCCTTAATTTTTCTCTCTTATAGGTGAAACCAGTTAAAACCCTAAGGATGTGTAGAAGCTTGCTCTAAGACCTGTGACGTACTAGGTAAGGGTGTAGCTAAGGCCTTATGTGTGCTATGTGCCTTATATGCCTTGTATGCCATGTATCATGACATGTTATGTATCTTATACTTATCGTTATAACTATTTTATATGTAGCGTAGCTTGGAGTTGAGGTATGCTCATATGTTATCTTATGGCATGTGTATAATATGTATATACTATGATTATGATGTGATGTGATGTGGCCCTTTAGGACATGTATGCTAGGATATGTAATGTGAGGATATAGGGTGAAAGGAATGAAAAAGGAAAATAGGGAAGTAAGTTGACTAAAGGGAAATAAGTTGACCAAGGAATGTGGGATGGACCTAAATATCCAATGATCCATAAGAGAAAGAATAAAAGGGATTATGAACAAAATATAAGAGTGGGTGAATTGTGTATGGGAGAATTTAGGGTCGCATGGAAAAATCTGAGGTTTGCATGGGAGAATCTAGAGTTGCATGGAAGAATCTAAGGTTTGCATGGGAGAATCTAGGTTTTGCATGGGAGAATCTAGGGTTGCATGGGAGAATATAAGGTTTGCATGGGAGAACTTAGGATTTACATGGGATAATCTAAGGTTTGCATGGGAGTTCTAGAGTTTTGCATGAAAACTTATAGGGTTTGCATAGGATGCATAGAGTTTGCATAGGGACGAACTTTACATGTGGAAAGTTGCCTTGGGGTGTGAGGAAGGTAATGGAAGAGTTGTTTGGTTGATTGGGGGTGTTGGGTGAAAAATAGTATTTGGGACAATATAAGGGTACATAGGAGACTGAGCTAGGGTTTGGAAGGAAACCCTAATTTGAGAAGGTGGAAAATGGAAAAATTAATGAGGGTGAGTGGATTATGAGATGAGGATGGAGGATTGTCATGAGTGGGACGAGCATAGGTGTCATGAGAAGCAAGAGTGGAAGGTGAGAAATTGAGGGGTGACATGTGGAAAGGAGGATGCTAGGGTTGGCATGGCCAGCTAGGGTTTGGTGTGGTCACCCAGAGTTTCATGGGCACACATGTACTTAGGGAGTAAAGTGAGATGATGAGGGTCGAATCTAAGGGTTGTGACGTGTGGGGTGTTAAAATAATATGGGTTACGTAAGGCAGTGGAGGATGGGTCATATAGGCCCAAACTTGGGGTGTTAAAACCCTAAGGAAGATTGTGAATGGGCTTAGTGGTGTTAGGTAGTGGACCTTGAACCGCACACCTAGGAGTTGGGCCTCCAGTGTGAGTAATGGAATAAGGAAAGGATGTTGGGGTGAGTTAGGAGGTGCAGAAGTCTCAAGATATGGGACGGATCCTCTTGGAAGGATAAGCGTAGATGGAGTTAATCATGTATGTCCAGGGTGAAACTTGTTGAATAAGACACAGTAAAATATTAATCATGTAAAGTGGAAGATTATTGAGCCGGGCCCAAACCGATCCACCGGCATAATAGTGGCCAGGTGCCGGGGTGTCCTGGAGACCGATACACTGGCATATGATAGTGGTTAGGTATGTTCTGCCCTATAAGTGACCGATCCATCGGTTATAATAGTGGGGGATTCCGAGTTCAATAAACCAAACCCTAAGTTTGATAAGACATATAAAATACACTAAGTACTTACAGTGGAACACCATGAGAGTCGGGGCTAGACCAGTCCATCGGCGAAAATAGTGGCCAGGAGCATTTTTCCCCAGAGACCGATCCATCGGCATATAATAGTGGCCAGGTGCGTTTTATCCTGCAAGTGACCGATCCACTGGCTATAATAGTGGGGTTCCTGTACTCGCATAGATTTGATAAAAAGTATGATGTAAAATGAGTACCGATCAAAGATTAAATAATTAATCTAACTGGACTACAATTTGGCCTTTATTTTTCTGAAATGATTGTATGTTGTTATGTTACCATGCTTGAATTATGTGTCTTTGTGTTTTGGCCTTAGTGCATGGTTACCTTAATCAGTACGTAGCATACTAACCACCCATTTCATGGGTGATGCTCATTCCCACAAGCAGAAGGCCCCTCTGACTTTGTGTAGGTTGGTGATTCTATTTTTGATTCCTTCGATTCTTATGAGGCATCGGGTGGGGTTGAGTGTTGAGCATGGAGATCGAAAGTGGCATGACCAGACTTCCTCCTTTTGTTCTTCCATTTTGTAATGAATTTCTCAGACTTAACTTTTATCATTTTGCAGACCATATTCCTCTTAAGGAACTTTAACTATGTACTCCTTCGGATCATAAACTTTTTACGTGTACTCTGATTTTCGTGTTATAAAATTTATAGTTCTTTTATGAATTCTTAGTTTAAGTATTGAATTAAGTTTGACGATAATCCTTTTTAGCCTTAGCACTTGGTATTGAAACGGTGGGTGAATTGGTCTGGTACTAAGTGTGGCGGTAATATCCCCATAATTCATAGTTTTATTATTTCACTTCCATTAAACCTTTTTATTAAATGAAATTTTTTAGTAGTGAATTTTGGGGGTATTACACTAATGTCTACTGTTCTATCAAGCGGAATGGTAACAAAAACAATCCTAGAGAATAAACCTCGTATACACTATTTTATTTAATGGAACAATAACAAATATAAGGCATAATACTCTTGCATATCCTCCTTAAAAGGTGCTTCATTTTATACTTTCTCATCAAGATGAAAAATAATATTAAAATCACCTAGTAGCACCATTGGTTTGGCTTGCACTTGGTGTGTGGATAACCAGTTCTAGAGATTCTTCCTTCTTTTCCCCTCATTGAAGCCATAAATAAAAACAATAAAAAAGGGAGTTGATATTTGCATGTGAGATACTTTATGCATGATATCGTAAGTAGATGTAGCAACAACATCCATTTTCCAAACCATCCTACCAAAATGTGGCCATTATAATGAGAACTATAATTGTAATTCCATTACCACCGAACTACTTACTCATAATGGTACAAGCCTTATTTTCTTTCACTCTAGTTTCCTCTAAACTAATTAAAGTAATATCATTATTAGGCAATCAATTATGTACCTCCTTTTATTTGTTGGGGTTATTAAGTCCCCTCACATCCCAATAACCAATTCTCATGCTAAATGGATGTTAAAGTTAAGATGGTAGAAATCATCCTTATCTTTTATTCCCCTTACTACTTTATACCAATATGTACTATCACTCATTTCAGCATTGGATGTGGTAGGAGTTACATAATTGGTGGCTAGCATTAGGTCTAACTTAGAGGTGTCTCTTATAAGACTAGATGACACTTGTGAGGCTAGGTGGGTGTTTGAATCATCTAGTGGTGCCTAAGATATATTTCTAGAGGGTTATGGTGTTGGCTAGAATTTTTTTTTTATCTTATACTTTAACCCATACTTGCTTTTGGATGCCTCACATAAAAGGCTTATAAACACTTGTTGTATGCCCAAAGGATTGGCAAAAAACATAAAAGTTTTCCTTCCAGTCACACCTTATTTATTTTGTGATGATGCTACACTTTGGATTTTGGATGGAAATGTAATCCATAAGTGGATTGTGCATATTAACCTCCACCAGAATTCTTACATAAGATATCTTATCCTAGTTGGTTGTCATTACATCCATCCCTAGGTGACATCTAATTTAGCTAGCTATTTTTCTAATGGAATCACCTAACCAAGAAGCAACTAGAAGGTTAGGATAAATTGGAATTCATATTTATAGAATTTGAATTCTAAAGAGTGTGGTTTGATAATGAAGGGATGATTCAAGCATGCCCAATATGAGGTCTCTAATATCTTCTGTTCATTTGCATCATCCTAAAAATGAAATAAAATATAACTCTCTTTATGTAGATGTGTGGTTAGTGTTTGAACACTTTGGCACATAGAGCATACATAGGATTGTAGATTAACAATGATACATGCCAACCATATAAATAACTAACTAGAGAGAATTCTTAATGTTTGGTTGCATTAGTTATCTCCTCTGGTTGGAGATTGGCAACTAGTTGGCCATCACTAATTTGTGGTCTAATATATGGTACTTGGACCAAGAAATCAATATGTTGATTATTCAAAACCTTATCCAGTTAGGATACTTTTCCTGATGTTGGGTGATCCTTATGGATGTAGGAAGGTTGATTCAGATTGGCATGTGGACATTAGTTGTGGATCATCTAGATAGTATCAATAGGGATCACCATAGGGATTTGATCAATCATCAATAGGGATCACCATAGGGATTTGATCAATCTTAGTGATATAAAGAGAACTTATTAGGTATTCAAGCTATAGCATCTCATCCAATGGAGAAGTAGATGGGCACTAGGTTTCTTGGATGGTGGCTTTCCTGGTGTGCGTTGTTTCTATCATGCCATTAGGTGCTTGGGAAAGGGTTAGGGTTCCTATCAACACTTTTATTTATCTAAAAACATGCATGGATTTGGAATTAGTTTTATGAGAAAACATAGGGATATTTTTATGTTAATTTAACACAATATATATATATATATATATATATATATATATATATATATATATATATATATATATATATATATATATATATATATATATATATATATATATGTATATATCTAATGAAATCATATAGTGATTAAATTTAGAAATCACAAAATCCATAAACAAGGAAGAAATCATAGAGCAATTCAATGAAGATTCCGTTTAATTCAATGGCACTATGAACTTCAACATTGATTACATCTCGTTTATACAACTTGATTAGCATCTCCTCAAGTTGAATCTTCCACACAAAAGATAAACTAAAACTTAAAAAATAAATCACACAATATCTCTCCTAATTCATGCCAAAATTAAGAAAACAAAATATATAACTTCAATTAATGATTTAATTGACTAAAATCTAAGTAATTAAATTAATTATGGCTAGTCCTTAAGGTTTGGACATCTTTCGCCATCTATAAGGCATGTGATATCATTAAAATCTACATAATGACCCTTAAGTCTCACTCTAATCTATGTTTATAGAGTTAACCACCTTATTTGGGCCAATTCTCCAAGCATGTGTAAAATAATGGGTTGTAGAATTAAGTAAGCCAGTCCTTGATATTTAGGACTTGTAGCAGATGCCCCTGCATCATTCTCTCTTTGTTGAAAAATTTTTTTCCTAAAATTTGCATCATCATAGTATGTAGAAAGATCACCAATATTGAATTCCCTAGAAACACCTTCATAGTAATTTGGTAGATCGATCTCATGTGCACTCCCTAAATTTCCTAAGGACTTTGAATGGAACATCCACATTTTGCATGAGCTTATTCTTCCTTAAGTGATGAAAACATCTCTTCCTTAAGTGTAACTATACTAAATCTCCTGGAGCAAGCATATGTTAACTTCTATGCTTGTTAGCTCTAATTTGATAAGTAGAATTACTCTTATCTATGTTTTCCCTACTTTTCTAATATATGCATTTGAAATATTGTACCCTCTCATGGGCTTTATAGCTCTTCAATTCTCCCTTCTTCAACGGTACAAAAATCAATGGGCATATATGAATTTGTGGAATATCCTACCTTAAAAGGACTTGAGCCCACTGATTGTAAAGGACTTCTAGTATAAGCAAACTCCATGTGTGCCAACTTCACATCCTAATCCTTAGTACTTTTGCTTACTAATAATCTTAGTAAGGTACTAAGTGTCTTATTAGTCACATTTGTTTGGCTATATATTTGTAGGTGATGAGAGGTACTAAATAAGATTTTAGTTCCTAAAAAGTTCCAAAAATTCTTTGAAAAGTAACTTAGGTACTTTATGTCTCTATCACTCATGATCATCTTGGGATCATCATGCAACTCCATCATTTTTCTAAAGTAGAGATTCACAATGTGAGTAGCATCATCTGTCTTATGGAATGAAATCAAGTGTTCCACTACTACCATGAATGAATCTTCACCTCTTTAAGTCCTTGGAACACTAAATATGAAGTCCATACTAGCTTCCTCACAGGATGCATTAGGCACGACTAGTGGTACATAAAGCCCTTTGCAGAAGAAATTCTTTCTCCTTTGACATGTAACACATCTTCCAATTATATCTTGCATACCTTTGAACATATATGGCTATAAAAAGTTCTCTTAAACTACCTCCAAGGCCTTGCTTACTCTAAAGTGTCATGCAATACCTCCTACATGTACTTCCTTGACGAGTAAGTCTCAAGTAGAAGATCTTGGAATGTATAGCTTGTTGTGCTTAAATAGAAAGTTACCTTGGAAGAAATAAGCTCCATTACTCCCATGCTTCCTACAAGTTTCAAAAATCTCCAGAAAGTCTTTATCTTTGGTATATAGATCCTTCAACATCCAAAATCCTAACAACTTAGCATCCATAAGCATGAATACCATGGACTTCCTTAAAAAATAAATATGCCAAACCCTAACAACTTAGTATCCATAAGCATGAATCCTATGGATCTCCTTGAAAGAGCATCAAGAACTGTATTTTCTTTGCCATCAATGGGTTTAGCAGAGAACACAAATGATTGAAAAAATCTCACCCATTTTGACATGTATTGGACTAAGTTTCTTTTACCTATACAATTACCTCAAATTCTTATGGTTTGAGTGAAGAACAAATGATATTTACCTCATATAATCTCTACACATATTTTAATAGAATAAAACTCTATATCATAGGTTGAGTAATTGAGTCTTGCTCATTCAACTTCTCACTAAACAATGTTATTAGCCTCTTCTCTTGTGATCAGACTCGTCCAATGCCTATACACAATCATCACTAGTCACCTGAAAAAACTTGGCAAAGTTAGGTAAGGCTAAAACACGTGCATTAGAGAGCTTTGTATTCAAGTTTTCAACAACTCCTGTTGTAGCTTCACTCTACTTAAACTCCCCTTTCTTCATAACTTGTGTGATAGGAGATGCTATAATAAAAAAGTCCTTGATGAATATTCTATAAAAGGATGCCAACCTATATAATCTTCTTACTTTATGCATATTAATTGGTTGTGATCAAGTTTGAATAGCTTTGACCTTTGCTGGATGCACTGGTACCCCATCCCCCATTCACAATATAGCTAAGTAATGCTACAATTTCCATCATAAAGCTACACTTTTACGGCTTCCCTTTTAGCTTCACTTATCTAACCAATTCAACTAGCATATTTATCAAGGTAAATAAACTTAGTTGTTATGTCTAGATTCATTTTATCGTGTTTTTCGAAGAGATATATATGCAAAACAAATAACAAAATTATATACTAGATATTTTCTTTGAAAATAGGGATAATTATTCTAACTAATACAAAAAACATTTGAGAAGGTAGTGGACCTTTTGTTAGAGGACTTTCACTATCATTGTGAAAAAAAAATTTTCTCCAAACTATTATTTCTAAGGTTTAATATGATATAAAAAACTCCCCAAACTATTATTAATAAGGTTTAGTTTGATGTGTAAATCTAACCAAATGGACGACGGCCTAAGGTCCGGGTGAAGGCCCGAGTTTGAGACGCATCCAACGGGGCCAAACCTCATAAATGTTTGTGCATTTCTTTACTTACGAAGCGCTGAAAATGATAAAATAAAATAAAAACAGTTCCCAGATCTGTGATCTCCTCACAGAGTGTGCTCTACGCCCCGATTGCCAACGCTGAAACCCTTCAATGGATCTGAGAGGGGGCCGAGAGGTACTCACGATATCCTACACAACCATAAAATTATCACTCTCATTAGCTCTATGTACTCTATTAATCCTCTTATACTACTGCTCCCTGAAAAACCCATCCAACGTTTTCCTCAGGACTTACAACCAAAACTCAGATTCAGCAAGGAAAAGTGCGGGAAAATGTGATATTTTTAGAGGGGAATGGGTGCCTGATCCAGAAGCACCATACTACACAAATAAAACTTGCTCAGCAATCCACGAGCATCAGAACTGCATGAAGTACGGAAGGCCTGATTCCGGCTTCTTGAAGTGGAAATGGAAACCAAATGACTGCGAGCTCCAGAGTTTCGATCCGGCTGAATTTCTTGAGGTTGTCAGAGATAAGTCTTTGGCTTTTGTCGGTGATTCGGTAGCCAGGAATCAAGTGCAGTCCTTAATTTGCCTTTTATCTGAGGTAATCATTCATTCTTCGTCGCTCGATTGCTTGCTATCTATCTCTATCTGCTAATGTATTTAGTTACGAGGATGGACTGAAATTTTCGATATTAGTTCGTCTGTGGCTGGCGTTTCTTTCCACTTTTTCCTTTTTTTTTTCTCGGGAGGGGAAAAAAAATCTTACAGTGATATTAATTTTTAATTGGTCCTGGACGAGTGAGGCTAACGCCACCCACGTGCATCCGAGTAGAAGTAAATAGTACCATTGGCTTTGTGTCGATTATAATTTTTGATATCCGACCAATAATTAAATCGGTATTATTATTAATTTAGAGGTGATTTAGATTGGTAGCACATGTTAAGTTAAAAAAATATAAAATATTTAAAAAATTAAATTATATATAAATTTAAGTGATTTTTAATTAATTTTTTGATCGATTTTTATTGGCTCTAAAATTTAAAGGATGAGTATATAAAATTTGACCGATAATCCAATCAGTTTATTGGTTTATCGATTACACCAATCAATCAGATTTTTAATACCATGATTTCAACAATAATCACTCTTTTTTTGCGTATAGTTACCGATCTTAACTTCATTCATTCTTCGGTGGAAAAAAAAAGTTTTAAAAATTGATTCCGTTGGTTGGTTTAGTAATTGGGTTAGGAGTATATAAAATATATAAAAATTAAACTATATATTTATCTGACCAGTTTTCAATTAATTTTTTAACCTATTTGCCTGTCCGGCAGAAACTTGTGCGGTTTTGCCCTTTTCTAAGAGCATCTATAACGGGAAGAAAACATGACTTTTAATTTTAAATTTAAGGTACCTCAAAATTAAAAAAATGATTGTAAGTGTAGGCGAAATATTATAAATTTAAGGTTATTCTAAAAATTTAAGATGTCTAAAGTGTAAAAACTGAGACGCATGTAATATACATTTTAGACTAATTTTTATGGATTGAGTGTATATGAGAAATTTATTTATTTATTTATAAAAATTAGTAATTATTAATTAAATTATTTATAACATTATATTTAATGAAATTTGATTATAGAATATTATTAATTGATATTTATATATTACTATCAATTAAAAGTTACATGTTATAAAATGTAAATGATTGGTGATGTGGTTGATAAAAGTAGTTGTATGATGTAAATTTGAAGTAGTAAGATGTAGAGTAGATAATTAAATTTGAGGTAAATTAATAAAAGTAGAAGAGATAAAAGATAAAACAATTAGATAGTACAATTGAGTACATCAAATTTGAGGTAGGGATGTGGATGCTTAAATATTTTGGTCGATGAAACATGATCGGTGATTTGACCAATTCACAATCGGTTGAATATGATTTTTAAAACTATAATGAAACAATAAAATTTGCTTAATTAGGTCTAATATTTTTGGATATTCTATTTTTTAAGTAATTTTACTTTTGTATTTTTAATTTTATATTAGTTGTATTTGGATATCTAAATGGAACTAAAAATATGGGTTGTTTTCACAATTTAGATATGCCGGCATAGCTATTAACATTTTGATTCAATCTTATAATTTTATGATCTTCTAATTAAAAAATCACAAAATAATCTATGATTTTAGATAGAATCTTGAAGTAGTTAAATAGTTATAGAATCCTACGATCCTACGGTAAAATTTAACGATCCTAGGTAGAATTCTACATAATAAATATATTATTTTAATAATTTATTTTCAAATCCATTTTCTATCTTATTTCAATTATATTTCTTCTTTAATCTTCTTATTTTTAACATTATATTATTTTATAGCATGTCTTGAAAACCGGCTGTCACAAAAAAGATATCACTTAGTTACCACTAAAAAATATAATAAAGTTGGTTATTGATATAAAATACTGACAAAAAAAAAGTAATCTCTATATAGATAGTAAAAGAAATATATTAAAAGTCTACAATATTTTAATTATTAAGTTATATTCAATTTAAAATTAGTATATTTTTTTATGGTCATGTTAGCATTAAATACAAACATGCATTAGTTTATGGTATACACATGATTTATATAGTAACTTAACGTTTGCGTTTATAGCCAAAGTTTCTTATTTTTCTTCTTTATCATGATTTTTAAAAATTTTGAAAACCAACATAAAATTTTATCTTAAATGATAGAAAATATTATGCTCTCATTGTTGCATTTTATCATCCACTTTTTTCATTCAAAATATATATCATTACGTATTTTAAAGATAAATTTTGATCATTAATATAAATTATAAAAAAATATGATAATTTTTTTAATATGAATATAATTATTATATTTTTATATCGAAATGTATTATAATTTAAGAAAAATTAATGATTAAAATTTATGTTTAAAATATACAATGACTTATTATATGAAACAGATGAAGTATAAAGTGCATTTCAACTAATGCTAGAGATATCCAACTTAGAAAATTACGAAAACATTAATCACAAGTAGTTCATAGACATTTAACTATATTTATCGCATAGAAATATAGTGTTCTCTTTATGTTTAAAAGCAATGTTGTTGTGTATTTTAATAATAAAATTTGACCGTTAATTTATTATAAAATATAATATATTATGATATAAAAATATAATTATTATATTTATATTATAAAAAATATTTTTAGAATATTTTTTTATCAATATATATTAAAAAATATTAATAATTAAATTTTATTTTTAAAATATATAGCTTCGACAATCTTTTAATGCAAACAAGATACTGCATAAAGTATAAACTAACTTAATAGATATTGTTTTGTTGATTATTCTAATTTAGAATTGTATTCTCTTTGTAATAAATAAAGAGTTAGCTTTTATTTATATTCCATCCTCACATGTTTTTTTTTTTTCAAAAAAAAAAAGACAAGAAAATTCGAGTACTTAAAGTCAATTATTTTATTATTTTTTGTTGGGAAATATCCGTGATTACCTCAGTTTTGAGATCTAAAATAAAATCTTCAAAACTAAGAATACAAGCACTATACAGAATAATAACAAATCAAAGAAGAATTTATCAAACTTGAATCTTTATTGCTATCCTTTCAAGCTATACAAGAATCAAGAACACTCTCCCCGTGTTTTTATTTTCACCAATTAATCAAGAACAACCCTCTTGATTAATTCACTCAATGCCGAAACCCCGTTTCAATTGAGAATTTCCTAGATCTACTCTTTAGATCTATCGCACACCCTCGGGTTGTATTGTGCATATGCCTTACTTTGCATATCTCTCTACTCTAAACAAAAGAGCCTTTAAATAGGCTTCAGAAAAAATCTAGAACTAAATGTGAAACGTTACAAACCTGAGGATTAAAAACAACCATAAAATTTGGTAAAAGTAACGGACGAAAACAATCAATACCTTTAATAAAAGGCCTTAAATGTCAATTAATACTCTAATTGACTATACCATCCGTTTCCTAAGGACTAATTAAACATTTGTCATAAATGTATTAATTGACCATAAACCCTCCTTAAGTTACGCACACAATCCTCCACTCTAGGTCCTTCCTAACCTCCATCACATTGGCTTGAACCCCGGTTTGAAAACCAACAAACCTCCCATTCAAGCCATATGTGACCGCATTCATGATCAATTCATATGATCATAGCATCGTCCTTCACCAAACGATGCCTCCCCTCGAGCCAAAGTCCCTGCAACGCTGCTTCCTGCAAGCTTGAAGAGATTCCCTTTGGTCTTTGTTCCTCTCAAGATCACCTTCCCTTGTTTAGTGACCTTCATCCATCCAGACTCCATATGAATGGCATAACCCAATCCATCCAATCGTCCTAAGGATATCAGATTTCGACCAAGTTTAGGAACATAGCTCACATCTGCTAGCTTCCTCACTTTCCCATCGTGGGTCTTGATCTCAATCTCACCGGTTCCTTCAACTTTGACATCCTCTCCGTTGGCCAAAGCAACAGACATCCCATCACATGCCTCTAAGGACTTAAACCAATCCTCCCTGCAACATACATGTTGGGAACATCCTGAATCCAGGATCCAACTCTCTTTCCGTGCATCCATCCCATGCACCAAGAGAACATCAACATTATCATCCTCATCTATAGCAGCTCCCGCGCAATCCATCTCCTTCTGGTCTTTCTTGTAATCCGGACACTTCCTCTTGAAATGCCCGACCTTGTTACAATAAAAGCACCTGATATGTGGGTTAGACTTTTTCTTACCCTTGGAGCGCCCTCCTGCATATAGACTGGATCCATCTCCAGAAGTAGATCCCCCTTGTCCTGCCAATTTTTCTGCCTCAAGCAAAACCAAAATTATTTCTTCCAGAGAAAGTGTCTTCTTCCCTATCAACAGGCTAGTCACCACTGGACCAAACCTCTTCGGAAGAGAAGCTAATAACAAGACTGCCTGATCCTCATCCTTAAAGGATTCATCTAAACTCTTCAATTGGGCGATCAGTCCATTGAATATATTTAGATGATCTTGTAGGTTGCCTTCATCTGCCATCTCGAGCGAAAAAAGATCCTTCTTCAAGAATAACTTGTTGGCTAGTGACTTCGACGCATATGTCTTCGCTAGCTTTTCCCATAATTCTTTCGGACTCGTTTCCTCAAGAACGTTATACTTGACTTCAGGAGCAAGGGCTAACCGGATCGTACTAGTTGCACGCAGCTTCATATCCTCCCACTTGGAATAATCCACATCTGTGGGCTTCTCATCGTTCAGGATAGCATGCAGTCCCTGCTGGATAAGAACATCTTTGATCATACTCTGCCATAGCGCAAAATTGTTCCTTCCATCAAACAATTCCATCACTAACTTCCCTCCTCCCAAGATCTTGTCCATCTTCAATCTGACTTGAACCAGCAGATAGATCCGACACAAACCTCGGCTTTGATACCACTTGTTGGGAAATATCCGTGATTACCTCAGTTTTGAGATCTAAAATAAAATCTTCAAAACTAAGAATACAAGCACTATACAGAATAATAACAAATCAAAGAAGAATTTATCAAACTTGAATCTTTATTGCTATCCTTTCAAGCTATACAAGAATCAAGAACACTCTCCCCGTGTTTTTATTCTCACCAATTAATCAAGAACAACCCTCTTGATTAATTCACTCAATGCCGAAACCCCGTTTCAATTGAGAATTTCCTAGATCTACTCTTTAGATCTATCGCACACCCTCGGGTTGTATTGTGCATATGCCTCACTTTGCATATCTCTCTACTCTAAACAAAAGAGCCTTTGAATAGGCTTCAGAAAAACCTAGAACTAAATGTGAAACGTTACAAACCTGAGGATTAAAAACAACCATAAAATTTGGTAAAAGTAACGGACGAAAACAATCAATACCTTTAATAAAAGGCCTTAAATGTCAATTAATACTCTAATTGACTATACCATCCGTTTCCTAAGGACTAATTAAACATTTGTCATAAATGTATTAATTGACCATAAACCCTCCTTAAGTTACGCACACAATCCTTCACTCTAGGTCCTTCCTAACCTCCATCACATTGGCTTGAACCCTGGTTTGAAAACCAACAAATCGTGTTTTTATTCTGTATAGTGCTTGTATTCTTAGTTTTGAAGATTTTATTTTAGATCTCAAAATTGAAGTAATCACGGATATTTCCCAACATTTTTGATCGATTTACTGAGTGATGAGTCGTCAGTCGCCAAGAAAGTATCATTTACTTTGGATAAGAGGGGCGTCGGTAGTAAATAAATGATCAGGTTCTTCAATCCAAAGTGAATGAGACTTGTCTTGACGTCTGCGTAACCATTTACAATGAAAACTGGCACAGCTGAAAATACTCAGAGATGAACGGACCTGATACTACAATTCTCCGTCCTTTAACCCCGAAACCCAAACACAGAAGATCCACATTTGAAATGAGGCTGTTTTGAAAAGGAAAAATGAAACAGGAAATCAGTTTGAAAACGAAATGTATCAGAGAAAATGCAAGGTTCGAGAAACGGAATGTTAGGCCTTTTTTGGAAAAGCCGTTATACATATATATATATATATATATATATATATATATGATTAATCTTTCTATGCTTTAATAACTTAAAAGCAAATTTATTTAAGTTCTAAATTGTATAATCTAATTATAAGATTTTTCCTTCTATGTTAGTCCTCTTATTACTGAGACGAATGTTGAAGTAAGGAAATTAGTAGGCATAATCTAAATATTAAATGAAATGAAGATAGCCATAATCATACTATCTAAGAAAAATGAAAATATAACTTTTAGCATAAAATATATATGTTCACAAATCTAGCTGCATAAGGTAACTAAAAGAAGTTGTTGAAACACTATTGAGTTGAGATAAAAGAAAAGAAAATTATGGGAGGACGAAGATTGTAAAACTGCTGTGATAAAATGAATGAAGGGGTTGGATGACTTTGGCCGCACATCAGCTCTTTCTTTCGAGAACTTCCCGAAAATTCGCTGTTGCGCCTTGCATAGAAAACGCCACTGGACAACGCTGCATCTGCCTATTTTTGCAACCAAACGCTGAAATCCCAAATTGACGGAATGCTACTGCAGTGATACGCAGTGTCTTAAGATAAACGAAGAAGTGAGGCCCCCCTTAAATCCAAATGATTAATTAAGCTTTGCGTTTGTTTTGGTAAGTCTTAGTTATTGTAATAACCTAGTATTTCTTGTAATTCTTCTAAATTCTGTTTATGTTGTCATAATATCTGATTAAAAAGGGGGTGTTTGGATGGAAAAACATAATGAGAACAGTCTTCTTCCTCCTATCAACTCTGAACTTTGTCTTATCCTCTGCATAACTACCGGACCTTCAAAATCCATTCCTCTTCTTTGAATTTCCTCGGGTGGTGTACCATTAGTATCAGAGCTGGACAAACTTGCCATGGCAGACAATACTGGAGCAGCTGAACTTCATTGGAAATCAACCATCTCAGAAACTCCATGGACGAGTTGAAGACGTCCTTCCAAAACTAGTTGCGTGAGTCACAACAGGAGACTTCTTCGATACTCCAGACAATCCTCTCCCCGATTAAGATGTTGTCTGTCGGGCTGTCATCGAGCAACAATCCTCCCCCTCCTATACTCAACACCTAAACCTACCTCGCCCACCAACCCTCAATCCACTTTTTCCATACTAGTGCCACCGCTAGAACGTAGCATACCCTACAACTTGGCCACAACCTATAAATAACTACCCAGTTCCTTGCAGGACTACCCAAGTTGAGTTTCCTAAATTTGACGGGAATGGTGTTGAAGGGTGAGTCTACCAAGCTGAGCAGTTATTTTCCATTGATGAGACACCTGAGAACAATAAGATTTGCCTAGCTGCAATTCATCTTGAGGCCTTAGCTCTCTAGTGGCGTCAAGGGTATTTGAAGCAATTACAACTCGTTTATGATCTTCGCCCTTTGATGACCTCATGGAAGAATTGACCAATCTCAAGCTGAAGTCACCGTGAACAACTACTAAAATAGGTTTGATGTCCTACTTACTCGTTTAAACTTGCTCAAAGAATATGTAGTGAGTTGCTTCTTTGGGGGGGGGGGGAGGGTTGCAACCTAAAATGCAACACAGTGTTCAAATGTTTGAGTCTCAAACCTTGAAGGTTTCATATGAGTTAGATAAGCTGCAAATGGCAGTTATCCAGAGCCAAATAAGCAATGGTCTAGGGGGTCTACTGCTCACCCCTTGTCTTGAATCAAAATCCTTCTAACTCCAATACCATTTCACCACCAAGAGTGACCCCTAATTATCCCAAAAATTCAGCTGAATGGCATTTGAGGTCTCTATCCTAGGATGATTTAGATGCTAAAAGGGCAAAAGGGGAATGTTTTTGGTGCATGGAGAAATTTAGTCTGGGTCATCGTTGTGCATGGAAGCAGATCTTCATGGTTGAATTGGTGGATGAGGAGAATGATGGGGAATAAGGGGCATTGACTGAAGAGGAAGCTAGATGGGAGACAGTCGTGGAAGAGTCCCCTCAGATTTCTGTACACTTTGAGTGGGGTGCCTACATACCAAACCATATGGGTCACAGGGATATTAAAAGGAAACTCATTAATGTGCCAATTGACACTAGAAGCACTCATAACTTCCTTAACATGAAAACAGCCAAACAGGTCGGATACCACCTTGTAAATACTACTCCTCTAACAGTAGTAGTAGTAACATATGGAAGGTCTCTTTAGAGCTCTTACATGTGCAGAGGGTTACTATAGAGGATTTCAGAACATGACTTTTAGGATGACGTTATGTTGATACCCTTGGGAAACTGTGACATGGTTCTAGGGGTCTAGTGGTGTAGCACCGTGGGAAGGATTATGCTGGATTACAACCGCCTGAGTGTAGAATTTTGCATTAAAGACAAGAAGGTTGTCTTGAGAGGCAACCGGGGAGTCAAGACCAAGGGAACTAAGGCTAGGGCGATAAACAAGGCACTGTTAGGTCTCTAAGGCATAATGAAACTCAGTTATATGCATTATAACCATGTGAGGGAAATAAAAGGGGGACTGATATGAAACTATTTGTGGTCAATGAAGAAGAGAAAACCCAGAAGGAATTACAAGCTCTAATTCAAAAATATTCAAGGGTATTTAAGGTGCTGCAAGGACTACCCCCAATAAGGTCCCACAATCACTAGATAACCCTCCAACTCGAAGCAGGGCCTATCTGTCTAAAAGAACATCATTGAATCCATGATTTAGGAAATGCTACACTCAGGCATCATTCAGCCTAGTTTTAGTCCATATTCCTCGTCCATAATTCTAGTAAATAAGGAAGATGGTAGTTGGAGGCTCTGTATAGACTATAAGGAGCTTAATAAGGAAACGCTTAAAGATAAGTTTCCCATTCCTGTCATTGAGGAATTGTTGGAGGAGCTACAAGGGGCCAAGTTCTATTCTAAAATTGATCTATGGTTTGGGTATCATCAAATACATATGAACCCCACAGGTGTTCCCAAAACAGCTTTCAAGACTTATGAGGGGCATTATGAGTACTTAGTTATACCCTTTGGCTTAAATAATGCTCCTCCACCTTCCAATCCTTGATGAAAAAGATATTTTGGCCGTATCTAGGAAGGTTTATATTATTTTTTCTAATGACATACTGATATATAGTATTAATTGGCCATCCCACTTGCTTCACATCCAGTCTACCTTAGAGTTGCTGAATCAGAACTAGCTGTTTGCTAGGGAAAGCAAGTGTATGTTTGGCACTACCCATATTGAATACTTGGGGCATGTTATCTCGCTCCAAGGTGTGTCTACAGACCCTAAGAAGATGAAGGTAGTCCAAGCACGGCCTCTACCTTCCAACCTTTCTCAACTTCAGGGGTTCCTAGGCTTGACAGATTGTTACAGAAGAGTCTTCGGACATTATGGCATGTTTAGTACACCTTTGACTAAAATTTTAAAAATAATTAGAAAAAAATATATAGTAAGTGTTGTACTTGATAATTGCCTGCTTCCATCGTGGAAAAGATAGTTTTTTTTTTTATAAATATTTATTTATTTATTTATTGAAAAATTGTTTTTAGTAGAGTGGATATTAAGATGTGTTGGCTCAATTACTTAAGTAGTACAGATAGATAAGTTTGGAGTTGACAGTTGGACTAGCTATGTTCCAATCCCAGTCTTGGATCTGTAGCATGACCTAATGTCCCTAGCCCTAGTTCTAGATCAGTTAACATAGCATTCTCGATATTGGCCATTGCATTGCAGCATCTTAATAATACTACTATACCAGCAGTCCAGCTTGAAGATATCATCACTATTTTTACTCCATTTATCAGAAAGACAAAATTAAAACTAGAAACGACAAGTAATAACTAAACAAATTAAATGTACAAAAATCAGAGTGCTGCTCATCACCTCCTCTCTTCTTCGAAGAAAAAGACATCCTTGCCCATCTGACAGCATAGTAGCTTTTTTTGGCTCATTCAGTATGTATGTATGAAACCAATAAATTTAATCATTATCTTCAAGCTCGACCAAGATTGCCCTAACCAATCATTTGGTACGTAGGAACGTGAATTTGGAAATTGAGACGTATGTATAAAAATGATAATTAATAGTGAGAGTTTATTTATTGACTCCTGTTTTCATATTTGATATGTAATAAGAATAATTTGGGAATAAAAGTCCATTATGTTCATTATATGAATATGAGAATGGAAATAAAGCAGTTAAATTTATTGCAATATCCTTTTTAAAATTTATAATATTTCTCCATAATGTTATGTAGAGCGTTATTTTAATCTTTTATGCTTTTTTTCTTTGTTTAGTACAATTTCATACAATTTGCATTTATGAATTGTCTACCGACTTGGCAATAGGGTTTAGGGAATCCAATGCCATTTATTCTTATTCTCTCTAATTCTCATTTCCCCTAAACAAACATAAAACATAAAAGTTATATTTTAAAATGAAAAATGGTTGGCTGATTTGTCAATAGTATTGTTAAGATTGGTAATATATATGGGATGGATCAATAATGACGATGGTGAGCCAAAATGGTCTATAATACCATATGAAACGATGGTGTACCCAACTAATTGAAAAACAAAATGGGTATATAGCCGGAATTGTCACTGATAAACAAACTTGACATTACACTTCTCTGGCCATGTCACTATTATAAAGTAAGCATCTTATATGCAATTGGAGCTCATATTAAGTGGAATGAATTAATACATATCAAATATTAAATCATCTTGTGGCCTCAGATAAGCTTAATTAATCCATAAACCCAAAGATAAAAGATTCAAATCATAGTTGCTAACCTCCCAATTTGAATCTTATAATTCTACGATCTAAAATTCACTAAACGATTTGCGATCCTAAGTAGAATTTTATTGGTAGGATCTTACAATCCTACATATGAATTATTACTTTTTTTGTTTTTTTTATCTATTTACGTTCAAATCAATTTTCTTTTTAACTCTAAACCTAAATCCAATTATTATTATATACATGTTATATATTGAGCACCAACAAATGCGAAGAAAGCATAAACAAGATATTAGAGAAGTCAATTGTTAGAAAGAAAAGTACTTACGAAAATTTTAAACTCCATACGAAGATTAAAACAAATATATTAAAGCTGAGATGCTATTTGTTTACTAGTTCTATTTAGTTTATAATTATCATTTTTATTTTCTTCTCTGGTAGTGTTAGCTTTGTTGTATGGATAATATATATAACAATATTTCTTTTGTATGCAAGTAATCGGAGATTTTTGTTTCTTGTTACTTTCTACAACTTATTTAGTGACTTGATAATAGTATAAGAATGGGCTTTTTAGTATTTTTTTAACTTTAATTATGGATTTTTTTTTGCATATAAATATAACTAGGTCATATTTTTGTTGTATTTATAAAATCTTATGATCCTACAGTCCGATTTTAATGACTCCTATTGATCCTATAAATAGAATTTTGATTCTAATAACCTCAATTCAAATTTTTGGAAAGGAGATCTATAAGATGGAGACGAAAAAGAGATTTGAAAGAAAAATGAAGAGAATTAAAGGACATTAAGAGTGAGAGGATGAGTAAGATGCATATGAGGTTCGGGAAGGTGATAGGAAGATCAAGGGTTTCAAATGTGTAATTGAGGGTAAAAGCTATTTTTTTCAAAAAAAAAATGGAAAAATGAAAAATTAACAGCATTGGTTGAACTATTGGATGATAGGGTATTTGATGCTTTAGTAGGTATATTTGGGATAGAAAATGAAATATAATTATATATATGCCTATCCGGTGTTATTTCTCCATAATGTAAGCTGTATATTTTTTAATATCCCTGTACTTTATTCGTAGATCATTGTAAAAGCCACTATATGTACGTGGTGATCCGTATCTGATTTCAGTGTACCCAAAGTCTCCATGTTGACCATCAGGCTGTAGTATTCTCGCTAGTTTTAATTTTTATAATTATTTGATTTATATATATATATATATAGACACACACACACACACACACATACACACACATATACATTTGATAAGTTGGAACAAGTGTAAGCTTAACGAAGGAAACTATCAGCCGTGCTTTAAGCAGGTAAACTGATCAACGGCATAATAAGAACCTGGACCTAAAAAACTTAGAAACCTAAAGATGGTTTCACCTGCACATCTAAAATCAAAGAATAATACCGAAGGACTGAAATAATACCATCTAAACCAAAACCACCAGAGAAACAACACCTAATAAGGCTGATTGTTAGCCAAACCCTTTGAAGCATGACAACATAAATGCAAACCAACACCTAGACCCTGAATGCAAAGCCCCTTGAACCCCACAACATCAAACTCATGCCAAAATCTATGTCTTGTTAGACCTTAAATATCCAATTGATTCGTATAACAAAACTAGCACATGTCAACTGGGAGTGTTGAGAACCTTCAATGGATTATGAAAACTTGTTAGTCTGGTTGTTTTCTTTTAATAGAAATATTTAAATTTGCTTTCATTTCCATTTAATCAAGAGGATTATATATAATGCATTTTCTGATCTTTTCATGTAGGTGGAAGATCCCACAGATGCTTCCTATGTCCAAGATGACTATTTTAGACGTTGGAAATACAAGTACTACAACTTCACATTAGCCACATTCTGGAGCCCATACTTAATAAATTCAACACAAATCGATCCAACTCAACCTAGAGGCAATGGTCTTTTTAACCTCTACCTTGACGAATTCGACGAAACATGGACGAACAACATTGATGAGTTTGACTACATAGTGATATCCTCTGGCCATTGGTTTTTTCGATCCCTAATGTACTATGGAAACAAGAGCCTAGTAGGATGCAATTCTTGTGACCAGAAAAATGTTACCGAGTATTCAAAACCATTTGGTTACAGGAGAGCATTTCATACAGCATTTAAAGCAATCCTCGGTAGGGAAAGACTTAAGGCGACTATTTTTCTTAGGACCTTCGCGCCATCACATTTTGAAGGAGGTGATTGGAATACAGGAGGGGATTGTCTGAGGACAAGGCCGTTTAAGAGCAATGAGACAATGTTGAAGACAATACATTCTGAGATGTATGATGCACAAGTTGAGGAGTTTGAGGCGGCAAAGACGAAAGGTAGGAAAAGAGGATTGAAATTTGAGTTGTATGATGTTACGAAAGCTATGTTGTTAAGGCCTGATGGTCATCCTAGTAGGTATGGGCATTGGCCACATGAAAAAGTGGTCATGTACAATGATTGTGTGCATTGGTGCTTGCCTGGTCCTATTGATTCTTGGAATGATTTATTACTTGAGTTGCTAAAAGGTGAGAATTGGGTATGAAAGACTTACAAATTCAAAAAGGAGGTAAGAATCCATGAAAACTCCATATGTTTGAAGGCTTGGTTTTCATCCACAAATATATTAGTTAGATCTTATATATTCTTTGTAGAAAACTGCATAATCAATATATATAGAAGTAGTGTTTACTCTAATATCTACGACGAATAATTCTTACACCCATCCCATTGTATCTCCAACAGCTACAAAAATATTCATGTAATTTGCTTATCCATTTTAAGTAATTAGTGCCTTATTATATTGGGATGTCATTTTACATAAAAAGCCCATAAACAATATCATACCAAGTAACAAGCCTTTTCAACTCAATACACTCATATAGAGTTCTCACATCATCTAGTGTTCCCATTTAGGGTATCTTTAAGTGGTTATCTCATTACTTGATCAATTATGCCAAAAGATGGAATTATATAATGTTAATATCATCCATATATATATGTCCAAGACAAAATTTTATTTCCATTTATTCCCTTTGTTCACCATTCATATTTAGGTCATGCTAAGGTTAAAGCCATAGTTCATCACTTAATTACAATCTGACCATTCACTAATGAATGTTCTTATTTAATTCCTTAGGCTAAGGATGAAGGTCCAATTAGAGGTCAACTAGAGTCCAACCCTAACTCATAAGTCACGGTGTTGTTAAACTTCCCGGTAGTGGCGAACCAGTTGGTCGGTAAACCTCATCGGTCAACTGTTCTGAGTACCAATTGATCCGTTTGGTTAAACCAGTCGATGTGTCTAACCTAAGGTTAAGTCTACAGGGGCCACATACTAAATAGTTGATAGGCTTAACCTGAGACTAGGACCACTAAAATCATAGACCAACCAATCGATGGCTCTAGTAGATCAGTCAATGGGTCTTAGGGACCATTCGATGGGATTGACTCGATACCAAGGCCACTAAAGCTATAGATCAACCGGTTGATGGCCTTACTAGACAAGTCAATGGATATTGGAGACTAGTCAATTGGTAATAGAGGCCATTCGATTGGTTTGGGGCAAAAACAACCCCAACAATACACACTTACACACAATTAAATTCCATACCCTTTATCCAATCAATCCAAACATCAATCTCAGGTCATTCAAGGTTCTTAGCAATCAATATTCATGAATTGACACGCGAAAAACCAAAATCATGCAGAGAATCTAAGTAAAATCATGCTTGCATTTTCTACACTTAATTAGGGAAACATACATCACATTCTCTTCCTGCTAAGTCATCATGTAACAATCAATCCCTCATGTCACATATATCATTGTCACTTAAGACACCCAAAATATCAAGGTAATTTTCGAATCAAAAATCATATTTATGATGTTTATGCATACAAGCCTTTAAGTCAAGCTTCCTACCAGTCCATTCATTCATTCTATACTAACTAGTGCAAGCACATTGTCATCTCTAATACTCAAGATAGCACATACTTATAGAACATGTACTATACTTACCCATACCATTATCTACAAAAATAAGAAAGGCAATGGCTTATATTAAAAGAGCTAAGCAACACACAAAAAGAGAAAAAAGTCTTTGAAAATCAAAACCTCTTTCTTAAACTAAAACACCTTTCAAGAAGAGCTAGATTAAAACTCAATCAAGCCTTTGAAATTGTGCAAAGAAGGTTTAATATAATTAGAGACCTAGAAGAGGAAATCAGATAAGCAACCCACCTTCGTAATGAGAAAACAGAGAACACCAGATATAAAAGCTAACCCTCACTCTTTTCCTAGATCTAACCCTGTAATGCTTAAAATAAAAACAAGAAGGAGATAGAGAAAGGATTAGAAAAGGAAAAGGAAGATCATAAATGAAAGTCAAAGGGAGGAAATGTGGCAAAGTAGGTGTGAAGAAAAACAAGGTAGTTTAGAGGTTGGGTAAGAAGGGAGAAAATAAAGACTTTGAGTTCGAATTATTGAGGGTTTCTGCTGAAAGAAGAAAGGTAATGGAGTGTACAAATTGAGACCCCAAACCATAGCCCAAATCCAAGATTTAAAGTGTCAGTTTTGAAGGTTCAAAGCTAGCATTTTTGACATTAAGCTAAATTCGTAAAACTACAAGAGTCTAGGTAATGTGCCTTAGAAATTTTAAACACAAGAAATGGATAATGATAATAATGGAATGGAATCAAAGTTTAGCAATCTTCATAGGTTGCAGAAGCAAATAATCTACTCAGGAATCTTGTAGATGAGAAGATAAAACAAGGAAAAAGAAGACAAATGAGATGAAGTCATGAAAGTGACTTCTAATGAATTACTTCTTCGTAAATCCATTGAAAATCAATAAAATAGGTTAGTCAAGCTCAAAAGATTTGTAAAAATTGTAAACAAAGTGCTCAAAACATAATTATGATGCTGAAAAAGTTTTAGGGAAAGATTCACAGTGAAAATCTAGTTTGATGAATAATCAGTTCAATCGAACCAGTCGATTGGTACTCCAAACCAGTTAATTGGTTCATCGGGTTTCAAAACATGAATTTAATGAACAAACTAGTCAATCAGTACCTCCAACCATCAACTGGTTTCCTAATAAAACTAAATATATTCCAAAATCCAAACCATACTTAATGAAGAACCCTATCAATCTTAAACACACCTCTAAAATAAGATTAAATACATTTAGATCACCATCAATTACATAGGTTAGTACACATTAAAGACCATAAAAAGTGGAGTATTAACTTTAGTGGCAAAGTTCAGCTTCTGAGTATCAGAGGTCATAAGTTCAAATCTCTCTTCCTTCTCTCTTGGTATTGTAACATTTTATGATGACACTACATATATGATGTTTTGTAATATAATTTATATTTTTAAATATTTTTTAAAAAAGTTATTAATATTGTAAAATACCAGTAGTTGATATTATTAAGGCATACATGTGTTATAAATTCACTAGATCCAATGAAAAGCTTCCCCTTTCAACTACAGTAATAAATTAACATTAGTATTATTTCGCAACATTGCAACATGCATTAAATTAGCATATCAATCATGAGCTTACTTCCATTCAACTAAGATAAGAAAAAACTACACATATGTTATTTTCACACCTTTTAAGGGAAGACAATTAATCTAGCTTAATCTTCTAAGTTTTTCTCTAAAAATTAATTAAAACTACATCAATTTGCTGCCAATTCTTGCCTATGCTAATCCTTATAAAAGTAGTTTCTATTTTAGTGGTGTAAATGAGGTGTAAAAAGAAATTATTTTGGATATCCCAGGGTGCCAAGAAGGTACCTTCCCATTCTGCTATCTAGGTGTTCCCCTTAACTACTCTTCTTTGTTGATTGCACAATATAATTTTCTATTGGATAGGATCTTTGCTAAGCTTAAATCACAGACTCTCAAGTTTCTATCCTTTCTTAGGAAATTACAGGTACTACAATCAATAATTTTTGGTATTATGAATGTCTAGTGCCAAGCCTTTATGCTTCCAAAAACAATGATTCATCAATTAGAGGCACTGTATTGGAAGTACTTTTTGTGTAACTTAGATTGCAATAGGAAAAACAACCCTATCTCCTAGAATAAAATCAACTTGACTAAAGAGGAGGGTGGCATAGGCATAAAAAAACTTGATGCATGAAATAAAGAACTTATAACCAAGTATTTGAGGAAATTAATTGCACACAAAGAGAGTCTTTGGGTGAAATGAGTTCATGGGAGGTATCTTAGGACCGAATCAATCTAGAATTTACAATACCCAATGGATATGATGTGTAAGGGAATCACACAACACCAAACTAAGGTTATTGAGACCAACCACACAAGAATCAAATGAAGAAAAGAAGAAGAATTTTGGAGGATTTTTGTGGATTATGGTTAAGGTTTAGAGTTTTTGATTGATAGATTAGGGTTTAGAAATTTGATTAGGGTTTATGGATGCAACTAATGGTGGTATTAATTATAGATGAAATCATGATTAATAAGGTATTAAAGAGGGCAATGATCATTAATGAAAGAAAGAGGGTTAGTGTTAGAACTTTGAAATTGAAGGTCATGAATTAGTGGTTGAAGATGAATGTCAAAATCAAGGAAATCAATAAGGGTCATGATAAACATTAAAATCATGCTTGTAGGAACACATCAACATCAACCATACATAAATATATGAGATTCATCAAAAGGATCATGATGACCACATGCAACTCGTCTTAACCAAACATGCTTTACATTGGATGTAATGCTAATATCATGGAATTAACTAAACACATTAATTAGTATACATGAAAATCAAAACCTTTATAATTTAAATCTTAAGCCAAGATTTCAATACATACATATAATCCAGTCTTATGGTTTAAAACCCACATAATACCATAACTCCTTGTTACAACCAACTGATATCAGCTAAATATATCTATCGGCAGGTATACCGATCATAAGTAATATAGCACGCTTATAAGTACCGAATTATCATTTCGCAAGAGAATAATTAATAATTCAAAGATTATAATAAACTAATTAGGTATAGGATACCGAAATAAAATAATGAAAATAATTATTAATATAAACTAATAATTTTGGTTAAAAATCTCTAAAAAAAACTATTGCATATCAAATTAAGTAATAAAAGCTACCAAGAAATTCAGATCCACCTTGATCCAATTATGGAATTTAATTAATTAATGACTTGTCCTTTTTAATTATCCACTATGTATCAATAAGAATATATAACTAATACACTCTCTCAATCTATGCAGTTTTATCATCAGTTATTAGTCACACTATTTCTAGACAAAGAACTTAAATAAATGATGATGATTTAGGTTCAATTAATTAATTATCCTCTCCTATTATTTTAGAAATTATGTAATTTTTCTCACAACCTATTCAATTTTTATAAAACTCCTAAATTTGCGACTAAAAAAATTTAGTTTTAACTAGAAACATTAACATAATATGGTGGTTGTTACCACCACATTTTGCACAAGTCTAGTCCATACCTTTCTTTTACTAAGTGTAAGACTAAAATTTTATAACAAATAAATCAAAAATAATGAAAATAGGTAGAATTAACAAAAGTATAATAAATTAAACATAAGGACATAATACAAAGTACATGCTCCAAATAATACAATACATGAAAAGAGAGAAGAGGGAAAAAAGGGATGAAGAGTTCAAAAGAGATATCCATATTTTAGGGCACATAACATATATGAAATCGGATAAATATAACTCTACGCCCTAACCTCAAGGTATAAATTCGCATCATTCCACCTAAGGAATCTTCACAAAGTTAATAGGATCATCATCAAATACCTATAATCCAACATCTATAATTGTGTAGTGTTAGTACGAATCTTATACCAAGTAACACACCTATCCTAAAGAGATAGCATCATATATAAGGCCATATAAAGAAACTAATAGAACACGTAATAACAATGATAGCATGCTTACATATGTATGTCAATTGTTAAGAAGAAAATTCAACCATTAGGTATAAAATATTATAATACGAATGTACGTATAGATGGAATTCATTGATTATTATTATCTTGATCACAACTAATATATTATATTAACTTAAGGATAGAGACTTAAATAAATCAAAACAATTAATCTAGTACACGAATGATACTAGCCTTAGTTGGCTTGCCGGAAAATGTAGCCAAACTATCAAATAATAGAACACCTAATCACTTAAATATACATACCTCTGATAGGGTTGAAATATATTAAGACACCTATAGAGTAGAATAAGGCCTCTCAAGACCTCGTAAAGCACCCAGAATCACAAAATAGAAATGAACATAATGGTATCAAGTGAATACCAAACCTAACGTGGATAGCTACTCTAACTGGTACAAGTCCCGATTCAAGATCTTTCACTTTAAGTGATTAATGTTTTATCAAAGATTTAGGTTGAATAAGAAAAAAGGCCATAGAATATCACCAAACCAATGCTATGAACATTAACCAATTATTTTATTAGATTTCAATATTATCCATGCACTTGATCTACGGAGGAATCAAGGCTCAACCATTTAGAGAACAAATTCCCTTATCATGCTATTAAATCCCAATTGAATATATGAGGTATTAAAATCTAAATAAGATTATTAATGTATTAAGCTCAAGCCAAATTATTAAGGCATTAAAGTACAATTCTGTGCATAAAAGATCTAATAAAATTAGATCTCCGTGTATATTAACTCTAATTATTTGAGAAAAGGATTAATAGCCAATATTTAAGTTAACCAAGGGTTAACTTATAAGGCCTAATTAAATAACAAGTGTAAAGGTAGATAAAATGACTAAAATATCTTTAAGGTTCACTAGTTTATGTTAATGTTAAGAGAGATATATTTCATGTTAAACGGATGATACTTAACCTATTGCTTTCTTAGGATGAAATATAAATGGGATAATAAGATAAAATACTAAGAAGACTTAATGCATCTCAAGTATCTCTTTCTATCTACATCTACCCTTCAAATGTCACCCAAATGTCAACCTATAAATTTTAACTTATTTTATTAAAATAATATTCACTTAGGTCTCATAACTTTCAAAATTTACATGTGGTGGCCAAAATGCCCTTATTCACCTAAAATTACCTTAAGCTTCTAAAATTCATAACTAACTCTAAAAAGCATCAAACCCTAACATATCATATATAAAATTTTATGTGAGAGACCTAATTAATATAACAATACACTTAAAACTTCCAAAAACATTTTTTACAATGTAATGCCTAATATACCCATGGATTAATATGTCCAAAACCTTAAAAAAATTCACTTGAACTCTAAATGTTACAAAATTCATAACCTAGCTTCTATAACCTATCATACGTACAATGTAATAATTATATAAATTTAAAACAACTAAAACTCACATAAAATAATAAGGAAGAGAGCTAAAAAACTTCAATATAGGCATATTCATTACAACTATATTGAATATTTAACATGTCTATTGAACATTTAATATGACTCTACTAAATATTCATTACCTTTCCAACAGATACAAGAACATTTAAAAATCATATAATGTATCTTCTCATTAAATTTTCATGCTTATACACATAAGATAGAAACATACACATTATACAAGATTTTTTAAGATAATACTTTATGCCTATAATTAAAATAAAGTTAATCATACATAAAATAACATATAATACACCTTGCACTAAATCCTTTTTCTTAATGTTAGTTTAGTTACCAAAATTTCCAAGCTCTTTAGCAAAGTTAAAATAAAGAATCTAGCAACTCCTTCTCTAAACCACTTGGTCACCTTCAATAATATAAGATTAAAAAGAGTTAGATAAAACAATATTAATAAATATGTAAAAGGAAAAGAAAGGAAATGAAATTGAAGAAGTGAAATGACAAGAGTAATCTTGAATATGAAGGCTTCAAAACCACAATAAAAAAATACTAACAACCACCAATTAATGATAGATCAAGGTTACCCCAAACTTTGGCTCCAGACCAAAAAAAAAAAAAAAAATCATAAGCCTGTTTAGAAGAAAACCTGGCTTTGGTTCCCCATGACTTGATCTTCTGTTTTGCTGTATTGACATTACCAATTTGCGCCAAGACTTTATCCCAGATTCTCCATAACCTTCTTATTAAATTAGAGGTATTATGTGACTGGAAAAATTTCTCAAGCACTCTCTCTTTCAGATCGTAACTATGTATTCACTTTGTCCAGAGAGTGTCCTTTTCTTCCTATAAGGCCCACAAGTATTTATTCTAGAAAGCAGAATTCCAAGATGATAAACATTTAATTCCTAGGCCCCTTCTTTACAAGGCCTACAAAGTACCTCCCTAGCCACCATTGTTTTCCCTGCCAAAGAAAGCTTTTACAGAGGCTTATGATACAGGAGAGTACCACCCACTGTATAGGGAACACACCAACCCAAAACCCAATTGTTCCTTGCATGAAAAAATTAATAAGTTCAAGCCTTCCTGTAAAAGACATCAAATTTGCTCGTCATGCTTTAAAATTCTCACAAATAAAATTAATCAACTACTCATAGTCTATTGGTCGAAGCTTACTACGACTCATAGGATCTCCCGAATATCAGAATGGAAAGCTTCCCTAAGGCATCCCATCATAGAAAAAATAATCCACCTCTCCCTATCATCAACTCTAACAAAAAACATTTGAAATTTCAAGGGATTTGCTGTAAGACTAGAGACTTCACTAAATTATTGCAGGCCTTTGATGAGGCACGCAACAAAGTTTCAGCTTTGATGAGGCACCCAATAGAGTTTCAATTCCCCTACTAAACAAAATAACATCATCTGCAAAGCAAGGTGGGAGATCTTCACAGCTTTACATCTAGAGTGATAACTAAAGCTTCCATCACTAATGATCTTTAAAATTCTACCAAGGTACTCCATGCATATAACAAAGAGGCAGGGGGATAGCAGGTCCCCTTACCGCAATCCTCATTACCCTGTAAATAACCCAAACATGTTCCCATTTAACTTGAGCAAATATGAACATGTGCAAACACATTTCATGAGGAAATCCACAATTCTTTAGGGGAATGTTAATCCCACCAAGAGTGATTTCAAGAATGGCCAGGATAGAGAATCATAAGCCTTGTTGATATCCACTTTTATACAACATTTAGGGGAAATCCTTTTTCTAGTTGCATTCCTTGAGGAGCTCTTGAACCAAAAATATGTTCTCTATCATCAACTGTCCTTTCACAAAAGAAACCTGTATAGATCTAATAATACTTCCCAATACTTTAGTCGGACGTATTGCCAACAATTTAGAAATTACCTTGTAGGTGGTGGAGCAACAAGCAATGGGCGTAAATTTAGAGACTATAGCAACCTTCTCTGTTTTGGGAATGAAAGCCAAAGCAGTATGATTAATTTGTTTCAACAAACTACCTATGTGAACGAACTCAAGGATGGCTTCACAAAAATCATAACCCACATGCTCCTAAGCCGACTTGAAAATTTTCGCAGAATATCCATCAGGGCCTGGAGCTTTGTTGTCTCCTAACGTAAACAGGGATTGTGCAGTAGAAGGTTTGCCGAAGAGATCCTAAAAGAAACGAAGAAAGGAATCTTGCATCTCATTCACAAAAGTTGTCCAACTCCCATCACTATTCTGTAGTCTCACGATCGAGGCCTTAGATTGTCTGGCTCTTATCATATCATAAAAGAAATGGGTGTTTGAATCAGCAAAAAACCTAAATCTGGATTTTATTTTTTTGTGCAACAAAACTAGCAACCGCTTTTGACAGGAAGTTAGCTTTTGTATTCAATTCAAAAATCGATTCTAGTGAACCAGCTCCATTACCACTTAACACAGCTGCCTGCACTTCATGAAGTTCTTTCACCGCTTCCTCCGCTCGCAAGACAATGTGAGAAAAATGCTGTTTGTTTAGCCGTTTCAGGAAAGGCTTCAACCTAGACAACTTCTGACAGAGAGCAAACTGATGAGAACCACAATCTTCGAAATGTCATTCCAGCCCTACCACCTCCAAAAAACGTGGGTGTTCTGTCCACATATTAAAGAAATGGAAGGGAGGATGTCTACGAGTATCTCGCCTCACAATAACAATACAAGGAGTATGATCCGAAACTAAGCCCGGAAGAAGAAATGAGGCTTTAACTAAAAAGTCAGCAGCAAATCCCTCATAACCTGTAACCAAGCGCCTCCCTTCTCGATCTTCAACATTCAAAGGGCAGTTAAGATCACCTCCTACAATCCAAGGGCCTTCAACCGTAGCTGCTAAGTCCTTCAATTCTGTCCATAACGCTTCTTGGTCTCCTATAGAGTAGAGACCATACACCACAGTGACAGAGAGATCTCCCCGAAATATTATCCTGCACGTGCACGAAAATTTCCTGTGGGGTAATGCGCAGGAGGTGAACGTGAACCAGTGTTACATTCCACAACAAGAGAATCCTACCATTAGGTTGCACATTAAAACGATCAAAATGCTGCCACCCCCTAAAACGGGTATTTTTCATCCGTTCAAGTTTAGATCCATCCAATTTAGATTCTAACATACCAATCGGCACACACTTATTTTCCCTGCAGACTTGGGCAATAAGATTTTGTTTCCGGGGTGAGCCCGCACCCCGAACATTCCAAAATAAATAATTCATATTAGTCTCATGGACGTAGGCACAGTGATGCGCCTAGCCAAATTATTCCTACTATTTTTCTTCCCCGTAGTCATATTTTTCTTCCTCGTAGCCTTCGAAATAATTGGTACCCAGCTATCCTCATTAGTCTCAACTTCTCGCTCTGAAGATACAGCTGCTGGAGAATCAACGCTGTGCAACGAAACCTGCGCTGACCCCAAATACTGTATGCTTTTGGGCCCAGGATCAAACGGCAATCTGATAGGAGGTAAAATAGCAATTGGATCCTAAGAACTTGCAATCCCATTCAATCGGGTACCACCCAGATCAGAGGTAGGAAGAGAGTCCGACACACAGTCACAATTGGCAGGAGGAGAAGACAAAGTTATGACAGGACATGAAATTTTGTCACCAGAAATACCACGTACAGAACCAGTACCGACAATCCTCCTGGAACCTGCATAGGCGTGCCTGCATCCTTAGTGTGAAGAGAATGGACCCGAGGGCTGGACACATGATTAATTATGTCAGTGCGGTTGGATTCCTTTTACTTCTCTACACAATCCGCTTTAGAATGACCAATAGTGTGACACGAATGACAGAAAGCGGGAAGGTCTTTATATTCCATAAACTGCCAAGTCTTACCCGGGCAATGGACTTGAATGGATGTAGGCAGATCATTTGTAACATCCACTTCAATCAAAACTCTCCCAAAGCCCACTTTCAACCGATTTGGTGTTCTCCTAGTGTGTTATTTATAAGTGTATGAATTGTTACTTTTGTTTCCTTGCACAGGTCACATTGGACCAACTTTCCAAAATTGGGAGTTGAGGCAACTCTCGGACAACAAAACAATTCGTACTTCCTTGTCTTTTTCCATTCTCTATGTTACATGTATGCCATTTCTTGTTTTGCTAATTTTCATGTGTCATTATTTTTTTTGTAATGATGTATGATTGTTGATGTATATGAACTGCTAGCCATATCCTACGTGTACCTATACAAGACAAAAAAAAATGATACAGATTGCCTTTATCTTGGAAAATAATTTTAGTCGTAAAATTAAGCTCAATTATAACCTAGATAAACTTAGATTTAGGAAAAATGTCTAGAAGTACAAGTTGTATATCTAATTTTTTTTTTCCTATTGTCTTTATATAGAAATTTGAATTACCTTAATCAAAGTTTGGATGTAAAAGTTATGATCAAAGTATGACAAACTTTCAAAACTCATGCAAGTTTTGAGTTTCAACTAAAAATTAATTTAATATAAGCTTATTTGAGATTATAAATATTTAAGCATATAATTAAAAATAATACAAAAAAATGACATATTATTCGAATAAATAACCATAAACTTAATTTAAAGTGGCATAAAATACCTAAAAATATAAGCTTATCAACACCCCCACTTTAGCTTCTTATTTGTCCTCAAGTAAGATAGGACTCTAATCAAAATTAAAAAATAATAATAAATACAATAGAACTAATTATCAACTTTCATAGGTCTCATGATTAAACTTAGTATATGTAACAAGCCCTTTAAACACTTAGGTCACCTTAGAAGATGAATAAGGTTTCATAAAAGTTTCACAGACAATATACCCACAAATTCACACATAATTCACACAGAAGAAGGAAAACACACCAACACTCTTAACTAATGTTGTTAAAAGAACCCTAGAGGAGGGTAAATAGGGTTTAATAGAATGGAAAAAAAATAAAAAATTTACGCACAATGTAGAGTGGTTTAACGGTAAATTACTCTCTACATACACTACTAAAAGGTTCTCCCTTTTGGATTTTGAATAGTGATATATTTTTATTGACGATCACTCTTCTCTTAATTTATAACCCTTACATTCTCAATGACCCTCTAAGATATGATTTATAATTTTACATATTATTCTTCTTTAGACTTTCCACAATAATATCTCAAAATGATAGGAAAACGCTAATTAACCCATTTGTAATGAATTTGGTAAGGTGGTTGTGATTACAATTGGTGATCACCAAAAGTACAAGATATAAAAGTGTAAAACCTTGGATGAGATGTAATCTAGCTAGATTTTATAAGAGATTACTGTAACACCCCGAGTCGACACGACCACGCGGGGGCTACCTTGGAGTGCTTTCGGACCATATGGGGGCTACCTTGGAGTGCTTTCGGATTGATCGGCTGACCCCACAAATCAACACGAGTCCTTTTAGCACGCTTTGTCCTCACTCACGTGCTTCCCGAGAAACTTTCAGAAAATTTCCGAAACTTCCCAGGAGGTCACCCATCCTAAAATTGCTCCACGGCCAGCACGCTTAACTGTGGAGTTCTTAGGACGGAATCACCAAAAGGATGGTATACCATGTTGATATAAGTAGCCAAATCAATCCTCATAACACTCCCCTCAATTTGGGGTATTACAATTACAATTAAAGAGTAATTCAAGATAAGATAAGTCAGCAATGAATACTTTTCAATAAAAACTTTGAATTTGAAAGTTAAGAAAGTTGAATGAATAATAAAATATTTTAAGAGTAAATAATTAATTGCACAGTGAATGATATTTAAAAGTATTTGGAATAAATGCATAGGGACCTTATTTATAAGGCTCACCCCCATCATATAGTCGTTAAACACAAACACCCAAAAAGTTATATGACTTAAGGGGTAGAAAATTAGTATTTAATGCTTACCAGTCGATCTGTCTGGCTGGACCAGTTGATCGATTGTATGACTAGTCAATTGGTGATTCAAACCATTCAAATCTTTATATTCATAATAGAAATGGAAAGTTACCATTACATTAAGTAGTCGATCAATTTATTTAAACTAGTCGATCGGTTATGCATAGTGCACAGTTGGTCATATAAGCATATATGAACAATGTCATGGTTTAGTAAATCGGTTGATTTGTTCATGAAACAAGTCGATAGGTCTACTGAAACCAATTTACCAATTATAATCTAGTCAATCAGTTTGGTAAAACCAATTGATGAGTTTAATAAAGACGAATGGATTTCTATAGGAGTGAAACCCATGGACTAGTTGGTCAAACTAGTTGATCAGCTTTTTCAAACTAGTCGATCATTCGATGAAACTAGTTGATGAATTTAAATAGAAATCAATGGGTTTTTATAGGAGTGAAACCCATGAATTGGTTGGTTAAGCTAGTTGATCAATTTCCCTAACCTATTCGATCGGTTTGGTAAAATGATTTGATAATTTGAAGCAGAGAGGAATGGCTTTATGCTGGAGTGAAACTTATAGACTAGTTAGTCAAATTAGTTGACAAGTTCCCAAACTAGTCGATCAGTTTGGTAGAACCAGTCGATTGATTTGTTACGATAGTCGATCCATCTGAGTTTAACTTATTCCATGGTCTTTGATTAAACAGAACTAGTCGATTGGTCTTGAACCCAATCAATTTGCTTCAACTAAAGCCAACCAATAAGTTTAAAACACTTTTAAATATTTAGAAATCAAAATCAAACATGAATTCTTATGGAGTGGATTCAAATCAGGTGTTTTAAAATGTTATTAAAGAGTTTTAATCAAAATCTGAACTTGCTCAACTTAACTATTAACAAGAAACCTAAGACATTAAAATGTGATCCTTAAATTTTTGGTCTTGGTTATCTTCATAAGATCTTCTTTTTTGCTTTGAAACTTGATTGCTCTTTTAAATTACACCTTAGAGAGATGATTTGAGTAAATATGTTTAGATCTCTTTGTTTGTCAATCATAGTACACACACTTAAGCAAATACGTTAATTCTTAAGATTTGTTTTCTATCATAAAAATAAGAAAAAATGGCATTATTTGAGCTATGAGGCCAGCAATATTTTCCTTTTTTATGATGACAAACAAAAAATGCATAATTATAAAATGCTGACTAATAATGAACATGAAGTAGGAAATAATTTTATCATATCCTTTTACATTTATCAATTGAATCTGAGCTTTTAGATTCTCTCCCCATTTTTTCGTTAGCAAAAGGTAAGAGTAAGGGGAAACCTATAAGAAAAGGAGACAACAATCACGAGATCAGAAGGGAAATCTCCCCCTAAAGAGGTGTATATAAGTGCTAAGGAAAAGATGCACACTAGGGAAAGACAGGAAATATTGCCCCTATAGCGATGCATATAAGTGCTAAGGAAAATATGCACACTGGGGAAAGACAGGAAAGATTGCCCCTATAGCAATGCATAAGTAACAATCTTTTATCTTATAGCATAACAGAATAGATTAGTGAACAATGATTATAATATACAAACAAAAGTGATACATAAGACATATAACATAAACTCATTATCTCATTAATCATAAGCGTTCAGTGAAATAATATAGAGTGTTCATATGGTAAAGTACAAGCCTAAGGAATGTGCTGCTTCTATACAAAAACAAAAATAGATACACAACATCACAAGCTAAGGGCTGATCAAAGGTGAGTGTGTGGGATGGAGCAGCTAAAGTAGTGACCGATGGTATAGACAATGTGACCAATTCCTTTCTCTTGGTATCCTTAATGTCACTTGTCTTAACTATTGCATGGATAATCCTAATAGCCTCCGCAAAAGACTTAGTGAAGAATGAGTTGGAGGGGGGAGGAATGACAACATCTAGATCAGTATATGGGAAAGTAGGGCTATGGGCCTCATGAGAAAACTCATCATCTCATTGTGTGTCCATGCCATCCTAATGATAAGGGTCAAAGTCTAGTTGTGTTTGTGAATGAAGAATGCATAACTCACACTCTAATATACCCTGACATCTCTCCATGGTGGTCAGCATTACAACCACACTACGAAGCAGCTCATGGACACTAGCAAATGTCACACGACCTAAAGTAGTAGACGTGGGAGGTGCTCAAGGGGTGGGGTTGTAGCAGTGGATATGGAGGGTGTCGGTGTAGATGTGGAAGAGTCTATAAAGGTGAAAGGAATGTCAACTAGAGCCATAGGTTCATTTGATGGTGGATCTCCCTTAGTTTGTGGAGGTTGTGGCTTGGACGAGGCAGAGATGCGACCGCTGCGAAGAAGTGAGGCGTGGGCCTTCAATGTAAGCTTGAGAGTCTGTCCATCTTCTCTCATCTGATACCCTATCCTTTGGAGGGTAGTGACATCTAGAATGTCGAGCCTATTCTATAGACGAAGTGGGGTGGCCGAAAAATCTCTAATATTGACTCCAAAGTCATGAAAAATCCTTATAATTAGTGAGCTATAGCCAATAGATGCCTATATAGGCAATGGTCTTTTTGACATTTACCTCGATGAATTCAATAAAACATGGACGGACAACATTGATGAGCTTGACCGTATAGTAATTTTCATTGGCCATTGGCTTTTCCGATCCCTAATGTACTATGAAAACAATATCCTATTAGGATGCAATTCATGTGATCAGAAAAACGTTTCTGAGTATTCAAAACCATATGGTTACTGGAGAGCATTTCAGAAAACGTTTAAAGAAATCCTTGGTAGGGAAAGACTTAAGGCAACCATTTTTTGTAGGACTTTCGTATCATCACATTTTGAAGGAGGTGATTGGAATATGGGCGGAGATTGTCTAAGGATAATGCAATTTATGAGCAATGAGACAATGTTGAAGGCTGTACATTACGAGATGTATAATGTATAAGTTGAGAAGTCAGGGTGGAAAAGATGGAAGGTAGGAATAGATGATTGAAATTATAGAGTTGTATGATGTTACAAGAGCTATGTTGTTAAGGCTTAATGGTCATCCTAGTAGGTATGGACATTGGCCACATGAGAAAGGGGTCTTATATAATGATTGTGTGTATTGGTGCGTACCCAATGTTATTGATTCTTGGAATGATTTATTACTTGAGTTGCTGAAAGCTAAGAATTGGGTATGAAAGACCAAAAAATTTAGAATGGAGGTGAGAATCCATGAAACTTGCATATTTTTTAAGGTTTGGTTTTCATGGGCAAACAATTTTTCTAGTAGATTAGCTATATCCTATATATCCTTTGTAGAGAATTGCATAATCAATTTTTAAACTTGTTTATTGTCATAAATATTCAGAAAAAGGCCAAAAAGGGTGGGTGTTATTAGTTAGTTGGAAAAAAGGAGGTGGAGAAGAACGTGTTTGGTGATTGGATTGTTGCTAAATCATCAGGCACCTAACAACCATCCAATAACCAATTTGATTGATTTAATTAATTTATTATTTTACACAAACATTATTGTGAAAAAGTGTTAATTATACATGAACTTAGAAGAATGGGATAAAAATTACAGGCATCCACCTCCGAAATTGGGTGTGCCGCTTTAGCTTGTGCTTTGTAATTTTAGGCATACCCTCTGATTTCTTTATCTTTTCGTTGTTATTGCTACGCATTTGGTTACTAAATTCTTTGCATATCAACCTATTTATTTATTTATGTATTATTATTGTTATTATTATTATTATTATTATTATTATTATTATTATTATTATTATTATTATTGGTTGTAGATATCCTTACGGAAAGCCGGAGTTGAGGGAACTCTTGGTCAGCAAAACAAGTCATACTTCTCCTCTCTCTCTCTCTCTCTCTCTCTCTCTCTCTCTCTCTATATATATATATATATATATATATATATATATATATATATATATATATATAGGATAAAGCTACTTTTATCATGGAATATAATTTTAGACATAAAATTAAGCTCAATTATGAAACCGATAAACTTAGATTTAGGACAAATTTCTAGAAGTACAAGTGCTAGAATTCTTTTTTGATCTTTATATAAAAATTTAAATAACCTTAATCAAAGCTTGGATGAAAAAGTTATGATTAAAATATGACAAACTTTCAGAACTTATGCAAATTTCAATTTTTAATTCAAAATTAATTTAATATATGAGGTTATCATCATTTAAGCAAATAATTAAAATAAAATAAATAACCTAACATATTATTCAAATAAATAATTAAAACTTAAACTAAAGGGGCATACAATAGCTAAAAGTATAAGTTTATCAACACCCCCACATTTAACTTCTTATTTATCCACAAGTAAGGCACGCCTCTAACCAAAAGAAGAAAAAATAAAATTAAACTAATCATCCACTTTCGTGGGTCTCATTATTGAACTTAGTATAAGCAACACACCTTTTAAACTCCTAGGTTGTTGTTAGAGGGCGAGTAAGGTCTCATGAGAGTTTCATAGACAATATTACCCACAATATCACACATAATTTGTGTAGAAAAAGAAAAACACACTTCGAACATCCTTAACTAATATTGTCTCAAAATTTTCTACTTTCATAACACTAACGTTAACACTTAACTAAGATTCGGCACCAAGAAATTTAAAAGGGTTAATTCCAACATATGGTTCACACATAAACATGACGGATATAGGTGAAGTAATAATAACAAATAGAAGCCTAACCATATTTCAGTCACATCATGATCCATTCTTACAAAGGTATATCTTTTTTTTTTAAGATTCATGGCTACAAATGTATGAACACACTCGAATATGTGAGATATAAGATGATAAGAATAAAAAGCAAGTCACATATATCAACAAAGAAAGCTTATATTATTGTGGACAAAACCTCATGAAAGATCTCAAATACATGTCAAATCAACAAAACCATATGGTTGATTAATGTGACTAGTATTGAACAATCAAAGTTACCCATCTCAAGAATTAAAGAGGACTTCAAAAGGGTCATAACAAAGCTAGGTTTATAGGTTTAATGAAGAAAATAGGAGAGAGAAATTCACAATATGTCCTAAAACCTTATACAGTCATGTTGATGTAGAGAGACTTCTCTCGCAAATTTGAACTTCTTAATGCATCTTCTTTTGGGATAATACAACATCACATAGGCTAAATATCTTCATGTTTGGCCTATACATCAATTTCACCACTTTTCTTCAAAATATATGAAAGGAGACAAGCTATTTTTTCCTACTTGAGCCATGCTTTACCAAGGTAGTTGCAAATGCTCCATTCTACCTAGCATAGAGAGTTAAAAGTCACACGTTCCACCTTCTACTTTCCACATTGGTACCTCAAGTCATTTTTTTTGTTTTCCTCACATGTATTCTTTTGGATACTCTTTAACACTTTATTCAAATACAACCTTGAATAGAACATATATGTCTCATAAAGATTTTTATTAGATTCTAGAATAAGGGTAAGGATATGTTTTATGTTTGTAGCTAAGAAAAATTTAGGTGACGAAAGGAATAAAGGTCAATGTCAAAAGGCTAAAAGTGGTTAACTAAGGGGTGCACATCTCGTGTACACAAAAATAGAGTAAAAGGCTATCTGGCTACATGGTGATAAACACTACCACGGAAAGGGGCTTTAATAACGGTTATTTTATAGTTTTAATAACGGTTTTCAACCGTTATTGAATCGCCCGTTATTAAATCTTTAATAACGGTTTTAGAAGAACCGTTATTAAAGCCTACATTTTAATAACGATTTTCATCAGAACCGTTATTAAAACAAGGTTTTAATAACGGTTTTTATAAGAACCGTTATTAAAACTCCACTTTTTTTTTGCAGTTTTGTTCCTGCCCACATACACAGTTACCAAATCTGTATGTTAAAACAATTACCAAATCTGCAATGTAAAACAACATCAATTCATACCAAATCTGCAATCACACCATAATTTCAATCAATCTATAATTGGTATGCATGTCTCAATACACCAACTATACTTGCAATAAAATTAGTGGGCATACCACAACTTGGTAGCTCTACACCCCAAAGTAAAGAGTTCACATATCTAGGCTGGTAGACGAAATACAAACCTAAAAATGCATGTAGAATATATAGATCGCTACCGAATGAATGAGTGCACGTGCTTGGCCTCTAACTTCATCAATTTGATCAACATTATATTGCTGGCCTCGTGCATAGTCATCGGTGAAAAACTACAACACCCATGTTTCAATTAATATACAGTTAGCCATTAGGTATGTCATGATTCATTAATAGAAAAATATGGAAAAGCAAACGTACATGGCTTGGATCTATGTTGACCAATCTATTCTAGACTATAAGATCCATTGCTCGTCTTCTTCACTTGAACCCTTAAAAACTTCAATTTCATCATCATCATCTAAGGTCCTTTGTCTCGAAGATCTTCAATTTTGGAGGTACCTGAAGCTCTTATCTCATCCATAATTACAATAAAGAGATAAACAATAGAGGAAAAACAATTCTGATAAAAGTAAAAACTAAAATAAATGAAAACATGTATTACCCTACATACAAAATAATACAAAGGTAGGCAACATATGTTACCACTATAATCAAGAGGTTATATAACACCATCATATCCTAAATTAAAGGTTCAATTTGTAAAAAAAGGCCTAAAAAGGTTGTATCACAAAAAAACCTAAATTTAGAGGCCAAAACGGCCTTTTTTGGGCTCCGATATTGGCCAAACCGGCTATGCCGGTTTGCCACGTTGTAGATCTCGAAAAAATACCCAAAATAGCCTCCTAGATCACCTAAATCTGAGGTCGCACGAAAAAGTTATGACCCTCCAAAGTTTACAGTTGAATCTAGCTCTAAATAACCTCAATAATGTCTTCTCTTTTGTTTATTATAGTTGTAGCTCTAAATAATGTTGAATCTATATTCTCCATACAAACAAATACAACAATAATATGTAAAGCTCTCGGCCAACACATGCATTTGTTAATGTATAACAATAACGCAACAAATTCAACAACAAACAGGAAAATTTTCAGCTAACACATTCAACAACACATTTTCGAACGAAACCCTGGCGACAGACATGCATTTATATAAGTAGATAAAAAGTTACGAGAGGAAGAACAAACACATACATAAAGTGAGCTAGCTACAAACACGACGGTCAGAATGTTAAGAGAGGCAAGGGCTTCAAACACGACGGAGGATGAAGGTGCAAGTGCCAGCTAGCTTCGGAACAATGGCAGAGGTGTGGCGGTGCGAGGGTTTCCTTTACTTGAGAGGTGCCTGGTGGTGCGAGTTGGCGGTGCGAGGGTTTGCAAGGAGAAGGAAGGAGAGCAAGAGAACGAAAGTGCAAAGAGTCTGAAAATTTTGGCACGAAACAGAACCGAGCGAGAAATAAAAGTTTGATTTTGGGGTTTTAATAACGGTTCCTAAGAGAACCGTTATTAAAACATCTTTTAATAATGGTTCCTGAGAGAACCGTTATTAAAACATCTTTTAATAACAGTTCCTGGAAGAACCGTCATTAAAAGCTTCTGACTTTTGACAACGGTTCTAATATGAACCGTTATTAAATCCTCTTTTAATAACGGTTTATATAAAACCGTTATTAAAACATCCGTCCAAATTTTAACGTTGCCCTTTTAATAACGGTTTTTAACTAGAACCGTTATCAAAACTTCCCGCCGATTAATTTTCACGCGTTTGACAACGGTTTTCGAACTACCGTTATTAATGTCCCGTTATTATTTCCCGTATTTGTAGTAGTGAAATCCTAAGATGTTTTTATCACTTTCTTAATTAGGGTGATTATGACTTAAGAGCTTCACATAGCACATGAACAAGTTATAGTGATATCTATAGTCCATTACAAGAGCTATGATAAATAATTTGATTAAAAAAAATTAGTGCATATAAGGTTTGCAAGAAAAAATGAATCCAAACAAATATAGATTATTTTATGCAAAACACTTAGAAAATAAGACATATGTCTCAAAAGCTCAATGTAGGTCATAATGAATCCCAACATGCCATGTTACTGGCCAGAAAATCATACACGTTCTCATTCCATTCACATCCAATCATGTAGATATGTGTTTCTAACATAAAAAAAAAGCCTCCACTAGACCTTGTCTCATTCTTATGATCCTCTTTTAGTATGATTTCAAACACATAGTCATCACTGATTAGTTAAGGGCTCCTAACACTCAAGAAAAACTAAATACTCAACTAAACACACATTATGGAAAAAAACTCAAAAATAAAAAATATATAACATAAATATACAAATAAATAAACACATAAGGTCCATGAAGCACAAGAATGAAGAAAAAAAAATTGCCCCATACTTATTATGGACATTATCTTCAATGGATAAAGAAATTCACAGAGTAAAAGGGAAAAGAAAAATGAGTAGCATATTACGAGGGATGACAAGAACAATATAGAGGAGTGAAAGAAAAATGGCAATTCGAGATAAGTTAGCATAGAAAAGATACTAAAGAGGTGATGAAAATAGTGTAAAAATATTAGGGAGAAGTTCGTATCTCTAGGCCAACACGACTTATGCTAAAAAGAACAAGCGCCCCTTCCCGACTTGTATGGTAAGGCCATATGCCCTATAATTTCTTCACAAACATGTTAAATTACTATGCATCTATAAATTAAAGAAAAAATAAAAGAAAAATCAAAACATAAGCTAAAATAAACATGAACATTTGGGTTCCCTGCCAAGAAGCACTTATTTATAGTCATTAGCTTGACTATAGCCATATTCACTTGGGATTTTTAAGTGTATGATAGTTTTGAGACTCTCAACCTCTCTACCTTTATAGAATTTCAATCAATGGTTTTAACTTTGTAATTTGGTCCCTCTCTAGTCCTCACAAAAGGACTACTTTGTTCCTTAAATAAGGTGGATGAGCACTAAGGCATTGGATGATTTCTTTGATTCCTTCTCCATCTTCATTTTCATAGGGTTGCACTAAGAATCTCTTTAGAGGGTTTTATACTACACTCACTTGAAAACAATCATTAATTACTTCATCGAAAACATCAATGCTATAGTAAGTGTCATACTTGTAAGAGTATTTCATGATTATGAAGACATTCAATGTAAATTCCTCACCTTGAAACCAAAGAATCAACTTACCTTTATGGACATCAACTAATGTCTTTCCTATAGTTAAAAATGTTATATCAAGAATAAGAAGAATCTTATGATCCTCTTACATATCAAGCATAACAAAGAAAACAAGAAACATAAATTTATCCAATTTTACTAAAACATCCTTTATTATGCCGCTAGGGTATTTTTATTAATCGATTAGCTAATTGTATAAACATGTTAGTGGTTTTTGGTCTAGACCTATGCGCTTAAAAACATAAAAGACATCAAATTTATGCTAGCACATTGTCAAATTTTAAATTACTAATCACTCAAGTCATGGTGAAACTTCCCAGGCAAGGGCATAAAAAAATTTAATGTGGGCCAAATATATCTATTAATAAGTATATCGATCACAAATAATACAGGGCACTTACAAGTACAAAAATATTGTTCTCATGGAAACTAATTAATAATTCAAAGACTCTAATCAACTAAATTAGGCCTAGGCTACCAAATAAATTAAAAAAAAAGAACTATTAATCTAAAATAAGAATTTCAGATAAAAATTTCTAAAAAAAATCTAACAAATATCAAATTAATTTATAAAAGCTACCAAGGAACATAAATTTGCCTCCATTTAATTATAAAATTTAATTAATCAATTACTCACTCTATGCCAAGGGGGATATATAACTACCACACTCTTTTAAGCTATATAGTACGATTGTTAATTATCATCCCCGCTATATCTAAAAAAGATTTAAATAAAGGACAATGCTCTAGGTTTAATTAATTAATTATCCTCTCTTATTGTTGTATAAATTATATAATTATTCTCATAATCCATTCAATTTGATAATCGACCTAAAGTGGAGAAATAGTTCTCATTATCAACTTAATTTATTAAATGCTAATTAAATATGATTAGTTTATTAATCATGCATAGTCAAGCATAATAATATAAAATACATAGGATAATTTAAAAGTTAAACAATTAATTAATCAAATAATATAAAAATAGAGTTTCGTAGAAATATTATAACATAACAAAAACAAGAATAAACATTATTAAAATAAGTAAAGAATCTAAATCATAGGTAAACTTAAAAGAATGGAGTAAAAATTACAGGCATCCACCTCCGAAATTGGACGTGGAACTTTAGCTTGTGCATTATTCTTAGTTGTTGTACAGCCTAATTCTCTATTTACTTTTTCTTTTCTTTGACTCTTTACGTCCTCTTCTCGGTTCCCCTTTTTGGTGTTCTCATTGGGTATTATTTATAAGTGCATGAATTGGTATTTTTGTTTGCTTGCGCAGGTCATATTGGATCAACTCTCCAAAATTTTAGGCGAAGCCTACAATTCCTTTCTTTTCTTTATACTTTTCCTGTTATTGCATTACGTTATTGACTCCTTTACATGGTGACCTCTTTCTTCTAATTCTTTATCATTGTTGTTGTTGTTGGATGGAGATATCCTCACGAAAATTTGGAGTTGAGGCAACTTTTGGTTAACAAAACAAGTCATACTTCCTTGTCTTTTTCCATTCTCTATCTTACGTGTATGCGCCCTTATCTTGTCTTTTTCCGTTCTCTATCTTACGTGCGTGCCATTTCTTATTTTGCTAATTTGCATGTGTCGTTATCTTTTTTCTTTTTCTGTTTATTATTGTTGTATGACTGCCGATGTACGTGGACTGCTGACCATATCCTACACGTATCTATACAAGACAAAAACAATTATGGTAAAGACTACCTTTATCTTGAAAAATGATTTTTGATGTAAAATTAAGCTCAATTTTGACCCTAATAAGTTTAGATTTAGGAAAAAGTCTAGAAATACGAGTTCTAGATTTCAATTTTATATTTATACGAAAATTTAAATCACCTAAATCAAAGTTTGGATGTAAAAGTTATAATCATAATACAACAAATAGTGAGAACTCATGCCACTAAAAATTAATTTAATATATGAGTTTATCATCATTTAAGTACATAATTAAAAATAATATAAAGAAAATCACATATTATTCAAATAAGTAACCAAAGACTTTAATTAAAGAGGAATGAAAAATATGAGTTCATCATGAACTATACTTTACAATATATGCCTTCATCATCATCATCTTCTTCTTCATATATTATAATAATAATAATAATAATAATAATAATAATAATAATAATAATAATAATAGCAATAATAATAATAATAATAATAATAATAATAATGACTCATAATTTACATAGAAACATGCTAACAATCAAAGATCGTAACTAAGAAAAGAATGAACACCAATCTTTATCATAGGATAGAGATTTATCTTATCTCAAGCCAATATTCTAGCAAAAAAGAAAAATACTCCTAACATGATAACTAACTACAAGACCCTTGACTAGCCATTTCTAAACCATTTCTAATTTTTAACCCTTCTTTGTTTAAGGAAAATAGAGAATGATTAAGATGAAGATTAAGAAGAGGAATAAAGAAAGAAAATTAGATTAGGGAAAGAAGAGGTTAAAATGGGGCTCGGTTAGCAAGATAAGAAGAATGGAGAAGAACACTTAGAAAAATAATGAATGGTAAGTCATGAAGAGAAATAGGAGAGTGCTTTCATATAAGGAGGATGGAAATAGAAATCAAGATGAAGGCTAATAAAGGCCTTATAGATTAAACAAAGAGGAAAGGAGAGAGAAGAGTTGACTAAGTTGATAGGAATGGTGGAGTGTAAGGATAATAGTTGTAAAATGATAAGGGATGAAGAATGGGAGGGAAGGGGGCAAAATTAGGTCATTAAAAGGTGAAGTGGAGTAAAGACATAGCTGCATGAGTGAGAGGAGAAATGGCAAGTGAGAAGAAATACCTCTAAAATACTTTTGGGAGATTTTTAGCTTAATAAAATGATAAAATGATCAAAATAATGTGAAAATATTTCCAAAGTACCAAAATATGCTTATTAGTATAAAATATATTAATTAAAAGTTTTTACAAATATTAGGAAGAAAATTGAAGACAAAAATGAAAAGTTGCTATAAATGTTGTGTGACTAGTTGACTAGTAAGGAAGGATCGGTCGATTGATATCCCAAGTATAAAAATGAACTTTATGCTTGTACCAGTTGATTGGTTGTAGGCACAAATAACCAACTAGCATCCCTAGAACACCCATTTTTATCCTTTTTCTAAGTCTTTTTCCACACCAAAAAAAAATTTATTTTATGCTAACATAATTTAAATATATTTTGATAGATTTTAGGATGGGGTTTTTATCATTCACGCCCCTTTCAAACCACACATAGTCAACCATAAATACCAATATTGATTCTCTAAAAATCTAACCCTAACCCTAATGCCATCAACAACCACCATCACCATCATTAAACCCCATCAATCTTTTTTCCCCTTACTTACCACTATTAAAGCCACCACTAAAACCCTACAAATCACCCCAAAACTGAAACCCTAACATACAAACTCTAACCCTCATTACAAAACTCCATTAAGTTCTTCATCTATTTTGGGCTGGTTTCTTTGTGATTGTTCCCCAACTATCTTGTTTTGGTGTTATGTGATTCCAATATACATCATAACCACTATCATGAGACATCATCTAGAAAAATTTAAAAGGAAGTGCATTTTCAAACTCTAGAGCAATAGAAACAAGTGTGGCATATGATTAAAGCGGGTAATGGATGTTTTGCTTCTCTACTAATCTTGGAGAAAAGAGTATTTTGGCAATAGAGCAATGGGATATTTACCATTGGCCTCAATGAAGCAAGGAAGCGAGAGTTCTCTAAGGTGGAAGTATATTGCTACTCAATAATATTTATACAATGTCTTTAGTCAATTAATGTGAGTTTTCATCGTCTCTCCTCCATTAGGAAGCATGTAGATAATTGGTTTTCCGGTTCAATAATAGTCCAGCGGACCGCAAATATTAGGAGATGAATAATGTGGTTGATGACATGGAACATAAGGGGAACAAGCTATTATATGGTTTACATATTTTTGAGTGCCCTCCTCTAGAGATAAAAGATTGTATATTTTTTGATTTGGTTGGATTTGTTAGTTACCGCATGATTAGTTGTTGATATATGTATTATTTAATTTGTAATCTTGGATCAATATCCTTATTTAGCAAATAAAATAAAGCATTATTACCTAAGAATATGCTTTTCTTTTATATTTTAAAAGGGCTTAAACAACCATCATCTTGACAATTTCAAAGATGACAACAAACACTATTATAGCATACAAATAATCATATTATATCAACCACCACATTGACGGATTTCATTAGAGTTTATCACCAATGTCCTTGGGTGAACCACCAACCTACCTTCAACGTCCATCTACATCACCATTTATTAGTTTGAAAAATTTTCAATGTTCGTATGCTTCTTTATCCTTGATTGTCTCACTCTTGAAATTAGTGCTTGAGATTTTGGAAATCCAAGTGCTCACTGTGTCTTTCCTACCGGTTAGGATATGAATACATGTCCAAATACCATGTGAAAATGGAAATTCTATGAACAAATTCTCCACAATCTCATTAGCACCATCACCAAAAATCTAGATGTACTCAATATAACACTTTGCACAACTAATCTCTCCCTTGGAGGAAGCCTATTATGCATGCTTAACCATAGAGGAATCTTATGCCTTGGAAGAATAATAGGTTGCCACACCATTCGTACCCACCACTTCTTTAGTTGTCACAACCTTAGCTTCTCATAAGTAGCTTTTATAGAGTACTCTACCATCCCATCAGAATACCAACTCTGAACAAAAGGATGGAACTGCCCCCAAATTGATTACACTTGCTTGAAAACCTAAGACATCTATGTTGAAGGTACATACATCCAAATATCAACATACCTCAAATAAATAGTAGGAATCCATTTCTCCCACTTGGAGTCCTTCTTGGATGAGATGATCTAGAAAAGCTTCCCCAAATCACAATAATTTCAGAGCTCAAGAATAATAAATCCCAATCACCCTTCATCTTTTAATGTACAAATATGGTTCCAGTAAATTAAAGCTCTCCTTCTCTCAGGCATAAGATGAAGAACCATAAACTAATGAATATTTTAGTTTTAGCAAATGAATATTTCAATTGAAGTTGTTGACTATTGCTTTTTTGTATGTGATTATTTGTAATTCATTTTATGATTATTGTAGTTCCAATTGATGTTTATTCTGTTTTAGTCGGTTTCACTAGTCGATTATTGTCTTTTTGCTTTGTGGTTATGTTAGTTTCAATTGGAGACAATTTTTTATTTTTAGTTGATGATTATTTCCTTTTTACTTGATATAAATTTTATTTTCTATTGGTTATTAGTTTAGTTTCAATAGACAATAAGTTTAGCTAAAAACTAATTGTCTTTTTACTTGATTATTTCATTTTCAGTTAATGATTATTGTGGTTTCACTTGATGATCATTCCTATCTTACTTGATGATTATTGCCATTTTACTAGCTGATTGTTTTAGTTTCAATAAGTGATTTTTATATTTTAGCTTATGATTATTTTGGTTTCATTTTATGATTATTACTATTCCACTTATTGTTTCCATTAATTATGATCTTAATTAAATAGATTAGACAAAAAAACTATAACCTATGATCATCACCCCCTTTTGACTACCCACTATCTCTAGCCCTACAGATGTTGTGACACTTCAAATTTTCACAACAAAAAAAATTTATCATTTTAAGATAATGTAGAAGTTGAAAACCAAAATTGAAGGATATTATCACCACATCAAATATAAGAGAGGTGTTGTAATCCTCTGAAATTTTAAAAACCTATATTTTAATAAATAAATTTTATCTGGGATAAATTAGCCTTTAAATCTATTTAATTTAATTATTTTATGGATTTTGAGTATATAAAAGTGGGTGTAAATATTTAATAAATTAAAATAAATATTTTGTTATTTTATCATACCCTTTTTATTTAGATAATTTTCCAAACCATTACTTTACTTAAATTATCATTTTTAAAACCTTATATTTTAATTGTATTAAATTAAATTATTAAATATATTTATTACCCAAAAATATTGTATTTTATTATTTTATAAATTAAATTATTTTATTTAAACACATTTTCCTTTTTATTTTTCCTTTTTTCCTTTTTCCTCCTCCTTTTTCTCTTTTCTTTCTTTTTCCTTTCCTTCCTTGGGCCACCGGTTGGCCGGCCTGCCCCTTCCCCTCCTACGCTTGGGCCACTGGCCTGTCTCCCTCCTCCTCCCCTCCTTTCCTTTTCTTTCCCTCAGCCTGGTTCCCTTTTTCTTTTTTCTCTCTTCTCCCACGCGAGCCCGGCTTGCCCCCCTCCTTCCTTTTCTTTCCTTTCTTCCCGACCGGGCTGACTAGCTCTGTCTTTCCCTTCGGCTGCTCATCACGTTCAGCTCCCTCCCCTTCTTCTTCTTCTTCCTTTCTTCTTCCTCTATCCCTGGCGAGAATCCTGACCCCTGCCATATCTACCACCCCACCTGCAACTTCCTCTCCCCTATTGCTTCCCCTATCTCTCTCTCTCTCTCTCCCTCTCGTTGTTTTCCTACCATACCGGCCCCACCATCTCTCCCTCTCCCTCTCCCTGCCATTGACATACCTTTATTCTCCCCATCTCCCTGCAACCCCCATTCCCCTACCACCCTATCGCCACCCGCTTACCACCTTATCCCCTCCTCTCTCTCCTTCTTCCCTTCCTGTCCCATTCGGTCATTTTTTTCAAACTCACATGCCTTGCCCGAGCCTCTTTTCTCTCCCTTTCTCCTCCTTCCCTCACCCTCCCTATTTTGCTTCGCTCCCGCCGCTCCGTCGTTCCCGCCACCTTAACAACCACTTGCACTACCCCTGCCACCCTCTACCTTACCCTCGATCGATCACAACACCCACTGAGGCACCCTGCAACCTCCTTCTTCCTCCTCTCTTTTTTTTCTCTTCTTTCCCTCCCTTCTCGGCAGCCACCCTGCGCTGCCTCGATCCGCAGCCGTTCCTCTGTCTCTACCGCCACCTGAGCCACCAAACTAACCCCTGCAACCCCTCTACCACCCCTAAGCCTCCTTTGGCCGAAACCACCACTTAGAAGCCTTCATTTTCTCCCTCCATTTTCCTTCCTCCTCAGCCCATCCCTCTCGACCCATCTCGGCATCCCCTCTTCGTGGCCTCGCTGCCGCCGCCGACATTAACCCATCCCCGGCCACCACCTACAACCCCTCTCCACTTCTACACCATTACGTTGCCCCAAATCCTCCCCCGCATGCCCTTTTTCTTAGCCCCAAAACCCCAACCCAAAAATAGCCTATTTTCCCTCCTTTCATCCACTTTTGAGCCTCTCCCCTCATTTCTTTGCATGCAGCTTATGCTGGATGAGCAAGATAAGATGCTACATGCTTGGTTATGTTTTTTTTAAATAAATTTTAAGGTATAATTATATTTTAATTCAAGTCTTTGATTAATTAAGCATTATAAAGTTTTATACTTTGATTTTATTATTTCTAATGTAATAAATCTTGATATTATTTTTAGTTATTGGTTTTGATAATCAAAGCTTGAACCTTTAACTGGAATACCGGTAAGGTTCATTTTTTCAAGAATCAAGGTAACCATTAAATCCCACTTAAACATATGGATAACGTATGTTAGCACATCATGCATTTTTAATGTGTATTATACTTGATATATATTATTTAATATATTATATGTGGTTTCTGATGTTGGTTGATAAAAGGAAGCATGATAGGTTATATGATATGTATGGAAATATTGTTTAAGGTAAGAGTTTGGTTTTTAATGAAAATGTTAAGTATTATCTATGTTGTATTATGCTATTGTGATCTTAATGCATGATTAATATTTTGTGAGATTAAGGGGTATTTTAGTAATATATATCTTGTACAAGAATATGGCCTAATATTTGTGGGTACTAAAAGTATATATTAAATATATTAGTTGTGGATGAGGTATTATTATTAATATTTTAAGTAGTGGCAATAATTTAAAATGAGTGGTGTAATAAGGAGCAAAATGGTAATTTGTAATTAAAAAGGGGTATTATGGTAATTGTATAATAAAAAGGGTAAATTGGTAATTTTATAATCAAGGGGTAATATGGTAATTTTGGAAGTGAAGGAATAAAATGGTAATTTTATAATTTAAGGGGTAAAATCATAATTTTGTAATTAAAGGGTAAAAATGGTAATTATGTAATTAAAGGGTAAAATGGTAATTTTGTGATTAAAGGGAAAAATGGTAAATTTGTGATTGAAGGGAAAAGTGGTAATTTTGTAATAAAAGGGCAATATGGTAATTTTGTAATTAAAGGGGCAAAATGGTAATTTTGTGATAAAAGGGCAAAATGGTAATTTTGTAATAAAAGGATAAAATAGTAATTTCATAATTAGAGGGAAAATGGAAATTTTGAAATTAAAAGAGGTCAAATGGTAATTCCGTAATTAAGGATAAAATGATAATCTTATAAGTGAGAGGGTGTTATGGTAATTTTTGGAAGTTAAGGGGGTAAAATGGTAATTTTAAAGTAAAGGGGTAAAATGGTAATTTTGTAAATAAAAGGGGTAAAAGTGGAAATTGAAAAGGAGTAACTTGATAATTATAATAATTGAGAAGGATAAATAATAATTTAAATAACTAAAGGGTAATTTGATCATGGAGAAGGGTAAAATGGTAAACATGATAAATATGAGGGGCAATTTGGTAATTTAACCAACTAAAGGGGTAATTTGGTAATTAGGATAATGAACAGGGGTAATTTGGTAATTTAACCAACTAAAGGGGTAAATTTGGTAATTAGGATATTGAACAGGGGTAATTTGGTAATTTATCCAACTAAAGGGCAATTTGCTAATTATAATAAAGGAAATGGGTAAATTGGTAATCTAACCAACCAAATGGGAAATATATTAAGTGTAACAATTACGAAGGGTGATTAGTGGCCTAACAAGTGTGGGAATTAGCTCGATAACCTAAACCGAGTAAGGGTGTAGCTAAGGCCGAATGTGTGCTATGTGTCCTACATGCCTTGGATGTCCTATATAATTATATGTCGTGTTCTATATGCTATTATCTTAACTATTTCATGTGTGGCGTGGCTTGGAACCGAGATGTGCTCATGTGTCCTGTTTTGATATGTGCTAATACAGATATGTTGTACGTTATGATGTGATGTGATGTGGCCCCTTAGGACATGCATGCTAGGATAATTGATGTGGTGATGTAGGATGGAGGCATGAAAAAGAAAAATGGGAAAATAGGATAACCAAAGGGAAGTAAGTTGGCTAACGTAGGTATGAGAGGAACTTGGGTTTGCATGAGATGGTTAGAGCCCAAATGGGGGCAGACTTTACGTATGGAAAGTTGCCTTGGGGCGTGAGGAAGTTAATAGAAGTGTCGTTTGGGTATCTGGAGGCTTCGGGCAAAAATAAGTACGTGGAACAGTATAAGAGTGCGTAGGAGACCAGGCTAGGGTTTAGAAGGAAACCCTAATGTTAGAAGGTGGAAAAAGAAAAAGAAAATAATAAAAATAAATGAGAATGAGTGGGGTAGAAAGTGAGGGTTGGATCTAAGGGTCGTGACGTGTAGGGTGTTGAAATAGTTTGGGATGAGTAAGGTAGAGAAGGATGGGCCACATAGGCCCAAATTAGGGTTTCTGGAGAAAACCTAAGGGTAAGGTGGTGAGTGGACTTTGAGGGTATAAAGTGTGGGCCTTGACCCACGCACTTAAGAATTGGGCTCTCGGTGTGAGAAAGTGGATTAAGGGAAGGATGTCAAGGTGAGTTAGGAGGTGCAGAAGTCTCAAGATATGGGACGGGCTCTCTTAGGAGGATAAGTGTGGATATAGTTAACCATGCATGTCTAGGGTGAAAATTGTTGAATAAGATACGATAAAATACTAATCATGTAAAGTGGAAGATTATTGAGCTGGGCCCAAACTTATCCACCGGCATAATAGTGGCCAGGTGCCGGGATGCCCTAAAGACCGATCCACCGGCATATAATATTGGTTAGGTGCGTTTTGCCCTATAAGTGACTAATTCACCGGCTATAATAGTGGGGGATCCCGAGCTCAATAAACCAAACCCTAATTTGTTAAGACAAGTAAAAGACACTATGTACTTACAGTGGAACACCATGAGAGTCGGGGCCAGACCGATCCACCGGCATAATAGTAGCCTGGAGCGTTTTGCCCTGGAGACCGATCCACTGACATATAATAGTGGTTAGGTGCATTATGCCCTATAAGTGATCAATCCACCGGCTATAATAGTAGAGTTCCCGTACTCCCATGGATAGTTATAAGCCGAGATGATGGATTAATGATGGAATAATGGCCTTAAGGCCCTAAAAGTATCGATTATTTATTATGGCCTATTAATTTTTGGTTGACTTGTTAAGTATGCGAATGGACGAAAGTGAATGTTACGTATGCACCATTAATATCTGATTGACTTGTTGAATATGTGAATGTATGGATCTGAATATTATGTTTACACCTGTCGTTATGTATGGATATAGTAGTATATCATGTGTTACATTGTATGCCTACTTTTAAGTGTGTTTTTAAAGGGTTACTTAGTACCGTAGTAGTGAAGGGTTCCATTCGTGGGCCCCCTGCCTATTCAATGGGCAGTACCCCTTGCAGGTCGTATTCGGTGTTACTCAAGTGGGCCATTGGAAAGGAGCGTAAGGAACTATCCATAACTGTTAGGGTTTTACTCCATCTCCTTAAAATTCACAGTTTCTATGTATTTTTTGTTTTGTAACCATTTACTTGCGCTACTTTGATTTAAATATATTTGAATTTCTCGTAAATTGTGTTTTACTCTTTTAACCTTAGCACTTGGTACTGGAACGGTAGGAGTGAATCGGTCTGGTACTAAATGTGGCGGTAATATCCCCAAAGTTCACAGTTTATTAATTTGCTTACGCTAATTTTCTTTTAATTAAACGAAATTTTTTAGTAGTAAATTTTGAGGGTGTTACAGGTGTGGTCATTCACTTAAATCATACTTGATGTAAGGCTAAAACGTTTAACCAAAACCATATACAAGAGTCAAAGATAGCGTGTGACAGAGAGGGAGAAAGATAAAGAGAGAGAGAGAGAGAGAGAGAGAGAGAGAGAGAGAGCTACGTGATGGATAATATGATAAATTTTACAAAACTTAAATATAGGAATGAATCCAAGAGTTTAAAAACTGAAAAGAAAAAAACCCCAAGAAAATGAGAAAAAGCCTAATTGAACCAATTAGCCTAACTCTCTGATATAATAAATCTTTCCCAAGCAATGGGCATACATCAAGATAATCAAACCTACAAAATATCTTCTTCTCCTCGGAGCAAAAGCCATATCAACATAGTGATCACATAAGGTAGTATCAGTATCGTGAAGTACTAGTAAAATAAGTCTATCTTATAATAGAGAGAGGGCTCATGCTACATATAAATTTCATATTAATCATGGTATAATAGGCATGCTAAAATACATTATCATGGAATAATAACAATAACACGAGATAATTTCATACATCACAGACATAAATAAACTATACTACTATTGTTGTTGTTGTTGTTGTTGTTGTTGTTGTTGTTATGTTGTTGTTGTTGTTGTTATATGACCACATGATCCAATTTTTAAGATATTCGAATAACACACCTAAACTTGCACCATGAACGTGGTCATGACAGTAACACAAGGGTATATAGATCCCTTACATGGGAATACCCTTTATCGATTGCAACCTTGTAGAGCACCGACTATAATATGGGTGTTTGTAGGTTATCACACCAAATACGAACATGGGAAAAACCTCCACCAACCACAACCTAACAGAGCATGGACCTAATAGGGGTATTTGGGAAATGACACCAAACATAGATGAGGAAATCCTAACCTCCCAAATTAAGTGTTGAGGTAATAACACCAAATGCAAATGACCAATCCAAACCTCCCAAAATAGGTTTTTAGATGATAAATAGAACACCCCCATTTTTCACTACCGAAAAATTTTGTTAGAACAATTGCAGAAGAAGAAAATATCTAAGAAAAATGGAGTGTTATCATGGTACCTAGCATAGGATAGATGTTCGATGCCTATCCAATATCTGATACAAGGCTAAACCATTCAAATAATTAAAAGAATAGAGTGCACAAAGTAATAGTTTGATTAAACAACTCCAAAAGTGTGTACACTAGAGGACCCTAAGAGCATCTACAACAAAGGTGCAAAAAAAAAATCAATATATCTCTTAAAATTATTTTAATATAATTAAATTTTATTTTATATTTTAAATGTTTAAATAAAGTAAAATTTTGGTGCAATATGATGAGTAAAATTTTTGCGTCGGTGCAGAAACTTGCGCCTCTTTACTTATTTTGATCTTTTTGCTCCACTGCTGTAGCAGATTGCGTCGGAGCAACAGACGCAAAAATTTTTTTGCGCCGTTGCTGTGGACGCACTAATGGGTTCAAATCAAATCATTACAAAATACATGCAGATAAAGTATGGGCTACAAAACATAATTGAGGGTATGATACCCAAATTAAAAACATGGTCCACCATGGATCCCACCAAAACCTTTTAGATGTCCTTAATCCCAAGCCCCGACACAACTAAAGTAGGCCCTTTACTAACCATCCCCAAATACCTTTACATGGTCCTCTACTTATGGGAATGAGTAGGTGAGAAAAAAATGGGCACATTAGTATGCTACATATTAAGTAAGCCAATTTTCTTCCTTAATGTACACAAATATGCCAACTTATCATATAAGAAGATAGATTACAGTATGCATCTTGACAAGACTATATATAAACATAAGAGAGCATGAGACATGCCATCATATATAATTCTAGTATAGTAGAATACATCATGCTTATATTCACCATATTTTCACATAAACACTTACATAAGTAATACCAAAGAGTATCCAAGCAAACCCTAGGCTTATTTCCAATTATCCAATTCCTTAGGACATACCATTGATTTATCTATGTAAGAGATAGGCCAATTACCTAATTAATGTTCCATTCTTTAACCAATTAGTCAAGTGAATAAACAAGCTTTATTCATTTGGTCAATCATATCATTACTTCTATTTCTAAACTAATCATCAACCACTTACTTGATTATAATTTATAATTATCAGCCCATATTTACTATCCATATTTTATTATCATTTAGTGATGGATTGTGCACCACCCCATGGTCTCACATACCATAGAAGCCTTTCCAATAAGGGACGTAAAGTCTAGGCTGAAGCCATTCACCAAGTGGACATAAGTCCAAGCAAAGCCAATCACCAAAATGGACATAAGTCTAGGTCAAAGCCAACCAATATGGACATAATTCCACGTTGATTCCAACCACCTAGGTAACCAGACCCTTTAGTATCGATACCCATTAGTACATCATCGGTGTCAATAATAGGTAAGGCATTTGGACCTTTTTATGATCCTTCCCAAAGGCAAATCCTTAAGGCACCAAAAACACCTAAAGATATACTAACCCCGATAGCTAATCAAGGATTGGGTAACCTAGAGCCAAACCTAACTCAACTTTCTTTAACTTTACATGATTAATGTTTTATTCATAATGATGGGTGATCATACAAGAACTATACAAAGCAAGCAAGTCAACTTTCATGATAATCCATATTAATCATTTTCTTTCCATTTTTCCAACCAAGTGGGTTTTCCATTTATCCTTGGACAATGTTATTCATATCCACCATTATGTTTAATTCCATTCCAAGCTGTGTTTCATTACTCTTTTTTCCATAGCCTCACTTATTATAAGTGAAATGTCCATTTAATCCTTTCATTACTCATAGAGTATACCCTAACCCATGATCCATTTGAATCTTTTAATTAGGCTAATATTCCATAATAAAATATGTATTTTATCCCATTAATAACTATAGTATAGTACCAATCATAATTTCAAAGTCTAACCAAACAAAAAAAAAATCAAATTAAGCAAACTGGTCAAACCAATCGATCGGTCCGGCCTAACCAATCCATCAGCTTAGGTCGACCAATCAATCTTTTTGACTCAACCAAACCATGCTTGGGCAAACCAAACTACTATTCATAGACCAGTTGATTGGTTTTGCTAAACCAGTTGATGGGTTTAAGAAGAGAGTAAGAACAAGGTCTATGCAAGTGTATCAATCGATGGATTGGGTCAACCAATCAACTGTTCTAGGAACCAGTTGATCGGTTTGACCTAACCAGTCGATTGATTTACCCTAATATAACACTAAATCAAATATTTCATGTGGATCCTTTCATAGAAATTCTCTTTAGCCATATTACAACATGTATCAATATCAGTTATCATATTTCCAACCAAGTTAACATGCATTTATCAACATGAAGTTATCATGGCCTATTTTACCCATTTCATGCTTTTTACTCAAATCATGTTATTTAAGTATCCAAATCATACATACAACTACACTTCTTCATACCAACATGCATCAATCAACTAAAGATAGCATCGAACATGTAGAAACACTTGATAAACAATTTAGAAGCAAGAATTACTTGATGTAGGTAAAATCCTCTTAAAATAGAAATTCCAATTGGGGAATTTCTCAGCTTTGAAACCCTTAAAATCAAAGTCTTAAACTCAAAAATTATACCAAAATCTTATCAAATTTAAAACTTAAAAATAGAAGAGAATAAGGACACACCAACTTGAGGCCAAAAATAGGGAAAGAAACTGAACTACTCAACCATTTTATAGAATCTAACTGTAACACCCCGGTTTTGGAAATGTTAATTATAAATTAATAATCATATGATTAGTTATAATTATTATTTTAGGAGGTTTAGTATTAAAAAATTTATTATTATTCATATTATTTTTAAGGTTTAGATAAAAATTTAATTAGGTTAAAATTTGATAGAAATTGGATTATTTAATTTAATCCTAGTTATACCTGTAAATCTTATCCTAATTATTTTATTAATAATCTCGACTCTTAACATGATATAAATCTCTAAAATCTATTCCTGATTATTTTATCTTTTTTCATTCTATTAAACCTATCATAATCCAGATTATTTTTCCTGGATTATCTTTTAATCCGGTACCTTGATCTACCCAAACTAAATGTAAAATAAAAGTTTCAAATGGATATTTTCTACTCTACTGTCTACTTTTTCTATCTCCTTCATTTCCTTCCTTCACTCAACCCATCACCTCATCTCAACCCTCTACATTATATACATATGCATGCTAAATACACTCTAACCAAACATCCCTCCACTACCTAACTCCCTTCCTTTATTTTGTTTGGCCTTCCCAGCCCCTAACCATCACACGCAACACCCAACCTCTATTCCTTTTCGACTCACCCCTCCCTGAGCCAAACCTAACATACATGCAGCTCACTAACCTCCGCACGTACCCATTCACCACAATCCCCCTACTCCCCTCTCTCTATTTTGTTCGATTTTTTCCAACCTCCCAGCGTTCTGCCTATATACCCAGCCCACACCACTAGAAACCACCTTCCAACCTACACATACCACCATTATCCAGCAATAGCCTCTCCCCTGCCCAACATAGCCGCAAGCCATCTCTCTATCCAGTGCTAACCCTCCTTTCCCACTTTCTGCATTTTCCTCAACCTATCGAGCCTTCTACTACTAGCCACCACATCACCTCCTCCCCTCTACATTCTCTTCTTCCAGCACCATCCACCTCTCTGCCACCTCCTCCATTTCTCTCCACCTTCAACTAAACATCTCTAGCAACTCTACCCTAGCAGCCAACCATCTCTACCCTTCCTCCTCTTCTTTCTCCTTCTCCTATAGCACCACTACAGCCTACACCGACCACCAAACCAATCCAACTAGCCTTCCTAAGTTGCCCACGTCACCCTCCAACAACCTCCACCCACAACTACAACACCACCCCATCACCACCAATCACCACCGTCACCCAACCCAACCATCACCACTAGTCTCCACGCCATTGGTTACCACCTCTTTCGTGCACTGCTCACACTGCATATTATTTTACTTATTATTTTATCTGATAGATATTAATTCGATAATTGTGGTAGTATCTTTAGGTACAAAAGGTTGATTAGCGGGATTTGATAACTTTAGTAGGATACCGCTCCTTTTACATTTTTGATGGAATTCAGGTAACCGTTACACCCTACTAAAATGATAAATATGGCATGATAGCAAATTAGGATTTTTGGTGTATGAAAATATGTTAAGAATGATTTATTACGATATAATTATGCGTTAATTATTATTATCATGAAAAATGGTAAAACAAGCATGTTATCTGACGTAAAATATTTCAGGTACAAAAGTATGATTAAAATGATTTTAATGACAGGAAAATATTTTGTATGATAATTACATATAAAATAATCGGTTGAGAATGCTTAGATATAATTGTGGAATAATTATTTTGGATGTGTGCCATAGGGGAAACTTAGTCATTTTTATTGTATTATGATATTTATTCTAAAAATTATATCTAATATGTATTATCTGTTATTTATTATGCGATCATGTATTTTTTACGTTTTAAAAGTGTATGATAGGATTTTGTATGCATAAACAGGTGTAAGGGTAAAATAGTCTTTTGACATAGCTAATAATTTAAATTGCATAATAAGTAATTGAGTTATTTCATTTTTGCCTTTTCATAACAAATTAATAAATAAAATGGATTTAGTATTTAAATGGATGATAATCTGATAATTATTGATCTTAGGGGGCATTTTGGTCATTTCAATCTAATGTGCCCAAATGTGAATAATTGGACATAGGATGACCTTAGACTTTTAATATGTTGATCTTAGTGTTGACTTTGACCTCGTTTTGGATTTTTGACCTTGGGGTTGACTTGGATAATTGGAAATAAAGGAAAAACTAATAAGCATAGAAATGAGAATAATTATGCAGTATGTGTTATTTGTGATCACCTTATAAAATACTAATACATAAAGTGAAAGACTTAGGCTTCATTTGGTTTATGGAAAACCAGAAAGAAAGAAAAAAAAATTAGACGGAATTTTTTTTTATGTTTGGTTGTCAAAAAAAATCTAAAGGAAAGAAAATAAGAAGAAAAACATTACGGAAAGTTACCCTATACTATTTTCTTGCGCAGAACGGGAGGAAAAAAAGAAGAAAGCAAAGGAAAATTTTCATACTGTCCTTCCTCGACCTGTCGACCCTCATTTTCTCCCAACACAGGCTCCTTCAATGTCATCCCTCGCATCCTCCTCTTCTGCAAGTCAATCAATCTCTTTCTTCGATTGATTTTTGTAATCTTCATTGTCTATCGATATTGAGCTCTAAACTTTGGCTTATTTTCTTTAACTTGGTCCTGCAATCTATTCGGCCTCTCCCACCACCTTCACTTCTTTCCTAACCACCACATATCGTCACCTAAATTGGTTGAAAAATATTTTTCCACGTAGTGATTGGTGGAAACTACGGAGTGGATCTAATTATAAACACTGATCAGGATGCCCCAGGCAGGAATACTACATAGCCTAAAAGCCAAAATTTGATAATGTATAGAAAAGCCCAACAGGCACTGTTACGATGCCCTGATGATAGGTCATTATGAATTACAACAATTGTTATGATTTTAATACTGCATCGATCTGCGATTATTTTTCTAAAATGAGATATAATTAAGTGGATAATTACTATCTGCATCAAATTTCCCTTATTTACTATCCCTCTGCCTACCCTCATTATTACAGCTTCTGGGGTTGAGGATGTGATTGGTGGAAGTGGAGTAGATTGGACTAGTGGAGTTAAGCAGATGGGTAGCGCATTGTCATCGTCATCCATGGTACAGTCATAGGATTATAGTGATTCGAGTTTTAGCATTGAATACGAGAGGAAGAAGATGCATATGCAGATAAAGAAGAGATTCTTGGTGAACACGCAGAGTCCGAGTATGAGTTTGTTGTCATCGGCATCTTCGGGTTGTGGTTCTGTGATAGATTAGCAAAGGGTTGAGGAAAATGAATTGAAAGGACTAAATGGGTTTTCGCTTCTAGTTTGTGCTAGGAAGAGTCAAAGTTGAAAGGAGGTTAATGCTGTAAATTTGGGTAATTAATGGTCGGGTCTTATTTCTTTTCACTTTCTCTACTAATGAAGAATTTGCTTCGTTGGCTTTCTAGATTCAAATTTAGATTAGATTGATCTTTTGGATTGCATTATTATACTAGGAACTTCATACCCCCATACTTGTTGGCGGTGTTACTGGATAGAAATATTGGAATTCTTTGACAAATGATGCAATACTATTATTAGTATGTCATTACTTTTTAGAATTATCCCAATCATTGTCAATTTTACTTATGTTTCGTTTATCTATTTATGTCTTATGATAATGCCATGGACATGAGCTAATATATACTAGTCCTGAGTTCTCATCATCCTCAATCCTAATCCGAAACTATGTCCTCGTTGAAGATATCATCCATTGACTCAAATGTGATGATATACAATTAGACGAATAAAAGTTGGTTTTTAAATTCTTACATTGGTGAGTAAAGTATGATATTTTATTTTATTTTATTTTTGCTTACTCTATCTCTTATTAGTAGAAAGATTTAAATGTTATTGGTATTTTATAAATTCCAAAAAAACTATACTTAGTTATATATGTAATATTTTCGAATTTTTCTAAAAAAATTTGGAATTAGTATTGAGTTCAGACAATTTTTATACTTTTATTATAAACTTTATAAAAAAATTTATGTATAAATATAAAATTCTAATTTTAATAAATATAAAAAAAAATTTAAATAATAAAATTCAATTTTTCTCATAATTTTTTTTCTATAAACCAAATACTAAAAATATTTTCCAAGAATTTAATTTTCCATAAAATTTTCTCCAACAACCAAACAAAGGACATAAAATTAATTTCTTTTATTTTCTTTCCTTCAATTTTCTTTTCTCTACATTTTCCTTTTCACTTAACTTTCTACAAACCAAACAGAGCCTTAAAGTTTGGAAATGGTTTCTCTCTAGGGGTAGCTACCCTAGAGACGAGGTAGGAGTCCTCAATTTGTTTGATTTTTTGGTGTGCCGATTGTACCTTAGTAAGGCCTTAGTGTACTCTATAAGTAACCTATGAGCCCTATAGGGGATATTGATACTTAAGGATTAGGTATCCGAGGTGAGGAGGATACTTTGTGCCTTGTGCATCAGTATGAATACAGTGTTGTTATACCTCTAGATTAGATGGTTGGGAGGGTACTATGATGCTTGTGTGCCGGTATGACCGGTGTACTTTTATGTATCCGGATTATTATTGTATCCCCCTCGAGTAAATAAAAATAGAAATGATATGATTTGATTGGAATGATTATTATTGGATATTAGATTGGTTTGGTAATAGCCTTTATGCCTACCTATGGTTTTGGGTAGTGGCCTTTGTGCCTACATGTGGTTTCGGTAGCAACCTTTGTGCTTACCTGTGGTTTTGGGTACCAGCTTTTGTGTCTAACTATAGTTTTGGGTAGTAGCCTTCATGCCTACCCGTGGTTTTGATAGCAGCCTTTGTGCCTACCTATGGTTTTGGTAGTAGCCTTTTGTGTCTACCTGTATTCTTGATTGAGGAAAAATTTCCCTAAATCAAGTAAGTTATTCTTACTTCTAAAATGGGTTATGAGTATACTTGCATGTTATGGAACTCTTTAAGTTTGATATTACATGTTGGCATGAATATATAGCCTTATAGAACTGTATTGAATGGTCAAACTGCACATTTTGAGTGAAAAGCATGAAACTTGAGGAAAGATTAGGAGGTGGTGATTAATGGAAAAATATACAACTAATGTAAGCTAAAAATGTAATTCGTGATATTAGGACATGTTTTAATATGGTATGATGATGAATTATAAACGTGATCTGCAAATAATTGGTTGGTGTTGTTGGAAGGCAAATTACTCAACAGGATAGGTTAAACCAATCGACTAGTTCCTAGAACAGTAGACTGGATAACTCAACCCATCGATTGGTAGGCCTGTAGAGACCCTGGTCTTACTCTCTACTTAAATCCATCGACTTATTGGCCAAAACCAATCAACTAGTTTATGAACAATCAATGGGTTTGCTAAAACTGATCTATCAGTTTGAGGAAAGTATGGTCTAGGTGAGCCAAACCAATCGACTGCTTGGGCTAGACCAATCAATTAGTTTAATTAGTTTGTATGATTTTGTTCCTCTCAATTTAGATATACTTTAAGACCATGCATGGGATTGTTATATGACTAATTGATGGATAAAATACATATATTACCATGGATCAATGACATAATGAATGGAATAAATGGACCATGATTCATGACATACTTAATGGTTCTTGAGAAATAGGGTGGTGAAATAAGGAATGTAATTAAATGGAATAGTATAACGGGCATGATTAATATTAAAAAAGTATAAATGGAAACCCCACACATGGTTAGGGGATGGAAAGGATTAACAGGGAAGAGATATGTGAGTGTCTTGCTTACTCTTTGTATGGGCCTTGTGTGATCATGTAACACCATAAATAATATACAAATCATGTAAAGAAAAAGACAATTAAGTTGTGTATAGGTATAGGTTACTCGATCCTTGATTAGCTACTGGGGTTAGTCTGCCTTCGGGTGGGATCTTAGTAGATCCCGGTACCTTACCTACTCTAGACACCGATAATGTACTTGAGGGTATCAATACTAAATAGTCTAGTTACTTGGTGGTTGTCTTCGACCTAGACTTATGTCCATATTAGTTAACTTTGCCCTAGAATTATGTTCATTGTGGTTATTGGCTTTGGCCTGGACTTTATGTCCTTTGGTTTAGATAGGCTTCCATGGTATGTGAGACCATAGGGTGGTGTACATTCTATTTCTCGATGATGAATAATTAGATAATAATTGAATCGAATGGTTGGATGATAACAATGATACAAATTAGAATGAATACTTGGATAATAAATTGGATGATTAATTGGTTAATAATTTGAACGAATGATTGGATGGTGACTATATAATTATATGGATAAAGAAATGGTATAACCTAATTGACTTAGTTGGAAAATAAATCATAGTGTTCACTTGAATAATCTGCTTAGTATAAGTATGTGAATACCTATGATATTATACTATGAAAACGGGCATGATACATTATGAGTTGTCTAAGTTATGCAAGGTAGTGAATCCTAATGCATTATCTGATTATGATAGAGTAGATATACTTATTTATTTGGCATTGGCATAATGCATGTTAAGTATATTTCCCATGAAATGATTGAACCTTGTATGCTTGTAACTTCCGTTGAAGAGGTAACTTGGCTTACTCAGTACGTTGCGTAATGATGTGTCTATTGGCTCGGTCACCTACTCATTCTGATATGAACCTTAAAAATTTATACTTAATTAATTTTGATAATTGTTGTGAATTATTTACTTACAATTGTTTATCTTATTTGGTGGATAAATAGGAGTGTGATGCAGCTTATGGATTCTATGGATCTTCGGTTGTAGCTGTTGGAGTGTGCAGATTAGGTATTTTTTTTGTTAATTAATTGTAATCCCATATGATGCATTCGCCGGTCGAATTGGCTAATGGAAATTAGGTCGGTTGTATAATCCGCCACCCGGTCCTTAATTATGGACTAGTTGGATTGTGGATTAATCAATCCTTAATAGCCATGATTAGCTAAAGTTAGTTAGCTGATGGGAACTATGTCTCAAACTTACCTTGTATTTGGGGAATTCCTTTTGTTGCGTTCTTGGGCTGGTCGAACCTATATCTGCGGCCCAAGATTGTCGACCCTTCCCGTTTCGCTGGGTTGTGTCTCATCTGGGCTGTACGTGTGTATTTTATACGATCTGTTATACGGTCTGTAAGCTGGTATAAATAGGCCATATAACATTGTAATACGTAGATAATTTGGAATAGAATTCAAATCTTGATTTTTCTCTCGATCTCTCTCGCGACTTGTCTCTCTCTCTTGGCGAACCTCTCACTCGCTCTTCTTCTCTGTGTCTGCTCTCTTACTTTGATCGATCTTGATCATTCTTTCTTCGATTTCAGTTGCCGTTGTAAAACTGTGCCTCTGAATCTTTGGATCTTCCTTTGGAGTTTTCCTTAGGTTGAATCCGACGAATCGAACCTTGCGCTCGATTAAATTCTCGATCCTTTTGTGAAACCCTAACAAGTTTCCATCATTTGGTATCAGAGCCTCGTTTATTCGAGTGCTCATAGTTTCATTGTTACCGCTAAGTTCTTTTTCAATTTTTGGGTCGATATCTATTGTTTTCGCTAACCCTACTTTGAGGTGTGAAATTTTAGGGTTTGCAACGACGAAGACCGTATCGATTTCCGTCGTTCTTGAACCGACGATTGAAGTAATTTTGTCCGCTGTTTCGAAGTTCCCAAAAGAAACCCTAATCAAGCTAGGGTTTGGTCAAGAATTTGAATCTTGACTGACTTTGCGACAAATTGTTGTTGGTAACCTCGATTCGTAATTTTTCTTGTTAAATACTACTATCTGCTATAATTAATTTTCAATTTCTTCGTAATATTACTTGTTTGTTAATAAGTACTCAGGTGAAATTACCGGCGAACCGTTGGTTTCGAGAAAAGGGTAAGACCTCCAAGAAGAGGGGTCCCCTAAATAAGTGGATTATTTGCTTAAGCAGTCGCGGTAATATCGTTCCCTTTCACTTATTCATTTTTGTCGAATTATTATTGGCTTGGACAAGTTTGAGTAAGCTATACTATTGCTTCTGTTAATCATTGATACTGTGACACTTCTTGTAATTAGTCTGTGTGTTCTGTTTGTGTGAAGATATTAAATAGATTGATTTTGTTAATTAATTGTTGTTGTGTTAGTTGCTTAAGTCAAAGAATTTCATTATGTCTAACAATGGACAGTTTGTTAATCAATCTGTTTCCAGTAATGATCTATTAGAAACTCTTAGGACTTTTCAAGAACAAATGACTGCTCAATTTGCTGTATTATCTGCTAATCTAGAACAAAGACTAGGAGAATAAGAAATAAGAATCAATGAATTACAACATAACAGAGTTGAAACTAACCAAGCAAGAGTATTAGGAAGGGCTCCTATGGACCCTAGGATTAGAATTCCACCCATAGCTAATCTAGAGGAGCTGGAAATCAAGTATCTAGCAATAGTGATAGGATGCCTAGGCAGAACAATAGGAAAGATAGGGAATTAGAGTTCATTGATAGGAATTTAAATAATCTTAAGCTTAGTATACCCGGGTTCAATGGCAGGAATGACCCTGATTATTATTTTTAGTGGGAAAGGAAAATAGAACTAGTGTTTGAGTGTCATAATTATTCTGAGGAAAATAAAAGTAAGGTGGCTGTAGTAGAGTTTACTGAGTATGCTTCCTCTTGGTATCATAATTTGGTGTTAACTAGACGTAGGTGTGGGGAACCACCTATACAGACTTGGGCAGAATTTAAAACTTTAATGAGAAAAAGGTTTGTGCCAAGTTACTATTATAGGGAATTACATAAGAGATTACAAACAATTAGTCAAGGAGTGAGGACAGTGGATGATTATTATAAGGAATTAGAGGTTTTGATTAGTAGGACAGGAGTTATTGAGGATGACGATGCTACCATGGCTAGATTTCTGAGTGGATTAAATTCAGAGATAACTGATAAAGTAGAACTATATCCTTGTGGGACTTTAAATGAGATGGTAAATATAGCTACTAAGATAGAGATTCAATTAAGGAAGTCTAGGCAATATAAACCCCCTGGGATTGGGTTTAAGAATACAGTAAGGAGAAACTTTGGGGGAACTACTTCTGGAAACTGGAAGAATACTAGTAAGGTTGAATATAAAGGTAGGAATAATGAAGTTAAGGTAGGGAATAAGTTTGAAAAAGGTAAGAATGTGATGACAAACCCTGTGAATGGACCAAACAGAACTAGAGATATTAAATGTTTTAGATGTGGAGGATTGGGACATATAGCTTCTGAATGTCCAAACAAGAGAAACATTTTAATTAGAGAATCTAGAGACATAGAATTTGAATATGAAGAAGAAGATGAAGAGGTTAGTATAGTCAGAGAAGATAATAGTGATCTAGAAGAAAAAGTAGAATTGCCAGTGAGTAGGGATATTTTTGTAGTACGTAGGGCTTTAAACAGTAATAAATTACCTGATTCTAATGCTATACAGAGAGAAAATATATTTCATACCAGGTGTTTAATTGATGATAAATGATTTAACATGGCCATAGATAGTGGTAGTTGTATTAATGCTGCTAGTACTCTGTTAGTGTCTAAATTAGTTTTAACAGCTACTAAACATCCAAAACCATATAGATTGCAATGGCTTAATGAGTTGGGAGATGTCAAAGTTAGTCAACAAGTTTTAGTAAATTTAAAATTAGGAAAATATGAAGATTATGTTTTATGTGATATAGTTCCTATGCATGCTACTCACTTGTTGTTAGGTAGACCTTGGCAATATGATAGGAGGGTAATACATGATGGTTATAAAAATAGATATACAGTACAAAAGGATGATAGGAATATTATCTTAGCACCTATGACTCCAAAAGAAATATTTGAGGATCAAATTAAAATTAAGTCTGATTATAAGGAGTTATCTAAACTTAGTTTGGAGAATGATATTAGTTCAAAGGACATGAAAGGAACATCTGGGTATTATGCTAAAAGTAAGGATGTAGGGAAGGCAATGAAAAGAAATGCCAATGTGTATTTAATGGTTTATAAGGACTGTTATGAGTGTCAGCTAGGAATAAGTGGAGAAATACCTAGTACAGTGAAACAATTATTGGAAGAATATAGTGAATTGTTTCCTGAGGACATTCCTAGTGGGTTACCTCCATTAAGGGGAATAGATCGTCAAATAGATTTTATTCCAGGAGCTGTTATACCAAACAGACTTGCTTATAGGGCTAATCCTGAGGAGGTTAAGGAACTAAAAAGATAGGTCTCTGAATTGTTAAGTAAGGGATACATTAAGGAATCTATGAGTCCTTGTGCAGTACCAGTGTTATTAGTGCCTAAAAAGGATGGTAGTTGGAGGATGTGTGTGGATAGTAGGGCAGTAAATAAGATAACTATAAAGTATAGATATCCTATCCCTAGGCTTGATGAAATGTTGGATCAATTGCATGGTGCTGTTATATTTTCAAAAATAGATTTAAAAAGTGGGTACCATCAAATTAGGATGAAACTAGGAGATGAGTGGAAGACAGATTTTAAGACTAATTTTGGATTATATGAATGGTTAGTAATGCCTTTTGGGTTATCAAATGCTCCTAGTACTTTTATGATACTTATGAACTATGTTTTCAGGGAGTTTATTGGAAAATTTGTGGTTGTTTATTTTGATGACATACTTATATATAGTAAGTCTTTAGAGGAACACTTGAAACACTTAAGGATTATTTTGAATGTGTTTAAGACAGAACAACTTTATGCTAATTTAACTAAGTCTAGATTTTGTCTGGAAAGTGTGGTTTTCTTAGGATTTGTGGTAGGAAAATATGGCATATCTGTAGATGAAGATAAGATTAGAGCTATTCAAGAATGGCCTATGCCAAAGAGTGTGACTGAAGTAAGAAGTTTTCATGGGTTGTGTTCTTTCTACAGGAGATTTGTTAGGAATTTCAGTACTATAGCTGCTCCCTTGACTGCCATAACAAAGAAGGATAATGGGTTTAGGTGGGGTTTAGAACAGCAAAAATCTTTTGAAACACTTAAGACTAAATTAACCCAAGCACTTGTGTTGAGCCTTCCTGACTTTGAAAAGATGTTTGAATTAGATTTTGGTGCTTCAGGGTTAGGAATAGGGGCTGTACTTTCTCAAGAGGGCAAACCAATCGCTTATTTTAGTGAGAAGTTGAATGGTAGTACTTTGAATTATTCTACTTATGAAAAGAAACTGTATGCTTTAGTAAGGGCTTTGGAAGTTTGGCAACATTACTTGTGGCATAGATAATTTGTAATTAATACTGATTAGGAAGCTATTAAATATTTAAAAAGTCAATCAAAGTTAAATAGAAGACAAGGTAGATGGATAGAATTTATTGAGAGTTTTCCTTACATGATTAAGTATAAGAAAGGAAGTGATAATATAGTTGCAGATGCCTTATCTAGGAGATATGCTTTATTAAATGATGCTGATACTACTTTGTTAGGTTTTTCTAATATTAAACTGTTATACTTAGAAGATCTTGATTTTAGAGAAATTTATAAAAAGTGTGAAGTTTCTACACAAGGAAAGTACTTTATTAATGAAGGTTATTTGTTTAGGGAAAATAGGTTATGTATTCCTGCATGTTCTTACAGGGGTTTATTAATTCAAGAAGCTCATAGTGGTGGGTTAATGACACATCTAGGATCTCAGAAAACTTTAGATGTTTTAACTGATCATTTTTACTGGCCACACATGAAAAAAGATGTTTTAAAATATTGTGTCAATTGTATTGTTTGTAGGCAAGCAAAAACTACTTCAAGACCATTTGGTTTATATACTCCCTTACCTGTCTCTAACCACCCTTGGGTTGATGTTTCTTTGGATTTTATTTTAGGGTTACCTAGGACTAATAAAGCTAAGGATTCAATAATGGTTGTAGTAGATAGGTTCAGTAAAAGGGCTCATTTTATACCTTGTAATAAAACAAATGATGTTGTGGCTGTGGCTGAATTATTTTTTTCTAATATAGTTAAATTACATGGCATTCCTAAGACTATAGTTTCAGATAGAGATGTTAAGTTTTTAAGTCATTTCTGGAAAGTTTTGTGGGGGAAATTAGGGACTAAGTTATTGTTTTCTACAACTTGTCACCCTCAAACTTATGGACAAACTGAGGTAGTAAATAGAACATTAGGAAACATGTTAAGGGCCGTCCTTGGAAAGAATCTTAAACAATGGGAATATGTCTTACCTCAGGTAGAGTTTGCTTATAATAGGACTTTGCATTCTACAACTAATAAAGCTCCATTTGAAATTGTGTATGGTTTTAATCCTTTAACTCCTTTAGACTTAATTCATTTACCTCATGTTGAATTGCAAAATTTTGATACTGAATCTAGAGCTGATAATATGAAAAAGTTACATGAGTCTGTAAGTCAACAAATCAACAAAAGAGTGCAGCAGATGGCTGAACATGCCAATAAAAGAAGGAGAAGAATGATTTTTAAACCTAGGAACTTAGTTTGGGTACACCTTAGGAAGGAAAGATTTCCAAATTTTAGAAAGTCAAAATTAGATTCTAGAGGGGATGGACCATTTACTGTGTTAGATAAAATTAATGATAATGCTTATAAGATTGATTTACCTGCTTAATTTGGGAATGTGAGCAATTCTTTTAATGTGGCTGATCTTAGTCCATTTTTGGGACTTATTCAGGTTTCAGAGGCGAAACCTTTTCAAGAAGAGGGGAATGATATGAACCTTAAAAATTTATACTTAATTAATTTTGATAATTGTTGTGAATTATTTACGTACAATTGTTTGTCTTATTTGGTGGATAAATAGGAGTGTGATGCAGCTTATGGATTCTATGGATCTTCGGTTGTAGCTGTTGGAGTGTGTAGATTATGTATCTGGAGTGTGCAGATTAGGTATTTTTTTGTTAATTAATTGTAATCCCATATGATGCATTCGCCGGTCGAATTGGCTAATGGAAATTAGGTCGGTTGTATAATCCGCCACCCGGTCCTTAATTATGGACTAGTTGGATTGTGGATTAATCAATCCTTAATAGCCATGATTAGCTAAAGTTAGTTAGCTGATGGGAACTATGTCTCAAACTTACCTTGTATTTGGGGAATTCCTTTTGTTGCGTTCTTGGGCTGGTCGAACCTATATCTGCGGCCCAAGATTGTCGACCCTTCCCGTTTCGCTGGGTTGTGTCTCGTCTGGGCTGTACGTGTGTATTTTATACGATCTGTTATACGGTCTGTAAGCTGGTATAAATAGGCCATATAACATTGTAATACGTAGATAATTTGGAATAGAATTCAAATCTTGATTTTTCTCTCGATCTCTCTCGCGACTTGTCTCTCTCTCTCGGCGAACCTCTCACTCGCTCTTCTTCTCTGTGTCTGCTCTCGTACTTTGATCGATCTTGATCATTCTTTCTTTGATTTCAATTGCCGTTGTAAAACTGTGCCTCTGAATCTTTGGATCTTCCTTTGGATTTTTCCTTAGGCTGAATCCGGCGAATCGAACCTTGCGCTCGATTAAATTCTCGATCCTTTCGTGAAACCCTAACAGGTTTCCATCACATTCCCGAAAGTAAATGGCTATGTGCAAGTTTTTGGAGATGACCAGTAGTGGGCCTACCTCAGCTTCTGTTCAAGGCTTAAGAGTGTGGACATATGGATATTTTTTTGCAGTCTGTGACAAACCTTGGTTTTGGGGTCTCTTCCTAACTTGTTTTCTACTAATATATCCCTCTATTCTTATCTTATCATTCTCCTTGTATTTGACTATGTTGGGGATCTTCAAGGTCTTATGTTGTAAACTATCTTTTAAATATTTATGTAACTTGATATTGTACACTCTACTTTAAATTGGTTGGTTTGGTTTTAGACTTATATTTAATATGGGATGGACGGTTGATATCTATTCTTTGATAGAAACGGCAGTAGCACCCCTTTTTTTCTAAGCGTGTTTAGTATTTTTTGCTTTCACTCTATTTTAAAATAAAAAAATTTTAGTAATAAAAATTGGAAGTGTTATATTTTGAATATAAAAAAAATTCAAATATCTAATTTAATATATATATATATATATATATATATATATAGAGAGAGAGAGAGAGAGAGAGAGAGAGAGAGAGAGAAAGAGAGAGAGAGACACACACACACACAGAGACACCCGTATCCCTAGCCTACTATAATCGGGCCACCATGCACATCTTATGATCACTAGTAAAGCACTAAAATGCATCAAGATATCATTTTCTGTTCCCGAAATATCCCAAAAAAAATTTCCATTGTTAAAACTCTTTGACGTCAAAATTGGTGCAGGAAAAATTTGATTAATTTAAAAACAAAATTATTAGTTTTAGATTTTTTTTATTGTTCTCTCTTAATTTTAGTAGATTTGATATATATATATATATATATATACATATATATATATATACATATATACATATATATATATATATAATTATTTTTGCTCTTTTTCCGTGCTATTTTAAAAAAATTTAACAAGTAGTGTTTTCGTATTTTCTCCCATCTCTACCCCTGTTCCATTCCCCGTTCCCATCCCCAAGTAACACTAATGATTATCGCACACATTGATGCCGCCTCCAAGAAGAAGCATTCGAAACAAAATTAAGTTGGGATCAGAATTGATGAATTTCATGTGCCAAATTCAGCAAAAAGATAGAATGGGACTAAAAAAAGATAGAAGAAATATTAATGTGTAAGGGTTTTGTGATTTTAAAAATTTAATTGATAGGGAATATGTTTTTTATTCTTTATTTTTGATTGTAAACGTTTTACATATTTTTATATGTTAGTTAACTAATCTTTTAATTAAACAGACTGGTGCACATCTTTTAACATAAAAATGCACAACCTTATTGATAAAAATACATATTACTTATTTATTTGTATATAACATTGGAAATACATATTTTTAAATTATTTATTTATTTATTGATAAAAATACAACAAAATATGTATTTTATTGGATAAAATTTTTATTCTTAATATAAATATATGTATTTTGATCCAAAAGATGTATTTTTATTGGATAAGATATATATTATTTTAATAAAATTACAAAAATATTATCGTCCATAGGTAGGAAGCATAACGCGTTGCAATGATTGCTCTAAAACTACACCAACAACACTATGATGCTACCACTTATAGTGTTATGCAGAAAATTCAATATTTGAAAATTTGATCCAATATATAAAAACTTTAATATGAAACTTAGGATATCTCATATGTTTTTCTTTTCAAAATTATATTCGCCTTTTAGGATATTCTTTCTTTACTATATTATTTAATTTGGGAATTTTTATTATTATTTTATTGATTATTTCAATAATATATTATAATATTGTAATTTTATTGTGGTTAGTTTTAAAATTTTATTTATTTTGTTAATTTAAACATTAATATTAATATTTTAATACTCTATTTATATAAAATAAGACACTCAAATGAATATTAAGGAGTAGACATTCTTTTTTTTTTAAATAACTTGTAAATGTTATTAAGATTACTAAAATAGTTTTTGTTTATATAAATATTGGATATATGTGATATTCAGTCTATATGTGACCTATATTTTGTGTAATACCCATCTTTTGTAAAGTATTGAATGAGAAATTATTTCAATTTTCGGTGTTTGGTTTTGATTTGACACTATATGTAGAAAAAACTACAAATTAGATTCATTCCTACAAAAAATACTATTATTTACTAACTTATTCTAAGACTAGGTTTTAAATAAAATAACATCATTTTAGTAATAACAGTAATAATAATACTAGAAATACTAATAATAGTATTAATATGATTCAAAATAGATGGTGGGATAAGGGTTTCAACCCTTCACCAAAATAATGCTAATAATATCATTTGGACTTTATAAATAAAAATAGTAATAAAATAATAATCAAAATTAAAAAAATAATAATAAAATAACTTAAACCGAAAGTAATATAAGGTAAGGTTTTCGAACCTACCCCATAATAAAAGTACCAAGTAATAATAATAATAATAATATATTACTTATAATAATAATAATAATAATAATAATAATAATAATAATAATAATAATAATAATAAAAGTATTAGTATGCGCATAGTATAAATAAAGTAACGCTTCGGCCTTCTAAATAAATAGTAGTAGCAGTAGTAGTAATAGTAGTAGTAGTAATAATAATAATAATACGAAACTAATAATATAAATAAGTCAAATAGGGTCTCGACCTTAATAAGAAATAATAATAATAATAATAATAATAATAATAATAATAATAATAATAATAATAATAATAATAATAGCATTAATAATAATAATCGAATAATAGGTTAAAAATTGAAATAAAATAAAATAAGCTTAAATAAATAGGGAAGAAGGGCTAAGAGGGTTTAGGGTTTCACCTTAGGCTGGTGGAAATAGGTGGCACCGGTGGTGGTGCACGGCGGTGGCGGCGGTGGCCGACAAAGGAGAAGGAAATGGAAAGAGTTGAGGTTTGAGAAAAAGAGAGGGAGAATGAGGGTGGAGGTAGAGGTGTTAGTGGTAGTCTACACTGAGAGGAGTAAAGTGAGGGTGGTGGCGCAGCCAATGGCGGCAGTGGTGGTAATGAAAAGAAGAAAAGAAATAGAGGAGGAGAGGGAGGAAGGGGAAAAGAATGGTAGGGAAAGGTAGAGGAGGGTTGGTATCTGCTTTTGGGTGGTGTAGAAGGCAGTGATGGCGGCGGATGTGGTGGTGAAAGGTGGTGCGAAGGGGGGCAGGGCAAAGATTTGGTTGATTGGGGAAGGAACTTTGCACGGTTGGGGTGGTTCATGCAGGAAGAATTGAGGGAGAAGGGCGGTGTAGTTAGTTAGAGGGCAGTGTAGGGAAGACTTAGGTAGGTAGATCAGGCGGTGTAGTTGGCAGACAGAGGAGGAAAGGGTGTCTGAAGTGGCGGTGGTGCGAAGGATGGTTCTTTATGGATTCAAGCCAAAAACTCGATTAAAGGCTGCTATGGGGGTATTTATAGGCTAAAGGGGAGGTTAGGGTCGAAGAGAAGATGGGAGAGTGGTAGGAAAGAGTGGGAACTAACCGATAACGGTAGTTGGCGCACTCCCCGTTCGTGGTTTGCGAGTAACTAGGGGCGAGGGGGAAAATGTGCAAAGGGAGGGGAGAAGTGGGCAGGCAGGAGTGGCCCATGAGTCAACGTGGAAGAGAGGGGGAGATGGGTAGCAATCGTGAATAATCGTCGGTAGGATTTTTCAGCCGTGCAGGTAGTTTCAAGTTGATGGGGATGAAGAAGGGAGGAGGAGGAAGAAGAAGATGCGGACCGGGCGGTCTGGGGGAGAAAAGAAAGATAAAACAAAGGAAAGGGAAACTGGATCGGGATGGGGGAGACGTGGTGTGCTAGGTTGCCGAAGGAGAAGAAGAAAAGAAGGAGGGTTGGGCCATGAGGTAGGCTGGCCCAACTATGGATAAAAAAAGGAGAGAAAAAGAAAAGAAAAAGAAAGAAAAGGAAGAAAAAGAAGAAAGAAAAATGAAAAAGGGAAAAGGGAAAAGGAAAATAAGTGGGCTGGGTTATTTAGGTTATTCTGATAATTTGGCATATTTAAAAATAATAATATTTAAATAAAAAAATATTCAATTCCCTTTTTTTGGCAAATTTTTAGGATTTTTAAAAGATTTTTCTTAAATTCCATTTTTAATTAATAAAACCCTCAAATTTCCTCAAGTTAAAATATTTATGATTCCCTCTTAATTCACCCTAATTAATTTCCTTTTTATTTTAACAAAATAACTAATTTAATTAATTTTTCCAATAAATCCTTATTTAACTATAATTCTTAAAAATTAGGTTTTGGGGCATTTCAGATAACAACCAATAATTAGAAAATTTTCTAAGGAAAGCTAAAGGTGAGAGTGTGCCAAGAGAGAAATAAAAGTAGATAATGAGGGCTTGAGGGAGGCCTACTGTCAACCAACAAGAGGAGGAGAAAGGGAAAAGTGTTAACTTACATGGTTGGTGTGGAATGGCTTGTTTAAAAGTGTGAGAAAATCAAATGATGCTGAATTGGAGATATAGAAGGTTTCTAGGTGAACATTAGAGTGAGAATAAGTCAAGATAAGGAAAGGGGCAACACAGAGATCTACATAGTGGAGGAGAGAAGTGAGGAAAGAGAAAAGAAGGTAGGTGGGAGAAAAGTACCTAAAGTGATTTTAGGGGTTTTTAATTGAATAAGAATAATTTATTACTTTAAATAATGTAAAAATATTTCCAAAACACCTCAATGTGCTTACTAACATAAACATATCATAATCTAAGATTTTCACAATCATTTGAGCAATAATTCAATTACAAACATAATTAGATATTATAATTGCAGTCATTAGTATGTATCCTAGATAAAGTGCCTATTTTCTAGAGTTGTCCAAATTAATTAATATACAAACAAGTCGACTAATGGGCCTCATTCAACTAATTTATCATAACAGTCGATCAACACCCATGAAAACACCTACTTAACACATATTCTCCAAGTATGCCCCATAATAAAACCACTTTGTTTATTATCAAAATAATTTTAAATACATTTTGAAGAATTTTAGGATGGGGTATTACAATTGCATCCAACTACTAGCATTCTACTACTAGTGATGACGATTTTAAAATATAATTGAAGATTATTTTAATGATAACATGGAAGATAAATAAAAAAATATACAACTTTCAAGTGTAAATACACATCTTCTATACATAAATACATATTTTTTATGATAAAATACTCATATCCCTATGAATTTGGTGGACACAATGATATTTTTCTAAATTTATTGAAATTTATTTTAAAACAATACATATCTTATGCAATAAAATACACATCTTTGAGATAAATCCCTAGAAAAAATACTCATCTAACCAAATAAATATCATTCGGATATAAATACGCCTCATTTATCTATAAAATAATAAGGAATGAATACATGTGTTATAAATACACATATTATTGGAAGAATATATATCTTTATATGACAAATGTACATTTTTTAGTGGTAAATGCACATTTTATTCCAATAAGACACATCTCATAGTCATAGAGATATATCAATAATACACATCCTATCCAATAAAATACATATTTTATTCAACAAAATACACATATCTTAAATACAAACACACATCATTTATTTATAAAACAAAAAAGGGATGAATACATGTGTTATGAATTAAATTTTATTAAAAAGAATGCATATATTTAATAGATAAATGCACATCTTATAATTATAAATGAGCATCTTATAGTTTTGAACACAAATCTATATGGACAAATATACATCTTAAGATGAATATTTGTGATTATAAATGTGTATCTTATAAAAGTGAATATGCATATTATATTCACAAGTCACATCTTATAATTTTATGTGCATATTTTACAATGGTAAATAGAATAAACAAATCTATAGTAGCTAATTGATTGTCTTATCGAATACTATAGAAGCTGAATTAAATCTTGTAAAAATTGAATTGAATCTCATAAAAATTTGATCTAATCTTGTAGAAATCAAAGGAGCCAATGGCGATATGGAAGAAATATTAATGTGTATGGGTTTTGTGATTTTTAATTTTTAATTGATAGGGGAAATGTTTTTTATTCTTTATTTTTAATTGAAAACTTTTTACATATTTTTATATGTTAGTTAACTAATCTTTTAATTAAATAGACTAGTGCACATCTTTTAACATAAAAATGTACAACCTAAGTGATAAAAATACACATTTTTTATTTATTTGTATATATCATTAGAAATACATCTTTTCACATTATTTATTGATTGATTGATAAAAAGTACAACAAAATATGTATTTTATTGGATAAAATGTTTATTCTTAATATAAACTATAAGTATTTCGATCCAAAAGATGTATTTTTATTGGATATGGTATATATTATTTTAAAACATTAATAAAATTGCAAAATATCATCGTCTATAGATAGGAAGCATAATACACTGTAATGATTGCTCTGAGACTACACTAACAACACCATAATGCTACCACTTATAAGGTTATGCAGAAATTTTAAAATTTTAAAATTCGATCCAATATCTAAAAAATGTAATCCAAAAATTAGGATATCTGATATATTTTTTTTCAAAAGTATATTAAACTTTCAGGGTATTCTTTCTTTTCTAGATTATTCGATTTGGGGAAAAATTTATTATTTTGTTGATTATTTCAACAATATATTATAATTTTGTAATTTTATTGTGGTAAGTTTTACATTTTTATTTATTTTGTTAATTTAAACATTAATATTAACATTTTAATACTCTATTTATAAACAATAAGACACTTAAATGTATATTAATGAGTATACATTCTTTATTTTAAAAAATAACTTGTAAATGTTATTAAAATTACTAAAATAGTGTTTTTCACATAAATATTAGATATATGTGATATTCAATCTATATGTGATCTATATTTTGTGTAATATCCCATCTTTTTGTAAAGTGTTGAATGAGAATTTATGCTAATTTTTGGTATTTGATTTTGATTTGCCACTATAATTGGGTTTCAGGGTTGTATATGAAATGAGGTTAGAAAATTATATTAAATAAGTCTTCTAACCAAATCGATCAACTAATTCGTCATTTTAGCAAAATGGTTTTACTTGACCAAAAATAATTGATTTGTTTCTAGAATAGTAAACTGGCAAGCCAAACCGATCCACTAGTTCGTCGAATTAGGTATATTTTCAAAACTTAATTTTTTGAAAAAATTTCTTATACTAAAATGGAACCTTGTTAACCTATTCTAAATTGTCCCTAAAATATTTTTAACCTTTTTCATGATACATTTGGCTTGAAAATATTATCTTAGATAGATCTAAGGAGTCAATTGGGACAATTGAGGGGGTAGGGGGAGATGACCTCAACTTTATCTTCATCCACCACTCTCCACTGCACATTTTTAGGATCATTGCTTCAATCTCAGACTTAATTATGCTTAGCTGGACGCTAGCCTTCCATTTCCTCTCTTGTATATTGTATTTCTATACCAACTTACTTGCACTCTTTTAGAATCACCATTTGAGCTCTGTAGGATAGGTCAACATATCTTGGATGAAATTTGTACATTTAACTTGAATTCAAACGATAAGAATTAGGGTTTTTGATATGTTCCTGATTCGTGATTTGTATTAATTTGTTGGCTATAAATAGCCTTAATTACCCCTTCTATCAACCTTTCTTTTAGCCACTTAAATGCTCTAACTCTCTAGAATTCACCTTCTCCCTCTTCACTTTGAGCCTTACATTTGAATTATTTCTCTTGGTTTAATTGTTAAGTAGGAAAGAATTAGATTTAGGAAAAAGGTTGAGTGGTTCAGCTTAATTAACCTCTATTTTCCTATAGGTACGGTATGTTCATTCTTTTCCTTTTATTTCAAGTTCGAATTTGTAAAGTTTATTTATTAATTTTTGAGTTAAACATATTATTTTCAAGGTTTTGAAAGTTGAGGATTTCATAGGTTGAGTGTTCTTGATTGAGGAAAATTTTTCCTGTATTAGGTAAGTCATTCTTACTTTTAAAATGGGTTATGAGTAAACTTTTATGCTATGGAATTCTTTAAGTTTCATATTACATGTTGACATGAATATATAGCCTTAAAGATCTATATTGAATGGTCAGACTATGCATTTTGAGTGAAAAGCATGAAACTTCAAAAAAATATTAAGTGGTGGTGATTAATGGCAAAATATACAACTAATGTAAGTTAAAAATGTATTACATGATATTAGGACACATTTCAATATGGTATGATGAAGAATTATAAGCATGATCTGTATGAAAATAACTGGTTGGTGCTGTTGGAGGGCAAACCACTCAACTAGATAGGTTAAACCGATCAACTAGTTCCTAGAGAAGTCGACTGATTGACCCAACCCATCGACTGGTAGGTTTGTAGAGAACCTAGTCTTGCTCTCCGCTTAAACCCATTGACTGGTTGGGTAGAACCAATCAACTAGTTTATGAATAGTCTATTGGTTTGTTGAAATCGATCGACCAGTTTGAGGAAAGTCTGGTTTACGTGAGCTAAACTAATCAAATGGTTGGGCTAGACCGATTGATTAGTTTAACTAGTTTGTGTGATTTTGTTCCTCTTGGTTTGGATATGCTTTAAGACTATGTATGGGATTGTTATATGACCAATTAACTGATAAAATACGTATATTACCATAGATCAATGACCTAATAAATGGAATAAATGGACCATAATTCATGACACACTCAATGGGTGTTATAAAAGCTTAAATGGTGTACCATGTATGATATGACGATTCTTGAGAAATAGGGTAGTGAACTAAGGAAGGTAATTAAATGGAATAATATAATGGGTATGATTAATATTGAACAAGTATAAATAGAAACCCCACACATGGTTGGGGGATGGAAAAGATTAACATGGAAAAGATATGTGAGTGTCTTGCTTACTCTTTTTATGGGCCTTGTGTGATCATGTAACATCATAAATAATGTACTAATTACGTAAAGCAAAAGACAATCTAATTGTGTATGGGTCTAGGTTACTCGATCCTTGATTAGCTACTGGGGGTTAGTCTATCTTCAGGTGGGATCTTAGTAGATCCCGGTACATTACCTACTCTAGACATTAATAATGTATTTGAGGGTATCGATACTAAAAGGTCTGGTTACTTAGGTGGTTGTCTTCAGCCTAGACTTATGTTCATATTGGTTAGCTTTGGCTTAGACTTATATCCATATTGGTTGGCTTTGCCCTGGACTTATGTTTATTATGGTTATTGGCTTCGACTTGGACTTTATGTCCCTTGGTTTAGATAGGCTTTTGCATGGTATGTGAATCTATGGGATGGTGTACAGTCCATATAATTGGATAATGATTGAATCGAATGGTTGGATGATAACAATGATAAAAGTTGGAATGAATATTTAGATAATGACTTGGATGACTAATTGGTTAGTAATTGGAACGAACGATTGGATGATGACTATAAAAGTATATGAATAAATAAATGGTATAACCTAATTGATTGAGTAAGTTGGAAAATAAATTATAGTGTTCACTTGGATAATCTACTTAATACAAGTGTGTGAATACTTATTATATTGTTTTGCCGTTTCCTTTTATCTTGTTTTTAAAATTTTTAACTAATGGCGTTTTCATGTGCCGAATTCAGCAAAAAGGCAGAATGGCACTAAAAAAATATCAAAAAAATAAAAAATAAAAAAATTAGGCAAGATTAAGTTCAAGCTACGATGAGCTTGAGGAGTTCCCGGTCTTTCCTTCCGGTGTCTCCACGTCCACCGTTATACTTTATTTTTCTTCTTTAAATATGATAAAATAAATGAAAAACAAAAAACCTAGGAACTACGTTTGCAGCGATGATTGAACCTCGTGGCCTAAAAAAAATGTCGGGTCAAACATACAAAAGTTGAAACCATTTTAGATTAAAAAATATATTTCACATCAATGAAAACGGAATATATACTTGTATTACTATTTTTAAAACTTCAATATTTTATATAATGGGATGTCTTACTAGTCTCGGTCAACCAACAAACGTCTCAACTAATGTGTTAATATACTCGAAATATTCTCGCATAATTGGTTTGATGTAAACGCTTTTAATTAGTTTATATATGTTTGGAGGAAGCCCGCCACCAAATCTCAAGCTGTAATTATTGTTATTATTATTATTACGGAATACTCCTTTTGTTTAAAAAAAAATTTGTTTAGTAATTTATATATATTTTTTAAAATATAATAATATACTTTATTATAATATTTATAACCTTTATTAAAAAATAATATGATATTAAATGCATACAAAAATATGGATAAAAATAAAAAAAATAAACATTAATTTATTTAAAACTAATTTTATTCAGATATAAAAAATTTTAATTAAAAAAATTCCCTTCAAAAACAGATGGAATATTATTTTGGATAAGCTTAGAAGACAAAAACACGATAAGAAAGCGGAGTAACCTTGCAACATACCGTGAGGCTTCCTCGATATATAAAGGGCTTTTCGGAAGAAAAAAAAATTATTTTGAAAGATAATTTATAATTTTTTCTAAGCTAAAAAAATTTTTAGAAAATTTTTGAAAGTTTTAAAAACTATATTATAATTCCTCTGAATGAAATTCTGTAATAAATTTATAGCATGTTTATCTAGTTTTATATATCAGAAATAAGAAAATTATTATAAACACTAAATCCAAATTTTATATATAAAAATACCCAAATAATTTTTTGTCATACAAATTCTCTATTCATTTTAAAATTCAAATAATGAATTTGTACCCGTCAAGTTTTAAAGGTGACTTATTTTAAAAATTCAATAATTTTAAAAAATAAAATAAAATAATAATCTACCTAAACAAAGCCCAAAGAAAGTGGAAGGCCAATGTACGGACAAAAAGAGTCCCAACCAACACGAAAGAATCCGATCCAAAACCATCGTGCATGAACAAATCCTCGTACCTGCACCCTCCGGGCACCCAATCGTCCATCTCAACCTTCAATTTATTCACGTACTCTTAAAAACACAAAGTACTCTAAAAAGGCTTTAATTTATTCACTATCCAAAAGAATAATACTAATAATTTGCAGTATATCAAATTGATTACCATGTGAATGACTTTTTAAAAAAAAAACTGCATAAGTCAATTAAATAATACTGTATTTAAGAATATTTTATTTTTAAATAGACCAATAACAGCCGTCATCTTGACCGTTGACACTTTCGAAGAAGGCGATAAAAACAGATACAACAAAGCTCAGAAACGGTTGGCGTGTGACGTTTTTTATTTTTGAATTTTTTTTTAATGTTAAAGTTGATATTCACAATATTTAATTAATTTTTTTAAATATTAATAATTTAAATTAATTAATATAGGTGATAATTTTAATTTTTTTTTTAATTTAAGTAGATTTAGTTTATTTTTTTAAAAATAATATATTATATATATATATAATTTTTTAATTATTTTCTTTTATCTTTTAAATTTTTGAAAATTAATATTTTTATATTTATTTTCGTTCCTATATCCGCCGCTACGTAAATAAAGAGGACCGACAATAGTTGAGCGGTGGCTGGAGTCTATCTCCGGAAATCATGGGAGTGCGTGTCCTATGTTAAAGCTGAAACACGTTTGCGCCGCTTTAACATTTCGGTCAGGTTTAAGGTCATAAATAAATGATTATCACCAGGCAGACGTAATTATCTTCTTGCAAACGTATATACAACAAATAGCCGTAGAATAATTTGTTACGTAAAGACGAATTATACGTAATTCATTCAATTGATGTCATTTAACTACGGACTATACTTTTTAATATGTTGGAGCTACGTGTGGTGTCATTGAAATGTTTTTTTTTTTTTTTTATTTTATTGCAATTGTCGACCATATCTTAATGACTGAAAATAAAATTTTATGAAAATTTACCTTTCACTATATAAGTTCAATTATTTTTTATCTTACTAAAAATATTTATTTAAATTATCATAATTTACCTCTTTATTAATAAATAAATCACCAATTCTTTATTGATTGCCTTTCTAAAAAAAAATATTACATATAATGTATGACTATCGGTATCGATATTCTACGCATTCTTATTTAAATACAATCTTAATTAAATACTATAGCTCACGCTTGCGCTAACTTCTAATGTTGCAATATGTATATAGTGTTAATTAATTAATTAATTACTTCAGCATACCAATTTTAAATAATATAATATATGTATAAAAATTAAATTGGTATGCTGAAATAATTAAAATTTCAAATGATCACGTTACTACCTATTGTAAAATACCCCGTGTGAGAGTTTACAGTCTATAATATATAAATCCTGCACGTGAATCTCGGTCGCATCTTAGAGAATCAAAAGAGACAAGAAGTCAGCATAAACCTTAATCTTCGGTCAAGGTTATGCCAATTGGCAATGACTACTTATTGCATAAACTGATGTTTTATTAATTCTATTGGCCAAAAAAAAGGTAAACACATGTTTTACTATCTATTTAAAACTATTAAAAATATATTATTTTATAAATTTTATTTATATTTTTTTTACTTTTATCCTAGATATTATAATTTGTCAACCACGTTATGAATCAATCACTCTTTCTGTATAAAAATATGGCATCAAAATGTAATATAACAATTAACAATTAATACAATTGATCTGAATTGACTTAAATTTAAAATAATTCAACTCAAAATAATATAATTTAAAGGTGTCTTGTATCATTAAATTAATTCAATTTGATCTAAATTTAAAATTATGTGATTTGGGATTAGCCCGAACTGATTGTCACCCCCGGTGGTCGTAACCAAGTTGCAATTGGAGTTCTTGTACTTTGTTGTTGTTTGATCATTGCCAAAGTATTTCGTTTTCGTGAATCAATCTCGCATTTCAAGAAGTGGACGGAGTAACGGTCTATGGGTTATATTGGCACCTCACAATGAATAAACGAGCGAAGGCAAATCTACGGGGTTTTCTCCCTGGTTTCCTCACAGCATTGTGGGTCTTCGGCTTGTTGTGGGTTCAGCCCACTTGTGTTAGTAAAATGTATATTTTTTTGCCCTAATGAATGAGCTTTTGATAGCATTTTACTAATCTTAGATTACGTCCAACTTAGGCTTCCTAATTAAGCCTTTGATATAAATTCTTGCTGTATAAATTAGGGCAGCAAGTGATGGTGTGTATTCAGAAAAATACACAAACAATTTAGAAGTAAAAGAAGAGAAGAAGATAAAGTGTTTTAAGAGAACAGTGATTTGTGATTTTTCAAGGATAGCTTTTACAAAGTTGTCGATTGCCGGAGATTCTACGATTGAATTTTGCTGAAGCTTGGTCAGCTTTTGGGGACACATAGGGCCACATTTTAAACGGTTAGATCATCGTTTTGAGATCTGGTTTATCTGTTATTGCAGCAGGACATAACCTCTGAATTTTGGTGATATTCTTCACATTTGATCTCTTCTTACTTAATCTCTTATGTATGTACTTGTTGGTGGGTTTTGAATCGTTGTGAACTTGATTTGGGTTCATTTTGCCCTCAATTTATCATAATAAGAGAAGGAAATAGGGTGGAATCCTCAAACGTCCCGTGGTTTTTACTTTTCACATCGAAGGGGTTTTCCACATATAAATCGTGTGTGTTGATTGGTTTATTTTTCTAATATATTCACTTATGCTTGCTGCTCATAATTGGTGGATTACTTTGGTGAATTATTTGTGGTGGATTTGGGTTTTGTTATTTAGTTGATTTTCTTGGTGTTGATCCTTGTGGGTGTTGTCGTAACTACCCGGTCCTTTTAACTGGTATAAGAGTGAAGGTTTAATTTGACTGTTATTATGGAGTAGCAGTTCAATGGTTAAATTGACATCAATCAATTATTCCATTTGAAGACCGATGATAGAGGATTTATTTTACTGTAAAGACTTGTTTGACCCAATTGATTCAACCACAAACGAATATGACGCCATTAGTAAACCTGCAAAACCTGAAAAGATGGAAGATAAAGTTGGGCAAAGATGAAAAGAATAGCTTTGAGGACTATTAGACAATGGGTTGATATTAGTATTTTTAACCATGTGTCTCAGGAGTCCGAGCCATATGATCTATGGAAGAAATTGGAGGGTCTTTACGAAAGAAAGACCACTCATAACAAAGTTTTATTGATCAAGAGACTTGTTAATTTGAAAGTGAAGGGTGGAAAGTCAGTGTCAGAACATCTTAGTGACTTTCAGGACATCATTAATAAGTTGACTACCATGAAAATTGTTCTTAATGATGAATTGTATACTTTGTTCTTGTTGAGTTCCTTGCCAAATAGTTGGAAAACTTTGGTTATGACTATTAGTAACTCTGCTTCGGATGGTGTGCTATCATTGGATGTGATCAAATAAAGCATGTTCAATGAAGGGATAAGAAGAAAGGAGATGGGATTTGATAATTCACAAGCTCTTGTTGTTGAGAATAGAGGAAGAGGCAAGAGTCGAGGTTCCAAAGGGCGTGATAACTCAAAAGAAAGGTCCAAGTCCAGAGAAAAGGAGACTAGGACATGTCATTACTGCAAGAAACCTGGCCACTTGAAAAAGTATTGCTACAAGTAGAAGAGAGAGCAAGGTAAGATGAAAAATTCAAAAAAGGAGGGAGATGATAAAAATACTACAACAACCGCTTCTAAAAGGGATGATGAGGTCATTTTGATTTGTGCAACTAATGAATGTAATCATGTTGAGAGTTCAGATTCAGAGTGGCTTGTAGATACAGGAGCTTCATACCATTGTGTTCCCAAAAGGGAGTACTTCATGAACTACCAAGTTGGTGATTTTGGTAGTGTTAAGAAGGGAAACCAGAGCTTAGCAAACATTGTAGGGTTAGATGATGTTCGTGTCAAAACGAGTGTTGGGTGCATGCTTACATTGAAAAATGTGCACCATATTCCTAATCTATGCTTTAACTTGTTGTCTCCATATGTACTTGATCAAGAGGGCTTTCGACATACCTTTGGAGATGGTAAGTGGAAATTATCCAAGGGTTTTATGATAGTTGCTCAAGGAAAGTTGTGTTGTTCTTTATACAAGACATACATGAATGTGTTGGTGAGTTGAATGCAGTGGAAGAAAATAACTCTCCTAATTTGTGGCATCGAAGGATAGGACATATGAGTGACAAGGGGTTGAAATTGTTAGCAGGTAAATCTCTTATTCCTGTTGACAAAACTATTTCTCTTGACCCTTGTGATCATTGTTTGGTAGGAAAACAACATAGAACTTCCTTTTCTAGGAAGTCTACTAGAAGGTAAGATAAGTTGGAGCTAGTACACTTCAATGTTTGTGGCCCTATTGAGGTGGATTCTCTTGGTGGTAACAAATATTTTATCACCTTTATTAATGATGATACTAAAAAAACCTGGGTCTATATGATGAAGACAAAGAGTCAAGTTTCCGAGATTTTTTTAGAACTTTTATGCCATGGTAGAAAAGGGAGGTAGAAAGAAAGCTAAAGCGTCTTCGATTAGACAATGAAGGTGAATATACTTCTAATGAATTCAAGCATTATTTTTCACAGCATGGCATTAGGCGTGAGAAGAAAAAGCTCAACACACCACAACACAATGGAGTTGTAGAGAGAATGAATAAAACCATTGTGGAGAAAGTGAGATGTATGCTTAGAATGTCAAATATTCCTAAGACATTCTAGGGTGAAGTAGTCCAGTGTGCAGTGTACTTGATCAACAGAGCTTCATCAATTCCTCTTGGCCTTGAAATTCCCAAGATAGCATGGAAAGGATGTGATCCCACTTACTCACATCTGAGATTTTTTGGGTGTAAGGCATATATGCATGTGCCAAAAGAACAGAGGTTAAAACTTGATTCCAAAAATCATCCTTTTGTGTTTGTTGGATATAGTGATGAAGAGTATGGTTTTAGACTATATGATCTAGAAAATAAGAAGGTAGTGAGAATTAGAGATGTAGTATTCTTTGAGCACGAGAAGGGTGTAGAGCTTCTGAATACAAGGTGCTCTTCTACCTCATAATTATTATTTGATACTATTGATGTTTCTTCTTCTACTACTTCTGTTGACCAGCTATCAAATGATTATGTTGATGTGATACCTAATGATGTTGGTGAGGTACAACTTGATGGTGGTGATGTACTAGTTCATGATGATGGGGATGATTCAGATCACAATGAGTCTTCATTTGATGAAGAAGAACTTCATGAGGAGGAAATTTATGATGAAGAGGTTCATGAGCAGGGGGAGAAACCTACCTCTCAAGTAGAGGATACAAAGGTTCAAAGGTCAATTAGAGAGCGTAAACCTTCAACAAAGTATCCAAGTTCAGAGTACATTCTAGTCATAGAAGATGGGGGGCTAGAGAATTATCAGGGAGTACTATCATTTGGTGAGAAAAATCTTTAGCTCAATGCTATGAAGGAAGAGATGGATTCCTTGAAAAAGAATGATATTGATGAGTTAGTGAAGCCTCCCAAGGGTATGAAAGTCTTAAAGAATAGGTGGGTTTTCAAGAACAAGAAAGATGGTGAGAAGATTGTGAAGTGAAAAGCTAGATTGGTGGTTAAGGGATGCAACCAGAAAAAGGGTATCAACTTTGATGAAATCTTCTCTTCTGTGGTCAAAATGACATCTATCAGAGCTATGATAGGTTTAGTTGCAAGTCTTGATCTTGAGTTGGAGCAAATTGATGTGAAAATTGGTAACTTAAATGAAGAAATATACATAGAGTAGCCTGAATGATTTGAAGAGAAATGAAAAGAGAAAATTATTTTTAAGTTGAAGGAGAGTCTTTATGGGCTTAAACAGGAACCAAGGCAATGGTACCAAAAATTTGATTCGTTTATAACAAGTAATGATTATAAACGGACTTCAGTCGATCCTTGTGTGTATTTCAAACATTTCTCTGGAGGTAAATTCACCATTATTCTCCTATATGTTGATGATATGATAATATTTGGATAAGATGTAAATATGATTCAGAATTTGAAGAAAGACTTGTCCAAGTCATTTGACATGAAAGACTTGGGTCCAACAAAGCAAATCTTAGGTATGGAGATTGCTCGTGATAGGAAAGCTAGAAAATTATGGCTATCACAAGAAAAGTATATTGAATGGGTGCTTGAAAGGTTCAATATGAAAGATGCCAAGTCTGTTAATACTCCACTAGATACTCATTTCAAGTTAAGTAAGAGAGCTTATCCTACAATAGAGAAGGAGAAAGAAAGTATGTCACCTATTCCTTACTCTTCTGCTATTGGTTCTTTGATGTATGCTATGGTGTGTAACAGGCCAGATATTGCACATGCTGTTGGTTTGGTGAGCAGATACTTATTCAATCTCAGTAAGCTTCACTAGAAAGCTATGAAGTGGATTTTCAAATACTTGTGGGGTACCTCCAAATTGAGTTTATGTTATGGAGGTGGCAAACCTATACTTAAAGGCTACATTGATGCAGACATGGCAGGTGATCTTTATAATAGAAAGTCTACCTTAGGTTATGTGTTTAAATTTTCAAGGGGAGCCATTTCATGGCAATCCAAGTTACAAAAGTGTGTAACATTGTCCACAATTGAGGTAGAGTATATTTTGGCCATGGAAGCAAGTAAAGAGATGTTATGGCTTAAGAGGTTCCATCGAGATTTGGGTTTGAGGTAATGTGAGTATGTAGTATTATGTGATAGTCAGAGTGCTATTGACTTGAGTAAGAATGTAATGTATCACATTCACACCAAGAATATTGATGTTAGATATCAATGGTTGCGGAATTTGATCGAGGAGAAGTATTTGAAACTGAAGAAAGTCTACACCGATAAGAATGGTGCAGATATCTTGAAAAATCTAGTCCCTGAAAGCAAGCTTGAAGTTTGAGGTAAGCTTGCTGGGATGAAGGTCAAGTGATCATGGAAGTGATTGAGTCTTCCCCGCATTGGGCTAAAGGGGGAGATTGTCATGGGTCCAGCCCACATGTGTTAGTAAAATGTGTATTTTGTTTTGTCATAATAAATGGGCTTTTGATAACATTTTACTAATCTTAGATTAAGTTCAACTTGGGCTTCCTAATTAAGCCTCTGACATAAATCCTTACTATACAAATTAGGGCAGCAAGTGATGGTGTGTATTCAGAAAATTACACACACAATTAGAAGTAAAAGAAGAGAGGAAGATAAAGTGTTTTAAGAGGAGTGATTTTCAATTTTTCAAGGAAAAATTTCACAAATTTATCGATTTTTGGACATTCTACCATTGGATTTTTTTGAAACATGGTCAACTTATTAGGGACACATAGGGCCTCATTTTGAACGGTTAGATCTTTTTTTTTGAGATCTGATTTATCTGTTATTGCAGTAGGACAGAACCTCTAGATTTTGGTGATATTCTTCACCTTTGATCTCTTCTTATGTATGTACTTGTTGGTGTGCTTTGAATCGTTGTGAACTTAATTTGGGTTCATTTTTCCCTCAATTTATCATAATAAGAGAAGGAAATAGGGTGGACTTCTCAAACATCCCGTGATTTTTACTCTTCACATCGAAGGGGTTTTCCACATATAAATCATGTGTCTTGATTGGATTATTTTTCTAATGTATTCACTTATGCTTGTTGCCCATAATTGGTGGATTAATTTGGTGATTTATATGTGGTGGATTTGGGTTCTGTTATTTTGTTGATTTTCTTGGTGTTAATCCTTGTGGGTGTTGTTGTAACTGCCCAATCCTTTTACATCTTACTCTTTAGAGGGGTTAAGTTTGTAAGGTTAGGATGCAGTAAAAAGAGAAGGTTGAAGGATTGTTTAAGGCTATCCTTCTTTAACATTATTGCAAAAGCATTGGCTTTTCCAGGTTTATGCCCTCTTTTATTGTCGTTTGTTTAGGATATAGCTAGGTGGAAGAATTAGTGATCTATGGTAGTTATCTCCTTTTGTTTTACACTATGATGGTATTGGTTTTGTCCTATGTTTTTGGGTGTTGTTGTCTTCAGTCGAGTGTTCATTTTTTGTAGAGTTTCATGATAAAATTGAACTCAGAGACTCATCTAGACTTAATCTTGTTTGTTTAAGGACAGAACCCTCGTATCCCCTTCAATGGTGTTTTGCTCTAGTTTAATTCCATGAATATTAAAGATTGGGTTTTATGACTGATATGGCTTATGAATTAGGTTTATGACCGGTTTATTTGGTACTATGTAGTTTATGTTATAACTATTAAAGCCACTTTAAGTTCATGTTGATTAGATAAAAAAATAAAATGATAATTGAACTCCATTTGACCTAATCAAGCATGAATCATGAGTTATAAGATGAATTAATAAATAAATAAAAAATATTTTAACCATAAAAATTAGTATGTTCAAAATAATTTGACCACCAAACCACCTATTACCATACAACTATTTAAAAATATTTATAATAAAATTTCAATTGATTTAAACCTTATTTTCTCGTCTGATTTTCTAATATGATATTATCTTATCTTATTTGATTAATACTAATAATAATTTTTGTAACTTATTATTGTTATTATCATTATTATAAAATAATATTGATATTGATATTAATAATACTAATGATAAATACTAAAATTATTATAATAAATAATAATGATAATAATAGTTATAAGTATTCGAATTAATATTATTATATTTAGAATTTCAATTTGAATTAATATCTCCATTATTATTATATTTATGAAATTAAAAATTATTATATCAATTATAATATTCAAACAAATATTATTATAATAATAGTTATTATATTTTATTACAAATATAAATATATTATTAATAATAATACTTATAATTTCATTTTATTTTTCTTATATAACTATTATAAATAATAATAATAGTATTATGATTATTATCTTAACTATGACAATCATAATAATAATAATAATAATAATAATAATAATAATAATAATTTATCATTATTATAATACAATTATTATATATATACATATATATATATATATATATTATATTATTATTATAAATAATAATAATAATAATAATAATAATAATAATAATAATAATAATAATAATAATAATAATAATAATTACTATGATTAAATTTGATCTGATTGGAGCTAATATGATCTAATTTAATCCAATATGAAATTAAAATAAGGCAAGAAAAACATGGCCTTAGCCTGAATAAACCCAAATTCAAACGAACTCAAACCGATAAAGGATAAAGGGTTTGTTCTATAGAACTTATTTTTGTTGTTTTCATGTGATCTAATATAATAGGGAATTATTAGCTTTGAGGAGAATAATAATTATTACATTATATTTATAATTATATTAAAAATTATAATAATGAAATGAATAATTCTAATTATTATTAATATTAGTTATAATATTTATTATTAATATTATAAGTTTTGGGTTAAAATGTGAATTTCAAGCGTACCACTTGAGTGGTTTCTCAAACCGAATAACTGGTATAGCTAGGAAATGACATTTTGATTTGTGGTATAACTAGTCGACTAGTTACCCAAACTGATCGACTGGTTGTCCTATAATTTCAGATCTTTTTTTTTTGTTGTCTTTGAATCTCTTTTCAATGGTTATAAAAACTTCTAATTAGAATCTATTTGTGCTAATGAGTATATTTTGGTGTTAGAATTATTTTTATATTATTTAGAGCATTATATAATTTTATTAAGCTAAAAATCCCCCAAATATACTTTGAGGTACTTTCTTACCTTTTCCTTTTCTCCCTCATTGTTATCTCTCCTCTAGCATCCATGGCTACATGTAGATCGTTGTACATATCCCTTGAATTACCTACCCCTGCCATCCATTTGATTTCACTCCACCTCCCTCACTCTCACTATTTACCCTTTCACATTTTAGTTTTCCTACACTCAACCAAAGCCAACTCTCCGTCTATCTCTTCCCTTTTGATATGTTGACCCCCAACTCTTCTTTACCCTCCATTTCTATTTTAGTTTGACTCCTTGCCTTCTAATCTTGCTCATTTTATTTCTTTCCCTTAGAATAATTGCTAAGTGTTGGATATTCCTCTTTTTCTCTCTTTTTCTTTCTTAGAGGTTATGCTTTGGGAATTCTCCTTTAATCTATGATTTCTTCTCCTTTCTTCTCCTAATCTTAGAATTAACTCTACTTATTTATTTTAATTAAGGAAGGATTAAGGTTTAGAGAAATATTAAAGGTTTTGGATTTCTCTCTCTTTAAAATTAATTATGAGAAAAAGGTTGAGATATGCTTATTTTCTTCTTCTTCTAATTTTGATTTTTAATTGATTAAAAAAAAAGAGTTTAAATTGTTCTGGTTCTTGATTCTCTTAGGAAATCATGGCCTTGGTAGAAACCGTAAAGTTAAGAGTATTGTTTTACTAGAATATTTGCTTGGAGGTATGACATCCTTATCTCTAATGTGGCTAAGGAATTGCATTTTTTTTGTGGTTCATAATCTTGGTATGTTTAGTGATGAATATGTATTACTTTGAGTTCTTGAATTTGAGCATGTGGTAATGTTAATATATTTGAAGTTTTGGAGCATGTTTGAGTATTTTGATATCATGTGTGAGTTTGGTGAATTTTAGAATGATCTTGTTGAGTATTGGTTTCTATCATATATTTATGTAGTTCCCCTGTGGAATATGCCTTTTTTATGTTTTAAAACATAGAAGCATGTTAGGATTAATTTGGAAAATAATGGTGATTTTTGTTAAGTGTGGATCAAGGATCTGGGTGTTATTTTTCTCAGACTAGTTGATCTATTGTTAAACCCATGGACTGGTTGTTGTGAATAGTCAATTAATTTTCCAAACCCATTGACTCATTATTTTGTGACTAGAGTGATTTTGGTTTTAGCCCAAACATTGACTAGTTTCTATGAACAGTCAATCGGTACCGGTTTCGCCGTGTGTTTTATTTTTCCGCAGGTCTAGTGCAACCAAACCAGCTAAATGCTCTGAAGGATGAATTGATTGGTTTCGCTTGAGTTCACCATTTCTTATCTATCAATTATTGATCTTTTGGGGCTTTCAACTTAACTTCTCCATTTAATTATGGCATTCTTATCGTAATTTTAAAGATGTTTAAAGGAAATCAAAATAATGAATATTTGTGGTGTGGCTTAGATACCTTGTGTGGTTAAGTTTGGTGTCACATCTAAACACCCAATATGGTGGTTTGTATGCATTGAGTTGTGTTTAGGGTTATCACTTGGAAATACCCAATTGATTTATGTTTTATGATATGGTTGGTAGGGGTATGCTCATATCTTTGAGGGTAGGATAATATTGTGGCATGCTAGCATGCTATCGATTTCTAGGTAAGGTGGATGAGGTATCCCTATACAAGCCTTTTGGCACTTTGTATGTCCATCGCTTAGGTGGGTATGGTATCCCTACTTTGTATATTCCTCATAGTAGATGCACTCAAGGTGTGGTGGGTGAGGTATCCTAGTACGAGCCCCTTTGATGTATTCTAACTGGTGATGGCAATGGGTGTTAGACACAAACATGACCCACTAGACCTGCCTCATTTTTAGCGGATCTGGGACCATAATTTTTGGATCCAAAGGGTCTGGGTCTGGTCTCTGTGTATATATACCTTAATGGGTCTGGATTTGGGTCCAATAGTTTTAGTCCCAGACCCGACCCAAACCCGACTCGCTAGACCCATTTAGTATATATATATATATATATGTGTGTGTGTGTGTGTGTGTGTGTGTGTGTGTGTGTGTGTACATATATAAATACATACTAATATTATGTTTTTCATTATTGTCATAATCTTATTTAAGATCCTTATTCATTTTTTTTAATTTTATTTTTACATATTTACTTTATAAGCAATATGTACAATATTGTATTCTAAAAGCATTAAAACACTATTTGAAAAGTTAATGTAACTATTTTAATATATTTATTTTTTCACTTGGAGGATTTTTTTTTAGCAAAAAATACATATTAAGTTATATAAAAAATAAATGTATTTGTATTCACATTTCAAAAATAGCCGTACCTATTTAGGACCTGTTTAGGATCCATTTACCCGTTAGACCCCATAGATCTGGGTCTGGGTCTAAACTTTTGAGACCTGACGGGTCTAGGTTGGGTTTGGGTCTAGGTAATATAAACAGGTTTGAGTCTGGGTTTGGCTGGAACCGACCCATTACCATCCCTAATTTTGACCATGTGTGGCGGGTGTGGTATCCCATTGAGTGTTATGCTACCATGACTTTTATTCATAGTGGATAACTGTGTATGGTCAAATCAAACATCTTAATAATTGGAAAGTATCTGATAACATAATGGATGATTAATAATATGGTTTCTTCTACATGAATCTAATGATTATATGTATTATTTCTTTAGTGATTCTTATGTGAGCATTCCTTATAACATGACGATCACGATTTCAAGTTATATTCTCTAATTATGTTTTTTACCATGCTATTATGTGACCTTAATGTGCAGTATGAGCTCTTAACATGTTTTACGTAGCTAGTTTTACGGGTACTTCATTGTATTAATACTACATTTGTGTGGTTACTGTGATGATCCAGCTTATGTTTTGGTGAGCATAGGATGATTTGTAGGGCTATGATTTTCAGCTAGAATATGTTAAGGATGATGACACGAGCCAGTAGTTGGCCATTACTTGGGAGTCGACATTTACATTTTTGTTTAGTTAAGAATTAGGCTAACCGGCTTAGATTAGTTTTGCCCATTGTGTAGGCTATTTTTGTTGTTTTCAGTTATTTAAACTCTTGACTTTGATTCTTATGTCTAGATTTTATAATCCCTTTCCCATCTACACTATTCTCATCCTTGTTGTTGTTACTATTTACTATTAGAACATGCATTCTTTTGTTAGTCATTCTTTTTTTGTCGTACTTCACACATAGGTTAGGTGATGATCACATATCTCTTATAGTTGATGTGGTAGTGACATCTCCTGATTTTGTTTCATTAAGCTTTCACACTATCTTCAAAACAAACTTTTTTTGTTCAAAACGTGGGGGTGTTACAAATATTTATCATTGTATTAATAATATTAATAAGTATACTAGTAATGATAACTATAATAATAGTCTTAAGTTTTATAATAATACTTGTAATAATTTAATTATAATTAGAAATTCTAATTCTAATAATAATAATAATAATAATATTATTAATTAATATAATAATTATAACTATAACAATTATATTAATAATAATTATGCTAATGATGATGATGATAATAAAATAATAATAATTATTATTATTATGAGTAATTATAATAATTATCATAATAATAAGTATAACAATTAATATACTTATTATATGAGTATTTATAATAATCATATTATTAATGATTATTATATTAATTATATTAATTTTTATATTAATATTAGTAATATTAATAATAATGTTATTTGTGCTATACTAATTTGATATGATTTAATATAATGTGAGTTGATCTAATAAGTTGTACAAAAAAGGGTGTATATAACAAGGTTTAAATAACTAAGAAGGTCACAATCTAAATTAATCCAACCTAATCCCAACCCAAATGAATATAACTCAGTTCCGTAGTTAGAATGATTGAAGGTTACCCTAATTCAAAGTGACATGTGGATAACTTGAATTGTTTTGAAATATGATAAAATGATTTAGTATGATCATCATATTAGATGACCTTAATTTCATGTGATTTGACTCAATAATAGCCTATCCGTTCTTACTGCCAACTCTATACATCATGTTGGATGATCGCAACACCAATTTATTATGTGGTTGTTTAATTTGTCAAAATGTTATCATTGATTAGTACATTTTTGAAAACATAGGAAGATATTACAACATTATAATTGAGAAATTCATCACCAAGAACCCCATATACACAAAAATATAACTAAGTCGCTTGGCCCCATGGATTTTTTTATATGTAGTTATTATATGTATGTGATAGAAGATCATTGAACTAGTTTTTTCAATTTGGTGTATGTAGGTTTATTATTGTTAACTTAACGCATGTTTGAGACCTTATTAGTGCTTATAGATCTCGAAAATGTTTAGCAACATAGAATATAGGCATACAAAAACATCAATCTCCTTCAAGTTCTAACCATCTATCGTCCAACTCATAAGTTATTTTTGAATAGTTTGAATATGAATTTTGATTGTTTTAAGTTCTTATTAGAGTTTTGCGACCTTGTATATTCATGATTTGATAGTATATTCTTTTTTTATTTAATCAATTAGTTGATTCTTATGAGCTAATTTCAAATGATGATATTAGTTATTTTGATACTTGTAAAAATTATAATTGGGGTTAACATATCTTGATTAATTAATTTAGTAATCTTGTAAGATAATGTAAATGTTGTTTTTTAGGATCCTATGTTTATGATTTCCTTACTTCACCACTAAATATAACCATTTATGATATTGCAACAGACAATATTTTGACTATTATATTTACAATATGTGTAATCCTTATTTTCCAAAAAACCTAATTGATAACCAAACTATAACTTTGTATGTTATATGAACTTGATCCTAGAAATTACATGTGGATAATGTGTGTTGGATGTATTATTTTGTTTATGTTTGGTTCCAAAAAACCAAGTTGCACACCAAAAGCAGGTCTATACACCTTATATTACATCCCTTAATTAATTAATACGACAAAGCGCCAATATTAACCCTATTAAATACTAGCAGTATAGCAGCAACAAGCGGCTCCTATATTTAACTAGATTTAATGCATTAAGTGTAAGTGGAAGGCTGTCAATCTAAGTACCCATACTAGTACAAAAAGCATGTCTAGCTGTATTTCCTTTCCTTGACCCACACGTATCGAAACGTTTTACCACTTCGGTTAGAATCACAAAACGATTAGGTGAATTGTTATCTAACCTAGCTGCAATTTATACATATAAATTCTAGTATATTTAGATGGCCACCTAGCAAGCAAATAATCCTACATACTGTCACTTATGAGGTACCAGAACAAGGCATGCACCAAATAAACTATACTTGACAGAATTATACATAAAAACGATAGCAATTAACATAGAGTCAAGAAACAATCTCACGAAACAAAGAAAATAAAATTATAATTCAAATTCTAATCTAGGGTTTCAAATTATTCCCTAACAATAAATAATCAGCCGCTCATAATTTAAGAATTAATTACACAGAAATATTTATCTAAAATATAAATTAAAAATAAGAGAAAGAAATAACCGGAATTAATTTTGGATAAAAGATTAAGAATTTATTCAGAAATAAATTAATTTTATCTGAAATAAATTCTACCAGTATACATTTCCTCTAATTTTCTCTTTTTCTTTGCCTTGAATTTACGTGCAACTATTTCTCTTTTTTCTTTCTTTCTCGGCTGACGGCTGTCGAAGGCACTGCTGTGCTACACGCCTCGAACTCTGTGCGTCTGTCTTCCTGTTCGTCCTTTTCCGTGCTGAAGGCTGCGTTCTCTCCTCTGTGTTGCTCTCCTCAGAGCCTGTGAAGGCTCTGCTTCTACCGTCCCCCAGATGCGCCCTCTCTGCTGCACACTGCTCTTCTCGCTTAATTTATAATTTTTGTGCGTTTTTTTCCTTTTTGCCTCAGAGCCTGTGCGGCTCGTTTGGTCTGTTCCGTGCCATGTTAGCCCTGCTGCAATTGGCTCCTTTTCTCTTTTTTTCGTGCGCTGTTTACTTCATTTTCCAAGTCAGCCCTGACGGCTGACTTTTCTTCTCATTTCGTGCATTCAAGGCCTGTTTGGCTTTTGTCGATCGTCGTTTCTTTGTTCCGGGCCTTTGGGCCTTTGGCTTTTCGGCCGTTGGTCCAAAGGTCAATTTTTTTTAATTTCTTTTGAAAATAAAACCTACAAAATAATATTAAATAAATATTAATAAATAATATTATACTCTAAATTTACTTAATTTATATCATTTTAGCTCAAATAATAAAATTTATGCAATTTTTTACCACTTAAGTATAAAACAATAATTATTCCCCTATATTAGCTAAATAAACTACCAAAAACTAAGATTATAAGGGTATAAAATGTGTCAAAATATGAACTCATCATTTCTTCTTTTTTTTTTTTCCCTTCTCCTGGACCGCGGGTCCACCTCTTTCCCTTTCTTTCTTCTTCCACGCCACCTGCACTCCCGACCTGCAATTTGACCCTGCAACTATGCCGTCGACAGCCACCAACGTCATTCAGCCTCCCTTCTCTCTGCTCTCCCCATCATTTTTCTTCCTTTTTTGACCCCAGCAAGCCCCATCTCTCCCCTCCCCACGTGCCCATCTCTTTCCTTTTCTCTCCCCCTCCCCAACCTAACCTGCCATGATAGGACTGCCCGCCGCCTACCATTGCCGGCCGGTGGTCCTGCGACACCTGCCCCATTTTTCCTCTTCCCCTTTCGCCGTTTCCCCCTTCAATTAGCCTATAAACACCCCCATTAGCAGCCTGGGTCAAGCTCTTTTTCCCGTAGCCCAAGAACCCCATTTTTTTTCACCACCGCCCAAACAGACACCTACCCCACCACCATCGGCTACCTCCACTGCAAACTCCGCGCACAAAAATCTTCCCTGCACCTCCCTCTTCAAAACCGAACTACCATCAGCCCTTACCTTGCCCTGCACGTGCCGCCCCAGCCGTGCAAAGTTGCCACCTTGATCAGCCCTCACTAATCGTTTGCCACCCCTCGCGCCACCATCCGCCGCTACCAGCACCCCCTCCACCCTTCAAAACACCCAAGCAACCTTCCCCTACCTTCCCATACCATCATCTCCCCCTGCCTCCTTCTCCTCTTACCCCCCCATCTTCCACCACTTTCCACCACCTTCGGTCGCCGCACCAACCACTATGCGCTGCCACTCCTAGCTACACCACCACCTTCATTCCACTCCTCTTCACCTGCTTTACCTTCCTCCACCTCAAGCACCCCTCCACTTCCCCTCTCTTACCCTACAAATCCATCTTTCCCCTCTCTTCCTCCACCACTGCCACCGCCGGTTCCACCACTAACCTGAGGTGGTGCTCCAACTTCCCCAGCCCCTAAATTATTTTCTATATGTGTTAATAATTTTATTTAATATTAATGGTATTATCCTTAATATTACTATTATTATTATTCTTATTATTATTGGTTTGTATTATCAATGTTATTATTATTATTATTATTATTACTCCTACTACTTCACCTAACTTTATGATTTTCCTAACCAATAATAATATTATCATTAATGATGGCCTACAACCTTAGTGTCATTATGATTGAGACTTTTCCTCGTTTGCTATCACTATTATTACTAATCTCACTATTATTCCTACTATTATTACTAATACTAGATATGGCTTATTATCATTATCTTTACTATTATGGTAGACATTTTAACCCTTATATTACTATTATCATTTTTATTATTATTACTATTAGTATTATTATTTTTATTATTAATGCCATTATTATTATTGTTATTACTAATTAACCCAAATTTTTTTATTGTTATTATCACTATTATTATTATTACCATTATCATTATCATTACTTCCTTACTAATATTTTTAATGCTAACTTTTTCCATCATTACTTTTACTTATTAATATAAACATTTGGACCCTTATATTATTATTATTATCATTTTGGTTACTATTATCATTGTTATTGTTATTATTGTTATACTTAACAATTATTATTATTTTTATTATTATTATCATCATCGTCATTATTATTATTATTATTATTATTATTGCTACTTTTATTATTATTAATGTTTTTAAACCGAAGTTGGCGTATTATCATTTTGTCGTTAAAGAAGAAGAATACCTATGTCTTAGTATTTTACTATTTAATATTAGAATATCATTAATATTAGTCCTAATGCCTTTGTCTCTAACATTATTACTATGGTATCATTATTAGTTATTACTATTATCATTATTATTATTTTATTATTATTATTGTGACCATACATTTGAACCCTTATATTATCATTATTCAAAATATAGCTTTTATCATTATTATCTTTAGGAATATTGTACTTTGTTGGTATTGCAATTATTATACCATTATTTTAACCCTAATACTATTATTAGACATAGCCTTAAAAATGCTGCGGTTTCTATCATTATAAGCATTAACATTACTATTATTATTATTATTGTCACTATTTTGCTATAACTAGTATTAGTGCTATTATTAGAAGAATAAGGCTATTAGGTTTAATAATGCAAGTATAGTAATAAATATTAACATAAACATATTTCAACTAATAATATCTAGTAGGCTAACTTGAAGATAAAAACCCTAGTTTTCACGTATAATACTCCCTTTAATAATAACAATCCTAATCTTAGACTAAAATAAGGATTAATGGTACTTTTGGTAGGAGGGAAACTAATCCTTAGTATTTTCCCTCTTATAGGTGAATTGAGCCAAACCCTAAGGAGTTGTAGGAGCATGCTCCAAGCCCGACGTCACTTTAGGTAAGGGTGTTGCTAAGGCTCTTTGTGTGTTTATATGTATTATGTGCTTCACATGCTACGTACCCTATGTTTATCATTATTAATTATGTCGTGTGTGGAATGGCATGGAGTTGAAGTATGTGTTGTGTGTTTACATGGCATGTGTATTATGTATATGTGATGATATGTGTCGTGATCCTATAAGACGTGCATGTGAGGGAGTTGATGTATTTTGTGTGGGAGAAAGGATTAAAAAGGAGGATGGGGAAAGAAATTGGCCAAGGGAGGTGATTTGACCTAATTATTTTAATGATTCATGAGTGGAAGAATAGAATGTAGAATTCTAGAGTTTCGTGTGGGAGAATCTGATTTATGATTTTTATGGTTTTGTGTGGGAGAGTTTAATTTATGGTTTTGTATGAGAGAATATAATTTATGGTTTGGATGATTTTGTATGGGAGAATGTAATATATGATGTTACATGGGATAATATAATTTATAGTTTATATGGGAGATTCTAATTTATGATGTTATGTGGAAGAATCTAACTTATGATCTTGTATGGAAGAATCTAATTTGTGGTTATGAATGGGAGAATCTAATCAATTGTATTATGTGGAAAAATATTTGTGTTTTATATGGTTTGAATCTAGGGTTTGGTATGAATGGATCTTTGGTTTTGTGTGGATTGAATTTAGGGTTTTGTATGACAAAATCTAGGGTTTGCATGGTGGTATTAGGGTTTGTATGGTGGTATTAATGGTTGCATGGCGGTATTAATGGTTGTATGGTGGTATTAGGGTTTGTATGGTGGTATTAATGGTTGCATGGTGGTATTAATGGCTGCATGGTGGTATTAGGATTTGCATGGTGGTATTATGGTTTGTATGGTGGTATTACTGGTTGTATGGTAGAGTTAGGGTTTTGCATGGAAATTAATGATTGTATGGGATTTAGGGTTTGTGTAAAAGGTTCGAGAGGTTGCATGGGATGTGTAAAGTTTGCATAGGAGCGAAATTTACTTATGAAAGGTTGATTTGGGATGTAAGGAAGGTAATGTAAGTATTATTTGGGTGTTTGAACTATTTTGGACGGAAAATAGTACATGGAGTATCATAAGGGTATGGAGGAGGCATAATTAGGGTTTGGAGTGATTAACTCTGGGTCGTTGTGATTAAATAGGGTTGGAGTAGCTAATTGTGATTTGTTGTGGTTAATTAAGGTTTGGAATGGCTAATTATGGTTGTTATGGTAAAATAGGGTTTGGAGTGGTTAACCACGGTTTGGTGTGGACAATTAGGGCTGGTTGTGGCTGCTTAGAGTTTTTGTGTTATAATGTGTATTTATTGATTAAAGTGTAATTATGATTGTGGAATTTTATTATTTGTGAGGTGTGAAGTATAAAGAGAATGATTCGTGCATGTCCATGGTGAGAGATTTTGAATAAGATATTTAAGACATTAATCACGTAAAGTGGAAGATGTTGAGCAGGGCCCAGACCGATCCATCGGTATAATAGTGGCCAGGTACTGCAGTAGCCTGGAGACCGATCCACCAGCTTAATAGTGGTAGGGTATGTTACCCTAGTGACTGATCCACCGGCTAAAATAGTGCGGGATCCCGAGCGCAACAAACCAAACTATATATGTTGTTAATAAGTGGGAAGATACTAATTACTTATAGTGGAACACCGTGCGACAAGGGGCTAGACCGATCCACCGGCATATAATAGTGGTAGGGTATGTACCCTAAGTGACCGATCCACCAGCTATAATAGTGGCCAAGAGCCAGAGTACCCTGGAGACCGATCCACCGGCAAAAATGGTGGGGTTCCCGTACTCATATGGACTTGATAAAGAGTATGGTATGAAAATATTTTGATAAGGGATTAATGAAGTAATTAATCTAAACTATATTGGATCTTGGCATTCCCACCTGATCGTTCATTTGCCTTTATGTTATTTTGTTGGTGATTATACCCTATTATTATTTTGCATAGATTATGTGCTTATGTGTTGGCCTTAGTGCTTGGTTACCTTATGCAGTATGTAGCGTAATGATCACCCGTTTCATGGGTGCTGCTCATTCCCACGAGCATAAGGCCCATCTAAGCTTGTGCAGGTAGGGGATGATATCTTCGATGCCTACGACACCTACTAGGCATCGGGTGGGGCTGAGTGTTGAGCCTAAACTTGAATTGGGGATCGAGAGCGACTTGGCCAGACTCTGTTCTTTTTATTGGACCTTGTATTATCATATTTTAGTTGTGTTTTTGTACTATGCTTTTTGTTTGAAAAACTCTAGTCACGTACTATTTGGTTTGTAATCCTAAATCGCACTCTGATTTCTGTATGACTTGTATTTTATTAATGATTCGTGTTTAATGTTAACTTTATTTAGCCTTAGCACTTATTACCGGAACGATAGGAGTGAACCGATCTGGTACTATGTATGACGGTAATGCCCCCGAGTTTACGGTTTTATCTTTTTGCTTCCACTAAACCCTTTTAATTAAACAAAAAATTTTAGTAGTAAATTTGGGTATGTTACACAGGGTTGATGGCTTATTTTGGTGTTTGCATGGCTCCTTGATAATCTTGTTATTCATTAACCCAAGTGAGCTGAGTTTTGAAGTCTTCAACTTTGGAAAAATAATAAGTATATTATCTTTATTTTAGGATGCTTCTGCATCATTATTCTAACATTTGGTTCTTAAACGATCTCTTAAGTTATTTAATTGGTTTATTTCACTTTTTATAAAAACACTATTCTTCAAAAATTTGGATTAAATTTTGAGGAGTCAAGAACGAGTATCCTAGGTTGCCTTTGAATGTGCTTATATATATTATGAGCTATTAATCTAGGAATGTTTATTATAACTCATTATCTATCTTATATCTAGCTTGCCATAGTACTAAATAGTTGTGTTGGGCACTTGGAGGAGATGTTTAAGGCATTCATTGAGTTCATTAGGCGTCCACTACCGCCACCTCAGCCTTAGCCACCACCAACACCTTTGCATTACCCATAGGAGGTATAAAAGAGGATTGGCTTTGGAGGGTCACTAGTAATTGCTTTTCAATCTACATGGGGGGAGGAGGATTTGGTTATCCTAGAGGGATGGATTTGGGATTTTGATCAAACTTTCAAAGCATTCGATTGTCTTAGAGCTAGGAAAATGAGTATAACAACCCTTTTCATTCAAAGAGTAACAAACACCTAGTGGGTGGGTTTTTACACATAGGGAGGATCATTGATGTCCTAGGAGGACTTCCAGATAGGGCTTCACATGAAGTTTTATCCTAAGAGCCTTAAGACGGATAAGTTTAATGAGTTAATGTAGTTGACTAAGAGGAGTATAACTGTATGGGAGTACCATGTGTGGTTCTTGGAGTTGTTGATTTTTACCCTTGGTATAGTAGCCAGCGAGATGATAGTGGTCTTTTAGTTTAAGTAGGGGATCCACCTCAGCATCATGAGGATGATGGATACGTTTCACAAAGGGGCATGTGTTACCACTACTATGGTTTAGGAGCACGCTTCTATTCTAGGCAAAAAGAAGCTTGAGATATAGGGTTCTAGAAGATGAATTCCGTTTTAGGGAGGTGAACCTCTAAGTTTTGAGCTTAGGGGTTGAATGGGTGGAAAGGGAAAGCCTTTGGGAGAGCCGAGATGCTTTATTTGTTACTTCTATAACCGAGATCATATAGGATAAGACTGCTAAGGTACATCTATTTAGTGTAGAGCCTATAGTTAGTTGGGACACCGATCCTTCAAGTGTCAACAACAGAGGTGTCCATTTCAAAAGTAGAGGGGTCAGCTTAAACTAGAAAGACTGCTTGCACACTAACAATAGGCATATCAACAATAGACTTTATAACCACAAGAATAGCAACCCCAACCAGTGTACAAAGTAGGGAGGATAAGGAGAGACCATAGGAGCCTAATGATCAATCTACACAAAGGGCTAGATTTTTTAAAACTAAGTGTAGAATTGGTGATAAAGTTTGTAGGGTCATCATAGAAAGTGGATCATGTACTAATGTTGTTAGTGAAAAACTGACCAAACAATTAGGACTAGTGAATACTATCCATCCTAAACCATATTCCTTATAATGGCTTAATAAGGACAAAGGACCTAAAGTAACTGAACAAACACCCATTTCTTTTTGCATTAGTGATTATCATGATGAGGAATTATGTGATGTTTTGCCTATGGATGCTTGTGGCATTTTACTTGGAAGACCATGGCAATATGATCAAAATACAACACATGATGGTGTAACTAATGAATATGTGGTACTTAATGAATACCCCAAAAATTTGCTTAGCCTAATCTCGCATCATTAATGTCCTAATTTCATTCTAATCTTAAGAATTATTATTTTTAGCCTTAACCCAATTTCTTAATCCTGAAACTTTAACCGAATCCGAAACCTTGACTCGGATAAACCATAATTCTTAAACCAAAATCAAAACAGCTAAATTTTTTACTAATCCTAATTACTTATGGATAATCTAATCCTAATCCCCTAGCCTTTCTCTTTTTTCTTTTCTTTCTCCTTTTATTTTCTTCCTTTCTTCCCTCTTCTCCCATTAGTCTAAGCCGCAATGTTTGATTTTTTGTTGCAACTTGCCCTCCACTTACACCATCTCCTATCTTGTCCTCTGCAGACTTCCATCATCCATCAACCTTCCTTTCTTGTCTTTTTCTTCTTCTCCCTTATCCTTGCACACCCCACACACCACTGTCACTTCCCCTGCCACTCTTCTTCTTCTTTCTCTTATCTTTACGCAACCCACACTCATAACTATTACCATCACCTACATTTTTCATCACAACAGTCAACCATCACCTCCACTGTCACCATTTTTAGCTCTACATGCTCATCGCACGTCTCCTTCCCCCTATGTTTTCCTTATCCTCGATGCACTATACACACACACACATGACCATATATATATATATATATACTATACTATACTATACTCTCCTTCTTTTATCTTTTTTTGGCCTCCAATCTATCCTGTCTGTGTTAAAAATCAATTGATCGAGCTCCTTTACCTTCTTCTCTTCTTCCTTCTCCTTCCTCCTTCTTTCTCTATTTTTGGCATTTGCATCACCCAATCCACCATTGTGCACCACCTCAACCACCACTCACTGCCATTTGACCGGTGGACTGACCACCGAGGTTGCCCTAACCTTCCCCCTCGATGTCGCTTCCCCTCGCCACTGACCACAACCTCTTTTTCCTTTTTCTACTCTTTCTTTATAGTGTTGTGGAGTGCATAGCTTGTGCACCGCTTGCTGCACAGTCGTGCAATACTTAAAATCTCCTGCTCCACAGCTATGTAACTTTTGCATTGCCTGGCTGTGCATCTTTTTTTCTCTCAACCTGTTGTGCACTGGTGTTGCACGACCGTGCAACTTTTACACCACTTGGCCATGCAACTTTTACACCGCTTGGCCATGCAACTCCTTTTTTGGCCGTGCACCCCTATTGTTACCCCCAAACCTTGTTTAAACACCACTAAAATTTAACCATAACTCCACCACACATTCCTCTACACAACCACATATCTCAAGATCACATTTGACTATGGTTATATCTATTTTTACCCTCTTTACCTTTATTTCTACTTCGATTTAACTCTTCGAGCCTAACCATGAATTTTATTATTTTTTATAGGTGGTATTCCAGTAGCTTCAAAGGAGGAAGTCTTAGTTGGTAAGAATACTATTTGATGTTTAGGATATTTAGTGTTATTTGCTTGCATGGTTATACATGTTTTTCATGATATTGTTTATTTATGTTGTTACATGTGTTGATCATGGTATTTTGTGATGATATGTATGTTATGTTGAAAGGGAGTAAGAATGGGTGAGAGGCACCATTAAGTTATGATGTTGTTGTGATAATGTCATATCGTGGAAATATATCTTATGGTATGAAATATAAGTTTAAGGATATTATGTTATTGAAAGAAAGTAAGAATGGGTAGGAAGCACCATTATATTATGATTTGCTGTGATAATATCATATTTGTGGAATTATATATTAAGGTAAGAAATAAGTGCATAAGGATATTATGGTATTGAAAAAGAGTAAGAATGGGTAAGAGGTACCATTATTATTTGTTTAGATAATGTCATCATTATGGGAATATATATTATGGTAAGAAATATGGGATTAAATGAGTTTGATAAATGGATTTAAGGATTCTCATGAGGTATGATGATAAATGGTGTACTTGAAAAATAATATGTGTGGAAGGTATAAGATTTTATAAAAATAAGGGTTTTTATTTGTGCTTAAGGGTAATTTGGAGATTATGGGATAATAAGGAAATTTTGGTATTTTATGTGTTAGGAGGTTTAAAATATCATATTAATAGCATGAGGAATTCATGGAATTATTATTGTTATTTGGGGTCCTCAAATGATTTAATGGCTAATTTGAGGCAAACTATCTTGTAATGATAATACCATTATTCCATGTTTAAGATTTAGAGGTTATCTATTGAGATTGGTAATCATGAAAGTTTTATGGGAGGTGTTATGACAAATCTATGGAGTTTGGGTCTTGGAAATTTCTATGATTAACATATCGGGATGAGATTATCATTGAATACTTACAGGAATTAGATTGTGCATATTGGGTATGATAAAAATGAGGGGATTTGGAGATGATATAATATAAGTTAGGTAGAATAATTAATATGGGAAAATGAATACTAAAGGGAGTGTAATTAGGGTTGGAAAGGATTTAAGGACTTAGATCTATGCTATATGCATATCTATTTTAATGTGTCCTATGCCTGAGAATTAATCTTGAATAAGATACTAATCACTTAAAGTGAAAGAGCATATGAGTAAGGCCAAGGTGATCTATATTTCTATATATATATGTATCCCGTTCCACGAAGGAGAATAGTGGGTCGGGAGTATTTTGCTCCAAGAAGATTTTTTAATCTCCGTTCCACTGGAAAGAATAGTGGCTCAGGTGTGTTGTCCCCGAGAGGAGTTTTAGACCATTCCACCGGTTTAAGAGTAGTGGGGTCCCTATTCATCGTGAAATGAAAACATATCATTATAACCTATAGAAAAGATACTAATGATTTAAAGTGGAATAATACGTAAGTCACGACCAAGGTGATCTATTTCTCTATATATATGTATTCCCGTTCCGTCGGGAAGAATAGTGGCTCGAGAGCATTTTGTCCCGAGAAGATGTTTTTAATCTTTATTCCACCAGAAAGAATAGTGGCTCGGGTGTGTTGTCCCTGAGAAGAGTTTCATACCATTCCACCGGTTTAAGAATTGTGGGGTTCCTACACTCAATGTACGTAAAATAATGAAAATGGATTATACTTAATAAAGGAATCTGGATCATATTCTATCTTATGAGATGCTTCATTTATTTGGTTATTCTCTTATCCTCTAATTTGGAAGCATGTGCTATTTATATCCCTACTTCGATAGTATTGTTCCCTTACTTAGTATGTAGTGTATTGACCACCCGTTTTATGGGGGTTACTCATTCCCACGAGCAGACTTACCCTGTTTTGTAGGTGATTGATGATTATTAGCTTGATGTGCTTGCCTTGGGTGAGCGCTAAATGATTTGGTAAAGGGTATGGTTCTCTGGATATCTCTATCTCTCTTTAGACTCTTAGTCTTCTATTTTTACTATTTATTCTTTTCTCTCTATTTCGTATCCTATATCGCGGTGAAATCAAGTGCCTCCGACACCTAATTCCTAGGTATAAGGTTACTTTTGCCTTGCACCCAACATAGATTGTGCATAGGGAGCCTATTCTATGTTGGATGTGGCATGATATCCCTACGTTTTGTGTTTTGAATTCCACCATTAACTATTTAAAAAGAAAATTTTAAGTTCTAAAATTTGGGGGTGTTACACTTAAAGATAAAAAAGAAATATAAGTTGAAACCATTCCAACGTGATTATATACCAGTACCCAAGGTTAAAAATAGTTTATTTTTACATGAATGGGAAATGATTAGTTTCATTGAGGAGGAGGTTGTTTACTATGGCTTAATAGTAAAATCATCTTAGTTTGGGGAGAAAATATCTAGCAATTCAGATCTTACTAGTTTGCTTGATGAATATAATAATGTATTTCCAAATAATTTACCTCCTTGACTACCACCTATTAGGGGCATAGAGCATGCTATTGATTTAATTCCAGGAATGTCTTTACTTGATAGATTGGCATTTAGATGTAATCTAGAGGAAGCTAAGGAATTATAAAGGAAAATTCAAGATCTAGTAAATAAGGGTTTCATGAGAGAGAGCGTGAGTATTTGTTCTGTACCTGTCTTAGTAGTTTCTAAAAAGGATGGCACCAAGCGTATATGCATAGATTCAAGAGCAGTGAATAATATAACTATCAAATATCTTTTCCTATATCTAGATTGGATGACATTATTGAGAGGTATGTGGTGTAAGGATATTTTCTAAAATAGACTTACGAAGTGGTTACCATTAAATGAGGATCAGGGAAGGGGACAATTGGAAAACAACATTCAAAACTAAATATGGTATCTATGAATGGGTTGTTATGCCTTTTGGGTAGTATAATACACCCAGTTTTTTTATGAGACTAATGAATGAAATTATGTGTCCTTTCCTAGTTGACTTCATTGTAGTTTATTTAGATGATATACTTGTATAGAGTAAAAATGAACATGATCATCTTCTACATTTGAGGAAATTCTTTGATAAACGAAGGGAAACTAACCTACATGGAAAATTAGAAAAGTGTGAATTTATGCTTTCAAGTTTAGTTTTTCTTGGTTATATTATTAGTGTTGAGGGTATTAAGGTTGATCTTGTAAAAATAAAAGCTATTTAAGAGTAGACTATTCCTAAAGACATACATCAAGTAAGAAGTTTTCATGGGTTAGCTATTTTTTATAGGAGATTTATTAAATATTTTTCTACTATACTTGCACCTATTACTCAACTAATGAAAAAGGGAGAATGTATTTGGAAAAGTGAATCCACTAAAGCTTTTGATACTCTCAAGGATAAATTGTGCAGCTCTCCTATATTATCCATTCCTAATTTTGACCTACTCTTTAAGGTAACTTGTGATGCAAGTAGGTTAGGTATTGGAGGAGTTCTTTCTCAAGAGAAGAGACTTGTAGCATACTTTAGTGAAAAACTAAATGGTTCTACATTAAGGTATTCTAAATATGATGAGGAATTCTTTGCCATCATACAAATTTTAGAGACATGGAGTCATTCTTTGAGACTTAAACCCTTTGTATTACATTTTGATCATGAAAGTTTAAAATATTTACATGGTTAAAAGAAAATAAGTCCTAGACATGACAAGTGGGTAAACTTCTTATAATCCTTTGTGTTCTCTGTCAAACACTTGAATGGGAAAGAAAATATAGTAGCTGATGCTTTTGAAGAATATCAGGCATGTAAAGAAAATGGAAATCATGGTATTTATACACTACAAGATGGATTTTTATTTAAACTTAATAGACTTTGTGCACCAATATTAAGTATAAGGGATTTACTTATCAAAGAGGTACATGAAGGAGATATTGCAAGCCATTTTGGTACTAAGAAAGCCTTTGCAATATTACACAAAAATTTCTATTGGGAAAGAATGATAAAAGGTGTACAAATTATAATAAAATGATGTGTTACATGTAAAAAGAGTAAACTTTTCTTTCACAAATGTTTATATATACCATTACCTATGCCTACTCAAGCATGAGAAGGAGTTAGTATGAACTTTATTTTAGGGTTACCTAGAAGACAAAGAGTTAAGGATTCTATTATGGTCATGGTAGATGGATTTTCTAAAATGAATAATTTTATTCCATGCAATAAATCTGATGACACTACATATATTCCTAATGTATTTCAAGAAAATTATAAGACTTTATGGCATACCTAAAAGCATTGTTTCAGATAGGGATGTCAAAATTTTTAGTTATTTTTGGAAAACATTGTGGGATATGTTAGGCACAAAGTTATTATTTGGTACTTCACATCATCCACAAACTTATGGACAAAGTGAAGTTACTAACCATACCATTCGCACATTATTAAGTTAGCTCATGCAAAGTTCACTTATAATAGAAATCCTTCAAGTATTACACACTCAAGTCCATTTGATATTGTGCATGGAGTGAATCATTATGTACCAATTGATATGGTACCCTTAAGGAAAGGTGAACTAAAAAAATTATGATGCTAAGGAACGAATTGAGTTCTTCCAAAAGGTTCATCAACATATTAAGGGTAACATAGAACACACCAATGAAAAATATCAAAAATAAGCTAATAAACATCGTAGTAAATTTGTATTTTATCCTGGTGATTTAGTATGGTTACATTTACATAAAGAAATATTTCCAAACCTAAAAAAACATAAACTAATATTAAGAGCAGCTAAACCATTTAAAATCCTTAGAAAATAAGGAGAAAATGCTTATGAACATGAACAACCTGAATCATATGGAACTGTTTCAAGGACGTTTAAGGTTGGTGATTTGTCTTATTATCTCAGTGATGTTAATTTAAGGACAAATTATTCTCAATTTGGGGAGAAAGATGTTGGAGCATCCATAGATGATCCTCAAGATGATAATGATTTGGTATTCTTGATTATAACCGATCACATTATGTGTCTTTGATTATAATACTTTAACTAACCTTAATAATATTACTTTAAGTCAGTCTTACAGGTATGTAACATATTTACAACAAGATAATCAATTAATTTATGAAGTTAAGATACTTAAGATTTTCATATGTTATAAGATATTACAAAGGAAGTTATTGTGCATAAAAGTCAAGTCAACAAGACCTAGTCAACCTTTCAAGTCAACATCATTCTTTTGATTAGGATTCTTGTCAATAGCTTTCATGTACAACTTAACTTAATTTATTTATAATAGTATTTGTTGAGTCACGTATTATAAAAGATATAAATACATTGTAATACTAGTTATGTACTAGTTAGCCATTTGTGTGTCATGTGGTTAAATTAGTGTGCTAGTTAGCATTGTCCAACTCTTATATAAGCCATCATGTGTCGACATTTGTAGCATGTTGATGGATGATTGATATTGAAATCTAATACAAGTAATTCACTTGGTTAATTATCTCTTTGTGATAGAATAGTCCTTCCTAAGACTACTTGGAGTAATCTTAGATAGAAAATATTCAAATTTGAGTTCTTTGAATCTTTTTGAGTTCGTTAAATATTGTTGAAATCATATTGAGTTCTTAGTTGAATCTTCCTAATTCTTCTTCCTAATTAGACAGCGAAATGATCCACTTCAACCTACATTTACACTTATCTTCATTCATCCTTGAAGAATTGTGTCAACCTTAGTGCACTATTCTTGTCGATATGATATATGTTGTAGTTGCTATTGAAAATATTTAAGTATGATTTGGTGTTTCACTTGTGGAACACCTTTGAGATAAATTAGTTAATGAAATAACTTTAATATGATTAGCTGTTATGGTATTATGAGTATCTAATCTATGATGGTGTATGTGTTATGGCATGCTTATCATTATTAGTTATCATTTGCAAGGTTATTAGAATCAAAATTGTACATAGACTAGATATAGATCATTAGAATTAAATCGTAGAATTGGATCGTAGGATCATAATATCTTACAAAAATCACAAAAGTATGCCCTTGATATAATTGTATGCTATAAAATCTTCTAATTAAAGTTTTTTTAAAAAAACTTTGAAAAGCTTATTCTTAAGCTCTTTTGGTCACTAATTAAGTTATAGCAACTAAAAAGCAAGATAAATTATTAAATTATATATATAAGGAAAAATTTGGTATATGGATTATGCATAATAAATAAACTAACAACCCTGTGAAAGAAAATAAAAAGGTTAATTGTGAACTAAAAATAAATTAATAAAAAAATAACATTACAAATTTTAATATATTTGTTATACTTTGCATATAGACTTTGACTCTTTCGTAAGTATTTTTTTTTTCTAACAATTAGTTGTGTTGTCATATTAATATCTTGTTTAATCTTCCTTTGTATTGAATAATGCTCATTATATTCAAAGTTAGGGAAGAAATGTAGTGGGAATAAGAGGAAAAAATAGGTTTTAATGCAAAAGATAAAAAAAATTGTAGTTAGTATGTATAATCATAAGATTCTACCTAAAATCATAAGATTCTACTGATTCTATGTAGGATCGTCATGTCCTATCACGATTCTACTACTTTAAGATTGTAGCTGGGATTCTAGTTCACTTGGATACTTTTGGATTGTAGAATCGTTAGAACTGAATTAGGAGTTTAAAAACTATGATCACTTATACTTATAATTATGATTATTCTATGTTTATTGTGTGTATACCTTCTATATACTCCATATGGCCTTTTCATATTTAGAATTTTGTAGAGTTTTATTTTGTACCATTGTATTGATAGGTTTTGTTTTATGGTCCTTTAGCTATTCATGGGTAGTAATGATCATACAGGAGTACTTTGAGGGTTTTATTTAATGGCTAGTGGTTAGGATTTAAGACTTAGGACTATCTGGTGTCAGCTGCATCATCTTTTGTTATGGGTATTCATTGGATTCTTACTTGCCCTTCTATTTTTTTTCCTTTGGGTTGTTGTATATTTTTTCCCATACTTTTGTGTATTATCAGGGCAGAGGTAATCTTGTAATGTAATATCTATTATATGCTTCTTGCTTATTGTTCTTATTAATTCTAGTGGAGAAATATTTTAGCCTTAACACTTGGTATACGAATGATAAAGGAAATTAGATTTATGCTAGGTATGGTAGTAGCACACTATGTTTTAAATATTTTAACTTCCATAAATAACTCTTTTAAATAAAATTTTCAAGTGCTAAATATAGGGATGTTACAATATTTTTGACAAAACTAGTTGAAAAGCTATAAGTATAAGCTACTTGAAGTAATTTTTTAAAAATTGACTTGCAATCAATCTAGTAAAAATTTATTTACAAAACAAAGTTTTTTTTCAAAGTAAACAAATTTCAATAAGTTAGAAGTTATCTTATAAGCTACTTTTTGTCTTACAAAAATGCACACTTAGCCGCTTATGTAAAACTCTCATTTTTCACTACCAAAAATTTATTTTTAAAATAGTGCGGAAGCAAAAAATACTAAACACGCCTAGGAAAAATGCACTACTATCGCCGTACCTAATACAAGATAGATGTTAGTTTCCCCTCCCATGTTAGATACATGGCTAAAACCAAACAGACCAATTAAAAGTAGTGTGTGCAAGATCAAGTTACATAAATATGTAAAAGATCATTTACAACATAGGACCTTGCTGGTCTCCGACATAGTCAAATACAGGGAGAATGATAAACTAAGAATACAAGGCTATATTAGTAGAAAAAAAGTTATGCAAGACCCAAAAATCATGGTCTGTCACAGACCACACAAAAATCTCCTGATTTTGACGCTCTCAAGCCTCAAACCTAATCTAAGGTGGGCCCACTACTAGCCATACCAAAAACCTATGCACAACTCTCTACTCATGGAAATGAGTAGGTAACTGAACAAATGGGTACATTAGTACACCACGTACTGAGTAAGCTAAATTACCTACTTAACGAAAGTCACAAGCATATAAGGTTCTATCATATAATGGAAAATATACTTAATATGCATAATGACAATGCTAATTAAGTAAGTGTATCTACTCTATCAGAATCAGACAATGCATTAGAGTTCATTATCATGTATAACTCAGGCAACTCAGAATGTATCATGCTCATTTTCATAGTACAATATCATAGGTAGTCACACATTTGTACTAAGCCAATTATCCAGGTGAACACTAAGGTTTATTATCCAAACTTGCTCATTCAATTAGGTTATATCATTTCCTTATCTATATACTTATAAAGGTCATCATCTAATCATTCATTCCAATTATTGTCCAGTTATTCATTCAAGTCATTATCTAAGTATTCATTCTAACTTTTATCATTGTTATTATCCAACCATTCATTTCAATCATTATCCAATTATTCATCATCTAGCGATGGACTGTGCACCACCCTATGGTCTCACATACCATGGAAGCCTATCCAAACCAAGGGATATAAAGTTTAGGCTAAAGCCAATAACCATAGTGGACATTAGTCCAGGCTGAAGATAACCACCATAGACATAAGTACAGGCCAAAGCCAACCTCCAAGTATTGATACCCCTTATTACATCATCAGTGTCTAGAGTACGTAAGGCACCGAGATCTACTAGGGTCCAGCATGAAGGCACCAATAAACACCTGAAGGCAGACTAACCCCCTGTAGCTAATCAAGGATCGAGTAACCCAAACCCAAACATAACTCGAATGTCTCTCACTTTACATGATTAGTACATTATTCATGAGGTCACGTGATCACACATGGCCCATACAAAGAGTAAGCAAGACATTCACATATCTCTTCCATGTTAATCATTTCCATTCCCCAACCATGTGTGGGGTTTCCATTTATGCTTGTTCAATATTAATCATCCCCATTATATTATTCCATTCAAGTACATTCTTTATTTCACAACCCTATTCCTCAAGAATCATCACATTTCACATGGGTACACCCTTTAAGCCTTTGCAACACCCATTGAGTGTGTCACGAATCATGGTCCATTTATTCCATTCATTAGGGCATTGATTGATGGTAATATATGTATTTTATCCATTAATTAGTCATATAAAAATCCCATTCATAGTCTCTAAGCATATCAAAATCGAGAAGAACAAAATCACACAAACCAGCAGAACCAGTCGATCGGTCTGGCCCAACTAGTTAATCGGTTACACCAACTAGTCAATTAGTTTTTTCCTACTAGTTTATTGGTTTGGCTCACCTAGACCAGAATTTCCTCAAATTGGTCAATCGGTTTGGAAAAGCCAGTCGATTGTTCATAGACCAATTGATCAATTCTGTCTATCCAGTCGATGGGTTTAAGCAGAGAGTAAGGCTAGGGTCTCTATAGGCGTACTAGTCGATGGGTTGTGTCAACTAGTCTACTATAATAGGAACTAGTCAATCGGTTTAACCTAACCGATCGATGGATTTGCCCTCCAACAACACCAAACAGTCATTTTAAGGCAGATTATGCTTACAATTCTTTATCATACCACATTGGAACATGTTCTAACATCATATAACACATTTTTAGCTTATATTCATTCAAACATGTAATATCAAACTTAAAGAGTTCCATAACAAGCAAGTATACTCATAATCCATTTTAGAAGCAAGAATGATTTACTTGAGGTAGAAAAAAAATTTCTCAAACAAGAACACTTAACCTGTAAAATCCTCAACTTTTAAAACCTCAAAAATTAATAAGTTTAACTTAGAAATTTGTGAATAACTATTACAAATCCAAACTTGAAATGGAATGGGAAGAAAAAACATAACACACCTAAAGGAAAACATAGGGTAATTCATCTGAATCACTCAACCTTTTTCCTAAATCTAACTCTTTATTACTTAACAATTAAAACAAGTGGGAGATAGAGTAAGGATTAAAAGAGTAGAAGAATTCAAATGTAAGGCTCAAAGTGAAGATGGAGAAGGTGAATGCTAGAGAGTTAGAGTATTTTGGTAGCTAAAAGAACGGTGAATAAAAAAGGTGATTAGGGCTATTTATAGCCAACAAATTGATATAAATCAGAAGTGTGGTCAGGAACAAAATAAAATGAATAGATTTTGTCCAAGATATGCTGGCCTATCCTTCAGAGTTCAAATGGTGACTCTAGAGGAGTGTAGGTCAATTAATCAAGAAATGCAATACAAAAGAGGGGAAATGGAAGGTTAGCGTGGAAGGAATCTTCCACCTAAGTAGAATCAAGTCTGAGATCAAAGCAATGATCCTAGAAATATGTAGAGCAGAGAGGTGGAAGATGACCAAGATAAGGTCATCTCCCCCCCCCCCCTCAATTGTCTCAATTGACTCCTTAAATTAATCTGAGGTAGTATTTTTAGGCCAACTGCATCATGAAAAAGGTTAAGAATCTTTTAGGAACAATTTTGAATAGGTTAACAAAGTTCCATTGTAGTCTAATAAATTTTTACAAAAAATTAAAATTTAAAAATATACCTAGCTTGACAAACCAATCTATTGGTTTGGCCTAATAATCGACTATTCTACAAACTAGTAGATCGGTTTCCAAACCAGTTGACTAGTTTGGTCAAGTAAAACTATTCTGCTAAAATGATGAACCCGTCGATTGATTCATGAAACCAGTCTATCAGTTCACCTGGAAAACTTATTTAATTTAATTTTACAAAGTCATTTCAAATCTAAATTTACCTCAAGCCCAATAATAGTGGCAAATCCAAATCAAACACCAAAAATTGGCATAATTTCTCATTCAATAATTTACAAAAAGATGGGGTATTACAACTTATTATGTATCTGATTAATCTTTTATAAATCTATCACTAGTAGGTTAATGTTCATAATATAAGGGATAGTAGAATATGATACTGATAAATTGGTAAAAGGACTACTTTTGGGATGATTTTCATGCTCATTATATGCTTGGTTCCAAGAATTTTCTATGCATATTGTTAGATCTTTTGTTATATTCATGGATACTATGCCCCTTGGTATTTTTTTTGTAGGTACACTAAATGGATGCAAATAAGGCTAAGATGAGGCAATATGAAGGCTTAAACAAGCATTGTGAAGAACATAGCAAGGAAATGGCCCTATCAAATTTGGAGGCAATTACATTTGACTGAAAAAGTGAAGAATTTTGACAAAGACTCAATATGAAATTGGAAGAGTAAAAAGAAAAAAAGTTTATTATTCTTCTCATCTTTACAATGCATACTAGTTCACCTCATTTTGCCTCTAGATGAAGATGTTACGAGCATTTTATCAAAATCTCTTCAATACCTAATTCTGACATAGAGCACGACTTAGCAGCATGGTCGTGCTCATGTTTGTTGCGTGATTCTTAGTAACGAGCCTCCTTATGAACTATTCTCTTAGCATCTTTCCCCTCAATTTTTTTCTATTCTCTATCTTCTATAGTCCCTTTTCTCTCTTGAATTTTAGTAGAATCTTAGATTATATTTCTCTATTGCTATTGAATCTTGAAGAATTAGAGCATTTTAATTAGATCTCATCAATTAATTTTTTCTATTTATCCTTTCTCTTTCTCTTTTGCTATTATTTATTCTTTCTATTCATTATGTTTCATGATTTTGACTATGTGTGAGTAGTCTTTTATTTTTAATTAATGAATTGATGTGATTGTTGCCAGAATCATTCAATTTATGTTATTCAATTGCTAGAACGTCAAATTAGGTTAAATTGATTGCTCACCAATTTCACTAGATATAGGTAATTAATTGAAGAGCTAAAAGGTAAACATTAATACTATAAATTAGCAATTGAACGAGAATTCATGACTTACAAAAATAGATTAGTAATTATTAGGGGTCGATAGAATTAGCTTGTTTTTAATGAGTTCAATTTGGTTTATCGCCATAATAATAGGTCACTAGATTCGATTAAGCATGACTTTTAATTCTTGAAACAGATTAAAGGTCAAATTAGGCTAACTATTCCAAACGTATTGAGCACTCCGGCATATGATTGGTTGGTTTGTTAATCTATAGTGGAATTATAACTGAAGTTCGATCCTAGGCTTGTTTTTTTATTGTTTAAAATCATAGTTAGTAGTCTCTATAATTTTTATCAATTTATTTCTTTATTTTTATTGTCTATCTCTTATCAATTATTCTAGTTTAGATAGCCACTATCTTGAAATTCTAGTAGTTAGAATCAAGTCCTTGTGGGATTAACCTTGATAGCTACAACGAGTTCGTGCACTTGCAGATTTCGCATATCAGATACTTGTAAAGTTTCTTGTCAAGGACCCTAGACACAAGACAAAATAACTTCCATTAATCTTCTTGTGAAAATTTTATATATAAATAGTTAATGGTAGAAGCTAAACCATTAAAAACCTAGGGTATTACCACCACACTTAGTATAAGTTCAATTCATCTACCTTTCTTATACTAAGTGTTAAGGCTAAAACATTTATCTGTTTAAATTAAGAACAACAATTGATAAGATTTAGATAAAGGTTTCATTACAACATTAAACTATTGTGATAATAAAAGATCGGACAAAAGAGTTACAATTGACAAAAAAAATAAAAACCAAAAGGGGACATAAGAGTGTAAGGGATATATAGATCAAATGATGCTAGATTAGATAATGGATATTCCTAACTCATCCCCTACCAAAATCCGTCAAGGTAAAATAGCTCATTGAATATGCAAGGGACTATAAAATAAAACCCATCAGTACAACAATATTAAGTAATCCATTACACAACACTAAGCATGTGAATATCCTATGGAGAACATATAACGTAACACAAAAAATCATGGAATAACACATCAAATATTAGATACCATAATTAAGTGCTACATTCATATCATAATTCATATCATATCATATGCCACATGCTCATCATATCAAATTTAAGCATATAACGACTAGTTCATTAATCTAATAATACTAAGGGTGTCCCACGAAGGGGAAAACATGAAATCATAATTAAGGCCTTTTCCAATAAACAACTCTATACCATTTATAACATGACGATGATTACCAACTAATATACCAAATCTAAATAGTGCACGAAGGCAACTATCAAACCAAAATACTAAAACCAAGTAGTGCACGGAGGCAACTACCAAACCAATAAACCATAACAATCCATTTAAATCCTTATCAAAATAATTACATCCATTTTTAATTTCTCAAGGGGATACAAAAAAATATGGAGGCGTATAAAGTCCACCAGTCATACCAGCGCACTGACGTAACACAATATCTTCCCAACTTGTAATTTAGAGACGTATAAGTACTTCGATCACACTGGTGCAACAAGGCAACATACTATCCTTCCATCCTAGAATATCTAATTCTTAAGTATCAATAACCTCTATAAGGCTCGTAAGTCACATATAAAGTAGACTAGGGCTTTTGCCGGTGTGATAAAGCATACTAAAAAACTACCTAACCAAATCGGGGGCTTCTATCTCATCTTTAGGGTAGCTAACTCTAAGAAGAAACCATTCCCAAAGCTTGAGGTATTATACTTTGAATATTAATATCTTAATAAGGTCATCATAAATTCTCACATAATGAACAACGATTACAATTTCATACTTAACCGTTTGTCATTTATTTTCAATATTCAAGTCAACCCTAGGGTCAACAATCCAAGCCAAAGGCAAAGTTAAAACTAAGATCAACCTATAAATCCATTAGTCCAATTATTCACACTTTTTAGCATGATAAGTCATAAATGACAAAAATACTCTTCTATGTTATTTACTTCATAATTTCTCACTTCAATACCAATTACTATTAGAATTAAACGAAATTTATTGTATGGATAAATAACATTAAAATAGGAACTTTAATATAAAATTAGAACTTTGGAAAATTTCATAAAGTAAAAAATTACCATTTTACCCTTAAAACCCTAATTGTGTATAATTATTTGACCACGAAAAACCTAATTCTAGTATTCTATTGTACATATATTAAAATAAAAAAAATAAAATGCTATAGCATAAAAATATGCGGTTGCATACTTAGAGAAATTAATAACAATATATGGCACATGCATACTTCTTATGAAATTACAATGAAGCTTAAATTACACTTGAATATTGGGAAACCCAAACATGCTATCATATGATTTTTACATATTTAGAAGGAAAATATGGGTTAATTATTTACAAGCACAAATACAAAAATAAAAATAAAGAACCACCAAAACAACTTTAACAACTTAAAAAACTTAAGACACAAAAGGAGGAGACAAAAGATGACAACTTCACATTTTAACTAAAAATCTAACCTTTTTTACTTATTTATAAATAAATAAAGGCTAGATAGAAGGAAATGTAGGAGTGAATACAAGATAATAAGGAGAAATACAAGAGGATGAGTCTAAGTTATAGGCTTAACAAAGCTCAAGAAAACTTAACAAAATAAAAAACAAAGTGAACAGAGAGGTGAGAGCAACCAAGAGGAGCAAATGAGAGAAAGGCTAAATGAAAAAAATGTAAGAAAAATGAGGCATAAATAGGCGAGGGAGGCTACTAAAATATGATGCCAAGAGAAAGGGGGAACTTTCTTATTCAACATTTGAATAAAGGGATAGGTGGTTGGTTGTGTAAGAGAAAGTATAATGGGTATGTAAGAGTTACGACAACCCAACAATCAAGCCAAAGGAGTGAGAGAGTGAAGGTCTATCAATGAGTAGGGGAGGTCATGTTCAAGCACAGGGAAGATAAGTGAAGAAGGTTGGTGATGAGTTCATATTTTGACACATTTTGTACCCTTATAATCTTAGTTTTTGGTAGTTTATTTAACTAATATAGGTGAATAATTATTGTTTTATGCTTAAGTGGTAAAACTTACACAAAAATTATTATTTAAGCTAAAATGATATAAATGAAGTATATTTAGAATAAAATATTATTTATTAATATTTATTTAATTTTATTTTATAGGTTTTATTTTTTTTTAAAAAGAAGAAATCGGACCTTTGGACCAATGGCCCAAAAGCCGAAGGCCCAAAGGCCCGGAACAAAAAAAAGAAAGAAATGCTGCACGAGAGTCAGCGAGGGCTGGCATGGCACGCACGGAAAGAAAAAAAAGGATGTGAAGGGCTGACATGGTGTGAGGTGGGGTAGGAACGAAAATAAAAGAAGCAGCGTGAAAGAGGAACAGACGACAGAGCCTTCCAAGGCTCTGTGAGACGACGCAGAGCGAGGAGAGCCAGCAGAAGGGCGAGCCTTCACAGGCTCGAACGTCGAAGAGAAACAGGAGCCGTGAGTGTGCGACAGAGCCGAAAAGGACGAGAGCTGCACGTAAGGAGCGACAGCAGGGCAACACCGCACTGAAACCGAAGCCTCAGCGACGCGTCAGCCTCTGTCAACCGCCAGCCGAAAAAAGAAAAAGAAGAAAGAATATTGCACGGAAATCCAAGACTGAGAAGGAATAAAATAAGGAAGAAATTTATACCGGTAGAATTTATTTCAGATAAAATTAATTTTTATCTAAATAAATTCTTGATCTTTTATTTAAAATTAATTCCGGTTATTTATTTCTCTTATTTTTAATTTATATTTTAGATATATATTTCTGTGTAATTAATTCTTTAATTATGAGTGGCTGATTATTTATTGTTAGGGAATAATTTGAAACCCTGGATTAGGATTTAAATTATAATTTTATTTTCTTTGTTTCGTGAGATTATTTCTTGACTCTATATATTAATTGTTATCGTTTATATATATAATTCTGTTAAGTATAGTTTATTTGGTGCATGCCTTGTTCTGGTTCCTCATAAGTAATAGTATGTAGGATTATTTGCCTGCGAGGTGGCTATCTAAATATACTAGAATTTATGTGTATAAATTGCAGCTAGGTTAGATAAAAATTCACCTAATCGTTTTGTGATTCTAACCGAAGTGGTAAAACGTTTCGATACGTGTGGGTCAAGGATAGGAAACACAGCTAGACATACGTTTTGTACTAGTCTGGGTACTTAGATTGACAGCCTTCCACTTACACTTAATGTATTAAATCTAGTTAAGTATAGGAGCCGCTTGTTGCTGCTATACTGCTAGTATTTAATAGGTTTAATATAGGCACGTGGTCGTATTAATTAATTAAGGGAAGTACTATAAGGTGTATGGACCTGGTTTTGTGTGCAACTTCGTCTATCTCTTTCTCTTGATTAAAGGATGACTTAGAAATAAATATTATATTACGACCTAATATAGTGGTGGATTTTTATTTCCCTAACATATTTCTCATATCTGCGGTTTCCTATTATTTTTATTATTATTAGTTTGTTTTATTTTATCCCTTTTATTATTTTTATTTTTATAAACCCCCATTTATAATTTTCTTATTTATTTATTTAGTGTTATTTAGGATTTTTTATTTTTATTTTTATTTTTAGTTTAAGCTAGTTAGATAGAGGTGAGCCCTCTCAATCCCCGGCTAGAACGATACCCTTGTTTACCAGTGCTACAATTGACAACAAGAGGGTTTAAATTGCGTGCCAGCTACTGTCACACCAATTTTTGGCGCCGTTGCTGGGGATTGGTAACTTCACCTTTATTTTTCTAGTATTTTTAGTGTGTTTTTATTTTTTGTGTTTTTGTATTTTTTTTCTTTTAGTTTTGTTTTAGATTTTCTTAGGATTTTTGGTGTGTTTTGATATTAAACTTTTCCTTTGAAGTGTTAGTTTTTTCAGGTAGTTATGTGGGGATCCTTTGGTTATGGACAACTTTGCTCGAATCTTAATGCAAGAGTAAATGAGGTAAGTATGAGGAGTCTTAAAGATAAACTTAACAAACTTACTACTCTTTTTTTGCAGGTTTCTAAAGCTACTGTAGTTATTAATGCAAGTGGAGTGTATCATACGCAAGGAAATCCATATGCTTACCATGAAAAAACTATGAGAGGAGGAGGATGGACACAATCTGGTGCTCAATCTTTCAATGGTTTTCAAGGACACGATCCCTATACAAGCACATACTATTCGGGAATGAGGCATCAACCCAACTTTGGATGGGAGATGAATGATCAGTATCAAGTGCCGTATCAAGACCCTTACACACGCGAATATGAAGCTTCAAAATATTATCAATATCCTCAACAAGAATCTTCTCCAGTTTCAGAACCCTCAAGTTCAGAAAAAATGGATAAGCTTCTTGAAGAATTGACAAATGGTCAAAACCAGTTGGTAGAAAGCTTAAATCAACTGATGCAAAGTCAGATTATGCAAAATGAAAGGGTGTCAGTGATAGAGGAGAAAATGGGTTATATGGTCAACCTGATGAATCAATCACAAGCACAAGAAGAGCTCTCTAGTACTTCAATTCCAAATTCATGTGAGAGTTATGAGGGTGATGATGCCATATCTGAATGTAAGGATGAGCAAGTTGAGGAGGTTTCCATGGAAAACATTGAAAAGCAAGATCAAGTGGAAGAAGAGCTTGTAAAAGTAGAAAAAGAATCTCATCAAAATGAGGATAACAAAGAGAAGTATATGGATGACAAGACTATCATTTTCACCTACCATATACCATCTTTGAACATTTATTCCCCACTTTTGCTTAGAGATGACCATGAGACACAAGGTAAGCCTTTGAACCACTTTGATTTTATTTATACTAACCACACTCCTTGTTTTTCCTCTTTTAGCAGGTTTTATGGATCCAAGAGTGAAGAGAGTAATCAAATCACCTTGGATACATTTAATAAGTAACGTGATGCTCCAAAGGATAGGTTATGTTGGAAGGATGTGTTTAAAGATTTTGAGATGGGAAAATATGTTCCTTCGATAGAGAGATAACAATACATGGACATTGGACAAAATATTCTCTCTTTACACACCTACTTAAATTCTATGCTAGGTAAGTTACGTTCTTGCTGGATCAAATCATTCATTAAATCTAACATTTTGTCTTTTTCTTCCTTGCAGGATAAAGACGATCATCACGAGGAAGGATTTGGTGAAGCAGCTCTGAAGTGGACGTATCCACCTTGAACGAGAAAAACCGAGATCATGTCAAGCTGAAGAAATAAAAACAAGCGCTACTTGGGAGGCAACCCAATGTCATAAGGGAGTTTTTCTATCCTTTAGTTATTTATATATTCAGTTTTCTTTCTCCATACATTAAATTTCATGTTTCCTTAGTTTTTTTATACATTAAGGACAATGTGTGATTTAAGTGTGGGGGTGTGTGTGTGTTTTATGCTTTCGTAAAAAAAATGTGTGTTTTATGTTTTCGTAAAAAAAAAGAGAGAGATAATTTTTTTAGAGTGTTTAGTGTTTTTAGAGTCGTAATAGCCTTAATTAGTTAATGAGGAATATATCTTTGAAATCTAACGAACAGAGGATCATGAAATCGAGATAAAGCAAGTGGAGATTTTTTGTATTAATTTTGATATAAGGAACACATATCTATGTGCCTAAATGAGAATGGAGAAAGAATATGTATGATTGTCTAATCACCGACATGGCATGTTGAGATTCATCACATTCCTCAGTGAGCTTTTGAACCATATGTATCTTCTTTTTTCTGAGCGAATTTACACAAAATCATCTATGTTTCTTGGCTTCAAAATTTTCTTTGTAAACCTCATATACGTTTAATTTTTTTGATCAAATTATTTGCCATAGATCTTGTAATGGACTATAGAGATTACTAGAACTTACTCTTGTGCTAGTCAAAGCTTATAGTCAAAACATGCTCTGATTAAGAAAATGATAAAGGCAGCTTAGGAATTTTCCATTACATGACCAAATAGCTTAACCTGATTTGTGTACACTTGATGTACATCCCATAGAAACCCTTTTGAGCATATACATGGAATATATTTTCTTCATTACCCACATTGAATAACCGTTGGGCCTTAATGTCCTTACCTTCGCTTAAAGCTAGTGGAAGGAAATCAAATCGTTATGGATATGAAGAGTCACTACAAAATAAATGATTTGTGCCAACAGGGCCTTATCTGTTGGTAAAAGCTATTTTTCTATTGGCAAAAGCTTTTACCAACAGATATTTTTTTGTGACAAAACTGTGGGTAAAAACTCTGTGCTTAAAAGTTTTACCCACAGATATGTATCATCTGTTGGGAATAATTGATAATGCCCACAGATATTTATCTTTTGGTAAAACTTATGCCCACACTTATATCTGTGAGTAAAAGTATTAACCACAAAATAATATCTATGACTAAAAGCATTACCCACAAAACAATATCTGTAACTAAAACTATTACCCACAAAATAATATTTGTGACTAGCAGTATTAGGCACACAATTATATCTGTGATAAAAAGAAATAACCACACAATCATATCTGTGTATAAAAGTATTAAACACAATATTATATATGTTACTAAAACTTATTACCAACATATATATATTATTGGATATACATATTAACCATGTCTGTGTGTGTGTGTGTGTGTGTAATTAACTACACCATATATAATTATCATTGTGTAGTACAAAATAATTAATTGCTTAGCTCCCAAAGGCATAACATTCCTTTAAGTACAATACTATATAAACGACTTATAGCATAAGCTATTATACAAAAACATCTTCATACATTGATATACAAAATCATCGGCTATTATACAAAAACATCTTCATATGCTGATATACAAAATCATCGACCATCTTCGTAAGCTTACGAGCAAAAGCACCGATCATCTTCATTAGCTAACATATATACAAAAACATCGGGCATCTTCATAATTTGATATACAAAAATATCGATCATATTCGTAAGCTAACAAACAAAAGCATCAACCGTCTTCATAAGCCGACTCACAAAAGCGTTTTTATAAAAATGCATCAAACATCATCTTCTTCATTCTCCTCTTCAGTGTCATCCTTTTCATTCTCGTTATCCTCCATTTGATAATAATCGTCAATATGTTTTCCCTAAAAATATATATACAATTAACTTAATCATATTAATCTAAATTCATATCAAAAAGCTAGATGATGAGAGTTTGTACTCTTTAATTGAGTATATACATATCCAAAGTTTTTTTTGTTTGGGTTTTTGTATAAGATTGATACGGAAACTATCTTCTAGGTTTGGATTGCATAATTTATTTAATATTTAGCATGTTTGATAATTTATTTGCATGTTACGTAATTTAATTATTATGTTTTGACTTTTTCATTATAAATTTATAAATAAAAGTAGTGTTTAAAATGTAGGATAATGTGCTAATGCCATCCTTGTCACTTGTGGGGAGTATTTAACAAGTCAGTGTAAAAGTGAGATGGTGTAGCATATATGCTTGCATGATTATAAAGAACACGCCCATCCCTGGTCACGGATGGCATTAATATGGTAGGAATAGCATTACAAAAGATTGAGAATATATATCCCAAGCTCTCAGCTAATGCACTTTTGAATCTTTCTTAGAAGCTTTCTAGACAAGTGAGGAGATAATGGACATGAAGGGAGGCAAATTCATCAAATTCTAGACAAGTGAGGAGATAATGAGTATCGGGTCTAAGGGAGATTGAGTAAGTGACTCCTAAATTTTAGCTAGTGCAGTTCTATTACATTTCACGCAATCATCAATTCTTCCAAAATTTGCTTTATTTAATTCCTTTAAAGACTCTTTCAAACTTTTTAGCTTTGTTGCTAATTGATCTAAACCAAATCTGCTATGCCTCCTATACAACCAAGTTTAGACAATGGTCTTAAAAAAAGTTAAGATCTATTCACAAATTTTGATTTGGTTGAAAAGAGTAAAAACATAAGAATCAAAGTAAATGCAATAAAGTATGTTTTTCTCATAAAAGAGAAATGGTCGACTAAATAATTAAAATTAACATGAATAGAATGAGATTTTATAATTGAATATATATATATATATGTTTCTAGGAGAATTGTTACTAGTCGAGTTATGTATGGTAATTAGAGTTTGAGAGAATGGATATTCTAATGACTTTCTCTACTAACATCATTTTACTCTAATCTAATATTGTCAAATACCTTTATACAAACAACTAATAAAATCTATTGGTCAAATAATTCAGTACAAATCACTAATAGCAAATCACTGTAACAATATGCTATAAAAGATCAACTATCTATTTATTATCAAATAAATCCCAAATATACACTACGAGTCTTGACGAATCAATTTAAACCACAAGTAAATTTGATTATCCTGTCTAAAAATTAAATAAAAAGCAAGTGAGGATTTATGTGAATATGTTTTGTGACATAGAAGACCAAGTTGGTTGCTATGAAATTTTTGTTTGGAATATGCCTCCTCTTATCTGGTTATGCATTATGTAAGAAAAATATATGACATAAATAAATTTTATTATCAAAACATGACTTGCATGTCGATGAGTCAACAAAGGCTTTCAAGCTTGGAAATGAGTCAAATTATACACTAAATGAGAATCAAAGTAGTGATACATATTGAGAAATGCTAGCAAAAGAAAAGATACTTATTGAGAAAAGAGTATGGATTACATGCCCTTAGTGAAAGGAGTTTGGGCATTTTGTCACTTTAAGATATTATTTATCAAGTTGGGATCGATTTGTCACGTGTAAGGTTTCGGGTATTTTGCCATTTATATGGAAAATTATATGATGTACTTGAATGCATCTCACAATATATATGTAAGTTGTAGGATAGTTATTTTCAAAATAAAAATAAACCTTGAAGCACAAGTAAAAAGTTAAGGAAAATGAGAATACTATATAGAAGTTTCGTAAATGAAAATGTATCATTTTGGTTGTCAAATATGTGAGAGATATTTCCAAAAAAAAAAATTGTGGTATGGAGTAAATAATCACCACTAGGTAATAAGATAATAACAAATATGGTGCATAGCATATAATCACCCCTTCATAATAAAACAATCACCAAACTTTCATATAATGATTACCTTGCTCTAATAGGAACTATTTTATTATATGATACAATAAGTATCATTAAAATAATACATCATGATCGTAAGCATATAATTATCACTTATGATAATCCCCAAGTTGTATTATGATAATTAGCCAACTTCAATACTATTAGGCAATGACTAATAATAAAAAGATATTGTCATTATTACTAACTAAGTAATGAATATAATTTCAACTATGGTTATAATTATGATAATATTAGCTCAAAAAACTATATTTATGATAATAATAATAATAATAATAATAATAACAATTATAATATTTATACTTATAATATATAATTAGCTAATATATTATATATATGATATTTATAGTAATTAATAAGACTTTGATGAAATTAATTATATTTTTTGTTCTTTTTTTGTGATGATTTTATTTTCACCTAATCATTATTTTTGTTATAGTGAGTGATTATAGGATTTTCATGTTATTTAAGTTTGAGGCGAAATAATAACCACCAACCTAATTACAAACCCTCATCATAAGCATATACTCATCATTTTCATACTATGACAGAATAATCATCACTATTTTTGGGTATGATATGCTAGTAATAAAAGGATGATAGGGTGTTGATTATTTGTTCTAGCTTAATGTTTGCATGAATGTATGTATGTATATGTAAGTATATATGTATGTATGTATATTAGGTCGAGGCTGCCATTTCATATAACAAAAATATGTATGTTCTATTGATCAAAGGATAATTTAGTGTTGATTTGTTTGTTCTAGCACAATTTTTGTTTCGAATTCCACTCAATTTGGTCAATATTTTCCTTGATTTGTTTGACTATCTTATGAGTAGAAACTTTTTACATCTTACCTCCATTCTTTTCAGCGAATTTTTATCTTCCACAATTGATCATCAAACAACTACCGACGATTTTTTTGTTCATCCATCTTTCACTCACACTTTTGTTTGGATTTGGTTCAATTATCCCAGCTGATCAAAATTGTTGGATACAAAGAATATATAGTGTCAAAATTATTCGAAGGTGGATTGATGGTGGTGCTAGAACGCTGACAATATCCAGTAATGGCCTGTGACAAATGTTGACAGAAGCGGTGGTGGATGCTACTTGTTGAGAAAGGGTAGCTAGGTTGAAAAGAAAATGCATAGCTTATATGTTTTTCCCTATTATAAATGTCGGTTGTTGGATCTTAATCTAATGGTTGAGAACTAAATATTTCATTTGATCTTATATCTATATATATATATATATTCTAAAGATTAAAATTAAAACAAGCCAAATTTAAAGAAGTATGATATTCAAACTCTACTTGCATTACTTTATTATCATCAATTATTTGGAGTAAAAATATGCATGATAATTGTTGTCATACATAGAGATCTTCCATCCTATTTAATTATATATATATATATATATGTAATCTCAAGATTAAAATTAAAACAGACAAAATTTAAAGAAGTATGATATTCAAACTCTACTTGCATGACTTTGTTATCATCAGTTATTTTGAGTACAAATATGCATGATAATTGTTGTCATGAATAGAACCACAAGTAATTGGGTAGTTAGGAAAACTCCAACAAGTACTAACAGTTTATTATTAATGTTGAAAAAAGACATCTAAAGTCCAATAATAAGGCATACAAAAGGGCTAAACGCACAAGGCAACTCAATGATAAAATTAAAAGAAAAATGTAGTGAAGATCACTATAGCCAAGGAAAAGCTAACACCTCAATGCATTACTAGAGCTACATGAGGAGTACCAAACAATAAAGAACAAGCAACACAAATATTCAACCATCAAAAATTTTAGAAAAAATATTCAACCATATACAATTTCAGACCTAACACAAAAATTTTAGTTGAAATATTCAACAATCCAAAAGGTTAATGCTATATTATATGTCCCACACACTATACATTTATGACCTTCCATTGATACTCCAAGAAGCACCCTCAAATCTTCAGGATTCCTTGTAAGATAAAATTAAGTTGTATCAAAATGCCATTCTTACAAGGAATCCTAAATATTTTAGGGTACTTCTTGGAGTTTGATACCTTTGAGTTGGTGCCAAAATATTGAATGGTGAATACGAAGATTCTTTTTTTTAGAGTTTGCAATTTGATTACCTCACCTCTCAATACTAGCATCTAATACGTCATAGCATTTCTCAAAGAATGCATATGTATCAAATGTTCTATTACACTTGTTTCTTTTTCTCACCTAAACATTTATATTGCTTGAAGTGACATTATATAAATTTAAAGTTGAAAAATTAAGAATAGGATGAGAATTGTTGTCGATGTCAAATGAAGTAAACCCTTTAGTTTCAACTTTGATTTAAAAATCATCTAATGTATGTCATTAATTAATCCTTTGAGCTACCTAAATTTCAATGATGTTATGCATCACACCTTCTCCTTGCTTGATTTTTTACCACTATTTAAGCATCATGTCTTAATGCTCTTTCTTTCACATAAGGCTCAATCATTTTTTGGATACAAGATAATGGACTTGTTTCTCCAATCAACAACTATGGGATGAACCTCAAACCAAAATAAATTAATTTGAATAATATTAAACAAAACTAACTAAATGAACCAAAATTGATAAATAGATTTGAAGCAATGTAATCATTATAGTAGACAAATTCTAATACATACCTTGATAAACTTATCCCATACTCCATCCTCAACTACTCATTTATATTAAATTCCATTCTACACAAAATCACTGTTCGATACATTTTCAATAACAACATAGATCAGTGTAACCAAAATAAATTATTTCTAATAATCTAATTCCGATTAATTTCGCACAAAGTTTTCAAATTGATAATTCTAACATGAAATTAGATACATTTTAAAGCATAATGTAAATTCAATTTATCTAAAATAGCTTAATTGGATAAAACCGACAAATCCGGATATAGCCGGATCACAAATCCAATTTTCACAAATCAACCATAACCAATACAATTAACAATTCCAAACCACTCATACAACACATATATATATATATATATACTTAAACAACTAAATTATCTTATCATAAGCTAATTTATTTAAAATTAATCAAAACAGAAGTTAGGGTTTGAGTATTTATACCAAACGAATTGCTGCAAAATTGGAGGAAGTGAGGGGTGCTGGAGCGTCGCCGGTGGTCAAGGACCACTCGCCGGTGACGAGCGGCGCTAGAGGCGGACAAGCGGTGGCACGCCGCGACTGCCCTTGTGCGTTGCTAATGGCTGCTGCTGCTGCTCGCTGCTGCTCTGCTGGAGGACGACGACGACGAGCTACAGCCGGTGTGGTGGTGTGCTCGAGCGGGGGTGGCTGGTATGGCGGTGCGGCCTGGGTTCAAGGTGCAGAGCAGGAGGGGTCGGGGGTCGGGGGTCGAGGGACGGGAAACGGGGGACGGGGATAGGGGGATGAAAATTAGAAACATGTAAGGGCGGGGGTAGCAGGCTAGCAGCACGCGGGACTAAATTTTTGTTTTTTTTGGAAATTTCAAGAAATTGAGGTGTTTAAGTATTTTTTATTATATTTTATATTTTGGGATTTTAGAGATTTGAAAAAAAAATTATTATAAAACATATATATATGTATATATAGAATTTAAACATTTTTAGCGACCAATAAATTAATGATTAACGATCAAAAATTATATTAGTCGCAATAAATGATTTTACTAATTTAAAGAGATTTTATAATAAAAAATAATTTATTTTTGCTAATGAAATATAATTCCATAACAGAGTCGTAATCACACAATGAAATTATAATAGGAAACAAATTTAAAATATTAAAATAAAAACACACAATAAAAATAGAAATATATTTTAAATAAAAATCATGTAGCTTGTGGAAAAAAGAAATAAAATATAAAAATAATAATTAAAAGAAATTAGAAAATATATAAATCAAATTCTAAGGAATTGTACAAAATTTAAATATTTTTCGTAAATGAAAATATATTTTTAAATAGAAACGAAGATCATATGAATTTCATAAAAGTCATAATTGTGAATGAATTTTTCTATAATAATCCACAACGTTACTAATACCAACAGATATATAAGTGGGTATTAGTTTTGTTGGTACAATGTTACTAATACCCACATATATAAAAGTAGGCAAAAGATCTGTTGGCATAACATACTATTACCAAAAGATAAAAATTTTCTGTAGGGAAAACTTTCTTCATTGCCCACAAAAAAAAATCTGTTGGTATTAGTAACTTTTGCCAACAGAAAAAAAAATCTGTGACTAAATTTCTGTTGGCACAAGTCATAAATTTTATAGTGAGTGGTGGTGTATGTGTGTATGTGAAAGAAATATATGTATTTATGCTAAGAAAAGGTATTGGTTATGTTTGGTGGAGAAAAAAAAATTTCAAAAAAAATTTCAAAAAAATGAAAATTGTGAAAAAAAAATGAGAAAAAAATTGTTAGGAAATAAGGAAGAAAGGGAGTTATGGAGATGATGTTGAGAAAGTTCTATTCATGTTACATTTTATTGAGAAGGTGGAGAGGTGTATCATTAATATTTGATGTGGAGCTATGCTTATATTTCATCTAATTATTAGATTCCACTATCTCTTGATCTTTTTAAACACCACACTCCTAAAATACTCCATAACCTTCTTTACCTTAAACCCCGCTATAACCAATAAGTAAGTCCTATTTGATTGTTGAGATGATCAGCCTTTGATCTTTTGGAGATTAGTCACAAGAGTTAAGCATATGGTTCGGTCCATTTGGCAAGTATTTGATATCTTTCATGAAGTTTTATCCACAAGAACATGAGCCTTCTTTGTTTATATATGTGAGTCATTTTTTATCTTTATCATCTTATCTCACATACATGAGTGTTTCTATATATTTGTAGCCATGAATCTAAGAGAGAAAAAAAATAGAGGGTATCCATAGTGAGGATGGATCTTGATGTAACTAAGGCGTGGTAGATTTTCATCCATAATATTGATCAGTTCATACCTGTCATGTTTATTTGTGAACCATTTGTTGAAATTGATTCTTTAAATCTCCCAATACTGGATCTGGATTGATTGCTAATCTTGACATTTGAAAGTAAAAGATTCTGAAGAAAAAAAATAGTTAAGGGTATTAGGTGTAGTTTGATTTTTTTTATTTCATTTTCTTTGTGTGTGATTTTGTGGGTATATCATCTGCGAAACCCTCACGAGACCATACTCGTCCTCGATGGGTGACCTAGGGGTTTAAAGGGCTTGTTACACATGCTAAGTGTAATCGTGAGACCTACGAAAGTGGCTAGTTAATTTAATTTTATTTGTTTAGAATAAAAATTTGCTTGAGGACAAGCAAGAAGCTAAGTGTGAGGGTGTGATGAGTTCATATTTTGACACATTTTGTACCCTTATAATCTTAGTTTTTGGTAGTTTATTTAACTAATATAGATGAATAATTATTGTTTTATGCTTAAGTGGTAAAAATTACATATAAATTATTATTTAAGCTAAAATGATATAAATTAAGTAAATTTAGAATAAAATATTATTTATTAATATTTATTTAATTTTATTTTACAAGTTTTATTATTTTTTTAAAAGAATAAATCGGACCTTTGGACCAACGACCCAAAAGCCGAAGGCCCAAAGGCCCGGAACAAAAAAAAAAAGAAACGCCGCACGAGAGTCAGCGAGGGCTGGCATGGCACGCACGGAAAGAAAAAAAAGGATGTGAAGGGCTGACGTGGCGTGAGGTGGGGCAGGAACGAAAATAAAAGAAGCAGCGTGAAAGAGGAACAAACGGCAGAGGGGGGGCCAGGAGAAGGGCGAGCCTTCACAGGCTCGGACGTCGAAGAGAAACAGGAGCCCTGAGTGTGCGGCAGAGCCGAAAAGGACGAGAGCCGCACATAAGGAGCGACAACAGGGCAGCACCGCACGAAAACCGAAGCCTCAGCGACACGTCAGCCTCTGTCAGCCGCCAGTCGGAAAAAGAAAAAGAAGAAAGAATATTGCACGGAAATCCAAGACCGAGAAGGAATAAAATAAGGAAGAAATTTATACCGGTAGAATTTATTTTAGATAAAATTAATTTTTATCTAAATAAATTCTTGATCTTTTATTTAAAATTAATTTCGGTTATTTATTTCTCTTATTTTTAATTTATATTTTAGATATATATTTCTGTGTAATTAATTCTTTAATTATGAGCGGCTAATTATTTATTGTTAGGGAATAATTTGAAACCCTGGATTAGGATTTAAATTATAATTTTATTTTCTTTATTTCGTGAGATTGTTTCTTGACTCTATATTAATTGCTATCGTTTATATATATAATTCTGTCAAATATAATTTATTTGGTGCATGCGTTGTTCTGGTTCCTCATAATTAATAGTATGTAGGATTATTTGCTTGCGAGGTGGTCATCTAAATATACTGGAATTTATGTGTATAAATTGCAGCTAGGTTAGATAACAATTCACCTAATCGTTTTGTGATTCTAACCGAAGTGGTAAAACATTTCGATACGTGTGGGTCAAGGATAGGAAATACAGCTAGACATACGTTTTGTACTAGTCTGGGTACTTAGATTGACAGCCTTCCACTTCCACTTAATGCATTAAATCTAGTTAAATATAGGAGCCGCTTGCTGCTGCTATACTGCTAGTATTTAATAGGGTTAATATAGGCACGTGGTCGTATTAATTAATTAAGGGAAGTACTATAAGGTGTATGGACCTGCGTTTGGTGTGCAACTTCGTCGATCTCTTTCTCATGATTAAAGGATGACTTAGAAATAAATATTATATTACGACCTAATCTAGTGGTGGATTTTTATTTCCCTAACATATTTCTCATATCTGCGGTTTCCTATTATTATTATTATTATTAGTTTGTTTTATTTTATCCCTTTTATTATTTTTATTTTTATAAACCTCCATTTATATTTTTCTTATTTATTTATTTAGTGTTATTTAGGATTTTTTATTTTTATTTTTATTTTTAGTTTAAGCTAGTTAGATAGAGGTGAGCCCTCTCAATCCCTGGCTAGAACGATACCCTTATTTACCAGTGCTACAATTGACAACAAGAGGGTTTAAATTGCGTGTCAGCTACGGTCACACCAGTTGGATGTAAGAAAAGTTAAAATGACGCAAGTAGCATAGGTAAGAAGTACAAGGGAGTGGCTTTGGCTCTAATTTTTGTTGAATGAATGGGATAATGGCCAAATAGATACAAAATATGATCATGGAAGTGAAGGGAAGGAATTTGGTTGGTGAAGAGTAATTTTGGATTTATAGATTATTTTTAGTGTTGGATAGATCAATAAATAAAGAGGCTAAAATTAATAAAAATATCAAATAAACTCATAAAATTGTAAAAAATTATGAAAATATTTGAAATAATTTTCTAAACTCGCATGTAACTTTTCATGAAATTAAAACACGGTTTGATATATAAAATGCTTACAAGCATACAAGGTAAGTACAAAAATAAGTATCAAAACTATTCCTAAAGTTACGAAAATTTATGGATCCTCCTATTTACTTATTTAAAACCTATATGTAATTTTTAATATTTTTAATACACATTTGTTATGATTTTTAGTTATCATATCTTAATTATATATTTTGCATATAAAATTCAAAAGGGATATCAAACTTAAATAAAATTATTCCAAAATTTATAGATTTACATTTCAAGCCATTTAAGACCCAAATAAAATTTTACAAGAATATTTTGAAAGGTGTTACTTAAAATTAATAGATATAAATAGTATTTTATAAGCAAAGTGAGTCTCACAGTAAAATCGCAATTGCTACAAAATCACCAAAAATGATCCTCCATGTAAAAGTGAAATAATATATTCATTCTTTTATATAATGGAACTAATATTTAATTAGAAACATAATAAGAGTATTCATCTACTTTTGTGGTTGTAGTTGTTGTTGTTGTTGATGATAGTAAACATAGAAGAAGAAAAAAATAACGAGAACACCACAATTGACAACAGCAGTTACAACAACAACAACAATTATAATACTAATAATACTAATATATTGATAATAACAATGTATTGCTAATGCTAATAATAATAATAATACTTGTATTAATAAAAACAACAACAACAGTACTACTTAATAATGTTGGTAGTAATAATAATTATAATACTTGTAATGATATTAATAGTAATAATAATGATAATTTTACTTGTAATAATAAACATAATAATCATAATCATAATAGCAATTATCATAATCATACTTTTCATAACAATAATATTAATATTAGTAGTGAAAAAATTAATAAAAATAGTATTATTGGTGGTAGTCGTAGTAGTAGTAGTAATAACTATAATGATGTAATGAATAACAACAACAACAACAATACTAGTGACAATAATAATTGTATTGATAGTAATACTAATAATAAAAATAATAATATTACTTTTGATAGTAATAATAGTAGTAGTACTAATAATAATTATAGTAGCAATAATAGTATTGATATTACTTGATAACAACAACAATAATAGTATACTTAGGATAAGTATCGGATGTCGGATTAGATTATTATTTTGAATTTATATTATATCAGGTCATATTGGATCTTAAATAGCTATCAGGTTGGGGTGGATAGATTTCAAGTTTACAAATTTTTGGGATATATTGGAACTTAGTAAATATCAACTCGGGTTAGATAGGTTTATGTCGATTATTTTAGATCTGGTTAGGTTTTGTCGGCTCTAATCGCAATAAATAACTCTTTCCATTTACCACCATTCTTGTTCATTACTCCATCTCATTCAAAATATTAGTCATCATAGATTTTGAGGACAAACTTTGATCATTAATTATTTTTAATATATATTGATAAAAATATAAAAAAAATAATATTATAAAAGTATTTTAAATATGGATATAACAATTATTGTTTTTTATATTAAAATGTATTATATTTTAAGAAAAACTAGTGGTCAAAATTTGTGCTTAAAATACATGATGACTTCTATTATGAATGGGAGAGAGTCTATAAAAAATATAGACTCATAATTTAAATTACAATCTCGTCTTCATGTACAAGTCTTTGTACGAGGACATACTAAATATATCATGTAATGTAATGTTGTGTCCTGTCTTTTACTAACACGAGCTTGGGATCACAGTCAAGGTCATAAATAAATGCTACTACAATTTCACGTTGTGCTCATCCTAATGTGAACGCCCGTTGTCGCTCACGCTACTAAATTAGTAGTACTATTTTTTTTTTTTTTTATAAGAGATTAGTGTGCCTATATAAGCCCAGCATATCTCGGCTTTAGTAGTCACTCATACAAATCCTCGAGAGGAAAAAAGTAATCACTCATAAAAAACCAAACACAAATAATAATAATAAAATATTCCAGCTACACGTTAGTGATCACAAAATGCTCGCCGTTACCATTATTACCTTTGTCTTTGTCCTGGTTAGATCCTTATGGTGCTTCATGCAGCTGGTCGAACCTAAGAAACCACAGCAATCCAAGCAACAAAAACATGCTCCGAAACTACCACCTGGTCCTCGACCACTACCGATCATTGGAAGTGTCCTCTTATTGGGTACCCAACCACACCGTAGCCTTCAACAGTTGGCCAAAAAATACGGCCCTATCATGCACTTCAAGTTAATTAGCCAACACGTGATCGTGGTATCATCTCCTAAAATGGTTGAATTGTTCTACAAGACTCACGATGCTGTATGTGCATTTAGGCCAATTACCCAGAGTGCCTATATGCTATCGTATGGCTTGCAGGGAATTATTTTCGCACCTTATGGTTCCTACTGGCGTGACACTAAGAAATTGTGCATGATGGAGCTTTTTAATGCATCAAAACTCCAGTCTTTTGCAGAGATGAGGAGGGAGGAGCAAGGTTTTCTGGTGAAATCACTCAGGAAAGCGGCCTTGGCCGGTGAGGCTGTGGATGTTGGATCCACGGTAGGTGGAATCTTGGAAGAAATGATATATAGAATGATTTATGGGACAAGCAAGGATGATACACTGGACTTGAAGACCTTGGTTAATCAGGTTGTAAGCGTGGAAGGAACCCTCAATATAGCCGACTATTTACCCTTTCTTGCTCCACTTGATCTTCAGGTCAGATTTTCCCATATTAAATTTGTTCAGTCAGTCCCAGCTTATGGTGTCTTAAATTTGTTTCTTTGTATATTGTTTGTATAGTTTTTTATTATTATTACTAACATCTTTATTATTGTTCCTAAAAATAATTAGTGGTTGTGCTTGTCAAATTTTAACCATGCAAAATTAGTGGCTGCATGCGAATAAGAATCTTTTATTTTTTTGTTATTATTATTATTATTAACATTTTTATTGTTGTTACTAAAAGTAATTATATTATCATTATTATTACTGTAACAATAATAATAATAATATTCCTAATTGGAAAATAGAGAAAATAAAGATGTACAACTACAAAAAAAATTAAGAAAACATAGTTTTAATTATTTTTTAGTTTTTTGTCACAGAGTTAGAAAACTATGTTTTCAGATTTTTTCAATTACGAAATTAAAAAAGAAAACTTATAATCATATTTTATGAATTTTCAGAAAATTAGAAAATATTTTTGAGAAAATAATCTTATTTTTCAAAAGTAAATATACCGAAGAGTTCTCGAATGATTCATAACATTTTCAAAAATCTTCATTGATCAAAAATATTATAATAAAATATTTAATACGGTGCTTATATTCTATATGAATGTTTTAATCACAATAATTTATGGGCTTCCAAATAATCTTTATATTATATATATCCAAAACAAGTATAATTCTTTCATACATCATCATAGTTTAAAAAACAACGATCTTGGTAACTGCTTAATTTTAATTCTTATTGTTCTCTCCTCTTCCTACAAATAAAAAGGTAAAGAGAAGAGAGAGAGAGAGACAGAGAGAGTATTTTTAGAGAATTGACTTTTTTAAGTATTTTTTTTAGAGGACATCCTCAAAATACATAAAATAATGAAGGCCTTGTTGGGCACTAAAAAATATGTAGTTACTTAAAAAAAATTACATTTCGAGAAAGAATTCTTAGCTATTTATATGGATGTTTTGATTCACAATGATATATGAGCTTTCTAATAGATATTTATTTTTTTAATCTTTTTTATTTCTTGATGAATTTATCATAAACCAGTATAACACCTTTTTTTTATATATCACAATTGAAGGGAAAACAATGAACTAATTGTGGTGAAAAAAGGAGAAAAAAATCTCGTTGATTACTTTCCCCTATGTATTCATGCGAATAACAAGATAAATAAAAATTTATAATTTTGTTGGGAATAGATTATTTAATGCATGTTCATAATACGATTAACTTTTTAAGATTGATAATCATGATTTAGTGTACATGGAATGCCAATACGCGACTAATCCAAGTATTTTAAAAATTACAACCCATACCTTAAGTCACCTTAAAACAACTAATAATTAATTTATCATTAATTGCTTAGATTATATAAGTACTTTTCAAACAACTAATATGTCTTTTTTCCCTTTGAAGGAAAGTTTTAATCAAACTTTTAAATACCGGACAAAAAATTAACTAGGTTAATTATCCGGTACATGATTCAATTTGATTAAAATTTATTTTTATTAAAAAAAATTCAATATATCCCAAATATGACCTGATCCAATTCTAGTTTAATCTATCTAATACCTGTTCAACCGATATCTTCAAACATGATTTTTTTTTATAACCGAAACAACAACATTTTAAGTGTGTTGGGTTAAACCAATTCAATTAATCTATCCAGTCTGATCCATTTTTTGTAATTAATATGTAAAATTCAAAATTGGATAGTTTCGTATTAATAAATCTCGGGTACCCAGCTTATCCGGTCCTGTTTTTAAATTACTAGTTTTAACCAAATTAAACAATTGTTTAAAAGTTACTATGGTAATTATTTTTAGCTGCTTATTAAAGTCACAATTTCTATGCCCGCTGCAGGGAATGAAGAAACGCCTAACGAATATGAGAAACGCCGTGGATGAAATATTTGAGAAGATTATTGAACAACGGGAGCAACACATGAAAAGTAATGGAGTGAGTAGTAGGGCTTTTATTGACATTTTGCTATCTCTAATGCACACATCTTCAACACCTAAGAATGACTCATCATATGTACTTGGTAAGTCGAACATCAAAGCTCTGCTAGTGGACCTGATCGGAGCTGGGATTGAAACTTCAGCAAACACAATCACATGGGCCTTTTCGGCCCTCCTAAAGCATCCTCACACTATGAAGAAGCTCCAAGAAGAGATAACAAGCGTGGTCGGCATGGACAGAATGGTGGATGAAACAGACCTGTCCAAGTTGACTTATTTGGACATGGTGATGAAAGAAACCTTTAGGTTGTATGCGTTTGTGTTCTTTCCACACGTTGCAACGGAGGAACTCATGGCTGGAGATTACTACATACCTAAGGGATCGAAGGTATATATTAATGCTTGGGCAATGGGAAGAGATCCGGAAATATGGTCGGATGATTGTGAACAGTTTCGACCGGAGAGGTTTATCGACAGCACTGTGGACATCGGTGGGCAAGATTTTCGTCTTCTCCCATTTGGGTCGGGGCGCAGGAGATGTACTGGGATGCAGCTGGGGCTCATTAACACCAAACTCGTATTGGCTCAACTAGTGCACTGCTTTGATTGGGGACTGCCCAACGGAATG